>OZ025298.1:29584900-30969900 GCA_964019185.1 Maratus speculifer | reverse complement strand
CTTTTTTATGGTGATTTAACAAAGTTTTTATATTTATTGATAAACATTATTTATGTCGTTATCATCTTAAGAAAATAGATACGACCAATTTTTTTTCTCTAATAAGGCAGAAAATAGTCTTCCAAGATATCCTTATACGTCGTAAAATTCACCTGGCTGTGGATTTCAAATAACGGGCCGACACTTTTTGAGGAAAATACTCCCCACGGCATAACGTGTTCTCCGCCATGCATCATTGAAGAATAACATAGGTCGAATCATAAATTTTGTTGTTAGGTCATCGGACGTTGTGTTGCGTTAACTGCTTTTAAAAAATATTACATTTATAAATAAACTCATTGTTCTCCATGAAGTTAATCCCAAATTATCAGAGTTTAATTAAAAATTTCTCTTTGACTAATAACAATATGTAAATTTCTAAATTACCTCTGATTATCCTTTGACTAAATACAGAAGCTAGCAAATATTGTTGTTAAATTCAGTAGAAATACAATTAGTTTAACTATTTTGTCCAGAATGTCACTAATTTTTGCATAAGAGATTTTAAAGCAAATTACATATTCTGTATGAACGGAATTACACATCACTCTTTATTCAATAACATAAGTTTTCTTATTAGCTAAATGCCGATAGACAGTACTTAATGGAATTTATTTGGTGGAATTCGTAAATTAGAAACTTCGCAGGAAAGAAGATTTAAACAATTGAAAGACATGATAAAACTATTTATCAATGTTATTTCGTAGCAATCAATAATTATTAATAATATGCATATATTGCTTTGTATCTTTTATTTATTATTCTGATTTGACTTGAAAATGATAATATATTCTGCTTGATAATTATATTCAAAGCTCAGTATTTAAATATATTTGCTTTCATTATCTAGAACAATATTTTGTACGTCTAATATAAACAATTTACAATTTAAAAATAATTCTAAGTATAAATATAAACAACAATTTTTATTATTTAATAACTCAAATAGCTGTTTAAAATATAAGTTAAATAATGTCGGTGATCTTAAATATTCGTAAATGAGAATAAAAATAAAACGCTCATTTATAATAAATTACACGAACAAGAGAAACTGATGACATATAATTATAATAAATTATTGTAATGAAATATTCCGATTTTTTATTATTTGCTTGAGCCTATAGGACAATCTCTACTGATGAATGTTTCTCAAATTACATTATTCGTACTTAGCAGTGAATATGCACTTACATAGTCGTGAAGCATTAACATTAACCCTAGCACGAATCCTATTTCAAATGAAGTTTTATCATGATTAGTTTATTTACAGGCGTAAAAAAGACAATCAAAAATTTACCGTTACATTACGGCCTATGGGAAAAATCGTTTGAAATAAGTTTTAATAATGTTACACCCTGTCATACATGTTAAAATTTATATGCATTTACGAAGTGCACTAAAATATGCATTCTGTAAAAATATGCGGTCAAAAAAAGCTATTATTCATTTACAGGGTCACACGAAATAATTTAATCACATAAAGGTAAAAGGGGAAATTGTGTAAGACATATTTTTATTACATTAAACTATTTTATGAATTGATATACGTCGGTGAGGCTTATTATAAGTTATGCGATATTGTCTAGCAAAATAAAATAAATGTCAGGATTTACTGAGAAACACAAAAGATTCCAAATAGTATATTCCTTCTGAACTATTATACACGTATCCGTTGATTGCTGATGAATTGATGGAATGCATTTTAATTATGATATGAGTTTCATCTATGAATAGTATTTGGCTTGTATAAACACTTTAGTTCATTTAAAAGGCTACAACAAAAACTTGCAAACGTTAAGTAAGGTGTTCAAGTGTAATAACGCCAGGCGGGGTAATAACGCCAAGTGCTAATATTATGCATATTTATGAGATAATCCGGTAAATGGCACCCATGTTGTCTGCGCAGAAGGGTTTTGAGTCATATAAATCGCAAAAAACAGCTTAAAGTTAGTTTGTTCCTTTTACAGCTCTTATTGCTTTTAGAAGCAACTAAAATTAACGCTTGATCTAAAATTTGCGAGATAAGTTTTGTGATGTGAAGACTATATTTTTTATCCGGAAATACTTTGTTTATTACATAAATTTGTACTGCATTTTATGTACTTTCAAAATGTTTTAGAAGATTTTGGATATCTTCTAGAGATAATTTGTAGTTTAAAATGTACTGCGCAATACCTATAACGGGGTAATAACGCCAAACCTTGGCGTTATTACTCCAGTCGATTCCCAACAGTGGCCGAATTACATCCGAAGTGGGTTTATTTATTAATATGGGACAGCGTTATTATCATTGTTGAAATGGTGAAATCACTTGGGGGAGGTCCAAAACCCAAAACTAATATCTCTCTCTCTCTCTTTTCAATACTAATGTAAAAATAATTTTAAACTCTTATAAATAAAACTGTATCAAAATGTTTTCTATATTCTAATTCGAACATCTTCAAAATCAGGTTTCTGTTAAATTTCCACTGGATTATTCAATTGAGTTCTTAATTTTAACTGTCCGCTTTCTCAGCGTTCGGTTACTCAAAATTTTACAAATTTAACGTTTAATCGATGTGACAGAAATTATGACTAATGTGAAGCGGTTTGTGCGACCACGATAATGAAAGATAAATAAAAGACGGGAATAACTCATTTGTGTTTTTGTACTAAACTTTTTATACAAGGCTATTATAGTTAATATTCACCTATTTAAAAGTCTCTGGTTATAGTACTAAAGTTCCAAATAAAACAAAATTTTGGAAGTGTTTGTAGTTAAACTGAAAATTGCAAGTTAAACTATAAAAATTAAAAGAAAAACAGTGGTCTTTGAGACCGGTAACATTAATTAAAGGGTAAAAGGCAATCGATTTTAAAAATCAGAGAATACTGTTCCTGCACTAAACTGTTTGTGCAATATAAATTTTAGACAAATTTAATGTATTCAAATATTTCTAACAATAGTACGATGACTCCAAACGAAAGACAATTTCAGTTGTAGCTATAGTTTAAGTGGAAAATACAAGTTAAACTCTAAAATTTCGGAGGTTGGGGCAGAGTTCAGTGAGATTGCTAACAGCAGCTAAAGGATAATTTTGTTGCTAATATAGAGATAATGATATATAACCACATAAAACTTAAGGAGAGATCTCATTGGAATAATATTTTTTATCAAAACTCTTATTTAATTAATTAAAAATATATTAAAGCATGTTTAATATAACGCCGACAATTTAACTTTAGGTTTGAAGAATCCGCATCACTGTGGAGTTATGGGTTATTTGCAAAACTACTACAGTGCGTATCAAAAGTTTCAGCACAATAGCAATTTTAAAATAAAATTTTAAATATTACCTTTAATTTCAATATCTGTCTTGTATATGTTAATAATATCTATTTTACACAAAATGCATTTAAATTAACTTTTAAATTTTATTTCAAACCATGGAGTTTAAGAATAGAAGAAAAATGACCGTGTCAAAAGTTCAAGCACAAAATCGTTTTTATGCAAATTTTACAGTCTGACGTAAACGGTTGCGCACGCAAACAATTTCTGGGTGCATAAGAAGCAGCCCGCTGTTGTTTTTGAATTAGTACAAAATGCCCAAGTCGAAAGAATTTTCAGAGGAGGAGATGATGAAAATTTGAAGTATGAGAGCAAAATGTAATTCTGTGTCTGAAATTGCAAGTGCATTAAAAAGGTCAAAACAAGGTATTCGTCAACTTTTTTCTCGTGATAATGATTTTAAATGAAAATTTCGTTCAGGAAGGCCGCGAGTGACTAGATTGAGCGAGGATAGCCGCATCAGAAATTTGGCTTCAACTGGTAATTACTCCCTTTCGGAAATAAAATATGCAGTTGGAGATAAAATATAGAAAAAACTGTTTATAGAGATTTTTGGAATTCAAATACATCAAATACCGTAAAATGGCTCGATTACCGTGTCTTAAACGACACCATAAAGAAGCTAGATCACAATGGGCCAAAGAGCATATGTTATTTGGTGAAAAGTGGCTGAATGTCATATTCAGTGATGAAAAAAATGTAACCTCGATGACCCTGATGGGTTTAAGTACTATTGGCATGATCTCCGTAAAGAACATAGGAGTGCATTTAGCCGATAACATAATGGCAGTTCTGTAATGGTATAGGGGGGGGGGCTATTTCTTTCAATGGGCTGACATCTCTAGCATTCATCAGTGGTCGTGAAAACTTTGAAAACTACCAAGAGACACTTGCTAATCATTTGCTTCCTGTTGCCGAGATTTTTAGGGGGAGAAAAATGATTATTTCAACATGATAATTCTTCCATCCATACCTCTAACTCAACTTCATCGTGGCTTAAGTCGAAAACAGTGTCTGTTTTGAAATGGCCGGCAATTAGTCCTGATTTAAACTTTATAAAAATATGCGGGATATTCTTACTCATGCAGTTTATCCAAATGGAAAGCAGTATTCTTCAGTTAATGATTTGAAAGATGCCACTGAGATCGCTTCGTTTAAAAATGAACCAGAAACAATACAGAACCTCATTTTAACGATAGAAGACCGTATATTTAAAGTAATTCAGTAGAAAAAAGCAATAATCAAGTTTCTTGTTCTACTAAAGACTAAAAACTATTGTGCTTAAACTTTTGACTCACTTATTTTTGTTGATAAATTTTATTATTTAAGATAAATTTTATAGCTTGAATCTGTTAACTATCTTTTTAAAACTACAATTTGTAGGCTATGTGAAAAGGGAAGTAACTTTCACCCATTAATAAAATTTCATTTTGAAATTTTCTGTTGTGCTTAAACTTTTCACACGCACTGTATAATAGAATTAACAAAAATATATATTAGATATAACTCTAGTTATTATAAAATTTCACATGAGTAAAATATTATGTTATAAATGGTTAAAACCATGCAATGTATCTTATAATTACATTTAAGTGGGACTTTTTAAGCAAAGAGATCCACGGGGTGTTATATTATGTTGAAGCTCCCCCTTCCTCCTTTTTCTTTCACTTTTACAAAAAATTGAATATTTTCTATCGCATAGAAGGAATACATGGGAATATAAATACTTATTCAAATAAACACAGTTAAAACCATGCAATGTTTCTAATAATTCTATTTAAACGGTCCTTTTAAGCAAAATATAGCTTAGAATCTGATATCCTTTTGCCTCCTCCCTCCCTTACCACCACACTTTTTTTTCTTACACCTTCACGAAAAAATTTAACATTTTCAATAGCTTAGAATGCAATTTGTCAATTTCTAGAGCTGTAGAGTGTGTATTTTTAGAATTGGGTAATCAACATGGGATTATTCCATCTTATTTTATAGTTTTGTTTGCATGGCGTTATTACCCATATAGGTGGGTAATAACGCCAAATAGCATTGGTCTAAAAATCACACCATTACATTTTATGAATACATATCTGTTAAATTATTATTTTAATATAGATAGTCAAAGAGTTGCTGTATCAAATCCTATATTTGTTTGTAGAATCCAGTCTAAAATTAAGCCGTGAAAATTGGTAGAACCTTAACGTGGCGTTATTACCCCAGGATACCTTATATGAGCGTAAATTACTTAATGGTGATTTTCAAATAAGTTATGCATCTTCACGCTGAATTGCATTTAGTTTCCTAAGAAATGTTTGTAGAAGATAAATAAAATGATACACAGTATCATGCAAAGAACTGTAATCATGGTCACATTTAGCTGATAATTTCTGTAAATTTGAATTATGTAGTTAAAAAAGATTTTTTTAAAACAAACTTTACCAAAGTAATTTCCTGAATATAATTAAAATGATACAAATGGCTGGGTAAAAAATTGGATAAATGGACGCATTATTTCTAAGAATGTGATTTCAATAGCTTTAAGAGTGATTTATTTTAAAATAAATTTTAGCTAAATAATGGTGTGTAATAAAGATACTAGGTTAATTACAGCGCAGATGAGAAGTATTCAAATATATTTTTCCATCTGTTAGTCTAAATTGCTGATAGAGAAATGTCAACCTGTAAGCATTTTCTTGATAAACTAAATCTCCCAATTTTATTGTGCATAATATACAAACCGACAGGCTAAATATAGTGTTTTTAACAATTTAAAATACATTAGATACAGTAACCATATTTCCCTTAATAAAAAAATTATGCTTAAGATTTCAGGAAGTGATGGAAAGTGTTTCATAATTAACGCTTAATGCATGATTTTTCTTACTTGCTTGCATATATTGCATTTTCAGCGAAATTTAATGTTAGTTTCAGATAAATTGTCAAAATGATATAGAATCAAAATAGTATAACTAGAGTATAAATACATTACATACATAATCAATTAGGAGTAAGTAAATGGAATAATTTAACTTCGCTGATTTATTTATGTCAGATAATTTAAAATTGAACTCTCACTTTCGCTGATAACTTTCTGAATTTTTCACTGTATTTGACTGGTTTTTTCAACGAAATATTCTATAGCTTTCACAGCGAAACAACAAAAAAACTTTAGTTTGCTTCTAGCATGCGCAGTTAAAAATTATTATGTACAAATATTTATATTTCATCTAATATTTAATATATTTATACTTCAATGGTAGAATCATGTATCTACTGTACTTTCTAATTTTTTTTTCTGAAAGAGGCGTTAAGGGGTCAGGTACCCTTTGAACTAACAAAATACGTGAAAAAATCACCTCTGTAAGAATTGCAGTCACTCTGTATCTAATTGACTTTTAACTATAAAATTGAAAACACATATTAAGAAGGATTCATTTTATTAGATAAAGTTATTAAAAAAAGTATACACATATGCAATGATTTTTAAAAGATTTTTAAAGAAAATAACATTTTTACGAAAGAATAATTCTTGTATGCCTTGCGCGCACGATTTTTCAAATTTGAATGGCTAAAACAATCCAAGATTTTTTTATGAGTAGAGATATAATGTGTTTTCAAAATGACCTACGATGAAAAAAATAAAATTTTTAGATCCAGAGAAAAAAAATTATAAAAAAAAAATTCAAGGTATCGAGATATTTTTTACACAAAAAATAGTCGTGAATTCTAAACTTCTAATTTGAGGAACATAATAGTAGGTCATTTTGTGCCTGTATAATTTAATACATTCATCGAAAATTTTGTGAAATTCTACCCAACCATTTTTCAGACCATCCGTGCGCGCAATTATCAAAATCGCTGTTTTGAGAAAATTGACGTTAAAATTTTAATCACCCATTGATCGTATAGGAAAAGCGTAAAGTTTTTAAAACATAACTCTTCTTCCAATGCCGATTTTTGAATGCGGTTTGTTTTTAAATGTTCCTAAAGAATCATACTTAATTATAAGCTATTTTTTAGAAAATCGATTTTTGGATTCTTCAAAGGGTACCTGACCCCTTAAGGTCAGTTTCAAAACGAATTCAAGAAAAATATTGTTTTTCTTTAATTTTTTAATATTTTGGATCTTTTATATCTTTATATCTTGGATCTTCTTTACCAATATTTGAAAGTACGACAACAGGAAGTTATATTATTTTAAATATTTAAATTGGCTTACATTAAACATGATCATGTTAAATAGAAATTTAAATTTAATTTTCTTAAAATAGTCATTTTAAAAATCCGATATACCTTTAATATAAACTATCACATGTTAATGTCTGTAATATTGTCTGAACATTTTGTATATATCTTAATTATTCTGACTTATGTAAAAAATTTAATTCTGTTCAGATAGATAAGAGCCTGTGTTATATTTACATATGTATCTTCATATACATGTTTATACATACATATACATATACAATATATGTAGATATATTGTATATGTATATGTGTATAAACACACTGTATATACCGGTTGTCCCAAAAATGACTGATGGATTTTAAAATTCAATAACTTGAAATCGGTGACAACTATTTAAAAAATTTTTGCAGGAGGGTTATGTATAATGTCAGGAGTTTTTTTTTTTCGTAATTTTTTATTTTAGTTCGCATATCAAACAATAGGTGGCGCTGACGGCGATTGAAAGCCAGTTCGACGCTTCACTCAGAACTGATCACCTGACCTTCAGTCGCCGGCAGCGCCACCCATTGTTGGAGATGCAAATTGAAATAAAAAATTACGGTAAAAAAACTCCTGACTTTATACATAACCATCCGGCAATTTTTTTTTTAAATAGCTGTCACCGTTTGCAAGTTATTGAATTTTAAAATCCATCAGTCATTTTTCGGACACCCGGTATATACTAGTGTATGTACATATACGTATTACCGGCGCTAGGCTTATAAAAAAAATCAAGAATTCTTTTCAAAAGTTTTCCTTAGGAAAAATACAATGTTTGCTTTTTTCTATTTAAAAGTCGTTATAATTCCAGATTTTTAAACAATAGGTAAAGAATCATCTAACTTATTTATTTATCCAACTTCATTTCATAAGGCATTATTTATATAACTGACAATATTACAAAAAAATTTAAAGTGACCAAATATTTTTGGAATAGCTTTTGAGCATTTTATATGAGAGTGTTAACCTAAATATTTTTATTTTTCTACATATTTATTTGTGGTTTGCCCCTAATAGCTCTCATAATCAAAATTTGCTGAAAATTTTGAAATCAGATACTTCACATTTCAGATGAACTCGACATGAACTTATATAGATATTATCAGAAATTTGTAAAACTATAAATACCACGTAAATTTTTGCAATATATTGAATGACATCACATTAAAATAGTAAATCTAGCGTTTATAATTATTGCATGCAAATAATTGACACTTTAAAATTTACTTAAAATATATGAAAATTCATATTTTTAAGAATTTTTTTTTAACTTAAATTATTATATAATTTCAACATTTTATTGACCAGATACTTTTTAACAGTTTAAAAAAATACAATTTTCAAAGTTACAAATGTACATTTTTAAACTAAAAATATAGCCATTTAAAAAAAAAAAAAAGGAAGATAGATTCAAAAATTAGTTTTAAGGAAAACTTTGGGAAATTATAAACGTTACTTATTAGTAACGAAAAAACATGATATCTTATCAGATCACAAAAAGTCATTCAAACTTGTTTTCTTTCAAAACTTTCTTTCAATGACCACATTACTTTTGGAGTATTATATGACATGATTTTAATCTTCCACAACAATATTTTTTACCTTGAATGACTAGTAATAAAACCTGTAGCAAATAGCTTCCAGCAAATATTATCAAGAAGAAATCCTGGAGTAAAACTAAACCATTTAACTTAATATAATTTAACACTATACTAAAGCTAAATAAAATGCATGAAAATATTTTACTGTACAAAGCAGGTGCTAGCAGGTGTACAAAGCAGCAATGGCTAGAATTCGCCGTCACTGAATAATTAATGTTAAATTAATGTTACACCTAATTTTTTTAATATTAAACTATAATTATAAAATTTTATTTGAAAATTGTGTATTTCAATGATTTTTGTATGATTATTCATTTGATGCATTTCTTATATTTTGTTTTGCCATTTTTTTTTTTTTTTTTGTCAAAATCATTTAGTAAAGATTTTTTTTCTAAATTGTAATAACCAAATCTAGTTTTTTCAAAGAAATATCATAAAACACAAAACAGGAATTCAGCTTCTTTAATATTTAATGAAGCCTCCGACCAAAAACAAATTGTTTATAGATAGTATTATAAACAGGAAATGCGTATACAGGGTGTATCAAAACTTTAAGGGGTGACAGTACACATCAAGGCAAACAATATTAAGTAGGAATCTAAGGAACCCAAACGTTTTCCGAGAGAGATAGGCGCCATTAAAATTTAGGGTACAAAATTTCAAATAAACATAAAAAACTTAAAAATTGGTCGATTGATTTGCGGATTTTACTAAAACTATTTTTCGTATCAGTATTTTCTTGAAAATAAATTATAAAGATAAATTTCAAAAAATGTTGATAGAGGGCGCTTTAGACTTTGGAGTAACGAAAAACTATTTCAACCATTATTTTTTGCATGGGAGTGATTAAGTAGCGCAAATTGAACTGAGTTCAGAGGTTTAAATTTCAAATGATTATAAAAACGGAATAATTGGTCGATTCGTTTGCAGTTTTCGCTACAACTATTCTTTAAATCAGTATTTTCTTGAAAATGAATTTTAAAGATAAATTTTTAAAAATGCCGATAGAGCGCATATTAGAATTTGCAGTAACGTACAACTATTTTTAACTTCGTTAAATGCTTGCAAAAGCTTATATTTAAATTTCGTGCCCAAAATCTGAATAGTTTAAAGTGTTTCAAATCAAAATCAAATTATTTTTAATTGCTTATAAGCGTTAGTGCAAATCTAGTGAAAAAGATTCCATGCCGGGAATCGAACTTGGTCCACCAGCATAGCGTACTGACGTTCTACCGACTAAACCACATGGAACGGCATCCAACCTCGAACTTTTCACTATTACGTTTTTCAAAACTACATTCGCACACAAGTTGGAATATATTTCGTGAGCCACTGATCTGGGGCAAACACGGATCTCAATTAGAACAAATTTGCAATCATTTGAATTATTGGCAACGTAGACTATGTTTTCAAAATATAATCGACCCATTTGGTAGGCCTCCCCTCCTAGCTGAAGCTGAAACTGAGAAGATCGTCCTCTTAACTTAAATGGTAGATCTTTTGGAATGCTAATTCAAAGGTTCTAAAAAAATTCCAATACCAGTTTACTCAGGATTTTAAAATATTGTATTAAATAAATTCTGAATAATTCAAAATATAAACACAAAATTGAAAAGTTTTATTTTTCTAGAATTCTTTGGCATTTCAATCAAACCCATACTTCAGAGATAATTTCTAAATAATATTGTTGTCTATTGTGCAGAGTACTGCATACTGTATTAATTTCTTTGCTCTTAATTCTGGTAGTTATTTCTAGATAATATGATTTAATTTTTCTCACTTAAAAGTGACATTAATGTTGTTGTCTTGATTTTTTTTTTTGGGGGGGGGGGGGAGAGAATAAGACAATAGATTAAATAAACTCAAATTTCTTTTATGAATAGATAATCTTTCAGTTGATAAACTTTCATTGGTCTTTATTTCATCTCCGGAGTATAGAACGTCCGGAATATTAAACGTAGTGATTTTCAGCTAAACACTCTGTCATTCATATTCTCTGGGGAGAAATACCTTCTGTCCCAACCAGGATTTTTAAACCTGCCTTCTCTATCCGCAGTTAAAAACTGTTCTCTCTTTCTTGGGATTTCATCTCCCTATCCTCCGTAAAAAACAATCGTTTTCCTTTTTGTGCATTTCGAGCTTTTTATCTTGCGTCATTTATAATCTCTCCTTTAATTGGCTCATAGATAATTTCGCGCCTGCCGTGAAAGTCTTGTTTCGATGTCCGGCTAACTGTGGGAAATGTTCTGATTTCACTTGTCAATACGATGAAAGAGATACCTTTTTGCGGCTGCATTTTTAGCCTGATTAAATACTATCTATCGCTAAGATGAATTTTGAGGCATCTTTTCTTTTTATCTTCCGGACAATTTGTGGCATTTTCAGATTATTTGTGGGTTTTCTCGTGTAAGTCAATTCGATTTCTTACATAAAGTTCTCTAGCATGAATATGTTGAAAAAAGAAGGATTTTTTTAGCACAAATTTATATATTGTTTTAACATACAATATCTGTACTACTAAAATTTGTATTTCTTCATTCATATTTTTTAAGCATCTGATAATTACAAAAAATCTTATTGAAATATTATCATTTTAAAATATAGATATCTTATCTTTATATCCATGTCTTATCTGTATATTTATTAATATATATCTGGTTTAAAAAATATCTATCTGTATTTGTATATTTTATTTATATTTTTCTGCATGTTTATCAATATATTTTTGACTTTACCTTTAGTCCATCATATCTTTATGCCTCTCAATCTTTATTATTAATATTATTGTTCCGGACAATTTGTGGCATTTTCAGATTATTTGTGGGTTTTCTCGTGTAAGTCAATTCGATTTCTTACATAAAGTTCTCTAGCATGAATATGTTGAAAAAAGAAGGATTTTTTTAGCACAAATTTATATATTGTTTTAACATACAATATCTGTACTACTAAAATTTGTATTTCTTCATTCATATTTTTTTAAGCATCTGATAATTACAAAAAATCTTATTGAAATATTATCATTTTAAAATATAGATATCTTATCTTTATATCCATGTCTTATCTGTATATTTATTAATATATATCTGGTTTAAAAAATATCTATCTGTATTTGTATATTTTATTTATATTTTTCTGCATGTTTATCAATATATTTTTGACTTTACCTTTAGTCCATCATATCTTTATGCCTCTCAATCTTTATTATTAATATTATTGTTGTTGTTGTTGTTGTTGTGTTCAATTTGTCATTGTGCATAATATAAATTCGAGAGTTACATCTGCAACGCGGGTTACAAACTTAGTCAAAATGATTTGAGAGATACCGGAAACAGTTCAATGTTTTTTGGTTTAGAATACATCTAATGTAAATGTTGGGGGAAAATGCTATCTTAAAGAAAATTAAAGGAGTGTTGGTTGATTAATCGATAATAAAGAAGGATTTATGATTATAAAAGGATGATTAATGGGTTATTGAAGCTAAAAAAAGTTTTTAAAAATGCTCACTTTTTAAATGACTTTTCAAGTGTTAGAAATGTAGAAAACAAAAAATTAAACTTACACCAAAGTGAAGAACGCTCAGCAAAACTAACTAGCAAATTCACAGACGTTGAAGATCATCTTGCTTTTTATAGTTACATAGAAACATTAAAGCCAGCTTAATTCACAGCAGAAGATAAATTAAATTTGAAAATATTTATATTAGATTAATAAATACGGTACTTCATATCTGCAGCCTTGTTCGAAATAAATATTCCATAAACTATCAAGGAAAAATTTTACTCTCGCATTTGTGTACACGAAGATCTTTATTAGAATATAAAACATTAAAATTCCGTATTCTGTTTGATGAGTTACAATTTATGCAAGGTGTGTAAATGTGCGCACTGTTGAATTACGTTTTTCATTAGAGTATATATTCCTGCTTATTGTCCACTAGTTTTGCACTGGTTGATGGTAAAATAATAATACACATTTCTGATCCAGTTTTTCTTTATATTGCATATATAAGGGACATTAATTTTAATATTTTGCACCCTGTTGTTGCCGCTGCCGTGACATTAGATAAGTGAGAAGTGAAAAGGGTAAGATAAGTAAAACATTCCGTTTTTCTGTGCTACGGAACAGGTAAACGAAAAACTGCGGTAACATTAGGTATGTGAAAAGTGATAAGTGGAAAGATAAGTGAAACATTTCCTTTTCGCCACTCTGGAAACAGCCAAACGACAAACTCCGTTGTCGCCGCTACGGCGACATCGCCTTTTCTAATGAAATTTGTTTTGACATCAGTAATATAGGAAAATGAATTTTCCTTTGTTTAATGAAAACATTTTTAAAACTTGTAATTGCAGAAAACTTCTTTTTAAGAAAGTCATGCCTACAGACTAAAATTCGAATTGAGTCTATAGTTTTAAAAAATGATTGACAAATAAATAAATAAATAAATAAATAAATAAATAAATAAACCATACATAAAAAAAAAATATTAAAAAATAAATTTTAAGAATCAAAAATTTAAAACATTTTTTTAAAATGTCATATTTTCAAAAGCAATTTTTTTAATTTAAAGTACTAAAATCAAATAAAAAAAATTATAAAACCACATTCAAAGTTTAAACTATTTATCTCTATTTGTTCTTCACTTATAAAATTGAAATAGGAAAAATGGTGAAAAAAACCATCATTAAATTCAGCGCATTTTTACAAGAAGTCATTCTTGTCACTAAGTACTGTGTTATCACTTATATTACAGTATTATTCAAAATTTAACAAACGGTATCAAAGATACTCCTCCCCCTTAGTTAAATATTAATATTATTTTGTATTTTATGTGATTTTAAAAAATTTTTAAATGTACGTGAACGATGCATTGATAATATTGTAAAAACATCCTTTATCTGAAATACATTGATCTCTCAAATGAAGTTATTCGAAAAAAATCACCGTTTGATTAAAAATTTTTATTTTGCTAAATAAAATTTAAATATTTAAATATTTACATTTAAATATTTCCTCTGACTACACATTGAAAATGTACATACTTAATGAAGAATCAGGCAAACATTGTAACATTTAAATCAATACAGATATAAGTAGTTTAATTATTAAATGTAGTCTTTTAGCAGTTATTGTACGCCAAATCCAAAGTTGCGGGTGTGACATTTACACAACTTAATTTAGTCACCAGCAAAAAAAATTTTGAGCATTGGTTTCAATTTGTATGAATTTCAATGCAGACCACTTACACATACATTTATCCAAATCTCAAATTTGTCCGATGTGTCATTTATTTATTTTAAAAAAAATTATTTCCGCCTGTTGCGGGTGTGAAATAAAAAGGACATGCATTTTCATCTTTCAGTGCAAAAATGCAAAACTCTGTGAATTATGACAACTGAGTGAATTGATATTTTTATATATTGGACAGTAATACTTAAATAATTATTCTATGAAAAAATTAAATTACTTACTCAATTCTTGCTTTTGTGGAAAATATTCAAAATTTCCGTTGCGGGTGTGACGCCCTGTTGCGGGTGTGACTTGTATAGCCAATAAAATAATGACATACACAAATATTTTCAAGACAGATTTTTTTAAATTAAAGAACTAATCATTATTACAATTATAATATCTAGAGGGGAAAATATTAAAAAAAATTCATTTCCAATCTTGAATTTATAATTTCTGGTGGTGGTAGCTTTTTTTACAAAAATGCTCTTTTTTTTCCCTAGGATGTATCTGACTGACTGGGCCAAATATGCACGTTTTCTTAATTTTTTTCAAACATTCTAATTCTATATCGTCACCATCCATTTGTCTTATTTGTCCATCAAACTTTTCACTTTTTTAATGTCGAGAATAAAACAACTTCTACAAAACCTCCAACTGCACATTCATCGTTTGATATTATATCCTTGTCAAAGTATGGATACATCTAACTGACTGAGCCAAACATACACATTTTCTTGATTTTTATTCCGATACACTTATTCTATAATATCCCCATTCATTTGTCTTATTTGTCCATCAAAATTTTCACTTTTTTTTTATGTGGAGAATAGAACAACTTCTACAAAATCTCCAACTGCACTCTTATCATTGGACATTATATTTTTGACAAAATATGGTAACAAACAAATTCTCTTGTGATCACTTTCTGAAGTTATTGCTACATTAATTGTTCCTATGTCAATAAAAACAACATGATGTATCGATTGAATGTTGAGCTCCTATTGTGCTTGGTGCCAGCATTCATGAAGCATTTTCACAATATCTTTTGAAATTTCACATTCAGCAAAGTTCTTTTATATTTTTTAGGACTTTTTCTACACACATGGCAAAATCTGAAGCTGAATTTATAGTTGCAGAGCGCTGCTAGTGTTACCATTTTCTTAGCAACTGCACCAACCCCATCGACAACTCCTTTACCATGAGATGAAATGCGAAAGGATTGCCATCCTTTACCATGATTTTTTAAAATAGTCTCTTCTTTTCTCTCCTTGCTTTGTCTCTTTCCTTCTCTTGTTGTAGATATGCTTCAGATTTAAAAGGGTTTTCCTTAACTTTTTTCAATGATATCGTGATCTTTCTGTACTCTTCATTCTCTGCAAAAGAGAAGAAATTAATGTGTAAACTGAATAAATATAGCACTTCCAGTCCAAAAATATAAGCTTAACAAATTTTTAATAGTTATCCCTTGAAATTTCTAATCTTACATAAAGTTAATTATGTTAAATTTTGGTTAATTTCAAACTGATTATATACATTTTATGCTAACTTAATAAACATTTTAACAGTTTCTATTATTCTTACTTCTACTTTTTATTTAATTTGAATTAAAAGAGAAAAAAATCTTCCCCTAATATTGATTTACTTATTTTTAAAAAACTAAATATATATATATATATATATATATATATATATATATATATATTAGATAAATACTATCAAATAACAAAATTAAAAAAATGTATATAAAAAACAAAACAAAATTAACAAATTTAAAGAAAATTGCTAAAATATTGTTTCGTAATTTTCTTTTTTTAATTTCTATAAAAATCTTACCTTTTAAATTAATTTCTTAATCATATATCACTAATAAAATTATTTTCTTGCAGTAAAGCAACAATTTTATCAATCCAAACTGAATAAATCAACTGCACACCGTGTCACATGCTCAGATGATGCAAATTTTTATTTATTAACTGGAATTTCCTCTATTAAATCAAAGGGCATGGTTAAAGCTGCCAAGTACATGTTTTCCAGCATATTATTCTTTTATAAATTTACATATAATTTGTTCAAATATGCATTCGTAATCAATTTAAAAAGACGTTGCGGGTGTGACTGTAATTAAATATCATACCCGCAACAGGGACATGTCACGCCCGCAACACTCAATATTTATAATTTAAATATTAATTAATTTCTTTTGTGTCTGTAATTCAAAGTATCTTAATAAACTATTTTTGAATATAAAGTTTCATAACTTTAAATCAAAAATATTTTTCTGCAGAGATATAAATGTAACTTTTTGTTGCGGGTGTGACACAATAATTAAGAGTAATTAAATATGCTTACCTTTTGTAATGAAGATTAGTGAACACTTCTCTGCAGACAAAAACTCTTAATAATAGCTATCAGATCATATATATCCAAGTTTGGAGATTTTCAGAATGTTTGTTCAGCTGTACGAGACCATGAAATGTAATGATTTTTGCCGCAGTCTATTTTACAAAGTCATAGTGTCACTTTATTAATTAAAATAAGTATGTTAATGACAAAAATTTAATTCTTTTTTAATAAAATATGAAATAGTACACTCTTAACAGTTAATATGCAAAATTTCAATCATATTTAAAGAAATTTAAATTTTCATCCTCATGTCCATTTTTTCGTGGATTTGGCGTGTATTAATAATTAAAAGCAAATCACATATTCTGCATGAACGGAATTTCACATCACCCTTTTAATCAATACTAAAAGTTTCTTTATTAGCTAAAAGCCGATATGCAGTACTTAATGGAGTTTATTCTGTTGAATTTATATAATGAAATCATTGCAGAATATAAGATTTTAAGATTCCCAAGATTTAATGAAAATATTTATCAATGTTATTTTACTGAACTCAACAACTGTTACTAATCCTCACTTGAAACTTTGTGGTTTGTTTAAATTTCATTTCGATTTGATTGAAGAATGTTAATATATTCTACATGAGAAATCTTTCACAGACTGCATATTTAGAAAATATATATTACTTTATTTTTCTCAATATAAATTTACAATATCTTTACGTTCTTCTATCTTTTACAAGAAGAAAGTATTGAACTCGTGAAAACTTTTGAATTCCAGATTTGACGGATGTACTCGTTTTAGGGATCAGAGATCCCAAAAAACATGTTTTTGCAAAGTGTTTGCCTGTGAATCTATTTCACTTTAAGTCTGTATACAGGATTTTTTCGGACACTCTTTCTCAAGAATTAACGTACTGAATATGATAATAATTTATACTCAGATAGCCTGTGTTATAAGTTGAAGCTGATTAATATTTTGTGTAAATCGATAAAGGGTTGCTGCTATTGTACATTATTCGTAATTATCGCAATAGCTCTATCATAGGAACTAATGCACGAATTTTCATGAAATTTCAGATTACGTTAGTTCTTTATGTATACTAGAATTCTTCAGATTTGGAGTAATCAGCTCAACAGATGGCGCTGCTATGCGGCATTATTCACGATTATTGCAATAACTCTATTTTAAAAACTAATGCACGAATTTTAATCAAACTTCAGAATCTTATATAAATCTTCTGATATAAATTAGTATTACTTAGTTTTTGGACTAAATAGCTTAACAAGTGAAGTTTCTATCCAGTTTTCTACGGTTTGTGCGGCGAATTTATCTCAAATACTAATACACTTATTTCCATCAAATTTAAGATTCAGTTAGAACTTGAAATAAGTTGTTCAGATTAGGTTTTGAACTAAATTACCCGTCTGGTGACGCTGCTATGTTTCATTTTTTGGAAGTATTAAAATGTATCAGATAGAAGAAAGTTTTAGGATTTCCACATCCGACTAGTTTTATTTGTTTTCCATTCTGTATTTAATATTTTTGTTTTCGTACTTAGAATTCAAGTCTACAGTTGTTTAAAAGATATATTTAAATTGAGAGTTTTTCATTTTACTTTATTTTTTAATATATATCAAAAGAAATCTTAATAAATGTAAAATCCAATACATCTAATAATCCATACGCAATTTTATATAACATATTCTAATGAATGTGAGAAAAGTATTCATAGTTACAAAAGTAGCAGGGATTTTTATAAAAGTTAAACTTAAAAAATAATAATAATTTTAATAAAACATTCTATTTTAAAAGATTATTATTTTTTTTTATTTAATTTTAGTATTAAGTATTGTGTCATCACATGTATTACAGTATTATTGAAAACTGAACAGGTGGTTTCAAAGGCACTTTTTTCTCTTAATTAAAATTTAATATTATTTTATATTTTAAAAGATTTTAAACAATTAATAATATAAGTGAACTATATATTGTTAATATTGTAAAAACATCATTTATCTTAAATAAATTCATCTCTTAAATAATCTTTTTCATAAAAATGATAGTTTAATTAAAATTTTCTCTTTTACTAAGTAAAAAAATATTTAATTTTTCCTCTGAGTATCCTTTGAAAATTTTCATACTGAATGAAGAATCAAGCAAATATTGTCTTAATTATTTAATGTAGTATTTTAGTAATTTTTTCATTAATAATCAAAAGCAAATTACACATTCTGCATGAACGTCTGACATCAACCTTTTAATCAATACTAAAAGCTTTCTTCTCAGCTAAAAGCCGATATGCAATACTTAATGGAATTTATTTTATTGAATATGTATAATGGAATGTTTGCAGAATATAAGATTTTAAGATATCCAAGATTTAATGAAACTATTTATCAGTGTTATTTTACTGAAATCAACAATCGTTACTGATCAGCTCTTACAACTTTGTGTTTTGTTTAAATTTCATTTCGATTTGACTGCAGAATATTAATATATTCTACTTAGGAAATATAGTCACAGACTATCTATTAAAAACATACGTTATTTAATCTTTCACAAATTAATAGATAATATCATTACTTTCTTCTATCGTTAGAAGAAGAAAGTGTTGGAAAGTGTTGGATGCGTAAACATTTTCGAATTCAAGTATTTGATGGATTTTTTCTTTTTATGATCAGAGATCCCCAAAATCATATTTTTATAAAATGTATGTTTGTTAGTCTGTGAGTTTGTCTCTCTGTCTGTTTATGACATAATTTTTTGGTTGCTCTTTTAAAGAATTAATGCACGGACTCTGACAATGAATGACATTAAGGTAGTCACTGTTGATCAGTCACTGTTTATGCTGATCAGTTTTTAGTTTAAATCACTCAATAGGTGGCACTGCTAAGCTGCGTTTATTTACAATTTATGCAACAGCTATAGCTCAATAACTAATCCACGGATTTCAACCTCGCATCAGATTTAGTTATTCCTAGACATATATTGATATCATTTATATTTTGCTGTAAAACACTCAGCAACTTAACTTCAATATTATATTACTTGTTGATATAAGTTGACGCTGTTTACATTTTGGTGTAAATATCTCAGCAACTTAACTTCAATATTATATTACTTGTTGATATAAGTTAACGCTGTTTACATTTTGGTGTAAATATCTCAACGGGTGATGCTGCTATGACACAATTTTCACGATATTTTGCAATAGTTCTGTCGTAAGAACAAATGCACGTAATATATTAAAAATATATATAGAGATAGTAACTGATATAGATTGATGCTGATTAATTTTTAGTATAAGTCTTTCAATAAGTGGCGCTGCTTGCTGCATTTTTTAAGATTTACCCAACAGCCTATCTCAATAACTAACCCACAGATATCCACCTCTCATCAGTTTTAGTTAGTTCTAAATATATGTTGATATTATTTATATTTTGCTGTAAATCGCTCAGCAAATGTTGCTGTTATGCAGAATTTTTCACGATGTCCCCCTTTTAAATGAGGTATTATTTTTATTTTTTTACGAACACCAAAAATTAATTATTTAAAGCAATTCCGATTGTTCCTTTTACACAAGACCATTGAATGTAAAATCTTCAATTTTCATAAAATTCAGTTATGTGAAAATTGGTGTACTTTTTATAGGAATTGCTACATGTTATTACCAGTAGTGTTTCATGAATATTTTACACGCATCCTTCATTAATTTTAAAAAAGCTTTTGTTATAAATTTATGCAAAAAAGTGTATCTTTTTATTTTTAACAATAAAAAATTTTCATATTTAAAAACTGTTTTCGTTCCAGATTTTTTTTTGTTGTGATTTCTGTTAAATAAACAAGTAATATTGATTTATTTATTTCAATCCACTTTATTAGGGATTTTTTATGTTATGCATGTGAAGTATTTTAAGTGAATACAGGGTGATTCATAAAAGATGGGCAGAACTTTAAGGGGTTATAGTACACTTAAAGACAAATAATATTAAATAGGAGACTAAGGGTCCCAGACGTATTCCCAAGGAGATAGGGGGCATTAAAGTTTAGGGTCCGAAATTTCAAATGATTATAAAAAATGGAAAAATTGGTCGATTCGTTTGCGGTTTTTGCAAAAAATTTTCTTTATGCCAGTATTTTCTTGAAATAAAATTTTAAAGTTCAATTTCAAAAAATGCCGATAGGGGGCGCTTTAGACTTTGGAGTAACAAACAACTATTTTTTAACGTTATTTTTTGTATTTCTTTAAATGATTTCGAAAGCTTAAACTTAAACTTAAATTTTGATCTAAAAATCTGAGTCCTAACGAGTAGTTAAGTAGCGTAAACTGAAATTTGAAATTTGAAACCCTTCTCCCCCCAGAACAAAAATCAGTTATTCCCGATCTTTGTGTCGTAGATTAGGCTCTAACTACTGCCGCGTTTTGATAAAATTATTCTTTATGTCAGTATTTTCTTGAAAATAAATTTTAAAGAAAAGTTTTAAAAAATTCCGATAGAGGGCGCTTTAGACTTTGGAGTAACGAACAACTATTTTATACCGTTATTTTTTGTGTCTCATTAAATGCTTTCTAAAGCTTAGACTTAAACTTAAATTTTCAGCTCAAAATCTGAATCGCTGAGCGTGGTTCAGTAGCGAGGGGAGGGGGCTCAAATTTCAACTTCTGAACATAGTTCAGTTTGCACTACTTAACCATGCCCAACGATTCTGTGCTGTGATACGAGGCAAAAATACAACTTTCGTCAAGGACTGCATAGTCGGAATTCACTCATAAAGGCACTGGCACAGTTGGAAACGTCGCTCATGCAAACGTTAAAGCTCCATTCCTGACGCTAGTCACCGGGTGAAGAAGGAGACAGAAAGCAAAATTTCGACACGATTCAGGCATAAAAACCACTGAACGGTGAGTCAAGTGTAAGTTGCTGTAGTAATGAATCGGAAGATGGTGCCCTTCACGAATAAGGAAAAGGTTGAGATGCATTTAATTAACGGAGCGGCAGATGGAAATGGTGCAGAGGCACAACGAATGTACGGAGAGCGATTTCCCAACAGGCGGTTGCCTAACCGCAAAACTTTCGAGCGCTTGCACAGACAGTTGTGTGAGACGGGATCATTTCTCGCTTCCCGGTCGAATGCAGGTCGTGCAAAAAAGGACGAATCAGTAGTTGTTGCAGAAGCCATTCTGGATGTAGTAGCGGCGCAGCCAAGTACAAATACACGAACAGTGGCTAGGCAGGTGGATACCTCACAGTCCATGACTTGGAGGGTACTGAAGGATGAACATTTGCTCCCGTTTCATGTGCAACGAGTCCAGAAACTGTCTCCAGGGGATTATCCAAATCGTATTGAATTCGCCCGCTGGTTTCTGCAGCAGAACGCGCTAAATCCACATTTTGGACGAACTGTGCTTTTCACCGATGAATGTACCTTCACACGTGAAGGTACATTTAACACACACAATGCACATGTATGGGCGGATGTCAATCCACATGCTCATCAGAGACGCTTTTCCATCAATGTTTGGGCAGGAATCCTCGGAGACCACCTAATCGGACCGTACCTTCTGCCTGAACGCCTCAACGGTAAAACATACCTCACATTTCTGCAACATGTGCTGCAAGACCTGTTAAACGTTGTTCCTCCACGCATCCGGCGGGTCATGTGGTTCCAGCACGATGGAGCGCCAGCCCATTACGTACGAGACGTCCGCAACTATCTGGACATCACATTTCCGAACAGATGGATTGGTCGAGGTGGTCCTGTTGCTTGGCCTGCTCGCTCGCCAGATCTTTCACCCCTCGATTTCTTTTTTTGGGGACAATTGAAGGCTCTTATGTATGAGACACCCATTGAATCCCCCGAGGAACTGGTCGCCAGACTTTCCGCCGCTGTAAGGGAAGTGCTCGAAAAGCCTGATGTTTTCGCGAATGTTCGCCGTTCCATTCTTCGCCGTTGTTCTGCGTGCATAACCTCTGGTGGTCACAATTTTGAACATTTATTGTAATTACATGTTAATAAATATGCTTTGGTAACATAATCCTAATTTGTGTCTTTTTACCTCGTATCACAGCACACAATGTGTGGACATGGTAAACTGAACTGTGCTCAGGAGTAGAAATTTCAAACCCCTCTCCCCAGAAACTTAACCACGTCTAACGATTCAGATTTTGGGCTGAAAATTTAAGTCTAAGCTTTAGAAAGCATTTAATGAGACACAAAAAATAACGGTATAAAATAGTTGTTCGTTACTCCAAAGTCTAAAGCGCCCTCTATCGGAATTTTTTGAAAATTTTCTTTAAAATTTATTTTCAAGAAAATACTGACATAAAGAATAATTTTAGCAAAACGCGGCAGTAGTTAGAGCCTAATCTACGACACAAAGATCGGGAATAACTGATTTTTGTTCTGGGGGGAGAAGGGTTTCAAATTTCAAATTTCAGTTTACGCTGCTTAACTACTCGTTAGGGCTCAAATTTTTAGATCAAAATTTAAGTTTCGGACCCTAAACTTTAATGCCCCCTATCTCCTTGGGAATACGTCTGGGACCCTTAGTCTCCTATTTAATATTATTTGTCTTTAAGTGTACTATAACCCCTTAAAGTTCTGCCCATCTTTTATGAATCACCCTGTATAACTTGCCAGAGTTGGAAAAAAGAAGCATTATCTTCCAACTCGGTTATATTAAAATGACAACTATTTTACAATAACCATAAAAATGCAAAAAAAAAAAAAAAAAAAAAAAAAAAAATCCAATATATATATATGTGTGTGTGTGCGTAGAATATAATAATTTTTACCTAAACACAAACTTTAATATGTCAAATTGAAGGTAATTTAATGTAAAATTTAATAATAAACACAGTATTACAAAACAAGTAATTCTCATTTTAGTAGAACAAACACAAATCGTTTTTAATACGAACGTGTTTTGTAATAAAACGTATTAATCAATCACAACACTGTTTTGAGGACCAATCAAAATGTCTATAAGTATAGTTTAGGTTTTTGGAATGGTAAAAAAAAATTATTGTGGAAATATTTTGCGAAATGATGCATACTAGTATAATTAAATGCAGTTTTTGAATATTTAAAGCCCTTTTTTAAATTAAATCAATTTTAAACGATGTCAGCAACAAGAAAAACTAATTGGACATGTACAAAAATAAGCCGAATTGTCATACTTAGAGAAATCGGTATCTGTTATGCTGAAATTGCAAGACAAGTTGGCGGTTCAGTGACTTGTTGTGGTGTACGAAAGTTCTTTTTACGTTATGAAAAAACGAAATCAGGGGAAAATAAGGCCAAATCAGCCTGAAAAAAGGGCACAAGTGTTACTGTCGATAGAAAAATTAAACGGCTATGCCTTCAAGATAGAAAAATTTTATTAGATGCCATTAGATGTGAAATGAATGCAGCGGGTATTGCAGTAAGTTCAAGAGCAATAAGAAGAAGGTTATCAGGATTTGGACTACAAGCTATAATTCCAGGGGGAAAAACCACATTAAAAAAAATACCTCAAAAAACGAGTGAAATGGGCAAAAGAACGCATTAAATGGTCAGAAATCAATGAAAACAAGTAATCTGGATCGATGAGAGTAAAATGTCGCTATCTGGTAATGATGGTAAAAAATACGTGAGACGTAAAGTAGGAAAAGTACTTCATCCTGAATGCATTGAAGGAACTACAAAAATCCAACAAATGTCATAATTTGGGCTTCTATGAATGCAGATGTTGTGGGTCAAATTGAAGAGATTGGTGGCATCCTGAATGTCAAAAAATACACCGGAAATGTCCTGGAACCAAAATTGATGCCTTCCATCAGGGATATGTTCCCCAACAACGCAGCATTTATTTTTGAGCAGGATTCAGCTCCATGCCACCCCACAAAATTATGAACAGAATTGGTTTCAAAATAAATTCATAGATATATTACCATGGCCAGGAAACAGCCCTAATTTCAATCCAATTGAAAATTTGTGGCGACGCGAAGTTTGAAAATACTTGTACGTAAAAAACGTCCATCCAATAAAAAACAACGTCTTGAAGCTATATTTGATTCTTGGCACCATGTGATTACGAAAGATGAACTCCAAACACTCGTTCGCTCGATGAAAAGACACTGTGTAGCTGTCATAAAAAATAAGGGTTATCCTACTAAGTATGGATTTTGTAAGTATCACTTAAAAAAATGCAAATCTAAGATAGACTTACTATTATTTGCATAACTTTTTTTATAATACAGGTATTGTAATACTGTTTTTATTATTAAATTTTGCTTTAAATGACCTTCAATTTTATAAATAAACATTTGTATTTAACCTTCCGTCTACCAGACAAAACACCCATTTATCTACGGCAACACCTAATTTTAATTCCAAACTTGCAAACGGCACCAGTAATATTTTAATATAATTTTGCTTTTACAATGAAAGCTTAAATTAAGGAATTCGTAATATCTAGACAAGTCCTTTATAAATTCCGGTGTCAATCGACAATTTCTCATTTTACCATTGACACCAGAAATATTGCTGTCGGGTACAATGGACCCGTCTGGTAGACGGAAGGTTAAGTCAAAATTAATATTTTCTAGAAGCATATAAATTTGAAAAACATGAAACTTTAAAAAAAAGGTCACACTTTTGGCAAATACTGTATTATATAAACTTTGAAATTTTAAAATTCTATGTTAGTACACAAAACTTGTGCTATGTTCAGATAGTAATGTGCTAAAACTGCAGAACATTTCAGTATTCTCTGCCAATAGTGTTAAGTTTTATAACGTGAAGTAAAATTATTTTAAACATTTTGTTATACAAAGCAGGCGATAATAACTAAAATAGCTTAAATATATTGCTGTTGAATGATAAATGTTAAATATACGTTATATAGAAATGTGTAGTCTTAAACTAAATTTAAAACATTTCTTTTCGAAAATGAATTTTTGTGCAAATTTTATATTTTTTTTTGCATCGAAATAAATGAATATTGCCTTTGATAAAGTTTTTTTTTCTCAATAATTGTTTCCAAATGTTGCTTTTCATATAAAATGTTATTAAAATGTCACACTTTTCAATTTTGTGTATTTATTGTAATGAGGTTTAGGCTTTATTTTTTATTTTTTTATTCAGATTTTATAGAAAATTTTCAACAATTATCGATGTTTGGTAGTTAATCTTAATATGTATGCCCTAATAAAATATACGTATGTATATTTTATTATGGTAGGATAAAATATCGTGTATTAGGATCGCATTTAATGTAACAAATCTAGTTTAAAGACCATTTCTAGATGTATTATAATACAGAAGTCAAATTATAATAATCAAGTGGGAGAAATTGTTATATTAATTTTTTTTCAGTATGTTAAATTTGAATGTTAATTGGTGACAATAAACTCTCCTTAAAAAAATATTAATAAATTGAGAAACATTAAAAATAATGTTCATCATTTATATTATAAATATAAAAATACTAAGTGTTAAAAGATACCGTCACGTAGCTTCAATATTGATTAGAATTTTAGTATTTTGTAGTCTCTTAATACTTTTATCCATAAAATAAAGCGTTGTTTTTAGAAAATTAATCATAACATGATGTTCCATTGCGATCTTCATTTATTTACAAAGGAAAGACGGTTCAGTTGAAAATGGAATTAAAGATATGTACATCTATTTTTCAAATATTAAAAAAATATATGGAGTTGGAGAATATAATTTTATGAAAGTGATTTTAGTGCAACAAATTTTGGTAGTTTTTTTGAATTTCTGGTACATTTTCTGAATATCAGATAGTATGTTACATACTTTAAATTATAATATAAGAATATTAAGCTGCGGATTGAAACGTGTTGCGCATTGTGTAAAAAGAAATAAAAATAAAACTGTTTTGCAATATTGACTTTTAGGTCCCTGATCTGTAGTTTTCCCATTTCCTAAAATTAAAATTTCCGGTTTGTGGAGGAAATTAAACTTTCAACATTATTAAAGAAATTAATTTAAAACTAAAAAAGAACAGTGGAGTCATTATCAAATCTATCAATTCATTTTATTCCGTGTCATTAGAATAGCATATTATTCACTAATTATAAAACTTTCTCATCTCAAATAATCTTTAGAAAAAACGCAGTTTCACATAATTCTGATTTTGCAAAGGGATCTAACAACAGTATCCAGATAAGTAACGCATAATAATTTTATTTTCTTATTTATTCTTAGAATGTGGTTGAATGATTCTAGTTTAAGAAGTGCGAAAATTTTATGAAGACTACCAATATTGCAAACATAATAAAAATATTTACTTTGTACTATACGTTAGAAGATATGTAAGTTTATATTATATATAATTATGAAAAATCGACGTAAAGTAGTGTAATAAGAAAAGTTGCATAAATTATCAAAATATATTAATTCTACTTTTATAAAAAGCAAAAGAAAAAAGAAAAAAACAAATACAACAAACAACAATTTAAAAAAAAAGAAAAGAATAAAAAAGAAATGAAAAGAATAATAACTATCAGTTGCTTAGTGCCTGTGTATATAAAATTATCTTATAAATACATTTTTTTAATGTTTACGTTTTCTTTAATTTTGTATCTTTCTTTAATTTTATAGCTTTGCAATAAATACTGCTCTTCATTCAAATTTATAATTTTTTTAGTAAAAAGAAATAAATAAAATTGATTGTCGACACATTCAAAGTTATAAAGTAGGTAAAAAATATATACTGTAAAATTTGTATAATCCGTTTTGTATAATTTTAGATAGTTTTTTCCTTTATTTAATCACAAAACAATTGTCTTCATGTAGTTGAAACAGGAGAAATGAATAAAAGAGATTACATAAAATACTTGAAGTTTTGAACTAAGGAACAGCAGTTTAACTCTTAAATGCAAAACAAGAAAGACATAATTTTACTTTCAAAAAATCGTTAAATTTCACAAAATTATGCCTACACAAAGTGCAAGCTGGCATAATAGAACTGGCATAAGGTCATGCAGACGTTATCAAATAATATACATATTTTACTGTAGAATATAGCAGAAGAAAATCCAAAATATCATTTAATCGCACAAGACAAATATCAAGTAGAAGGCATGTACAAATGAAATTCGTACGAAATGGGGCCAAAAATATGTATTTCTACAAGATGCGAATTTTGATTTAATTATTATTAAGAGCATTGTTATTGAGATTGAGTATATAATTTGTATTCAGGTTTCGTATGCTTCAATGTTTTTTCAAGGCGTAATATCTATATTATTTTATAGAAGAATAAATCTAGCAAAATTTCGCAGTATTTAATCATGAATATTTTATAACAAAATATTGTCACCATAAATTTCTGGTTTGAAAAATTCCAGGAGGATTATAAACTTAAGTGAAGTTAAAATTCACTTATTTTTACTTCGAAGTAGTATAATGAATATGCTAATAAAACTCAATCCCACTTCCCTACTAATGAGTAGAAGAAGAAAATCTAATTGGACACTAGTGACATTATCATATTTTATCGATTTAGAAAGAAATTTATTCCAAGATATTTTTAAACTCCGAATGATATACCTTATTTAAAATTCACAATAACATTATTTGTTTTCAATTTTTACATTCAGACTTCATCTTAAAGAAATATATTTTTTTCAAAGCGATTTTAACGTCATTCGTTTTGAAATTTTGAAAAAATGGTTGATTTTAGTTTGTTTCGTAAATATTAATTTAAAAATAGTGTTATGATTGGCTACTGTTAAATTTATAAATATGCTTAGCATTTTTGAAATTTCAGTTTTTTTCACATTAATTTCATTTCATTTTATGTTAGAGAATGCAAAAAACGATAAAAAATATAGTTAATTGCTATAAAGTTATAAAAATATTTTAATTAAGCCATTAGCAGCACATTTCACTAAATATATTTGCAAAAGTTATATTTCACTTAATGAATTTCTTTCAGTTTTATTTTGGAATTGTTTTTAAAAATGTTTTTTTAGCTATGAAATGTGTTCCGATTATCTCAAGAAGATTTTTTTTTTTGTCTCTTTATCAATATCGTACACATCAAATATACATACCTATATTTTATATGTGTGTATGTATGCTGTGGCCAATACCCGAAATCAGTCAATTCGATGATTAAGCAACAACATTTCAAACTATTTGTTTCATTCGAGAGTTTTGCCGGCCAATTCGCGAAATGGTGAGATATAATCGAACAGTTCACAAAATTGCCAGATGTGATCGGCCAATTCGCAAAATATATATAAGTAGTCAGTTTGTTTCAGACTGTACAATTTATTTAATTTAATTTTTAAATTTTTTGTTTATTATTTATTCATTTTTTCATTTTTTGAGTAATGTTTCCTCGAAACAATAGCAAAGCAATTTGAAACAATTGTTCCAAATAAAACACAATGAAAATAGGATAACAATATAATAACTAGGGGTAATAAGTCAAAGTAAAAAAAAAAAATGATGAGCAGATTTTAACTGTCAATGCTGTCATTTTTAATTTTTACACTTTCTAACACTGTCGAAAAGTATTTATGAAATCAATTTGTATCGCAATTTGCCTGCAACGCATTAGCTCAAATATACTCTCACATTGGTTTATAATTGTTATATTATTGAAGTCTAGTTATAGGTTCCAATATTTTGACAGAAATTTATTCAACGAAGCAATATGGTTCGCGAAATTAATACATCTGACTACAGCTTCCATTATATTGACGGAGATTCATGCAACGCTGCCTATAAATGTATGTGTGTGAGAGTGTGTTTGTGTGTGTTTGTTTATATTAATAATAAAATAGCTTATGAAAGTTTAAGTGCAAACTCTACACTGCTATTTTTTTTTTCAGTTATGTGATTCAGTTATGTGTGTGTGTGTTTATTGGTTCAGTTATGTGTAAAAACTAGCAAATTAAGTAATTAAAATTTATAAATTGTGTGCTTATTTGCAGCTATATATCTCATTTATTCCAGTAATTCATCTTTAAATCATTTAAATATTTCATAATGTATCATTTTTCTTTTACTCATTTTGCTAAAATTGGTTTATTTTATCTTGATATCTGCTATATTTATTGTTGTGCAAGTGAAAAGTTTTGATGCAGAGACAACTGTTTATGTAATAACATACTGCATTAACAAAAAATACACTTGCTTTATTCAATGTTTGTAAGAATATTTTTAACTAAAAAATATTTCTAATCTTTTAAAATATCTCTGAATTATAGTAACTAAAGATAAGATATAGTGACTGTGTCACTTCTGTAAAAGTTTGGCATTTTTGTATGCCTTATTAATAAATCGAAAAAATAGAGTAGATGTGCCGTTGATAAGAATCTTTAAGGATTTTTTCAATTTGTTTTTTATATAATAATTATAATTATTATATTACAAGTTTATCGATAATATAACTATATATTAGCAGTTGTTCGCCCTTCTCATAGTATCATTTCTCAATATGAATTAAAATTTAACCGTAAATAGCTAAAATTTCTCAAAATATCTAAAACACCTATAATGCAAACTGTTTGTTCCAGCAATAGCTTTTTAGACACCCCCATAAAATAATTTATATAATTGTTTTTGTGATTGAATTTAACTCTATAATTTAATGTAAGGATACTAAAGAAACAAAACAGTTATTTTCAAATAAATTTGGCAATTAGTATATCAATAATTATAATAATATATGCCATAATCTACACTGTAAAACATTTGTGGAAACGTTACTCCTTAAAATTGGCAGCATTGCTGCCTACAATTTTATAGAATATTTTAATCGTCAAACCGGTGTAACATTGTAATGTTACACCAGTAATATATGTTTAAATTACATCCTTGCATATGTGAAAAAAAATACTCCATGAAATTGGAGGCAGCATTTGCCACCATTTTTATACCAATTTTATGAAGTAACGTCACACAAATGTTTTACAGTGTATCTCTATTTGTGTGAATTATTGTAGCTATCAAAATATCGATAATTTCATTACTTTAAAAACATAGTTTAAAATACTAAATATCGAGAATATATGGATGTGAAATTATTGATACTGTGTGGTGATTTAAAAAGCAATAATAATATAAATTAGTTTTGGATTATTAGTGTACAATTTTGTTTCCTAATTTTGTTAATTAAACTTCCTGAGATAACCTTATTTATTACTTTTTAATAATTGATATTAAATTTATGAAAGAAATGATACTGTAAGTTGAATAATTTAAATATCTCCCCCCAAAAATATACAAATAAATAAATAACATAAATAAAAAATAAACTGTAAAAGAAATGTTTCAAATGACTAATCTGGCATATGTACCAGTTCAGTTATTATTCGTTCATATTCTATCACTTTTTTTTAACGGATGAATAAGAAAACATTTAAGAATAAAAATAGATTTTTAAGACTCCTTATAAGCCTGTAAGGCCTATAAGGAGTTGTCAAAATTTGGAATAAAATTGGAAATGTGGTATTTAGCACGTTATCAAGGGCAATGCTAAATAGCCACATTAATTGCGATTAATTTCTGAATGGAAATCAGGATAGACCTAAAAATGATTTCCATGTTGCCCGATTAATCGCAAATGAGAACTCAATTTAAAGAAAATTATTAGATAGATAATAAGACCATAATAGAATTATCAATATATTAATTGCATTGGAAAACTATTACAAAGAAAAAATATTAGAAAAATAATTAAACTGTAATTATAGAAATATTAGATAAATAAAGTATTAAATAAATATATATAGGACAGTTGCACCATAAAATTTATTTAATAATAACACATTATGTTTGCTGAATTCGCGTTAAGACCACTAGAACAAAAAATTTTTAATACGTTTAATTTAAAACCTGAATGTTGGTTACGTTATGTTGATGATGTTTCCATCTTATGGAACACAGTTTGGCTGATTTATATGTTTTTCTACAAGATGTCAATAAATTAAGCAATAGTATTAATTTCACCCTTGAAGTCGAAGAAAACGCCACCCTTCCATTTTTAGATGTTCAAATTAATAGATACAATTCAAGTTTAAAATTTTCAGTTTATAGAAAACCAACAAAAGAAAATACAGTTATCCCGTTTTCAGCCAACATGCCTTTCGAATACAAAATATCTGCTTTTAGGTCATTTATTAAAAGAGCTTTTATGATTTGTTCAGATGACACATTAAATAAAGAAATTGATTTTATACAGAAAATAGCTTTTGACCATGGTTTTCCAGCAAAATTTATAAATAAAATAGTTCAACAGTACAATACTCCTCCCACATCTGGCCAACGACAGAATAAACGTATGGTTTACAGAAAATTTCATTATATCCCTTACATATTTGAATAAGTAAAAAAGATAGCACAAAAATATAACATAAAACTTGTCGCCATTCCTCCTCCATATCTCATTGACCTCGTTACAGATAAAATCGACTAAATTCCAATAGATCAAAAATCTGGTATTTATGAAATCCCCATTACTTTATCTAATAATCTTAAAAAAGTCTACATCGGCATGACAACGCGGAAACTTTTAATTAGAATTAAAGAACATCGCAGAGATATAGAACAATATAAACAGAATACTGCCCTTGCTCGCTTCTTCTTGGCGAACAAGGGTTGCCATATTAATTTTGAGGAAGCCAAAATCATAGTTCCATGCAATAACCCAGTTCAAGGTAAAATAATAAGAGTCCATCGAAATCATAGCACGAGAAAATAAACCATGTAATGATAATTTATCCTACAATATACCAAAAATATGGCATAACATCATAAAACCTTAAAATTTTTATTTCCTTGCAATATTTTAATTTTTACTCACGTGTAATTAGCAACATTTTTAAATTTTTAATTCATTTAGTTTTAATTTAGTAGAAATATTATCTCTCGAACAAGATGCAAAACTAGTCCTTCCATTTCATATTTTCCTGAAGACGCCCGCAGAAGACGGTGCGAAACGTCGAAAGTTTTATTTTATTTTAATATGTACTAATGTATATTAAAATTCCTGTTTTGTGCACCACTGAGCAATGTGTTATTATTAAAGTATTAAATATATATATACATTTATAGAATAATAAATTTCAATATGACAGTAATATAATACAACATGAATCAATAATAGTGATGAAAAACAAGTAGCAATCAAATGGAAATTCTTAAAGAATGGTATCAAATGACTACAAAGTAGAAATCCAAATAATATACAATGATAATGCGCATAGCAGCATTTGACATTGTATATAAAAATTAAATAATTTGCTAATGATAAACATATAGCTATACGATTAATATTAATTTAATAATATATAAGATACTCATATAAGAATTGGATTTTCAGAATGAATTTTACAAATCATAGTGAAATAAAAATAAAAATGAAAATACATTCATAATTACTTACGCTTTAGCATCAAAGCAATTTGAATGCTTATATAGAACCATTAGATAATACTACAAATCAACATCAATTACTGGAATTACTTGGTAATACCAAATTATATCAAACAGAGGAGTTGTCAAAATTTGGAATAAAATTGGAAATGTGGTATTTAACTCGTTATCAAGGGCAATGCTTAATAACCACATTATATATATATATATATATATAATAGACTAAATAGAGAAAGAATCTGTAATGTAAACATACAGCACCCATTTTATTTTCGAAAATTATACTTGAATACATTAAGTAAAATGATTAATTTACAAAATTTTCACAATAACGAACAGTTACATTCCAGATTGACAGGGAAAAAACATTTAAAAAATATAATTGAACAAAAAATGGCAGTAAAGTATGTTTTATATATATATATATATATATATATATATATATATATATATATATATATATATATATATATATATCTGTATATATGTATATATATATATTTAAATTTTGTTTTCAAAATTTCAGGTGATCCAAATCTTTTGTTATCCGAACAGACAGCTGTCCACATTAGTTCGGATTACCAGGATTCTACTGTATCGAGATCAAGATTATTTTTTACTCCAAATTATTAAATGGAGCAGAAATTTTTAATGCATATCAAAGTTTTTGCAGTACTGAACTAATAATATATAAGATTGTAACTATTTTTTGAAATACTGAAATGTACGCATGCAAGATAAAAAAAAGTTTTAGAATTGGCACAATCAACATAATTTTTTTGGCATATAAGATAAAAATGAGCGTTAACAGTTTTTTTTCCCAAAATTATATCGAGCTTTGTATTTATTTTAAAACAATCTTTTTTATGGAATATTCATTCTTCATTTAACATGGATGGTGACACATATTGACGTAATATTTGATGAATATTACAAAGTGTAAATTTCTTTTATCTTCGTTTAGACAACTTTTCTGTTTAAACTCAGAGGTTAAAAGCTAAATTTTTCTATATTTTTAAATATTTCAGTATTCAGAATAGCACTTACATTGTATGTATGTAAAAGTTAAACTTTTTTTTTATATTTAATATATGAGAAAAGAAATAATTTCTTACGAAAAAACGAAAATATAGACTGACACGCAACGTATGTCTAGCAACCTTATTTTTCATATAGCGCAGATTTTCAAGCTGCAAATGATATATTTTACTTTAAAAATATTTTAACTGCATGAAGCATTTTCCCAAGCTGACGATTTTTTAGAGTACAATAAAATTATGTTAATAAACTATGCTTGAACATTCTCGTTTTAAAAGTTTAAACAATTATTTGTATTTTTGCATTGCTCTGGTTTTTCAGATTTATTTTTGTTTATTTGCCTGGTATATTGTAGGTATTTATTTCGAAAATTTTCAAAATGAACCTAACATGAATTCTTTAAAATACACATTTATATAAATTAGTGTATAAATTCTTTAGTCGCATACAAAATTCGTGCACAAATTATACAAATATGTGATACAAATTTAATCGTATACAAAATAGCAAGTTCTTTGAAAGGAAAGAAAATCCGTTTGTTTGACCTCTGACTTTCCAACAACTCACTCACTTTTAATGGGAAATAAAAATTCCGATTGATGTTCGCATGCATCAAAGTTTACTAAGACATAATCATCCGTGATAATGAGAAAAGTCTCTGACCGGAAATCGACATTAACATTGATGATTAGGGATTTAAAGTAAACGGTGATGTAGAATATTTATTCTATTACCTCTGAATTTAACAGAAAATCAATGGATAAAAGATCAAAGAAAAGCAATTAAGAGTTGTACATTTTATTTGCTATTTTGTAAGGTTATCGGATAAAAATGTTTAGTTGTGCTATAAATGAATTTTTATTTTAAGTTTTTTTGTTATTATTTGCTATTATCCTTAATTCTATTTCTAATTATAGTCCATTAGCGATATTTAAAACTATCATTTTATGGTTTTATAGTTCTCATTTTTATTTTTCTAATGAGATAAGATTTTAATTTAAATTTCAAAAATTACAATTTTAATAGAAAATCAAAATTATGTTATCATATTGATATATTACTCTTAATTACCGAATTTATTTGCAGTTTCATTATTATCATATTGATTTGGTTTCTGGAAAATTAATTATTTTTAAAATATTTTATTTTTAAATATTTTTAAGTTTCATTAGAAAGTACATTTAGCATAAAAATCGGTGTTTTTTAATAAATTTTTCAAATTTTATAATTGTTTGCATTTGTTTTTTCTTTTGAATGTACATGTAAAATAAATTTTTCCTTAAAAATAGCTGAAGTTATTAATTAAGAAAACTTTGAAAATATCGCTAAAAGTATTTTTTTTTAAATAATTAGCTTGCCCATCCTTCAGTTGTGAAAAAAAAGAGTTACGAGAGAATATAGGTGCTTAGTAATGCAGTGACAAAATGCTTCACTATGATACGTCATATAATAATAATCCATTTCCACCCACCGAGATTTTAAGAAAAATATTCGCGAGAGGTACTTCCTCCCCTGAAATTCAACTCTCGACAAATTTAATAGATTTTCAATTGTTCTCAAGCAATTCAATTGTTATAAGACATCCGAAAATTCACACATAAATTTAAATTACGTGAAAAATGAATTTTTACAAAACTGAACAATTAAAAACACTTAAAATATTAATTAAAACTTTTAAGTAACGAAAAACTCTCCACTTTTCTTTTTTTCTTTTTATATCTTTCTTTAAAAATGTATAGCATTAGCAAATATCCAAGTTTTTTTTAATTTATCCAAAAAATCGCAAAGAAAATAAAAATGATTAGGGGCAGAAACATTGATTTAAATAAAAGGTTCATATCAATTCATATTTTTTTATTGAATTTTTGGTAAAATAAAAATTTTTAACTGGCTTTAATAATATTAGATATTAAGAAAAAGCGACGAAAAATATCCAAACATGCATAATTTAAAAAATGTAAATGAATTTCTTTTAACAAAATTATACCCCACAGGAAATCCGTGTACAAAAATTATATGTGGTTTTATCTATCAGATGTTATAAATGTCGTATGTGAAAAAGGAACCTAATCATAATTATTCCACTCATTAAATCTGATTTTTTAATTGATACCTTGAGATCTACTGAAAATATCCGACCAAAATATTTTATTTACAGTCAAAAGAAAAAAAAATCTTCAAAACAAAACTTTCTACGACATGCCTTTTCATGGAAATAAAAATGATTTTGTAAACGATAAAAAAAAAAATATTTTACTTTTTAAAGGAATGTTTGATTTTTTTTAGAAATTTTAATAGGGGAATTTTCTTGTGCAAGTTTCAAATTTTATGTCCAGTAGAGTTTAAAATAGTCCTCTTTTGGTAAAAATAGTCCTGTTTAGTGAATTGTCTGGGTCCTCTTTAAAAAGACACAGTAAATGTATCGTCATTAGCAAATCTTCATTCCAGAAAACCTAAACCACTGGGAGTTATTCTGATAAAGTTTCAGGGGTTTGGTAAAAATCCATAAATTAGTTGAATTATGAATACTTTTTTATTGAATTGCGGGCTGGAGGTTTTTAGTGAACTAATTACTTGGAATTTTAAATTATGCTTCTCAGGTGCGTAAGAAAACAGACTAGAATAGTTTTATAAAATTTTTCATTCTGGTATGTGTTGTTGATTTCTCCTACCGCCATCTCCCGCGCACATTATAACAATCTTAAATAAAATTGAAGTTTACATGATTTGATATTTCTTCGCATTTTTTATGAAGCAGGTTTCGGGGGGGGGGGGGGGCATTTTTTGCACATCGTTAAGTGTCATTTTTCTGAAGAGACCTGTGATCTTCGTCACTGCTACTTTTAAACCAGCATGCTACGGAAGGGATTCACTATTCTGGGAGACAATCGAAGACAAATTTGAGTGAGACAAATATCATAGTAACCAAGCGCATTTAAAATCAAAGTAGAACACAATATTTGCATTGGAAAATGTTGGAAACTAAAGGCTAAAATGAAATTTCACAATACAGAAAATAGTTAAACTGTAATCAAAGTTGACGAACTGAATCCCGTTGAAATTGGGTCCTTAGAAGCTAAGCAGGGAATGCGGGTCCAAACAGTGGAAGATTGTGGTCTTCTTTTAAATTTAGGGAATAACTTTTAACATTAGTACAGTATTTACAAAACGGTAGAAAGAGTTTATCTAATTTGTCTTGAAAGTCACGTGATTTTTAAATTAAAGCAGTAATGAATAATTGTAAATTGTCCGCAAAAAGGGCAAATAGTGTTCGATAAATGTGATAGCTGACATAATAAGGGATCAAGTAATGATAAGGGACATGATCTAAACTGGAATGTAGTTAAGTATTAGTTAATGTTTTAGTAATATTAAAGAATTTGGTGGATTCTAAAACTATGATGCAGATAATTGTGATAGAATTAGATCGTTTTTAAAAAAGCTACAACAAAGGGCCCAGAAAGGAGATTATATTCAAATTAAACAGCCGAAGTCCGAAAAAATTTTCTGCCTTCGATGATGTAGCTAGAAAACTTGTGAAGTTTATAGCAAAACAAAACTGTTAATCTAACCGTTTTTAAGGAAGCTATAAAAAGGACCTACAGTAAGCCATCGATAGTTAGCTGCATTAAAACATGCTAAAGGTTTTTAAATCTTTGCACTAGAGAAATTTATTTAGTAAAAATTAAGCATAAGATCTAATTTAATCAATCGAATAAAATGTTAAAGAAATGCACAAAAAAATTAAAAGAAAATCTTAAAATACTGGAGGGATACCACAGGGTCTTATTACAAATATAAGGATGTGAACTCGAGGAGAGGAGTCAAAAGCTCAACTTTATAATTTTGAATTGAAAATGCGAGAAAATTAGACAAGGAAAAATATATGATGCACAAAAAGGTTTGAGAGTGCCTAAGCTACCAAGATTTTTACATTATTCAAATACCGGAGAATAATTGAGGGGAAAATAGTACCAAAAATGAAGTTTGTATTAATAGAGGGCAGTTTATTGACAATTTATTCTGCAAAACCTCAAGTTCCCCTAAGCAGGGATTAAACTAACCTGTAGTTATAAAGGTATTTTATTAGTTTAAAAGTTATTATAGTAAAGATATTTAATTAGTTTAAAGTGTGATGGTTACACATACACATATCACAAGCCTATTCATTTTGGCAAGTTCTTGTGGTATATCCGATTTGTTGATATTTGTAGCACCGTTGAATGGATATGTATCATTTTTCCTACACCTGCAAAAGTCAATTATAACTTTATATGATAACAGAAAAACTGCTTGTACATCTTCTTCTTGTAAAACTAAATGAGATGTTTTGTCTTCTTTTCTATTTTGCAGGACACACACTAGTTCATAAGATACATTATCGTTTACGGAGGTGTCTGCGAAGTGCGAGTTCTATTCCCACTTCTTTGTAGTTTAAAATTTTTAGATACGTTTGGGGTTGGGGATTTTTTTTACTTCTGCATAGAATGAGCGTATGGAGCTTGTTTGTTAAGTGACGCTTTTGTTCTGTCAGTTCATTTTTTATAGATGTTCAATGCTGACTGGGGATTTTTTCCATCTTTCTCGACATGTTCCTCAATCTTTTCTGAAGTTTTCTGAATCTTTTCTGAAAGTTCCCTGTCTTTCGTGTAGCTCTGATTCTGTTCCTTCCTGTCCAAGCATGTATGCACCCACGAAGCTCATTGACTACAACATGTTAGATAAGCAGCCAATGTTTGTTAGTGTTTAGTTGTTTCTTTCAAGAAAACTTTCAGTTCATTGATTTTTTTTACTCTACCATAGTGAACGATCTAGATTCGTTACTTTTTGTTTTGTCTTTTCTGGTTCTTCTTTTCTGTACCTTATAGCTTGTCTTCACGTGCTTTCCTTTTCCTAAAATTGTCTAGTTTGTTTACTGTCTCTTCCAGCTGTTTTTGCATTCTCTTTAATTCTGCATGATAATTTTCGATTTTTTTCCTGATATTAGTTCCTTGTTTAATCTCCCTTGTTTAATCAAGTAAAAACGGCTTTTGTAAAGTGGTAAATAGAAGTAAAAAATAAAAGAGATTAAAGAATTGACGTTCTGAGTTAGGAAACAGAAGGTTAAACCTTAAACACAGAACAAAAAATACAAAATTATCTTAATCACTATATTATGTCTTTGTAAAGCCAAGTACTAGCGTGTATAATAGTACTGGTATAGATGCAAGCAGAAGTTATCTCATAAGATACATATGTCACTGTAGAAAATGCCAGATGTAAATGAAAAATATCAAATCATTGTACAAGTCAAAAATAAAGTAAGTAATACCTGAAAAGTGAAATTTGTCACAAAATGAAATACGTATTTTGAACTCATAGAGAATGTCGATTCAATTAATACTAAACGTATTGTTAAAGTGTTAAAGGACATAATTTATACTAAGAAGCCGATAATAAATTCTTGCTATTATTTAAATCTCAAGTGAAATTCAAATTCATTTATATTTAATTAAAGTAGTATAAACTATACTCATAAAAACTTTACCTTACTTTCCTATAAAAGCGAAAAAGAAGAAGGACTTGTTGGACACTAATTAAAGTATCATATCTGTAAAGATCAAAATGAAATATATTCCAAGTTATACTTCAATACATCAAGGGAACATATTATGAAATTACACTGCAGATCTATAAGTTTCTATTTTTTAAATTCAAAGGTTAACGAAAAATTCTGGTTATAACCATTTTATTATCACTCATCGTATTGACCTGAAATTTTTGAAATTATAGATTTTAATATGTGTAACAAATTTAAATTTTAAAATAGTTTAATGATTGGCCAATCATTAATGTATTAAATACACTTAGAATTTTAAAAGCTTTAGTTTATTCATATTGAAGTAACTTCATTTATATAAAAGAATGCAAAGAACGATAAAAATATACTTAATTGCTCTACTTGCGGTGAAAGTATTATTTGATTAAGCCATTAGGGACACATTCCACCCAATCTCTTCGCAATGAGTTTTATCCAACACTTAATCGATTCTTTTAGTATTAGGATTAAATTTCAAATGATTTTTTTAAGGTAAAATGTATTCTAATAATATTTTGTCTATAACTGAGTGTATTTTTCTGTCATTATGTTTTTTTTGTAAACTTCAGACACAAATATACAAATGCATGCATATATATACCTTAACCCTGTATACATATATGTGTGTGTTTGTATGTTAAATGTGTGTATATATAATATGGGCAAAACCCGAAATTGGCCAATTGTAAAATTGGCCGGAAAAAATTAAGAATGGCTGGCCAATTCGCGATCTGGCCAGGCCAGCAACATTTAAAAATGACCGCCCAATTGGCGAACTGGCCAGATGCGATTGGCCAATTCGCGAACTGACCGGATGTGATTGGCCAGTTCACGAAATAAATATCCGCATATGGCTTGATTTTTCTAACATAGTTCAAAGCGTTTATGAATTCAGATAGTCTAGTCGTTCGTCTGCTCGTACTCTAACTCCAGTAAACGCTCCGGTTAACTTGTAACTTTTTCGCGGTCATTTTTTTCAATGACTTATCAATGATCTGCAGATTTATCAATTAATTGCGGCATTAAAAGGATATTGTGTACTATTTTTGGTTAATTTAGTGAGATACAAAAATATTTCGTTTCAATATAATCAATGAGAATAGTTTTTAGTGTGCATTTTAATGTTATTACATTATCTCAGTTATAATAAAATGTATAACTATGCATCATTAAGGTGGACGGTAAATATATATCTGTTACAGCGTATAAAATATAGCAGATCCAGATTTTTTACAGAGGCACTAAAAAGTATTTTATTACAAAGGAGAGAATTGTGAAATAGTTTTTTAGTGCATTTAATGATGTTACACTATTTCAAACATAATGAAAATCCCATTCTTGTCTCATTTGGGAGGCACTTTTTTGTAGAATATATTGATTAAGTAGCCATTTAAGAGAAGTTTCATGTTGTCACCTCATTTGAAAGATAGCCTTAAATACCCAGTTTGCAAGTTGGCCAAGCCTTCTCGGTTAGTTCGAGAATTGGCTGGCCAAACCCGAAATACGCTATTCATTTCATGTATTTTGGGTTTTGGCCAGGAAGCTTGGCTAGTTCGAATATCGGGCCAGGCTCTGTGTTTTGGACTTAACATATATATGTGTACTTATATGCATAAATATGTACATGTATAGTAAAAAAATGTTTATCCTAGTTTAAATTTAAATTCCACACAGTTACACCACAACTGTCTATGTATAGTTTGCACCTCATTTCCTACCATTAAGTGCCGCTTGGCAAAACTAGCAATCATTATATAAAATTATTTTTAGTTTGTGTGCTTATTTGCAATTTTATATGATATTTATTCAATTAATTCCACTTTTAATATATTAAAAATTTTATAATCTACAATATTACTTTTTACACATACCTCAATATGGAAATATTAATTTATTTTATTGTGATATCCGATATATTTTTTATTCATGTATCTAAGAAATATTGAGCCAGAATTAACTGTTAATGTAATAAAAGTTTGCATAAAAAACAGAACATTGATTTATTCAATATTTTAAAAAATATACTTTTAAGGAAACCTTTATTTGTAATGTTTTAAAATTATCTCAACAAATTGTAAATGTGTCATTTCTGTAAAATTTTGGCATTTTTATATATCTCATTAACTAATCGAAGTGAAGATAAAGAGTTTCAATTTCTAGTTATTTATAAGAAATGTTAATTTTTATGTAGACAGTTTTTTAACCGCTCCATCAAATGAAACCAATAAAAATTATCATACAATAAACTAAAATTGTTGCATTTTCTCCTGAGTTTCCACATTGATTGTTACATATATAGAAATATATATATATTAACAGTAGACTACAGAGAACTCGGCTGATGACAATCCGACACTCTTTAGAATTGACTTATTAAAAAAACAAAAACAGGATGGATTTTTCTGACAGTAATACTTAATGCCAGTCTTCACTCGCTTGAAAATTCTCGCTCCTTAATGATAACCAATGGGGTTATCAAAGGGTTATTTTTAAATTATTCATTTAAATTTGAACTGTTGGCGAAAACCGATCCATGCTCGGTTAAAGTAAACTCTGTATTAAATTTTATATAAAATGAAATTCTCGCTCTATTATTGCTAAAATTAATCTATTTATCAATATAAAATATAAATGAAAATTTCGTGTTTTCCGTCCATTCCTCCAATTCTACTGAAGGGTTTTTGAAGTAACACATATCGTAAAAAACTATTACTTTAAGGAACGTTTTCGTATATAGTACATAGTTCTATGTAAATTAGTTATAAAGTTTTGATGCAGAGTTCTTCTATTTCGAACAAAAGGGTTACCATTTGGCATACATTTTTCATTTGGCGCATCATATTAAGCCATCTTCGTTAAAGAATTGAAATGTTTATATTAATTAGAAATGAAGAAAAAAATACGAACATTTCTAAAAATAAAATAAAATAAATATTACCGACTTTATTTAATATACAAAATACAAATAAGAAAAAAAAATTAGAAATAATATAAACTAACACTATTTTAATTAAATATGGAGGCAATTTTTATACGGCTTTAATGAAATATGCTTTGTCAAAGTCGATTGATTGCAAGAATATCTGGCAATGTACCATTTTTTGCCAATATATTTAGCTACTGAATAACAAAAAAACTATCTAAAATAAAAAATAAATAAAATATAAATGACGCCATTTTTTAAATAGAATTTTTTAATTATGCCAGGGTTAATTTCAAGAATTGCTGGATGCATTTTTAAAAACTACTTACATCACTGAATAAGTTGGCGGCGTATTCATAATATAACGATGCATCTATTTTTTCTTTTTAAACAAATTGATATTTTTTTTCGCAAAAATTATTTTTTAGTGTTTTTCAACTGCGCAAACGACATATTATGATGTTGTTGATTAAATATTATAACTGCTATATTAATTGGGAAATATATGAACAAGGAGAAGAAACTTTTAGTAATTTTATTTAAATAAATAAAAAATAAAAAATAAGAGTACTTACGGTTATTCATATGGTTATTTATGGGATATACGCATCGGAATAGCTAATTATCGCTAAACAATCGTTATTTCATCTGACGAGGTAATCCGGATATTGTTGTTAATTTATTATAAATTGTTCATCTATTTTTATTTATTTATTTATTTATTTATTTATTTTGATAAAAAACAAATATAACGCATATAATATAAAAATATATGTTTATAAAATTTTTAAAATAAAGATTTTCGAGCACCTTGAAAAATTTGAGGATATTAAAACGGCCATTTTGGATTTCGTCGCCAATCTCGCCAATCAGAAGAGGACAAGGAACTCTACCTTTATTATTTTGTATTTTTAATAAAATGTGTAAAAGGCCTGTATTTTACATGTTTGTAATAGACCAATTTTACATGAATGTATTCTAAATGAAATGAGAGAAAGATTTATATTTCAAATGAACTAAATACAATAGGAATGACAAATATGTAAACAACATTTGGTAATTTATTACATACGCCTACCTAACACAATAATAATATACTTTTCGTTACAATGTTTGTAGCAACCTATACGAGGGTTAATGAAAAACATATGCTGGTAGCCAAAAATGACAGCTGGGTGGACTGTTTATTACGTAAGAAATATTGCTAATATTAAATATTATTATATTACTATTCCGCAAGTCAAACAAAAATACAATCGCAATGATGCATATATTTACATAGGTACATGTCTAGCTATACGTCTTTACGGCTAGCTGTAACAACTGAATATAAAATCAACAAAATTTGAAACTATAGTTTTAGGTTATAACATATGTAATAATTAAGGTGGTAAAAATAAATAATCGATTCCACCGATGATTGGCGTAAGTTGATTGGCATGGTTTGGGCGCATAATGAACTTTAAAAATGAGGGTTAAATTGATCCGACGCGACGTCTTCCATAATCCAATTTACAGAAAACTGGCGTAATTTGGAACATAATTTTTTGGGTACATTTTGATACCTTTCTGCTATATCAATATAGTGACAAAATGCATATTAAGGGTGTGTTAAAAAAAAATATTTTTCCACACTGAAGAGCTCAAAAATTTAAGACATTTTCAGACTCATTCCTAAAATTAAAAACATAAAACTTTTTTGAGGGGTTTTTTGAAGAGATGTATAAGAGGCTGTGGGATTTCATTTTTCGTTCAATTAATTAGAATTTTATTTATAAGCGATTATTTTCTCAGTATGACCCTTTTTTCGTTACCAGATATCTCGCTTTGGAACATTTTATTCAATACGCCAAATTTGACAGCCTCTTTTGCAATATTTTCTGCATTTATAACAAATGTTGACAAACGCGGCATTTTATGTAGTTTCTATGTAAGAGAATTTGACAATTTGATGCGTTTGACAGCAAAAAGGAATTTATAAATAAATTAGAAATTAATCAGTTTGGATTGAAATACATCCTTAATTGCTATTTATTTTAATTCAAACATGCAAATAATTTGTATTTCAAGCATTTTAACCTCCTATTTATTAAAAATCTTTTTTCTATTTAATTATTATTTAACTGTAAGTATGCAAAACTGTTAAATTACCTCTTCTGGAATCAAAAATATTTTTTATTGAGTTATGACTTACATTTTCCACTGATACAAAATGATGATATTTACTGCATTGCTAAGAGACCATTACAATTTCATGCCTCCAGTTTAGATAGAGATATTAAAAAAATATTTTATTGTAAATATTTGTTTATTCTTTTAATTTCTATATATTCTTTGTTTTATAAAATAGTACTGGAAACTATGTAATTTTAAGATGCTAAATTTTAAGAATGATTACTTTCGCACTAACAATGATAAATAGTTTGAATATTTCATTTGGCGCCAACTTTTGTACTTGACGACAATGGAGCGATATAACGTAAACGTATCGAACTTTTAAATTGCAGGATTTATAGTATCATTTATAGCAGCGGCGAGGAAAATACACAATAAAATTAATTGCAAGCTACTAGTATATAGCTTGAATCGGCTGTGATGTCATATATGCTATACATTTGCGCGAAATTTCTTCTGACGCCGGAGTCACATACCCATCCCTCTCAACTGGTAGACTGCAGGTGCTGGTTTCGAACCCAATCGCGGCTGTCGGCCTAACCGTTCGGAGTTTTCTGTGGTTTTCTTCTAACCTTGCGTAAATACGGGTTAGGTTCCCTTAGAATGACCCCCACGGAGGGCACTCCCCTTGGTCCTATATCCCATTAGCGTAGATAATCGGACGACAAAAATCAACCAATCAACCAACCAACCACATACCCATCAGTGTACTTAATTAGCGCCAATGTGTCATTATTTTACTTGATATGGTAACCCGGATACTGTGATTTAGTTATTAATAAATTGTTTATTTACTTTTTTTCTTGTTTAAAAGTGTATAAATTGTTTTGTTTTACAGTTATAATTTGAACTTTTTTTTATTTATTGTTATTATTCCCTTTTTAAAAATATGTATGTAACTGGCATTAGAAAACAGTTTTTTTGCAAAATTGTCGTCCAAAAACGTTGTGTCAATGTTGTGCGTATATGACATCTGTGCCCTTCAACATAGCACATTTATTAAAATAATTTAAATATTAAGATGAAGAAAATTCTACAATCTGAATATATGTCTAGCTATTTCAATTATGCCAGATTGCTTTGGTACATAATTAACTATAGTTGTTGTAAATATAATCGTAAATCATAACACTCGTGCATTGAAACCTGTTTAAATTTATGTCATTCTCACTCAGTTACGACATTTATTGAGCATAGATATTTAAAAAGTAAATTTCTGTTTCATAAAATTTTAATGATCAATATTATTATAGCATTACACCTGTCTACTTTTACTTTAAACATAAAATGCAAATTGATATTTCGTTCCGGTTGTTGATAACCTGAGTCCTGCTCAAAGTATTTTTATGGAATAATTTTTTTGGAAGCATCTAGCATGTTTCATAATGTTTTATGTTACTTATTTATCGAATTATGAGAGAAATTTCAATAATCAGTTAAACTGATTTGTGGAATATTATTTATTTAAAAAAATCAACTACACGTATTTTGAAGGAACTTGCATTATAAGTTGGATAACTTTTCAGGGGTGGTTTCTGTATATTGCTTATTGCTCTACAATGCTGAATTACAGAGTTAGTCAGTTATTTTGATATAAATTTCTATAATCACGTAAACCTGATTATGATTAATTTTTATAAAAACTATTAATAGACAGAGTTTGATGAGACTAACATTGTTAGTCAGAGAAATTTTCAATGGCAGTTTTTGTAAATTGCATGTGTCGTTCTATAATAAAACGTACTATAAAAAATCAAAGATTCATCTGGATATGCACACCAGCGCAGCGGGCGACTCCAGCTAATTTACTTTATAATATTCTTATTTTCAGAAACTATAAATATCAATACTATGAGGATTCAATACTAAATATCAATACTTTAAGGATGCTGGATATTCACAAGATCATCTTCATGTTTAAGAGTAGATACTTCCTTTCTTCTTTGCAGTTACCAACTGCAAGGTTAAACTTTTTCCGTTTCGTGGGACGCTCAGCGGACATAATTATTGTAGTTCAAGTCCAGAGCAACCTTTAAACAGCAACAGAAGAAATGATTCTGGCAGTTGAGAACATATACTCCACCGTAGTAATCGGCTTAAACTTCTGTCGTTTCGTAGAATTTTAAAGTCTCTGCAGATCTCAAGATTTACTTTCCAAGTTCACAGGCTTTGACCTAAGAGCATCGTTATTTAGCTTAGGATTAATTGCGAGAAAGTTTTGTGTATTATGATTGGTTGAATTCTGTTTTCGAGATCATTCTATGGACTTTGATACATGAAATCACTTAAAAACGACTCCTATTGAATATGCGACTCCTATTGGAATTTCTAGAAAATTCTTTCAGATTCTGAAAGCCAAATTTTTCACCAAATATTGCGAAACGTCGGCAAATTTGGCGATATTTGACGCCAAATTTGACGCCAAAAAATGTATTTTTGCATTGGCAATCTTGCGAGGGAATTTCCAGCTAAAATTTAATAAATTTTACCATTATTTCGCTCAATATTGCAAACTGTTGAAAAATGTTGGTATATAGTATTAGTACAATGGTATTTGCGAGAAAATTCTACGAACTCTGATTAGTTAAATCTTGTATCTCAGCTCTTATTCGGAATTTTTTGAAAATTCTTTCAGATCTTAAAAGCAAAATTTTCTGCCAAATTTCTCTAAATATTTTCAAATTTCTATTCACGCCAATAACAACAAAACCATGTTTTGACATTGGGAATCTTGAAATTCAATTTTCCTGCACAAATTTCGCAAATGTCACCATTATTTTGCTAAATATTGCCAACTATTATAAAATGTTGCTACGTAGCCCGATTGATCAAATTTTGTTTCCGAGAACATTCTATGTTCTTTGATTGATTGAATAATATTTCTTGGCTCCCATTTGGAATATCTAGAAATTTCTTGCAGAATTTAAAACCAATATTTATGACTAATTTGGCATCGACCACTAATCGAATGTTCTCGAACATGTGACCTAGCCAAATGATTTTCTCATGTCCGAAAACTATAGAATACAAAATTTAGTCAAAATCGAGCAAGTCATTTTCTAGATACAATTAGCGTGACCCACAATGACCCAAAAATGATCCACGAAACGAATTTTCTCTAACACGTGACTTAATCCAATGGTGTTCTTGTAATCCAAAACTGTGGCATACAAAATTTGGTCGACAAAATTTGGAAATTTTAGTTTGTGGTAATCGTCAGAGCCTTTTTTAGATAAAGTTGGTTTGACCCATAATGACCCAATAAAAAAACACTTATCTGAATTTTTCGAACATGTGATCCAGCCCAATAGTTTTATCGTTCCAAAAAAATGCTGTAGACAAATTTCCTTAAAATCGATCCAGATATAAATAGCTTGGTCCTAACCCATTATGACCCAAAATGACCCAGTAATCGAAATCTCTCGAACATGAGACCTAGCCCAATAGTTTTCTCATGCCAAAAAATGTTATATACAAAATTTCTTTAAAATCGATTTATCTGTTCTTTAGATAGAGCTTGACCATGACTCATTATGACCCATCATGACCCACAAATGACTCTTATAATCGAAATCTCTCGATCGCGTGACTTTCTCGAATCGAAAAACTGTTAAAGGCAAAATTTCGATGTAATTGATTCTGCCGTTCTTTAAATATAAATAGTTTGACCCAGACCCTTAATGACCCAATATGATCCATTAAAAATATTTCTCCAACATGTAACCTAACCCAATTTTTTTCTCCTGCCCGAAAACTATAGAAAGCAATTTTTAGTCAAAATTGCGCGAGAAAATCTCTAGATAAAAGTAGCATGACCCAGAATGACCCCAAAAATGACCCCCTAACCGAATTTTCTCGAACATGTTACCTAACCCAATGGTCTTTTTGTAACCCAAAACGATACGATATGAAATTTGGTCAAAATCGTTAGAGCCGTTTTTTAGATAAAAATGGCTTGACCCATAATTATCCAAAAGTGACCCACTAATCGAAATATTTCGAACATGTGACCCAGCCCAATAGTTTTCTCATTACTATTTCTTCTGCACACTCACAGAGGCCTGGCACCTTAAGAACCCTTATTCCCGCCCAGATACCTGGCTCACAAATATCTTAACCCGCCCAAAACTACTCCGTCAATTGGCACAAATTTATCACTTCCTTATGGACCTGGCCAATCTTACCACTTAACCGTTCTCTCCTAAGACTGCCCGCTGTCGCGTTAGAACCTTTGTTGAGCTTTTGGCAGTCGTAGCGCCACTTGTCGCGATGGAGCAGGTCTCCGGCGCGCATACCACTGTGTTGATGTTGTATACAGCCTGTATATTATGTATTTTATGTTTTTTTTTTTTTTTTTTTTTTTTTTTGTTGAAGTTATTGTAATGAATCCCCACATGCCGGGGAACATTCCGGGTGGGACAAATAGGGTCTACACCGGATCCTAGCGATCTGGTGATCTTGTCCCACTTAGGCATAAATAAATAGTTTTCTCATGTCAAAAAACGATAGGATACAAAATTTCCTTAAAATCGATCCAGCCGTTCTCTGGATATAAATAGCTTGATCCTGACCCTTTATGACTCAATAATCGAATTTTTTCGAACACGTGACCTAGCCCAATGGTCTTCTCGTGCCCGAAAATGGTAAAATCCAAATTTTTGCGAAAATCGTTAGAGTCGTTTTTGAGATAAAATTTACACACACACACAATTTTTTCTCGCATTACAGTATAAGATACATTATTGCGTAAGACAGCTGAGCTTGATCTTTAGTATGATAGTTTTTCCTTTTTCGATTTTAGTTGCAGCTTTTTTAAAAAGGTATTTTCACTTTCAGAAGCATTTTTAAAACTGAAAATGCCTTTATTAAAAAACTGCAAATAAAATAAAATAAGTAAAAAAAAACTGTCATACTAAAAACTGTGCTCATCTATCTTATGAAAAAAAAAAAGTTTCACAATATTCAAATTTCAACGAGTAATTCAAAATGAACCTTCCCATACATAGCAGGAGTTTTTAAGCTAGTGAAGACTTTCCTTGAGGGAAAATATATTGCTTGTTACAGTCTTGATATGGCACAAAAAAAATTGCAATTTTCCAGGCTAGTAAGCTGAGAAAATTCAGAATTTACTGTGAGTGCAGGACAGTTGGAACGCTTTTGCCATATTGCTATGATTGTGGAGGCTTCGGCTGCTTATAAATAGGCCGTATTTTGTTCAAAGACTATCTTGTTGAGGTTATTCAGCAGGTGGAAATTTCATGGGAGCAGTTATACAATTGTGATGAAACCGAATAACAGTAGAATATGCTTTCTACAAAAACGTTTGCATCAACGAAAGAAGACGTTGTTGCAGAATACAAGAGAAGCAAACAATGAGTCAATATTTTCTCGCAGTAATGCAACTGGGGAGCATACCTTATAATGCCATTAAAAGATAGTAAAAAAAGCACAAGGTTTTATTTAAAAAATTTAAAAAACAGGAATCCCTACACCTATATTAGAAGTATCAAAATAAACTATGGATGAATTATGATGTTTAAACAAAAATGTGATTATGAAACAAAATGTTTAAAAGCTACTTGCAAAATAATATCTTATCAATTGCAGAAAGAAATTTTAAATTCAACAATTAGTCGTGAAAAACTCTTATAATTGCTAATTCTTAACAATGCAACTTCGCATCCGTTTATTGATGAACTTTGAAATATCAAAGATATTTTTTACCACCCAGTTTAACGCCTATTGGTCAGCTGATGGTCCAGGGTGTCTTTGAGATGATAAAGAAAAATAATTGCCTGCGGGCGTCTTATCCGCTCGTTGATATCAGCAATTATAATTAGGATGAGCGAAGCGAATCCTCTACTAGGCCACTGAAGTTACATTTTGTCGTACACTTTATAAAAAATCTATTCAGTATTTTGACTTGAAATTAAACATAAGAATAAATTATGATATATAGATTTGCAGAATGTTGTTTTTTTACAGAATAACCTTTAAAAAATAGTATTTTAATAATTAATTTATTCTACATGTTTTTCTATTATGGACGCATTTTTGCAAATAAAAAATTGAACACGTATCTTTTTATTTTCAGAATGAAAATAAACCATGGGGTTAGTAAATATAGATAGAATCATGATTAATTAATTAAATAAAATATATTTTCATTATTCCGCCAAAATCGTTTGCAAATAAAAAATTGAACCCGTATCTTTTTATTTTAAGTCGGAAAATAAACTATGGCGTTAGTAATTATAGATAGAATCATGATTAATACATTAAATAAAATATATTTTCATTATTCTGCCAAAATTATTTACACAGTTTATACTTACGGATTTTAAAAGAATTACATTATGATTTATTTATTTAGGTATTTACTTTGGTAAAGTGGCAACAAAAAGAATCGTAAACAAGTAAAATTAATTCTTATATTTGGTATTTAAAGTGAATATTTTGTTAAATTTGGTAAGTTTCTTAAATCTGGTATTCGAAATGAAAGATTAAAGAATAATTTAAGAATATTTTAATTGATTGAAGAATAATTTAATTCAACCAAATTAAATATATTAACTACGTTTATAAATAATTTTTGGAATGTATTAGTAATTAAAAAATGTCGAGAAAAAGAACACTTATTGGCCAGAATGAACGCCGTTACTGGCCATTGGAAAATGTAAAAACATCTTTAAAACTTTTAATTAAAAACTAAAAAAAAAAAAAAAAAAATTATTCTGCATGGATATTTTTTTATTTATACCAGCCTTATATCATTGATAAAAAATTCCGAGGAAATTCTTAGTTATTTGGCTGAATTTACACTTCTAAAATTTAAATGCGCCAAACATGAGATAACGTTTTTGCTTAATAAAGATGCAAAAATAATATAAAAAAGTAATGTTCCTTTCAAATATTTATCTTATGAAATAATGCTTCGCGAATCCAAACAAAGCACGGCTTTTGCTAGTTATAAAGAATATATATTTACACTGAAAATTAATGATATGTTACATGTTATAAGATGGGTTAAAAACATGAATTGAAATCGCAAACATAGGAATTGCATAGACTTGGAAAATTTTTTTGGATCTGGTGGACATAAACCCGTCTGGGAAACTAAAGTGAAAGGTAAGCAGGATTAGTGTTTATTTGTTGCTATAAAATATACCGTGGTATGATGTTGATGCAGAGAATATTACAGAATATGACAAAAGACGAAGTTAATGAATTTAAACGATAATGGAGAAATGGTGGCACATGAAGAAGTAACAGAAGAAAAAGAAGAGGAGGAGATTAACTGGAAAAAAAATTTCATATTCAAAAGAAATCATGACGACTGAGACTCTGCTCACGTAAAAACATAGACTTTGCATAATTGAAGACGACTAACAGGGAGAAGAAATTATCCACCAATCATTTTTAATAAATTAAAAACTTTACGTTTTGACTCTTTTCTCTTATGTTTAAATTTTCACATTCGCAAAATCGTCAATTAATGCACAGTGAGAATTTTTTTTTAATTAGTCTTGCATTTATATTATTTTTTTACTTATACTAAAACTGTGTCTAGTGTTTTAACAGATGCTATCTTAAAATATGTACCATGTGCGGGAAGTGACAGTCAAGGAGTGGGAAGATATTTATAAAACATTGGCCTGTTTTTAATTTTGTTATTAGGTCCATCCTTCCTTCCGCCACATCAGGCTGAATAGATGAAAATTTATAATACATACAGTGGTAGACAAAAGTTTGGACATTTTTTGAAAGTTTCATGTTTTTCAACTTTGTGTGCTTGTAGAATATATTAATTTTCCCTTAAATACAAATATTTTTATATCAAACTGAAGGTACTCTCGTCGCTCTAGATTACTTGCTTCTATTGTTTTTCTGACCATTTAATGTGTTCTTTTTTCCACTTAACTCATTTATCGCGTTGCTTTTGATTTAAATATGATTTTTCCTTGGAAATGTAGCTTGTAATCCAGACTTTCATAATCTTCTTCTTATTGTTCTTGAACTTACTGCAATACCCGCTGCATTCATTTCACATCTAATGGCATCTGATAAAAATTTTCTATCTTGAAGACATAGTCGTTTAATTTTTCTATCACCAGTTGCACGTGTGCATTTGTTCGGCCTGATTTGGCCTTATTTTCCACTGATTTCTTTTTTTCATAACGTCAACAGAACATTCGTACACCAGAACAAGTCACTAAACCACCAACTTGTCTTGCAATTTCAGCATAAGAGAGGCCATTTTCTCTCAATATGACAATTCGGCTTCTTTTTGTAGATTTCCAATTAATTCTTCTTGTTGATGACGTTGTTTAAAAGATTAATAAAAAAACTCGGACAGCACCAATCTGGCTTAGTATGTATTCACGGACACCTGTCACAGCCCCTCTGAAAAGGGGGTCAGTGCATATACATACGTATTCAAAAACAGCAATACTCTAATTAATTGTACTAGTAGCATCATTCCTTTAAAAAATTCCATAACAGTAACTCCATCCAAATAACCTAAACTATTGTTACAGACATTTGATTAATGTTCATAACAGTGTTTGTGATTGGCTAGTAAGCTTTTATTACAAAACACATCCTTATTCAAAACGATTTGTGTTTGTTTGTTCTACTAAAAGGATCATAACTTTTATTGTAATACAAATATTGTAATACTGTTTTTATTATTCAATTCTACATTAAAATACCTTTAATTTGATGGATAAATGTTTCTAATTAAGGGTAAAAGTATTATATTCTACAATCACACAATGTTGAAAAAACATGAAACTTTCAAAAAATGTTTAATCTTTTGGACACCACTGTATCTATGCATTAACGTTTTGTAATGAAATTTCTTAAAGTGCTTTAATTTTCTTAAATTTCGAACTTTTTTCTACATTTTTTAAAGATTTCTTTAAATGGAAGTTAAATTATAAGTGTATTGATTAGTTTACTAATACCATGTAACAGAAATATAAAATTTAATAATATATTGCGTGATTTTATCTCCTTTTAAAGTATAGGTTTGTTAGTTTTTCTTTCTTGAATAAATTCTTTTCATAAAATAAAACTGAGTTTTATTTTATTTATGTGCTTATATTGCGTATATTGCTTATATAGTTTTATATTAAAAAAATGCATTACAAGAAAGTTAGTAATTTTGGAAATAAACTGCATGCGATGATACATTATTTTACTGGAAGCATAAGTATTTATTCTGTTAAAATAACACTTAAATTTTCTTTAATGTTGTGTAACTTAATTTATTCAACAAATGATTTTAAATTACAAAGGGTATGTTTTGTTTGTTCGTTTAAATTTTAAATTTAAAGATATGTTCTATGTTTGGTTATCAAATGTAAAATAATCTTCAATGACGAAAAATACGTTTAATTTCTGTTAAAAAGACAAAACACTCTACAAAATGAAAATTTGAAATGAATAATGGGGAGAAAATTAGAAGCCCATTAAACATTTATTTATGCCTAAGTGGGACAAGATCACCAGATCGCTAGGATCCGGTGTAGACCCTATTTGTCCCACCCGGAATGTTCCCCGGCATGTGGGGATTCATTACAATAACTTCAACAAAAAAAAAAAAAAAAAAAAAAAAACATAAAATACATAATATACAGGCTGTATACAACATCAACACAGTGGTATGCGCGCCGGAGACCTGCTCCATCGCGACAAGTGGCGCTACGACTGCCAAAAGCTCAACAAAGGCTCTAACGCGACAGCGGGCAGTCTTAGGAGAGAACGGTTAAGTGGTAAGATTGGCCAGGTCCATAAGGAAGTGATAAATTTGTGCCAATTGACGGAGTAGTTTTGGGCGGGTTAAGATATTTGTGAGCCAGGTATCTGGGCGGGAATAAGGGTTCTTAAGGTGCCAGGCCTCTGTGAGTGTGCAGAAGAAATAGTAGTGGTCTGGAGACCCTATGGCCCCACACTCACAGAGGTCCGTATCTGAGCGTTTAAAATAATTTAGGTATGTTCTGAATGGACCATGGCCGGAGAGGAATGCTGATGTGGGAGGGGAGAAAGCTAAGAGATTGTATGAGACTTTTGGGATAAGGGAATAGGTGTGCCTGCCTTTGCTTGAGGCATCCCAGTAGAGTTGCCAGTCAGAAAGAATGTTTCTTTTGAGGAAGTGGCGAACATGAGACGGGGGAACAGGAAGGGGGATATCTATGTTTGGACGTGAGGTGGCCTCCTTGGCCAGTGCGTCAGCTAGCTCATTGCCAGCTATGCCGATGTGAGCGGTGACATGGCCGAGAGAGACCCTATGGACGAGAGTTTTTAAGATAACTTTTATCTTAAGCACTAAAGGGTGTTTAGTTCTATGGGCGAATATTTCTTGTAGGCTTGAAAGGCTGTCACTATAAAGGTGAAAAAAAGTAGTATGAGGATAGAGAACAATCCATTCCAAAGCCCGCAGGATTGCGAAGAGTTCTGCTTGGAACACCGAATTGTTATCTCCAATCCTGCAAGCCCACTGATGAATAACAACACTGTCTTTGAAAACACAGAAGGATGATGCTACTCCGGTCTCCGTGTGTGAACCATCGGTGAAAATGGCTGGATTTTTCGAGGGGCTGTAAGAATGCTTATTAACATTAACTTGAAGATAGGATGTCTCATCCGCCGGATGCATAGTCCAGCTGTGGACTTTTCTTTGTAAGAGCAAGTTAGGGAAAAGTGCTGACTGTGTTGGTTCGTGTTCTAAGTGTAGTATTCTGTTTTTCTGAAATTCGTAAGCGAGTGTTAAGTGTATGGGTGGAATGCCAGTAAGTACTGTAAGTGCATCCGTTGAGATAGTTCTATAACCTCTAACCATTTGCAGAAGGAATATGCGCTGGATAGAGGCAAGTTTTTGCTTAGCCACTTTGGTTAGCGAACCTCCCCAAACGCCCACACAGTAAAAGATGATGCGTTCAATGATTATGTGGTACTATGTTTTTAACATATTGGGCTTGATGCCCCATGTTTTTGATGTTAATTTACAGGAATTATGGTAGTAATTTAAAAGTTTAATTTTTAGTGCTTTGATATGTGGAATCCAGCTCTGATGTTTATCAATAATTACACCTAATAATTTAAGAGTATGAACGTGGTGGACGCTAACCCCATTGACTCGCATCACGGGCTTGCGTTTGAGTTCTCTTGGTTTAATGAAGGTTAAAGCTTGGGATTTTCCGGGTGAAAGCTGGAGATGAAGGCGAGCCAACAACTGGCAAAAAGCAGGGAGAGCTCTTGCCGCTTGCAGTTCGAGATCCAGACGACGACGGCCCGAAAAAACAAAGTTGAAGTCATCTGCGAAGGAGTAAAGATTGAAGCCTAATTTCTCCAATTCTTTTAGCAAGACATTGGCAATAAGCAGCCAAAGGATTGGGCCCAAGCACGAACCTTGGGGGCAACCCTTTTCTAATGGGTGAACTGAAGTTCCTGAACCCCAGTTGATAAGAATGCTACGAAATTTAAGATATGTTGCAATGGTTCCAGGTATGTTTCTCGGGCAGCCGATTTCACGTAATTGTAATAAGATGTCCCGCCACTCTACATTGTCGAAAGCACCTTTAATATCTAAGGAGACAAGAGTTGTGTAATTTCCTTCAGCTATGCTATGAGCACAGGAGGTAAGAATTGCAAACAAAGCCTTTTCACATGATCTGCCTTCTCTGAATCCGTATTGTCTGTGATGAAGTAAGTTATTAGATTCAAGAAAGTGGTTAAGCCGAAATACAAGTAATTTTTCTAATAATTTGCCTAAGGATGGTAGTAGGCAGATTGGGCGGTAAGAAGAAGGTTCTGAGGAGTCTTTCCCTTGCTTCAGGAAATATACTACTTCCCCTTGTCTCAGAGTGAGCGGGAAGTAATGGTGAGTGAGACAGAGATTAGCCCAACGCGTAAAAATTTTGGGAATTACATGGAAAGTTAATTTCAGAATTTTAAAGTCTATACAGTCCGGACCTGGAGCTTTTTTGTCATTAAACGTACGTAGCGCGGTTGCTACCTCAGCTATTGAAAAGGGTTTGTCGGGGGGTGCATCAAAAGTAATGTCAGAATTATCTCCTGGCGGATATGAGGAGGGGCCAAAAAGATGTTTGGTGAGGTGCTCCATGTTTTCCTGCCTAGATGATCGGCTGGGTGGCAGTTCGAGCTTAATTTCATCAGGAGTGAAAAACTTTCCTGTGAAAAATTTTTGAGCTGTTCCGAAAGGGTCTGTTTGATTTGTGCAGAACTTTTGCCAGGCAGCATTTCTCGCATCCAGTACACTGCGCTTATATTTAGCGGAGAGAAGACGATAATTGGCGCTGAGATTGCGATAGTAATCCGTGTTAACATCTTCTGTTAGTCTGAGTCTTTTTAGTTTCCTCCTCAGTGCCGTGAGGTGATTACGCTTAGTCCTAAGATCGGAGGTCCAAAACGAGAATGACTGCTGCCTCCGAGTGTTCTTTAATCTAAAGGACGCTTTGGCTGCTGTTTTCATGGTTTCTAATAAATTAATGGTAAAGTCGTTTAATTGAGTGGTATTTGTAACGTCCTTTAGGTGTTGATTCAGGATTGGTTTGTGAGTTTTAATAACATGCGAGAATTTACGGAAGTTACCTCTTGCAGTATTGAATCTTCTTTGTGAAGTGTATAAGGGTGTTATTTCGAAAGAAAATCTTATATAATTATGATCTGAGTCATTGTGGACATCTTCAACTTGCCATTGCCGAATTTTCGGTAGTGTTGGGGGATTTACCAGAGTGTGGTCTGGAAAACCCTCAGCTATTTTCTCTCCTTTGCTGTTATATTTTTGAAATGTAGGTATAGTGTTGTCGATATTGGCAATGACAAGATTTTGAGCAACAATATGTTCGATGAGGCATTCTCCACGGTCATTTTCGTAGTCATATCCCCAGAGTGGAGATGTAGCATTGAAATCACCACCGCAAATGAAGAAATGCCTCTGTGTAATGAGGTGTTGCCACTCTTCGAGGGTTTCCTCGAAATCTGATTTTGGTGCTGCATAAGTCGAGCCAATTATGAGTTTTCCCTCCTTAGCAGTAACTGTGACAAAAGCGCAATGTGTGCCTGTGTAAAGATGTGAATAAATAAGGCTAGTGTTCTGAATGACAAGATGGGCACTCTTTGACGTGGACGGGAAGACCGCCCAGGAAATAGGAAAGTCCGTGAGTGTGCCCTCTCTGTTGCAATATGCGTCTTGCAGAAGAGCAATGTCAATGTTTTCACTGATAAGATAATCTCTCAGGGTTGAATTTGCTGCTTTGCAATGATTTAAGTTAACCTGGAGAATTTTGATGTGACCGAAAGGTGGGCAATCCTTAAATTTTTGATCAGAGATTGGTGAAGCATTACTTAACGAGTTGAACCTGAAGTGAAGTTTTTGATGAAGGTATTTCTTCTTTGTAGGTTATATTTGTAAATTGGGCATTTATTTGAATCGGCTGAATGTGGAAAATAGTCGTCGGAGTGTAGGCAATTGACACAGTGAAATTTCGATGGGTCATTTTTTGTCGAGCATGTAGATGAGTTGTGTGTTCGAGTGCAGTATGCGCAGGATGCTTGGAATCCGCAATTTACCTCTGAGTGTCCGTAACGCTGGCAATTGGCACATCTTATTACCGGGCGATATTCGGATATTTTACATGAGTTAAAACCGATTAGAAGACGTCCAGATTTCATTAAGTAGAGAGCAATTGTGTCATCCACTTCTAAGACTAGTTGGTATGTCTGTGAATTCTCCCTTTGGATCTTTTTGTGAATCGTTATTGGGAGTTCTAAATTTATGTCGTCCAAGATTTTCTCGGTGACTTCCTCTGGTTGTATAAGATTTGGGATTCCGAGTATGATTAATTTTTTCGATTTTATTGCCTTATATACTACTTCTGTCATTGTTTTAAGGTGTTGTATTTCTTCTATTATATGCAGCAGTTTATCTGTGTCGTCTTCACTTACTGATTTGATTATGAGTGTGTTGCGATCTCTCGCTACTTCACAGAAAATCGTAGGCAAGTCTTTATGGTTTTTTGTTTCTTCATTTAATATTGAGCGAATTGTTGAGAGTGACACATTTGAGTTGCGCAATCTTTTCAGCAGAATTGCTGATTTTGAGGTTGTCGTTGGATTCTTGGCTGGTGTTTTAATTTTGTCGGAATATAGAGGTGCTGAATAATTTCTGTTTTGTTGATTTTCAGCTTTACTTTGATCATCTTGTGTTTTCAAGTTACTCATGATTTCTTCTGTGTTGTTTTGGATTACTTGTAACTTGGTTTGAAGATCTTGAAATAATTCCTTGCCGGGTGGAAAATTTTCTGACGTTTCATTTATTCTTTGCAATTGTTTCTGTAAATCTATTTCTATTTGTTGCAGTTGTTGAGTCTTTTCTGTGATTTCTCTGTGTAGCTTTTTATTTTCTTCTTTAAGATTAAGTGTTTCACTTTCTCGGTGATCTTTTGGCATTTTCAAATATACTAATAGCTGTTGTTTTCTCTCTTCGTTTTGTGCCTGTGACTTAGTCAGTTGCTCTTCTTTGAAGTTCAAGTCTTCTTTTAGAAGTTGGAATTGTTCATTCCAAGTGTCTTTTTCTTTTTGGAGTTGTTGGAGTTTGTTCTGTAAGTGAGGTATTTCTTTTAGATTATTCTCCATGACTGCTAATTGACCCTGGATTAATTGATAATATTTTGTTGCCTCGTCCCTGGAACCTTTGACGCGCGTTTTCATCAGATCATAAAGGATCCTTATCAATCCTGATGTTGGCAATTTTTCCGCTTCTTCAGGAACAAATTTCTGAAGATATTTACTTTTCTGCAGAGAGGTTATACTGCTTGACACTAGTCCTGGAATCTTTGTCTTACTTTTTTGAACTGGTTGTTCACTCTTTGACTGATGTTCCATTCTTGGGGATGTAAGATCAGGGAAGGAAGAGGATCTATCTTTACGTTGGATTCTCTTTTCTAATTCCAAAGACTCATCCATATTTGTTGAATTATATGATGGCTATTTTGTACTAGCCCTTATCAAAAAGGTTTTTAAAATTTTTTTCAAGTATAAAATATGCAAAATACCAGGCTTCGTCAGAGCCCCCTACATGTCTCGATGAAAGAAAGGAATATAGATGGATTATAGCATAAACCGGTGACTTGTTCACCGTAAATGGCTAAGATAAAAATTAAAAATAAGTTAATATTAAAAAATAATTATAATAATAATTAAAAAAAAAAATAGACTAATTTTGAATAGTTTTTGGAATAAAGAGGGGAATATTTAATGGAAGTGGTCTAAACGAAGAATGTAAAGAAATAACTAATACGTAGTTGAAATGAAAAAATGTGCTGCTAATAAAAAAGAGAAAAATTTTGTATGTTTCTGTGCTTATTATTGTCGATCCCTGCCCTTGACATTCTCAAGAACTACTGGACATATATACCAGAGTGAGAAGCGTGTAATGAATTAACTTGAGTAAATATACTATTTTTATCACAAATATACAAATATATACTACACATACACACACATATACATATACATACATACATACATATACACACACACATGCACATATACATACACGCACATACATATACACATACATATATACATACATATATACACATACATATTTATATCCATATATATATTTTTTACATTAATATTTTTTTTTTTTTTTGTTTTATATATATATACACATATATATATACAGAAAAAATATCCCGGTAAGAAAAATGCGTATATGAATCTTGAGTAAATATACCAATTTATAAATAGTTATCTGCTCAGTTATTTCAAAATAAATACAGTAAAACTATTAAAATATGTTTGGAATCACTCTCCGCCACAGCAAAAAAAAAAAAAAAAAAAAAACAGTAATAGGAGCAAAATGTAAGTTGTATTGGTGTGCCACATACTATGCATCATATATTGATCTACATTTTAAATTACAATATACATTGAACATTATACGAAATAATTAGACTTAAGGAGAATTACAATACTTGGAATAGGGAGGGACCTCTTATGGGCTAACCTGTTATTGAAGTTTACCTAGCAGCGCTTAAGCTGGAAATCTCCAGACACCTATATTATAAAATGCTCCATAGAGGGGGGGGATGAAAGTTAAATAGTGACAAGCGCTCTTAGAGAAAAAAAAAAAAAAAAAAAAAAAAAAAAAAAGATAGAGGTGCAACATGCCTGTATTACGGTGATAATTTTGAATAGTCCCGAGAGTAGTTTAGAAGATGAAATTAACCCGATAAGGGGCCGCGGCGTGGCCCAAAACAGCAAGAGAGATTAAATGAAGGTAGAATTGAGCTGTGGGGGTCAGTAGCTTTCAGTAGACATGTTACACCAAAAATTGAAGACTCCCCCCCCCCTGCCCCCCCAGGGGCGGTCCCCTTACAGTTACCGGGGAAATTCAAAACCCAGAAAAAAGTCTGTGCAAAGCCAGTCTAGCCAAAACATTTCTCCACGCTGTAGCACCCATAGAACAAGAGATATAAGCTGTTAAAGATTGAAAAGAAGTGAAGAAATGAGCCTTTTTGAGTGAATGACCAACAGGGGGGGTCTACAGCCCCGGGGGTGCAAAATTAATAAAAATTTTTAAATGAAGGTGATAGACAATTGAACGAGCGAAATTTTAAGGTATATGTTAGGGGGTACGTACCCTTTCCCCCCCCTGGACTGGCCTTCAAAGATAAGATATTTTGAACTTAAAAAATTTTAATCATTTCCTCACTGTTCAATAAGATCTTTTAATGAGGAGGTCTGGGAGGGCCCAGCAGCCCTAATAGCCCCTATAGATCGAAACAAAATCAGAATGGATAATTAATAGATAAATTGAAGAGGATTAAGTTAATAAAGACCAGGAATAATGCTATCAGAGTATAATACATGCTGTAATGGTTACCCGCAGACCTTCATACCTGCAGCTAGACTACTAAATGCCCATGATATTACAAAAATCATTAAATCCGGAGAATAACTGTGTGGCAACACCATACCTCAAGCCTCTAGAGCAATTAATACCATTGAAAATATTTTAAATAAATAAACTAGCTATTAAAAAGGAACAACAAGAGATGGCAACTGGACATTGCCTCTCTACACTTTAGATCTTTAAGCTCTCTAAGTTATAATTGAGTTGATCCCTTAGATCAGCAACGGACCACAGTTTACGAGCTGGGGGACCAGCTATAAACTTCTCAACTTGTTCTGAACTTGGGCGGGAAGTGCTATACCCAAGCGTCGTAATGGGAGACATTTAAAAACAATGATAAACACTTTATAAAAACACTATTAAAGACACTTAAAATATTCAAAAAAAACAATAAAAAGCATGGCGGAGAAAAGTTCAGACATTACTGTAGACATACAAATGCATTATTTTAAGTTAAGAGAAGAATTAATATTTTTAATTGATTTTTAAAAATAGTTACTCCCTATTGGGACCACATAAGCATATTATAAAAACGAACTCAAAACATTTTTCAAAAATTTATTTGAATAACTTAAAATAGTCAAAATGCTATCGGAATAGCGGCGGAGCAAAGATAAATCATTAAATTATATATAATGATCACTTTTGATAAGATACTATTATAATTTAGTATGTTACAAGGTAAGTAAAAATGTAAACAATGCAATTTTCAATGGGGGGTATTAAAAGCACTCGTCATTGCGTTAACAAACTATTTTGAAAGATAATTTAAGCATAGTAAATAAATAGAAAACTTAAAGAACTCTATCTAAAACATTGAAGAAACTATAATAAACGAAGAATAATACCTAATATGAGATTTTAAATTAATATAATATATATATAAACACTTTAAAAATGACATCTATCGTAGCGATAGCAACGGAAGGGATTGACAACGGTTTATTAAAGTACCCATAACATCGTTAATATGTTACGTAGAAAAACAAATTATACCTCAAAATGTTCAGAATAGATTTGAGTATCAATAATAAATAACAAGATAGCAAAATAATTAAGCATAATTAGAGTATAAGCACAGAAAGTTATCAGTGTAGTTGCAATGGCTGGTTGCCTGGGGACGAGATTAAGTAAAAAGCTTAAAAGTTTAAATAACTATATCTCGGCAACCACTGCACCGATTTTGAACGAACAAGTGCCAAAATGATCAGCGGCACTTTAGGAAAAGAATGAAACATGATTTAAGGCCCTGACTTACCTGGTTCCTAAGCCTTTAGCCCTCCATGATGAGCTCAGCAAAACGCGACATACTACGGTGATGGCCTGGCGGGGACCCCCCCCCATTAAACATTTGAATACATTCGGTGCAAAGTGCTCTTTTTAGTACTTTCCAACAAACAAGAAAAGTGCTTATGCATTTTGTTTATCTGACCGTCTGGCCGTCTATCCGTCTGTCCGCGCTCTAACTGTCCTAAATATACTCGGACCGCCATCAAATTCTTAAATATTGTTGAAATTTACCCTAGCGCGAATCCTATTAAAAATGAAGCTTCTGTCATGATTAGTTTTTTTTACAGGGGTATCAAAAATTTACCGTTACGTTACGGCCTATCGAAAAAAATTGTTTCAACTGAAGTTTAAATGTGTTACATCTTTAAATGTGTGAAACACATTCAAATTGAAAACATTTACGAGATGCATTAAAATATGCATTCTGTAAAAAATGGGGTAAAGAAATAGCTATTATTCATTGACATTGTCACACTAAAGAATTCCATTACATAATGGTAAAAGGGGGAATTGTGTCCGACAAATTTTACTCATATTAAACTATTACATAGTTAAAAAATTTATACATATAGATTAGGCATAATATAAATTATAGAATACAGTCAAGCATAATATGAAGTACATAGCATTTAGAGGGACATACAAAAGATTTCAAATAGTATATTCTTTTCGAAGTACTGTACGTGAATCCGATGAGGGCTGACAAATGAATGAATTGCATTTTAATTATGATATGCTTGCTTTAGTCTCAATGAATCTATGTATATTATCTAGTGTGTAAAAATACTATAGCTGGGTCAATCCATTTCAAGTGGTGCAGCACTGGTCGCTCGACTATTTTTAAAAAATCTGAAATTTTTTGTACAACAACCCTAACATGACGGAAGTTCAAAATGACCGTTCTTTTAATTTTACTATTTTTTGTTTGTGCATGGCGGCCATCTTTGTTTCATCGTGTGCAGCGATTTTCTCAGATACTAGGATACACAAAATTGTAAATATCTCGTCTTCTATTTTCCCAATTGAAATGGGGTTTGTAGCATTTTGTTCAGAATAAAATAGGCTAAATAAACAGTGATAGAAAAATTTTGAAAAATAAATTTTTACAGGTGAAGTTTTAGCACAAAATGCACGATTTTTTCCAAAATCTATCCGTTTGCAAGAGGAAAATTTTCATGCAAGGGAAACCGTCAACCTTACACAATTTTTTCTACAAATAGGTCAAACGTACGTGTACTCATACATCAAGTCCCAGATCTGGAAGTTAATTTCTGTTTGCGAAAGAAATTTCGAAATTCGTCAAAATTTTCAAAAATCGCACTTTTAGGCTTTGATATCTCTCATGGGGCACGAGATAAAAATCTGAAATTTTGGCCTATGATTGTATCGTGTAGTAGCGTTATGTACATAAAATTTCAAGAAGGAGATTTGACTACAAGCTGAGATATGACATGGAAAATATGTGAAAACAATACTGCCAAACTATTGTAAATTTACTATGTAATTGTTCAACAAGACTGTCAACCTTGCACAATTTTTTCTACAAATAGGTCAAAAGTGCGTGTACTCATACACCAAGTCCCAGATCTGGGAAATGATTTCTCTTTGCGAAACAAATTCCGAAATTCATCGAAAATTTCAAAAATCGCACTTTTTAGGCTTTGATATATCTAGTGGAGCACGAGATAAAAATCTGAAATTCTGGCCTTTGATAGTATTGTGTAGTAATGCTATGTACAAAAAATTTCAAGAAGGAGATTTGACCACAAGCTGAGATATGACATGGACAATATGTGAAAACAATACTGTCAAGCTATTGTAACTTACTATGTAATTGTTCATACCTCCAAAATTTTAAATTAATTATTTATGGTACAGAGTTAAATGTTAATTACAAATATCTTTTTCAAATGCTTCTGTGTGATTTAAACAATTCAGAATGTATGCTAAGCCAATACACTATTTGTCCAGATGAACAAATCTACTAGAAATGCTGTTGCAACAATTTTACTGGGAACACATTTCAGGAAAAGTGAATTACAGACAATGGATTGCAACTGATCGAGTTGACATGGCTTCAATTATTAAACCTAAAGAATTTCATTCAAGTTAACAAGGGATGACAAGACTTGGGGGGGTTTCAAATAAAATTTTTAGAAAGAACAGCCTGATGGACTGACAACAGTAACTGGTCGAACTCATAACATCTCTCGTAAATATTGTTAAGCTATTTGTTGAGCATACATAGTATTTTGTAAATTAAATGTTTATTATTTAACTGTTTTCAACAAATGATATTTTCTGTGTAAATATTGTAATAAAAGAGACTAATCTCATTTCTCCTATTATACTCGTAATAGCATTTCTTAACATTTTTTAAATCACCGTATCTCAGCTTGTAGTCAAATCTCCTTCTTGAAATTTTTTGTACATAACACTGCTACACAATACTATCAAAGGCTAGAATTTCAGATTTTTATCTTGTGCTCCACCAGAGATATCAACGCCTAAAAAGTGCGATTTTTGAAATTTTCGACGAATTTCGGAATTTTTTTCGGAAAGAGAAATCATTTCCCAGATATGGGACTTGGTGTATGAGTACACACACTTCTGACCTATTTGTAGAAAAAATTGTGCAAGGTTGACAGTCTTGTTGAACAATTACATAGTAGGTTTACAATAGTTTGACAGTATTGTTTTCATATATTTTCCATGTCATATCTCATCTTGTAGTCAAATCTCCTTCTTGAAATTTTTTGTACATAACGCTACTACACAATACTATCATAGGCCAAAATTTCAGATTTTTATCTCGTGCCCCATCAGAGATATCAAAGCCTAAAAAGTGCGATTTTTGAAATTTTTGAAGAATTTCGGAATTTTTTACGCAAAGAGAAATTAACTCCCAGATCTGGGACTTGGTGTATGAGTACACGTACGTTTGACCTATTTGTAGAAAAAATTGTGTAAGGTTGACAGTTTCCCTTGCATGAAAATTTTCCTCTTGCAAACGGATAGATTTTGGAAAAAATCGTACATTTTGTGCTAAATTTTCACCCGTAAAAATTTATTTTTCAAAATTTTTCTATCACTGTATATTTAGCCTATTTTATTTTGAACAAAATGCTGCAAACCCCATTTCAATTGGGAAAATAGAAGACGAGATATTAAACAATTTTGTGTATCCTAGTATCTGAGAAAATCGCTGCACACGATGAAACAAAGATGGCAGCCATGCACAAACAAAAAAATAGTAAAATTAAAAGAACGGTCATTTTGAACTTCCGTCATGTTAGGGTTGTTGTACAAAAAATTTCAGATTTTTTAAAAATGGTCGAACGACCAAAAAAATATTTTCTGGACCACTTGAAATGGATTGACCCAGCTGATATACAGAGCTACTCAAGAGGTGTCGCAAACGTTTCTGAATATGAGATTAAATTTCTTAATGGTGGTTTTTAAATTAATTATGCAATTTTACGCTGGACTCCATTCAATTTACTAAGAAATGTTTGCAGATTATAAATAAAATATGTTATACAGGTCCACGCAATGTACTGAATGCATGGACGAATATTAATGATAACGTCTGATAATGTGAATTCAGTAGTTTTATGAATGTTTTAGCTTAAAATAAATTTTAACTCATTACTAACATGTAATAAAGGTACAACGTACAAAGAACGGGGCTGAACAAAAGTATTCAAGTATGTTTCCGTCGATTAAAATAAATTGCTGAAAAAGAAATTTAAACCTGCTAGACATTTTCTTGCTTAACTAAATTTTCTCATTATATAGAATACTGTATATCAATCAATAGATCAAATACAGGGCTGTTAAAAAGTATTAAGATACATATTTTGCTATGCAGTAACTTTGTATCCCTAAATGAGGACGGATAACGAAGTTTTCTTAAAGATTTCATGAAGTGTTGGAAAATGTTTCATAATTTATGCTTAACGGTTGATTTTTCTTTTTTGTATAATTTTGGATTTAATTATATTTCTTTTTTGGATAAATATATCTTTAATTTCTATACATTCCTTAGTGAGGGAAGCTTTTAAAGAGAAAATGACAAGCCTTTCCAATGATCCAATGATGGACGAATAATGTGTGAGAGAAATATGTTTCTTAATCCACAAGAGATATACATAAAAAATTGAAGAATTTAAAATGACAATTTATCCACAATAATCGAGATAAAAATGATATCCTTTAAAAGGGATATCATTTTTTAATGTGTTTGGTTTCATGTATTAATACTGACTTTTTCTATGAAAGTATATATCCAAGACTTTTTAGTGCATTGCTCGTTTTTATGTTTATAAATTTTTAGCTTTGTTTATACATTTGCTGTAAAATATTAAAATGAAGAAATATTTTCCAAATTATACTTATAATAAACTTTAAGGGTACATATATACATTAAAATAGACATGAATACAATTAATACAATAACCCAGCAAGCAGTGAAAAGTTAGCCGAGATTCAAAATAGGATCCGCAGCGTACAAACTTGTTCCTCCTGCCCTCGCCGATTTCCAATCCTGGCAACTTCTCAAAAATATATCACAAAATCCTGACGGACAGTGATATCGGAAACGGTAGCTTAGAAGCTAAAGTAAAAGCACGGTACGCTGTGGATGCAAATTCAAATCCTGGCCTTAGCTAGTTTTTTTTTTCAGTAATAATATTTATTATTTTTAATTGTGTTTTAATTCTCTCTCTGTCAAGTCGCTGTTAATACGTTCACAGTGTTCCTGGTTTCACCGGAATAACAACATTATTTAAAATAACATATCTCTAATTATTTTGTGTATTTTAAATACACTAAATGAGGATGAATAATCTCAAGGATTGCATTCATATTCCTAATAAAGTGTTTTTCTTTCTTCATACAGTTATGAAAGAATTATCTTTCTTTAGCATTTAAAATAATTTAAATAGAAACAACATTACAATTTAGCCTTTTAGTACGACTGTTAGAGGGTTCATCTATATAAACCTTTAATAAATATTAAATTAAAATCAGATGTTAATTTATATACAACAGATAAACAAAAACGAAAAACTATTGATTTTAATAAATACCATGATCAAGACTAATTCGTTTTTGCTCTTGTTAATTGAATGAATTAGAAGTTTATGATTAAAATTAAACATGGTATACATTGATCAATTAATACTGGAATATTATTTTTATAACTATTTTATGAAGTATTGAAATGTACATATATGAAATTTTTGGGGTTAATATATTAAACATTTTTCCCTAATATAAATCTTAGCATTAAAAATTTTGTGTTTAAAAATACTGAACATTTTAACTATTCTGAAATATTTTGTTGCATAGAATATTCTTTCATTTTTTTAACATTACATTTTTGTTGAATTCGATGCATGTTCCATTTTTCTTCGAATACAAAATCAAACAATTTTTCTGTTTGAATTAAGAGATTTAAAAATTAAGATTTCTATAATATGATTATTACTTTTGTTTTATTTATATATAAATAGACGACTATATAATTTCAAATGAAAGAAGAAAAATATAGGACGGAACGTATGTTTTCAATCTCCAATTTTGCCAATTTTGAAAATAAATTTTTCAAGCCGCAAATTATAAATTCTACTTTCAAAAACATATTAACAGCATAAAGAACTTTTCCAAACTGACGATTTTATTTGACAAGAAAATAAAATTATCTGAAATATGTTTTCAACATTTCAGTTTGAGAATTTAAACATTTAATTGTATGTCTGAAATTATCTAGATTACAAAATTCATTTTGCATTTATATTGTATCAGTCTTCCCATATATTGTCTGCATTATTATTGTTTTCTTTTTTCTTTTATTATTTGTTTACTTGTTCTACTATCTTGTTTCTCTTGCTTGTTTTATTTTACACTGCTCAAAACAATTAAAGGATATTTGAAGTTTTATATAAAATAAAGATATAAACGAATTTTTTTTGCCGAAAATAGAAAAAGAGAATCACAAATGCAAATTTTTCTGGTTTTCAAACTGTGGAGTATGCAAATTTTGAGTTCGACGTCAAAAACGTCGCTTCAGCGGCAGCGAATGAAATTTGACTTTCAAATGGATAAAAGAGAATGAAGACAAGGATGATCGGCATTCAGTGATATCTTTGTTTCGATTAGTACGATGTCTCAGCGAAGTCATTTGACAGATTCAGAAGCTTGGAGAATTGTTGGTAGGTTAGAAGGGGGCCAAACTCAAGCCGAAGTAGCGCAAGCCATTGGAGTGTCACAAAGTGTCATTTCCAGGATCTGGAACCGTTTTTTGGACAGTGGATGTGCAGGCCGAAGACCAGGGCAAGGTCGTAGACGGGCAACAACGCCCAATGAAGATCGGTATTTAGCGTTAACAGCTCGGAAACACCGAAACATGAACGCTACTCTTCTCAACAACACCTTCGCTCGGCTACATGCACCACGATTTCTGTGCATCCGGATAATACGCGTATTTCCATCTGGAGGGACCGTGGCAGTAGGAATAATCCTGTGTTCGTGCACGAAAGTGTCATATTTGGCGGTTGAGGAGTTTTGGTGTATGGTGCCATCTCCATTTACGGGCGCACTGACCTCTACATCATTCGAGATGGAGCTTTGACTGGTCGCCGATATAGGGATGAATTCCTCAGACCTATTGTAGTCCCTTACGATGCACCAATCGGAGATAACTTCATTTTAATGGACGATAACTGCAGGCCACATCGTGCAAACCTGGTGGAGGATTTCCTTTTCGAGGAAGGAATCGTTCGAATGGAATGGCCAGCGTGTTTTCCAGACATGAATCCAATCGAGCACGTTTAGGACGCTCTAGGAAGACGAGTTTCTGGCCTCCAACAACCCCCACAAACTCTCCAAGAACTGGAAAGAGCTCTTCTGGAAGAGTGGGGGCAGAATACCCCAACTCGTCATTAATAGCCTCATTGAGTCCATGCCTCAAAGGTGTTCAACGTTGCTGGCCGCCCGTGGAAACCATACCCCCTACTGAAAATGATTTTCTTTGAAGAAAACACCTTTTCTTATTCTTTTTTTCTCCTATGCACAAATTGTGTTTTTTTAATTTTGTGCACAAATGCGCAATAAAATGCATTTTTTTCTGCCAAACATGTGTAATTTATTCTCATATAACCTACTATGTCTGTCGACCATGTATCAATCAGCTAAAAAGTTTCAAAGATACAAAATCCACCTAAAACTGCAATATCCTTTAATTGTTTTGTGCAGTGTATTTATCTACCATTTAAATGCATACATTTTAAAATTATATGTATCATGAGTTATTTACAATACACAGTTTTAAATCTACGTTTATAAATCTTTTGTTCGTATGAAAAATAATTACATTTTCGTTGAAAGGAAACATAATCCGATTATATACAAAATTAATAACATGTTTTTCGAATTAAAAAAAAATATGTTTATTTGATCTCTAATTTTCTTACAAATCGCTTTAAATGTGAAATAGAAATTCCAATTGATTCTTGCATTCATCAAAGTTCACTAAGACATAATCATTCATAGTAAAAAGAGCCTACTTATTGAGTCTTTTATAATAAAAAAATAATTTCGAATTAATATCATACAGTACGATAGTGTTGTATAGTAGAGGTTAGATGCATCTCTAATGTTAAAGTTCAAAATCTGCCTGGTAATAACTTAGGACACAATTATCCGATCGCGACGACATTGAAAAGGCGAAGTGTCCCACTCGAGGCCTCAACGTTTACCAAATTTCACCGAGATCCACTAATTAGTTATGAAATCCAGTAACCCTATTCTCTTACTTTTTTCTTCATGAAAAAAGATAAAAGTATAAACAACTCAATTAGAACCCGAACGAGGAAACCTTCAGCGATGTGTAATACCTTGTTCAAAAGCTTTTAATTTAGGTTTGTGCCTTTAGAAATATCCAATATCAGGGAAATGGCAACTATTTAAAATTTATATATCGCTATACCTTCCATAATTTAACAGTATAGAAATATCTCCATTTTAATTGATAATTCAAACACTTCTTTCGAGTTGCCACTAACTAAATGATATAAAAAAATAGCACGTATTTTTTTTTTTTATATGTCAATAAAAATTCAGATTCTCCCGATAGGTTTTTGCATTATTAACACTGAAGTTATTCGAAATAGAAAATACATATTTTTCATAAACATACATACAGACTGTAACTAAATATGTGTTAAAACAACATCGCTTTATTTGTATGACTTCAAAGTCAAAACATTTACTATAATACAAATATTTCAAGTAGAAAAGGATAATGTAGAAAAATAATCTATTGTGAAACTGTAGGGGGGCAACCATCAGAGAAGAGAGGCGTCGCGAAATGCCACCAAGTTTGTCGCCTTCTTGGCGATATATAGACAAACCTCGAGACCAAAATTACTCGCCAAAAGAGACGCCAACTTGGCGCTATTTCTGGTATTTAACGAAACTATTTTGTCTACTAATAACTTCATATTTATAATAATGATAATTTAAATTTATTAGTTAAAGTTGAAAGATCAAGTTAAAGAAAGAATCTGAAAAAGATGGAAAATCACATGAAAAATTCGTAGAACCAGAGAGTAAAATAGAGCTCAATTGAAAAAAATGTTACAGTAAAAATTGGCAAATATTTTTTAGCTAAAAAAAAATAGCGTATTAAAGAAATGGAATCCCATTATCTGTAAAGCTCTTGCATTTACGCAAATTTTTAGTTAGCTGAAAATGTGGACGTAGCATTACTTGTGTGTTATATTCAGAATCAAAATATACTCCACTGAAAATGATTACTGTGCAAAATAGTTCCTAGAATGTACAGTTATGTTGTCTCAAATCAGCTAAGCTGCACAATGCTAAACGAATATAAACCATGACGTAATATTTAAAGTATAACTTTAATATAGTCAGATTTTTGTAGAATTGATAAATATTTCTGAAGAGAGTACAACCATATACAAATATTTAGTATGTGGTTGAATAGTTTATATCTGAGGTTTTGCGTTTCCTTAGAGCTTTGATATTCTACTTATTAAAAACCCCTTGAATGTAATTTTTTCAAAACCTGGTACTGGACAGACCGTTCAGGATTTCGTTCATTATTACATCAGCCTGTAACGTATAGTTATGAACTCAAATTTTTAAACTGGTTATGAATGATTGGGATATGGAGAGTTTTAGAAATGTCTCTTTTTCCTTGATTGATTTCAAGGCAATAGTAAAGCTTAGTCCACATTTTCAGCTAGCAAAAATTTGGAGTTACTACACGAGCTTTACAGATAATGTGATTCAATTTCTTTTCTAAGTACTTTTTCAGATTAAAAATATTTGCCAATTTTTACTGCAACATTCTTTCGATTGAGCTCTATTTTTCTCTCTGCTTTCACCAGTTTTTTATATTATCATATAACTTTTTGCAATTTATCTTTAGATATGAAAGAATCTAATATTTAAGATGTAGTATTTTCTTGAGTCGTAATTTCGGGTGTAATGTATTAAATTTTCAAAGAATAATAAAGAAATCACCTTTCCTTAGAAAACATGTATCTGATAGAACTCATAATATACGTGTAGCCACTAAGGATAAAATAAATTTCGTCATTATAGATTAAATGTACGTGACGCATACAGTTAATGCCTGAAAAATATGCTTTTCCGTAAAATTCAATAAACATTATTTAGATTTTTCTATAAAGTTTTGCCATTAAGTCTCTTTTAGGTAGATTTTGTATGAAATACTACCTATTGCATTCTCTCCCATGTTGGAATTTCTGAAAAATTTTTGCAGATCTACAACGATCATGACTCCTAGACCCCCAAAAAAGTGTATCTATCTATCTATCTATCTATCTATCTATCTATCTATATATATATTTCATTTTCTTCTAGACACGATAACTTCCATAATTATGCTCAGATCTTCTTCAAACTTTTACATAAAATCAAGGGGCATAAAATCTCGGTCGAGTTCGTTAATGGGCAAAATCGAACCAAGGGGGTGGAAATAGGGAGTGTTTTTATGAAAACGGAAAAAACGCGATAACTTTTTAATTAAAATAGATATTCTATCAGTTTAAAGTTTATATTACTTCTAAAACATGGGCTAAAAATTTATGCATTACAGACTTTTGATAAAATAAAAAATGGGCTCAAGGGGCGAAAAAAAGCAGGGTTTTTGGGAGAAAAAAATTCATAACTTCGTCAATTTTCAAGATATCAAATCCAACTAAATTTTCTGTAAATGTACTCAACATTATCTAAAACTTTTGTATTTACAAGTTTTTGATAGGACCAGTTTTTACCGATGAAAGAAATTAAAAACGAAAAGAAAAAGGGGGAGTAAAAAGAAAAAAATCCATAACTTACTCAATTCTTAAGCAATCAAATCTAATTAAATTTATTTTACATCTTCTCAATAATATCTACAACTTTTATGTTAACAAGTTTTTCATAGGACCAATTCTTACAGCAAAAATAAATTAAACAAAAATGAAAGATGGAGAAAAAAACCTCAAATCATAACTGCTTATATTCTGACTCATTTTTAAATTCAATTTGGATCTTAAACGCATCCAAATGGCAGATCCTCTTCTTTAGGAACTATGTAATGTGATGTATTGGCCAGTGTTTTGATAAAGGCAGAATATATTTTTTAAAAGGCTGCCAAAAAATGTCTTTTGAACAGAATTTCCCGAAGTAATAGTGATTGAAAATTTGAGGAAGTATAACAAATTGCGTTTTTTCTGAGTCATTTTTAAGTCCACTTATGTTCTCAAGCGCATCCAATTTACAGGTCCTCTTATTTAAGAACGATATAGTGAGACGGATTAGCCAATTTTTTAATAAAGGCAGAGTATATTTTTAAAAAAGCTCCCAAAATGGGCACTTCGCAAAAAATTTCCCAATGCGATCATGATTAAAGTATTAAAGATGTATTAAAATAAGAAATTGGTTATTTTATGATTCTGTTTTAAATCCAATTTTACTCTCAAGCGCATTCAATTGACAGTTTTTTGTTATTCAGAAACTATACAATGTGCGTATTCATTAATTCTTTTGATTAAGGCTGAATATATATTTTTTAAAAGTTGCCAAAGTGGGCATTTCACACAAAAAAAAAAAAAAAAAAAATCCAAAGCGATTATGATTAAAGAATTGAGGATGTATTCAAATAACAAAATGGTTATTTTATGACTCATTTTAAAATTCAATTTCGCTCTCAAACGCATTCAATTGACAGTTTTTTTGTTATTTAGGAATTATATAATGTGCGTATTGGTTGATTTTTTAACAAAGTCAGAATATATATTCAAAATATGTTTTCAAAATGGGCATTTGAGCCGAATTTCGTTTATAAGGATTTTGATAAAATCAGTTCTTACAGAAAAACGAAATAATTTTTTTTTCAAAAGCGGTCAAATAAATTAATTAAATTGGGTTTATCATAATAATATTTTTTTTTGTAGTTCAAATGAAAACTCTTCGAAATCTACCTCCGCCTATAGGCCAGGCCGACAGGGTTTTTTTCTGTTTTTATCGTCGTATCATGTCATAAAAGTTATAACTATTTTTCGATATAACATATGATTTCGTATTTTGAAACTATTCCAGATGTTACATTTTCAATGAAATATGAAGGCATTAATTTTCTTATAACGGAAAAACTTTTTTTTTTAATTATAAAATCGTTTTTATAATATTTATTACATGTTTATATCCATGATTATTTAAGCAAGTGCGGATGTTCCAAGAAAAAGCAGATATAATAGAAGTAAACAAAAAAATATAGGACTGAAAAATATACTGTTCAGTTAGTTCCACAATCATAATTATGTGTAATAAGTAGAATTAAATTATATTCTTATATTTTAATCATAAATCATAACATTGATAACAGCGATTTCAACTTATACGCCCTTTGTATTTTGAACCACTTGCAGATTTTTTTTTTTTAGTTTTATTCCAAAAATTACAGACAAATATAAAAAATGCATCATTTCTAGATGCTAATCTTTATTTCATTATTTTTCTTATTTGTTTGATTTAGAAATATCATGCTATATTCCCATTTATAAACAATTTATGAGTTAATTTCGCATTTTTTTTTTTTTTTTTTTTTTTTTTTTTTGTCAAAGCTTAGAAACATACAGTTACGAAAGTTGTTTAAAATCAAAACTAAAAATGGCAATCGTTGATTTTTTTTTCAAAATGTGTAAAATACTTTGCAAAATTCGATATAAGAGGAGGCCAAATTACCCCACTTATAATAGCGTAGCTGGTATTTAATACTGCCATAAATCTTTGAAACAGAGGATAAACAATGAAATTCGAAATAAGTTAAGGATTTATTTGTGCATTTTTAATATAAATTTACGCATATATCGTCCGAGGACTTGAGTATCAAAACTTGCCCTTTACCCCAAATTTATAATATCTAGTTTACGCTATGAATCTATTCTATTAGTGAATCTATATAGAAAGAGTACTATAATATGTAAAATAACTAGTTTTAGTATCTATTTCCAGCATTGAAAAAATCTTATTTATAGTCAAAACCGGCGGTTAAAAACAGAGATATTTTGAAAATTTCCAAAATTTAATTTTCTTGAAATACTGAGGTTTAGAACTCACGTTCTGATATATATATATATATATATATATATATATATATATATATATATATTGTTACGAATTTTGTAAATAGTTAGTGTTTGTACTGTAAAATAATGTAAATAATCTTATTAAGCTCCATTCCTTTACTAATATTAGTTTTTGTTACATTGTCTCTGTTATCAAGCAAACTTGTCTATTATTTTCAGTGAATGTCTATGGCAGCTTTGCGAAATATTAGAGATATCGCCAAGTTGGCGTCACTTTTGGCGACTAAATTTGGTCGCCAAATTTGGCGATATATTGCCAAGTTGGCGACAAACTTGGCGATTGTTGGCGATGGTAACCCTTCCCTACTCTATGGTAACCCCCCTATTGATATACTGATACATTGAATGTTGTTCCGTGGATTTTTCGAGATGGTTCTAGAAATTTCCAGCTACTGCTGCGAGCCTATATAAGGAGAGCGATACGAGCTGTTGTTGTTATTATTTACCAGTCAGTCATTGAGTGAACAAGGCGTTTGTAAAGCAAGTTTGCTTGAGTTTCATTTATGTTGTTTTGAATGTGATATAGTGTTGAGACATTGTATAAAGAGTCTCTGCGACCTATATTTGTACCTGTTCGATAGATTTCAACAGTTATTTTGGAATACCTAGTAATATTTGTGAGTTTCGAAGACTGTTGTTCTGAAGATCTGTAAATAAATTATTTTCTACTTTTCTAAGAGAAAAGAGTTTGAAGTTGTCTAACCATAAGATCGAAAGAACCCTATATACGCAGTAACATTTGGTGTCAGGAGTCGGGATCTTATGGAGAAAACAAGAAAAATGGATGGACAACTGAAAGAACTGTTAGATGCTATCAATGGCATAAAGACAGAAATGAATAAAGGCAAAGAAGAGTTGGAGGAAAAAAATAAATAAAGGCCAAGAAGAGTTGGCGGAAAAAATTGACAAAGGCCAAGAAGAGTTGGCGGATAAAATGAATAAAGGCCAAGAAGAAATGAAGAAAACTTTTGAAGAAAATTTCTCGTCGGTAGAAAGAAGATTAGGTTCGGTAGAAGAGAAAATACAGGAAGTAGAAGAGAAAATTCAGAATGAAATAAGTAACGTTGAAGAGAAAATAGTTGACGTAGATGTAAAGTTAAATAAAAGAGTAGAAGATCTTGAGAAGAAGCTTTCAGCGTCCAGTAGTAATTATGAAGAATTTAGGAATCCGCCTGCTTCTCGTGCACATCAAGCTGTCGACATACGACGGAAAGAGTTCCTGGCAAGTTTACAAGACCCAGTTCACCATTGTAGCCGAAGCGAACAAATGGAGTGACGAGGTGAAAGCTTGTCAACTGGCAGCGTCTTTGAGAGGAGAAGCCGCCGACGTGCTGCAAACATTGCCCGATATGACGCAACTCAATTTTGACACTCTAAGTTGCACACTTGAAATGAGATTCGGCGAAAAATTCTTCAAGGATTATACGAGAATACAAATGAAGAGCCGCCATCAAAAATCGAGTGAAACCCTTCAAGAGTTTGCCTCAGAAATTGAACGGCTTGCAAATTTAGCATTCATAGACTGCCCAACGAATATACGTAAAATGCTCTCACTGAAGTACTTTGTTGACGGAATAAAAGATCCCGAATTGCAGAGAGCGGTACGAATGGCAGATATACAGGATTTAAAAGCTGCATTACTATATGCCTTAAAGTTGGAAGCAGCTACACAACCCAGCCGAAGAGATCGTCATTCAGTCCGAGGGGCAACGGTGAACAAAAGCTCAGGCACTGAGATCGACTTCTTGAAAGAAATTAGGAAAATAAATCAAGAACTTGAAGCCTTAAAATATGGAAGAACAAGCTCAAGGAGACAGAATCTCACGTGCTGGGGATGCGGTGATACAAGACATCTCCGAAGAAATTGCCCCAAAATCCACGAACGTGAGATAAATTAAACAGTCAGCAGGGAAACTAAATTTTGACCATCTCGCGGGGCGGAGGTTGCCAGAGAATGAAAAGCCCCACCTGAAGATCCTCCAGATATCAAAAATGAGCGGCGGTGATAACGAATTATATGTGATAGGCTTTATTAACGGAATTCAGTGCCGTATGATTGTCGATACAGGAGCCAATGTTACAATAATAAGAGAAGATTTGGCTCGGAAATTGAAATCTAAACTCATCTGGACTCCACCATGCGTTACCCTGCAAACTGTGACGGGCGACAAGATTGACATATATGGAAAAGCCAATTTAACCATTAACTTTGGAGGGACGAAATATTACCATACGGCATATGTGGCTGAAATAACAGATCCTTGCTTAATCGGGCTAGATTTTCTGAAGAAGTTTGGTTTCAAACTTGATTTCAAAAATAATAAAATGCTCTCTAAATTTGAAGAAATAAGTCTTTTTGGATTAAATAACGGAATTGAATGTAAACAAGCAGTAATAGCCAAAGAAGACATCAATCTAGATCCAAGAACAGAATTTTTAGTCCCAGCTGTAATTAAAAATGAAACTAATTACCGATTTGGCCATATAGATTATCCCGAAGACAATAGTAAACAAGCAGGAGTATTGGTGGCTTCATCTGTAGTGGACCTCTCGAAGAAGACCATTCCAATCAGAATTGCTAACAGCAGTGATAAAACGAGGACTATCAAGAAAGGAGAAGTGATAGCATCATGTGCTCCTGTGACGTGCATAAGTGAAAATTCCAGTCACTCTGAGAAATCTTCAGATAATTTAGTCAAGGATTTGTTACAAAATACAGACTTAGATCCAAATCAAAGGGATGCTGCGGAAAGTTTAATTAGAGAATTCCAAAGTTTATTTTCCCAAACATCTGAAGATTTTGGACGAACTAAAATGGCACAACACCGAATTGACACGGGAGATCACTCTCCTATTAAACAGCACCCTAGACCTTTTGCCAAGCAAGAAGAGGTGCAGAATTTAATAAAGGATATGGAAGAAAATGACGTCATCGAACCATCGACAAGTCCATGGGCGTCTCCCATTGTATTAGTAAGAAAGAAGGATGGTTCTACAAGATTTTGTGTAGACTACCGCCGACTGTATGACGTCACTAAAATGGATAGTTACCCTCTGCCAAGGATTGACGACACTCTCGACACACTTGCGGGCAACACTTGGTTCTCGACTTTAGACCTGAAGAGTGGTTACTGGCAGGTAGAGATCCATCCCGACGACCGCGAGAAGACTGCCTTCACAACGGGACAATGATTATGGCAATTCAAGGTAATGCATTTTGGTCTGTGTAACGCACCTGCAACTTTCGAACGGCTTATGGAAACGGTTCTCCGGGGGCTGTCATATGAAGCATGTCTTGTTTATTTAGATGATATCATAATCATAGGAAAATCTTTTGATGAACATCTGAACAACCTCAGGCGGGTGCTACAAAAGTTAAAGGAAGCTAATTTGAAGTTAAGCCCTTCGAAGTGCAATTTGTTTCGCAATGAAGTCGCCTATCTTGGACGCATCATTTCGGCGGAAGGTGTTTGGACTGATCCACAGAAGATATCGGCTGTGAAAAATTGGAATCGTCTAGCAGATGTTCACCAGCTTCGGAGTTTTCTAGGATTATGCACCTATTACAGAAAATTCGTCAAAGGCTTCTCGATGATTGCAAGACCACTTCATAAATTAACAAAAGCCAATCAAAAATTTATGTGGACACAGGAATGTGACGCTGCTTTTGAAAAGCTTAAGGAGGCCTTGACATCCACTCCAATTCTGTCGTATCCTCAAATCGATAAACAGTTTATACTTGATACGGATGCAAGTAACGAAAGCATTTGCGTTGTACTGTCCCAGGAAATCGACGGCCAGGAACGTGTTATCGCATATTTCAGCAACTGCTTGTCAAAGGCAGAGCGAAACTACTGCGTAACAAGAAAAGAGCTTCTTGCTGTAGTGAAAGCCGTAGACCACTTTCATCACTATCTTTACGGTCGAAAATTCCTGATCCGAACTGATCATGCTTCTCTAACTTGGCTATTGAATTTTAAGAACCCTGAAGGCCAGATAGCCAGGTGGATACAAAAGCTTCAAGAGTACGATATGGAGATACGCCATCGAAAAGGCTCATCACATGGAAATGCAGATGCTCGCTCAAGAAGACCCTGCTCAGAGAATTGTAGATACTGCGACCGGGTTGAGAAGAAATTTAATGTCAAAGGTCCTATAGTAAGACAAGTTACAACTGGGTCTACATCATTGCAAGATCCGTGAAGTGACGAGAGCCTGCGTAAAGATCAACTTGCTGATACTGAAATTAAGCCAATTCTAGAGCTAAAAGAGGAGTCCAACAGGAAGCCCAGCTGGCAAGACATGGCCCATTACTATCCTGCAACTAAACGTTATTGGGCTCTCTGGGATTCCCTACATTTGAAGAATGGTATTTTGTACCGAAAATGAGAGAATGGGAAGATGGAAAGACATGTAGATGGCAACTACTACTCCCTAAGACGAGAATTTCTATGGTCCTTCAAGAACTTCATGGTAGTCCCACAGGAGGTCATTTTGGTGTAATGAAGACCCTTCAAAAGGTTCGAGAGCGTTTTTACTGGAATAATGTTCGTAGCGAGTGGAGAAGTGGTGTCGAACTTGTGACACCTGTGTAGCACGTAAAGGTCCAAAGAGGCGCACCCGTGGACGATTGCAACGTTATAATGTAGGAGCTCCTTTCGAACGAATTGCTCTAGACATCCTGGGTCCTCTTCCTACAACATCTGATGACAACAAGTACATCCTCGTTGTCATGGATTACTTCACCAAGTGGCCTGAAGCCTACGCCATTCCTAATCAAGAGGCGGTAACCGTAGCAGACATACTGGTTCAACACTGAGTTTCCAGATACGGAGTTCCTCTTCAAATCCATTGTGATCAAGGAAGAAACTTTGATTCGGCTGTGTTTAAAGAAATGTGTGGACTACTCGGCATGGACAAAACTCGAACAACACCTCTACATCCTCAATCAGACGGCATGGTGGAGCGGTTCAATCGTACCATCCTAATTAGCCTCTCCCTCCTTGTGTCTAAAGATCAACAGGACTGGGACAAGAAATTGGCTCTTTTCCTGCTGGCCTACAGGAGTGCCACTCATGAGGCCACTGGTTATTCCCCTTCTCAAATGCTCTTTGGTCGTGATCTTCGTCTACCTGCGGATCTTTTGTTTGGCCGTACTCCTGATGCTCCTTTATCGCCCGAGGAGTACGTGGATGAACTCCAGGCACGGATTGAGGAGATTCATCGTCTAGCGAGGAACCGAATCGGACTGGCATCGGAAAATATGAAGACACGGTACGACACAAAGGCAACTGGACATGAGTTCAACGAAGGTGACAAAGTTTGGTTGTGGAATCCCATACGTCGTAAAGGACTGTCGCCAAAATTACAAAGAAACTGGGACGGTCCTTACACAGTCGTCAACAGGCTGAATGATGTCGTCGTACGTATACAAAAGTCGCCACACACCAAGCCCAAGGTCGTACATTATAATCGGCTGGCCCCTTATTTTGGCCAAAGTGATTAGAGATTCAAAACTGGAATTTCAGACCATGGTCATGAAAGTCACTTTTGTAAATATGTAAATAGTAATTAGTTCTTATTTATGTAAATCTTATTATTATTATTATTATTTATTTATTTGTTTATTTATTTTAAGTGTTTTCCTCTAACTCAAGGATTGCACTGCCCGGGACGTGCAGTCTTGGAAGAGGAGGTAGTGTTACGAATTTTGTAAATAGTTAGTGTTTGTACTGTAAAATAATGTAAATAATCTTATTAAGCTCCTTTTTTTTACTAATATTAGTTTTTGTTACATTGTCGCTGTTATCAAGCAAACTTGTCTATTATTTTCAGTGAATGTCTATGGCAGCTTTGCGAAATATTAGAGATATCGCCAAGTTGGCGTCACTTTTGGCGACTAATTTTGGTCGCCAAATTTGGCGATATATCGCCAAGTTGGTGACAAACTTGGCGATTGTTGGCGATGGTAACCCTTCCCTACTCTATGGTAACCCCCCTATTGATATACTGATACATTGAATGTTGTTCCGTGGATTTTTCGAGATGGTTCTAGAAATTTCCAGCATCTGCTGCGAGCCTATATAAGGAGAGCGATACGAGCTGTTGTTGTTATTATTTACCAGTCAGTCATTGAGTGAACAAGGCGTTTGTAAAGCAAAATTGCTTGAGTTTCATTTATGTTGTTTTGAGTGTGATATAGTGTTGAAACATTGTATAAAGAGTCTCTGCGACCTATATTTGTACTTGCTTGATAGATTTCAACAGTTATTTTGGAATACCTAGTAATATTTGTGAGTTTCGAAGACTCTGTTGTTCTGAAGATCTGTAAATAAATTATTTTCTACTTTTCTAAGAGAAAAGAGTTTGAAGTTGTCTAACCATAAGATCGAAAGAACCCTATATACGCAGTAACAATATATATATATATTATATATATATATATATATATGGGAAATCTCCTCCACTATTAGATCTGCATATTATTTTCTACGCATCGCAACTCTGATGAACAGGCTCTCAGTGAGGCAGACGATTTTGAAGAAACTATTAATTCCTAAGAAGCCAGACGATTTAAGCGGTAGAAAAAAGAACTGAACGGAAGAAAGGAGAATGGAATGTTTTTAGTTTTAAGTTGGTGTAAAAAGAACGTAAGATGAAGACGATTTCCCGTATAAGATGTAATTGATTAATTAGAGTTATAATTGTTTGTTTTGTAAATAGTCTTATGTAAATATCTTTTTTGTAAATATTAACGTTTAATATAAGTCATTTAAAAGTTTAAAAACGGTGTCAGAATTTAATTTACCTCCGAGTTTATTTACTTATGTGTTCAAAAGAACTTTTTAAAGAAGAATCTCCATAAATTTTGGTCTCAGTAAGTGAGATACAGACGCACGCCCACAGAGATGGAAATATATATTTTTTAATATCTTGGAAGCCGATATTTTTTAGAACTGTGATGGAATGTCAAGCCTACAAAGCTATTTCAGAAGAGGTAAAATTTTGCGATGAAAGTGAAATCAAAGTGTGTGAAGCTGAGCATCTGATTATGAAGTGAGTTTATTATTTCATTTTTCTTTTCAATAATGGAAAAATTAGTTGATTTAAAGGAATTAGAGTTTTCTTTGAAAACTGAAAAATCAGCTAGTATTAAGACATTGCACAAATTAATTTTTGGAGAAATCGGTGACAGAAATAATCGACGTAGAATTCGGAATTTTACTGGGTTTACGTTTGAAGTAAATTCCGATGAATATCAAACTAAATTCAAAGAAATTAAAGTTAATTTTTCTGTTAACGACTTAATTACCATTTGCAATGTTTTGTGTATAAATAATTCGGGAACTTTTGATGAAATTGCTGCCAGAATAATTTCTAGTTTATGTGATTTTAATATTTTAAAAATTAATATGATAGCCGATGTAGGTACTCTTAGTGATGACGAAAGTGTCGATGAATTTAATGATGATTTACAAGATAAAACTAAAAATATTTCAACTGTTTTTGAGAATAATATGAGAAATGATTCTGGTAGTTCTAATTGTGAAAGTAATGAAAATCAGAAAATTCTGATTCCTGATTATGTTATTAAACCAAGCATTTCTATTAATGATATTGAAAGTATGATTACAATGTTTGAAGGTACTCAAGTACAAAATATCAATAAATGGATTGCCGATTTTGAAGATATTGTTTCATTATTTAACGTTAGTGATTTGCACAAATTGATTTTGGCTAAACGCCGTATGACAGGCAAAGCAAAATTATTTCTTGAAAGTGAAACAAATATTAACTCGTGGTCCAAATTAAACGCCCTACTCATATCTGAATTTGGTCAAACGTGCAATTCAGCTGAATTACACGAATTGCTGTCCAAAAGAAAAATTAGACCACATGAATCGTTAGATGAATATTTTTTAAATATGAAACAATTATGCTCAAAAGGCAATATTGAAGATTCTGCCCTTATTCAGTATGTAATAAATGGAATTAATGACCCCATTTCTAAAAAATCTTTTTTGTATGGTTGTCCCAATATTGCTGAATTTAAACAAAAATTAAAGATTTATGAAAAAATAAGATCGGAGTATGAAAATGCAAAATTTCATAAATATGAAGGAGCTAAGCCTAAAATTAAATCCGAAGTTGAAGTTAAGAACAAATTTAAGCCTGTAAAGCCAAATATGCGTTGTTTTAATTGTGGCGGGAATAATCATAAGAGTATTAACTGTGTAAATAAGGATAAAGGGCCGCTTTGTTTTGCTTGTAACGCTTATGGTCATAAATCATTTCAATGTAATAAATCTAAAGATACAAGTGTTAAAAATGCTCAGTCACAAGTAAACATTATTACATCCCAAGATTTAATTCTGAAAGAGATAAAGCTTTATTCTTTGCGTTTAATCTCTTTAATAGATACTGGTAGCCAAAAGACTTTGTTAAAGAAAAGTATTTATGATAATTTGAAGAACTTTGTAGAATTAAAACCTACGAGTATCTCTTTGACCGGTCTAGGAAAAGCCTCAATTAAACCAGAAGGTTGTTTCAATTCAGAAATCGAAGTAGATGGTTCAAAATTTAAAGTTACTATTTTTGTCGTTAAGGACAGTCGCATTAATTTCGATTTAATTATTGGCACTGATGTTATTCATCAAGGTACATTAACTATTTCTGAGAATAAAGTGAAACTGTTTAAAGCTGAAGTTCAGTCTAATGACTTTTTAGTTAATATTGTAAATGTTTTGGATGAACCTAAAATTGATTTAACTCACATTGCTGACAAAAAATTACGTTCAGAGTTATACTCTTTAATTGAAAATTATGTACCAATTAAAACTAAAACAGTAGATGTTAAAATGAAAATTAATTTAACTGACGAAATCCCAGTTTGTTCTTCTCCTCGAAGATTACCGCCATGCGAGAAAAAAATAGTCGAAAACCAAATTGAGGAGTGGCTAGCTCAGGGAATAATTCGAGAAAGTTCTTCTAATTTTTCTTCGCCGGTTGTTTTAGTCAAGAAAAAAAATAACACAATGAGACTTTGTGTTGATTACAGATGTCTTAACAAAAAGACAGTACGCGAGCATTTCCCCTTGCCAGTTATTGATGATGTAATAGACCAATTACATTCTGCCGAAGTATTTACCACCATAGATTTGAAAAACGGTTTCTTTCATGTAGATGTTGAAGAAGACTCGCGGAAATACACCTCGTTTGTTACTCATGAAGGACAATACGAATTTTTGAAATGTCCATTCGGGTTGACCAATAGCCCTAGTGTTTTTCAAAAGTATATTTATAATGTATTTCGAAACCTATTAAAAGATCACATTGTTGTCATTTATATGGATGATTTAATAATACCTGCTAAAAACGAAGCTGAAGGTCTAGAAAAATTAAAACTTGTACTCGAAACCGCATCGGAATATGGATTAGAATTAAATCTTAAAAAATGCAATTTTTTGAAGCGTGAAATTGATTTCTTGGGGTATAGAATCATAAATGGTAAATTGTATCCCTCTCCACTGAAGACTAAAGCAGTAATAAATTTTCCCGAACCAAAGTGTACCAAAGATGTTCAAAGTTATTTAGGATTGACAGGATACTTTCGAAAATTTATAAGAAATTATTCGGTTATAGCTAAACCGTTAAGTGACCTGCTAAGAAAAGATTCAAAATTTAAATTCGATATAGAAGAACAAAGAGCTTTTAATGAACTCAAACGTATTTTGTCGTCAGAACCAGTACTTTTAATTTACAATCCCAAAAGTGCGACCGAAATCCATTGTGATGCCAGTATTGATGGCTATGGAGCTGTTTTAATGCAACAATCTCCAGTAGATAATCAATTTCATCCAGTTTATTTCGCAAGTAAAAAAACCACCGAAGCTGAACGGAAGTACACTAGTTACGAATTAGAAGTTTTAGCTGTAATTGAAGCCCTGAAAAAGTTTAGAGTATATGTGCTAGGTATCCCATTTAAAATTGTAACCGATTGTAATGCATTTAAAATGACTATGGATAAAAAAGAAATGAGTACAAAAATAGCTAGATGGGCAATAATGTTATCCGATTTTGATTATGTTATTGAACATAGACAGGGTAGCAGTATGAGACATGTCGATGCATTAAGTAGGTATCCTATTTGTATGGTAATCCAAGATAGCTTAACTTTAAAAATTATCCAAGCTCAAGAAACCGATGACCATATTAAAACAATAAAAGAAATCCTAAAGGTGAAATCTTATGATGATTATCTAGTTAAAAATGATGTTCTTTATAAATGTGTTAATGGTAATGATTTATTAGTTGTACCGGAAGACATGCAAATGAATATAATCAAGGCCGCTCACGAAAAAGGTCATTACGCAGTTGCAAGAACAGAGAAAAGTTTAGAAAATGATTTTTACATCCCTAAAGTTAAACAGAAAATTGAGAAATGTATAGCAAATTGTGTTCCCTGTATTTTATTTAATAGAAAATGTGGTAAACAAGAAGGCTTACTTCACCCAATAGAAAAAGAAGAAACTCCATTACATACGTACCATGTTGATCACTTAGGTCCATTAGAAAGCACTAATAAAAATTACAAACATATCCTTTCGGTCATTGACGCATTCACAAAATTTGTTTGGTTGTATCCCACAAAATCTACCGATGCTGCCGAAGTAATTTCTAAATTAGAAATCCAAAAATCTATCTTTGGAAATCCAGTTCGAATTATATCAGATAAAGGTCCTGCATTTACCTCTAAAGCTTTTGAAGATTATTGCATCAATGAAAATATTAAACATATCCCGATTACCACTGGATTACCCAGGTCTAACGGCCAAGTTGAGCGTCTAAATTCTGTCATAATATCTGTTCTGTCTAAATTGTCTGTCGATAATCCTAAAACATGGTATACACATGTAAGCAACGTCCAACAGGTGATAAATTCGACTTTTCAGAGAAGTATAAGCACAACTCCTTTTGAATTGATGTTTGGTACTAAAATGAAACTAAAAAATAACATTGAAATTACTAGTCTTCTGAATGCTGAAATACAATCTGATTTTACAAATAATCGCGAAGATATGAGAAAAAATGCTAAAAAACAGATTTTAAAAGTCCAAGAAGAGAACCGTAAAACTTACAACCTCAGACGAAAGAAAGCTAACAAATTTAAGATTAATGATGTGGTTGCTATAAAACGCACACAACAAGGTCCAGGTTTGAAGTTAAAACCAAAATATTTAGGTCCGTACAAAGTCATAAAAGTAAAAAATAATGACACCTACGATGTAAAGAAACTTGGATTCAACGAAGGACCCATGGTCACCAGTACATGTGCAGAGTACATGAAGCCGTGGACGGACGAAGCTTAAAAAAAAAAGAATTTCACCGATTGTGACACTATACCAACTATGACAAACCTCTGGACTGACAACTAATAGAATTTTGACTTTATTCTCGAAAAGACGTAAGGTAAAAGAAGATGAAAAGACGTATGAAAGAAGACGAAAAGACGTAAGATAAAAGAAGACGGAAGACGTAAGAAAGAAAAGACGAAAAGACGTAAGGTAATAGAAGATGAAAAGACGTATGAAAGAAGAAGACGAAAAGACGTAAGATAAAAGAAGATGAAAGGACGTAAGAAAGAGAAGACGAAAAGACGCGAAAAAAAATATATGAATTTTTTCAAGAAATAATCTAAGCTTTGATAAACAATTTGAATGATGACTTCTTTTTTTCAATTTAGACTTTGGATGCTGCTGTTTTTTTTTTTCTTTATCTTTTCAGATGATCCAGCTGCTGTTTCCAGCCAACAAGAATACATTCGAGGACGAATGTCTCATCAGTATGGCCGAAATATGGGAAATCTCCTCCACTATTAGATCTGCATATTATTTTCTACGCATCGCAACTCTGATGAACAGGCTCTCAGTGAGGCAGACGATTTTGAAGAAACTATTAATTCCTAAGAAGCCAGACGATTTAAGCGGTAGAAAAAAGAACTGAACGGAAGAAAGGAGAATGGAATGTTTTTAGTTTTAAGTTGGTGTAAAAAGAACGTAAGATGAAGACGATTTCCCGTATAAGATGTAATTGATTAATTAGAGTTATAATTGTTTGTTTTGTAAATAGTCTTATGTAAATATCTTTTTTGTAAATATTAACGTTTAATATAAGTCATTTAAAAGTTTAAAAACGGTGTCAGAATTTAATTTACCTCCGAGTTTATTTACTTATGTGTTCAAAAGAACTTTTTAAAGAAGAATCTCCATATATATATATACATATATAAATTATTTTATTTTGTTTTTAACTAAGATTAAATATTGCAAAGCGGATGCAATTGATTCGTATAATTCTTTTAAAAGCGTTAATCCTTCCTTACGTAACTACTCCGATAAAAAAAATACATGTACTTATATGTTAGAAAATAGTTTTTAAAAATTAAAAAAGAACTCAATGCATGAAAACATGCATGAAAACTTATAAAAAGGGTATGTTTATTTTATAATCTCATGGATTATTTAAAAGTACCAGGTAGACCGAGGCTCGTTCGGTAGTTTATTAAACTCTTATTTAACACAGCATGGCTTTTGTATGCAAAAAAGTATCGATATGTAACCCAATTCTGATGTGCGATAAATGTGAAATTTATGTACAACGATGCATTTCTGATGACAGTGGAAGAATTTTTAAATTTCCAGAACGTAATTGATAATTAATACATTACTTGTCACACATTTTCTAATTAGCCCCCTGCAGGTGATAAATCCCCAAAAAATTCTGTAACTCGTACAGTAGAATGGGAGTTTAAAGAACAATGAATTTAGTTAAATGCCAAGAAATGCTTTCCAAATTTTGTCAAAGCGAAGTTAACCTTTAAAAATGAAATATTTTAAAGACTTAAAAGTAGAAACCGAAATATTATAAATGAAAAATAAAAACCGTAATATTTAAATATTTTTTTATTAATATAATTTATGGTTATATGCATACATTGAGAAACCGATTTTAATATCTTAAAAAGATTGTTAAAAAAGTTTCACTTTTTATTTTCTGTTTACCTTTCTTAAAAAAACAGAATGTTAATTTTACATTTTTAAATAATTAATTTTCTACAGCTTTCTATTAGATGTTAAAAAAGAGAAAAAGTGATTTTTTATAATCTGGTTTATTGGCCGCACCGGAAACTTTGTTGTATTTTGTTGAAACTATTTTCGTTCTTTTTAGTCTCCCATTTTATATTTTTTCAGACAATGATTAAACTTTTGTCACTAAAAAAGTAAATTACAGTTAACTATAAGCCACCCGCTAAACAGAATAAATAATGATAATCTATTGAGATTTTTAATTTTCTAAACATCAAATACACTGCTCAAAACAATTAAAGGATATTTGAAGTTTTATATAAAATAAAGATATAAACGAAAATTTTTTTGCCGAAAATAGAAGAAGAGAATCACAAATGCCAATTTTTCTAGTTTTCAAACTGTGGAGTATGCAAAATTTGAGTTAGACGTCAAAAACGTCGCTTCAGCGGCAGCGAATGAAATTTGACTTTCAACTGGATAAAAGAGAATGAAGACAAGGATGATCGGCATTCAGTGATTGCTTTGTTTCGATGAGTACGATGTCTCAGCGAAGTCATTTGACAGATTCAGAAGCTTGGAGAATTGTTAGTGGGTTAGAAGGAGGCCAAACTCAAGCCGAAGTAGCGCAAGCCATTGGAGTGTCACAAAGTGTCATTTCCAGGATCTGGAACCGTTTTTTGGAGAGTGGATGTGCAGGCCGAAGACCAGGGCAAAGTCGTAAATGGGCAACAACGCCCAATGAAGATCGGTATTTAGCGTTAACAGCTCGGAGACACCGAAACATGAACGCTAATCTTCTCCAACAACACCTTCGCTCGGCTACAGGCACCACGATTTCAACTCAGACTGTCCGAAACCGGCTCCATGCTGTAGGTCTATATGCTCGCCGACCAATGGTATGTGTTAGATTAACATTAAGGCATCGTCGCGACCGCAGGGAGTGGGCAACCGAGCATGTCAACTGGAGGAGAAATGTATGGAGCAATATTCTGTTTTCTGACGAGTCCCGTTTTTCTGTGCATCCGGATAATAGGCGTATTTTCATCTGGAGGGACTGTGGCAGTAGGAATAATCCTGCGTTCGTGCCCGAAAGTGTCAGATTTGGCGGTGAAGGAGTATTGGTGTTTGGTGGCATCTCCATTGACGGGCGCACTGACCTCTACATCATTCGAGATGGAGCTCTGACTGGTCGCCGATATAGGGATGAGATCGTCAGACCTATTGTAGTCCCTTACGCTGCAGCAATTGGAGATAACTTCATTTTAATGAACGATAACTGCAGGCCACATCGTGCAAACCTGGTGGAGGATTTCCTTTCCGAGGAAGGAATCGTTCGAATGGAATAGCCAGCGTGTTCTCCAGACATGAATCCAATCGAGCACGTTTGGGACGCTCTAGGAAGACGAGTTTCTGGCCGCCAACAACCCCCACAAACTCTCCAAGAACTGGAAAGAGCTCTTCTGGAAGAGTGGGGCAGAATACCCCAACTCGTCATTATTAGCCTTATTGAGTCCATGCCTCAAAGGTGTTCAACGTTGCTGGCCGACTGTGGAAACCATACCCCCTACTGAAAATGATTTTTTTTTAAGAAAACGCCTTTTCTTATTCTTTTTTTCTCATATGCACAAATTGTGTTTTTTTCCTTTTGTACACAATTGCGCAATAAAATGCATTTTTTCTGCCAAACATGTGTAATTTATTCTCATATAACCTACTATGTCTGTCGACCATGTATCAATCAGCTAAAAAGTTTCCCCGATACAAAATCCTCCTAAAACTGCAATATCGTTTAATTGTTTTGAGCAGTGTATTTTAAGTATTTGCACCGTTCGTTGTACAGGGAAAAAATTATCTTTTAATGCAAATTATTTGAAAACTGCATCTCAACTTACCATTAAGATACTAATTTATTTATCCTTTTTAATGCCATTTCGATAATGGTGGTAAGTGAATTACGACATTTTTGTTGAAAAGGAAAGGAAAAATAAAAAATTACTATAAATTTTTATTGCTATTTTCTCATGCCAACTGAAAAAAATGCAATTAAAATACGTGTTATGAAAATATATCATCAGCTATAAAACGCGTTGATTTTCGTTTTTTTTTTTTTTTTTTTTTTTTTTTTTTTTTTTTTTTTTATCAATTAAGTGATTTTTAGTTAAACTTACATTACAAACGCTATAACACTTTCTCTTTTCATAAATGTATGTTAAAGAAGATTTGTGGGATTTATTTTCTCCGCATACAATTAACTTCTATCAAAAAGCCTACGAAAGTTTTTTAATCTGTATGTAATATCATTACCCGAATTTTGATATGATGAATGATTTAATTAAATGATGAAAGTAAATGATTTAATTTCAGATGAAACATGGGTTTATTATATAGTATATTTAATTTTCAGTGTTCCACTTAAGCATTTGCCCCGAGATAATTCAGGGGTTAAAGTTACAAACAACTGAAGGTATTTGAATCATTAGGTGAAGGTATTTGAATCATTAGGTACTTGATATTTTGTAGAGTTTCTTGCTGGACAACATCGTATTTCGTTGGATTTGTGTATTATTCTGCGATGGTGACGCCATATGCATAATTTTCTATATATGCCCTTTACGAATGGATTGTAAATGTGAAATGCTGAAACGGATATAAACGACATCATTTTATACAAAATAAAAGCGTATATTTCAAGGCATAAAATAAAATATGTTTTACATTTTTTGTACCTAGTGAGGTATGTTAACACCGGTCATGGTTTGCGATTAAGTTTTCCATACTTATCATGTATTTTACCTCCTCTAAAAGTTTGTCGTGATATTTTTGAGACACATTGCATTTATGTATTTTCAAAATTGGACTTTCTGCTTTCCGCTTGTATTCAATTTTTTTTCAACAAACATAGAAAGGTAAAAGTTACCTTACGCAGAACATCAATCAGTTGCGGAGGATATATTTATATCTACAGCTCATAGTCCAAGTACGGTCGAAAGTGTAAAGTCAATTAAAATGATGTCACATAGCTGCAGAAGGATACGCGTTTCACTTTTTAAAGTACAAAAATGCTTGTTAACTTTTATGAATGGTGTAATTTTTTTTATTCTGGAGGGGTATGCAAAATTATTTTTTTCAAAGCTTTTGTTCGAGTACATAAAAAAGATTTTTAATAAGCAGAAAAAAAATGTACAGGTTTGTTAGAGTTGTTTGTAATTTATGTTTGGAATGTAGTATCATACTAGTTCGCTAATGTATGAAACGCAAATTGTCTGCGTCTTCCTAGTTGTTGTTTTGCTTTGCTAGAAGAGCAAGAAGACAAGAAGACACCCCACCGGGACCCCAACCGTTAGGTTTATGGGTTTTTATGTCCCGAGGGAAAAGTCCCTACCGCCATCCAACGAACACAAAGGCAATATGCAACGCACAAACTGACAAGAAAATAGTAACAATAATAAAAATTACAACTAAAACAGTAATCTGTTTTGGAAAAATTACAGATGCAGTAAACAGGCAACATCGCCAACTGCCAACCCGACAAATTATTATAAAATATTTAACTAAAATTAAACAGGTAACAAGGCATACAAACATTAATAATAGCAACAAACATTAATACAAACATTGTCAATACGCTACAATAAAAAAAAATATATATAAAGAAAGACAAATTAAAAGTACAAATAAATAAAGAATTACAACAAGAATAATGATATTTACAGATGAGAAAAACTGAATCCACTGAGTTTAAATTACAGATAAAAAAGCTGACTATAAATTCATAGCATTGACATCAATACTAGACTGACACATCAATACTTATAACGAATAATTGAATAGAGTCCATTCAAAATATTATAATTGTCCTTAAGTTTATGGTAATTTAAACAGTTCATAAGAGTCTTTTTCATATTCTGCCTATAAGATAAATCTCTATCAAATTTAAAATGATGGATCATGAGTTTGCATTTACCGAAAATATAGTGTTTCACGTTTCCAATAGAGCCACAATCACAGCGATCCGAAGGTCTTTTACCTATATTAAATAAGTAGGACGGAAAGCTTCCGTGACCTGTAAGGTAAAATTGTACCACTTCTTTTGTGCAAAGAAAATCTAAGTCAACTTTATTAAGAACTGCATACGTATCTCTTCCAACTGTAGCTGTCTGCCATTGATTTTGCCAGTCTGCAATGGATTTTTGTTTTAAATGTCGTTTCAAAAAAGAAATAGGTTGCTAGAAGAGCAACCAACGCTTCGCAATGTCTTAAAAAAAGTATGTTACAGTCCACTGAAGCATGTGAGTTTATTAATTACGTTAATACGCATCGCCGCCACATATTTCTCTGGTCACGTCTCCCGGAAACTATATATATTTTTTCTTCACTTCGAAAAGAAAAGTTCGATAATAATGAACTGTTTTCGTCATTGAATTTTATTAGAACATTATTCCACAAGCTGGCCTGATGAAGAAAGAAAGAAAGTTGTCTGCGAGGACAAAGGTAGAATAATTTATTATTCCTTTTGCTGTTATTATAAGCTTTTAAATATGGAAAGTCTTGAAAAAATTAAAAAAGAAGCGTGCAACATTACGCACTTCCATTACAAAATTATTTAGTAAATTAGAAAAATTAATAAGTGATAAAAATACTGATATTGATAGTCATTTATAAATGTCAGATCAATTAAATGACAGAGAACAAACTCTAAAAAAACCTAAATAAAGAAATAGAATCTAGTATTCAAATGAAATCTTGGACTTACGCTGTAAACATTATAAGATAAAAACAAAAATTATTACTTATCAGCGTAAAAAACAATTTATTATAGATTAAAAATTCCTAACGTTTCGAACTCAATCTAATGAGTCATCTTCAGAGGTATATTTTTAAAGGAGAAATAATTTACATTAAAAACAGATTGGCATACTATAAATTGACAAAAATTATACTAAATAAACATTAAAGGCCAAGATTCAAAAATAAAAATATGTACCAGTTGCCATCACTCAGTAGACAATACAACAATGACAAAACCATGGAGGAAACTTACAAAAGTATTTCTTTTAAAATATTAAACCAGATATTAGGTATTTGAAAGGACATATTGTCATTGCAGACTTCATTCTTCCTGAAACCAATTTCTATAGATTCCCTTATGAGTGCTTTTTGCGGATTTGAACAATGAGAAATAATCTTTACTTTATCAAAACAAACATTTCTTAAAGTCCCCTTCATCGATAATCTGGACATAGCTGTTGATGGTCTATTAAATTTTAAATCGGCTTTATGCTCCTTGATCCTCTCAACTAACCATCTCATAGTTTTGCCTACATATGACGTCACTGTACCATTATTCAGTTCTATAGGTATTTCATACACGCCTGACTGGAATAAAAATGGAACGGGATCTTGTTTTTTGATTATAGCTGCAAACAAATTTTTAGTGGGGGAGGCTACAAGATGAATATCAAATTTATTGAAAATTCTCTTTAATCTTTCAAACATTATAGGGATATATGAAATTTTTCTATAAGATTTGCGTGTTAACTGGGCATCTTGAGGATAACTATTGTACTTGCTGATTAAATTATGTATAATTTTTGGACAATAACCATGATCAATTCCAATTTTAATAATGTGGTCAAGTTCGTCTTTCAAAAATTCATCTAAACAAACTATGTGCGCTCTTTTAATAAAGGAATTAAATGCTGACATTTTATAACTCCAAGGAGTGGAAGCTGTAACTGGAATAATACTATCAATTTTCATTGGCTTTCTGAAAATTTTCCTTTTAAGTGAAGAACCTGATTTAATAATTAAAACATCCAGAAAAGGGAGTGAATTATTAACTTCTTTTTCCATAGTAAATTTAATGTTGTCATCAAGTTGATTTAACTTTTCAAAAAATTCCAACAAAGCTGGTTCTCCCTCCTCCCAAAGTACAAATATATCATCAACATATCTTAACCACAGTCTAGGTTTATAATTAAAGGTATTAAAAATAAAATCTTCCAAAGGTCGAAGCATAAACTCTGCAAAAATACTTGAAACTGGAGATCCCATAGGTGCACCATTATCTTGTTTATAATATTTACCATTGAAGTAAAAAACGTTACTCTGATTAATTAAATTTAATCCTGATTTTAATGAAGTTTTAATTTCTTGATTCAAATTATCTAAATTATCTATAGAATGATTAATATTATTTATAACTTCAGAAATATTTATGGAGGGGAAAAGTGAGACAATATCAAAACTGGCTAAAATTGTATTATCATTAATTTCCAAATCAGCAATTCGCTGAATAAATTCTTCCGTAGAGGAGATAGAAAACTGTGATGGCGGAATAATTGTTTTAAGAAAACTAGCATAAGCTTTTTCAACATAATATAACGGGCCTTGGCATCTTGGAACAATTGGTCTAAATGGGAAGTCTGGCTTATGATCTTTAACTCTTGCTGTAATCCTAGGTGTAATACCAGTATGGTTAAACTTTATTTTACTCTTCATACAATCAGGCCAACTACTATTCTTAATAAGCTCTTGTGTTTTATTGCGGATCCAAGTGTTGGGGTCTTTATTAAGGACATGGCATGATAATTGCTCAATACGTGAAATTGTATTGAGCAATTATCATGCCATTTCCTTAAAAAAGACAGATACGAAAATGATAGATTAGTAACAGAAATACAGATCAATTCACTCTTAAACGCAAATAAACTTACACAGGCTTCCGCAAAGGATCTTCAAAATCTAGTCGATAATGTAAAAAAAAGCATTCGCGCCTTGAAGGTTTTGAATTATAACAGAAATAATCTTTCAGATGTTTTAATATTGAACATCAATCTGCAAAAGTTAGACGGAGATACTCGAAAAAATTATGAAATGACGATAAGTTCAAAAGAAATTCCGAAGTTAGATGAATTACTTTTATTTTTAGAAAAACGATCTCCATTTTTGGAAAATATCCATAGTCACGTCTGTTAAACCTTTCAGTAAGGATCAGAAACGTTCATTGAATTCTAAGTCATTGACTTTGTTAGCAGAAGGTCCACACATTTATTCAATGCGCAAAGGCGATCAAATTTTAATGAGATGTTCCCAATTCTTAAATTTACCTGCAAAAAAAGGTTTAATATTTCTAAAACGGAAAAAATACGCTTCAAATGTTTATCAACAGTTCATAATATTAGCCAGTGCAAAAGTTCAAGCACGTGCAGAAAATGCTACAAAGGTCATCACACATTGATCCACCTGGAACGCGGTGAGGAAAATATCGATACTAATTAGACTATAGCAATCCAAGATGAAAATAATATTAGTAGTAATTTATTGCCAACCGCAAATGCATTTACTCCTCATAGTTACACAAATAATCAGATGTCTCTTACCACTTTGGGTGAAAATACACATTCATTTGATAACACGCATTCAGCTATTAACAATACTGTAATGAGTATGACGTCTTCTTCTAGTAAACAAGTACTGCTTTCAACTGCGGTAATATATGTACAAAATGCTAGATGAGAATTTGTTCCTCTTAGAGCATTGTTAGATTCAGGATCGCAAAATAACTTCATAACAAAGGAATGTTCTGAGTTATTGTTCTTGAAAGGAAGAAAAATAAACGCATCAGTTTCAGGGCTAAATGGTTCAGTTATGAATATAGAGGAAAGTATTATAATAACCATAGCAAATAAAAACAGGAGTTTTAATGAAACATTGCAATTTTTTGTTGTTCCTAAAATTACGCGCATAACACCAGCTACATATCTAAACATCTTGCCTATTACGCATTTACAAACTATCCAGTTAGCTGATCCACAATTTGATAAACCAGGTTCAATACATGTTTCATTATCAAACGAAGTATTTTTAAAACTAATTGGACAAAAATAAAATCAATATGCAAAATTTGGTTTTTCAAGAAACTGTTTTTGTGTATTTTGCCAGTGGTTCAACGTCTACGCCACAACAAAATTTTAATAATTATTGTGGTCTTTTTTGATCTGTGGTTGATTTATCCAACACTATGCAAAAATTTTGGGAAATTGAAGCCGTTCATGATAAAAATCCAATAAAAAGTAAAGAAAAGCAGTATTGTGAGGAACATTTCCTGCGCAGACATACTAGAAGAGAAGATGGTAGGTGTATTGTGGAAATGCCAATTAAAACTGGTGGGCTTGCATGTTTAGGAGAATCAAAGGAAAACGCACTTGAACGATTAAATCACTTACTTAAGCGATTTGCGCACAATCCAGCCATGAAATTGTTATACGAAGAATTTATTAACGAATATAATAATTTGGGACACTTAGAAGAAATCTTGTTGGAAAATAAGCCCGAATTTTCATATTATTTGCCGCATCATGGGGCATACAAACCCGAGAAACTAAGCACGAAATTAAGGGATGTCTTAGATGCTAGTGCAACTACTACCAGCGGTGGTTGTTTAAGTGATATTTTATTAAACGGAGGATAAGTCCAAAATAAGCTCTTCGATATCATTTGTCGATTTCGAACTCATAAATACGTCTTTACTGCTGACATCATAAAGATGTATCGCTGAATACTAATTTCGGAAAATCAGAGAGGTTTGCTTCGCATTTTGTGGAAAACTGAAGAAGAAGAACCAGTCAAAAAACTTAAGTTAAAGACGATTACATACGGTACATCGAATGCGCTTCATCTTGCCACGCGGACTTTGAATCAGCTTGCAATTGATGAAAAGGACAATTTTCCGCTAGCATCACGTGTAGTTCTTCAAGATTTCTATGTTGACGACGTATTAACAGGAGATAACACTTTAAAAAAGGCTCTACAAGTGCAAGCACAATTAATCGCATTGCTTGAAAGAGGTGGCATGAAGTTGCACCGATGATGTGCTAATTAAGACTAGCAATTAGGAGTATACATTCAATGATCGTGATGAGGACCAGAGCACTAAAACTCTAGGATTGTTATGAAATCCAGTTCGTGACTGTTTTTCGTTTATTTCATCAGTTAAGGAACCAGTTGTATACTCAAAACGAACTGTTTTATCCGACATAGCGCGTTATTACGATCCATTAGGATTACTCGGTCCTGGAATAGCTAAGGCTAAGATTTTCATACAAAGACTCTGGCTGTTTAATTTAGATTGGAACGATCCACTCCCAGATGACATTAAGGATGAATGGCGACTCTTTATCAGAACGCTTCCGAATATAAACAATTTAAAAATAAATCGTTTTTTTTTAACGAAGGATATTCGGAAGTTGAACTGCACGGCTTCTCCCAACTAATCCGAGCTCGCATATGGAGCAGCCATTTATCTACGCTGTTTCACAAAATTTAATACGTCTTTAATTTTACTGTGCAGCAAGTCTACTGTTGCACCATTGAAACCTTTGACAATCCGACGATTGAAATTGTCCGCAGCTGCCTTATTGCTTCAATTCGTATCTGAGGTAGTGAGTGTACTAAATTTGAACATCAGTAAAATAATATTATGCTGTGGTTCAACCATCGTCTTAGCGTGGATTCAGACCCCTCCTCATCTACTTAAAACTTTTGTGGCCAAGAGAGTTCACAAAATTCAAGAGTTGACCCAAACATTTCAAGGAAGCGTATACGCTCAGAGGACAACCTAGACCTCGTGTCTCGAGGACTAACCTTCGAAAAATTAATTGATTATGAACTTTGGTGGCATGGCCTTTTCTGCTTGAGAAAAAGAGACATTGAATCCAATCTGAGTATTGATTTAGAACAAGTAAAAAACAATAGTGACTTTTTACCAGAATTAAAACTAAAAACAGAACAACACTAATATGTTTAAATTCTAGTGAATTTGTAAATGAAATTTTAAGTATTAGCAACAATTATACTAAAATATTACGTGTTTTAAGTTATATTAGCAGGTTCATAGATAAAACAAGAAAATCCTCTGAAAAAAGAAAGAGACACGTAAGTATAGAGGAATTATCACGATCAGAAATATTTTTAATTAGGGAAATTCAAAAAGTTGAATTTAAGGCAGAATATCTGCATTGCATGAGGTAAGCAAATTTCTAAAAAAAAGTATATTGCGATTGTTAAACCCCCTTTTAGATGCTGATAATGTGGTAAGAGTAGAGGGCGTTTAGATAATGCAGACCTATTTTTTTCTGAAAAACATCAATATATTCTGCCAGCTATGGGTATATTGTGTAGCCTAATTGCAATTTACTATTATAAAAAATATCTTCATATAGGTGTACAAGCATTGTTATGCTACTTGAGGCAAAAATTCTGGCCACTACGGGGAAGAAATTTAGCTAAAAAATAACGCATGAGTGTGTAACTTCTAGTAAAAGCAATTTTATAATTATACAACAAATCCTGGATTCCCTACCCACAGAGAGAGTACGTCCTAGTCCATCATTTAATTATGTGGGAACAGACTTTGGTGGCCCCTTTTTTATAAAATATAAAGGACATAGAAAGAGAATTCTTAATAAGGTGTATTTGGCAATCTTTGTTTGCTTTGTAACTAAAGCAGTGCATCTCGAACTAGTGTCAGAATTGACTACAGATGCATTCATTGCCACTTAAAAAAGCTTCATTGGTAGGCGCGGAAGGTGCGCAATAATTTTTTCAGATAATGCAAAAAATTTTGTTGGTGCTAACGTCGAGTTGCAGAGCCTCCATAATTTACTAAGACATCCTGAGGAGAAGTTAGCGAACTATTTGTTGAAGAGAATATTATTTGGAAATTTATTCCACCCACAGTACCTAATTTTGGCGGGTTGTGGGAGGCAGGAATAAAATCGGTAAAATATCATCTAAAGCGAACGGTAGGTAATGCAAGGCTAACGTTGGAAGAATTATTAACTGTAAATGCTCAAATAGAGTCTGTATTAAATTCACGGCCAATCATTCCATTATCTTCAGATGTGAATGATTTGGATGCCTTAACACCAGGCCATTTTTTAATCGGAAGGCCTATGACAGCCATCGTTGAACCAGAATTAATTAATGTTAACGAAAATAGACTATATAGATGGCATAGAATTTCAAAATACGTTCAATGGATATGGAATCGTTGGAATAAAGTGTATTTAAATACGCTCCAACAACGCCCCAAGGGGCTGAAAAAAATAATGTTAACAAGAACCCTAGTGTTGATAAAGGAAGAAGACCTCCCTACAAATAAATACTTACCAGGACGCATTATAAATATTTTCCCAGGTACAGATGGTAAGATTAGGGTTGTAGAAGTTAAAGCCGCTAGGGGAATACTTAAAAGAAGTATTTCAAAAATTGCGTTATTGCCACAACAAGTCTCAGGAAATTAACTACAAAATGTAAAAAAAAAAAAAAAAAAAAAAGGTTTTGTTATGTATTTTTATTTTTAGTTTTCCTATTATTGTATGTTCATAATTGTATTTTTCATTGTTAAAAGAAAATTGTTGTATTGTATCATATTACTTAAGCATTTGTAATGTTAATATTTTGTATTGTATAATTTATTGAAGTTGCCCCTTCAATGTCGGGGGGGGGGGGTTGGGGGTATGCTAGAGTTATTTGTAATTTATGTTTGGAATGTGGCATCATACTAGTTCGCTAATGTATGTAACTATAGAAACGCAAATTGTCTGTGTTTTCCAAGTTGTTGTTTTGCTTTGCTAGAAGAGCAAGCAACGCTTCGCAATGTCTTAAAAAAAAGTAAGTTACAATCCACTAAAGCTTGTGAGTTTATTAATTACGTTAATACGCATCGCCGCCACAAGGTTCTAAAAAAAATAAACGTTTTTATTTTTAATGCTAATACGCGTCAAACATATCTTCTCGAAGTATTCTCGATGTTTAATCAAAATTAAAATTATCATTCTTCAACAATTATTGTGCAGTTAAATAGTTGACGGCAAACGTGAGATATTTTCGTGACAATGTAATAACTTTGGCTGAAAATTATCATCCATTTAAAATTGCTGTTAATTTTGCGCCAGTGTTTATTTCCATAATATTCAATTCTAATAATGCTTATTACAATATGTCAACTTTTATTTACACAGTTACGGCAAAATTTACCGTATCATACACTTAGTTAAACCTTTAGTTAACGATTTAGCCACAGATATCATATACGCTCTGAGTTTTGCGGGATTTTTTTGCACCAATTTCCCGAAAGCGCCGCTTTTGAATACCAGTTAATATATGTTTTAATATTGTTTTCTATTACTTTAAAAAAGGAAATAATAATAAATAAATGATAGTTTAATTAATAACCATAGAACCAAATAATTTATATAAATAAAAAAAGAAAATATAAACAAAAAATCTATTAAACAGGGTTAATACTTCTAGTAAAATAAAGACATTTTGTGAAGAATTAGCAATTTAGTGCGTATATGACATTTGTGTCACGATATATTATAAAAGGATAACATTGTTGCTACCATCAACGAAATTTAATTTATTACGCTGATTATCATTGGCAGTAAGTATTGTAAGGTATTGTATTTTAAAGATTAAATATGAAAAATGATTAAACCTAACAATTAAAATGAAATCCGAAGTCGAGCCTTGGATGATTTTCTCGTATTCGAATAAGGCTAATTTCATAGAAATCGTCTGAAATATTTGCAATTTCCAACATTATTTTTAGACATTAGTTTGTTCTAAAAGGTGCTGATGTATTTTCCGAAACCCAAGTGATAGAGTGCCAAAAATAGTTGACAATTGCCAATGTTATTTATCGATCTTAAAAATGATAAAATAAAATAGACAGAAAAAAAGTAAATAATTTATAACGAATACACTCTAAAAATACATAATAAAAGTATAATTTATAATAAAATAAATTTTAAATTTTATTAGTAAGTAAACTATGAACACTAATAAGTTAATAAACTACAATAAACAAACTATATGCTGGTCAAAATGTAAGGGTTAATGTAATTAGTATTATTGGTGTCATACTTTATGACGTTATATCCGGCATGGTCTAGATAATAAGTGCCATTTAAAACACATAAAACCAATCTTTCTTAATTAGCAACCTAGATAGATCGATTTCACATTCCGTTATCGGCATAGAAGCTAAATTTTATGAAAATCGTTTGAGCTGTTTTCGAGATATATCATAACTTCCAGAGTTGGGATTGTTTTAATCAACCAAAAAAAACCTCGCTATACGAATTCCACGTGTTCAAATTTGTGTAAAAATCATATTTGATGAAAATCGCGTGAAAACATTTTGCTCTATAGCAAGAAGACCTTTCAACGCATTGTTTGATTTACCCTGTAAAAAAAATCTTAATATCCAGAACTTTTTCACGTGCTAGGTTAGTTTCGTGAAAATCAGTCCAGTTACGATATCATTCATAATCGGAAAACGGTCGCACGTTTAATATATATGATAGAGATTTCATCAATGCCCCCGAGATTGAAAAAAATCCTTCATACGCTTTGTCATGAGGTCGCGGAACATCGCATAGAGCAATGAAAACAGCAAAAAAATTGCATGAGCAAGTGAACTTATTAAATATTTCAGGTAATTAGTAATTCAACCAGCCAAAAAAATTGAAACATTAAAGGTGTTCGATATTTCTTCTTTTTTAAATTTTATTGTCTGACATTTTATGACGTCGCAACAAAACTCTTCAAGGGTTTGGCCTTCATCTAAAGATCATTGTTTTAGCCGTATGAAGTTCCAATTAGCCGGTTTTACAATGGAAATCGTTCTGTGGTTGTAATATAAGATAAATGCGTATAATGTTATGTATGAGCTCATCTAGGTCTCGGTAGTATCGAAAAATAGATTACATATATTTTGTAAATATCGCTTGTCCGTATATTTTCGAAATGTTGATTAAAGGTAGAAATTTCTCCTCGATTTCATGTGGTCATCTATTCTAAAATTAAATGCCGATGACCGCATTTTAAATCATCAGTTCGATATTGTACGTCTTTGTTTTGCAGTTAAAAGAAAGGATTGGTTTAATACAGTTTCCTTAAAATTCTGCTTAAAAAAAATCAACGTACTTCTTACAAAACATTCAAGTACTCAAGTCAACAATAATATTTAACCACTAATTTTTTTAAATAAAAATATAAAACTTTACTTACTTTTATAACAGAAAAATACAGCTGCACGTTGCATTGAATCAAATTATTGAAATACTAATATTTACTACGAAAAAAAAACAATCTTTGATCAAGCTTTGGAAATATCAAAGCTTTGGACTCCTCATTATAACCATCTTTCCATGTGTATCCCTGTGTTAACTTAGGGTTAGCATTAAACATTCCTGATCCACCAGCACTATTGAAATTTTTTATGATAAATTACAGAGATTCTATGCGCAATCCTTCTTCGAATGTCCCATGTAAAATTACAGAGATTAGATAAATCAACATGATGTTAAATAACAGCGAAGTCAATCTTTGAATTTAAAATAATAACATTGTTAAAAATACACAAAATTGTAAATGTACTTTTAATAATAATACAGTGACACCTCGTTGTAAGACCATCTCTGGTTAAAACCCTTTATTTGGAGGTCTACAATTTTTTTATATAAGGTTCATATTAATATTCCATGTTAAAGGACCACTATTTCTTGTCTGTCCCTTGTCTTGAAGGACAACTTTTCAGTAAAATAACACGATTACTTTCTATTGCAAGGAAAAATCGGAAAACTATAATTCTATCTGAAAAAGAAGCACAGCTAAGTCTACTTCCTTATACATTACGAATCCAGGTCATTTCTTTCTCTACTGACCCCCATTTTCGAGACAACACTTGTTCCAGTGCATTATCCCGTTTAATTTCACTGTGTTTATGGAATGATAAACTGTATCGGTAGGAGGAAGAAATGGAATGAAAAAGTCACAGACATAAATAGCAGAAGGAGAATTAGGAGACTGGAAATGAAGCATTAAATTAGAAGACTGTGGGTATTCCAGATTTTACTTTACCTCAATTATGTTGCATTTCTTGGAAAGATTGCCACTTGTTGTTTTCCCCTCAGTTTTGTTTAACAAAGGAACTTAAATCATAGCGCATTATTCGCATAAAAGGGCAAATCGTATTTTTCTTGCTGTTTCCTTAATATACGAATTTAGATGTTTTCTGATAAAAAAGAGTTAACTTTTGAAGACTAAGTGAGAGAAAGTACTAAAATCAAGGTAATATGCAAATAATTTCCTTTTTAATGGCATATAGATATGAAATATAATAAAATAATTCAATTTTATTATGTTGTATGTATTTCATGAAACTCACCTTTACCCGTCATCTCTATCCAGAGACTATCTCGATGAAAGGCCATTATTTTATGGTCTAAAGTGTGTTTCTTTAGAGAGGTAGCATCTATTTTAATTTAATTTTTAAAATTTGCGAAACACTCAATCTCCAGTGAGAATCGATGAACTTGAATTTTATAAAACTCTATCATTAAATATTATTACCATTTGTTTCAGGCCGTCCTGGGATTTGAAAACGAGACACAAAGGAGGAATAACTTTCTGTTTGAGCTATAAAAGCTGTTGCTATTGAGCATAAAATATGCATTCCATGGTTCAGTGAAAAAATATCCTCATAAAATTTAACGGAATACTTTTTTTCTTTTTTAAATTATTCTAAGTGAAAAGGAGCCTTTTACTTATTATATATACAGTGCGTGTCAAAAGTTTAAGCACAATAACAATTTTAAGATAAAACTTTAAATATTCACTTTATTGCAATATCTGTCTTATATATATTAATAATATCTATTTTAACAACATATTCATTGAAATTAAGTTTTAAATTTTATTTCAAACCATGGACTTTAAGAATAGAACAAAAATAACCGTGTCAAAAGTTTAATCACAAAATTGGTTTTATGCAAATTTTACAATCTGACGTAAGCGGTAGCGCACGAAAACAACTTCTGGGTGTATAAGAAGCAGTCAGTTGTTGTTTATGAGTTAGTGAAAAATGCCTAAGTCGAAATAATTTTCAGAATAGGATGTGATAAAAAATCTGGAGTGTGACAGACAAATGTAAGTCTGTTTCTGAAATTTCAAGTGCATTTAAAAGATCAAAACGAGGTATTCATAAAATTTTAGCTCTTGGTAATGATTTCATGAAAAAATGTCGTCCAAGAAGGCCGCGAGTAACTAGCTTGCGCGAAAATAGCCGCATCAAAAATTTGGCTTCAACTGGTAATTTCTCCCTTTCGCAAATAAAACATGCAGTTGGAGAACAAATATCGAAAAAAAACTATTCATAGAAGAGTTTTGGAATTCAAATACATCAAATAACGTAAAATGGCTCGATTACTGTGTCTCAAACGACACCATAAAGAAGCTAGATTGCGATGGGCAAAGCGCCTATGTCATTTGGTGAAAAGTGGCTGAATGTGATATTCACAGTGATGAAAAAAATGGAACCTCGATGGCCCTGATGGGTTTAAATATTATAGGCATAATCTCTACAAAGCATTTTGGAGTGTATTTAGCCGAAAGCATTATGGTGATTCTGTTATGGTATGAAGGCTATTTCTTTCAACGGTCAAACATCTCTAGCATTCATCAGTGGGCGTGAAAACTCTGAAAATTATCAAGAGACGCTTACCAATCATTTTCTTCCTGTTGCCGGGGTTTTGGAGGGAGAGAACTAATTATTTCAGCATGATAATGCTTCGATCTATAAATCAAACTCAACTTCATCGTGGCTTAAGTCGAAAAAAGTGTTTGTTTTGAAATGGCCGGCAAATTAGTTCTGATTTAAACCCCATAGAAAATATGTGAGGTATTCTCACTCATGCAGCTTATCCAAATAGAAAGCAGTATTCTTCAGTTAAACGTTTGAAAGGTGCGACTGAGAACGCTTGGTATAAAATTGAACCAGAAACATTACAGAACCTCATTTTATCGATGGAAGACCGTATATTTAAAGTAATTCAGCAGAAAGGAGCAATAATCAAGTATTATTTTTTTATTCTTGATCTTCTAAAGACTAAAAAACTACTGTGCTTAAACTTTGGACACACTAATTTTTGTTGTTTTGATAAATTTTATTATTTAAGATAAATTTCAGCATAAGTCTGTTAAATAATTTTTTAAAACTACAATTTGTAGGTTATGTGAAAAGAAAGTAATTTTCACTCATTAATAAAGTTTTACTTTGAAATTTTCTGTTGTGCTTAAACTTTTGACACGCATTGTGTATATATATATATATGTGTGTGTGTGTGTGTGTGTGTGTGTGTGTGTTTCTAATAAACGTGCAAAAAAATTTAAACGCGTTACTTTGAATTACAAAATTTGTAAAAGATAAAATAACTTTAAATAGAAACAATCCCTAAAGGAAATTTCGACAGGGAATTACATATACAGTAAGGGAAATATGTGTAAAGCGAAGTGTGCAAAAAGGTTTTAACTCTGTGACAGCCTATAACCGATAAAAAAAAGAAAATATTCACATAAAATTTAAAGCACATTTATATATATATATATATATATATATATATATATATATATATATATTTAAATAAAATAATAACAATGCGCATTCAAAAGAAAATATTAGATGTAAAAGTTACAATTCCTCTCTCTAGTACCAGTGAAACAAAGATTTTCCTTTCGATTTAATGTGAATAAAATAATTCAGTGTCGTTCATTAAAGTAATAAGGAATAGATGTATGTTTAAATTTACCTTTAATTAAGTGCTTTCCGATATCTCTTTACATCTGAAAATATGAACTGCGTTTACATTTTATCATCATTAATACCTAAACATACTTTAAAACTTCCATGGTCCTGAAAAAATTTTAAAAATAAAGTTAATAAATATAAATTTTAGAGATGGTATTTTTTTTATAATTTGATAAAAATAAAATAGTAAAAACTAAATAAAGTAGTACAAACGACAAAGTGTAAAATTTTTTTCTAGGATCTTGTGAGGATCTTAATTAAATAATATATTTCTTATCACATATTTTAAAATACAATTTTAATGATAGTATTTTTTAAATACAAAACTGGTGTGAAATATAATTTATTACATAAAAATACAACATGAAAATTAAACTAACTATATATTTTACTGTAACCATGAAGAAGTGAGTTTCACAATTCACCTTATTCTTAAAATAAGGTTTTGGAAAATCACGAAAAGTTTGCGAGTGAGTCCATTTGTTTTCATCATAAAGAAGGTTTTTGCAATGCCAAAAATACATAACAGAGCTGTTTTCTTTATTTTAGCTATATCTTTCATTCTAAAAGAAGTTTCACAATGACAGAATATATAATAAAATTAAATAAAATCTTTATATATATATATATATATGTGTGTGTGTGTGTGTGTATCAGAGCTTCATTTTTTTCCACGTAGATACACCAACAGTAAAGTTTATTATCAATAATTAGTCAAAAATGTGGATATTTTATAACAGTTGAAATTAATAATGAAAGATGAAAAATTGAATTTTAAGCTGGAAGGGATGGTTTGGTTTAATTTTCAAAGCACACAGTTTTGTATAAATACATTTTCATTTGATTATCAATTTACATCCAATTTATTCCGATGATTTTACCATTTAAGATACGTGATAAAAAATTTAAGACTTTTTTTTTCTTTAGGATTGAATTTCGGGGAAAAAAGCGCAGTCCATTTTTTTTTCTAAAAATCATCGTGTTTTTTACGAAAATTATCATTTATGTGTTGTTTCTGACGAGACTTTTAATAAATACTATCCATTCAATATAAAAGATTAAAACAGCAGTAATAGATACATTCCGAAGAAAATGCCTGTCTATATAAAGAAGGTGTAGGAAAGCGGTGTAAAAGTTTAAGGTGTAAGAATTGACTCATGGTTGAAGGAGTTACGATTATCAAACTTTTTCTGACTTATTTGATAGACTACATCCTCGGATAAATATTCCATTTTAGGAACATTTCTTCCCTGAGGAAATAACTTTTCCTTTCGGGAGGCAATTTTTTAAAATAATTTTAAGTACAAATTAAGCTACAATCAATAACTCTTAATTAATATACAGAAAAAATCAACTCTATTTGATGACTTCTTTAGCAAAACAAAAATGAGAAATGTAAAAGCATAAAATGTTCATTTTAGATATTGCTTAGGGAATATATTTAGAAATATAAATAAGGATTATTGGAAAAAATAAAACAATCTTTGAATAAAAATACATTTATAATGCAATAAAATATTTTAATCCGATTATCGTACGAAGAAAAAAACCGAATATACAACATTGGTTTCTTTTTTTTTTTGACCTTCCATCCATTGATTTTCTGGTAAGTACAGAGAAACTAGAATAAATAATCTTCATCACCGTTTACTTAAAATCCCTAATCATCATTGTTAATGTTGATTTCCGGTCAGAGGTTTTTCTCATTATTCCGGATGATTATGCCTTAGTACACTTTGGTGCATGCGAGCATCTATCCAAATTTTTATTCTGCTTGGTTGTAAGTTGCTGGAAAGTCAGAAATAAATAATCGGATTTTCATTACTTTACAATGACATGTAATTAACTACGTATACGACTAAAAGATTTATACATTTAAATATGCATTTTGAAGAATTCATACTGAATACATTTTGAGAAAAATTCAGATACATAGAAATAAAATCAAGGAATTTAAATTTGTAAATCACGAAAAATGTAAATATACAAATAATTGATGAAACTCATTAATACATGATTTTGAAACACATTTTACCATAATTTTATTTTTATTTTTTTAGAAAAAAGTCGTCATCTGAGAAATGCTCTTTATACAGTTTTTATGGTTTTGAAAATACAGTTTCTGATCTGCAGTTTGAAAATTTCCATTGTATAGAAATTAGATCTTCTAAATAAACGCTTGGCGTAAGTTAAATTCCCCCCCCCAAATTTTTTATTTTACTTTATTTTATTTATTATTGTTATTATTATTATTTTGTATTCAAACAGTGAAAACTTTTGATGAAAACTGTTTAATTTATACATGAAGCAAACTAAAGTAAAATTAAAATTTTTTCAAATATATTTAATTTTAAATATATGGGTTCAAACTGTTTTACAAAAAAAGTATTCATCCATGTTTAACACTAGAATTACCGTGTTTCTTGTATACCTAGAACGACCGAGGTGGGTCATAGCTGAACCATGATCTTGAATGATGATATTATTGATTTTTATGGAAAATATTGACACGCAATAGGTTTTGACGATTAATAACATAAATTTGATTAAGAATTAATACATTTTAGCTACTAGAGATATATATATATAATGTGAAATTTGGTAAATAGATACCGCCAAAGAAAATTTTGATTTCGAATTTCAGAATGGATATTTTGAGATTTTGACGGCTATTCCAAATTATATATATATATATATATATATATAAACTCTTAAATTAAATTTTAAATTTTGTAGCAATGTTCTTTCATATTAATAAGCTAATAAAACAATAAATTTAAATATATATAGCTCGGTGATTTTTTTTTCTTACATTTTACAGTTCTTTCATCTAATCAGTTCACTCAAAATACTATGGAATTTTTTTCCCTTTTCTCCTTTTCTTATATAATTCACACGAAAATTTTAAGCAGTTTTTACGCACGACATCAATTCCATTGTTTTAACGTTGCTTTATCTAGCTACATTCTTATTTGTTTGAATTATCTTGAGTGGTGTGAGGACCGACAATTCCAGGGTGTTTTTTAATATTTTTCTCTCTAAATTCCTCTGCTAATTTTATTTATAGACTTTCCTGCAATTAGAACTTCTTGAATCTTTAAAAAATATCTAAATACTTATCACCGCTAGATCTTGAATCATATCCTCCATGTAATATCTTGCATGAGATTTTCTATATAGTTCCAGCTTTCGATTCTTTGAAAAAACTTTGAAAGGATAATTTATTTTGTAACTTTCTTTGTTTTTTTGTTCTCTTCTTTATTTTGAATTTTCTTAAAACACATGCTATTTATTGGATTTCATGGCTTTCTCCAAGTCATTTATTTAGCTATTTTCATTTAGCTCCCTGCATTTGAATCGGATTCCGAAACGAGATTTTATGGGCTTTTTTACCAAATTTTAGCTTTTTTATGTCAAATTTGTTATCATTATCGGATGCAATTTTGTCACTACAATGATTTTCTGAACGATTGCTTCTCAATTCTAAAATTCTCTCATTCGAAATACCTCCGCCCGTCGCGACTGTATCACTATAAATGTGCGTAACTGTAATTATAGACACTTCTTTTAACTTACATATCAGACTATATCTCTTTTGTGAAACGCAAATGCAGTAAATATCCTTACATTATTCAAGTATTTTTTTTTAATTATAGTCTTGAAAGTTCTGTTTAAATGAATGAAAAAGACATTATTTTGTCCGGGTCAGCGATGACCCGCATGGTAGCACTGCCCCCTCTACAATGCCTATTCACTGAGCAGACGACAAGCGTGAAACGTCATGAAGTGGAGGCGAAATCACTAACCCTACTGGTTCCACAATCGCCACGAAGCTCAGAACGCAATCGTTGTCAGGGAAACTGACTCCACTACGTCACAAGCGAGAAGGCATTGTAGAGGGGGCAGTGATGGTAGTCTAGGTATATAGACCTGTAAGCAAAAAAGTTTTCGATGGAATTCAACTAAAAATGTTTTCAGGTATTGTATTAAATATTTAGAAAAAGTCAAAAAATTTCAAAGTTTTGTTTTGAAAAAAACAGAGCTACGAGCAAAAGATCACGTCTTGGGTCACAGGTGACCCTCCTCGGTAATTCTAGTGTTAAAAAAAAAATGAAAGATCATTCTAGAGAAAGGATTCATTCTGAATAGTTTAAAATCAAAGTATATTTGTAAACATTGTTATCAACGCTGATTTTTATCTTAAATATACAAAAATAAAACTTGATGAATGTGCCAATCTCAAAATTTTCTTCTATTCCATGCATTTTAATGCTTTTCTCTTTTAGTATTTAAGGGACCAATTTCGACGTGATTTTTGTTCATTCAACTTCAATTACAATTCATCTATTTTCTATACTTATAAAATTTTATCTTAAAATTCAGTTGCGAGCATTTTTGAATACAAATGGTGCATTTTTTAAAGTGATTTTATGGGCAATATTATTTTCAGTTTAGACTTGCTCAAATTTGTTTTCGATTCGAGTGGATAACTTCAGGTGCATGCTGTCTTACGTAATAGTGTTGCAGATCATAGGCTTGTTTAAAATTGTAATTTCAATTGTAATTTTCGAAATTTAAACTAAAAATCTAACTCAATTTGGGAACTAATAATGATGACCTGAAAAGTATAAAATGTTTATATTAGATATCGCTTATGTAACATATTTGAAATATCAGTAGGGATAATTGGAATTAATATTAATAACAATAAATAAAAATACATTTACAATGCAAGTAAACACTTTCATCCGATTACCTTAAAAAAAGTAACAAATAAAACATACAATTCTTCATTGGTTTTCTTTGAACATCCATCCACCAAGCGATTACCTAACAAAAGTAACGAATAAAATATACTACTCTTAATTGTTTTTCTTTGATTTTCCATCCATTGATATTCTGTTAAATCCAGAGGTACCAGAATAAATATTCTACACCACCGTTCACTTTAAATCCCTAATCATCAATGTTAATGTTGATTTCCGATCACAGACATTTCTCATTTTTACAACTAATTATGTCTTAGCACACTTCTACTTTTTTATAGTTTGTATTTTAATGGAAATAAATAGAAAATTTGAAGTACATTATTTTCTTTTATTTCTTTTTTTTTAAAGAGTATTATTTTTTTTCTTTTTTACAATTTTTTAAGGGAATTGTTTTACGCTTGGATGTGTAATTTTCGAGTTTCTAGGCCAATAAGAAATTAAAATGCCTCATTTAATAAATAGACCCAATATATTTATCACGCTTAGAAAACCCTATTTCCAACATACCTCAACGTCTCTTAGAATTATTAGGAAAAACCTTCTGCAAGATGGTAAATATAATTCTTTAATTGAAATATGAATAATTTTCAATTCTTTAAATAGGAGGGTTTAAATCAATAGCGGGAATTATGGGAAATTTAAAAATATGAGTCTCAGATGCGTAAAGAAACACTGATCATTTCATTTTATCAACCTTCACTTGGTAAGTCTTATTTGACATCAAACAATTAGGGGATTTCTCCAAGATCGGCAGAAAATAATCTTTTCATAAAATATATTACTTTAAAGGTTTTCACCAGTCAACTTCTAAGCACCCTTCCCTACTCCCTTTTAATCTATTCTCTTTCCCAACAAGTAGAAGTTTTAAAGTTTTAATTTTTTCAGTAATACCATATACAATTTTCCAAAAGTCATGAATAAAATTAACATAAAAAATCTCAAAAAAATAGTTGTATTCTTCCTAGTTTCACTTAAGGAGCGATCGTGAATTTTAGAAAAAATCGAACCAAAGATATAAAATCATAACGTTTTGACGTTCTTGAAGGATCTGGAAAACACCGGGTGGTTCAGCTAGTAACAATAAGAAAGGCATATGATTATTTCAGCGATACTTTCACCCTATTTATTTTAAATACTAATTCGAGCTATTTTTAAGGAAACAAACTTTAGAATCTGCTTTCAAGCAACAAAAACAAATTAAAGTGTAGATAAAATTTCAAAAAACTGACAATCACTACTGAACCCAATGTATCTTCAACAAAACTAAAAAATATTGAAAAATAAAGTAGCAAAAAATAATTAAGTTTCCAGCTATGAAACCAATATAATAATTAAACTTTAAATAAAATCAGGATAGACAGTGAAATAACATCCAGTATGATAGCACAGTTTTGCTTTTCACGATAAAATTTGTTTGTAATTTTTTTTAAATTTTTGATTCAAAATCTTACCTAATTAAATAAAAAATAATGAGAACTACATAAAGTATAAAATTTTCATTTAAGATTTTGCTTATGGAATATATTTATAAATATAAATATCTTCTCAAATAATAATAAAATAATCCTTCAATAATAATACATTTTCTGCGAAACTAAATATTGCCATTCAATTACAATACAAAAGTAACAAATAAAATATAGAACTGTTAATTTCTTTTCTCTGGAGTTCCATGCAATGATTTTCTGTTAAATTCGGATGTACCAAAATAAATATTCTACATTACTGTTTACTTTAAATCCCTTATCATCAAAGTTAATGTTCAATTCCAGTCAGAGTCTTTCTCTTTACTATGAATGATTATGTTTTAGTACACTTTGATGAATGCAAGAATCAATTGGAATTTCTATTACACATTTAAAGCGATTTGTTGGAAAATTAGAGATCAAATAAACCTATTTTCTTTTTATTCGAAAAACATGTTATTAGTTTTGTATGCAATCGGATTTTGTTTTCTTTCAACGAAAATGTAATTATTTTTGTATACGACCAAAAGATTTAGAAACGCAGATTTAAAACTGTGTATTGTAAATAATTCATGGTAAATATAATTTTAAAATATACGCATTTTAATGGTAGATAAATAACATAAAACAAGCAAGAAAACAATAATAATGCAGACAATGGATGGGAAGACTGATACAATATAAATGCAAAACGAATTTGGTAATCTAGATAATTTCAAACCTACAATTAAATGTTTAAATTCTCAAAGTGAAAATGTTGAAAACGTGCTTCACATAATTTTATTTTATTGTCAAATAAAATTGTTTATCTGTTGTACATAAATTAACATCTGATTTTAATTTAATATTTATTAAAGGTTTATATAGATGAACCCTCTAACAGTCTTACTAAAAGGCTAATTTGTAATGTTGTTTCTCTTTAAATTGTTTTAAATGCTAAAGAAAGATGATTCTTTCATTACTGTATCAAGAAAGAAAAACACTTTATTAGGAATATGAATGCAATCCTTGAGATTATTCATCCTCATTTAGTGTATTTAAAATACATTAAATAATTAGAAATGTGTTATTTTAAATAATGTTGTTATTCCGGTGAAACCAGGGACACTGTGTACGTATTAACAGCGGCTTGACAGAGAGAAGATTAAAACATAAATAAAAATAATAAATATTATTACTGAAAATAACTATCTAAGGACAGGATTTGAACCTGGATCAACAGCGTACCGTGCTTTCGCTTTAGCTTATAAGTCATCGTTCCCGATATCATTGTCCGTCAGGATTTTGGTGATATTTTTGAGAAGTTGCCTGGATTGGAAATCGGTGAGGGCAGGGGGAACAACAAAATTGTATGCTGTGGACCCTATTTTGAATCTCGGTTAAATTTTCACTGCTTGCTGGGCTATTGTATTCACTGTATTCATGCCTATTTTAATGTGTATATGTACTCTTGAAATTTATTATAAATATTATTTAGAAAATATTTCTTGATTTTAATTGTTTACAGCAAATGTATAAGCAAAAGAAAAATTTATAAACTTAATGAACGAGCAATGCACTATATCAGAAATATTCATTCTAAAAATATATCAGTTACACCACTAAACTGTCATGGATATATACTTTTATAGAAAATGTCAATATGAATACCTGAAACCAAACATGTTAAAGAAAAATTATATCTTTTTTAAAGTATCTCGATTATTGTGGATAAGTTGTCATTTTAAATTCTTCAATTTTTGATGTATATTTCTTGTTGATTAAGAAACATATTTCTCTCACACATTATTAGTCCATCATTGGATCATTGGGAAAGGCTTGTCATTTTCTCTTTAAAAGCTTTGATCACTAAGAAATGTATAGAAATTAAATATATATATATTAAAAAAAGAAATATAATTAAAGCAAAGATTATACACGTAAGAAAAACCATGCGTTAAGCATGATCATGAAGCACTTTCCAACACTCCAAGAAATCTTTTAGAAAACTTCGTTATCCGTCGTCATTTAGGGATATAATGTTACTATATAGCCAAATATGTATCCCAATACTTTTGAACAATCCTGTATTTGATATGTCGATTGATATACTGTATACTATACAATGAGAAAATTTAGTTTAGCAAGAAAATGTCTAGAAGGTTTAAATTTCTTTTTCAGCAATTTGTGCTAATCGACGGAAACTTACTTGAATACTTTTGTCCAGCCTTGTAGTTTACCTTGTACCTTTAATACACGTCAGTAATAAGCTAAAATTTATTTTAAGCTACAACATTCATAAAACTACTAAATTCACATTCTCAGAAATTATCATTCATAGGTATCGATGTATTCAGAACATTGCGTGGCCCTGGATATCATTTTATTTATATTCTGCAAACATTTCTTAGTAAATCGAATGCAGCCCAGCGTAAAAATGCATTTATTTTAAAACACTATTAAGAAATGTAAGCTCACATTCAGAAACGTTTGGGACCTCTTAAGTGAAACTTAAGCGCGCATATCATAATTAAAATGCAATTCAATTATTCATCAGCCGTCATACGATTCACGAACAGTACTTCGAAAATAATATACTATTTGAAATCTTATGTATGTCTCTCTAAATTCTATGTACTTTATATTATGCATCACTGAATTGTATAATTTATATTATGCCTAAGCTATGTATAAAAATTTTATTATGTATGTAATAGTTTAATATGATTGAAATTTGTCGGACACAATTCCCCCTTTTACCAATATGTAATGGAATGCTTTTGTGTGGCCCTGTAAATGAATAATTGCTATTTTCACCCCATTTTTAACAGAATGCATATTTTAATGCATCTCGTAAATGTACATAATTTTAATTTATTTCACTGGATGTTGAATCAATGCTGTTTTTATTATAAAATTTTACATTAAATTACCTTCAATTTGATATAAAAATGTTTGTATTTAAGTAAAAATTAATGTATTTTATAAGCAAACAAATTTGAAAAACATGAAACTTTCAAAATATCTCCAAACTTTTGCCCACCCCTGTATGTATAGAATACTTTCAACTATTCAGCCAGATGTGGCGGAAGGAAGGGTGACCGAATAAAAAAGAAAAAAAGAGGTCAATGTTTTATAAATATATTCATACTCCCTGACTTCCAAACCCCGGACATGCTTCATATTTTGATATAACATCTGTTAAAACACTAGACACAGTTTCAGTATAAGTAAAGAATTAATATAAATGCAAGCCTAATTCAAAACAGTTTTTTTCTCACTGTTTATTAATAGACGAATTTGCGAATGTGAATAAATAAATATAAGAGAAAAGAGTCGAAAATTAAAGTTTATAATTTATAAAAAATGATTGGCTGATGACTTTTTCTCCCTGTTAGCCCTCTTCAATTATGCAAAGTCTATTTTTTTACGTGAGCAGTGGCTCAGTTGTCCTGATTTCTTCGGAATGTGAGATGAATTTTTTCCGGTTCATCTCCTCCCCCTCTTTTGCTTCTGTTACTTCTTCTGGTGCTGCCATTTCTTAATTATCGTTTTAAATTCATTAACTTCGTTGTCCAAAACACAGAGCCTGACCCGATACCCAAACTAGCCAAGATTCCAAGCCAAAACCCGAAATACATGAAATGAATAGCGTATTTCGGGTTTGGCCGGACAATTCGCGAACTGGCCGGGAAAGCTTGGCTAACATGCGAACTGGGGATTTAAGACTACCCTTTAGATGGGGTGACAACATGAAACTTCTCTTAAATGGCTACTTAATCAATATATTCTACAAAAAGGGCTTCCCAAATGAGAGAAGAATGTTATTTATATTATGTCTGAAGTAGTGTAACATCATTAAATCCACTAAAATGAAACTCTTTCACAATTCTCTTCTTTGTAATGAAATAATTTTCAGTATATCTGTAAAAAATCTGGATCTGCTATATTTCATTCGCTGTAACATATAATCCATCTTAATGATGCATAGGTATATATTTTATTATAACGACGATAGTGTAACAACATTTAAATGCACACTAAAAACGATTCTCATTGATTGTATTGAAACGACATATTTTTTGTATCTCAGTAAATTAACCAAAAATAGCATTCACAATTCTCTTCTTTGTAATGAAATAATTTTCAGTGGATCTGTAAAAAATCTGGATCTGCTATATTTCATACGCTGTAACATATAATCCACCTTAATGATGCATAGGTATATATTTTATTATAACTAGGATAGTGTAACAACATTTAAATGCAAACTAAAAACGATTCTCATTGATTATATTGAAACGACATATTTTTTGTATCTCAGTAAATTAACCAAAAATAGTACACAATTCTCTTTTAATGCCACAATTAATTGATAAAATTGCAGATCATTGATAGTTTATTGATAAAAAATGACCGCAGAAATGTTACAAGTTAACCCGAGCCTTTACTCTAGTTAGAGCACGGGCAGGCAAACCGCTAGACTATTTGAATTCATAAACACTTTAAACTATGTTAGAAAGCATCAAGCCAATATTTATTTCGTGAACGGGTCAATCACATCTGGCCAGTTCGCGAATTGGCCAATCGCATCAGGCCAGTTCGTGAATTGGTCAGTCATTTTTAAATGTTGCTGGCCTGGCCAGTTCGCAAATTGGCCAGCCATTCTTAAATGTTGCCGGCAAATTCTAGAATTGGCAAATTTCGGGTTTTGGCCGTAATATATATACACACATTTAATATACAAACACACACATATATGTATACAGACTTGAGGTATACAGGGTGTCCCTAAACAAATGGTATATACGCTAGGGGGTGATAGAACACATCAAGACGAATAAGAGTAAATGGGAAAACAAGGGTCCCAAACACTATCCAAAGGAGATATCCGCCATTAAAGTTTGGGGTCCAAAATTTCAAATACACATAAAAAAGGGGAAAAATTGGTTTATTGATTTGCGGTTTTCATTAAAATTATTCTTTATGTTGGTATTTTCTTAAAATAAATTATAAAGATAAATTTCGAAAAATGCCGATAGAGGGCGCTTTAGACTTTGAAGTAATGAAAAACTATTCTTTGCCGTGATTTTTTGCATCTCATTAAATGGCTTCGTAAGCTTAGACTTAAACTTAAATTTTGAGCTCAAAATTTGAATAGCTGGAAGCGGTTAGTAGTACAAACTTAACTGTGTTCAGAGGGCTTAAATTTCCAATGATTATAAAAAACGGGAAAATTGGTCGATTGATTTGCGATTTTCACTAAAATTATTCTTTATGTCGATATTTTATTGAAAATGAATTATAAAGATAAATTTCAAAAAATGCCGATAGAGGGCGCTTTAAACTTTGAAGTAACGAACAACTACTTTTTACGTAATTTTTCGCATCTGTTTAAATGTTTTCGTTAACTAAGACTTAAACTTAAATTTTCAGCTAAAAATCTGAATAGTTGGGAGTGGTTAAGTAGCACAAATTGAACTGTGTTCAGAGGGTTCAAATTTCAAATGATAATAAAAAACGGAAAAATTAGTCGATTCGTTTGCGGTTTAAAATAAAACTATTCTTTAAGTTAGTATCTTCTTGAAAATGAATTTTAAAGATGAATTTCCAAAAATTCCGTTAGAGGGCGCCTTAAACTACAGAGTAACTAACAACAAATTTTAACCGTTATTTTTTGTATCTAATTAAATGCTTTCCAAAACTTGTTAAATGTTTTCGAAATCTTAGATTTAAACTTAAATTTTGAATTCAAATTCTGAATTGTTGGGAGGGGTTAAGAAGCGCAAACTGAAGTGTGTTCAGGAGTTGAAATTTAACCCCCCCCCCCCACTCGAGCACAGTTCACTTTTGCGCTACTTAAACACTCGCAACGACTCAGAATTTAATCTCAAAATTTAAATCTAAGCATTTGAAAGCATTTAATGATATTTAAAAAATAACGGTTAAAAATAGTTTTACGCTACTCCAATGTCTAAGGCGCCCTCTATCGGAAATTTGTGAAATTTACCATTAAAATTTATTTTCAAGAAAACACTGAATTAAAGGGTAGTTTTAGCAAAAACCGTAAACGAATCGACTAATTTTTCCGTTTTTTTATAGTTTTCCGTTTCATTTGAAATTTAAACCCTCTGAACACAGTTAAGTTTGTGCTACTTAACCACTTCCAACTATTCAGATTTGCGCTCAAAATTTAAGTTTAAATCTAAGCCTACGAAACCATTCAATGAGATGCAAAAAATAATGGCAAAAAATAGTATTAGGATGGATTATTTCGTTAATCCAAAGTCTAAAGCGCGCTCTATCGGCATTTTTTGAAATTTATCTTTATAATTCATTTTCAATAAAATACCGACATAAAGAATAGTTTTAGTGAAAACCGCAAATCAATCGACCAATTTTTCCGTTTTTTATAATCATTTGAAATTTAAACCATGTGAACACAATTAAGTTTGTGCTACTTAACCGCTTCCAACTATTCAGATTTTGAGCTTAAAATTTAAGTTTAAGTCTAAGCTTACGAAACTATTTAATGAGATGCAAACAATCACGGCAAAAAATAGTTTTTCATTACTTCAAAGTCTAAAGCGCCCTCTATCGGCATTTTTCGAAATTTATCTTTATAATTTATCTTTAAGAAAATACCAACATAAAGAATAATTTTAGTGAAAACCGCAAATCAATCGACCAATTTTTCCGTTTTATGCGTATTTGAAATTTTAGACCCCAAATTTTAATGGCTACTATCTCCTTTGGAAAACGTTTTGGATCCTTGGTATCCTATTTACTATTACTCGTCTTGATTACTCGTCTTGATGTGATCACCCCCTAGCGTATATACCATTTGTTTAGGGACACCTTGTATATACGTATGCATTTGTATATTTGTGTCTGAAGGTAACAAAAAAACATAATGACAGAAAAATACTCTCAGTTATAGACAAAATATTATAAGAATACATTTTACCTTTAAAAAATAATTTGAAATTTTATCCTAATTATAAAAGAATCGATTAAGTGTTGGATAAAACTCATTGCAAAGAGATTCAGTGGAATGTGTCCCTAATGGCCTAATCAAATAATTCTTTCACCGCAAGTAGAGTAATTAAGTATATTTTTATCGTTCTTTGCATTCTTTTATATAAATGGAGTTACTTCAATATGAATAAACTAAAGCTTCTAAAATTGTAAGTGTATTTAACACATTAAAGTTTGGCCAATCATTAAACTATTTTAGAATTAATATTTGTTACACAAATTAAAATCTTTCCTTTCAAGAATTTCACGTCAATACGATGAGGGAGGATAAAATTGTTATAATCAAAATTTTTCGCTAACCTCTGAATTAAAGAAAATATAAACTGATAGAATTGCAGTGTAATTTCATAATATGTACCCTTCATGTATTCAGGTATAACTTTTAATAGATTTCGTTTTAATCTTTACAGATATGATACTTTAATTAGTGTCCAAATAGTCCTTCTTCTTCTACGCTTTTATAGGAAAGTAAGGTAAAGTTTTATGAGTATAGCGTATAATACTTTTAATTAAATATAAATGAATTTGAATTTAGCTTCAGATTTAAATAATAGCAAGAATTTATTATGGGCTTACTTGGTACAAATTATGTCCTTTAACACTTTAACAATGTGCTTAGTATCAATTGAATCGACATTCTCTATGAGTTAAAAATACATCTTTCCGGCTACATTTTGTGACAAATTTCACTTTTGACGTGTTACTTACTTTATTTTTGACTTGTACAATGATTTGATATTTTTCATTTATATCTGGCATTTTCTACAGCGACATAAGTATTTTATGAGATATTTCTGCGTGCATATATACCAGTTCTATTATACACGCTTGTACTTGGCTTTACATAGACATAATTTTGTGGTTAAGAAAATTTTGTATTTTTTATTCTGCGTTTAAGGTTTAACTTTATGTTTCCTAACTCAAAACGTCAATTCTTTAATCTAATCTCTTTTATTTTTTTACTTCTCTTTGCCACTTTATAAAAGTCGTTTTTTGCTAGATTAAAGAAGGGAGATTAAATAAAGAACTAATAAAAGGGAAAAAACCGAAAATTATCATGCAGAATTAAAGAGAACGCAAAAACAGCTGGAAGAGACAGTAAACAAACTAGACAATTTTAGTAAAATGAAAGCACGTGAAGACAAACTATAAGGTAACAGAAAAGAAAAAATAGAAAAGACAAAACAAAAAATTTAACCGAATCCAGATCGTCCGCTATGGTAGACTAAAAATAAAATAAAAAAAAATAAAATAAAAAAAACGATGAAATGAAAGTTTTCGTGAAAGAAACAACGAATCACTAACAAACATTGGCTGCTTATCTAACATAATGTAGTCGATGGGCTTCGTGGAGGCATGGATGCTTAGACAGAAAAGAACAGAATCAGAGCTACACCAAAGACAAAGAACTTTCGTAAAAGATTGAGGAATCTGTCAAGAAAGATAGAAAAAATCCTAAGTCAAACTTGAACATCTATAAAAAATAAACTTACAAAACAAAAGCGTCACTTAACAAACAAGCTCCATACGCTCTTTCTATGCAGAAGCCAAAGAAAATTCAACCCCAAAGGTATCCAAAAATTCAAAACTACAAAGAAGTGGGAATAGAACTCGCACATTGCAGGCACCTCCGTACAGGATGAAGTATCTTATGAACTAGTGCGTGTCGTGCAAAATAGAAAAGAAGACAAAACATCTCATTTAGTTTTACAAGAAGAAGATGTATAAGCAATTCTTCTATTATCATATAAACTTAAAATTGACTTTTGCAGGTGTAGGACAAATGATGCATATACATTCGACGGTGCTACAAATATCAAGAAATCGGATATACTACAAGAACTTGCCAAAATGAACAGGCTTGTGATATGTGTATGCGTAACCATCACACTTTAAACTAATTAAATATGTTTACTATAATTACTTTTAAACTAATAAAAGATCATTATCCATAACTACAGGTTAGTTAAACCCTGCTTAGGGCAACTTGAGGTTTTGCAGAATAAATTGTCAATAAACTGTCCTCTATTACAAACTTCATGTTTTGGTACTATTTTTCCCCTCAGTTATTCTCCGGTACGTGAATATTGTAAAAATCTTGGTAGCATAGGCACTCTCGAACGTTTTGTGCGTCATGTATTTTTCATTGCCTAATTTTCTCGCATTTTCAATTCAAAATTATAAAGTTGAGCTTTTGATTCCTCTCCTCGAGTTCACATCCTTATATTTGTAATAGGACTCTGTGGTCGTATTTTAAGATTTCCTTTCATTTTTCTGTGCATTTTTTTAACATTTTATTCGATTGATTAAATTAGATCTTATGCTTAATTTTCACTAAATAAATATATCTAGTGCAAAGATTTAAAAGCCTGTAGCATGTTTTAATGCAGCTAAGTATCGATTGCTTATTGCAGGTTTTTTTTTTATATAGCTTCCTTAAAAATGGTTGGATAAACAGTTTTTTTTTCTATCAACTTCGCAAGTCCCGTAGCTTCTTCATCAAAGACAGAAAAAAAATTTCGGACTTCGGCTGTCTATTTTGAATGTAATCTCCTTTCCGGGCCCTGTATTGTAGCTTTTTTAAAAACAATCTGCTTCTATCACAATTTTCTGCGACGTTGTTTTAGAGTCCACGAAATTCTTTAAAATTACTAAAAACTTAACTAATGCTTAACTACATTCTAGTTTAGATCATGTCCCTTACCATTATTTGATCCCTTATTATATGTCAGCTATCACCTTTATCGAACACTATTGAACTTTTGGGGGGACAATTTACATTTATTCACTATTGCTGTAAATTAAAAATCGCGATATTTTCAAGACAAATTAGACAAAAATTTTCTACCGTTTTCTAAATACGGTACTAATGTTAACATTTATTCCCTAAATTTAAAGGAAGACCACAATCTTCCACCGTTTGGGGGCGCATTCCATCCTCAGCTTCTAAGGACCCAATTTCAATGGGATTAGTTCGTCAACTTTGATTACAATTTAACTATTTTCTGTATTATGGAATTTTATCTTAGCCTTTATTTTCCAACATTTTCCAATACAAATATTGTGTTCTATTTTAATTTTAAATGTGCTTGGTTACTATGGTGTTTGTCTCACCCAAATTTGTCTTCGATTGTCTCCCAGAGTAGTAAATCCCTTCCGTAGCATGCTGGTTTAAGTAGCAGTGACGAAGATCACAGGTTTCTTTAGAAAAATGACACTTAACATTGTGCAAAAAAATGCCCCCCCCCCCGAAACTAGCTTCATAAAAAATGCGAATAAATATCAAATCATGTAAACTTCAATTTTTTTTAAGGTTGTTATAAGGTGCTCGGGAGATGGCAGTAGGTTAAATCTACAGCACATACCAGAATGAAATTTTTTATGAGACTATTCTAATCTGTCTTCTTACGCACCTGAGAAGCATAATTTAAAATTCCAGGTAATTAGTTCACTAAAAACCTCCAGCCCGCAATTCAATAAAAAGAGTATTCATAATTCAACTAATTTATGGATTTTTACCAACCCCTGAAACTTTACCCGAACAACTCCTAGTGGTTTAGGTTTTCTGGAATGAAGATCTCCTAATGACGATAAATTTACTGTGTCTTTTTAAAGAGGACCCATACTATTGACTAAAGAGGACTATTTTCACCAAAAGAGGACTATTTTAAACTCTATAAAGAGAACTATTTTAAATTTGAAACTTGCACAAGAAAATTCCCCTATTAAAATTTCTAAAAAAGAATCAAAAATTCCTATCAAAAGTAAAATATCTTTTTTAATCGTTTACAAAGTCTCTTTTTATTTCCATTAAAAGGCATGTCGTAGAAAGTAATTTTTTTATTTTTTCATTTTTTATTTTTATTTTTTTTGACTGCAAATAAAGTATTTTGGTAGAATACTTTGAACAGATCTCAAGGTATCAATTAAAAAATCAGATTAAATGAGTGGAATAATTATGATTAGGTTCATTTTCACATTGTACATTTATAACATCTGATAGATAAAACCACATACGATTTTTGTACATTTATTTTCTGTAGGGTATAGCTTTGTTAGAAGAAATTCATTTACATTTTTGAAAATATACATGTTTAGATATTTTTCGTCACTTTTTCTTAATATCCAATATTATTAAAATCAGTAAAAAATTATTATTTTACCAAAAATTTTATAAAACAATAGGATTTGCTATGAATCCTTTATTTAAATCAATGTTTTCACCCCTAATAATTTTTATTTCTTTGCGATTTTTTTTGGATAAATTTAAACATTTTAGATATTTGCTAATGTTAGGCATTTTTAAAGAAAAATACAAAAAGAAAAGTGGGGAGTTTTTTATTACTTAAAAGTTTTAATTAATGTTTTAAGTGTTTTTCATTGTTATTAATAGTTTTGTAAAAATGCATTTTCACCTAATTTTAATTTTATGTATGACTTTTTCGATGTCTTATAACAGTTAAATTGTTTGAGAATAACTAAAAATCTATGAAATTTGTCGAGAGTTGAATTTCAGGGGAGGAAGTGCCTCTCGCGGATTTTTTTCCTTAAAATCTCGGTGGGTGGAAATGCATTATTATTATATGACTTATCATAGTAAAGCATTTTGTCACTGAATTACTAAGCACCTATTTTCTCTCGTAACCCTTTTTTTTCACAACTGAAGGATGTTTAAAAGATTTAACTTCCTCATGATTAGCACGCTCAATTTCCCAAAAACTATGAATAAAATTTCCTAACAAATGTCAACATTTACCGGTTTCTTCCCCATTTTCACAAATTGAAGGACCACGAATTTTCGACAAAATAGAAATAGCTGTATAAAAGTTTAATAATGTAACGTTTAAAAGTATGATACTATAATGCTTTATTATAAATATTATCACTGGTTGGAAAACACTGGGCAAGCTAATTATTTACGAAAAAGCACTTTTAGCGATATTTTCAAAGTTTTCTTAATTAATAACTTCAGCTATTTTTAAGGAAAAAATTTATTGATGAGCGAAGCGAATCCTCTACTAGGCCACTCAAATTACATTTTGTCGTACACTTTGCAAAAAAACTATTCAATATTTTAACTTCAAATTAAACACAAAAATAAATTATGATCTGCAGATTTGCACAATATAATTTTTTTACAGTAAAACGTTAAAGAATTTATCATTTTAATTAATTTATTTTACATGCATTTCCAATACGGACGCATTTTAGCAAATAAATAAAAAATGAAACGCGTATATTTTCAGAAAAAAATATATAAATCATGGAGTAAGTAGTTATAGATAGAATCATGATTAATTTAATAAATAAAATATGTTTTCATTATTCAGCAAAATCGTTTGCACAGATGACATTTAAACATTTAAAAAAAATTGTATTATGGATTTTTTTCCTCTTTTTTTTTTTGTAAAGTGGCAACAAAAGAATTGTAAATACATAAAATTGTTAAATTTGTTATATAAATGAAAAATTAAAAGAATTGAAGCGTGAAGTTGTTGCCTCGATTCAAGCTGTTTATAAATGTACTAAAGCAAAGTTGGTCGATTCAGAAACGACAAATTGACTTTAACCATTTCTTACTTTATCATTTGGATCTAAAGAAATGTTACGTTCTTATTTGTGGACCGAAAAAGGTTTAGTGAACGGGAGTGTAGACTTTGTTGCACGTAATAAAGAAAATCACAAGCCACCAGACCAGATATCGCGGATAATCATGGTTAAATTTGAATACTACAATAATTTAACTTATAAGAATTGGTGCGTACCAATTCCCCCAATAATTAAATTCTGGAAAAATGGAAGCATAAATTGCTCAAGGAAAGAATTTCTTCTGCAGTTAGCTTTTGCTGTTACAATTCATAAATCCCAAGGTTTAACATTAGATGAAGCAGTTTTAGATAATGAGGATATATAGACACCAGTTGGCTTAAAAACGTACGTAACGTTGTCGAGGGTGGAAATCCTTCAAAATTAAGCATTCAATAGAAATTTTCCTTACGAAAAATTCTACAATATCAAAAATTCTCATACGCTAACATGTATAAAAACGAAGAAATTAGAATTAAAAGTTTTGCAGTTGAAAATTCATAGTATCAACGAGAGCAGATTTCAAATGTTTTTCCAGAAAATAGGATTTTGACGAAGTAACTATCTTCAAGCTCTCTTCAAATATATTATTCTAAAATAGCTATCAAAGATTATTTGATGTTAATTACAAAGATTGAAAATATGCATATTTCAAACAACTTTAAAAAACACCAGTGGTTTCTGGAAATTGTAAAAACATCTTTAAAAGAGCTTTTAGTTGAAAATTTAAAAATATTTTGTAAAAGTTTGCTTCGAAAATATTTTATTACGCCAGGCTTACATCATAAATGAAAAATTAAAATGCGCCATAACATAAAATAACGGTTTTGTTTAACAAAGATGCAAAAATAATATTAAAAAATATTTTTACTTTCAAATATCTGTTTTATAAAATAGTGCTTCACGAATCCAAACAAAGCATGGCTTTTGCTAGTTTTACATTTACATTCAAAAGGAAAAACAAATGCAAACTTTTATAAAATTTGAAAAATTTATTAAAAAACATCGTTCTTTATGCTAAATGTACTTTCTAAAAGAACTTAAAATATTGAAAAATAAAACATTTTAAAAACAAGTAATTCTCCAGGAATCAAACCAACATGATAATTAAACTGCAAATAAATTGAGTAATTGACAGTAATATATCAGTATGAAAACAATGTTTTGCTTTTCTATTAAAACTGTAATTTTTGAAATTTAAATTAAAATCTCACCTCATTAGAAAAATAATAATTAGGAATATAAAAGCATAAAATATTAGTTTTAGATATAGCTAATTGAATATAATTAGAAATAAAATTAAGGCTCGTAGCAAATAATAACAAAAAAAAACTTGAAATAAAAATTTATTTATAACACAACTAAAAATTTTTATCTGATCACCTCACAAAAATAACAAATAAAATATACCACTCTTAATTGCTTTTCTTTGATCTTCCATTCATTGATTTTGTGTTAAATCCAGAGGTAATAGAATAAATATTCTACACACCGTTTACTTTAAATCCTTAATCATCAATGTTAATGTTGATTTCCGGTCAGAGACTTTTCCCATTATTACGGATGATTATGTCTTACTAAACTTTGATGCATGCAAACATCAATCGGAATTTTTATTTCCCATTGAAAGTGGGTAAGTTTTTTAAAAGTCAGAGGTCAAATAAACGGATTTTCTTTCCTTTCAAAGAACTTGTTATTTTGTATACGACTAAATTTGTATCACATATTTGTATAATATGTGTACGAATTTTGTATGCGACTAAAGGATTTATACACTAATTTATATAAATGTGTATACTCAAACAATTCATTTTAAGTACCTTTTGAGAATTTTCGAAATAAATACATAGAATATACTATGCAAAATCAAGAGCAATGCGAAAATACAATTAATTGTTTAAACTTTTAAAACGAGAATGTTCAAGCATAGTTTATTAACACAATTTTATTATGCTATAAAAAATCGTCAGCTTTGAAAAATGCTTCATGCAGTTGTAATATTTTTTAAAGTACAATATATCACTTACAGCTTGAAAATCTGTGCTATATGAAAAATAAGGTTTCTAAACATACGTTGTGTGTCAGCCTATATTTGCGTTTTTTCGTAAGAAATTATTTATTTTTCTCATATATTAAATTTTAAAAAAAGTTTCACTTTTACATAAATACAATGTAAGCACTACTTTGAATACTGAAATATTTAGAAATACAGAAATGTTTAGCTTTATACCTCTGAGTTTAAACAGAAACATTGTCTAAACGAAGATAAAAGAAATTTACACTTTGTAATATTCATCGAATATTACATCCATGTTAAATGAAGAAAGAATATTCCATACAAAAGATTGTTTTTAAATAAACACTAAGCTCGGTATAATTGCAGAAAAAAACCGTTAACGCTGATTTTTATCTTATATGCCTAAAAATAAATTATGCTGATTGTGTCAATTCCAAAATTTTATTTTATCTTGTATGTGTACATTTCAGTATTTCAAAAAATAGTTACAATCTTATATATTATTAGTTCAGTACTGCAAAAACTTTGATATTCATTATAAATTTCTGCTTCAGGGGAAAAAACATTTCTGTAGATAAATTAATAAACGGAGTTGCTGATAACAATATACATATTTTTTATCTTATGAGCTAATAATTTTTTTTCAATTTTGAAAAAAAAGAAAAAAATATATAATGTTTGGCAAACCAACTGGTGTCCTATTTTTTTATGATGACTATTGTTAGCAGTCCTACAGTACACGTTTTTATTTTATATTCGAGCCCTTGCGTTGTATTTTTACATATTTGAGTTATTTTCTATTAAATCTATTTAAAATGATGCTTTACTACAATCTTTCGTTTCATTGTACTTTCTACACGTTTTTTTCAACCAATTTGGAATGTAATAGAACGTTATTCAGAAAATTTCGAAAATTAATATTTTTTACTTAATGTTTTCAAATACAATTTACGAAAATGAAATCGATACTGTATTTTTACATTACTGATTTTTTTCTCTGTTCAGCCTAATATATATATATATATATGTAATAAATTTAAAAAAATTGTGCCATTTTTGTTCTCTCTTAGCTTCAATTCTAAATTTGTGGAATATATTTCAATCTTAGTTTCGTAATATATTAACTTGTAACAGCTAAAATTCTTTTTCTTATTTTATTTATTAATAAATTATTGCTTGCTTCTCAAAACGGCGTGAGGTATTTCGTAACTTTTTTACTTTCTGGAATATTCCCGGGATTTTAATTTTATTTTTTATTTAACATCGCGTGACAGGTGTTAATACGCGTTCTTAAAAGGCTTGTTACTTGCGAGGAAAAAATATAGTTCCTGCAGAGGAACGCCTGCTAAGACCAATCAGAACTGATCTTTTTTTTCCGTTAAGATTCGAGTTAATCCTAATTGGGTTTTTAAAATGATTGACGCGGAGTAGGAGGGAGCTAGCTTTGTCATGAAAATCTATTTTTTCATTTGTTTTTTGAGGAGCGATAGAATGCGATTGCCCTTTAAACTATCAAGATGCACATTTCATTTCTCCGCTGAATTAGAATAGCTGATGATGTGGACTAGATAACGAAAGTTGTAGTGTCGATGTGTGCTAAGGTGATTGCGGGGAAGAGTTTTTCTATTTTATGAGTTCATCAATAAAGAACTTGAAGACTGATGGTGTTTATTTTTATAATAGGGAAATACCCCAAAGAAATTCTTCCACTGCTCGCCAACTGTCGGAGCGACTACTCTGCTCGTGCTGCTGAGAATTCCTAGAATTTATGCAACATAGTTTTATTTTCGTCGAATCATTACTTTCACGGTATACAATTTACCATCCACACTGATCATGCATCTCTTGTTTGGTTAAAAAATGTCTAACATTTAAGAGGTCGATTATTTAGGTGGTCATTGAAGTTAAGTACGTTCAATTACAAAATAGAGTATTTAAAGGGATCTACAAATGTCGAAGCCGACATGTTGTCCCGGAATCCTATTTCTCATTTTTGTAAACCCCTTAATTTTCTTCTTGACGTTAAAGAGATTATTGAGATGCAAGAAAAAGAAAATGTGTGTCGATCAAATTATATTAATGACAATAGACTGATTATAGTTAAAAGAAAAGGTTTTCGTAAACTGGTAGTTCCCATGTCCCTAAGAAAAAATTGCTTAGTGTTGCTCATGAACAGTTTGGTTACCCTGGTGTTCAAAAAATGCAAAATTTAATTTCTCTTAACTATTATTGGCCAGATATGTCCCAAGACATTACCAACTTTGTTAAATACTGTGATATTTGCCAGAAAAATAAAAAAACCTAGACAGAAAAAATTTGGCTTATTACAAGCTATGCCCACTACAGATCAACCTTTTGACTGGCTGTCTGTTGATACTGTAGGAGGGTTCAATTATTATAATTCTACAAAAAAATATCTCCATATTATAATAGACCATGCCACAAGATATGTTTGTGCATTTCCTTCCAAAAGTATCACTACAGAAACTTATACAAATTGTCTGAAACAAATCTTCAACATCAAAATCCCTCAACAATTATTCTGTTTTAGTAAGATTTCAAGTGTACAGTCCCCTCAAAAAATACTTAGTGACAGGAATGCTGCTTTTACTTCTTCAAGATTCAAAAAATTCCTGCGAAATCATAATATTAAACAACGTTTGACCACTGGCCATCATCCACAAACGAATGGGAAATGTGAAAGAGTAAATCAGACAATAGTAACTAGATTAAAATGTAAAGTAAACTCCACTACCTCTAAAATTCCCTGGACTAAGCTTTTAACTGAGGTAATTAATGAATATAATAATACACCCCACTCTATAACTAAATTTCCACCTGCTTACTTGCTTTTTGGCCAATTACCCTATGACTCCCCCTTACAACAAAATTATTATCCCCCTGTTCATGAAGCACTTAAAATTGCTATAGCAAGAACTGATGAATTTCATTTAAAAAATTAATGATATTATGATAGAGATTATATCGAACCAAAATTTAAAATAAGAGATCTTGTTATCTATGAAGAATTTCAGTACCCTAATACTACAAATTTAAATTAAGTCATGAGCAACAACCCCCTAATCAACAACAACAAACTCAAGTAAAAACTGTAGCTTAGATTCTATCTCTAGTTTATTATAATTTTATAATTTTTCTTTTTTTTCTCTTAAACAGTAAATTTCTTTCCATATTTTAATTCAGATAATATCCTGTAATTCTTACAGAATGGCAATGATATCTCTTGACTGCAGCGAGAGTGTCACTTGTCTGGAAATTTTTATATTTGTTTGTTTATGCCGGCGTAGACGAACAAAGTGGAAATTTCTTATTCTGTATTGAATTACTCTAGTTATAACTTAGAATAATATAATAACAAGTAAATATTCAAAAAAATTCAACTGAATCTATTTGTAATATTAAACTTAAGCTATCAATCAATAAATTAATTATTTGCCAAGTAACAAAATTTTTATCACTTTATTTTAATTTTTTTCTCTTTCTCTTTGCTGCTACATTCCTGTCCAAGTACATGTCAATTAGAATTTAATTTGTTTCTTTTCCTCTTTCCTTCTTGCACCTTGCAATGTTTTATCACACCAAGAAAATATTTATTGCGTAATTATTTGACATGAATATTTGACATGAATTGACATGAATAATCTTGTCTTTTATTTTTATTATTTATTAATATTTCTTTTTAAAGAATCTTAGTAGTTTAAAGGTCACGTGCGTTCTCAAACATGAACAAAGTTTTTATTTATTTTTATTTTATATTATTTTATCATATTATATTTTAATTTTTTTATACATATTCCTACTTAATCCTGCACTCGAATTCCAAGATTAAGTAGATGATTACATAATTGATTATATTCTTTATTCCATTCCACTTCTCTCTATATTTCATCCCAAAAAAAATGAGATGAGATAAACGAGATTAAGTATACAATTTAGAAATTAAAGAATGTCTTTTGAAATATTTACTATTACTTATTGAAAAATTTACTTATACCCATTATGAGAGTAACTTATACTTATTATGATATTTATTATTAGTTATATATTTTTTTCTTTATTATGTTTCTTTATTATATTGCTTGTTTATTACATTGTTAAAATTTATTATTACTATATTAAAATACTATAAAATGTGTTACTATATTGAATTTCAAGTATAAAGTATTTTCACAAAGATACCCAAATATGGAACTGTTATAAAGGTGCAAGGATTTAGTCACATGAAAACTGAACTGTTGTTATAATATTAACTGATGAAAATTAGACAATTAATAAAGATATAATTATACTCCTTGAAAAAAGAAGTATACTACTCTAATTCTGAGCCTTAGAAGATTTTTTGAAATGAACTCTCAAAATTTATGTCTAGAACTTTCCAGTGAATTTTTTCATATTTAGATTTGTCATTATTATGAATGTATTCAACACTATTTTATTTTTATTTTTCATGTTAGCATATTAAGATTAGTTGTTTATATTTTCAACTTACTTCCTGGTATGTACTGCTAAACGAGATCATATCTTGTAATTTTATTGATGCCTATTTTTTGTATGTAAATATAAAGTCATTCCACGCATCACCTTAGTGTTCCTAAATTTAAATTCTATATTTATATAAAAAATTATTTAATTTAATTTTTCTTTTTTTTAGTATCTAATTGTTATTTACCAATTAGATACTAAATAACTGTTTATTAGTTGTTGTATACCAACAACTTCGTGATCTAAGTCTGCACCATCTCCCTTTCTGAGAAATTGCAGGTCTCAGACCTACATTTTCCCCCGTTTTTCTTGGAGGGGGATTTGTAATAAAATAAAAAAAAATTGCGCCATTTTTGTTCTCTCTTAGCTTCAATTCTAAATTTGTGGAACATATTTCAATCTTAGTTTCGTAATGTATTAAGTTGTAACAGTTAAAATTCTTTTTCTTATTTTATTTATTAATAAATTTATTTTTTATTTAACATCGCGTGACAGGTGTTAATACGCGTTGTTAAAAGGCTTGTTACTTGCGAGGAAAAATATAGTTCCTGCAGAGGACCGCCAATCCTAATTGGATTTTTAAAATGATTGACGCGGAGTAGGAGGGAGCTAGTTTTGTCATGAAAATCTATTTTTTCATTTGTTTTTTGAGGAGCGTTAGAATGAGATTGCCCTTTAAACTATGAAGGCGCACGTTTCATTTCTCCGCTGAATTTGAATATCTGATGATGTGGACTAGATAACGAAAGTTGTAGTGTCGATGTGTGCTAAGGTGATTGCGGGGAAGAGTTTATCTATTTTATGAGTTCATCAATGAAGAACTTAAAGACTGATGGTGTTTGTTTTTATAATAGGGAAATACCCCAAAGAAATTCTTCCACTGCTCGCCAACTGTCGGAGCGACTACTCTGCTCGTGCTGCTGAGAATTCTTAGAATTTATGCAACATAGTTTTATTTTCGTCGAATATATATATATATATATATATATATATAATTATGTTTATATGCTATATTTTGTTTAATTATTTTTTCTATATTTTTCCGAGACAATTCAGAACGTAATAGCATGTTATTCAAAAGATTTCGTAATATTTTTACTTAGTGTGTTCAAGTATAATTTTTGAAAAATAACCGTGTTGTTTTTTAAATAACTTAGTTTTTTCTGTTCAATCTGTAATATATATATATATATATATATATATATATATATACAGGGGGTTTCTAAATTCATGGTACAAACTTTAATGGGTGATAGTATACATCAAGACAAAAAATATTAAATGGGAAACTAAGGGTCCCAAACGTCTTCCGAAGAAGATAGGCGCCATTAAAGATTAGAGTCCAAAAATTCAAATGATTATAAAAAACAGAAAAATTGGTCGATTCGTTTGCGGTTTTCACTAAAACTATTCTTTATGTCAGTATTGCCTTGAAAATAAATTATAAATATAAATTTCAAACAATGCAGATAGAGGGCGCTTCAGACTTTGGAATAACGAACAACTATTTTTTACCGTTATTTTTTGCATTTCATTAAATTTTTTTAGAAGCTTAGACATAAACGTAAATTTTGAGCTCAAAATCTAAATCGTTGGGAATGGTTAAACAGCGCAAACTGAACTGTGGGGGGAGGTTCAAATTCCAAATGGTTATTAAAAACGGAAAAATTGGTCAATTGATTTGCAATTTTCACTAAAATTATTCTTTATGTCAGTATTATCTTGAAAATAAATTATAAAGATAAAATTCAAAAACTGCCGATAGAGGGCGATATACACTTTGGAGTAACGTACAACTATTTTTTACCGTTATTTTTTGCATCTCATTAATTTTTTTAGAAGCTTAGACATAAACTTAAATTTTGAGATTAAAATCTGAATCGTTGGAAGTGGTTAAGTAGCGCAAACTGAACTGTGTTCAATGGGGGTGGGGAGGTTCAAATTTCAAATGATTATAAAAAAAAGGAAAAATTGGTCGATTCGTTTGCCGTTTTCTCTAAAACTATTCTTTATGTCAATATTTCCTTGAAAATAAATTTTAAAGATTAATTAAAAAAATACCGTTAGAGGGCGCCTTAAACTTTAGAGTAACCAACAACTATTTTTAACCGTTATTTTATGAATCTAATTAAATGCTTGTAAACGTTCAAAGTTAAATTTTGAGCTCAAAATCTGCATCGTTTTGAGTAATTAAGCAGCGGATAATTGAAATGTGTTCGAGGGGTGGGGAGGTTAACATTTCAACTCTTGAACACATTTCAGTTTGCGCTTCTTAATAGGGTGGTGCGGAAAAACAAAAGTTTTTATTTCCGAATCGCTATAGTGCGGAAAAGTTGCGATTGGTAAATACAAGAAAAACTAAAAAAAAATTTAATCGGACATTATCTTCCGATCGCGCAAACCACCTAAAAATTCAAAAAAATTAAAAAATTTCGATTTTTTCAAAAATTTTTAAAAAACTATTACATATACATATATTTTATCACTATAGTGAAAAATATTTACATATTGTACTATTTAAAAATAATAATAAAATAAATTGCGTTTAGAAAATATCTTCCGATCGCGCAAGCTCATTAAAAATCGGGAAAAATCCAATTTTCAGTGATTTTTGATGCATTAAGAAAATAATTAAATAAGTTTAATTTGCGGTCTCGTGTAAAAATTTTAATGTAAATTAATACTATTGTGCATGTTATGCTATTTTTGAACAACCGAGATCTTACCACGACGAGATCGCTGCAGGGCGAAAAGGTTTAGTAGTTCGCGCAACTCCTGTTAGCCACGTTGCGAAACAGCGTTGAAGTCACCCTATGTGTCCACATCCTTTTCTCTCCCCAACCTCGTCCACTTGCACAGTGCGCCATTTCGTATCAGTGAGCCCGTGAACGAATTTCGTTTGTTAATTGTAGATGTATTGAGTTATTTAAAATACATTAACATGTGACAGGTACACGGATCTGCCTACGTCGTTGACAAAGAAAATTACTAGAAAATCTTTTCATTGTCCTATATTTTGCCATACCCAAGAGATTTTTTGTCAAATATTCTTCACGAATATAGCGCCTGTACAAGAAACTAAAGAAAATCCTTTAAAAGAATTTAAATACTTCTAAAATCGTTAAAAATACTTCTAGACCTTTTCAATAAATCCGTCCATATAACACGCATTGATATGTAGAATGATACATGTTTGAAGATGGTTTATAGTAATTTTAAACAGTGTATGTTGTCCATCGTGATATTTGTCTCAGGACTGAGGAGGATAACTAAAAAATCTTCCTTTTTTCCATCAAAATGTATGTCATGTGGTTCTTCTGATTCCACTTGACTTTGCCGTAATTTTTTTCTTTCTGTTTGTTTTCTTCTAATTTTGTATAGGTCAATAACTTGAAAAGCATCTGTTTTAGTTATTACAGGAATATCTTCTAGTACACTCAACGCTTTAGCAGCACCTGCACTGTCAGATACAATCTACATCTTTACATTGCGATCGCAATGGTGTAACTCCACTTTCATTTGCCATGGTAACTTCTTCTTCTTAAATCTGATAGGCTGTATCCGTCATGGCAATGATATTTTACATATACCTACATTAGCATTAAAATTCTCATGTATTTCATCTAAATGCTCAAGGTCTTTTTTTTTTCACTTCAACAAATTTGGAAGGTTGCCTTTTCAATATATAGTTTCGTCTTCCAAGTCTTGTACTCAGTTTTTTTTTTCTTTTTTTTTAAAAACTTTAATACCAATTTTTCCCGTTCCGTCCTTTCTCAGGAGGTAGATAAATCTATGCTCAATGACTGGAATTTTGTTGTGTTTTTGAGACGTACAATTAGTCTCAATTAGACACTTCCTCAGATCTGGTAACTTTTTACAGGAGCAACATAAATTCATTACACGTTTGCAGGCTGAAATATCACACAGTTGAGTTTCTTGTTTTTTAAATTCATCAAACTTTTTTATAAGGTTTGGCTATTCCTTGTCTCGAAGATATCGTTAGTTTAGAATACTATCATAGTAGGCATTAATTAGCTAAATGATTCTACAATCAAACACTTTTGGGATTGAGGCCTTCTAATAAATATATTTTATTTTTTGTGCCACTGTATTGCTGACAAATGAGAATACTCACTTTAATGATGTTGAATTTACTTGCTAATAGAGACCTCTCCTCAAGGTAGCATTGAAGAACATCTTCGTGTGTTGGAAGAATATTTGGCAGAAAATCTCGTGGATGACCGAATATAGGAAATGAAAAGATTGTCTAGTAATTTTCTTTGTCAACGACGTATCCAGATCCGTGTCCCTGTCACATGTTAATGTATTTTAATAACACAATACATCCAATTAACAAACGAAATTCGTTCACGGGCTCTCTGATACGAAATGGCGCTCTGTTCAAGTGGACGAGGTTGGGGACAGAAGAATGTGGACACATAAGGCGACTTCAACGATTTTTCGCAACGTGGCTAACAGGATGCGCGCGAAACTCTAAACCTTGAAGAACCGAAGCGCCTGAAGCTCTACTGGCCATCCGCTCTGTGATTGGATGTTGGTCGTTCGTCCTCTGATTGGTTGTTCTTTTAATACAGTAACCCGGCTGATAATGTCATTAAAAGGTTAAATCTATTAAATAAAATGTTTTAAACCGAATACACAGAGCACAAGACGGACATAAGAGGTAAATATTGTTTGGCTAATCTCTGTGCGCAGTTAATCGCCAGTTACAGAAACCTAGCCAAGATACTTTACAAAAGTTCTACATCCAATCATAAAGCTATATTAGACAACAGAAAGGATGAATGACCAACATCCAATCACAGAGAAGATGGCCGCCTGAGCGTTAGGCGCCTGTTTGAAGAACTACTAAACCTTGCAGCGATCTCGTTGTGGTAAGATCTTGGTTGTTCAAAAATAGCATAACATGCTCAATAGTATTAATTTACATTTAAATTTTAACATGAGACTGCAAACTGAGCTTATTTAATTATTTTCTTAATATATCAAAAATCACTGAGAATTGAATTTTTCCCGATTTTTAATGAGCTTGCGCGATCGGAAGGTATTCTCTAAACGCAATTTATTTTTTTATTATTATTAAACAATACAATATTCAAATATTTATCACTATAGTGATAAAATATGTGTATATGTAATATTTAAAAAAAAAAATGAAGAAATCGGAATTTTTCAATTTTTTTTTATTTTTAGGTGGTTTGCGCGATCGGAAGATAATGTCCGATTTCAAAAAAAATTTTTTTTGTTTTTCTTGTATTTACCAATCGCAACATTTCCGCACTATAGCGATTCGGAAATAAAAACTTTTGTTTTTTCGCACCACCCTACTTCTTAACCTCTCCCATTGATTTAGAATTTGAGCTTAAAATTTAAATCTAAGCATTTGCAAGCATTTAATTAGATACAAAAAATAACGGTTAAAAATATGTTTTTTACTCTAAATTTTTTGGCGCCCTCTGACGGTATTTTTTTTAAATTAATCTTTAAAATTTATTTTCAAGGAAATATTGACATAAAGAATAGTTTTAGCGAAAACGGCAAACGAATCGACCAATTTTTCCGGTTTTTAAAATCATTTGAATTTTGAACCTTCCCACCCCCATCGAACACAGTTCAGTTTGCGCTACTTAACCACTCCCAACGATTCAGATTTTCATCTCAAATTTTAAGTTTATGTCTAAGCTTCTAAAAAAAATTATGAGATGCAAAAAATAACGGTAAAAAAATAGTTGTACGTTACTCCAAAGTCTAAAGCGCCCTTTATCGCCATTTTTTGAATTTTATCTTTATAATTTATTTTCACAATAATACTGACAAAAAGAATACTTTTGGTGAAAATTACAAATCAATTGACCAATTTTTCCGTTTTTTATAATCATTTGAAATTTGAACCTCTCCCTACAGTTCAGTTTGCGTTACTTAACCACTCCCAGAGATTTATATTTTGAGCTTAAAATTCAAGTTTATGTCTAAGCTTATAAAAAATTAATGAGATGCAAAAAATAACGGTAAAAAATAGTTGTTCGTTACTCCAAAGTCTAAAGCGCCCTCTATCTACAATTTTTGAAATTTACTTTTTTGATTTATTTTCAAGACAATACTGACATAAAGAATAATTTTAATGAAAACCGCAAACAAATCGACCAATTTTTCTGTTTTTTATAATCATTTGAATTTTTGGACCCTAAACTTTAATGGCGCCTATATCCTTCGGAAGTCGTTTGGGACCCTTAGTTTCCTATTTAATATTGTTTGTCTTGATGTGTACTATCACCCCTTAAAGTTTGTACCATGAATTTAGAAACGCCCTGTATATATATACATATACATATATAAAACATACTTTACTGCCATTTTTTGTTCAATTATATTTTTTAAATGTTTTTTCCTCGACAATCTAAAACGTAACAGTTCGTTATTATGAAAATTTTGTAAATTAATCATTTTACTTAATGTGTTCATGTAGAATTTTCGAAAATAAAATCGGTGCTGCATTTTTACATTACAGATTCTTTCTCTATTCAGTCTAATATATATATATATATGTAATAAAAAAAATTGCGCCATTTTGCTTTCTCTGAGCTTTTAATTCTAAAATAGTTGGAACATATTTTAATCTTAGTTTCGTAATATATTAATCTTTTAACAGCTAAAGTCTATTTTATTAAACTTATTAATAATCTATTGCTTGTTTCTCAAAAAGCGGGAAATTATTTCGTAATCTTTCCTTTTTAGAATATTCTAGGGACTTTAATTTTATGTTTTATTTAACATCACGTGATCTGTGTTAATGCGCGGATGTTAAAAGGCTTGTCTATTGGCGAGACAAGATATAATCCTTACCCGAGGTCGCCTCCTAGGCCAATCAGAGCTGATCATTTTTATTGCGTAGACTCCGATTAATCCTGGTTGGATTTTTAAAATGGTTGACGCGTAGTGAGGAGGGGCTAGTTTGTCGTGCAAATCTGGGTTTTTCATTTGGTTTTTTCAGAGCGCAGAATGCGATTGACTTTTCAAATAATAGGATTTCTTTTTTTCCCGAAAAATTCATATATCTTAGAATGCAGCTTAGACACGAAGTTTTGGAATATTCGATGACAGTGTCTAGGTGACTGCGGGGAAGAGCTTACTGATTTTATGAGTTTATAAATAAAAGAATTTGAAGACTGATGGATTTTGTTTTTATAATGGGGAAATACCCCAATGCAACTCTTTCACTGCTTGCCAACTGCCGGAGCGACTGCTCTGCTCGTGCTGCTGCTGATACTTAGGAGTAACATTCTTAGGAGTTCATGGAACATAGCCTTCTTCGAATTATTACATTGAATTCCGGTAGGATGAAAATGAACCGGCGTACAACTTTTGAAAAAAGTAAAAGGACTTTAGCTGTTAAAAGATTAATATATTACGAAACTAAGATTCAAAAATATTTTCCACAATTTTAGAATTAAAAGCTCAGAGAGAGCTAAATAGCGCAATTTATTTTATTTTATTTCATATATATATATGTTATTTAATTTTATTATGTATTCTGTCATTATGAAACTTCTTATAGAATGAAAGAAATAGCTAGAATTCTTTAGAATGAAAGGTATAGCTAGAATAAAGAAAACAGCTCTGTTATGTATTTTTGGCATTGCAAAAAATTTCTTTCTTCATGCTTATTGTAAAATATATAGTAAGTTTTATTTTCATGTTGTATTTTTATGTAAAAATTATATTTAACACCAGTTTTGTATTAAAAAAATACTATCATTAAAATTGTATTTTAAAATATGTGATAAGTTATATATTATTTAATTAAGATTCTCACAAGATCCTAGAAAAAAATTATACACTTTGTCGTTTTTACTACTTTATTCAGATTTTACTATTTTATTTTTATCAAATTATAAAAAAAAATACCATCTCTAAAATTTATATTTATTAATTTTATTTCTTAAGTTTGTTCAGGACCATGGACGTTTTAAAGTATGTTCATATAAGAATGTTCATATAAGTATGTTCATATTTTCAGATGTAAAGAGATATCGGAAAACACTTAATTAAAGGTAAATTTAAACATACATCTATTTCTTATTACTTTAATGAACGGCACTAAATTATTTTATTCACATTATATCGAAAGGAAAATCTTTGTTTCAATGGTACTACAGAAAGGTATTGTAACTTTTAAATCTAATATTTTCTTTTGAATGCAATTGTTATTATTTTATTAATATATATATATATATATAAACGTGCTTTAAAATTTATGTGGATATTTTCTTTTATTTATCTGTTATAGGCTGTCACACAGTTAAAATCTTTTTGCACACATCGTTTTACACACATTTCCCTTACTGTATATGTAATTCCCTGTCGAAATATCCTTTAGGGATTGTCTCTTTTTAAAGTTATTTTACCTTTTACAAATTTTGTAATTCAAAGTAACGCTTTTAAAAATTTTTTGAACCTTTATTAGAAAAATTTATATATATACATATATATATATATATATATATATATATACAGTGAGTGTCAAAAATTTAAGCACAACAGTAAAACTTTATTAATGAGTGATAATTAAATAAGTTACTTTCTTTTTCACATAACCTACAAATTGTAGTTTTAAAAATATATTTAACAGACTTATGCTATAAAATTTATCTTAAATAATAAAATTTATGAAAACAACAAAAATTAGTGTGTCTAAAGTTTAAGCACAGTAGTTTTTTAGTCTTTAGCACTTCAAGAATAAAAAATAATACTTGATTATTGCTCCTTTCTGCTGAATTACTTTAAATATACGATCTTCCATCGATAAAATGAGGTTCTGTAATGTTTCTGGTTCAATTTTATACCAAGCGTTCTCAGTGGCCCCTTTCAAACCTTTAACTGAAGAATACTGCTTTCCATTGGGATAAACTGAATGAGTCAGAATACCTCACATATTTTCTATTAGGTTTAAATCGGAACTAATTGCCGGCCATTTCAAAACAGACACTTTTTCCGACTTAAGCCACGATGCATTTGAGTTTTTTTATTTATCGAAGCATTATCATGTTGAAATAATCAATTTTCTCCCTCCAAAACCCCGGCAACAGGAAGCAAATGATTGGCAAGCGTCTCTTGATAGTTTACAGAGTTTTCACGCCCACTGATGAATGCTAGAGATGTTTGACCGTTGAAAGAACTAGCCTTTATACCATAACAGAATCACCATAATGATATCGGCAAAATGCACTCCAAAATTCTTTGTAGAGATTATGCCTATAATATTTAAACCCATCAGGGCCATCGAGGTTCAATTTCTTTTTATCACTGTGAATATCACATTCAGGCACTTTTCACCAAATGACATAGGCGCTTTGTTCATTGCAATCTAGCTTCTTTATGGCGTCCTTTGAGACACAGTAATCGAGCAATTTTACGTTATTTGATGTATTTGAATTCCAAAACTCTTCTATGAATAGTTTTTCGATATTTGTTGTCCAACTGTAAGTTTTATTTGCGAAAGGGAGTAATTGAAAGTTGAAGCCAAAATTTTGATGCGGCTATTTTTGCAAAAACTAGTTACTCGCGGCCTTCCTGGACGAAATTTTTATTTGAAATCATTACCACGAGCTAAAATTTTAGGAATACCTCGTTTTGATCTTTTTAATGCACTTGCAATTTCATAAACATTTACATTTCATTCATTACATTTGTCTGTCACCCTCGAGATTTTTTATCACCTCCTCTTCTGAGAATTCTTTCGGCTTAGGCATTTTTTACTAACTCCAAAACAACAGCGGACTGCTTCTTATACACCCAGAAATTGTTTGCGTGCGCAACCGTTTACGTCAGACTTTAAAATTGGCATAAAAACGATTTTGTGCTTGAACTTTTGACACGGTCATTTTTCCTCTATTCTTAAACTCCATGGTTTGAAATAAAATTTAAAACTTAATTTCAATGAATATGTTATTAAAATGGATATTATTAACATATATAAGACAGATATGGAAATAAAGTGAATATTTAAAGATTTGTCTTAAAATTGCTATTGTGCTTAAACGTTTGACACGCACTGTATATACAGGGTGTTTCGCTACCAGACCGACAAACTTTGAGGAATGATAGTAGACATGAAAACAAACATTATTAAATGGGGAACCATGGGGCGCAAACGTCTTCTGTAGGAGCTAGAGGCCATTAAAGTTTGAGTTCCAAAATTTCAAACGATGATATAAAACGGAAAAAAGGGTCGATTCGTTTGCGGTTTTCACTAAAACATTCTTTATATCACGTTTTTCTTAGAAAAAAATTTCAAAGGTTGTGTTCAAAAATTGTCGATAGAGGGCGCTTTAGACTTTAGAGTAACGAACAGTTACTTTTTACCACTATTTTGTGTATGGGGTTGAAATTATTCTAAAGCTTCGACTTTAACTTAAATTTTAAGCCCAAAATCGGAAACATTGGGATTAGGTAACTAGCGAAAATTAAACTGTGAACAGAGGGGGAAATTTTAAACGCTCATAAATATTGGACAAACAAATCGATTTTGTTGCAGTTTGCGTGTAAGCCATTCCCTTGGTAATTATTTTATTTAAAATGACGTACAGCTTTGGTGCCCTCATATTTTGATAGAGGGCGCTTCCGACACATCTCTGACATGTCAGTGGCATTACTCCTGTGTGTTTTACTACCAGACCATCATACTTCCAGGAAGTGTTAGGGATACAAAGACGATTTGGAATCTCATAGGAATGTAACGTTGGAAATGCATTTTTTGCAAGTTACGGTTAAAGGAAGCAGAGAAAAACGTAACAGAAACTGCAGAGAAAGAACGACACGTTAATGTGACAGAAAACAGTTTATTTAAAGGTTTTACGAGAAAAGGTGTTCAAAATTACAACCAGAAGTAGTCCGGTATGCTTGACAGCGGCGTCACGTGGATTTCCTCACGTTTTGAAAGTTTCCTGTCATCTCTGATAGTTTTCTGGCAGCTACAGAAATACCAGTTGCGAGGTCTTCAACTGGTGGTACGGGAGTCTCATACACCCAGTTTTCTATTTTACCCCAGCAAAAGAAGTCCATACATGATAGATCCGACCATGTCCACGACCTATCCACCACTTTCCATATGTTACTTTGAACTGTCGGTAAACATCATTGGTAAAATGTGGAGGAGCCCTATCGTGCTGTTCATCGTTCAAATACTTCATTCTGCTACCTTTGGAACGGGTTCGCGAATGATCACTTCAAAGTGATCTTTACGCAGGCGCATTACCGTTTAGCGCCATCTACCGTCGCTGTTAAACTTGCCGGACTACTTCTGGTCGAAATTTCAAACACAAATTCTAGTAAAACCTTTAAATAATCTGGTTTCTGTGACATTAACGTGTCGCTCTTCTCGCACTAACGTGTCTCTCTGTTTCTGTTACTTTTTTCTCTGCTTCCTTTAACCATAACTTGCAAAAAATGCATTTCCAACGTTACATTTCTATGTGATTCCACGTCATCTTTGTATCCCTAACACTTCCTGGAAGTATGATGGTCTGGTAGCAAAACATCCAGGAGTAATGCTTTTGAAATGTCAGAGATGTGTCGGAAGCGCCCTCTATCAAAAAATGAGGGCACCAAAGCTGTACACCTTTTTGAATAAAATAATTAACAAGTTAATGACTTACACGCAAACTGCAACAAAATCGATTTGTTTGTCCAATATTTATGAGCGTTTAAAATTTCCCCCTCTATTCACAGTTTAATTTTCGCTAGTTAACCGATCCCAATGTTTCCGATTTTGGGCTTAAAATTTAAGTTGAAGTCTAAACTTTTGAATAATTTCAACCCCATGCACAAAATAACGGTAAAAAGTAGTTGTTCGTTACTCTAAAGTCTAAAGCGCCCTCTATCGACAATTTTTGAACGTAAATTTAAAAAAAAAATTCTAAAAAAATCGTGATATAAAAAATTATTTTGGTAAAAACCGCAAACGAATCGATCCTTTTTTCCGTTTTTTATCATCGTTTGAAATTTCGGACCTTAATTTTTAATAGCCCCTAACTCCTACAGAAGACGTTTGCGCCCCATGGTTTCCTATTTAATAATGTTTGTCTTCGTGTTTACTATCACCCCTCAAAGTTTGTCGGTCTGGTAGCGAAACACTCTGTATAATAAGTTAAAGGCTCCTTTTCACTTAGAATAATTTAAAAAATGAAAAGAAAATATTTCGTTAAATTTTATGAGGATATTTTTTCACTGAACTATGGAATGCATATTTTATGCTCAATAGCAACAGCTTTTATAGCTCAAACAGAAAGTTATTCCTCATTTGTGTCTCGTTTTCAAATCCCAGGACAACCTGAAACAAATGGTAATAACATTTAATGATAGAGTTTTAAAAATAAAGTTTTATAAAATTTAAGTTCGTTGATTTTCACTGGAGAATGAGTATTTCGCTAATTTAAAAAAGTAAATTAAATTAAATGCTTCCTCTCTAAAGAGACACACATTAGACCATAAAATAAAGGTCTTTCATCAAGGTAGTCTGTGGATAGAGATGACGGGTAAAGGTAAGTTTCATGAAATACATACAACATAAAAAATTGAATTATTTTAATATATTTCATATCTATATCGCATTAAAAAGAGAATTATTTGCATTTTACCTTGATTTTAGTACTTCCTCTCACTTAGTCGTCAAAAATTAACTCTCTTTTATCAGAAAACATCTAAACTTGTATATTAATGAAACAGCAAGAAAAATACAACTAGCACTTTCACGTGAATATGCGCTATGATTTAAGTTCCTGTGTTAAACAAAACTGAGGGGAAAACAACACGTGGCAATATTTCCAAGAAATGCAACTTAATTGAGGTAAAGTAAAATCTGGAATACCCACAGTCTTCTAATTTAATGCTTCATTTCCAGTCTCCTTATTCTCCTCCTGCCTTTTATGTCTGTGACTTTTTCTTTCCATTTCTTCCTCCTACCGATACAATTTATCATTCCATAAACACAGGGAAATTAAACGGGATAATGCACTGGAACAAGTTTTGTCCTCGAAAATGGGGGTCAGTCGGGAAAGGAATGACCTGGATTCGTAATGTATAAGAAAGTAGACTTAGCTGTGCTTGTTTTTCAGAGAGAATTATAGTTTTCCGATTTTTCCTTGCAAAAGAAAGTAGTCGTATTATTTTATTGAAATGTTGTCCTTCAAGACAAGAAGCAGACAAGAAATAGTGGTCCTTTAACGTGGAATATTAATATGAACCTTATATATAAAAAAAATTGTAGATCTCCATATAAAGGGTTTTTACCAGAGATGGTCTTTCAACGAGGTGTCACTGTATTATTATTAAAAGTACATTTATAATCTTTTGTATTTTTAACAATGTTAATTTAAAACAATGTCTATTTTAAATTCAAATATTGACTTCGCTGTTTTTAATAACATGTCGATTTTTTAGTAATTTTGCGTAGGACATTTGATCAAGGATTACGCATTGGTTCTTTGTAATTTAACATGAACATTTTCAAGAGTGTAGGTGGATCCGGAATGTTTAATGCTAACCCAAAATTAACACAGGGAAACACTAGGAAAGATGGTTATAAAGAGGAGTCTAAATATTTCCAAAGCTTGATCCAAGATTGTTTTTTTCGTAGTAAATATTAGTATTTCAACAATTTGTTTCATTGCAACGTGCAGCTGTATTTTTCTATTATAAAACTAAGTAAAGTGTTATATTTTTATTAAAAAAATTTAATGATTGAATATTATTGTTAACGTAAATACTTAACTGTTTTTAAAGAAGTACGTTGCTTTTTTCTAATCAGGCTTTTAAGGAAACTGTATTAATTCATTTTTTTCTTTTAACTGGAAAACAAAGACGTACAATATCGAACTGATGATTTAAAATGCATGGTCATCTGTATTCAATTTAAGAATAGATGACCACATGAAATAGAGGAGATAATACCACCTTTAAACAACATTTCGAAAATATGCGGACAAGGGATTTCAGAAAATATATGTAGTTTATTTTTTTATACAACCACGGCCTAGATAAGCTCATACATAACATTATACGCATTTATCTTATATTACAACCACAGAACGATTTCCATTGTAAAGCCGGCTAATTGGAACTTCATACTGCTAAAGCAATGATCTTTAGATGAAGGCTAAAGCCTTCAAACGTTTTGTTGTGACGTCATAAAATGTCAGACAATCCAAGGGAAAAAAAGAAGAAATATCGAATACTTTTCCTTTTTCAATTTTGTTGGTAGGTTGAATTACTAATTACCTGAAATATTTAATAAGTTCACTTGCTCATGCAAATTTTTTGCTGTTTCATTGCTCTTTGTGATGTTCCGCGACCTTATGACAAAGCGTGTGAAGTATTTTTTTCAACCTCGGGGGCATTGATAAAATCTGTATCATATATATTAAACGTGCAATCGTTTTTCCAATTATGAATGATATCGTAAACTACTGGACTGATTTTCACGAAACTTGCCTAGCACGTGAAAAAGGTCAGGATATTAAGAATTTTTTTGTTTACGGGGTAAATCAAACAGTGCGCTAAAAGGTCTTCCTGCTATAGAGCAAAATGTTTTCACTCGATTTCCATCAAATATGATTTTTACACAAATCTGAACACGTGGAGTTCATCTAGCGAGGTTTCGAATTCGAGAAAGTTTGTTTTGGTTGATTAAAACAATCCCAACTCTGGAAATGATGATATATCTCGAAAACAGCTCAAACGATTTTCATACAATTTAACTTCTATGCCGATAACGGAACGTGAAATCGATCTGTCTAAGTTAAGAAAGATTGATTTTATACGTTTAAAATGGCACTTATTATCCGGGCCATGCCGGATATAGCTATGTAAAGTATGACACCAATAATACTAATTACATTAACCCTTACTTTTTGACCAGCATGTAGATTATTTATTGTAGTTTTTTAGAGTATATTCGTTATAGATTATTTACTTTTTTCTTTCAATTTTATATTATAATTTTTGATATCGATAAATAACATTGGAAAATTTCAACTATTTTTGGCACTCTATTACTTGGGTTTCGGAAAATACATCAGCACCTTTTAAAACAAACTAATATCTAAAATTAATGTTGGAAATTGCAAATATTTCCGACGACTTTTATGAAATTAGATATTTTATTCGAATACGAGAAAATCATCCATCTACTCATCCATCATCTATCATCCATCTCTAATCATCCATATATTTTTTATAAGTTTCCATGCATGTTTTCATGCATTGTATATATTTTTCTAATTCTTAATTTAAAAATATTTTATATCATATAAGTGCATGTATATATTTTTTTTAAATCGAAGTTGTTACGTAAGGAAGGATTAACGTTTTAAAAAGAATTATATGAGTCAATGACAATCTTTTTGAAATATTTAATCTTAGTTAAAAACATAATAAAATAATGTATATATATATATAGATAACAACGTGAGTTCTAAACCTCAATATTTCAAGAAAATTAAATTTTGAAAAATTTCAATAGATCTCTGATTTGAACCGCTGGTTTTGACTATAGATAAAGATTTTGCAATGCCAGAAATAAATGCTAAAACTAGTTATTTTACATATTATAGTGCTCTTTTAATGTAGGTTCACTAATAGAATAGATTCATAGAGTAACCTAGATTTTATAAATTTTGGATAAAGGGCAAGTTTTGATATTCGTGTCCTCGAACGATATATGCGTAAATTTATACTGAAAATACACAAATAAATCCTTAACCTATTTCGAATTTCATTATTTATCTTCTGTTTCAGAGATCATTGTGAGTATTAAATACCAGCTATGTTATTATAAATGGAGAAATTTGGCATCCTCTTATGTAGAATTTTTAAAAATATTTAACTCATTTTGAAAAAAAAAGTCAACGATTGCCATTTTTAGTTTTGATTTAAAACAACTTTCGTAAATGAATGTTTCTAAGCTTTGACAAAAAATATAAATTTGCGAAATTAAATCATAAATTGTTTATAAATGGAAATATAGGATGGAACTTCTAAATCAAACAAATAAGAAAAAAAAATGAAATAAAAATTAGCATCTAGAAATGATGCATTTTTTATATTTGTCTACTGTAATTTTTGGAATAAAACGAAAAAAATTCTGGATGTGGTTCAAAATACAAAAAGCGTATAAGTTGAAATCGCTGTTATCATTGTTAAGATTTATGATTAAAATATAAGAATATAATTTAATTCTACTGATTACACATAATTATGATTGTGGAATTAACTGAACAGTATATTTTTCAGTCCTATAATTTTTTTACTTCTATTATATATGCTGTTTCTTATAACATCCCCACATGTTTAAAGAATCATGGATATGAACATGTAATAAATATTATAAAAGCGATTTTATAATTTTAAAAAAGTTTTTCCGTTATAAGAAAAATAATGCCTTCATTTGTCATTGAAAATGTAACTTCTGGAATAGTTTCAAAATACGAAATCATATGTTAAATCGAAAAATAATTATAACTTTTATGACATGATAGGATGATAAAAATAGAAAAAAGAGTCTTAATGGCAAAACTTTATAGAAAAATCTAAGTAATAATTATTGAATTTGAGAGAAGAGCAGATTTTCACACATTATCTGTATCCGTCACGTACATTTAATCTATAATGATGAAATTTATTTTCTCCTTAGTGTCTACACATATATTATAAGTTCTATCAGATGTATGTTTTCTAAGGAAAGGTGATTTCTTTATTATTGTTTGAAAATTTAATTCCTTACATTCGAAATTACGACTCAAGGAAATACTACATCTTAAATATTAGCTTCCTTCATGTCTAAAGATAAATTGCAAAAAGTTGTATAATAATATGAAAAACTGGTGGAAGCAGAGAGAAAAGTAGAGCTCAATCAAAAAAATGTTGCAGTAAAAATTGCCAAATATTTTTAATCTGAAAAAGGACTTAGAAAAGAAATGGAATCACATTATCTGTAAAGCTCGTGAAATAACTCCAAATTTTTGCTAGCTGAAAATGTGAACTAAGCTTGTACTATTGCCTTAAAATCAATTAAGGAAAAAGAGACATTTTTAAAACACTCCATACCCCAATCATTCATAACCAGTTTAAAAATTTGGGTTCATAACTATAAGTTACAGGCTGATATAATTATGAACGAGAACCTGAACGAGTTCAGTATAGGTATTGACAAAATTCCATTCCAGGGGGTTTTGATAAGTGGAATATCAAAGCCCCAAGGAAACGCAAAACCTCAGATATAAACGATTCAACCACATAATAAATATTTGTATATGGTTGTATATTATAATTATTATTTTATGTATATGGTTGTATATTATATTATAATTATTATTGTCTTCAGAAATATCTATCTACATCAATTCTTCAAAAACCTGACTATATTATTGTTATACTTGAACTATTACTTCATGGTTTATATTCTTTTAGCATTCTGAAGCTTAGCTGATTTGAGGCAACATAACTGTACATTCTAAGAACTATTTTGCACAGTAATCATTTTCAGTGGAGTATAGTTTGATTCTGAATATAACGCACCAGTAATGTACCATCCACATTTTCGGCTAACAAAAATTTGGGTAATTTTAAGAGCTTTACAGGTAATGGGATTCCATTTCTTTAATACGCTCTTTTTTTAGATTAAAAATGTTTGCCAATTTTTACTACAACATTTTTTCAATTGAGCTCTATTTTTCTCTCTACTTCCACCAATTTTTCATATGATTTCCCAAATTTATCGGATTCTTTCAGGGACTTGATCTTTCAGATTCAACTAACAAATTTAAATTATCATTATTATTAGTTTGAAGTTATTAGTAGACAAATTAACTTGGTGGAAAACCAGAAATGGAGCCAATTTGGCGTCTCTTTTGGCGATTAATTTTGCTCGCGAGATTTGGCTATATATCGCGAAGAAGGCGACAAACTTGGGGGCATTTCGCGACACCCCCCCCCTTCTCTGATGGTTGTCCCCCTACAGTTTCGCAATAGATTTTTTTCTAAAGTATCCTTTTCTACTTAAAAATTTGTATTATAATAAATATTTTGACTTTGAAAACATTCAAATAAAGCGATGTTGTTTTAACACGCATTTAGTTGCAGTCTGTATGTATGTTTATGAAAAATATGTATTTTCTATTTCGAATGGTGTCAGTGTTAATAATGCAAAAATCTATCGGGATAATCTGAATTTTTATTGACCTATAAAAAAATACGTGCTATTTTTTTATATCATTGTGCTGTGTTTAGTTAGTGGTAACTCGAAAGAATTGTTTGAATTAACAATTAAAAAGGAGCTATATTGTTAAATTATGGAAGATATAGCGATATGTAAATTTTAAATAGTTGCCATTTTCCTGATATTGGATATTTTATGACAAGATCTTCTAAAGGAACATACTTAAATTAAAAGCTTTTGAACAAGCTACTACATATCGCTGAAGGTTTCCTGGTTCGGGCTATAATTGAGTTGTTTGTCCTTTTATCTTGTTTCATGAAGAAAAAGTGACAGAACAGGGTTATTGTATTTCCATAACTAATCAGTGGATCTCGATGAAATTTGGTAAAAGTTGAGGCCTCGAGTGGGACACTTCGCCTTTTCAATATTGTCGCGACCCGATGATTGTGTCCTAAGTTATTAACAGGCAGATTTTGAACTTTAACATTAGAGATGCATCTAACCTCTGCTATACAACACTATCGTGCTGTATGATATTAATTCGAAACTGAGACAAACTTTTTATTATAAAAGATTCAATAAGTAGCCAATATTAAGGTTCGTTTTGCAAGGTTAATTAAGAAAAGATTTTCTTATCGAAATCCTCTCATTCTTATAAAAAACAATCTAAATAAATAAAGTCCTTCCGGCAATGCCGGGAGGAAGAGGTAGCTTTCATATACTTATTTATTTATTTTAAATTAAGTTATGTAAATCCAATATACGAAGCTCAAAATAGTGGAACACAATTATAAAAGATTGAATACTAGTTTTTGTCAATACTGAATATTAATAGGAATTTTTAGAAATTAGTCATATTTTAATCAACCTGGTTTTATTTTAAGCGATTTAAAGGGTCGTCAAATTCCACGATATCCATTTTAAAGCATTAATCCATTTATCCATGATGGATAAAAAAACCCGATGAGCTTGATCGAAATCTTAATTCACGCGAACATGCACACTCACATCGAAATCGATTAATATATACGAGTGATGTCGCGGGCAAATTGACTTTAAAAAATGTCACCCACATTAGAAATTCAAACTGCTATATCCCAAGCGTTTTTTAAGGTAAAGACAAAGCAAAAAATACTCCGGAATTCATTATTAAGATAAATAGTTTAGAAAGAACCTTTTTTCAGTTTCTAAATTTTTGTTTATACATCATTATGCATTTAAAAGATTTTTGACAAATTTAAATGGCCACCATTTTGAAACAAGATGGCGGATAAAGTTGGCTCGTGAATTCGGTCAAGACATTGGTATGTACCATGAACACACGGAGTTATATCGAAATCAGTTTATAAATATGCGTATTAACGCGTGACAAATTTCAGACCGTTTCAAAATGTCAATCACACTCGAAATTGAAAGTGCTAAAACTCAGCCATTTTTCAAGATATAGATGAAACAAAAAATGCTCTTTGTATCAAGGTCAAAACACAAAAGAAAAATCTTTTTCAATTTCTTACATTTTTTCACCTAATTTTAAAATTTAAATTTAAAAAAATTATATTCCGCCATTTTGAAACAAGACGGCGGTTGGAACAACGAACTCGTTTCATCCAAATCGGTGTATAAATATACGTGTTATCACGTGACGAAAACCAGATCATTTCAAAATGTGAGCAACACTAGAAATTAAAAGAACTGTAACTCAGACATTTCTTAAGTTACAGACGAAACAAAAAATGCTTTGGAATCTTTGTATCAAGGTCAAATGCATAAAAGAAAAATCTTATTCAATTTCTCACTTTTTTGTACCTAATTTCAAATTTTAAATAAAAAAAAATTTAAATGGCCGCCATTTTGAAACTAGATGGCAGATGGAACACGTTAACGAACTCGGTGCAGGCTTTATTATGTACTATGTACAAACCAAGTAACATCCGAATCGATTTATAAATACGAATGTTATCACGTGACAAAAATCAGATCGTTTCAAAATGTCAACCATAAGAAAAATTCAAAGTGCTATAACTCAATCATTCTTAAAGATATAGACAAAGAAAAAAGGTTCTAGAATCAGTGTTTTAGGATCTAACATATAAAATAAAAATATTTTTCAACTTTTAATTTTCGCATTTAATTTTAAATTTTAAATTTTTTAATTTTATTTAAATGGCTGCCATTTTGAAACAAGATGGCGGATGATACTGGCTAACGAACTAGGTCGAGATATTTGTATGTACTATGTACATACCAAGTTTCATTTAAATCGGTTCATAAATACGTTAGTTATAGCATGGCAAAAATCAGATCGTTTCAAAATGTCAGCCACAAGAAAAATTCAAAATGCTATAACTCAATCATTTTTTAAGATATGGAAAAAGCAAAAAGTGTTCTGGAATTGGTGTTTTAAGATCTAACACATAAATTAAAAATATTTTTCAACTTTTTATTTTTTCGCATTTAATTTTAAATTTTAAATTTTTTTAATTTTTTAAATGGCCGCCATTTTGAAACAAGATGGCGGATGATGCTGTTCAACGAACTCGGTCGAGATATTTGTATGTACTATGTACATACCAAGTTTCATTCATATCGGTTCATAAATACGTTAATTATCGCATGACAAAAATCAAATATATATATGGTTATATATATATATATATGGGTGATGCTCAAAATAGGGGACGATTTCAAAAGTGAAATCTTAAAAAAATTACTTTTAGCAAAATTTCTGAAAAAAATAAGTGTTATTAATATACTATTAGGTATACTTTACATGTAGTTAGCAGAGCTAAATATTTAAAAATTAACTTTAAAAAAAAATAATTAGTATTTTTTGAGCCATGCTAATGACAAAACAAATTGCATGGAACAAATATATTAAGAAATTTTTATTTTCTTCCAGTTTAAATATTTTTTTCTATATTTATTAGCCTTCCTTTTCAGCAAATGGTTTCCATTTTTACATATATACATATAAGGAGAATAAAAACATTACCAAAGCGCAAACTTTATTTACATGAGCAACATCCTGACACTAACAATGTAAGAAGCTGTCTTAGTGATTTTCTGACAGATTTAATGCATATTTTAGGGATAATAAATGTAATACCTAAATTTATATGTAAAATTAAACTTTATAAAAGATACAATATAAGCAATGGTTACATTTATGCACATAGGAGTCTCTAGCATGGACAGAAAAACCATGCTAATGACACTGATATTTGTCCATGCTAATGACAAATTTTAATTTAAATCAGATTATGAGCCATAATATAATCACAATGCAATAGTCCTTTCTGGGGCTTTTTAAAACACAAAAGTCCTATGCAAATAAGTAAAATAAAAATTTTAATTATAAAATAAACATGAAAATTATTATCCATTCTAATGACATACAATTGATGTACGCCCTTAATATTCAACTTCTCTTCTTAAAATACAATACATGCTTCTATTTTCAGGCTGGGATAAAATGGCTATTTGTTGCCATGGAGAAACTTTATATTTTCAAACTATTGTCATATGTGAAAATGAAATTTTGATTAATAACCACCTGTTATAGTATGACCTTGTTTTGAAAATAGAATATGGAGGACAAACTTTAATTCTTTTTTTATATACTATAATTTTATTTTTAAAAAGAAATTTATTGGATAAATCCTCTCCTTGATTAATTTAAAGAAAGAATAACATTTGTTTTATTTTATAAACATGATATTAACTCTTGTAAAAGGTAGTATATACAAGGCACAGCTGCTGTGGACATCCATGCTAATGACATTTTGAACATTTATTCTGCTATTTTAAGGTGTTTTTAACTGAAAAGTGAGTAATTCTTGAGTGCAAATAATGAATAATATTAAGACAAACATATCTAAATAGAAAAACATGACAAAAAACCTCTCAATTTTTTTTGTATGCCGAAAGACATAAATTGTCCCCTATTTTGAGAATAACCCATATACACTATATTGCCATTGATTATTGGACACTTGCGATTTTAGACATTTTGTTAAATATCTATAAAATACAAGAGGAATCACCTCGAAACTTTTAGTGTATAAATATAATAGTATAAGTCATACATCTCTGTGAAGATTTTCCCCCGAAACTCCATAGGGGACCGTCAACAAATTAAAAAAGAATGAATATCTTTTGAATAACCCTGTCAAAACTAATGGAGCAAAAGCGCTCAAACTCTAGATTATGATTGAATGTCTTATTGTAATACACTTTGTTTATTTTAATTCAAATAGCATGCATACTCGCTGAGTAATTAAGGTTTTTATAAAAATGGTCCTAAATTTTTCCAAGTTTTTTCCTTATAATTTTCAGAGTTCTTAATATAAAATAATATTTTTTTCAGAAAATATGACAAACAACATTGCACACAATACTCTGTAATCAGAATTAAAAAATAATGAAAATTGTATACAAAATGAGTTGGTTTACTAAATAATTTTTTACTGCACATGCGTCAATGATATCAAAATTTCATTTGCATATTATGTTAGCTAGATGTATAGAGCAACTTTTGTGAAAGTCACAAAATCATAACTTGAAAATTCTGAAGATAATCGTCAATTGAATAAGTTGAAAATCCGTTATTTTCAAAATGAAGCAAAAACAAGAGGGGTTGTATCCATATATTCATTGATTAGTGTCAACATAGAATGCAGAATACGGGATGTACTACTACATTTAGATAAAATCCCTCATTTTTTGTTCCATTTTGGAAACAACGGATTTTGTCCTTTTTCTATAGACGATTACTTTCAGAATTTCCAAGCTATGATTTTGAGACTTTTACAAAAGTTGCTCTATACATCTAGCTAACATAATATGCAAATGAAATTTTGATATCTTTGACGCATGCGCAGTAAAAAATTATTTAGTATACCTGCTCATTTTTCATACAATTTTTATTATTTTTAAATTCTGATTACAGGGTACTGTGTGCAATGTTGTTTGTCATATTTTCTGAAAAAAATATTATTTTATATTAAGAACTCTGAAAATTATAAGGGAAAAACTTGGAAAAATTTGGGACCATTTTTATAAAAACTTTAATTACTCTGCGAGTATGCATGCTATTTGCATAAAAATGAACACAGTGCATTACAATAAGGCATTCAATCATAATCTAGAGTTTGAGCGCTTTTGCTACATTAGTTTTGACAGGGTTATTCAAAATATATTAATTTTTTTTAGTTTGTTGACGGTCCCCAATGAAGTTTCGGTAAAAAATCTTCACGGAAATGTATGACGTATACTATTATATTTATGCACTAAGTGTTTCGAGATAATTCCTCATGTATTTTTCTCGATATTTAGTAAAATGTCTAAAATCGCAAGTGTCCAATAATCAATGGCAATATAGTGTATATGTCAACATTTCAACGGAGGATGGTTTTGGAGTCTAGGGGTCATGATCGGTGAAAATATACCAACATATTCTAGAAGTTCTTTCCTCCGGACGGCTGCAATAGGTAGCTTTTTACTTTTTGCAATGAAAGCTACCTAAAAGTCCTTACGGCAATGCCGGGAGGAAGAGGTAGCTTTCATATACTTATATATTTATTTTAAATTCAGTTATATAAATGAAATATACGAAGCTCAAAATAGTGGAACACGATTATGTAAGATTGAATACTAGTTTTTGTCAATACTGAATATTAATAGGAATTTTTAGAAATTAGTCATCTTTTATTCAACCTGGTTTTATTTTAAGCGATTTATAGGGTCACCAAATTCCACGTTATCCATTGTAAAGCAGCATGATGGATAAAAAAAACCCAATGAGCTTGACCGAAATCTTAATTCATGTGAACATGCACACTCACATCGAAATCGATTAATATATACGAGTGCTGTCGCGGGCAAATTGACTTTAAAAAAATGTCACTCACATTAGAAATTCAAACTGCTATATCCCAAGCGTTTTTTAAGGTAAAGACAAAGTAAAAAATACTCCGGAATTCATTATTAAGATAAATAGTTTAGAAAGAACCTTTTTTCAATTTCTAATTTTTTGTTTATACATCATTATACATTTAAAAGATTTTTGAAAAAATTTAAATGGCCGCCATTTTTAAACAAGATGGCGGATAAAATTGGCCCGTGAACTCGGTCAAGACATTGGTATGTACCATGAATACACAGAGTTATATTGAAATCTGTCTATAAACATGCGTATTAACGCGTGACAAATTTTAAACCGTTTCAAAATGTCAATCTCATTGGGAATTGAAAGTGCTAAAACTCAGCCATTTATCAAGATATAGATAAAAAAAATGCTCTGGTATCTTTGTATCAAGGTCAAAACACAAAAGAAAAATCTTTTTCTATTTCTTACTTTTTTGCACCTACTTTTAAAATTTAAATTAAAAAAAATAATAATCCGCCATTTTGAAACAAGACGGTGGTTGGAACTGGCCAACAAATTCTGTCCAGGCATCAGTATGTCCTATCTACGCACCAAGTTTCATATAAATCAGTGTATAAATACGCGTGTTATCACGTGACGAAAACCAGATCATTTCAAAAATGTGAGCAACACTAGAAATTAAAAGTACTATAACTCAGACATTTTTTAAGATGCAGACGAAACAAAAAGTGCTTTGAAATCTTTGTATCAAGGTCAAATGCATAAAAGAAAAATCTTTTTCAATTTCTCACTTTTCTGTACCAAATTTCAAATTTCAAATTTTTTTTAAATTTAAATGGCCGCAATTTTTAAACAAGATGGCGAATAAAGCTGGTTAACGAACTCGGTCCAGGCCTTATTAAGTATTATGTACACACCAAATTACATCCAGATCGAGTTATAAATATGAGTGTTATCACGTGACAAAATCTAATCGTTTCAAAATGTCAGCCATAAGAAAAATTCAAAGTGCTATAACTCAATCATTTTTTAAGATATAGACAAAGTAAAAAATGTTCTGGATATGGTGTTTTAAGATCTAACACATAAAATAAAAATATTTTTCTACTTTTTAATTTTTTCGCATTTAATTTTAAATAGAAAAAATTAAATGGCCGCCATTGTGAAACACGATGGCGGATGATGCTGGCCAACGGACTCGGTCAAGATATTTGTATGTACTATGTACATACCAAGTTTCATTCAAATCGGTTCATAAATTCGTTAGTTATAGCATGACAAATATCAGATCGTTTCAAAATGTCAGCCATTAGAAAAATTCAAAGTCCTATAACTCAGTCATTTTTTAAGATATAGACAAAAAGTGTTCTGGAATTGGTGCTTTAAGATCTAACACAAAAAATAAAAATATTTTTCAACTTTTAATTTTTTCGCATTTAATTTTAAATTTTAATTTTTTGAAAAAGTCTTAAATGACCGCCATTTTGAAAAAGATAGCGGATGGTGCTGGCCAACAATCTCGGTCGAGATATTTGTATGTACTATGTACATACCAAGTTTCATTCAAATCGGTTCATAAATTCGTTAGTTATAGCGTGACAAATATCAGATCGTTTCAAAATGTCAGCCATAAGAAAAATTCAAAGTGCTATAACTCAGTCATTTTTAGGTAGCTTTCATTACAAAAAGTAAAAAGCTACCTATTGCAGCCGTCCGGAGGAAAGCACTTCCAGAAAATTTTGGTATATTTTCATAGATCATGACCCCCAGACCCCAAAACCACCCTCCGTTCAAATGTTGAAATATATATATATATATATATATATATAACCATATATATATATATATATAAATATGTAATGATTCGACGAGATCGATGTTCCATAACAATGTACAAGTTCCAGTGGCACACCATCTATGAGGCAGAACAGATTACTACTACCAAGAATCAACAGTGGGACGAGCTGAGCAGTCGCTCCGGCAATTTGACCAGCAGTGGATGAGTTTATTGGGCTATTTCCCCATAAGAAAGTTCAATCAAGCAGTCTTTAAATTAATTTTATTAGAACTCATAAATAAGTTAAGTTCTTTCACGCAATCACCTTGGCACTCTCATCGAATAACTTCCACTTCACCAACTCCGTGATTAAGCTACATTCCACAATATTAGAATTTTGGGGAGAAAGAAGAAACAGCATCCTAATAATTTTTTAAAGTCAATCGCATTCTCGGGAAACATGACATGGCTTCCGAGTAGTTTTTAAAGAAAAAATGCATTCTAATTCAGCGGAGCAATAAAACGCGCGTCTTGATAGTTTAAAGAAAAGGTGCATTCTAACTCTCCTGAAAAGCCAAATGAAAAAATCATTTTCACGACAAAACTAGCGCCCTCCTACTCCGCGTCAATCATTTTAAAAATCCAATCAGGATGGACTCGAGCCTCTAACGGACAAAATGATCAATTCTAATTGGCCGTAATAGGCGGTCTATTGGCAAGAACTATATTTTTTCCTCGGAACACTAAGCCCTTTAGCAACGCGTAGTAACACTTGCCACGCGATGTTAAAAAATAAAAAATAAAATTAAAATCGCAGGAATATGCCAGAAAGTAAAAAGCTTACGAAATACTTCCCGCCTTTTTGAGAAGCAAGAAATAATTTATTAATAACTAAAGTAAGAAAAAGAATTTTAGCTGTTACAAGTTACGAAACTAAGATTGAAATATGTTCCACAAATTTAGAATTGAAGCTAAGAGAGAATAAAAAAAAAATGGCGCAATTTTTTTTTTTTTATTACAAATCCCCCCTCCCAGAAAGACGGGTGAAAAAGTAGGTCTGAGGCCTGCAATTTCACAGAAAGGGAGATGATGCAGACTTAGCTCACGAAGTTGTTGATATAAGTAATAATAATTAGATACTGAATAAAAAAAAAATTTAAATTAATTTCTCTTTTTTATATAAATATAGAATTCAAATTTAAAAACACCAAGGTGATGCGTGGAATAACTTCAAATTTAAATACAATAAAATAGGCTTCAATACAAATACAAGATATAATCTTGTTTAAAGTACACATCATAAAGTAATTTGAAAATATAAGCAATTACCCATAGTAATAACATAAAAATGAAACATAAAAATGAAAAACAATAACGTTAAATTCTTTTTTAACAATGTCAAATCTAGAAATCAATTTTTAAAAGTTTGTTTCAAAAATCCTCTTAAAGTCATATTTGGAATGGCATAGTTCATTACCTCATTTCAAGGATGTCTAATTCATTTAACTGTCCAAATTCATCAGCTAACATTATAATATTAGTTCAGTTTTTGTGTGAGTAAGTCCTTGAACATTCATAACAGTTCCATTTTGGAATCTTTGTGAAAATACTTTTATAATTGTATTTTTAATTAATAACACATTTTATAATATAGTAATAATAAAATTTAACAATGTAAATAATAAACAATATAATTAAGAAACATAATAAGGAAAAATATCAATAATAATAAATATCATAAGTGTAAGTAAATCTCATAATGGGTATAAGTAAATCTCTTAATAAGTAATAATAAATATCACAAAAGACATTCTTTAAATACTTAATCTCGTTTATCTCATCTCATATTTTTGGGATGAAATATAGAGAGAAGTGGAATAAAATAAAAAATGCAATCAACTATGAAATCATTTACTTAATCTGGTAATCCGAGTACAGGATTAAGTAGGAATATGTACAAAAAAAAATTAAAATATAATATGATAAATTAAAATAAAATAAAGATAAATAAAAATTTTGTTCATGTTTGAGAATGCACGTGACCTTTAAAATACTAAGATTCTTAAAAAGAAATATTAATAAATGATAAAAATAAAAAACAAGATCTATTCATGTCAAATAATTACGCAATAAATATTCTCTCGGTGTGATAAAACATTGCAATATACAAGTAGAAAAGAGAAAAAGAAACAAAATTATATTATAATTGACATGTATCTGGACTGGAATGTAGCAGCAAAGAGAGAGAGAAAGAAAAAAAAATTAAAATAAAGTGATAAAAATTTTGTTACTTGATATATAATTAATTTAATAATTGATACATTAAATTTATATTACAAATAGGTTCAGTTGAAAGAAAAAAAAATATTCTAAGTAGAGTAATTCAGTACAGAATAAGAAATTTCCACTTTGTTCGTCTACGCCGGCATAAATAAACAAATATAAAAATTTCCAGACAAGTGACACTCTCGCTGCAGTCAAGAGATATCATTGCCATTCTGTGAGAATTACAGGATATTATCTGAATTAAAATATGAAAAGAAATTTACTGTTTAAGAGAAAAAATTATAAAATGATAAACTAGAGATATAGTTTAAGCTACAGTTTTTACCTGAGTTTGTTGTTGTTGATTAGGGGGTTGTTGCTCATGACTTAATTTAAATTTATCAGGGGAATAATAAGGCCTTAATTTAGATACATGTACTATTTCTGAACTTTTGAACTGGTTTTGCCTATCAATTTCAAAATTTACTTCGGATAATTTGTTAAGGATTTTATAAGGGCCACTAAATACTTGTGATAACTTTCTAGTATTAGGGTACTGAAATTCTTCATAGATAACTAGATCTCCTATTTTAAATTTTGGTTCGATATAATCTTTATCATAATATCTTTTATTTTTTAAATGAAATTCATCAGTTCTTGTTTTAGCAATTTTAAGTGCTTCATGAACAGGGGGATAATAATTTTGTTGTAAGGGGGAGTCATAGGGTAATTGGCCAAAAAGCAAGTACGCAGGTGGAAATTTGGTAATAGAATGGGGTGTATTATTATATTCATTAATTACCTCAGTTAAAAGCTTAGTCCAGGGAATTTTAGAGGTAGTGGAGTTTACTTTACATTTTAATCTAGTTACTATTGTCTGATTTACTCTTTCACATTTCCCATTCGTTTGTGGATGATGGGCAGTGGTCAAACGTTGTTTAATATTATGATTTCGCAGGAATTTTTTGAATCTTGAAGAAGTAAAAGCAGCATTCCTGTCACTAAGTATTTTTTGAGGGGACTGTACACTTGAAATCTTACTAAAACAGAATAATTGTTGAGGGATTTTGATATTGAAAATTTGTTTCAGACAATTTGTATAAGTTTCTGTAGTGACACTTTTGGAAGGAAATGCCCAAACATATCTTGTGGCATGGTCTATTATAATATGGAGATATTTTTTTGTAGAATTATAATAATTGAACCCTCCTACAGTATCAACAGACAGACAGTCAAAAGGTTGATCTGTAGTGGGCATAGCTTGTAATAAGCCAAATTTTTTCTGTCTAGGTTTTTTATTTTTCTGGCAAATATCACAGTATTTAACAAAGTTAGTAATGTCTTGGGTCATATCTGGCCAATAATAGTTAGGAAAAATTAAATTTTGCATTTTCTGAACACCAGGGTGACCAAACTGTTCATGAGCAACATTAAGCAATTTTTTTCTTAGGGACATGGGAACTACCACTTTACGAAAACCTTTTTTTTAACTATAATCAGTCCATTGTCATTAATATAATTTGATCCACACACATTTTCTTTTTCTTGCATCTCAATAATCTCTTTAACGTCAAGAAGAAAAGTAAGGGGCTTACAACAATGAGAAATAGGGTTTCGGGACAACATGTCGGCTTCGACATTTGTAGATCCCTTTAAGTACTCTATTTTGTAATCGAACATACTTAACTTCAATGACCACCTAAATAATCGACCTCTTAAATGTTTGACATTTTTTAACCAAACAAGAGATGCATGATCAGTATGGATGGTAAATTGTACACCGTGAAAGTAATGATAAAATTTATCTAAAGTATCAATGATAGCAAGACACTCTAGTTCGGTAATGAAATAATTTTTCTCATAACTTCTCAATCCTCTAGAAAAATAAGCAATTGGATGTAAAAAGTTATTATGGTCGGGTTGTTTAAGAACTGCACCTACCGCTACCTGAGAAGCGTCAACAAACATGTGTAGGGGTAATTTTGGGTCATAAATCTTTAAAATTGGTTTAGCAATGAGGGCATCTTTTAATTTTTGAAAAGAGTTTTGACATTCAGTATTCCATTCCCAAATAGTATCTTTCTTAAGTAATTTATTTAGGGGGTGTCTAATTTCAGCATATTTGTCAATAAATTTATGATACACATTTATAGAACCAAGAAATCTTTGTAATTCTTTAGTGTTAGTAGGAGGTTTTAATTTTTTAATCGTTTCTATATTAGTATTAGCTGGAGTTAAAGTTCCATTTTGGATTTCATACCCTAGAAAATTGATTTGTTTTTGAGCAAAAGTACATTTAGATAATTTTAATTTAATATTTTCTATTCGGCATAAATCAAAAATTTGGATGAGATGCTGTATATGTTCATCTATTGATTTAGAAAAAATAATTATATCATCAAAATAATAACAAGCAAAGTCTATTTTATATTTTGTAAGAATTCTTCTAATTGTCCTGTTGAAAATTGGGGGGCCTACCTTTACACCAAAGGGGAGAACATTCCATTCCCAGAGCCCACAATTAGTAGTAAAGGCTAACTTTTCGGAATCGGCTGGGTGAATAGGTATGTGCCAATAGCCTGAGGCTAAATCTAGTGTAGAGAAATATTGGGCACCACTTAATTTGTCTAAAATTTCATCTATTCGGGGTAAAGGTTCAGCGTCATTTTTCATGATAGAATTTAATTTTCGGTAGTCAACACACATTCGGGTTTTTTTACCTTCATCTCGTTTATTTACTAACGTAACTGGAGAAGAGTATGGGCTATAACTTTCTTTAATTAACCCAGCAGCTAATAATGATTGGATTTGCTGAGATATTTCTTTTTCATCAGCAGTGGATGTACGATAAGGCCTCAAAGATATTGGTAGGTCAGATTTAAGATAAATACGCTGAGGTTCAATATTAATTCTCCCTACATCATATTTATTTTTTGCAAAAATATCTAAATAATCCCGTAAAAGTTCCCTTACATTTTTATTTTGAATAGCATTCAGATCCCCCAATAGATTATAATCATCATTATTAGTTCGCGACAAGGATTGAGGAGTTATGGTATTTCCATAATCGGGTTGCACAGTAGTATCATTTTTTATAATATCAAAATGAAGCAATTCTAAGTTATCACTGGATATGTTGACATATGGGTTTAACGAAATATTGTCTTGTAACACCTGGCTTTTTGCACAATCAATTTTCAATTTAAATTTGGCACAATCAGGTAAACCTAAAATAGCATAGTCCAAATCAAGTTGACTTACTAAAAAATTAACATATCTCTTTATATTACCAAATTTAATACATAATCGACAAGATTTATTAATTGTAAGAGTTCCTTGTGCCTGTCTGATAGTAATAGGGGTAACATTATGTAAATTACCATTTAAATATCGAACAAATTTGAGGGGTAAAATTGAGACAGTTGATCCACTATCCACCACACAATACACTTTGTTATTGCCCACATATCCAGGGATAAATAATTGTCAGACATTATTAGTAGGGGGTGGTTGAATATGAGCAGGAGTTTGAGCTTGACAGGAATTTGTGTTAAATATACAACTCCTCTCCCAATGATATGCATTTTCTATGCCTCTGTTTAAACATACTCTGCACGGACGACTAGGGTAATTGTTTTGATAATGAGTTGCAGGCATTCTAGGAGTGAAAAACCTAGGATTAAAATTTTGGGATGGATTGTTTGGAGTAGGTCGAGTCCAATGTCTGGGCTGAGGATTGGGATTGTGCATTGGTCTAGTTTGTTGAAAATTTCTATTGCCGTTATTAGAGGTATGATTTGGAATCGCTGCTAATTGTTTAGCAATGCGAAACCATTCACGAGTATTGGAAGGAGGGTTAACCATCAAACAATTTTGATACTCCGGCTGAAGGCCATCAATTAATCCCTGTATAATTAAATTTTCCTCAAGCTGAAGTTGCCTTCCAATCTCAACTTTCTTTCTAAAATAAGAATCCAAATCACTTAGATCATTTAACTTTAAGGAAGTAAATTCAGAAAATTTTGGAACACTAACTTGAATGAATTTTTCACTTAAAATCTCGACAATTTCTTCATAAGTAGCACAATCCAAACAATCATTTATATAAGTTTTTAGCGCTTCCCCCTTTAAATATTTTGAAATATTTTGGTGTTTCCACTCATTATCTTTCTTTTCTACCGAACATTCTCGATCAAAATGTTTAAACCATTTAAATATATCCATGCCCGACCCAAATTCAAAAGGGACAATATCAAGTTTATTTTCTGACATTTTTTCTTCTTTTACTAATCCTGAACTTAGTAACATGAAAGAAGGATAATTCATATGGAAAATATTTAAATGCTATACTTCAATTATTAAAATTCAATTACTATACTTCAAATACCTCAATAAATAATAATAAAAATAAATAAATAATAAATAAATAAGTAATAAAATAATAAATATCGGGTTTCCATACATGGGAAATAACAAATAATTTTAAAAACAAAAATACTTTTCTTTACGTATGGAAAATAAATTTTGCAACAGAGTATTTTTTTAACAACAAATTAATCCATCTTTCGATTTAAAAAAAAAAATAACACCTTTAAAACTAAATAAAATTTCTATGAGCAGAAAATTTTAATTAATTATAAATTAAGAACAAATTTATTTTTTAATATCTGTAATAAAAGAGAGAAAAAAAAATCAAGAATTTAAACAAAGAAATTATCATTAAATTTCTTAATCAATAAAACAATAAAATAATAAATAATAACTTACAGACATGTTCGATGTGGCCTTGTTCAAATACCTAATTTTTTATTAAACTAAACAAAAATAAAGAACTTCGTAGATACGACTCACAGGTGTAAATTTCAATTATCTTGTATTACTGATGGAATCTACCGTAGTTTCGCAACCATACAGCAGGTGTTCATTTATTATGAAATGAAAATTTATCAAAATATTTATGCACTTTTACCTAGAAAATACAGTAAATAAATAAATAAAAGAAAATGATGTTGAATTGATTTCATGCAGGTGATCTTTTGTAATTTTTATTTTGCATATCTCACAGTTTGGTTGCATATCTCACAGTTGAAAAGTTTCTCACTAGAATGCGAGGTATATTTCACAATTAAAATATTTGTAGATGTAGATACCACACATAATTACAAACAAAACTTTATAAGACGATCTTTTTTCACAGATTGATTCATGTCGGTTCAAGATGGGTAATAAACAAAGGTCGAAGTTCCAGCAATTAGTTTCAAGCTCGGCGAAAATGGCACGTGCACACACAGCGTTGCGAAGAATTTTCTAGAGACGTATGCAGGTTCATTTAAGAAATCCTGCCGGCTAATATGTAATGATTCGACGAGATCGATGTTCCATAACAATGTACAAGTTCCAGTGGCACACCATCTATGAGGCAGAACAGATTACTACTACCAAGAATCAACAGTGGGACGAGCTGAGCAGTCGCTCCGGCAATTTGACCAGCAGTGGATGAGTTTATTGGGCTATTTCCCCATAAGAAAGTTCAATCAAGCAGTCTTTAAATTAATTTTATTAGAACTCATAAATAAGTTAAGTTCTTTCACGCAATCACCTTGGCACTCTCATCGAATAACTTCCACTTCACCAACTCCGTGATTAAGCTACATTCCACAATATTAGAATTTTGGGGAGAAAGAAGAAACAGCATCCTAATAATTTTTTAAAGTCAATCGCATTCTCGGGAAACATGACATGGCTTCCGAGTAGTTTTTTAAGAAAAAATGCATTCTAATTCAGCGGAGCAATAAAACGCGCGTCTTGATAGTTTAAAGAAAAGGTGCATTCTAACTCTCCTGAAAAGCCAAATGAAAAAAATCATTTTCACGACAAAACTAGCGCCCTCCTACTCCGCGTCAATCATTTTAAAAATCCAATCAGGATGGACTCGAGCCTCTAACGGACAAAATGATCAATTCTAATTGGCCGTAATAGGCGGTCTATTGGCAAGAACTATATTTTTTCCTCGGAACACTAAGCCCTTTAGCAACGCGTAGTAACACTTGTCACGCGATGTTAAAAAATAAAAAATAAAATTAAAATCGCAGGAATATGCCAGAAAGTAAAAAGCTTACGAAATACTTCCCGCCTTTTTGAGAAGCAAGAAATAATTTATTAATAACTAAAGTAAGAAAAAGAATTTTAGCTGTTACAAGTTACGAAACTAAGATTGAAATATGTTCCACAAATTTAGAATTGAAGCTAAGAGAGAATAAAAAAAAATGGCGCAAATTTTTTTTTATTTTATTACATATATATATATGATTTTTGTCATGCGATAACTAAAGTATTTACGAACCGATTCAAATGAAACTTGGTATGTACATACAAATATCTCGACCGAGTTCACTGGCCAGCATCATCCGCCATCTTGTTTTAAAATGGCGGCCATTAAAAAAATTTAAAAAAATTAAAATTTAAAATTAAATGCGAAAAAATTAAAAGTTGAAAATTATTTTTATTTTATGTGTTAGATCTTAAAACGCCATATCCAGATCACTTTTTACTTTGTCTATATCTTAAAAAATGATTGAGTTATAGCACTTTGAATTTTTCTTATGACTGACATTTTGAAACGATCTGATTTTTGTCATGCTATAATTAACGTATTTATGAACCGATTTGAATGAAACTTCGTATGTACATAGTACATACAAATATCTCGACCGAGTTCGTTGGCCAGCATCATCCGCCATCTTGTTTAAAAAAAGAAGCCATTTAAAAAAATTTAAAAATTATAAAAATAAAAATAAATGAGAAAAAATTAAAAGTTGAATTTTTTTTTTCTTTTTATGAGTTAGATCCTAAAACACCGATTCTAGAACACTTTTTACTTTGCCTATATCTTAAAAATTGATTGAGTTATAGCACTTTGAATTCTTCTTATGCCTGACATTTTGAAATAATCTGATTTTGGTCACGTGATAACACTCGTACTTATAAATAGATTTGGATGTAATTTGGTATGTACACAGTACTTAATATAGCCTGGACCAAGTTCATTAACCAGTTCCATCTGCCAACTTGTTTAAAAATGGCGGCCATTTAATTTTTTTTTTCAAGTTTTCATTTGAAATGAGGTACAAAAAAGTGAGAAATGGGAAACGATTTTTCTTTTATACATTTGACCTTGATACAAAGATTCCAAAACACTTTTTGTTTCGTCTGTATCTGAAAAAATGTCTGAGTTGTAGTACTTTTAATTTCTAGTGTTGCTCAGATTTTGAAATGATCTGGTTTTTGTCACGTGATAACACGCGTATTTAGATGAAACTTGGTGTGTAGATAGGACATACTGATGCCTGAATCGAGTTCGTTGGCCAGTTCGAACCGCCGTCTTGTTTCAAAACGGCGGAATATTATTTTTTTAAATTTTAATTTTAAAATTAGGTGCAAAAAAGTAAGAAATTGAAAAAGATTTTTCTTTTGTGTTTTGACCTTGATACAAAGATTCCAGAGCATTTTTTGTTTAATTTATATCTTGAAAAATGGCTGAGTTTTAGCACTTTCAATTTCCAGTGAGATTGACATTTTCAAACGGTCTGAAATTTGTCACGCGTTAATACGCATATTTATAAACTAATTTCGATATAACTTCGTAACTCCGTGTGTTCATTGTACATACCAATGTTTTGACCGAGTTGACGGGCCAACTTTATCCACCATCTTGTTTCAAAATGGCGGCCATTTAAATTTGTCAAAAATCTTTTTAATGTATAATGATGTATAAACAAAAAATTAGAAATTGAAAAAAGGTTCTTTCTAAACTATTTATCTTAATAATGAATTGCAGAGTATTTTTGCTTTGTCTTTCCTTGAAAAACGCCTGTGATATAGCAGTTTGAATTTCTAATGTGGGTGACATTTTTTTAAAAGTCAATTTGCCCGCGACAGCACTCGTATATATTAATCTATTTCGATGTGAGTGTGCATGTTCACATGAATTAAGATTTCGATCAATCGCGTTGTTTTTTTTATCCATCATGCTGCTTTAAAATGGATATCGTGGAATTCAGCGACCCTATAAAACGCTTAAAATAAAACCAGGTTTAATAACAGATGACTAATTTCTAAAAATTCCTATTAATATTCAGTATTGACAAAAACTAGTATTCAATCTTACATAATCATGTTCCACTATTTTGAGCTTCGTATATTTGATTTATATAACTTAAAAATAAAATAAATAAATAAGTATATGAAAGCTACCTCTTCTTCCCGGCATTGCCGGAAGGACTTTTTAAGATATAGACAAAATAAAAAGTGTTCTGGAATTGGTGCTTGAAGATCTAACACAAAAAATAAAAATATTTTTCAACTTTTAATTTTTTCGTATTTAATTTTAAATTTTTAATTTAAAAAAAATTAAATGCCCGCCATTTTGAAACAAGATGGCGGATGATGCTGGCCAACGAACTCGGTCGAGATATTTGTATGTACTATGTACATACCAAGTTTCATTCAAATCGGTTCATAAATACGTTAGTTATCGCATGACAAAAATCAGATATATATATATATATATATATATATGTCAACATTTGAACGGAGGGTGGTTTTGGGGTCTGGGAGTCATGGTCGGTGAAAATATACCAAAATTTTTTGGAAGTGCTTTCCTCCGGACGGCTGCAATAGGTAGCTTTTTCATTTTTTTAATGAAAGCTACCTAAAAGTGTGTTTCTGTTTGCAAGTGGAAAGTTCATTTTTTTTCTTAGAACATATGCATGTATTTTGAAGTTGTGTGTAAATGTTGGGGAAAAATCACTTTAAAATAATGTTTCCTTTCGACTCGTTCGCAATGCTTAATAGAATTATATTTGAAAAGTAAAACATAGTTTTCAATATAGATTTATTTAAGTAAATTTTATTGTAAATTTTCTTTGAAGAAAATAAAAATACAGTCAGAAAACTATTCTTAAGCTGAAAATTTCATTGTTTTGTAGATGTGTGTTTTTTTTTTTTTTTTTTTTTTTTTTTTTTTGTAAGTTATATTATATAGATGTATATATATCTTACTGTTTCATTTATATATTTATTTCTGTTTAAATTGTAATTACGTATTGTTTATTGTATTTTAGGTAAGGCTTTTTGGCGTAAGAAAAAATGTATAAGAATGTACCAGTATAGAATTTACTTAACGCTATTTATTTTTTTTAACAGTTTAATTTCTTTACAAAAATTTAGTTTCCAATTTACAAAAATGAAGCTTTACTTATAAACAAAATTTAGAATTAGATATCCATGAATAATACTTTAAAGAAATATACATCTGTGCATTTTTATGCAGATAATTATAAACTAAAGAGGTCTGTTTGATTATAGTATCTAATCAATCTACTATACTGTTGATTTGTTCCAATATTTGTTATGCAATGAATAATTATTTGTACTGATGAGGCCTTGCGTGTATCTTGCGAAATGTTTATTCTTGTATTTTTAAATGCATTCTAGTGTTTTAATTTTTTTATATAAATTTTATTTGTTTTTTAAAAGTGTATTCAAGCCTGTATTAGTGTACACTGTAAAAAAAAGGGTCGATCTACTAAAAAAACTTTAGTGATCCTTGTAATTACTAAAAAAATTTTAGTAATCGTAGTCGGTTACAAGAAAATCAGTAAAAATTACTAGAAAAAAGTTAGCAACGAAGAGTTAATAGTTTTATATTTTTAATAACTATTACTAAAACTCGCTTGGTGTGGCCTTGGTAGCATAGTGGTTATAGTAACGGACTCCCGATTAAAAGGTCCCGCGTTCGATACTGGCCACCGCCAAATACACCCCGAATGTATGTAGTGTAAGTGCTCGTTAGTAAAGGAATTATGTAAATCCTGTCTGAGTAGTTAGCTATGTTTGGTGCTGCCATCTATTGCAGTTTTGCGAAAATCTTCCGCTTCAGAAGTCTGGATTCAGCTCGAAGGAACCTCCTGCCCTTCGGGCGCACGTAATGGTTATTAAAAATAATTTTGGAGCTATTACTAAAATTTGCTTGGTGGCTCATACTAAAAATTTTTAAGTTAGTTATACAAAAAATTCTTTTGTTTAGTTTACAAAAGAAATGTTTGTTTCACTTGCAAAAAAAAAGTTTGTAATGGTTACTAAAAAATTCTGCGGAATACAAATTTACTAAAAAATTTTAAGTAACCTCTTGAATTTTTTTTACAGTGTATATAATCCAATCTTTTAAAGCTATTGGAATAACAGAAGACTTTTTATTATGAAATGTATAAAAACTGTTTTCGTAAAAAAATATATTGTTTTTGTCTTCCTCCCTTTGGTGTTACCCTGTCATGAATTGATAATTTTACATGTACAGAAATTCAGTGCTGCGCTATTACTTATTTTTGAAAGAAAACTTTGTTTACACTGTAAAAAAAATTCAAGAGCTTACTAAAAAATTTTTAGTAAACTTGTATTCCACAGAATTTTTTAGTAACCATTACAAGCTTTTTTTTTGCAAGTGAAACAAGCATTTCTTTTGTAAACTGAACAAAATAATTTTTTGTATAACTAACTTAAAAATATTTAGTATGAGCCACCAAGCAAATTTTAGTAATAGCTCAAAAATTATTTTTAATAACCATTACGTGCGCCCGAAGGGCAGGAGGATCTTTCGAGCTGCATCCAGACTTCTGAAGCGGAAGAATTTCGGCAAAACCGCAAAAGATGGCAGCACCAAACATTGCTACCTGCTCCGACAGGATTTTCATAATCCCTTTACTAACGATTACTTACACTACATACATTCGGGGCGTATTTGGCGGTGGCCAGTATCGAACCTTGGACCTTTTAGTCTAGAGTCCGTTACTATAACCACTATGTTATCAAGGCCACACCAAGTGAGTTTTAGTAATAGTTATCAAAAATATAAAACTATTAACTCTCTTCGTTGCTAACTTTTTTCTAGTAATTCTTACAGATTTTCTTGTAAACGACTAAGATTACCCAAATTTTTTTAGTAATTACAAGGATCACTAAAGTATTTTTAGTCGATCGACCCTTTTTTTTTACAGTGTACGTTTCTATAGTTCCCTGAAATGTATGAAGTTCTTTAAAAAAAATGCAATCCTATCTAAATGACTGTGTTTCGGTCTAAAACTTGAAAGCATTGCTATTGAGTGTTTGATTTTGAATCATGATATGTTATCAAATCGAAATTAAATGACACTTTTGTACCCTGTATTGGCTTATTTCATTGATGGTAGCATGAAGCATGTTTATTAATGTAGATATTAAATGATGCACAGTATTTTAAATAACTTAAAAGTGCTTGCTAATCATTTTCTCGTAATAAAAACATTTAATCTAGATATTTCGGTATTTTTCTTTGAAAATTATGCAAATTAACATTTATTGAGCAAGAAATAAATGACAATATAGTATTACTTTAATTTGTAAGTTCAAGGTGCAGTTTATAGTCATTTATATTTAAATACAACTAAGGTAATACAAAAATGCGTATATGTGTTTCTGAATTTTTATTATGTTATAATTGGAGTTATTTTAAATAAGAGATGTACGTAAAATTGATTACTTTTTATTTACTTTCGAGAACCGATTTTTTTCATTGTTGAGAACTTTAGTACGTTGGCAATCATACATCCTCGAATTTGTATAATGTTATATTGTTAATAGAAAATCTATCTTAACGAATCTATATTTCAAGACCCGCAGTCCTTCGTGACGACATCTTACGTACAATGTAAGACAAATAACTAAATAAAATTAGTAATTATGTAGATGTAAACATACACAAATATTTTTACTTAAATAATGTTTATTTTAATTTTAAATGAACACTGTACAAAAAAAAATAATTCTACAAAACCAATTTTTGTAAAGGTACAAAAATCTGTTTCTTAACAATTCAAATCACTAAAATTACGGGAAACGTACTCAAACATTATTTCTAACCCTTTTTCCAGATACATAAAATGTTTTAACCTTAACAGCTTTCTAAAAAATTCTTAGTGACGTTACATATTTTTAGATTTACAATTCTAGCGTGTACCTTTTTACCTAAAATTTGTTGTTTCTGTTTTATAAAATGATCTTGAAATCCAAGTTTCCTGAACAAAATTAGTAATTCAACAGATTACTTTTATACAGTGTACTGCGCAATTTCTGGATCTTTATATTTTAAACTAAATACATCCAAACGAGTCTTAAGTTTAGGATATCACTGCGATCCACAAACATTTGCGCAGCCTCAAAATATTAGGATTATATTTTTAATTACCCACCATAAGTAGTACAGTCTAAGTCTTGCAATCGTTTTGAAAATCGATTTTATAATGTATTTGCACGTTTCAGACAATGGAGATTTCGAAAAACATATTTTTAAGAAAATAATTTTGCCGTCCGTCTGTCTATCTGTGTGGATGTAAAAAAATTATCTCCAGTTGAAATGAGTGAGAGACTTGAAATTCGGTATGTAATTAACATGTGATATTGTAAAGAAGCCTATTAAATATCAGTAACCCCGTGAAACCGGAACTGTTTTTTCGGACTCACGAAATATTCTTTCATTTGAAAGGTAAATAAAAATTTTCGAGTTTTTAAAATGTTGTGTAGTAAATGTAAAAGTCATTAAAAACATAAATTTTGCATTAAAAAAATGAAGTCGTTCTGATAATTAGTTGCCGAGATATTTGTAATCCTAATTTCCAGACTCGTCGATTCTTTCAAGACCCTATATTTCATTCAAATTTGTATTTAAGGTATATTTTACATTTTAATTGGGTATGATACGCTTAAAACTATTTATTTTAAACATGCTGTGTTGACTTTTAATTGTAATATTTATATTATTTTTAGTTCTGCTATTAAAATATAAAAATTAGGAAATTTCATTTTTTACAAACTCACGCTACCATTTACTTACAAGGAAGTTCTTTATACGGGGCATACTCATATTTTTTTTTGAAAAAATACTAATGAAATTACTCACGTATGTAATAAAGGAGAGGTGAAAATTACCAGCGAAATTGCAGCAGAAAACGTGTAACGAAATAAAATACTTTCAAATATTTGGCATGAAAGGACGAGAGTCTCACTCGATTTGGCGAGCAGCACTTTTTCCCGCCAAAAGCAAACGATTTTAATGCAAATGAAAACTTTTGGATTTTTAGAATACGTGTAAATGGTATTTAATGAGTTTAAACATAAACAATGAGAGATTTTAATATATATATATATATATATATATATAAAAAAACAAAAGAAATTCCATATCCCCAAAATACATGGAAGTCTTCATCAGGGAGGCCCCTCCATGTAGGGGTAAATAAAGAGAAGTTTCTGAAAGGATGTAGGCTCATAAGCTAAATTACATCCTTAGCCCCCAACTTCTCAGATTTCAGAAATCAAACTCAAACCTTCAAAAATATTATAAATATATACAAAAATTTTTTTAAAAATACCAAAGGACAAGACCAAAAATTACACAAACAAAAAAGGAAAATTACCTACAAAACTAAATATAAAAAATAAAATTGTAAAATACAAACCCCCAGGAATACAAAACCCTCTTCAGCTAGTGGGGCCATTCACTAGCGCTTCAATCTCGCCCTAAATTGAAACCAAGCATCCGTAAGTAAAGAAACACTGAGACTCAGAAACTTTCAGTTAACATATAAGATGGATAACAGTTAACCATTAAAATCTTTTTTAAACCACTCATAGCCAATTCTAGATCTGTTTTGTTATTGCAAATCCTGCGGATCCTATTAACTTGTGAATACATAATATTTTTTAAAACTTTTTTGATTGAAGCAATCAATCGACCAATTTTTCCGTTTCTTATGTGCATTTGAAATTTTGTACCCCAAACTTTAATGGCGGCTATCTCCTTTGGAAAACCTTTGGGATCCTTGGTTTCCTATTTACCATTACTCGTCTTGATGTGTTCTATCACCTCCTAGCGTATATACCATTTGTTTATGGACACCCTGTATATATATAATTCCATATGTATATATTAATTTTTGCTATAGTTATTTATTTAATTTACCTCTGGAAAAAGTATTTTCATATACAAATAATTCTTGTTTTGATATATTTAACGTATTCAAAAATAAAAGCCAGATGTTACCAGAGCAACAAAAATCGCAAATAAAATTTCGTGGATAAAATTGTTCACATTTTTACGCATGTCAAAACTAATTGATATTTTTATAAATGCATAACAATAAAAGCAACTCTTTTTTTTTCATTATAAATTCAAAAATAAATCTGCACATAAAAAAAATCGTTGAGTTTTTTTTTTCATAATTTTGATATAAATTTGCACTTTAAAAATAATTTTCTAGTATTTTTTTTATATCTTAAGATTGGGAGTTCGGTGGTTAAATGTAAAGCAACTGTTGCGAAAGTTTTTAGAATCAGCAATTGACTACATAGGGCAAATTAATTATTTTTAATTGCATATTTCTTATAGTATTATGTTTTTTTGTGTATTGACAGACCCAAATTTATATTTTGAATGACTGCAAAAATTTTAAAGTTTGTGCCGTAATGCAATAAGGTAATTCGTTGAAAATGTGAAATTGCTAAAAAATGAAAACCACCATATATTTGCATATATATTTTAATATGCTGCTTAAAAATTTTAATTCCAATAACGTCAACTTTTCAAAAGTGTTTTGCATAAAATAATAATAAAATTGCCGAAAATATTATCACTATGCAAAACATTTTGACACGATAAGGATATGTAACCTTTATAATCATTACAAAATCTCCGTAAACGTCTTATTTTACTAATTGATACAAGAATTATTACAGAAATGAATTTCAGTATAAATCTGTTATTTAATGCGTTACTGAAACATCTTCATGTGTAAATAATCATTTATATTTGTTATTAGATGTAATATACATAGGCAAAAAAGGTATTTCCAAAGAAAAGCGTTCGTGGAGGAAAATGTTCTACTTAATCGTTGTATGGTTTCTTTCAAATGTGCATTAATCGTTGAGAATTTATATAACAAATAAGAGTACATACATGAAAAAAGCGACTCTACTACGTTTCAAATTCAAGCTTATTTCAGATTTAAAATAGACACTCGTGAATCATTCTGCTTATTAACTCTACTTTCACATATTGCAAACGCTTTGGGAGTAACACATAATTTTTTGCTCATTGCAAACATAAATAACTTGAAATTACGCATTGAAAAAACCTTTGAATATTTTTTTAAATATAATTTTTCTGTAACCTTAAATATTTTAAATCATTTTCAATCATTCTTTTTTTTTATGTCTAAAGAAAGCGTTTGAAGGTTTAGTAATGTAAAGCAGCTGTTGACAAAGTTTTTCAAATCGGCAATTGATTATAAAGTGGAAATTATTTAGTTTCAAATTATGTATTTCTTGTTATATTATGTTTTTCATTGGTTTGACTGATCCAGATATATATTTTGAATTACCATGAAAATTTTACAATTTCTGTCGTAATGCAATTAGATAATTCGTTGCAAAATTGAGATTCCTAAAAAATGGAAACTACCATATAACTGCATATCTGTGCATGTAAAATAAGAGATGTCTGTCTACCTACTTATCTAACCGCGAATAACGCCGAATTTCTAACACCCAGGTCTTTTAAATTTTGTCAAGTATGGATGCTAAATCCGGAAAATACACTTCGCGGCCGGATATTTAAATTTCAGTTTAGATTTAAAAAATAATGAAAACTTTCTGAGTAAGAGGATATTTGTAGTTTTCCACCAATCGAAACCAACGATGCAGCCAGGTTAGAGGATATTTGCACTACTTCATCAATTCATAACAACGAAGCAGTCAGTCAATGAGAGCAGGAGGTAAATATAGGATTTAACGACGACATTTCGTGGCCGAATGATACCAACAAATTGTACACTCATTTGTTAATTTTTCCTGTTTTAATAATTTTCTTTTTCTTTATTTATTTTCATTCGATCTACAAAATTTTATTATGGCACCATCCAAAAAAGTTACAAATTAGGTAAATACTGGTTTTATGTTTTCCCAGGTTTTGTTCAGATGTAACCAAGCGCATGTCGCGCTCGAGCTCAGAAGATTTTGCATGGAATAAGTCCTTTAAGTTTTTTTTAAATCAATTATTGCATTATTTTTGTGTTTCAAAACAGCTTAAGTCAATGACTGTATTTCTTTATTCTTTAAAAACATGGTTTTCTTTACAGAAATACTTACCTTTGTTCACTCAGATAAAATAAAAAAAAATCCAAATTTTAAAATTTTTTTCAGATAAAATTATATTTTTTTCTAACTTAGTATGAGAGTAGACTTTAAATTTTCGAAATTTCTTTGTAAACATCTAATGCCCCGAGCAACAAAAGGGTGGACGAGCTTGTATAATATAAAATGCTGCTTAAAAATTTTCATTCCTATAGCGTTAACTTTTCATAAAATATTATGAATAATATAATAATAAAGTGACAAAAAATGTAGTAACTTTGCGAAACATATTGACACGTTAATAATATGTGATTTTATAATCATTACACAACATCAGTAATTGTCTAATTTCACTAACTGATGCAAGAATAATTACGAAAAGGGATTCCAGGACATGTCTGCTGTTTAATGCGTAAATGTAACGTTTTCAGGCGTAAATCATTATTTGTATTTGTTATTAGAAGGGAAATAGCTTCATTTTTAGCACTTTCCAACTTAGTTGAAAAGTGCTTATGCATTTGGTTTGTCTGTTCATCTGGCCGTCTGTCCGCGCTCGAACTCACGTAAATGTACTCGGATTGCCATGAAATTTCAGGACGTTATTGACGTTTACCCTAGCACAAGTCCTATCGAAAATGCTACTACCTAGTTTCTACCAAGACTAGTTTACCAACAGGGCGAATCAAAATTTTCCCATTACATTACGGCCTATTGGGAAAAATCGTTTCAAAGGAATTTTAAAAATGTTATACCCTGTCAAACATATTAAAATATGCATTCTATTAAATATAAGGCGAAAATGTAGCTATTATTCATTTACAGGGCCACACAAAAGAATTCCATTAGATAATGGTAAAAGGGGGAATTGTGCGTAACATATTTTAAATATATTAAGCTGTTTCATGTATAATAAAATTGATATATGTCACTGAAGCTTAATGTAAATTATACGCTACTGTCTTGCATAATATGAAGTACATAGCATTTACAGGGCCACACAAAAGATTTCAAATAGGATATTCTTTCCGAAGTATCATATATGTGTCCGATGACGGCTGATGGAGGGATGATATGCGCGTTTATATTTCGCTAAATATATGCACATTATGAGGTGTGTATAAATGTTATAGTTGATATACAGGGCTACCCAAAAGAGTTCAGCGTTACTGAATATGAGCGTAAATTATTTAAACGTGGTTCTTAAATAAGCTATGCATTTTTACGCTGAGCTTCATTCAATTTACTGAGAAATGTTTTCAGAATATAGATAAAAGGATATACAGGGCCAAAGAATTCGGTACATGTATGTCTAAGAATGATGATTTATGAGAATGTGATTTCAGTTGTTTTAAAAGTATTTTAGTTTACAATAAATTTTAGCCTAATGCTGATGTGTAATAAAGGTACAATGTAAACTACAGGGCTGAAAAAAAGTATTCAAGTATGTTTCCATCTAATAGTATGAATTGCTGAAAAAAAAAATCAAGCTACTGGGTCTTTTCTTGCTAAACTAAATTTTCCCATTATATCAACTGACATATGAAATACAGGGCTGTTCAAAAGTACTGGAATACATATTTGGGTATATTTGTCTATACACTATTATTTTCCTAAATAACAAGGTTTTGTTAAAGATTTCATTAAGTATTGGAAAGTGCTTCATAATCTATGCTTAACGCATGATTTTTCTTACTTTTTTTTTCGGTAAATGATGTTAATTTACTTTGATGACGACATGATCATTGATAATTTTAAACGCTTTTATTTTAAATGTAAAAAATAGCATCGATTAAGTAATGTAACAATCAAAATTCATTTTATTGGTATTTAAAAATGTAGTAACCCAGTTGAAAAAACTGTATTGAAAAATTAAAGTTTAAAAAAAAATAAAAGTGAACTAGTTTCATTGAAAAGAAAATTAAAAACGATGAAATAGAACCTATAGATACTCAGTATATTTCAACTTTCTTCTCACACTTCTAGCCATTTCGCACTGCAGTCGACAACTTCTAGCTACACAGTGAACTGGCAACAAATTCTACTCATTTTGCTAATTGATTGAAAACTCCGGCCATTTCGAAATAAAATCGGCCAATTATAGCACTAACCAGTGAATTAAAAACGAAGTTGACTACTTCGCGAAAGGGAGAAATTCGGTCTTTAGCCGTTACCTTTATGCATAAGCATTTGTCTAATGAGTAGACGTTTTGTCAAAATAAAATTAGTTTCATTCTGCAGAATAGGTACAATAAATGATGAGAAAATGTGCATAAATAAAGTAATTTTTAGAAATTATTCAGATTTCTGTGAAATTTTAATATTTTATTTTTGAAGGATAGTCTTTGCTTATTTGGTGTAGCTTATCTTTCCTACAAAAATATCACATAAAGCTTTTCTTAGCCATTTCAATTAAACAGTCGGGGACAAAAAAAAAATATTAATAAATAAATAAAAATAAATACCATTCTTACAGCATGAATGAAATCTACACAATTTGATGAGCCTAAAACAATTTTTCATGCAATCGTACGATAAGTAAGAGAGGAAATGTGAAGGTCTCGGGATTTAAAGTGAAGGGCTGTATCCAAATTGATGTTCGGTACTTAATTGTTGACCGAGAAAGACCTATCCTTGATCAAAGCATCTTAAACGAAACAGAAGCAGTTACTGATCATTGGTGTATCACAGGATAGCATAAAAATTTCAAAAATATAGTCACTTGTATTGTAGCCGGCTCCTTAAACCATCATTTTGCCGTTTTCTTTGCATGATTTGAAATTTATTTGCAAGAAAAATTCGAAATTCTGTACTTCCTTTAAAAGCAAGAGTTTATAAATTTAAATCCATCAAAACATGTTGGTTGCAACTCATAACTTTTTGAAATACAAATTTGATAATTCACAATTCATGGCACACAATTATAAAAATTGCAAATTCGATGTATTTATGTTGGTTACTTTAGTATTATTGTTGCATAAAATTTACCATATTACGAGTATAAGTGTAGGAGATATTAATAAATATAAAAATGTAAATTAACATTAAGAGCACTAAATTTGAATTTTTATAATTCAAAAATTTTCATTGATCTGACTTTGAACTCTTATAAGGTGTTCTGGTGTAATAACGTCAGGCGGGGTAATAACGCCAAGTGCGCATGCATATTATAATAGCAATATTATGCATAATTATGAAATAATCTGGCAAATGACACCCATGTGCTCTGCGCAGAAGGATTTTGAGTCATATAAATCGCAAAAAACAGCTTAAAGTTAATTTTTTCTATTTGTAGGCCTTATTGCTTTTACAAGCAACTAAAATTAACGCTTGATCTAAAATTTGCGATATGCGTTTTGTGATGTGAAGACTATTTTTTTATCCGGAAATACTTTGTTTATTGCATAAATTTGTAGTGTATTTTATGTAGTTTCAAAATCTTGTAGAAAATTTTGGATATCTTCGAGAGATAATTTGTATTTTAATATGTACTGCGCAATAAGTATACCGGGGTAATAAAGCCAATCCTTGGCATTAATATTATATAACAACGATTTTCTTTTTGAAGTTTATATCTATTATTCAAATTATACAAACAAATTAATTAACGATTATCCAATCAGCTTTGAATATTGATCGATTCTGAAGATATATAGAAGCAGTCAAAGGTTTCGGGTCTGAATAAAAAGTGCGTTATTTTGTAAGTATACTCTTATGTAGAAGAAACTCAGAGGGGTAGGGGGAACTGGGGCACATTGATACAGTTTTTTTCTAGGAATTTTTTTGGTGTCTAGAAACTAGAAATTTCAAGTTATTTTTGCATATGGTATCAGCAAAACTTGTGTAGTGTGTTAAATAAGTGTACAATCGTTGTTTTATATAATATATTTCATGTAATTTAGAAAAAAATAAAAAAAGGCATTTGTATCAATGTGACCCATCCTCGGGGAAGATTGTTACACCTCATGGAGCACTTTGATACGTTTGGGGTAAATGGAGACAAAATAACACCAATGCATATTTTTCATAGAAAATTAGTTAGCAAACCATTCTATCTTTGTTTATAAAAATTCAAATTACCCACAATTTATTTGTAAGTAATATTAAAGCAATCAAAATTAAATGATGTTCTGTCTGTTCCTTGTCTGATGATTGGCTGTGGTAACTTTGTCATATCTGGTACTTCAACCCTAGCATTATCTCCTTTCTTAGGAAAAATAATAAAATTACCAGATTTTCTGTTTATAATTCGGTTTAGAAACAGAAAATAAAACATAATTATATTAAAAATTCTGTTTATAATATAATTATCCTTTGCAATTCTGCAGCTTGTTTCTCTTACTTAACATCTCTCATCTCGAAAATCCTTTTTTTTTCTCTGGAAAATCGATATAAATTTTCATATAATTGTCAGGCTACCGTCTTTTTCTTTTGTTACTTCGACTAACACTAGGTGTTGGATAAATTCGTACGTCATCTGTTTGCAAAAATACTTTAAAATATTCTAATATAAAAATTTAGAGCTATTTCACTTCATTAAAAACTAATGTTATAAATTTTTGGCGAAAATTGTTGGAATAAGGAGTGTATGGTAAAACAAAAAAAAATAGTAAAATGTAATGGAAAAATAAACTAGAAAAGGATTTATGTTGTATCATTGTGCCCCACCTTATACTATATCAATCTGACCCATACAGCCATTTTGAATGAAATGAGTCTCGAATCCAACACTACATAATTTACCTAACAATAAAGAATGAGGAACTGATAAAGAATAGCTTTACTCGCCAGGTAGAGATTCTTTTCGGTTGAAAATGCTGGAACAGTTTTATAATACCATTTCAATTGTACAATTCAAATTTACTTTTGACCTACAAAAATAATAAATCACCCAACCCATTTCAACAAACTACCGAATCATGCCAAGACTTTCTGTATGTAGTTGTGTACATTAGCTTCACCTTTTGAAGCTGTTCTGAAACTTCCTGTAATGACCCTGTAAGCAGTAGAGGGGTTGTATCAACGTGCCTCAGTTCGCCTTACTTATACATTTTATTGACATAGTAGTTAGGAACTTATTTATGGAATAGCAAATAAATATCAAGAAATATTATTGATAAAATTAATTGCTAAGGAAAAAGCATGTTCTCAAACGTTTTCTGCTAAACGTTTGGAAAAAATAGTGTTATAATAAAAAATAATTATGATAAAGAACATTTACAATTAGTATTTTGTCATCATACAGTAAGTAATAAGTACTGTGGCCCAGCGACTTCGAATCGATTCAGTGAAGAGTTGAAAATCATCTCTGTTAAGTTTTTCCGCTCATCTTGTAATTTTGGAAAAAAAAAATCTGATTAATTGAAAATATATTTTTTGAACATGTTTGGGAATTTCATTCTAAATAAATTCTACTAGATGGAACCCGTCAAAACTTGACGGCACCACAGAAATAAAAGGTATTTTCCAGCTATTAAAGGATTTTTTAATGTCTAATCTTCAGCAAAAATTTCAATAAATAAAAGAAAAACCTGCATTTTACATCTAGGCAAATGACCCACAATTAGCAGAGTTACATTCAAACATGCTGCTATAGAATTAGAATCTCTCTCATTTGATAATTTTCCATTTACAAATACAACACCAATAAATTGTACATGACATGAATAAATCATAAATTACCGTCACTTCTCATTTCATACAAAATATACATACTTCAGTTACTTCGCAGCAAAATAAGACTGAATTTATAGTTTGCCATTTAGCAACAACTGTAAAAATGATCCTCTCAGTGGTTAATTTGTTTTTACATTACCCACCCCATTCAACAAATAAACATTTGCATTTTGAACTAACTATTCTATTACATTTTCATAAATCAAAAATACATGTCGATTTCACATATTAAAAAAATTAATGATATTTATTCTGGCTAGGTGAAACCCGTCAAAACTTGACGGCAACAATATGAAAGAACCAAAGAAAAAAAAAGTATTTTGCCGCTATAAAAAAATTAATATTTCTTAAAAATTTCAATATGCTTTTCCATTTACCAACGTAACACCAACATGACATGATCCCGGGCGCAGAATCGGTGCAAAGCTGCGACACACATCACAAACTCTTGAAAATGTTTGAAGATTATTTTTCTACTGTTAAAGTTTCTTTTAAAGAATGCTAAAAATCATTTACTATGTAAAAAAATTTGTCTAGGTACCATAAAAATTGCAAATTTTGGCAAATAATCACAAAAAATAGTTATTTTCGTCAAAATAGCCCCCCCCCCCCAAAAAAAAAGCATCACCCGGAAATTTTGTAAATGGATGTGAAAAAAAACAGCAAATTTCGTCAACAGATTGCAAAAAACAACAAATTTTATGAAAAGATCTCTAAAAAATTTGTCAAAAAAATGCAAAAAAAAAAAAAAATTGTCTAGGTATCCCAAATAAAACAAATTTCGTGAAAGTATTTCCAAAAATCAAAATTTTGCCAAAACGTCTAAAAAAATTGGCAATTTTCAAGAAAAAATTTCGAAAAATAAAGCCAAATTCCACACAAAAAAAAATCCCTAAAAAATGGCAAATTCGTAAACATATTGTGAAAATAAAATTCAAAATATTGTAAGAAAACAAAAAAATTTGACAAATCATTGTGAGTAAACAACAAATTTCGTCAGATAGAAAAAAAAAAGCAAATTTGATCAAATAATTACAAAAAAAGTAAATTTCGCAAAAAACCCCAAAAAATTTTGCAAAAAGATCTTCAATAAAACGGCAAATTTCATCAAAAGATCGTGACAAAACGACAATTTCATCAAAAGAACTCGAGAAAAACGATAAACTTCTTTAAAACTGTCCAGGTATCATAAATGACACTAATTTCGTCCAAAGATCTCAAAAGCGCATAAATTTTGTCTAGGTAATCGCAAAAAAAGGTAAATTTCGCAAAAAATAAAAAAAAAACAAATTTCTCAAAAAGATAACAAAAAACGACAATTTCTCAAAAAAATCATGAAAAAAGGATAAATTCGATAAAACGGCAAATTACATCAAAAGATTGTGAGAAAAAAACAACAAATTTCAAAAAACAACTTTCATTAATTACAGGGGGAAAAGATGCAACATTTCTTTGTTCATCAGAAAAAAAAAAATCACAAAATTTCTCGATCCATCACATAAAAAAAAGAAAAATTTGTCAATCAGTTGAAAAAAAATACAAAAATCGACAGTTGGTCATGTGGGGTAAAAATTATAAAATTCTTTAATGAATCATGGATAAAAAGTCATTTAGTATGTAAAAAAGCCCACAAAAATCTTGTGATTGATCCAGACATTTCAGAATGTTTTTTCTGGGTGTCTTACGATGGGAATACTGCAGTTCAGTGTACCATTGAACTGTGTGCTGAGTGACATATGTTTATTCCCTCATTCTGTAGGCAATTAAATATATGTATGGAATTTTTTATCGCAACGTAATAAGTATATTTTTAACATAGGATCAGAGTAAATTAGTCTTTTCAACAAATAACCTGGTAAGTGAGAACTAACTTTTTTATTGATAGGCAATGTAACATCGGGTCGATCGAGTTTATTTTGATTTTGCCCGTGTTTTTGAAGGACATAATTTAACCGTTTTTTCTATTGCATAACACTTCTTATTTTGTTTTCAATCTTTTTTTTAGTAATTTCTTATTGTGATCCTCATTTCTGTCATATGAAAAATTCATTTCTATTTTGCCTATAGCATTTACATAATGTTAACAAATTTCTGAAAAAAAAAACCGAAGAAAAAAACAAATTTCCAAAAAAAAGGGATAAATTCGACAAAACGGCAAATTACATCGAAAGATGGCAAGAAAATACGACAAATTTCATTGAAAATCCCTGAGAAAACAAATAATTATTTCCTGGTATCATAAAAGACGTGAATTTCGTCAAAAGATCGTGAAAATACTTTAAATTTGTCTAGGTACTTCAAAAAAGGCAAATATTGGTAAACAGATTGTGAGAAAACAACATATTTTGTCAAAAGATGAAAAAAAGAGGCACATTTCATCAAAAGATCACAAAAAAAGTAAATTTTGCAAAAAAAAGAAAAAAAATGACAAATTTCTGAAAATAACAAAAAAAACCAACAAATTTCACACAAAAATCACGAAAAAAGGAATAATTTGATAAAACGGCAAATTACATTGAAAGATGGCAAGAAAAAATGACAAATTTCACCGAAAATCCCCGAGAAAACAAATAATTATTTTCTGGTATAATAAAAGGCGTGAATTTCGTCAAAAGATCGTAAAAATACTTTAAATTCGTCTAGGTACTTCAAAAAATGCAAATATTGGTAAACAGATTGTGAGAAAACAACACATTTTGTCTAAAGATGAAAAAAAGAGGTACATTTCATTAAAAGATCACAAAAAGGTAAATTTTGCAAAAAAAAGGTGAAAAAAAAGACGAATTTCTGAAAATAACAAAAAAATGAAAATTTTCACAATAAAAAAAGATAATTTCTATAAAACAGCAAATTACATCGAAAGATCGTGAGAAAATGACAAATTTCACCGAAAATCCCTAAGAAAACAAATAATTTTATCCAAGTATGAAAAAAAAACATGAATTTTGGCAAATAATCACAAAAAATAACAAATTTCGTCAAAATACCCCCCCCCCAAAAAAAAAAGAACACCTGGAAATTTTGTAAATAGATGTGAAAAAAAACAGCAAATTTCGTCAACAGATTGCAAAAAACAACAAATTTCTTCAAAAGATCTCTAAAAAATTTCTCAAAAAACTGCGGAAAAAAAATTGTCCAGGTATCTTAAATAAAACAAATTTCGTAAAAATATTGCAAAAAATCAAAATTTTGCCAAAACGTTTAAAAAAATTTCGAAAAAAAAAGCAAATTTTGACAAAAAAAAATCTCTAAAAAATGGCAAATTAAACATATTGTGAAAAAAAAATCAAAATATTGTGAGAAAACAACAAATTTTGACAAATGATTGTGAATAAACAGCAAATTTCATCAAAGGATTAAAAAAAAAACGCAAATTTCATCAAATGATCACAAAAAAGGTAATTTCGCAGAAAAAAACAACAAATTTTGCAAAAAGATCTTCAATAAAACGGGAAATTACATCGAAAGTTCATGGCAAAACGACAATTTCATCGAAAGAACTCGAGAAAAACGATAAACTTCTTCAAAACTGTCCAGGTATCATAAAAGACACAAATTTCGTCCAAACATCTCAAAAGCACAGAAATTTTGTCTAGGTAATCGCAAAAAATGTAAATTTCGCAAAAAATAGCAAAAAAAAAGACAAATTTCTCAAAAAGATAACAAAAAACGACATTTTCTCAAAAAAAAAAAAAAATCACGAAAGAAGGATAAATTTAATAAAACGGCAAATTACATCAAAAGATTGCAAGAAGAAAACAACAAATTTCAAAAAACAACTTCCATTAATTGCAGGGAGAAAAGATGCAACATTTCTTTGTTCATCAGAAAAAAAAAATCACAAAATTTCTCGTAAGTTATTTATAAGGCATCTATTTTGACCTCTTATTGTTTTGTTTATTTTTTGCAAGACCTATGTTTATTTAGTTGAGTAATACGAATTTAGAATTTGCAATGTTTTGTCTTTTGTTATTTTTTATCAATTTTTAAAATGATAATGCAACAAATGTAAATGCTATAGGCAAAATAGAAATGAAATTTTCATATGACAGAAATGAAGATCACAATAAGGAATTACTTTAGAAAAAAGAAAAAGATTGAAAACAAAATAAGAAGTGTTACGCAATAGAAAAAGCGGTTAAATTATGTCCTTCAATAAGAACGGGGAAAATCAAAATAAATAATATTATGAAATATAAAATTATAATATTATGAAATATAAAATTAAGCATCGATCGAAAAAATACTATCCGAGAAAAGTTTTCGCGAGCATCGTAAGGGGGATATTTTACTTCAGTGTACCCATGGCAGAATAGAAATGTATTTTTCATATGACAGAAATGAAGATCACAATAAGGAATTACTTTAAAAAAAAGATTGAAAACAAAATAAGAAGTGTTATGCAATAGAAAAAACGGTTAAATTATATCCTTCAATAAAAACGGGCAAAATCAAAATAAATAAACTCGATCGACCCGATGTTACATTGCATTCAAAATAAAGTTCTCACTTACCAGGTTATATTGTTGAAAAGACTAATTTAAGCTGTAATCTGTAATTTAAGCTGATCCTATGTTAAAAATATACTAATTACGTTGCGATAAAAAAATCCATACATATATTTAATTGCACATTTTAAACATATGTCACTCAGCAAACAGTAGATCCATTGCATTGACTTTCTAATATACGTAGACGACACATCCCATTGTTATCTCGGCATGGTTTCGAATCCAACATCTTTGGCGAAAAGATACTGTTTTTTGGCGGTGATCGCTTTATTGGAAACTTTCAGATTTCATTCTCACAGTAAAATAAATGTAAACAAAGAAGCGAAACTACAAGCTGATGTGAATGTTTACTACTGGAAGCTGAAATAATAATCTCTTAAAAGAACTGTTAAAGGGTAAATTAAAAAGAAAAGCAGAAGTGCGGTAAACTCAAGACAAATATAAGAATGTGAGTTTCGGCGGGAATGCGGTGAAAAAAATTCCAGGGAGATTTTGGCGGGAGAAAAACCGGTTTGGCCCGCTAAATCTGTCCTCCGTCACGTGACGGAAGGCAGACATGTCGGCCTACGAAAAGGTTGCCATTGTGGAGTCTAAATATCTTAGGTCATTGATCCATTGCAACGACCTAACGAACGAACGCGGGCATACGACGCTAACATTTAGAGACAGTAACTATCTCTTCTCTCATTGGTTCTGTTGTCGGATCTGCGCAAGCACGAATGCGCAGAGAGCACTTTGAGTGTGCTGAATAAATAAGGCTTTCGTTTTAATATATAGATTGTATTTAAAAAGAATGATGGAACTCGCCATTTCAAAAGCGGACTTTAGTTGTTTTAAAGCCACTCCTTCACAAGTTATGCATGTTCGCTTTAGGTCCTTAAGATGCTGAGACAATCAGTTGCGACCAAAATTTATCCTTTATAAAGGGAGCAAGTGACCTTGCAAGATATTCTGATACATTGCATCCTTAATCTTTTCCCGCGGATTTTAAGTGCATTTTTCTTTTCCAGAAAATATTCCCCTTAGCGTAACGTTTCCTTCGCCATGCTTCACTGTAGAAATAACATATCTCGAATCAATATTCTGTTTTTAGGAAGGACATAATGCCTGCTGTTAGTCCCATAAATACTAAGCTTCGATTTATCAAAAAATAATATTTTCTCCAATTTTCATGTGAACAGTGTTTTTTGTATTTTTTTTATTTATGAAAGTTTTTTAACACCGACTTTCAGCATAATCTATTTCATCACATAAGTGTTGCATGATAAACCAAACTATTTGAATAACTTTGCCGTAATCTTTCGAGAGATTGGATTCTTTAACAACAAACCAATCTTTCGTTAAAGAATAATAAATATTGAAATATTTTTTCTTGAAATTCAACTATGTTATTCACGTTTATTAATTAACAAATGCGAACAAATAAATACTTTTTGATAAAAAAAAGCAAAAAAAAAAAAGACGAATGACCAAAAATTTTCCACATGCATATTTTGTATTCTTTCTTTTTGCTTCAAGTTTTTTCAGTACTACATCAAAATGATTACGTGGTCAAAAGTCATTTAAATGTCAACTGTTGGAGCAATTGCGCTCCTTCTTCGCTAAAACGTTCTGGCAAAAAAATAAAATTAAACTAACTCGTCGTAAAATTTTTGACCACCCCTGTATATCTCTCTATTCCAAGTTCCTTCTTAAAAACATCTTTATATAAAACAAAAGTTCGTAAAGTTTTCATTTTAAAAACTTTGAATTTCGGATTTTAATTATAGACAGATAAATTAGGAAAGGCCTTTATTTTGAGGGAAAAAAATATTTTCATTATTTTAAATGGTGAATTACCACCAAAATAAATTATAATATGAAACCTGAAAATGCGTCACCAACTGAAAAAACTACGATAATTTCTAGACACAAACTTTCATAATAAAAAAGCATAAAATATTTACTTTATTAAGTTTTTTGAACATCCTATTTTAAATACAGATTTGAGTGATTAGAAATTTGCTTAAGGGGGTAGTAAAGTATTTTTTTTTTTTTTTTTTGCATTTTTTAATTTTTATTTTATATTAATGTACAACATCTTAAGATTATTCTGTAAAAATCTGAAAGCAATTGAAGTAAAACTGACGGAGATATACACTTGTAAGTCTCCGCCCTCCGATTTCGACAAAAGCGTCTGTGAAACTTTAAACGTGTTTTTCTAACACTTCGCTTTTTCGAAGCCGGTGAACTCTGTAGCTCAAAATCTACTGAACCGATCTTTTTTAAATTTTACACACTCTTTCTTTATATAAATTACGAGATAACGCTGTCGAGTTTTTTTCTTTTTTTTATTTTAACTTACTTTTAAAAAACAAAATATCAGATTTTTTTGATGAAAAATCAGTATTATGACTTCCGAGCCTTGTAAAAAATTGAAAAATCAATAATAAAAAAAAAAACTCGACAGCGTTCCCTGAGGAAACTTATCAACTAATTAAATCAATTTGGTTTTTTAATATCAGTTGATCCAGTCATGAGTTATGCGGTTCACCGCGAAACAACTTTTTTTTGGGGACGTCTTCGAAGATTCGCTGTCATCGGCTCATTTTTTAATATTTCTTAATGAAAATTTCACAGAATACTCTTTAAATGACATATAATTATACTATAACTATACAAATAAATGAATATTAATTGTATCCTTACAAAAAATTATAGAAAATATGCTTTTTTTCCCTCGAATTAACCTTACTTCCCCCTTAAAGTATGGGAAGATAGCAACTAAGCCTATCATGAACCGTTTAAAGAAATTAATAGTCAAAAACTGATTTACTATGTATTTAATAACGCAAAAAAACTATTTATCAAAGAACACCTAGATTTTTGAATTAAATATGTTTTTTAACAAAAAATGTTAAAAAGATACCATAATATAATCTTTGAAATTTATTATAACGTTATTTTTAGCGCAATTTTCATCTTTTTGTTATTTTTATTTTTTAACTTTTTTATTAATTTCCAAATGCTATTTTCAAGTAGATCTATTTTAATAAGGTAATTAGTTCTAAAGAACCAACATAAAAAATTAAATATGCGTAGCATGTGTAAAATCACATAGAAAATTTTTTATTATGTCGACCCTCCCATACATCATAATATATGAATCAAATGGGTGCATATATCATCTTTTACGGATTTTTACTGACATGTTTCGTGTATTATTTTTACTATTAAAATTTCAAAATGTTATTCTTTCTATATGACAGTATAGCCAATGTAAATAATTTAAAATGTCTACATTTGATTAGTTCGTATTTGTAAATGCAGTTTGTTTTAAAGTTACGTGTCAGATATATAAAGATAAGTACTAGGGTCGATTTTCTATAGGATTTTGTGTACGAATGTGGGTGCGAAATTGCAGCGTAATGGTGAAAAAAAGCATTTTTGGATTTAGTAGATAAAAGCATTTTGCTGTATTGAACCGTCATTTCTGGGCAACAAAAAGGTTCACATTCGATGAATATAAAACAACCTTCGAGCTTGTTTGAGAACTATTACCTACAGACCCAATAATGCTTCCTCCACTTCAGAAATACTGTGATGTCTTCCAATGCACATATCATGCCTGAAGCATAAAAAGATCATCTCTGCAATACTTTCCATGAAAATGCTATTATGCTCGGCATTTCGGTGGAGTCCTGCCCAGAAATCACTCTAGTGCATACCTTGTACAGCCCCTCAATTTCCTGCTGCAGTCCCATACATGACATGCATGTTGCCAAATTCAAATTAATGTAACAGAGTATGCTGCTTTATTCTTTGTGGAGAATTGGGATTCTATCAGGAAATCGTTTTCTTCTCTCGAACTTAACAGTACCTTATATTGCTTGAACGGTAAGTTTCCGCACTCGCATTCCTGTACAAAATCTTTTGATTTATATCCCCTCTACCTGATTTTTACTTCTGACGTGTAATTTTGAAATACCATGTATATAAAGATTTATTACATAAAAAGTACTTTATTAAGATACATTTTGAATTAATTTCGCTTTTAACAAACATTTTTCTGACTATTTCTTTTTTTTAATGAGTATATATGCACTTAAAATAAGCATTGCTAAAATGTTTTTTCATAAAATATATGTAAAATTGAATGTTGTTTTGGGACATAAGATATTTCATTTACATTCCGTTTATATTTCAGCAATTTATCAAAAATCTCAAGTGCGTAATAATTCTTAAAATAATGTTCTAAAATATGTCATTTTCTTCAAATTTATACATTTTTAGGTACACAAATAACTTGTCATAGAATAAACATTTTTTTCTCAAAGGAGAATTTAAGGGGTTTTTTTCGTTTAATATTCTTGAATAGAACTTTAAGTTATTTCGAATAATGTTTTATAACGAGAGTTGGCGCTTTATTTTTAGATTGTATTTCATAAAATAATATCTGTTATTTTTTTTCAAGTGTTTAAATGAAATTTATTCTTTATACATTTAATGGTGGTAGATATTATTTAAAGCGGTTCAAATAATTATTTCCTTAAACAATTTGAGATCTCATAGAAAATTCATTCTTACGAATTTTTTCAGATGCTCTTATATATTTAAAATACTTTTGCATTACATTGAGTTTTAATGTTTCAAATGTAAAATTTAATATTTTGACAATAATTATTCCCATCTCTACTTCAAATTTAAAAGTGTGCTAATATTTTACATAAAACCGTAAAGTCGTCTATGTTACTTTACTGAATGTGTACAAGTTTTATTCACTTCAAACTTTTGTCATCTAGTATTTGTGTTTTTTGCTATTGTAATTTCTGTAATGTTTTTAGAAAATTTAATATGTCTATTTAAACATTAATCAATTATTTTCATACTTTTTTATTTATATACAGTGTGTCCCATCAAAATAAAGCCACCATAATTTTTCACCGTGATTGGACAGGAAACAAATAAATGAGAACGAAACAAATATAATAAGAAAGTGTATATTCAAATACACATTTACAAGTAATTACTCACTCCCTGCCTAGTTAGGAAAAAAGTGAAAGGATGAAAAAGAGGGGTGAAAAGTGTACCTGTAAAATAAAGCCTATACTCTTAATAGCAAGTATGTCAACACTATTTATATATGACAAAGAAAATACAATGTGGTATACCATTTACCAATCTCCAGAAGACAGCAGTCCATGCTTCCATTGTACTTCCATTCCTTTCCATTATCTCATGCTTCAATGATGGCGATATTCATTTCTTCTACAGACTTAAATTTTCGGTCATTGTTACATACAAATCTACTGAGGATATCCGACAGAATTCCTACTGGGGAAGATTTACAAAGGTTATAAGGGTGTTGTGCTGTTAGATAATCAAACTTAGGCCACCAGTTCTCTCTGCAAATAACAGTAAATGGGTTTATAAAATTTCTTAGCATATGGGAGCTTATAGCTTTATTATGTGGAAAGCCAAGTTGAGTTTACTACCACAGACCACTGTTAGTCGAAGCTTCAAAGTAGAATTTATGAGCCTCCACCAACCAACATATTATTGAAAGTTGTCCACAAGCAAGGCAGAGTCGACGATGGCACTAGTCTTTTAAGGTCGTAAACCTGAAAAGACCAGTGCCATCTTTTTATATTCTCAGACGAGAAAAAAATAGTTTGAATGACTAGAGCAGCCTTTCTTTCTATTGGCTTCTATTCATGAGAAAAAGAGAGGAAATTTCTCCCTCAAGACAGCAAGATAAAAGCTTATTAGTAGCTTCAGGAGGCTTCGAATATGGCGGAAAAGTTGTCCGGAATTTTACATCAGACCGCATGAAGGCTACCGATTGCCAAGAATTGCGACAAATATATTTTTTGCCAATTGCAGAGAGAACTGGTGGCCTACATTGGATTATTAAGCAGGAAAATGCTTCCATAACCTTTTCAAAATCCTCCTAGTGATCGTTTTTGGATAATTTGGGACATTTCATAAAATTCCTGTATACATACGCCTCAATCCTCAACAATATCTGTTATATAATAAGAAGTGCTTTGAATGCTAATGATAGACAGTTCAGCAGAACTGAACACTGACATCATTGAGGCCTATAATAGTATTGATGCTACTGTTTCCCAGAGAATGATAAATGCTATGCCACATCGTATATTCGAAGTCATATTTCTAGCATATCGGATATATTGAGTACAAAAAGAGCAGTTGCTTTACTTTCGTTAGACAATTTTACATCCTCTTTTTAGCCTCCGATGCTATCTCTTTCAGACAAGCTAAAAAGTGTCGTGTCAAAAATTGTGGCTCACTTTTCGTAATATGGCCTTTAAAATGAGACATTCATACGATCTATATATTTAAAAGAACTGGCTGTTTTTTTTAGTCATCAGCTTTGAATTTTTTACTCAACCGATTTTGATAATTATTTTTTTTTAATGAAAAATATTTATTTGTAGTTGTGCCCATTTTAGCTATTTTTTTAATTTATTTCCATTTTTATATTTTATTTTTTATTTTAAATACTTTTTACGATATTTCTTCAAAATGGTGGCAAACCAGATTAGCTTTTCTCTCGATAATAAAAATTTGTTTTCCATTATCACTTTCCGCCAGTCAGCAGCTTTATTTCATCAGTGAACATGTCCTCATATTTAAAAAAAAGTTAATTGTTTTCGTAAAATTTAACCACAATATAATGATTGCGTATAATTATGCACTAATTGAGGTGAAAAAAATATATTTATTGAGAAATAGTATTAATAATGTAAATAAAATAACAGAAAATAATTTATGATAAAATTTAATGTCTAAAGCAAAATAAGAAAAAATTCAAATGAGGAAAATGATGCAAGTCAGCAGCCAGATAAATGGGAATTACAATATTATTACGGATGCCTTTTTTATATTCCTAATAACAGTAACTTTTAAAAATTATTTGAAAAGAAAATGACGTCACTATTTAAAACATCGCATTTTTACTCATAACGATAATACATTTCAATATTTCTTTTCGTAATGGACACTGAGATTGAGATTTTATTTTCAGATGACTTCAGTTAAGGAAAATAATGTCATATTAAATATGAAATTAGTTTTTTTTTAAACTATTTTTCTGTGAGTGAATATAAAATAAAATTTCTGGATTTCGCCGGCACTCAGATAACAATTTTAACTGAAGATGTGCGAATATTTGCATGCGAAATTGTAATTGGCAAACTGACATTAAGTTTGGAAATATATTTATTATATATTGATTCAATAATGTAATTACTTTTGCTTTTCTTAAACCAAATCGATCGGGTATTTTAAACATTTCATTCGTCGAATTCGACGGGATTCCACTCGTTTTATTGTTAAAATGCATTTCCTTTTTCTCAGAGTCTATAAAAAAACGTTTAAACTAAAGAAAAAAGCCATTTTTGATGAATCTAGTCAATGAAGAAGAAGCACGTAAAATTGTATCGCTGTAACAGACTGCCTTCTTTAAATTATAGAATCTACAGGTGGCGCTCTTGAGACTTTCGGCAAAATATCTTGAGATATTTTGCCTTTTATTTTAAAGACATGAAATGAAGTGAAGTAATTTAGTTTCAGTTGAGAGTAGAGAGTAATACGGGATGTGTGTTCGATATACATCTTCCTTAGAGATGTTCTTTTGCGCTAAAGTAATTTTATGAATGTTTAACTAATTGTTTTGCGAGTCGTCATGCGATTTGCATATAGTGTGTTTTGATCTGTGTCGTCTACAATAAAAATGTGACTGTAACATCTCTGTTCTAAATTTTAAGTACCAAACAATATCCCACACTGGCGCCCAACGAAAAATGGAGTTCTTTTGGAACATCTGTGTGTTTTCAAAGTTCTCGTTCTGTCAAGTTTTCTATTGTCATCCTGACAAAAGTTCCAGAAATTATATTTAAAGTAAGATAATCCGCACCCTCTTTGAAATTATTGTCACCTCGACAATAAATCCAGTTTTATGTTCTCGAATGTGCCGTGTTCGTCGGGAATAATTCCTTCTGGGATTTCAAAAAGTTCTATTATGTTTTCAATGTGCCATATCAAGTATCAAGATATACTCCAGTTTTGTGCTAATTTCTTTAATATAAGTTGTATGTGATAGTGTCATCGCGGCAAAATTCAAGAAAGTATATATGGGTGATTCTCAAAATAGGGGACAATTTCAAAAGTGAAAACTTAAAAAAATGACTATTAGCAAAATTTCTGAAAAAAATAGGTGTTGTTAATATAGTATTAGGTATACTTTACATGTAGTCAGCAGAGCAAAATATTTAAAAATTAACTTAAAAAAAAATTAGTATTTTTTGAGCCATGCTAATGACAAAACAAATTGCATGGAATAAATATATTAAGAAATTTTTATTTTCTTCTTGTTTAAATATTTTTTTCTATATTTATTAGCCTTTATTTTCAGCAAATGGTTTCCATTTTTAGTTGTATACATATAAAGAGAATAAAAACATTACCAAAGAGCAAACTTTGTTTAGATGAGCAACATTCTGACACTAACAATGTAAGAAGCTGTCTTAGTGATTTTCTGACAAATTTAATGCATATTTTAGGGATAATAAATGTAATACCTAAATTTATATGTAAAGTTAAACTTTATAAAAGATACAATATAAGCAATGGTTACATTTATGCACATAGGAGACTTTAGCATGGACAGAAAAACCATGCTAATGACACTGATATTTGTCCATGCTAATGACAAATTTTAATTTAAATAAGATTATGAGCCATAATATAATCACAATGCAATAGTCCTTTCTGGGGCTTTTTAAAACACAAAAGTCCTATGCAAAAAAGTAAAATAAAAATTTTAATTATAAAAAAAAACTTGAAAATTATTATCCATTCTAATGACATACAATTGATGTACGCCCCTAATATTCAACTTCTATTCTTAAAATACAATAAATGCTTCTATTTTCAGGCTGGGATAAAATGACTACTTGTTGCCATGGAGAAACTTTATATTTTCAAACTTTCGTCACATGTGAAAATGAAATTTTGATTAATAACCAGCTGTTATAGTATGACCTTGTTTAGAAAATAGAATATGGAGGACAAACATTAATTCTCTTTTTATATACTTTAATTTTATTTTTAAAAAGAAATTTATTGGATAAATCCTCTCCTTGATTAATTTAAAGAAAGAATAACATTTGTTTTATTTTTTAAACATGATATTAACTCTTGAAAAAGCTAGTATATACAAGGCACAGCTGCTGTGGACATCCATGCTAATAACATTTTGAACATTTATTCTGTAATTTTAAGGTATTTTTAACTAAAAAGTGAGTAATTCTTGTGTGCAAACAATGAATAATATGAAGACAAACATATCTAAATAAAAAAAAAATGACAGAAAACCTCTCAATTTTTTTTGTATGCCGAAAGACATAAATTGTCCCCTATTTTGAGAATCAACCATATAAAAAATGGGTAATCCGTACCCATTTTTAAGATGATGTCAACTCTACAACAAATCAAGTTTCTGTTCTTATTTTTAACAGTGCTTTTTTCTTCAATTCTCTGTTTTAAGTGTGTCATACTGACAAAAAAATCAAGAAAATACATACAAAAAAGGTAATCCGTACCCAATTGAAAAATATTGTCGACCTGACAATAAATAAAATTCTTCGGTCTTCGTAGGTATTGTTTTTCTGAAGCAATAATTCCGTGTTCTGAGAAAGTTTTATCATGTGTTAAAGTACAATATATCAACAAAATATGTTCTAATTTTTCAACATAACTGGTGTTTGTGATTGAAATTTCTCCATTTCGTCATATAAAAGTATTCTATTTAATAATCTGATTGTATTCTCAAAAGTATTCGATACTTCGATTTCATTCTGCGTGCATTTAATTGTTATGTGAATCATCTAAAATCTTTATCTAAAAATAGATATTTATTTTATTTGTTTTCTTACCTGTAAAAGTTGAAAAAAATATCTTTGTTTGTTTGTTTTTCTTTTTGCTGGCCAGCTGCAGAAAAAAAAATTCATTTTCTTTTATTTTTTAAGATAAATGCTGTTTCATATATATATATATATATATATATATAATTTTTTTGTTTGTTTTGTTTTATGTTGATTTTGAGTAAGATTATTAAGAAACATTAGTTTTCTGAAATTGAAAGTGATTTTTTTATATTGTTTTTAGCAAGGATTTTGAGTAAGTGAATTTTGTTTTTGTTTTTAAATCTGTGCACAGCGTATAAAAATGATTTTGATAATTTTTGTTATTTCATATGTTGTTTATTTTTAGATGTAAAGCAAGTTCTTTATTCATATTTCGAGTTGTTTTTATATTTATGTATGGTGGAAAATTATTTCACATTGAATTAGCTATAATATTTCATATATTTAAAATGAATCATTTATGTCATTTGTAAGCTAATTTGGTAAAAATGTTGAATTTTAAAGTATAATAATATTTCTTGTAAATATTTTCATGAGCTCATGATTAAATTAGAGGTATATATTTTAGTATGTTTTAAACTATTTCCTGTATTTTTTTAAACATTTATTTATGAAAATTTATCCATATTTACCTGTTTTATTTACCTGTAAGGGGAAGGTAGTCATTTTGTTCTTATTATTTAATGGGTCACGTATCTAACAGTTTTCTAATTTAAGCATAAATTAACAATAGCTAATTTGGGAAAAATGACGTTTCTTTCTAAAGGAAAAAAAATCGATTTGTTTAATTTGGGCACAGAATTAGATTTAGATGTAGATAAAGATGATAAACTATCAGTCTTACGTGAGAAAATTATGAAGTGTCAACTGCTTAAAGACGACGAACAATTTGTTAAAGAGGCATTTATTGCTATCGTGGAAGATCGCAAGAAACAGGAAATTGCAGAACAACAAATTATTGCGGATAAACGTATTGCAGAGGAAAGAGCATATGAGCTAGAAAAGCTTAAGCTACATGCTCAAAACCCTACCGCGACAACTGTACAACAAAATCAAATAGACCAGATGCGTATAGATATTTAAAATATCTTGCCAACATTTATTCCTGAATGGGATGATATGTCCTTGTTTTTGACAATGTTTGAACGTCAAATGAAAATGCTTAATGTCTACAAAGAATTTTGGGTTTCTCAATTAATTGCCGTACTTCCGAATGACATTGGTAAACTTATCGCCAGAGAATCAGAAGAAATGTTCAAAAATTATTCTTATATTCGTGACATATTGCTTAAAAAATTTAAGTTGACAGCAGAAAAGTTTAGGGTATTATTTAGCCGACATCAAAAAAGAGAAAATTGTACTTGGAAACATTTTTATTTTGAACTTCGAAATTATTTTGAGGGTTAGTTATCCAAATTAGAAATTAATTCATTTGAAAAACTAACTGAACTAATAATCGCTGATCAGATTAAGAAAAAAATGTCCACCAGAATATAAAATTCATTATTTAGATGGTTAGGACAAGTTAAATGATCCTGTCGTGTTGGCTGAAAAGATAGACATTTCCGAAAATCGTAAACCTTCTTCTCAAAAGTCAGCAAGTTATTCAAAAACGCGTGAAGCACAGAAACATGTTTTGCCGAAAAATTCAAATGGTCAAGAATTAAGGAAAAATCAGACGCCTAAACATGAAACTGACAAACATTTTTCAAATTATAAAAATAATCATTCTACTTCAAAAAATACAAATTCAAGATATGAAAACAGTGATAAGCGTCCGATTATAAGCTGCAATGGTTGTGGTAAACAAGATTTTGTCAAAGTCAAATGTCCTAATTGTTCTCCTTCTACGCAGAAGCAATCAGCAAATTTTCGTTCCCTATATCTCAAATCTTGTTCTATCAATACTCAAGCAACACCTTTGTTGTATATTAAGGTAAATGGTGTTACAGGTGTTGCTTGCGCAGAAACAGAAGCTACTCATTGCATTGCTGGGGAAATGTTATACAAGATTCTGTGTGACCAAGAAACTGTGTTCGAAGACACCGGTGTAAGCATAAGACTTGCTGATGGCCTACGAAAAGAAACCAACGTTCTTCAAGCAACAATCACTGTTGAAATAGAAGGTCGTACAGCGATTTTTGCGTTACCCGAAGCCGAGGGAAATATAACATTGTTAGGCATAGATTTTTTAAATAAAATGGGGATTATGCTTGAAACGCGAAGCCAAAGTTGATATTTCCAGAACAATCCAAAACATAAAATTCCCTTTTCTGATGATCCTTTCATTACGACGCCTGAAATATCAGCACCGACTGCTACAGCTAACTTGGTTATGTTAAGAGAAATAGAAGGTCAGCATCTATCTGAGATACAAAGAAAAAGGCTTAACTACTTACATGAAAAAATTTTCCAGAGACCACCGTCCTATATCACTGCCTCCTTACAGGTTATCACCGCAAGGAAAGAATTGTTCAAAATCCAAATTGATGATCTTCTAGCCAAAGGAATTATTGAGGAATTCGAGTCTCCATACTCTACACCAATCGTGTTCATTCCTAAGCCAAATGGAGTGTTCGCTTATGTGTAGACTACAGGAAGCTGAATGAAGTTACTGTTCCGGATACCTATCCACTCCCTCGTGTGGAAGATCTTTTGCATCAGGCGAAAACTGCTCAGTTCATGACAACGCTGGATCTGAATGCTTTTTACTATCAAGTGAGTGTCTATGAGCCTGATCGAGATAAAACTGCTTTTTTATGCCCTCTAGGAACATATCGCTTTCGAAGAATGCCGTTTGGTCTCCGCAATGCCCCTGCAACGTTTCAGAAGACAATGGATAGCTTTCGCAAAGGACTCCCAGATGTAAAATTCTCACTTACCCTTATGACTTTATTGTTTTATCATCAAGTTTTGAACAACATCTAACTGATCTTGAAGCTTTTTTTAAAAGATTAGGCAACTGGAAACTTTCTGCTAATAGAGAAAAATGCAACTTTGCTTGTACTAGAGTAAAATACTTATGACACTTTTTTTATAGTATAAATTGTTTGGCTCTATAGTTATTAATTAAACTATCGTTGATTTATTTTTATTTTATTTTAAAGATAATAAAAAATAATATTAAAATACACATTAACCAATATTGAAAAACAAACTTTTCAGCAAAAAACAAATTGCGCCAAACCCGGGGATATGATACAAATGATATTGGCACCTAAGTTGGACATGAGATAAAGGGTTATCTAAGTCTTGGATACAATAAAATTTGTCTTAAACACTGTCTAAAACATATTAGACGTATTGTAATATAAATCATTAGAATTGGGTATCATGGCGGTACACAATGGCGCGAAATTAACGTCAATATTTTAAGTCGCTGAAAATTTACTGCAAAAGCGTTTAAATAAATCACGTTTACAACCAACTATTTAATTGGACAACAATTTTTGAAATATGATAATTTTAATTTTTATAAAACACGGAAAATAGTAAGATATGCTTGACGCGTAATTGCATTTATATAAAAACGTTTATTTTTATTTGTTAAAATCGACATTGCTTGCCTTTGCGAAGATATTTTTTTAATAATATGTTTTTTATGTGCTCGCATTGTTCACATTTTCAATAATAGCTTTATCACAAAGGCTAAAGCATGGATTTTCATAAAACTTTAGTTTCAGTTAATCCTTAATATATTTTGGTGCTGATTACTTTTAGATGCAAATCGCTGCTATTTTGCATTACTCATGATTATCATAATAGCTCTATCTCAAGAACTAATGAATAAATTTTCAGCAAACTTCAGTTTCAGTTAGTCCCTGATATGGATTAGCGTTGTTTAGTTTTTGGTATAAATTGCCCAACAGGAGGCGCTGCAAAGTTGCAGATTTCGCGATTTCGCAATTGCTGTATCTTTGCATGGATTTTCAAGAATCTTGAGACTTAGTTAGTACCTGTTAAAAATTTATCCGCATTCATTTTTGCTGCACATCACTCTACAGTTCGCGCTGTTATGCAGATTTTTTTATGATTTCAGCAATCGCTCTGTCTCAAAAACTAATTTACAAATTTTCATCAAACTTCAAATTCAGTTAATAGTAAGTTGACATAAGTTGTTGCTGACTAAACTTTGCTATAAACCACCTAACCGACGGCGTCGCTATGCTGCTTTCGTCGCTATCTTTCATTTCACAACAGTATACTGTTGAGATATTAATTTATAAATTGATATGCAGTTTTCAAACAAATTGAATTAAAATATTTTTCCCTATATTTTAAAGCTTGATAATTAATTCTAAAAAATTAATTTATCTAAAAAATTCATAATTTTTTTCTGTTTATTTATTTATTTATTTATTTATTTGAGGAAGGAAGCAGGAAATAAAAAATGAAACTTTTTAAAGTTTTAAGGATTTTTAAATTTAGATCTCAACGTATACATACGGTAAAATATTCATAAAAGAAATATTCTAATGTTACAGTTTGTTATTTTTCTTTTATAATATTTTAGTCAGTGCTTTTATGATTTTAAAATATTTCCTTTTTGCAATTTCACAGCACTTTGGCATATTTTGGAGATCATTTGTGTCGTATAATTAATCTATTTATTTTCTTTTTACTTTATAAGAGTTGCAGGGAATTTTTTTAGATTTATCACCTGTCGGCTAATTCGAAAATGCCGAGAAAGTAATGTATTAATTATTAATTGAGTTCTAAAAATTCCAAAATTTTGTACTGCAATACAAAACACACATTTATATTTAAGTTTTACAATTCTGGCAGATCAGGATATTGATGTAACTTTACGAACAAAAGCCGTGCAACGTATATATATATATATATATATATATATATATATATATACATATATTATCTTTAATTTAAAAATTTATATGATATTACAGTGAAATATATTTTATTACAGTATGTGTAGAAAAATAAGACCACTAATAATTTGGTGCACTGTCGGAGAAGACATAATATGCAAATTCTTACTCAAAGTTATTCGTACAATGTTTTCTGTTATAGATGATGCATTCAATATTAAATTGAATTTTATTAAAATCGTTTATTTTTTAAAATGTAAATAAGGTGACTATTAAAAAATTACATGGCCAACTCAGATATTTAGCATTTTATACGTCACATTAAAATCATTATAAAACGTACGCGTTTGTAAATCATAAAAGTATTCCAGAGAAGAACAAGTGACGTTTTCGATAGTCTTATTTATAATATTTTTGAAGATGTCACAGGGTTAAGGATTATGCGCAATCATAGTAAGTGTTTGATAAAGGTGCTTGTAAAACTGATTAAGAAATGACGCGTTTTTAAACTTCAATTAAGAATGATAATTAAGAAAAATTGATTCAAATTAAATTAAACAATCTAGAGGAAAATTAATTTTGACAGCACGAGACGATCGACGGATATTTCAACTATGATCATAAAAAAGTTCTTTTGTCTTGGGAAATTTTAAATCGTTTTCACAAAAGAGTCTTACCTGTATCAGTTTGGAAATGTATGAAACCAAATAGTAAATGCAAAATGTCATGAAACTGTTGAAAAAGGAGATTAATGAAACATGATAAAGAAAAAATTCTAAAATAAGCTAAATTTAAAAAAAAAAAAAAACTTTGAATTTTTGAAAAGAACTTTCGAATAATGCCTATTTTTCAATGTATTTTGCAGAATTTTTATATTTTATCATCGGTTTTTAAAATCAGAAGTTTTTTCCTAATTGAATCAGAAAAATGCTTGAGTTAAACAATACAAAATTTATTTTAAAACTTACTAGTGAGAATAATAAAACAAAGTTGCGATATGGATACCAGTACGTGGTACAAGCAAAACATCATAAGCATAAACACATTGCCGCATACTACGTACGAGTAAATCAGGGATGCGGTTACACCCATGAAAACAAGTTGGACATTGCACGTTAAGCGTAGCAAATGAGGTGCGTTCGTACGATAACGAAGTTTTAAAAATATCACTCTCATATGTCAATCTCATAAAACTGTAAATAATTACAATTAAAATGCGCACCAAACAATGTTCTCCCCATACCATTATGCAATGGAATACTTTTGTGTGGCCTTGTAAATCAATAACAAATATTCTTTGCACCACGGATTATGCAAAATGTATATTATAATATCTACTTTATAGATGCATATCAATTTTATTACGTTCGAATGAGCGTAACACCATTAAAATGCATTTGAAACATTTAACCCCATTAACCGTAATGTAACGGAATACTTTTGATTGTCCCTGTAATTGAACTATGCATCCGATTTTGATAAAATATGAAATAACTCTACAAAATTATGTAATAATTATGTATTTTAAATTTCAAACGATTGAAATGCAGTTGAAATTTTTTACTTATTGACCACAATGAAACGGAATCCTTTTGATTGTCCCTGGACTTGATCTATGCATGCGATTTTCTTAAAATTTGAAATGACTCGACAAAATTATGCAATAATAATATATTTTAAATTTCAAACGATTCGGTTGGATAGTTTTTGCGTTGTTATATGCGGACGGACGGACAGACGGACGGACTGAACGACAACAATAGGTGCTACGTATTTACGAACGCACCTAAAAATTTGGGGAACAGTAAGTCACGAAGTTAATGCTAATGATAATTAGTTTGTTATCTTTAATGAACTAGAAATAACTAATGTAAATAAATTGCACAATATTTCTGAATCTGTGCTTAATAAACTGGTCACGGGTATGAAAAACAAAACATTGCAGGCTATGAGAAAAAACGGTGGACCAATATTGAACTAGTTTATATATTAGTTTTGCTTTTAATCAATAGGTTTTATTATTTACTAACAGTGTATATTTCAATCATTGCTCATATTTTTTGTTTACATTTTTATTTATTGCATTATTCAAAATTATTTGAAACTAATATTTATAAATATTATATATTTTGATATCTTATGCATTTTAACTATAATAAAAATTGTAATTCACCTCATATTTTACAAAATGAAAGTGGTCTTATAATTTTAACGCAATGCTGTAACATAGCTTAAATTAAAAAAAAATCATTTTATGTGGAGATAAAGTATAAAAGATTCTGTAGGTTTGTTGAACAAAGAAAAAATTACACTGATACTTTCATATGCGACCCACTCTATAAAAGACCGAACGAAATTTATCTCCATAGACTCAATACTAATTTTTTCCTTCAGTTATAGATCATCCCAATTGAACTACTTTCATAAGTGACCAATTTCTTTGAAGAAAATGAAACAAATTCCACTTTGCTCTTTATCGCTTGTAGATTGTTTTATTAGAACACAATTCTGGATAGCATATTATTTATCAAACTTCTAAACGAAGTATTTTTGCGAATGACGGTCAATAACCCCTCTCTCCTAATTGCCCTATTTTTTTATTAAGCTCTGAAAAAATAGATAAAGTAATGAAATCGTCATTTTTTGTTTCCGTTCAGAAAGGAAAATTTCATTTTTTTACAGAGCTTTGAAAGGACTTGGAAATAAAAATTTATAAAAGATTAAATCATAAATTCAAAGCAAACGTCAATGTATTAATTTTTTAAACTCTACAATGATTAACATACGTAAATATTTTTCTCATTGATACTTAAATTTTTATATGTGTTATTAATGTGAAAAATAAGCTTTAGCAGCATTAATTGTTATCATTTTTCAACAATTAAAATATAAATTTAAGTATGACCTTTATAAGAGACCACCTCTCGGAGTGACCAAATTTTATTAGAACAGTTCGTGGTTTCTTTAGGTAGGTTTTACTGTATCTGACACCCGAGTGATTATAATACAGGCAGTGCAATTATCTAAATGCTTCCATTATCTGATATCGCATTAAAAAAATCCATAAACAATTCTTTATTTAAGCTGAACATTTATGGTTAGCTTTTTTTCAGAAAATATTTCTCATTCATTTTAGAATTGCTAAGAAGTAAAATCCATGCTTTTATAACGCAAGAGTGCTAAATTCTATTCTGTTACTATTAAAAATTTCCAATACCTTATATTTTCATTTTGATACATGGTGAATAATAAAATAAAAGAAAAATGTCACACATTATTTTTTATTTCTTTCAATATTTTTTTCCCATAAAAGAATAACTTTATATTAATTAAAATTTTTGGAATTGTTTAATGATTTTTTTTTTCAAATCTGAATTATCTTGAAACAAGATTAAAATGTCAGAAATTTTGAATTTAACTATTTTCTTTAATGAAAAACATAAAATAAATATTTTTAGAGCAATAAAATTTCTATTTAACTAAACAAGTCACGGAATCTAGGCAAAACAGCTTGAATTATTCATGAGAAGTTAAATAAAATTTTACGAACTTAGCAATAGTTTTCATGTTTCTTAGGATTATTCCTTTTGAAATAAATTTATTTTTATTCTACGCATTCGGAAACAATACTGTTATTGAATAATTTAAATTTATTTGTGTAGAAGATTAACATATCTACAAAATTTATTAATTTATTCCAAAATTTTAATAAAGTAGATTGTTTGAAAAGTCGAAAATGTTTTTTTTTAAAGAATATACTTATTCATAGTCAAATATGTCCAAAATGTATGTATTAACAATTTAAACAAATACTAGATTCCCATAGGCGATATATGATTTTAATCCAGAGCACGTGGATTGTGTATTTCAGTTGAATTCCATCAATGATAATGTTGGATATTGAGTGATTAACTTATGATTTAAGCAAAACTAATATTCTTGAAAGTATAAAAAGGTTTAATAGACATAAAACATATACGTAACATTCAAAGATAACAATAGAAATGAATAATATTCAGTATAAAAAAGCTTCCCTGAGCTTTACATTAAAAGTCCATCAAACACGCCATCGCTGAAATCTATAGAACACCTCGTTCTTTCCACGCATCATCACATGAGTCTCATTTGTGATATCACGTTCTTTAAATCATTGAGTTTATTATCTTTTATCGCTGAATACTTCATTCTTTAATCCCACAATAATTTCAGAGATCAGTACTTAAAGTGTAACAATCTGGAAATTGATCATCAAACGTAACAAGAGAGGTGCGTTCGTAATAAAACGATGTTTAAAAAGTATTCAGAGCTTGGTATAATAGTATGCAATATTTTGGGGTACAGTGTAAGAGCCGTAATTTCTTGTGTGTCTCTGTAAATACTATCTGCTTTCTATTATAATGGAAATAACTTGCAGTAAACCTCAGTAACTTATATCAATTTCATAAAATTTGAAAGAGCTCAATACAATTAAAATGCGCTTCAAGCAATGTTCCCCTTATACCATTTATACTAAGAAAATAACAAATCGGTCTGCATGTGTGTCTGCGATGGTTAGCAAAATCTACCGCACGTAGAAGTCTTAAATTGTAGAGAAAGGTAATCCAAGACAAGTCCTCATGCATCTCAGACTGAGATTTTTAATATTTTAAGGGCCGGGGGCCCTGGGCCTCTTCAAAATTTTCATTCACCAAATTGTTAATAACGTCACCCCTTTCTACCTAATCTTCTTCGTTTTGAGGGACGTTTCTCAATTTAGCTACTCTCGCCTTTTTATCTTTTAGTTATGACCCTGGAACCTTGGGCCCGTTTCAGGGCCCTTTAAGTTTTTGTGATAGTAAATTGTTAATAAATTGCTTCCATTTACTTCAATCTAAATTTTTGGAACACCCTGTTCATTTCAGATATTTTCATTTTTTTACATTCCATATAAGACACTGGGGCCCCTAGGTAATCAGAGGTACAGGGCCATTGCCCCTCTATCTGTTTATGCACCAAATATTTTTCACTCTCTAAATTTCTCACCTACTCAGTGCAAAATTTTAAGACGTTCCCAGCCTTTCACGCGAAAGCGCGTGATATGGCGCCATCGTTAAGGGGCCACTCACGCGCCAACGCGTGATGTGGGGTGATGTCCAATAGCCATTCACGCGCTGGCTCGGGAAAAATCTTTCACTGATTTTTTGTTATAAAAAGTAAATCGGCTTCTGGGAAAATTTCACTTCTACAGTGCGGCATTGCCTATCATCATATCTTCATGTAAGCGGCAGCTAACGTGTTAATTTTGAATCTTGAACTCTTTTTCTGGACTCTTTATTCCGACAATGGGGCCCTTTAATAAATATTGTCCCAATGAAATGTTGTATTTTAAAAAATATATATATTATTCTTACGATTATGCATACTCCATGCTTAGGTTTTACAAATTAAAGGCCTAAAGCGCTATGTACTAAAATATTTTAGCATGTTTTTATGTCAGAGCCATGGTTTTATAAGTTAGTTGGCCTGTATAGGGCCCCTATCACAGCTACCTTAAAAATGGTCTGATTCATTAGCTTTTTTTCTGACAAGCTTTTTATGTTTTCCTGCTACTGCATGAATGACAAAAGTATCTCAGAATTCAGCGTTCACTAATTTTGTATATTAATCGATTTTTTCGGGCTCTTGGGGCTGCTTCTTTAAAAACAATCTAAATTGCTTTCAATTTTATTTAACACTAGCTGTACTGCCCGGCGTTGCCCGTCCCGTTATGTTATACAGTTTTCAAATGTGTTATTTGCTTTCTAAATGACCCTTAAATTAAACTCAAATTTCTATGATTTTATATCTTTAAATCCATTTTGTCAAAATTTATATTTTTAAACGGAAAAATCGCGAAAAGATATTGCATTGAAAGCACATGCTGTTTGTATTTTGTTTTCTATGTAATTTGATTTTTTGGAAACTATGCGAACCGAAAGTGAACGAAACCGCGACGGAACACTCAGGATTTACTGAATTCGTAAAATTTTTTCACACATTTTATTTTGTAAAAAAAGAATCCTATCCATACGAAAGTACCAAAGTTATTGAAAGTAATGTAAATCTCGTTTATTGAAAGGCTCTAAAAAGATTGTGCTAAAATACGGACATCTAGTTACTTTTAGCAGGGATGTAATTCGTGTTTGTCGGTGCATTTGAACGGGTTAGATCTCATATTTTTTTAAACAAATTGCAACACAAATTATGAGAATGTTTTAGTTTTAAGAAAGTATTTTCGGTTTGTCAGGACGTATATAGAATTGCGCCCTGCAAAGGCAAAACCGCAATGAAAGGATCTGGTTTTTATTGATTTCCTCAAATTTTTCGCAATTTTTATTTTGTAAAAAATATTTCTACTCGTCCGGACGTTTCAAAAATTTTTAAGAAGGTGTAAATTTGATCTATTGAGATGCTTTTAAAAGTTCGGGCTGAAATATGTACGCTTGGATACTTTAAGCGTAGAAAAAATATTCTATACATGAGTCGCAAAGTGCCTCTTTCTTCCGGTGTACTTGAAAGGGTTAAATCTTATATTTTAAAAACCGATTGCATCATAGATTATAAAAATGTTTTTAAGCTTAAAGAATATGTTTTTTGTTTACCGGTACCTATAGGATTGCGTTTTGCTAAGTCAAAACCGCAATGAAAACGATCTATTTTTTATTGATTTCATAAAAATTTTCGCACATTTTATTTTGTAAAAAATATATTTTTAGGGAGTATAAATTAGGTCTATTGAGAAGATTTTAAAAGATTGAGTTGAAATTTACACATTAAGATAATTATAGCATGGAAATATATCCTCTCTGCGAGTCGCAAAATGACCTTCTTCTTCCAGTGTATTTCAAAGGGTTAAAATCCAAATATTATAAAACTAATTACACCATCGGTTAGAAGAAAATTTCAGCTTTAAGATGTCTTTTTGGTTTCATTATATATTAAGAATTAGCCCTGGAGGGGCAATGACAAAAGGGAGGAAAATAGCTTTGGAAAAAACGACCATTTTTGAGTATTTGTTTTCAAAGGGTTAACTGCAACATTTTTTTCGAATTGTTTATTGCATTTGAGACCTAAAAATATGATCTTTCGAAATATGTCTCTTAAGTTTAACTGAGTCAAGCAGTTTGGTTGATTTGGATTCAAACAAAATGATCCAAAAACAGAACCGGGGAAAAAACTTTCTTCCTTCGTTTAGATGCGTAATTGAGTTTTTGCGCCTGTGCAAACGTTTTCTTTCCCCGGACATTAGAAAATGATTTTTTGAAGTGAGTGAGTTCCGCTTCATAATTAATATCTATGAAATTAATAAAAAGATTAAAATTCTGAGCTTCAGGTGCATCAGGAGAGATATTGGGCTACTCTTAAAAAAATTTGAGCTTCGTATGTGGCGTAGATTTTGCTAGCCATCGCAGACACAAAGACACACACACAGACAGAGCGTTTTGTTCTTTTATTAGTATAGATAGTTTTAACGTCCTCCCACTAATTTAATAACTACAAAAATATTTTTATACCCAACTACATGCAAAATGAATTACTGGCCACTGGAAGTTTTTGTAAGATTAAATTGCTAATGATTTGCTTCCTTTTAATCCGATCTTCATTTTCAGGATTCTTTATACATATAGAAACTTTAATATTTTTACATTCCATGTAAGACACTATGGCCCGGCATTTTGATTTTTTTCATGTCAGGGCTCTCTTTTTAAATTTTGGTTGTCCTCTACTGGGCCCCGTGTTATAGCTTACATAAAAATTGGGCCGATTTACTAGCTTTTTTTCTAAGAACTTTTTAAGTCCTCTAGCTATGACATGAACGACAAAAAAATTCTCTGACTTCACCTACCATTAATTTTGATTATCAATTGCTTTCTTTGAGACCTAGGTGCAGCTTCTTGAAAAATGAACCAAATTGCTTTCAATTTTATTTAACATTGTTTTAGCTTCCTCCCAATAATTTAAATATTTACGAAAATATTTTTATATTCAACTATATGCGAATAAATTCCTGGACTCTTGAGGCCCGTTACAAGGTCCCCTTGACGTTTTTGTAACAATAAATTGTTAATAAATTGTTTCATTTTAATCCGATCTAATTTTTTCGCCTTCTACTTGCATTTTTTTAAATATGCACTGAAGTCTTAGACTGTTCTTTCAGGACCAACATTCTCGTATTTTTATCCGCGCCTAGCGCCTTTTTTTATAACTTTACCGAATCAAGTTATGCATTCCTTTAAAATATTATTCAAATGAATAATTCCTACCCTATGATTAATTTTGACTAATTGTATATAAAAAGCGCTAAGTACTAAGACATTTTAACAAGTTTTCGCGTTAGGGATCTCTTTTCAATTGTCAGTTGGTCTTTTTGAAATCCTTATTATAAATCCCTTAAAAATCGTGAAATTCAGTCGCTATTTTTTACAATTTCTTAATCCTGAAAGATACTTCAGAAAAAACCGCATAGTTTCACTATCACCAATTTAGAATATTAATCGCATTCATGGAGACCTTCGTGAAATTTCTATAAAAATTATCAGAAATTCTTGCAATCTTCTTTAAAGTACTTTTAGCGGCCTCCCATTACTTCCATAACTACAAAAATATTTTATATCCAACTACATGCGAATACGTTCCTGGCCCCTTGGGTCCCGGTACAGAGCCCCTTGAAGTTTTTGTACCATAACTTATTATTAAAATGCTTTCTCTTAATTAAATCTTCATTTTTGGAACTATTTTTCCACCTAGTTATTCCCACGCTCTTACATTCCATTTAAGAGCCTGGAACTCACTATAGTCCCTTAGTCCACGGCTCAAGGCCCGCGAAATTTTTTGTTCACTATTTTTTGTGCATAATTTTAAAGTTGAGTTTTGGACCCTTGTTTTAGGAACTACACACTAATATTTTTATTTATGCACTATGGCTTTTTTAAAAGAATTTACTTAATTTTTTATGCATCTCTTAAAAATATTATTCTGACAATAATTCATAGCCTATGTTTAATTTTAATTAATTGTAGATCTAAAGAGTTAAGTGTTTGTTTAAATTTATTATAACGGATCCCGGGGAACGCCTGGCGGATCAGGTAGCTATGTACTAAAGTACTTTTGGGTATCCCTGTAAATATGCACTACAGATTGTACAGAATACATATTATAAATAACATTCATAAATGCATATCAATTTTATTAAGATCGAAAATGTGTCAGAACATTATTAAAATGCTTTTGAAACTGTTTTTCCAATGACCGTATTGTAATGGAATATTTTAATTATTCCTATATCTAAACTATGCTTCATTTATGACACTTTCATTATATTTGAAATAACTCAACAAAATAATGTAATAATTATATATTTTAATTTTCAAATGATTCGGTTGATAGTGTTGCTTTGCTATATACTGATAGACGGACGCAGTGAACTACAAACTATAGGTGCTACGTAATCACGAAAGCAAGGTAAAACCGAAGCAGTTATAAGATCACTTCCTGTATTTGTGTGTAAGTATGATACAGACATGATACACGTTTAAAATATGAAAGTGGAAGTCAAATTTTTTGAAGTTTAAAGACAATGTTATTTTTAGATTATTAACGCCAGAAGCCAGATATAAAGTGATGTTTTTATTTCATAATCTAGTCTAGTGAATAATAAAACATATAAAAACTTAAAAATACATTTAAAGTACTTTAAAAAGTTTAAAACATTTTAAAACGTCACTTACGTGGTCAGTGAGAAAAACTCAGTCAGTGAGATAAAAAATTTTATCACTGACGAAGACCACATAAGTGACGGTTGAAAACTTTCTGAACTTTTTAAAGTACTTTAAATGTATTTTTAAGTTTTTATATATTTTATTATGCACCTTTTAATTAATTTATATACAGTAAATTTACGTTTCAAATTAGTGTACAAGGTGAATTCTGCACTGTTTTTGTTCTTATCCCCAATCATATCTCATTTTTATTTAGTATCCGATATCAACTGTACATTAGCTTTCAGTTATAAAATTCTGCTGTTTCTGGACATTTATTTTTATTTTCAACATTTTAATCGACATTAACATTGTCATACAAGGTGCTGATTAATCCTCACATTTTTTTACCCTAATAACTGCATCTACCGTTATAACTGCATCTTCATTCTTTACTAAAAGTTTCGAAAAACTGGGTTTTGCAATTCATTACTGCATGCGCATTTTCTCATCGGTGTCTTCTTACTGTGCCACAAAACTTTTTTTATGTCTTTTAGCCACTGATAGTGAAGTAAAATAATTTTCTGCTGTCATATACCTACCACTATTTAGCTAATAGTTTATAAGTTGAATTACTATATTTTGAGAAAGGCTTTGAATTTGACTTCTTGATTCATCTTTTTCAAGATATAAAAAAATTGCATATAAATTTCCAGTCTATATCAATTACCACTTAAAATATTACTCGATTATTTCTCATATACCATATAAAATTAAATCTGACTTTGCATAAACATCTCCACAACTATTTTTTCTCCTGACATATAGAAAAAAAAACAATTACCTATAAACTTCTCCCATATACCTTGAAACTTAACAAACTTATAAGTTTCTAAATGCTAAGTCCTAGTTAGGTTCAAGACATACCTTAGATTTTTCATTATTTTAAGAAGTCTATTGCACGACATTGTTCCTCGAATAAAAGCAAGAACACATGTACTATTCCATTGAAAATCATAATTCATGTCATTGCACACGTTTGCTCTTTTTGCATAAATAATTACAATTAAAGCATGAAGCTTGTCAAAAGATATTTAATACACTAATTTATTGTTCAAAACTGCTTCTGTTTTCGTAAACATTTAGTTTCGTTCATATTTTTGTTAAAAATGCTTTATATATAGTCGTCATTCTGTACGTTCACCCGCCTGTCCATCAGACTTTCTATCCGTCTGTTAGTATGTTTACATATAACAGATATCATACATCTGTTATCTATTTGATCTGTTATCATATAACATATAAAAAACTACTCAATCGAATGCTTTGAAATTTTAAATATAATCACTGTTAAAAAAGTTTCAGTCAATTTAAATTTTATGATAATTGGAATTTAATTACAGGGATGATCAACAACTTTCAGTTCGATTAAGGCCAATGGGAAAACTGTGCATTTTAATAGTGTTCCAGTCTTTCAAACAAAATGAAATTAATATCAATTACTGAATTGAGACTTTGTTACAACATGCGGTGTAAATTTCTTTTCATTATTAAATTACAAAAAGATGGCCGCACAAAAGAATTCCGTCTCATAATGGTATAGAGGGAAACATAGTTTTTGGCATATTTTATATATGTTAAATTATTTCACATGTGTGACGCATGTATAACGAAATTGATATAGACGTTGCTGAGGTTTACTATTAGTTACATCCCAAACCATAGAAATTACACATAGAATTTACTGGGGCACCAAAAGTTTTCGGATATTATACTGCAACCTTTCTGTAAATTAGAGATGATTTCTAGACGTGCATTTTCGGCTGTGATATGAATTTTTATATTTTGAATATTGCGTTGTGGGTAAATGCTGCAGATCATATGCAGTTTAACGCAATAGATACTGCAAAAGTTACAGAATATGAACGAAAACACTTAAAGCTGGTTTTGTAATAACTTATGTACTTCTACTGTGAACTGCATTTACTAAATCAAGATATGTTAATAGAATGTAGAGAAATTGTATACAGAGCCACACAAAGAACTAGATACATGGCTGTCTATAGAAGATAATATCAGAAAATGTTTTTTCAATAGATTTAAACGTGTTTTAGTCTTATTTAAATTTTAGCTAAATATTTAAGCAAATGTATACTATGTAATATAATGGTATATATTTATGTAAAAATGAAGACAAAATACACGGCTGTACAAAAGATTTAAAATGCGCTACCGTCTATTGAACGTTAATTTCTGAAAATCAAGTTTCAACCTATTTAGGTGTTTTATCCCTTTACAACATTGTTAAAAATGTTTAAGAATTCTGTTTGTCTCTCGGTACTATAACTTGCGTTAATATAATTGGATTGATCGGTAACTGATATATATCTGTACTAGATATATAATCGTATTATATTTTGAAATTATTATGTTTTGCATAATAGTTTGACAACTATTGCATAAATCTATTTATAGCACAAAACACCTCATTGCAACATCTGATGTGCAAATGATGTGAAAACGGACCGTACTACAGCTACACAGGACGAAAAAAAATAGGGGTCAGCACCTAGGGATACACCAGGCTCGGTTGCAAGACGTGCCCTAACTAACAAGGAGGTGCTTCTCTGTGTCTGGTGGGATCGTTTCTGAATTCTGTACAAGAAGTATCCAAAAATCATACAAACTATCAGCACCGTAACATACTATACATTCTAATCAAAGTTCATCATGCTATTCTCAAAAAACAAAGAAGTGAGTTCAGAAGGAAAATTATTCACTCTTATCAAGATGACGCACAGTCACGTGTTAATTTGTCATCCGAGTGGACGCTCTGTAAGCATGAGTGGGGTTTTATGCAATAGTTAACATACAGCCCCGGAATGACTGCTTTGGATTTCCAACATATTTCACATCTACTGAGGTCAATATCTTTCTGGATTCGTGTTCCCCTCTTGTTTTCACACAAGGGATTCAAACTTGCCCGAACATTGGTAGACGAGTGTAGATTTGAACGCAATTTGCTACCCTCATTAGCTTTCATATTTTCATATGTATTTATCAATTAACCCTTTCCGGAAGGGCCAAATTTTGTAGTAAAATGAGAAATTATCAACTGACACCGGAATTCACAAACCAATTTTTTAGATATTATGAATTCCTTAATTTAAGCTTTTATTGTAAAAGCCAAATTTTACTAAAATAGTTTTGGTGCGAATCGCAAGTTTGGAATTAAAATTAGGTATCCCAGACCGGGCACAGTGTGCCGGAAAAGGTTAACAATAACAAAATGTTTTGGAGGAAAGCTTTTTACTCACCGTAATATTTCATTTAGCATATTAAGTGTCCCATATTTCCCAGTTGTCAAATTTACCCCAAAAATCTTGAAATAGGATTGTGCTGAAAGGATTCCCTATTTTAAAGAAAAGTTGAATGAAAGGAACGTGTCCAAGAAATGTATTTTGCTAGGTAGACAGCACTGTGAAGAGAAAGAAAGAAAAAAACTTGCCACTTTAAAATACATAGATAGAAAAGACAAGAAAGCTGAAAAATTCCAAAAATTGTGACTTCTTACGATAAATGGATTTTAGGAATCCAAGATTAAATGCTGAAAACAGGCAAAATTAATGCTCTAACACCTCTAGTATAAATTATTCTCAAATGTATTTCGGAAAAATATAGAGTGTCTAATCAAGTTGCTTCAATTCAACTCGTAATTTCCAAGTGCTTCTTCTAGGTTTATAGACATTTGAGGTCTGGATTGCATAACAATAAGAAAACGAGTAAAAAGATGCTTATCTTCTCGAATTTTAACTAATTTATCCCCAATCTTAAATGCAGTCTTCTCGTTCCAAGTACTGAATGTTTTCAATTTCATTTTTTTCATTCGATGCCAAATTGATAATTTAGCGTGTTCACTCTGTAGTCTATCTTTTGCAAATTCATCGAATTCCAATTGGCCTTTTTGGTCATGGTTCAGAATATCATCCTTCGCAGATTCTGGAACTGTCATAGATGATTCAATATTCATTAGTGTGGTATTATCTCGGAACGGGTTTCCTTCACTATGATTCCGAATGCTCTCCTTGATGATGGTTGCATTGTGAAAAATTCTTAATGGCATGGACGTCTGAAGTTGATAATGTTTCATCGGCTGCCTACAGATTTCATTTGGGCAGTACTTTTCAAAGAAACTTGAAACAATGCGTAATACTTCTGGTGCACACAAGAAATACCTTTCGAGGGCGCTTTCGTTCTGAGTCAAACCAGTAATTCCTCCAATGTTCTTCAGCTGTTTGATTTTTTATTCGAAGTTCTGGTCTGAAAATAGTTTCGTAAGCGGCACATTGGATTTGGATATTGCAAAACAACCAGATTCAAGAGCATTCCATACATCTGGATGTGTTGTTTTAAGGTCCTTTATCTGTGCTATGTATACTGGAATGTGTCTGGCATAATGAAATAAGTCTTGTCCAAAGTGATATTTGATTTGTTCCTCTAATGATGCCAGAGTTTCAGGAGAGTTCAAACCAAATCCAGTACATATGAGGTCAATACCACTACTGTCAGTGTATTTTCCTAATACACGGAGAGATGCAAAATAAGCATGAAACTCTCCCACTCGGAAGAGCCACTTTTGTTTGCCGGTAGATAGTTGAATTTACAAAGAAGACAGAGTGAAGCTAACTTTGACTCACGAATTTTACTCGTTTGTAGCATATTCTTTCAGTTTTTCGAGATTGTCTATTTAACGTTTTTGACATAATTACCCATCTTTCAAGCACACTAAATAATTCATTGTGTATTCACAATACAATCACTATTATTGTTACGTACAATTCAGGGAACATATTGTTCACACATCAGCAGCAAAAGAGAAAATAAACAATACTAGTAATTTTTCAAGTAAATTAATAAAAAAAATAACAAATAACTTAATGTACGTCTATTTTGGCTGTAAATTCCTATTTCTTGACCCCAAATACATATAATTCAACATACTGTCAATAATATTCCACAAATATTAAAGAAGTCAGTAAATGGCAGCCATCTTGGACGCCATCTTGAAAATCACCTCAAAAATGTGTAAGGAAAAAAACGGCACCTAAAATATTTGGTATCTACAAATCCAAAGCTACAAAATATAAGAAAAATACCAAACTTAGCACAAAAATTCAGCTGGAAAACATTTCAGACTCTACTATATGGTTGTATTTGGATAGACCTTTTTCTTTTAGGAACAGTGGGCCACTCCACCACAACTCATTTGAGATTAGCTTATCAGGATTAATTCCTCTTGTTAGAAGGTCAGCCGGGTTATGTTTAAAAGGAACATGTCGCCACTGCATCCATTCAATTAGATCTTGTATTGTTGAAATTCTATTCATAACAAATGTTTTTAATATGTATGGTTCTTTTTCAATTCATGACAATACTATCATACAATCGGATCATAAGAAGATTTTGTTTATACTGATCTTGAGAGCAGAAATCAAACGTTTGATTAGTTTTGATAATAAAACAGCTCAAGTTTGGGAACAATTAATTGCTTTAAGGGAGAAACTCTTGATTTACTTGTCACTAATTTCACTGACATTTGTCCAGATTCTGATACTAATTTGCAGAAAATTACCGCACCATATGCTGCTTTAGACGCGTCGGTAAAACCATGTAACTCGATTTTAATAGCATTTTTCAATAAAATACACCTACTAATCTCAATTTTGTTAATTAACTGTAGATTATCTAATAACTCTCACATTTACCTCACCATAAATTTTTACATCGAAACTTAAACAATCTTTTCTCGATTTCCACAAAACACCTAATGTTTTAGATTCTTCTGAATCAACAAATGGGTACATCTTGTCATTTGTTTGGTAAAGTTGTGGAGCATTACTGCACCATTTATATAATAATATTCCTTCGCAGTTTAAAATTTCTATTAATTGATTTTTGAGTTCTAATGCAGAATTAAAAGAATCAGCTCCAGATAAGATGCCATACATATACATGTCTTCTCTCAGCATGGATGCTGCTAAAGGAAAGGTTTCCTTTTGTTGTTAAAGAAGAGGCGTTAAAAACTACTCTCAAAGGTGTTGACATATTTTTTCTGTTCCTCTATACACTCAAGGGTGGGGAATGTAATAGGATCCGTTATCCTCCTCGCTTTCATTAACTTCTACCTCGTAACCTAACTGTTGGTATTCCTTTTAAAGAATCGGAATATAATCTTAAGTACTCGGGATCCCTTGCTAGACGATTCCATAAAGAATTCAATTGTTTAATTATTGAACCTTGAACCTTGCGTAAATACGGGTTAGGTTCCCTTAGAAAGACCCCCACGAAGGGCACTCCCCCCTGGTCCTATATCCCTAGCGCAGATAATCGGACGTCAAAATCAATCAATCAATCAATCAATCAATCAATCAATCGAACATACGAACTTTCGCTCAATTTAATAGGAGATCTTCTATAAGAAAATACTGGTACCAAAAAATTTCCTGGTCATTAAATTCCAGGATCCGTACGAACCCTGGTTAAAATATTCAAAGAAAAAGGTTTATATATATATATAAGTATATACTTTGGATCCAGAGATTACTGGTATATAGAAAAGAAAATATTTGTTATTTTACAAATAACACCTGATCACATGTTATTTACAAGAATTTGAATATTTTAATTAAACATGTTCAACATATATTCAACATATTATAAATATTTTATGTGATAATTTTTGTAAAGTAACATTTTTCAAGTTATGTACTGGATTAATACATTTATTTAAATACTTTTATGAGAGTGTAAATATCCTCTCTTTGCTCTTTTTGGTAATTTTGAAAGTGGTATTATTGCAGAATAGCATTTTTTCTTCTGAGAGTTCAAATATTCTCTCTTTGGTATTTACCTTTATTTACTTTGAAAATGTTCTTGTTGATTTGCAACTTATATTTACTTTGAAGATAATGTTGAATTATATGACATTAATTCTCTTTAGTTAAGATAAGTTGACATATTGGAAGGTATTGTATGTATATGGATATATATTTTATTTTTTTGAAAATCTAAATACTCTTCCTTGACCATTTGTATATATTTTCCAATTTCTGTCATAAGAAAATTTAAAAAAAATGAATTTTGAAAAATTGAATTTATTGAATGTAACATGATTATTGGTTTGTGAAGTTTAATATCATTTACTTATATGCACATTATTACAAATTCTTTTTCTTTTTAATATGCTGACCATATATGTATATTCTTCTTATATGCAACAATTTTTATATATGCTGGTAAATTTATATTATTGTACTTGTATTTACACAATTCAGTCAGGAAACTCTCATTTAAAGACTGTGAACATTTTCTATAAATACATATACTTTACTAAACTTTTTTTGAAACAAGATATAATCCTTTTTGTGAAAAAACAGTCCTTTTAAATGCTTGCCAGTGTATTGTGCATTATTATTTGAACTATAACTATGATAGTAATTTTGTTCTATTATTATTGAATGTCATGCAAGACAATTATTGATATTCAAGTAATTAGTTTATTTAGATTTATGACTGTTTTATATGTTCATTGTGCATAATTTAGAAAATATTGTCTCGATGTAAAAATTATTCAATTTGTACATCTCACCAATATTTTCTCTTGGGGAAGCCGGGGTAATATGTTGTGGTTACTCTTAACCACTGCCATATTTTTATTTAAGTTATCGTCTATTTTTGTTTTAATCTTTATTCATTTATTATATATTTCGCATTCTAAAAATTATCTTAAATCTCGATTTTCTTTAATTTCCCCTGTAAAGTTATTTTTATTACCTAAATTTTGTTGATTTCAAATGTTGAAATCAGTTAAAATTTTGTTCCTTCCGGTTTTGGAGGTTTCCCGTCTTTTCTAGAATGTTCGATGGGGCATCGACTTCCGTTTTATGACTCCTTTCATTGTCCAATCAGGAACTATTCTTCTGTTACGTAATTTAAAAGTTAGTGCGTCCTGATATCAAGTTTTGGCTCCGCATCTTTCTGGTAATATAAAAGTTTATTCTTAAAATACAGTTTCCCTATTCGTAGCGATGCGCTACTTCCTTTTGCCCTGCCAGTTGGCGTATGTTTAATTGTATGGCAACCCCGGCCTTCTTTCCGGAGCGGCCGCTATCGTTTCGTCAGAAGAGAGCAGATGAGAAGGGATGCGGTTTCGAGTTAGTGCAGAGCGGACGTCGGCAGATGTACGGAAAATAAAACGCCTGCAAAAATTATGTGTGGGTTCCCGATTAAATGGCTTGTTCATTTGTACGACCATCGTTCAGCATTTTTTAAATGTGTAAGATGGAATTTTTTTTTTAAAAGGCCAGAAAAAAGCCTTTATCTCTTCGTGGAGACATATAGAGATTTGTGCGTCCATGAAGAAATATAACTTGTGATTTCCAAAAGGGAAAGTTGCGTCTGAAAAGGTGTGTTTCGATTTGAGACAATACGTTATGTTCTTGAAAGAATGCCTTTTTTAAAAAAGCTATTGGAATATCGCTCACATAAAATGTCCGTTAGCGTTACAATGTATCCTCAATACAGGAAGGAATACTTTTTTGTTTTATTGAGTATGTTAATTTGTTGCCCCTTAATCTCCAAGAGAATAAAGAAAAGGTATAATCATTTGATAATAAGTTCTTCTATTATTTGTATATTTTTGTGCAAGTAAAAAAATGTGTCTTTCATGCCTCGCTCTAAAAATAAGAGAGCTGTACTTACTAAAAGTTATAATATTTCTCAAAGAATTTTATATTCATCTATCTTCATAAAAAAATAAATAAAGAAATTTTCTTTATGAGAAAGTGTTCTGAGATTATTCTTTTGCGTGTTTCTGCTCAGATCTCAATTCAAGTTTATGCAGGTAAGCTCTATTTTTATTTTTCAATTATATTCTCCTGCAAATGATTCAAAAATTGTTGTTCTATATTGCTTCATGTCTTGTGGTCGTTTGCGGCCAATTCGACGCAGTGTACTAATAAAATACGATTACACACTTTAATTTTTCCTTTTCGGAACGTCGTTAGAAACGTTCCCCCCACTAAACACGACATTACTACTCAATAATTTCATAAAATTTGACAATATTTTGCATTAATTTGAAACAGTATGTAATCATTTATTGCTATTTTTACCTAATTTCAATCGGAAACTTTTTTAATAATTGTTTTTCAAGGAGAATTCAATGTAACTTATCTGAAATCTCTATTTTTCAATTTTTATAAGGACTAAATCCAAGGGATGGCCGGGAGAAAATTTAAGATTTTGGGTTTTCAGTGGTAAAAATGTGCATCCCCCCCAGAAATCTATAATATCCCCCCCCCGTAGAAAAAAATCTGAATTCAACACTGATTTCATAATTAAAAAAGAAATTAATGTGTTTCAGATTTTTATTTTAAATGTATGAATAAATTTAGACATTTCTTTAAATTTGAATGTATCTCATTTTTATTTTTAATTTAAATATTTTTAAGTACCACTTTAAATTAAAGCATGTCTATTAAACTGATAACAAAATGATTTTTTTATAAAAATTCTCTTTGTTTTCAGGAAGATGCCATAAGTAAAAGAAAAACTGACTAGAGAGGAAAAAATAGAAAAATAAAATAGAACCACCTCGCAAACGCTATCAAAAGATAAAAAAATGACCCAGCTGTATATAAAATACAAAAAGAAAAGAAGCGACAGAAATACTAAAAAAAAAAAGATGAAAGGTGCAATAAAGCCTACTACAGAGATGAAAGAAGCAAGTGGAAACAATGGAAAAATAATTCCAGAATTTACCGAAAACGATCAAGTCTCACTAAACGTCAAGCTTTGACTATTGAAGAAGCGTCCACAAATGATAACTATGAAGAGTTAAACACAAGCTCAATGTCAAATTCACTCAACGCTCCTTTATCTAAAAAAAAATCACGTAATGCTTTAATCGAGAAACGGAAATTATCTGGAAGAAAACGCGTAATGCGCAACAGGAGTGCACTTCATAGAAAATGTGTAAAAATGGAAAATCAAATAAAATGTCTAAGTAGAAAATTAGAAAAATGTAAAAAACGTAACCAAAGATTGAAATTTAAAATTAACCAACTAATAAGCAAACCTAATTAGCAAACCAGAAGATATGAGTCCCAGGTCAAAAGCAGATTATTTTCTGAAGCGAAAAATTTTCTTCAGTTGTTAGAAAGAAACTTATATATATATATATATATATATATATATATATATATATATATATATATATATATATATATATATATATATATATATATATATATATATATATATATATATTCATTATTGTGAAAACTATGTACAGTAATTTAAATAATTATGTATAGTATTTTATTTGATTAAAAATGTTCAGTGATATGAATTTTTCTATCATTAATAGTTGACTACAGTGCTTTATAGATTATTGAATCATTCCCCTGCTCACTACCATCATTCCCCTAGAAGTTTTTTTTTTAAATTATAAATAAAATATTAAATTTTAGGAGTTATGAACGATGGGTGATAATTCTAATACAAAATCACTTTTTAAGGCTATATATGAAGAAAAAAGTTATTTATTTCATAGTTTATAAATTTGTATTTTGCAACTTCCAAATTACCCTGTTTATGGAGAACCACCCTTATATCTTCATGTTATGGTTGAAAAAATTATAAGAAATCAATATTTTTCATCAAAATTCGATATTTTTTATTTTTTAAATTAATAGTACTCATTAATGTGATATCTGCTCAAGAATAGAATGTATGTTCAAGTTTCCTTTTCTTAAACTGATGTTCTGATATTAAATTGAAAATATCGAAAGAAATTGATAGTTTTCATTGTTTAACTGAATTAATAATGCTCATTTGGGGGATAGCCGATCAAAAATCTAGAATATATGTTATGTTTCTAATTTTTCTGCTAATATTTTAATATTATAGTTGAAAAATTCTACAGAAATCAGTCTTTTTCTTTAAAAACTTATGTTTTTCATGCCTTTTTTAATTAATATTACACATGAAGATGATAGCTGCTCAAAACTCGGTATGTTTGTTTAAGTTTGCTTTTCTTAAGTTATATTCTGAACTTGTAGTTGACAAAAGCTTAATAAATAGGCTAAAAATTGATATTTTCATTTGTTTGCTTAATTAATAATACTCATTAAAATAATGGTTGCTCAAAGAACTGAAATGTATGTTTAACATTCCACTTTTAAGTTGATATTTTGATAACATAGATGAAATGAATCAAACAAACAACCTCTTTCCTTGTAATTTATATTTTTAGTTGCTTTGCTTAATTAATAATACTCATTAAGGTTATGGTTGTTCAAAAAACTAGGATGTATGTTTAAGTTTCCTTGTCTCAAGTTGGTATTATGATCTTGTAGTTAATAAAAAATCTTAAGAAATCAGTCTTAAGATCAGTCTTTCTATGAAACTCGATATTTTCATTGTTTTGCTTAATTAATGATACTCATTAAGATGCTGATCAATCGAAAATTGAATGTGTGTTTAATATTCCTCTTTTAAATCGATAATCAGATCGTACAGTTGAAAAATCTAAATAAAGCAATTAAAACTGAGCTTTTCCATTGTTTTGCTTAATTAATAATACTCATTAAGGTTATAGTTGTTCCAAATTTGGAATATATGCTTAAGTTTCATTTTCTTAAGTTGATATTCTAAACTTGTAGTTTATAACAATCTTAAGAAATTGGTTAAAATTGATATTTTCCATTGTTTTAATTAACTAATAATATTAATTAGGGCAATGATTTTTCAAAACTGAAATAAATGTCTAACTTTCCAGTTTTAAGTTGATATTCTAGTCTTCTAAAAATTCTAAAAATCTAAATAAAGCGGTTAAAAACTGATATTTTCAGTTGTTTTGCTTAATTAATTATACTCATTAATCTTAGGATTGTTTGCAATTCAAATATAAATTTATATAAAACACTAATCACTTCGTTATTTAACACCCTTTTAAAAATAACTTCGAAAAACATAGATTTATATAGTTTTAGAAATGGTTGTTTACAACGGTAATAACCATTTAAGAGAGAGCATGATCGTTTCGGAGAGGAAATGTCTGTTAAAGAGAGGTTTTCGCGATGTTGAGGAGTGATTGACAATATCTAAATTCAGGGTCGTTCACCTCTAATGTTATAGTAGAAAATTATTTTTTACCGCTAGGGGGGAAACGAGGTTTGAGAACGGGGAGGCACTGGAGGTGGGGATACCGAAAGTGGCGGTGGGACCGGAGGTCGGACTGTCGTAAAAAGAAAAAAAAATCAATCACACTCAAATGAATTCTATTATATCTTATACTGTAATACGAGCAAAAATTGTGTGTGTGTGTCTCTCTGTGTGTGTAAAATTTATCTCAATAACGGCTGTAACGATAGTCGCAAAAATTTGTATTTTACCATTTCCAGGCACGAGAAGGCCATTGGACTAGGTCACGTGTTCGAGAAAATTCGATTATTTGGTCATTTTGGGTCATAATGGGTCAGGATCAAGCTATTTATATCTAGAGAACCATTTTAAGGAAATTTTGTATCCAGTCGTTTTTTGGCACGAGAAAACTATTGGGCTGGGTCACATGTTCGAAAATTTTCGATCAGTGGGTCATTTTTGGGTCATTATGGGACAAGCCATTTTTATCTAAAAAACGGCTCTAATGATTTTGACCAAATTTTATATTTTATCGCTTTGGATTAGAAGAAGACCATTGGGTTAGGTAACATGTTCGAGATTTTCTCACGCAATTTTGACTAAAAATTGCATTCTATGGTTTTCGGGCACAAGAAAACTAATGGGCTAGATTACATGTTCGAGAAAATATTTTAATGGGTCAATTGGGTTATTAAAGGTCTGGGTCAATCTATTTGTTTTTAAAGAACGACAGAATCAATTTCATCGGAATTTTGCCTGTAACAGTTTTTTGACACGAGAAAGCTAATGGGCCACACGATCGAGAGATTTCGATTATAAGAGTCATTTGTGGGACATAATGGGTCTTAATGGGTCATGATCAAGCTGTATCTAAAGAACAGGTGGATCGTGTTTAACGAAATTTGGTATTTCATCATTTTTTTGGCACGATAATACTATTGGGCTGGGTCACATGTTTAAAAAATTCAGATAAGTGTTTCTTTATTGGGTCATTATAGGTCAAACTAATTTTATCTAAAAAAAGCTCTAACGTTAACCACAAACTAAAAATTCCAAATTTTGTCGTCCAAATTTTGTATTTAACAGTTTTGGATTACAAGAACACCTTTGGATTAAGTCACGTGTGAGAGAAAATTCGTTTAGTGGATCATTTTTGGGTCATTGTGGATCACGCTAATTGTATCTAGAAAATGATTTGCTCGATTTTGACTAAATTTTGCATTCTATAGCTTTCTGACATGATAAAATCATTGGGCCAGGTCACATGTTCGAGAAAATTCGAGTAATGGGTCATTTTGAATTCTAATGGATCAGGGTCGAGCGAATTATATCTAAAAAACGGCTCAATCGATTTTAGCAAAATTTTGTATCCAAATAATGTTTTGCGGCAAGAGAAAATTATTGTACAAGGTTAAATGCTTGAGGGATTTTGATTAAAGGGGGTCATTTGTGGGTCATGAAGGGTCACCATAATTTTATCTAGAAAACAGCTCTCACCATTTTGACTATACTTTGTATTATACTGTTTTCGGGCAAGAGAAAACCATTGGGCTCGGACGCATGTTTGAAAATTCGATTAATGGGTCATTTTGTTTGGGTCGTAATGTGTCAGGGTCATTCTAATTATATTTAACCAACGACTAATCAATTTTAACTAAAATTTTAATCGATGCGTATTTTGGCACAAGAAGGCCTGGGTCCTTAATCGCATATTAGAAAAAAATTGGTGAGTGAGCCATTTGTGGATCTCTGTGGGTCACGCTAACTTTAACAAGAAAATGGCTTTTATGATTTTAAATAAAGCTTGTATTATATCTTTTTAGTTTACGAGAAAATTATTGGCTAGGTCACATGTTCGAGAAACTTCGATTAGTGGATCATAGCCCACGTCAAGGTCAAGCTAATTATATCCTAAAAACGGCTAAATCGATTTAAGCTAAATTATGTATTTTATAGTTTCGGCAATAACAGAGCGAAAATTTCATTTTATATAAAATGTAATACAGACTTTATTTTAACCGAGCATGGCTCGGTGTTCCCCGCTAATTATGGTATAAGTGGAAATCTCGTTTGGTTACAAATCTAAGGACATTACGATATTTCAAATTTATTGAAAATTACATAAATCACTAAATTTCACTACGATCAAGTTAAAACAAAACATTCATAGCCTCTTTTATTAATTCACAGGGAAACACAAAAGAAATCGGCTACAGTATTGTCTTTGTGTAATGATTGCTGGAGCGTACGTTTTAAAATTCGGTGCGCAATTTTAAATTTAGTTTATTTTTTGCATATTATGCTTTATATATAAATTGTTTACCTCATATACAGGACTCTACAAAAGTATTCGCATTCCATTATCCTTTTTAGAGGAATCTGCTGAAGGGGAATTTTCAACCAAAATATATATGTATCTCTTAAAAGAGTTAAATTTTGGATTACGTGTTGTAATTCCATACAAATCTCTAAATCATATACAGGGCTTATAAAACCACGGAAAATTTTCCGATCGTAGGTATGGGCAGCTGAAATTCAGTTTTAAACGGTTTGCGTTATACATTTCAAACATTCACATTTATGGTAAAATAATATATAAGACGTTTAAAGATAAAAAACCAACGATTATAAATGCACAAATAAAGTAAGAAAAGGTAGCAAACAGCCGTTTCAAATCTATTATGGAGATTCTTCATCAGTGCAAAACTCAGCGAGCTAGAAAAAGCAAAACTAGAATGTGTTTTGTTTTGTGTAAAAATGTTTTGCTTTTTCTAGCTCGCTGAGTTTTGCACTGATGAAGAATCTCCATAGTAGATTCGAAACGGCTGTTTGCTACCTTTTCTTACTTTATTTGTGCATTTATAATCGTTGGTTTTTTATCTTTAAACATTTTTGCACAAAGGCTTTATTTGCTATTTTAAGCTATTTTAATAAGACGTTTAGTTACGTTATTCTTAATGTGTTGAAAAGTGCTCCATAATGTATACTTGACGCGTTTTGTTCCTTTTTTTAACAATTGTTGTGAGTTCTAAGACAGCAAAATTAATATTTCCTTTCTTAAGAAAAGTATTTTTACGTGAATAAAAAAAAAAGAAAAATTTAGGGATAATTACGCGAGATTTAAAACAATACATTTAAAATGTCTCTTATAGCATCTTGTTCAAAAATACCAAGACACAAAAAATCTTTCTATTTAATTCTTTCTACATTACTGTATTTGTAAATATTCAACAGATCTTATTTAATCAAAGACGGAAACAGCCATTAAATCTTTTAAACAGAAACTGATTCAACCTGCGAATACTCCAATCAAGTAGAAATGAATGGAAATCCAGTTACAAGAATGTTGCCACTGGTTTATTAAATATAATTCAATGTTCCGAAGTCTATATAAGGCCGATGAAATCACAAGCTGATTTTCTTAGAGTTTGTTGTGTCTGAACAGGGGTTGACGAGCGTAGTTCATAGGGTACAGAGCCCTGTAGTATTTTAAAAGCATCTTAGAAAAATTCGCAGATGTATATTTATAGTAAGATAGGTTTTTAATTGCATTTTGATATTTTGTATAATGAAATATTTTTGTCAGATATATTTACAGTGGTATTCATAAATTTATTTGATCTAACAAACAATAATAGAAAAAAATATGCAACTTGTTAATTAGAAATGCAATTAATCAAACAATCTAAATTTCTAAATTACTAATAAATTACATTTTTAGAAGAACAATTTTAAAACGACTACATGATCGAAATCTTCCCGGATTGTCACAGAATAAAACTCTAAAAATATAAAACCCTTTTTTTAATATATTCAATTTTAACAATAAAAAATATATTTTAGATTGCTTTAAATACTTAAGCATTTTTATGAAAAATACTATTTATATTTTTCGTCATCAAAAGAATCTTCCACAATTTTAACACTAACGTTCTGAGGCAACCATAACGGAGAGACATTTTCAAACATTTAGTTGTAGAAATCTCAAAATTATTCATAAAAATTCGAAAAAGTTTTGTTTGACTTTAAATGCAAATTTTGTTTAAAAAATGCAATATTTTTTTCAAAGATAAAATTACAATACTTTTAGTTTTAATATTTTTCAGTGTGATACATAAATCATGCAATATCTTCTATATGGTATTAAAATTCGGGTGTCCATAAACAATATATTCCTAACAAATATGTACATTTTTAAGCACCGTATGAATTGAAACAAAAACAAAATCCTCTTTCCGTATTACCAACGGTACCGAAAAACACCACTTTTAAAATGCTTCTCAAAATAATTAAATTTAAAATAAAAATTCATATAGCATATAGTATAACATAAAAAGATGATCGTTTTATTTTAAGAATTTAAGGTAACAGAGATCACGCATACCACACTGTAAAAAAAAAGGGTCGATCTACTAAAAAAACTTTAGTGATCCTTGTAATTACTAAAAAATTTTTAGTAATCTTAGTCGGTTACTAGAAAATCTGTAAAAATTACTAGAAAAAAGTTAGCAATGGATAAGAGTTAATAGTTTTACACTTTTAATAGCTATTACTAAAACTCACTTGGTGTGGCCTTGATAGCATAGTGGTTATAGTAACGGACTCCAGGCTAAAAGGTCCCGGGTTCGATACCGGACACAGCCAAATACGTCCCGAATGTATGTAGTGTAAGTACTCGTTAATAAAGGGATTATAAAAATCCTGTCAGAGCAGGTTTGTTTGGTGCTGCCATCTATTGCGGCTTTGCCGAAAATCTATCGCTTCGGAAGATTGGATGCAGCTCGAAAAAAGCTCCTGTACCTCGGGCTCACGTAAAGGTTATTAAAAATAATTTTGGAGCTATTACAAAAATTTGCTTGGTGGCTCATACTAAAAATTTTTAAGTAAGTTATACAAAAAATTCTTTTGTTCAGTTTACAAAAGAAATGCTTGTTTCACTTGCAAAAAAAAGTTTGTAATGGTAACTAAAAAATTCTGTGAATACAAATTTACTAAAGAATTTTTAGTAACCTCTTGAATTTTTTTTTTACAGTGCATGTAAGTCAAAACATGTTGGAAACTACACGAAAAACATAGCAAATACGTTGCTTTCAAAATGTAATTATTTTTTTATTAATAAAACAACCTTTTGGTGTAATAGTATGCAGTATTTCAGATACATTACAGTGACCGAAATTCACACTGCTTCAGTGTAAATACTGTTATCTTTCTATTATATAGAAAGTGACTCTTATTAAGCATCAGTAGCGTATATCAACTTTATAAAATACTAGAAAAACCCGCGGTTTTGCTCGCGTAAAAGTTTAAATATGCGAAATGACAGTTGTGTGTCCGAATTTAATTAGAACAAATAATGTATTAAAGAATAATTTAAAAACTTCCATTTAAGTCACAGTTTGAATAAATTTATTTCTTAAATGAACTATTCCGAAACGAGACGTAAAATAATACGAAAAACTAAAAATAATTTTAAATAAACAATAATTTAGAAAGTATTTTGAAACTTTTATGTTAATTCAAACATTTCTTTCAGTATTTATTTGAAGTAATTAATCTTTTTTATAAACAAACTTTGTATGCATTTACATTTTTTAATTAATCATCATGTCAAAATCCAAGTTTCTTTTCTATGGGTCTAGCCTCTCTCGACAGGTAGTGGAATTACAATAAAATGCTTATGCTTGAAAAGGAACATTAATTTGAAAATGTTTATTTTGAAAGCAGTTTGATACTTCCTATGATTCCACTGAAACGTAATTTAGAAAGTTTTTAAATTTTTTTTAGAATAATTATTGTTCCTGCTTACTCCAACGTAATAGTGGTACTGGCATGGAACATTGAAAATCATGAGAATGTAGGATCATGAGAATGATCTATGTAGGATCAAAGAGTGTCACCATTCATTTGGAACCGTCACTCTTAGGTATATTTCGTATGAAATACAGATCTACGCCGATCATGACCTCTAGACTCCAAAACTACCATCAGTAAAAAAAATTATATCTATCTATCTATATATCTATCTATATATCTATCTATCTATATATATATATATATATATATACATTACTTCTCTCTGGACAAGATAACTTCTATAATTCTGCTCCAATCTTCTTGAAACTTTTACATAAACTCAAAGGGTATAAAATATCGGTCGATTTCTTAATGGGCAAAATCGGACCAAAAGTGTGGAAATAGGGAGGGTTTTGTGAAAACCGAAAAAACGCCATAACTTCTGAATTAAAATTGATATAGAATCAGTTTAAAGTTTATATTACTTCTAAAAACGGGTCAAAAGTTTATGCATGACAAATTTTTAATAAATTTAACAAGTTGGAAATTGCACGTGAAGCGTAGCAAATGAGGTACGTTCGTACGATAATGCAGTTTTTAAAATATCACTCTCATATATCAATCTCACAAAATTGCAAATATCTGCAAATACAATTAAAATACGCACCATATTGCAAATACAATTAAAATGCGCACCAAACAATGTTATCTCTATACTCATTATGTAATGGAATACTTTTGTGTGGCCTTGTAAGTCAATAACAAATGTTCTTTGCGCCACAGATTATGCAAATTATATAATATAATATGCACTTTATGATGCATATCAATATTATTATGTTCGAATGAGCGTAATACATTTAAAATGCATTTGAAACATTTTTCCTCTCACTGTAATGTAACGGAGTACTTTTGATTGTCCCTGTACTTGTTCTATGCATCCTATTTTCAAAAAATTTGAAATGACTCGACAAAATTATGTAATAATTATATATTTTAAATTTCAAAAGATTCGGTTGGGTAGTTTTTGCATTGTTCTATGCGGACAGACGGACAGACGGACGGACTGAACGACAACTGTAGGTGCTACGTATTTACATAATTACGAACGCACTTAAAAATGGGCTCAAGAGGCGAACAAACAGAATTTTTGGGAGAAAAAAAATCACAACTTCGTCAATTCAAAAGATATCAAATCCATTTAAATTTTTTATAAATGTTTCTAAAATTATCCGAAACTTTTGTATTTACAACTTTTTGATAGGACCAACTTTTCTTGATGAAAAAAAAAATCAAAAAGCGAACAAACAAACAGCGGGATGGAAAAAGAAAAAAAAAACATGACGTAATCAATTCTTAAGCTATCAAATCTAATTAAATTTATTTTACATCTTCTCACTAATATATACAACTTTTATATTAACAAGTTTTTCATAAAACCAATTCTTATTGCAAAAATAAATTAAACAAAAATAGAAGTTGGAGAAATAAACCTCAAATCATATCTGCTTGTATTCTGACTTATTTTTAAATATATAGATATATATTTAATGCATCCAAATGGCAGATCATCTTATTCAGGAACATGATAATGTGACGTATTGGCCAATTTTTTTTATAAAGGCAGAATATATTTAAAAAAGGCTGCCAAAAAAGGTATTTTGAACATAATTTTTAGAAGTGATCGTGGTAAAAAAAATGTAGGAAATATTCAAATAACAAATTGCGTCTTTTCTGATTCATTTTCAAATCCATTTTTGGTCTTCGACGCATCCAATTTACAGGTCCTCTTATTTAGGAACTTTATAATGTGACGGATTGGTCAGTTTTTGATAAAGGCAGAATATATTTGAAAAAAGGCTGCCAACATGGGAACTTTTTATAATTTTCCGAAGGGATAGTGTTTGAAAAATTGAGATATTCAAATAAAAAAGTTGCGTTTTTTTACTCACTTTTAAATTCAGTTTTGCTGTCAAACGCATCCAATTGACAGGTTATGTTAATTAGGATATGCATAAAGTGCCGTATTAATCAGTTTTTTTAATTTATTTTTTATTTTTTTATTTTTTTTCATAAAGGCTAAATATATTTTAAAAAAGCTGTCAAAGTTGGCACTCCGTACATAATTTCCCTAAACGATCATGAGTAAAGAATTGAATATGTATTCAAACAACAAATTGGTTATTTTATGACTCATTTTTAAAATCAATAATATTATCTCAAACGCATTCAAGTGACACTTTTTTGTTGTTTAGAAACTATATAATGTGAGTAATGGTAGGTTTTTAATAAAGTCAGAATATATTTGAAAATATGTTGTCAAAATCGGCAAACTATTCCTCATTAATTATAAATAGGAATAGTTTGTAGTAAAAGTATAGAATATAGGTTTAGATGAATAGTAATATAGGTATAGATTACCATTCTAAATTTCATTCTTTTAGTTCCTTCACTAACACAAAAATCGCATTTTTAAAATGTTTCTGGCTCCTGCGTCCTCTTTAGATTTGTGACATTGGCATAAGATATAGCCTATGTTTGATCCCGTGCGAAGATCATCATGTTCATACCATTACTTTTGAAATCGATTCGGTAGTTCAAAAGATTAGCCACATAAACCTATGATTGATTCCGAACTAAAACTTTCATTTTAGTACCGTTACTTTTGAAATCGGTTTGGTAATTCCGGAGGTTAGCCTCATAAGATATAGCCTATTTTTGAATACAGGCGAACTCCATAATTTTGGTACTATTACTTTTGAAATTGGTTTGGTAGTTCCGGAGATTAGCTCTTACAAACAGACAAAGAAACTGTTCCCCTTTATAATTTAGGTATAGATTACCATGCTAAATTTCAGGTTCAAGTCCCTTCACTAACACAGAAATCCCAGTTTTAGAAAAAAAATTTCTGAACCCCCTTTGGGTTTGTGGCATTGACATAAGATATAGTCTATAGTCTGATTCCTGGCGAAAACCATAATTTTTGTATCAATACTTTTGAAATCGGTTCGGTAGTTCTGGAAATTATCCACATAAAATAAAGCTTTGTTTGATTCCAAGCGAAAACCTTTAATTTGGTACCATTTCTTTTGAAATCGGTTCCGTAATTCCATAGATTAGCCACATAAGGTACAGCCTATGTTTGATTCTGGGCAAACACTATCATTTTGGTACCATTACTTTTGAAATCGGTTCTGTATTTCCAGTGATTTTCCCCTACAAATAAACAAACTTCTTCTCTTTACACTGTAGGTATAGATTATCATGCTAAATTTTATGCTTTTAATCCCCACAGTGACACAAAATTGCATTTTTAGAATGTTTTTCCTTCTCCATTCCCTTTTAATTTGTGGCATCGACAATAGATTTAGCCTACGTTTGATTCCGGGCGATAACCATCATTTTGGTACCATTCTTTTGAATCCAGTTTGGTAGTTCTAGAGATTAATCACATAAGTTATAGCGTATGTTTGATTCCGGGCAAAAACCATCATTTTGGTATCATTACCTTTGAAATCGGTTAGTTAGTTCCGGAGATTAGCCTCTACAAACAAACAAACCTTTCCTCTTTATAAGTATAGATGAAGTAATTTAGTATAATTAAAATGGGCCAAAAACAATGATTTTCCCTATGCTTCTATGTAATGGAACACTTCTGTGCAGCCCGTAAAATAATGACAAATATTCTGTGCGTCACAGATTCTACAAAGTGTAAACATAGAATGTACTTCATAGATGCTTATAAATTTTTTTATGTTCGAAAATGTTTAACATCAGTAAAATGCGTTTAAAACTATTTATATCTCATGAGCTGTAATGTAGCAGAATACTTTTGATTGTCCCTGTAATTTAACTTTGCATCCTATTTTCATAAAATTTGAAATGAATTGAGGAAATTTTAAAACAGTAATGGATTTTAAATTTCAATCTATTTTGTTGGGTAATTTTTGCTCTGTTATATGCGGACAGATGGATCGGCTGATCGACGACTGTAGGTTCTACATATTTACTTGATAACGAACGAAATTAAAAATAGAATCAAAATTGACTCTTACACGCTCCAAGATAGTTTCAGGAACAACTTTAATTATACATAATCTACTATCTAGTGATGTTCAAAGGTTATTGTTTACTAAATGTACCATTGGGAATCCATAGAATGGATTTGTTTTTATCGACATAAAAAAACTGTGATTCTTTAAAATATTGTAGTCGGAGTATAAGGGGATAAAAGGAAAATGCATTATATGGATTAAAAATGAAAGAAATTTTTTTTCACTGTTTTCAAACAAAATAAATTTCGACATTGTTTATATTGGACATTTCCAAAATATATATAAAAAAAATTATGGTTTAACCCTTTACGGAGCATGGCAAATTCATTGCTTAAGTGTTGAAATTAATGACTAACACCGGAACTTCAAAACAACTTTATTTGTAAATAAGAAAGCGCTATATTTCACGCATTCAATAAACAGTAATTTTTTAAAACCAAATTCCGGTGCTAATGTGGCGTTTGGGAATTAAAATTAAGTGGTATATCTATGAAACCACTGCGCCGCAAGGGGTTAAACTACAAAATATTTACTTTTCCTTAAGCAGCATAAAAAAGATAAAGCAGTTTTTGCTCTCTTTATAATAAATAAATAAATAAATAAATAAATAAATTCAATTTAATGTATTCAAGTCTTTTTTTTTTTCTTTACTTAAAAATGTACCGGTTAATATACATTCATTATTTCTAAAAATTTTGTATTCAAATACATGCAAATAAAAAAAAAATATTAGTTTTACATATGTACTACTAAAATCATATTTGTTTAAATGGAACTAAAAGAAACTTTATAATAAAAATGCCATTATATGCAAAAAAAACATTATAGTAAAAACCTTTATTAATTAAGAGGAAAAAAAGAATAATCGCTTCATTTTCTTAATAAAATGCTTTTATCGAATTTCTGTAAACATTGTTTACACAAAATGTTTGTAATAGAATTTCTATGCATTTTTATCCAATTATTTTCCCACATGCAAGGGGAATTAAATATACTTTTTTTCTTAAATAAATAGAATTCTTTATAAGATTATATTATTCCACCAGCTACATTAAAACTGGAATCTACCAGTACGTGTTTAAAAGGATACTATATTTTTGTCGGACAAAGAAACACAAACGTAAAAAAATGTATATTTGAGTAATATTATATCATTTAATAGAAATATAAATATTTATGTTATAAAATAATACATGTACACTGTAAAAAAATGTTCAAGAGGTTACAAAAAATTTCTTAGTAAATTTGTATTCCACATAATTTTTTAGTAACCATTACAAACTTTCTTTTGCAAGTGAAACAAACATTTCTTTTGTAATCTGAACAAAAGAATTTTTTGTAAAATTAACTTAAAACTTTTTAGTATGAGCCACCAAGTAAATTTTAGTAATAGCTCCAAAATTATTTTTAGCAACCATTACGTGCGCCCGAAGGGCAGGAGCCTCCTTCGAGCTGCATCCGTTGGGTAAAAAGACATACTTCTGAAACGGAAGGTTTTCGCCAAAGCCGCACTAAATGGCTGCTCTATTTTGACATGTTTCTAAAGGGGAGGAAAAGTTCAGAGATCATTACCCATGGTAACTGGTAAGACAGGGGTTTTCATAATCCCTTTATTTAACAAGTACTTACATTGCATACATTCGGTGCATATTTGGTGGCGGCCAGCATCGAACCCAGGTACTTTCAGCCTGGAGTTCGGTGCTATGACCACTAGACTATCACGGCCACACCAAGTGAGTTTTAGTAATAGCTATTAAAAATGTAAAACTATTAACTCTATTCGTTGCTAGCTTTTTTCTAGTAATTCTTACAGATTCCTTATTACCGAGTAAGATTACTAAAAATTTTTTAGTAATTACAAAGATCACTAAAATTTTTTTAGTAGATCGACCCATTTTTTACACATATTTAAGGGATTATTTTTGAATTTTGTTTTATTGTAAGAGAATTCTACCGATCACCTATACAACAAAAATAAAGCTGCACAAAAAAGAAGTATATTCTTGCAATAATTGCTAATTGTTGGAGTTCATTTTTACATTCTACTTCTTTACAAGATAAAGTATTGGATTTATTAAAGTTTTCGAATTTCAGATTTGGGCAATTTAAAAGTTTTAGAGGTGAAATGTACTGAAAACATGTTTTTACAAAGTTTCTGTCTGTGAGTCTGTGACATACATGTTCTGTAAGCTCTATCTCAAGAACTAATGTACGGAATTTAATAAAAAATTATATTCAGGTAATCCTTGATAAGATGAAGCTGATTTGTTTTGGTGTAAATCGCTTAATGAGTGACCCTCTATACTACACTTTTTACGTCCTACACAACAGCTGTATCTCAAGAACTAAAACAAGGAATTCCATCAAACTTCAGATTAGGGTAGTTTTTGGAATGAATTCATGCCCTTTAAATTTAGGTCTAAATTACTCAACAGGTGTTGTTACTATGATGAATTTTTCAAGATTTCCACTTTAGTTTTGTTTTAAGAAATTATGTTTTCATGAATTTTCATAAAACTTTAGATTTCGTTACTCCTTGATAGGAATTGGTTACATTTATGTTTTGGTATAGTTTGCCGAATACGTGTTCCTATTGTTCAGAAAAATTCATAATTATCTCAATTGCTCTCTCTCTTGAGGTAATTCTGGAATTTTTATCAAAGTTCAGGTTCACGTATATTTAGGCATTTAATTTTGTCATGCGGCAACTAATTTTGAAGTATTAACATGTAGAGATAGGAGAAAATTCCCACATACGTTTTGTTTAAAATATCCATACTTGGATTTTTTTCCAGAGAGGGAATTCGCCTTGAATACAATTTTTCAAATTATAATTAAATTAAAATTGTTTATAAACGTAAATACCAATTTAGTGAAAAGGTTCCCAACATCAGTATAGCACACTGAAGTTCTACCGACTAATCAACGTGGAACAGCAATTCAATAGATGTTGGTTTTATTTGAATTTCATCTTTGCTCCAGGTCGGTAGCTCACGGAATATATTCCATCTTGTGCTGCATTTTTTAGACTTGCGAACACGTAATAGTGAGAAGTTCAGAGCTGGGTGCTGTCCCATGTTGCTTAGTCGGTAGAACGTCAGTGAGTTAAATTGATGGCCCGGGTTCGATTCCCCACATGGAAACTTTTTCACTGGGTCGGCAATTATGCCTATAAGCAATTTGAAATTTGATTTTTATTTGAAATCTTATATTGCAGGCGAATTTTCTCTCTGGAAAATTTTTGAAATATTAATATATTCAATTGATGCTGGATTTCTTTGAATTTCGTGTTTGCTGAAGGTCGGAAGATCATGGAATAGATTTCATCTTGTGTTGCATTTTAGATTCGCCAGCATGTTGTAGTGAGAAGTTCCAGGCTGGGTGTCGTTAAGTAATGTTTATTCGGTGGACCGTTCGGTGCGCTATACTGATGACCTGGGTTCGATTCTGTCATGGAAACTTTTTCACTATGTTGTCATTCACGCCTGAAAGTAATTAAAAAAATTAAATTTGATTTTCATTTGAAATGCAGTATTCAAGGTGAAATTTCACAAAATTTCCACCAATTAATATAATTAATCGATGCGGGTTTTATTCGAATTTCGTGTTTGCTCTAGGTGGGTGGCTCACGAAAGATATTCTATCTTGTGCTGCGTTTGTCAGCATTGTCAACATATAATAGTGAGAAGTTTAAGGCTGGGTGCTGTTTCATGTTGTTTAGTCGGTAGAAAGTCAGTGCGTTATACTGATGCCCGGGGTTTGATTCCAGGCATGAAAACTTTTCCATTAGGTGGGCTTTCACGCTTAAAAGCAACAATAAAAACTTTATTTTCTATTGAAATAGTTTAGAAAATGTTACATGTTTTTTGTTTGACTTGTAAAGATAGTAAAAGATATAGTTAAAATTAGTTACAAAATATGTATTTTGTACGAATCAGTACAATCTACTCAAATGAAAATATGCTTGAGTTTAGTTCAAATCGCAAATGACGAATAAATTAAAATCAACATTCCTGTATAATAATTAATAATATTTTAATAATTTAACAATTGTACATTTATCATGCATGATAGAATAATTATAAATTTTAGTTAATAGCAATAATCCTTTCGTCTGTAGTGGCTGTGCACATCCGTATAATTCTTGGTTTTTCCAACCTTGATGATGCCTCTCACTGAATTGGCGGCACTATCTCCACACGTTTTGTTATAACATCACATCTGGCCCATAGACTTTCACTCGGGGGCATCAATAATTTTTAGAAAGACCCAGACCTGGACGGGCGTGTACGGCCACTATAGTCGAAAGCAATGTTTGAATATTTCTTAGGAAACAATATCGAAATCACTCAATTGATTCAACTTTTTTTTTTCGTTTGCAGAGCCCCGATTTTTCCTGGAGGTCTTTTTAAAGCTTTTAAAGGTGTATGGGAAATGTCTAAATTCAATTGGCACTTATGCAGAAAAGTCAATTTACTTCTTATCTTTAGTGTTTCATTATATGTTTTGTCTTTCATGCACACATTTGTCCACATTCGCCAAAGGAAACTTCATTTCAGACTCTTTCTCGTATTAATATCTTTACCATATTCTTAATTAAAAATAGGAATGGTATATAATGCTACTTACTACTATCAATTATGAATGTTTAACTAATTTTGAAATTTATTCATTATTTCTACTCTAGATTCTATTTTTTATAGCTATATATGTTTTAGCAGTATAAAGACGTACATACGTAAGCAATATTGCGTTTGAAATTATAATAAATATCTTGAACATGGCATTATGAAAGAGAAAACTTTTAGATTTAACAAGAGAATTTGCTAATTCTACATACTGAAAAGTAATTTTTAGGGCACACTTGTTTTAAATTGCGAAATGTATGTTGAATGTTAAAGTAATTGTCTTTTTAATCTAATTATATTAATTAATAATAATATTAAGAAATAACTATAAAACAATATAATACTATATAAAAAATTATTGTATAAATAAATACGATAATAATATAATAATCAATTAATAATAATATAATCTTTTGTTTCATGATAAAATGGCAATTACAGAAAAAGAGCAATAATCATAAAAAAATTATATGAAAAACTAATAAATGTTTATAACTCTGGATTTGACAGCTAAGCCGATTTTTTTTACTTTGTCTGTACGTGTAGTGTATATTTACTCTATTTTGAAAGAAATCTTTTTTCCGGTTAGTGTTTACATTATGATTTCGATCAGGTACGTGTTTTCTTTCTTCTAAAAAATTTCTGATTCCTTTATTATTGTTTGCCAACTTAAAACATTGTAATCAAAATTATAAATGACGAATATGCTGCTAATTCAACAACTATATGCCTTAATGTCAGAAGATAAATTAAAGTTAAAAATCAGAAGATAAAAGTGTATATTAATATGAAATTCAGATAACAATTTACTGTAAAACTAATCTAATAAATTAGTAGTAGTGGATATTAATGTAAAATATATATATATTTCAGAAAATTTAGAGTAATTTAAAAAAAAATAAAGTTAATGAAACCTCGCAATTATTATAAAATAATATAATTAAAAACATGGCGATGCTATCTGTATGTAGAAGCTTTTCTTTTACTTAAAATTAAATTTGTATTATTTTTGTAATAATACTGAATTTAATCTGCTTAATTATTAAGAAAAACCAACTTTAGAATATAGGGTGATCACGAAATAAGATGCCCACTCCAAAGGGCTATGGAATGCGTTCCACTGAAAATTCCACTGAAATTAATTCAGCTAAAGTGACTTAAATAATTAAACTATTAATTTCATTCACTCTTAATTGAAATGAATTTATTTTAATGTTTTAATTTAGTTTAGAAGAGCAGTTGTAACCAAATGTTTAACTATTATGTTATTTTTAACATAAACTATATATTTTAATCCCTTGCGTCTTATGAGGATTAGAAAAAAAATATCCTCGATATTTCTTATAAAGAAAATGAAAATTGAATAGTGTTACTGTTTTTAAAGAAATTGCGATGCAATTAAAAAAAATGCATTTGAAAACGTTTTTTTTTTTTCTTTTTCGATGGCATAAAAACTGAAGTTCTGCGATATTTTGAAGTTAAAACTATATTAATTTATACAAAGTAGCCCTAAACAAATGGAATATACGCTAGGGGGTTATAGAACACATGAAGACGACACATCACATCGAGACACCAAGGGTCCCAAACGTTTTCCAAAGGAGATAGCCGCCATTAAAGTTTGGGGTCCAAAATTTCAAATACACATAAAAAACGAAAACTTTAGTCGATTGATTTGCGGTTTTCACTAGAACTATTCTTTATGTTGGTATTTTCTTGAAAATAAATTATAAAGGTAAATTTCGAAAAATGCCGATAGAGGGCGCTTTAGACTTTGAAGTAATGAAAAACTTTTTTTGCCGTGATTTTTTGCATCTAAATGGTTTCGTAAGCTTAAACTTAAATTTTGAGCTCAAAATCTGAATAGTTGGGAGTGGTTAAGTAGCACAAACTTAACTGTGTTTAGAGGGTTTAAATTTCAAATGATTATAAAAAACGGCAAAATTCGCCGATTGATTTGCGGTTATCACTAAAACTATTCTTTATGTCGGTATTTTATTGAATATGAATTATAAAGATAAATTTCAAAAAATGCCGATAGAGGGCGCTTTTGACTTTGTAGTAACGAACAACTATTCTTTACGTTATTTTTTGCATCTGATTAAATGTTTTCGTAAACTTAGACTTGAGGGGACAAGGGACCTTCAAAATCACGAAAATCGCTCAAATTTGCGAAATTTGCCAAAGTCAAATTTTTTCAATTGGATAATTATTTCACATTTTATTTACATTTTTATGATTAATTAAAGGGTCCTCGTGATCAGCTGATCTTTGTTTACAAATGTTTGCGATTGAATTTAGTCTACTAATTAACTGTTTATTTTTATTTCCATAGAATCAATGGCAGCGCTATTTAACTGCAGCCGTATCTCGTACATTCTGTTTGTAAACAAGCACCGCATGGATTAATTTATCGCTTGTATTTTTATTTTGATATTTATTTCAGTTGATGTTCTGTGATTTTTTGTTCAATTTTTTTTTCTAACTTCAAGTTTAGTGAAATATAATTACATAGCTTTTGTGTAGAAACTTTTACATTACAATAGATAAAATATACACCCGTTGGAGAAAGCCAGTCGGTCGTTCTTCTTCTAAAAAAAAAAAAAAAAAAAAAAAAAAAAGTGCTTGCTTTATTGAAAGCAAAATCCAGTTCGCATAAAGAAAATAATGAAAATGTAGAAGAATCGCTGCCAGAATCTTTCGAGGAATCTGTAAACAGCTCCTATAATATTTTATCTGATATTTCTAAACCAAGCTGTTCTAATGGTTGAAGTGAAAATAAACTATGTTATGTTCAAAATAGTCCATGCATTAGTGCTTTATTAGTAGCTTTGATAGTAGCTTTATCTATTGCCAAAAGACGTGATCAGCGTCGTTTGAAACAAAGCCTGCATCGAGACAGACACTGCAGCCTATAAAACTACTCACCAAAATCTAAAATATATTAAAAAGAAGCAGACACAAAATGAAGGAAAATCTTATGGAGCTGGATTATTTTAAAATAAGGTAACTATAAATTAGGTTAATTGTAACAAGTTTTATGCAAAATGTTAAAAAATTCATAAAATTTGGAAAATACTTTTGTTACCTTTACATTCAAAGACAAAGAACTCAGTACAATGTTCTAATTCCCCCCCCCCAACTCTTTTATGCAGCTGAAACTAATTTTTTGTATATAAACTTTCAAGCGAGTTTCAGTGATTTTCAGCTTTTTTCCTGCATCACTGTTGATGTCAGTTAATTTATTAGGTCGAAGTGTCCAACAGATACTTTTATGAACTTTGCACGTCTGAAAATCCTTATACTGCTCTATTTAGCAACAAAATTTTTCAGTCACATGCTTGTCGCACCTTTCGATAAGTAGACAAAATTCACATCCCCCCCATCTTTTATGCAGCTGAAACCTATTTTTTGTATATAAACTTTAAAGCGAGTTTCAGTGTTTTCAGTTTTTTCCCGCATCAGTGTTGATGTCAGGTAAATTCTTAGGTCGGAGTGTCCAACAGATACTTTTATGTACTTTGCACGTCTGAAAATCCTTATACTGCTCTGTTTAGCAACAAAATTTTTCAGTCACACTTTTGTCGCACCTTTCGACAAGTAGACAAAGTTCTAATTCCCCCCCCCCCCAACTCTTTTATGCAGCTGAAGTCTTTTTTTTTGTATATAAACTTTCAAGCGAGTTTCAGTGATTTTCAGTTTTTTCCCGCATCACTGTTGATGTCAGGTAATTTCTTAGGGCGCAGTGTCCAACAGATATTTTTATGTACTTTGCACGTCTGAAAATCCTTATACTGCTCTGTTTCGCAACAAAATTTTTCCAGTCACACGTTTGTCGCGTCTTTCGTCAAGTAGACAAAGTTCACATTCCCTCCCCCCATCCTCTTTTATGCAGCTGAAACCTATTTTTTGAATGTAAACTTTCAAGCGAGTTTCAGTGATTATCAGTTTTTTCCCTCATCAGTCTTGATGTCAGGTAATTTCTTAGGGCGGAGTGTCCAACAGATATTTTTATGTACTTTGCACGTCTGAAAATCCTTATACTGCTCTATTTAGCAACAAAATTTTTCAGTCACATGTTAGTCGCACCTTTCGACAAGTATAACAAATTCACAATCCCCCCCCCCCCTCCTTTATGCAGCTGAAACCTATTTTTTGTATATAAACTTTCAAGGGAGTTTCAGTGATTTTCAATTTTTTCCCCATCAGTGTTGATGACAGGTTAATTTCTTAGGGGGGGGGGAAGCGACAGATATTTTTATGCATTTTGCACATCTGAAAATCCTTACTTCTCTGTTTAGCAACAAACTCCTGGGAAGTTTCTTTAAAATTTTGAAAATTTCATTTTTTTAATAATTTTTTTATTAAAATAGATAAAATTCAATGCACAATTTCATTTATATTTAATAAAAATCAAACTTACATTAAAAATATTTGATTTTAATCGCTATAAAATGTGCATAGAACAGTTTGAAAAATTCTTCGTAACGCAATGAATTTTCTCGTCAACGCAATATTCCTTACGTTCTTTATTTTCCTCAAAACGTAAATTCAATTTGTATAAAAATATTAATTTGATGAAATTATTGATTAAACTTATTGAAACTATGGTTATACTTGAATTTAGTCGATTATAAGGTATATTTTAGTATTTGTGCCTTCGTTGAATCTTAAAATTCATTTTTCTCAGTTTGAAAATTTTGTCGAAATTCTTAATTGAAAATGCCACATGCGCATAAGTTTTTTCCTGAATGCTTTGAAATTTTGTATAGCTATTTCTCATTATATTTGTCATAAAACTGTGCACGGGTTTTTGCAAATAATTATAATTGTAAAAGTTAAAGGTAATTAACTGTAGAAATACAGAGAAAAATGCTTAAAATTTCCAAAAATCTAGAAAAATATTTTTTTTATTAAATTTATATTCAAATATAAAAAATCTGATGCACAGTTTTATTTATCTATATAAACCAAACTTACATAAAAAATATTGGAGATTTTCTTTGAACTGGAATGCGCATGGAACATTTTGAAAAGTTCTTCGTAAATCTAAAACATTGTGTAATATTTTTTTTTTAAATTTTTTTTTGAGAAATGTATGCCACAATGCATATAAAGTATCCTTGAATAATATTTAAAGTGAAATTTTAAAAAAAAAACTGATTTTAAAGGTCCCTTGTCCCCTTAAACTTAAATTTTGAGCTCAAAATCTGAATAGTTGGGAGCAGTTAAGTGGCACAAACTGAACCGTGTTCAGAGGGTTTGAATTTCAAATGATTATAAAAAACGGAAAAAATAGTCGATTCGTTTGCGGTTTTTGCTAGTTTAAAGTCAGTGTTTTCTTGAAAATAAATTTTAAAGATAAATTTCACAATTGCCGATAGAGGGCGCCTTAGACATTGGAGTAGCGTACAACTATTTATGACCGTTTTTTTTTTTAAATCTCATTAAATTATTTCAAATGCTTAGATTTAAATTTTGAGATCAAATTTTGAATCGTTGCGAGTGTTTAAGTAGCGCAAAAGTACACTGTGTTGATGTGGGGGGAGGGTTTAAATTTCAACTCCTGAACACATTTCAGTATGCGCTTCTTAATCCCTCCCAATGATTAAGAATTTGAGTTAAAAATTTAAGTTTAAATCTAAGATTTCGAAAACATTTAATAAGTTTTGGAAAGCATTTAATTAGATACAAAAAATAACGGTTAAAATTAGTTGTTGGTTACTCTGAAGTTTAAGACGCTCTCTAAGGGGATTTTTTGAAATTTATCTTTTAAATTTATTTTCAAGAAGATACTGACTTAAAGAATAGTTTTATTTTAAACCGCAAACGAACCGACTAATTTTTCCGTTTTTTATTATCATTTGAAATTTAAACCCTCTAAACACAGTTTATTTTGTGCTACTTAACGACTCCCAACTATTCAGATTTTGAGCTCAAAATTTAAGTCTAAGTTTACAAAAACATTTAATCAAATACAATAAATAACGTAAAAAGTAGTTGTTCGTTACTCCAAAGTCTAAAGAGCCCTCTATCGGCATTTTTTGAAATTTATCTTCATAATTCATTTTTAAAAAATACCGACATAAAGAATAGTTTTAGTGAAAACCGCAAATCAATCGACCAATTTTGCCGTTTTTTATAATTATTTGAAATTTAAACCCTCTGAACACAGTTACGTTTGTGCTACTTAACTACTCTCAACTATTCAGATCTTGAGTTCAAAATTTAAGTTTAAGTCCAAGCTTACGAAACCATTTAATGAGATGCAAAAAATCACGGCAAAAAATAGTTTCTCATTACTTCAAAGTCTAAAGCGCCCTCTATCGGCATTATTCGAAATTTATCTTTATAATTTATTTTCAAGAAAATACCAACATAAAGAATAGTTTTAGTGAAAACCGCAAATTAATCGACCAATTTTTTCGTTTTTTATGTGTATTTGAAATTTTGAACCGCAAACTTTTAATGGCGGCTATCTCCTTTGGAAAACGTTTGGGACCTTTGGTTCCCTATTTATTATTACTCGTCTTGATGTGTTCTATCACCCCCTAGCGTATATACCATTTGTTTAGGGACACCCTCTATATAGTTTACATTATATTATGATGGAAGCAGGACGTTTCGGTCCCGCCATTTCGGTCCTGCCATTTCGGTCCCGCCGTTTCGGTCCCGAGACATTTCGGTCCCGAGACACTTCGGTTCCAAGACTTTTCGGTCCCTAGCCATTTCGGTCCCAAGACATTTCGTTCCCAAGACTTTTCGGTCCCAAGACATTTCGGTCCCTTCTCCTGCAAACTGAAATTTTGTGAAGACATAATTTTATAGGGAACATTGCAGAGTTTTTAAACTGAAGGGCATAAAATTGCAGTATAATGCGATTATGAGTGGCCTAAAACCGCACACACGTATAACTCTTATTCAATCTATTATAATTCACACAAATTTTGTATGATAATCCTAATCATAACTGGTAATCCTAATGATAATTGGTTATCATAATTCTCAAAATAGTTAGTAATTTTAATATAAAAATCAAATTAATATTTTGTTAAATATATTTTTTATTAATAACATGATTAATTTACATAATGAATTTTATTTTAAAATAAACTCAATACATAAACCATTTTATATTCAATACATCATTATATTTCCTGGTAGTTCTAAACAGAAATTTATCTTTTATTTATTCATTCATTCTATATTTAAAACTACAGAAATTTAAAACAATTAGTATAGTTAAAAATAAAACTAAAATAAGAAATTTTTTCCTGGGAAAGCAAGAGCGAAGAGGTAATACAAATAAATAAATAAATAAAAGCTTAGTTTTCTCACTTAAAAATTGAAAATAAAGTTATTTAAAATATTATTATATTACATTTTAATATATTTTATTAAATTATATATTATATTATATATATATATAATATTTATGTTATTATACCTTAAAATATTATTATATAAATTTTATGTAAATAAAAATAAAAAATAATCATCTTGTTAGAATGAAATAGGCCCAGTTTCAATAAAATTAACTCAAAAATATTTTCTTCATGGAAACTGTGAGAAGAATGTTAAAAAATGCTGTCAATAAATACTATTATTATTAAAAAAAAAAAAAAAGTTGCGGAGGTAAATTAAAAAAAAAAAAAAAAAATTATAGCATACCCAGTTACAAAAGCACTATCGCTTTCGCAATGTTAATAATTGAATGTAACTCATGAAAAAAAAAATATAAGATGCAACTTTGCATTATAAAAATAATAATAAAAATATTTTTTTTTTCATTAAATATACCTCATTTCAGAATTATCAAAGGCGAGGGCGTAGAAGGTGAATTGAGGAAATATGTATATGTTGCGGCCAAAACCCGGAGCCTGGCCAATTCTAGAACTGGCCGGCCAATACCCGAACTGGCCAAGCTTCCCGGCCAATACCCGAAATATATGAAATGAATAGCGTATTTCGGGTTTTGGCCGGCCAATTCGCGAACTGGCCGAGAAGCCTTGGCCAACACCCGAATTGGGGATTTAAGGCTACCCAGTAGATGCGGCGCCGTCATGAAATTCTTTTAGAAATTGTTTCTTATTCAAAGAAGAACATAATTTGCGACGGTTCCGTTTGATGGCACTGATATGCACACGTGACAGAAAAGGATATTTCCATGCTATTCTGATATGCCACCTTAGTGGTCTAAATTGCCATTTTTTCTAATAGAAATATTATTTTTTATTTGTATAAAAATGGTCTCAGTAAATTTATAGTATTTCGCATTATTTCCAATTCTTTTGAACCTGATTAACTACATTCTGCAGAAGATTCTTTACAAATTAAAATAAACATGAAGGGGGATTTTTTTAAAGTAATAAACGTAACTCATCGACAAATATGCAATTTTAAACTTAAAACAAGAAAGGAAATGAATCACTGTGTAGATTACAAAATATCATGCAACTCTATCGCAATGTTGTTAAGAGAATTTACTCCGGTTCTTTTTATGTAAAGAGATATCCACGTAAGCATAAAAAAAAAGTGAAATTTCATTTCAGCAATAGGTTTCCGCAACTAGTAATCTATTTATTTTATCTTTCATTAAAGCTTTCTATGATCTACAAACTGCTTTACAAATAAATATTAAGAGTTTATCGCAGCTGGAAATGCACATGAAAAACAATCGGAATATAAATGGTAAATTCCACCTACTCAATAATCTATAGAAAACATGTTGTAGAGCATATTAGAAATGTATAAAGGGTTTATTATGTTTGAAGTTGTGAAATATAAATAAAAATACTCTGTAAAAGTATTTCTCGCATATATCATAATTCCTTATCGGAATACTTTTTTGGAGTCCCTATTAACGATTTATAATGATTTCTTAATCAATATTCTACAAAGAAACCTACTGCTTCCCTCATGAGTGAGGCATATAAATTTTACTATGTTTGAAATATGCCATAATCCTTTATTGGAATTGTTTTGGCGCCCCTATAAATGATCTACAAATGCTACTTAATCAATACGCAACAAAAGACATTGTTTCTCACATCGGTGAGGCTCATGAATTGCATTATGTTTGAAATAGTGTAATATCATTAAAATAACCTATAACAGATTTTTTGATAGTATATTTCAGTAGTAAGGAATGAAAATTTAAAATAATCAATTACTTATTAATTTTTAAAATTTTTTAGATATTTTCTATTTATAATCTAATTTAATGCAGTTCGAAAAAGATTTAGATGATGTTCAGAAATTTAAATTCAGTACTACGAATACATTCTAGAATATGAAGAAAATAATTGGAATTAAAATATCTACATAATTGTTCTTTAAATATTCATAATGCCCATTCAGAAATATCATTTACTTGTAACTCAGTTGTAATTGAAAAACTTATAATGTAGAAAACTAATTTCCTGTTTCGTATCTCATTTTTTATGCATTGTATTCACAGCATATATTGCATAAGCTCTGTAGTCATAGGTATCGGATTAATGAGGCAGTTGCTGGCATTTCTCGGTAGGGCATATTTTGTAAATGAAGTTATCAAGTACATATATTATTCATGTGTCTGAAATTCATAAATTTTATTAATATTGCTTAAAGCCTCGTGATTTCATTACAGTAATATGTTCCTATGAACTTAATATTTTAGTAAAAATTTGTTAATCATTGCAGTAACTGAAATTTATGATTTTCATTGTTATATTTTGTCTCCCTTTTCTTAAATTTGTGCGTTTTAAAAATAACTTTTTTTATCATTAAAGTGGATCTTGAAAAAAATATTTTAAACACTAAAAGGTATCCAGAAAATATGATACGGAGTATTTAAGGGGGCAGTGAATAATTTTTTGTTAAATTTTCATCATATCAATAAGAATTTTGGTGCATTTAAACATTTCACCAAAAGCATATAGAACACCTTAAAAAATTCCAATAGTTTTTAAATTTTTAAAATAAAAATAAATAAATTTCCAAAGAAAATTTTAAAACGGTCCTCGTGTCTTAATTTTTAAGATATTTTTTGTTTTTACATTTTTATCGCTTAAAACTCTATTATTAAAAATGTGTAAGATTTTTTTAATCTCTTGAAATATTAATACTCTAAATTCCATTTCGATTTTTGTAAAAGTTTTACCTTTTAACATGTAAAAATCAATTTTGACTATCTTAATGAAGACGAATTTTAAAATTCTTTGACATTTCTTTCTAAACAATATCAGGATACGTCCTTATTAATTTCATAAATATTGATCAAAAATTGCGTCGCAAGAAGCATTTCAAATATTTAAAAACGCTGAAAAATTAGTTTTGGGAAAAAAAAATTTAAAGCATATAAATCAACTTACTTACTTTTAATATTTACTTATTAAAACCTTTTTAAATGATATTTTAATTAAAAAAAACTACTTTCGTACTATTATACCACATAAATAGACCTTTTTTGTGACGATTTTGCTGTAGACAATTTTGCTCAAATAAAGGTCCACTGTCTCATTAAATGAGTTCAACTGTTCAGATAAAGTAAAGGATAGTTATATTGGAGGTAACTGTAAAGATATGGTGTTAAAAACTTTCCCTTAATTGTTAAAATGGCTGAACCCAAAAATAAAGAAGACGGAATGTAATATTTTTGAGGGATGTATTATTGATAGAATTTGAGATAATAGGAAATGCAAAGACAAGAACTAATATCAAAAATATTTGTCAAACAATTTATTTTAATTCTTAAAAAATGTTTATTTTTTAAGGACATGTTTATAGCTATCTAATATTCTTTGGCATTAAAAGATGAATAGAGTTACGGAAGTATGATAAAAAAAAATAATATGGAGGTCTTTGTTTTCGCTAATGTAACAGTATATCAATTTGTCTATGTTGGTTTGATCCATACTATAATAATTAAGTTTTAAGCTTAGTTTGCCATTATCGTCAGAAGTTTCAGAACATATAAATTTTGCAAGCAATTTGTTCAAATACGAATAAAAATGCAATATTTTTGCACTCTTCAAATATATAAATTCGTCAGTTAACGTAACGGAATTTTAATTAAAATGTACCATTTCACTCTACTATTTAAAGTGTTTTGAAATTTGGTAAACATTTGGTTGTTTGTATTTTGTACAGAAGTGATAAAATGTTTCTGAATTTGCACGCCATATTTATAGGAATCCTAATCAGGACCCATATAGTCATTTGTTTCAACCAGTTTGAGCATTTTCTGTTACATAGGTGAACAGATGTACTTAATATTTCTATTTATTATACCTTCTTTGCCGTCACGACTAAAATTTCACTGAAAAAATTAACTAAGGTATCCTGGGGTAATAACGCCACGTTAAGGTTCTACCATTTTTCACGGTTCAGTTTTAGATTGTATTTTTCAAAAAAATATATGATTTGATACAGCAACTGATTGACTATCTATATAAAAAAACAATTTAACAGGTATGTATTCATAAAATGTAATGGCGTGATTTCTTGACCAATGCTATTTGGCGTTATTACCCACCTATATGGGTAATAACGCCATGCAAACAAAACTATGATGTAAGATGGAATAATGGCATGTAGATTACCCAATTCTAAAAATAAAAACTCTACAAACTTAAAAATTGACAAATTTCATTCTAAGCTATTGAAAATGTTCATTTTTTTGTGAAAGTGTAAGAAAAATAAAGGTGTGGTGTGTGAGGGGGGAGAGGCAAAAGAATATCAGACCGTGAGCTTCTTTTTTCTTAAGAAAGGACGGCTTAAATAGAAGTAATAGAAACATTGCACAGTTTTAACTGTGTTTATTTGAATCAGTATTTAGCATGTAGCACGGCCACTGTTGGGAATCAACCGGAGTATTAATGCCAAGGATTGGCGTTATTACCCCGGTATAGCTATTGCGCAGTACATTTTAAATTACAAATTATCTCGAGAAGATACTTAAAATCTTCAACAACATTTTGAAAGTACATGAAAAGCACTACAAATTTATGTAATTAACAGAGTATTTCCGGATAAAAAAAATAGTCTTCACATCACAAAACGTAACTCGCAAATTTTAGATCAAGCGTTAATTTTAGTTGCTTGTAAAATCAATAACCCATACAAATGTAACAAATTAACTTGAAGCTGTTTTTTGCGATTTATATGACTCAAAACCCTTCTGCGCAGAGCATATGGGTGTCATTTACCAAATTATTTCATAATTATGCATAATATTAGCACTTGGCGTTATTACCCCGCCTGGCGTTATTACACCAGACCACCTTGTTATCTTTTATATTTCACAACTTCAAGGGTACTTTTTTTAATTGCTCAAGAGAGTTTCGATAAATATAGATATTTGACAAATTGTGTAATATCGAAAGCCACTAAATGTTAGAACATAATTGTACGTACAGTTTCAAAAATGCTTGACAATCAAAGTACAATAAAATTACTAAAGCTTAGCATTCTGTATACTAATGTTCTTTTATAATACAAATTCCTTAGAGTGACAGTTTTTTTAGTTTTGGAATCTTGACATTTCTATAAAATGGAGATATAAGGGATCAATTTTCCTACATAATATTTATATGTTAAAAATTTATCCAATTTGTCCTGTACTAAAATTATTTTAACACAGTTGTTCTAATTGGTAAATAGCTACATTAGTTGTAATCTTCTAATTTTTTCGAATTTATAAAATGTTTGAGACAGAATTCAATTCTTGAATTTCTTACCTGAAGCTGTCAGTTACTTCTGGATGAATGTGGTAAACTTAATTGACCCAGCTAACCTTATTGATTGTAGCATTTGGTTAGCTCAAAAGAATAAATTGCAGGTAATATAAATTCAGTAAATGGTGGATAAGCAATTACACTAAAATAATTTTAATACAATCATTTTAACGGTGAATGAATGATTTTAATTGTATTTTTCCCCTTGGCTGAAAATATCTGCACTGTAAAAAAAAAAAAATAAATAAAAATCTGCAAAGGTACTAAACCTTTTCTAGGAAACTGGGATTCCAAGAACTTTTCCTGTAACGGTAACAGCAAAAATTCAAGTTTCAGAATCGATTACATGAATTTTTCTTGTTATCGTGACGAACATGAAAAGTTCTTGGAATCCCAGTTTCCTAGAAAATGTTTAGTACCTTCACAGATTTTTTTTTTACAGTGTGGGTCCAGTAAGAAAATTACAATTATTACTATTCTGTACTTTTGCTATCTATCTTTCAGTAAACAATAAATTTATAATTTTTTAATAGTTGGTTCAAGTACTTTGCTTCACGTGTGCTTAAATAGTAGGTATTTCATATATGTTGTTTGGTGTTGAAAATAAAACAATTGTCATTTGCTTTGTATTTATTTTGGACTACCTCTTTTATCAAATGCAAAAAAAAAAAAAAAAAAAAAAAAAAAAAAATATCTCTTTTTTTTTCTAGTTTATCTACAACAGAAACAAAATCAAAGGATTGCGTTGAAAATGGAACATCTTTACGGTGTATTGAGATCATACACCTTTATTAGGGTGGAGCGAATTTTTTTTTTTTTTTTTTTTTTTTGAAAATCAAAAACGGGTAGGTGCCAAAAGTTGCCTTTATAATAGTACATCAACTGTGTGAAATTTTACCGCTGAAAAAAAATGGCTTGAATCTGCGCTTTTGCTCCAAAAACCGAAATTTTGGGTAAAATTTATCATTTTTTGACATTTTTTCAAAAAAATTAAAAAAATCCGACAGAGCTGGTTAGTATTTAAAAGTGTTGCTTAGACCTTTATATTTATCTGCTTAACATATTTAAACTATAAAACAATATCTGTAGTCTGTATAATTGGAGCAAATCTGACAACTTTTTGTGAAAAATCAGCGTTAACCTCTCTACTGGAGCATACAACGAAATGTTGTTTTGAATGCATTTCTTACCTAGTTGCTTTCAAAACTACTGTGTATATAACTCATAGAGATGATTGCATTATCCCACCCGTCTCAACCATCCAATCATCTAGGCTCAGTGTTTTATTTATGTATTGAATTGTTATTTTTTTCCCGAAGACGATTATAAGTTTTCTATATATCAAAGTAATTTATCTCTTCTTTATATTCACTGACTTTGGATGATTTGGATCATGCTGGTGTGACCTGCTGCACGTATATTTTTATACCATGTATAACAGAAGAAAAGCTGAGCAATGTATTGGGCATGTTCTTAATTGAACCTATTCAGCAGTCTATTATCTTCATTAAAATTTCATGCAATTAGTACATTATGATTGGAAGTTTTGCAATCACAGCATTCTTTCAATCAATTACATTTTATATGCAATGATTTGCCTAAAAATTGATTGTAGAAATTAATTTCTAGTATGTCATCATTTATTGAACCTATTACATTGAATATATGCTGAGAAGCTAAGCTGTTTAATATTGTAACGATTGTCACAGAGGATTGCAAACAAAATTTGCAAAAACTACTTGTTGTAAAACAACAATATTTCTAAAGAAGTTTTAGTATGCTTTATGTCGTTTCCTGTGTTGTTCCGTAGTCTAGTAATTTCTAATAAGGTTTTAGATCTATTATTTAGGTGTGTAGTACATTTGGTATAAAACATCCCGCGGTATAAACTTGGATTATACATTTTGTGAGTGAACATATAAACGCTGATTGACAATCTGTGCTTATATAAAGCGGAAAATTTTATTAACTTTATGAGCTGTCTTTTGTGTGAGATGTTTTCTAAATTCCTATTCCCCATTCTTTCTGAGAAATAGCTTTCCTTATGAATTAGCTTTGCAATCTCCGGCAGAAATTTCTAGTCTGTTCTGAGTATCTTTTTCTCAATTTGAGAAAATAATTTTTCAAAATTATTCTCTATTTTATAAAAAAAAATTGCAATAGGAAGTGAATAGTACGCAGACAAAGATTTTCCTTATTGATCCGGTGAATCCATGTAGCTTAGAACGTTTTATATCGACTTCTCAAATAATTGACGCAGAGGAAATTCACTGCAGTTGAAGTAGCGAATGATTCAATATTATACATAATTCTAAGCTTACCCCATGCAAAATGGTTCACAGTGACAAATAAAATTCTCCTAATTTTAAATGAGCACTTATAGTCGATTAGAATCCGTACATTCTCTCATGAAGTACTATGCATTATAAGTTTATGCCCAGGACATTTCACCATCAAATGTTATCCGCTCATAAAAAGGGGATCTAAAAGTTAATAGGAAATTACCTAGATACGAAAACACTTAGAAAACGGCATAAAACTAATGCAAAAAAAAGTTATTTACAACAGCGGTTGCTTTACACATGGAGAACAAATTTTCATTGCAATTCTCTCTGACGATCACCATCACATGAAACAGCTCGCTTCTCAACATATAAAAAATTCAAAAGTAGAATAAATGATGGCATACTTATAGTTGAAATATCTGAAATCATCTTTGAAGCAAATCATTACGTAAAAAAAATACAATTGACTGAAAAATTGTTGTAGTAACAGAACTTCCAATTACTATTCATCAACTGAATGTAAGTTTGATAAATATAATAGATGGCCGAATAGATCCCTTTAATAATATTCCCATGCATTACTCTGATTGTCATTTTTTTGTATAAACTGTAAAAACATACATGAAGATAGTTACAGCAGCATGTGGATGCAAAGAACAGATGAACAAGGTGGAAGCATCGAAAACATGCCAAATTTTTATAAAGAAAATCACAAATCAATGTATAAGTAAAACACTGTACTAAGATGATCGAATATTTGGGCCGGGTGGTATAGGAAATATAGCCACCACCACGACGCATGTCCAAGGTAGTTTTGAAAACAAGAGCTGTATTAAAAACAATAATTCGTTGTATGGCCCAATAGAGTGGTAATGCTGTTTTCTTACTAAAATTTGTCTGTTTTGCTCCAGCTATAGGGAATAAACATATTGTTTTATAGTTTAAATATGTTAAGCAGATAAATATAAGGGTCTAAGCAATACTTTTAAATACTAACCAGCTCTGTAGGAATTTTTTAATTTTTTTGAAAAAATGTCAAAAACTGACAAATTTTACCCAAAATTTCGATTTTTGGAGCAAAAGCGCAGACTCAAGCCATTTTTTTTCAGCGGTAAAATTTCACACAGTTAATGTACTAGTATAAAGGCAACTTTTGGCACCTACCCGTTTTTGATTTTCAAAAAAAAATTTTTTTTCGCTCCACCCTAACCTTTATTTTTTTTTTTTTTGTATAAACCTGGAAGCAGAAAGTTCAAGATAAGTGACAAATGTCGCAACTTTCTTTTCTTTTGCAAATTTTTATTCCTATCGGATCTTTTTTAGGTTTTATAGTTTTGCTTAGTTTTTAAATGATTAATTTTAGTATAAATGCAGAGGAATAATCAAAGTATAGCGTTACACTACGATCAATAGGAAAAATTATTACTAGAGCATTTTTCTCATGTTATGCTCTTTCGTCATAATACAAATCATATGCATCTATGAAATATATACTGAAGTACGCATTCTGTACAATCAGTGGTGCAAAGAATATTTTTTATTAATATATAGGTCCAGGCAAAAGTATTCTTTTACATAATGGTATAGGAAGAGACTTTGTTTAAAATGAGTTTTAGACATATTAAAATATATCACGTTTTATGAAATCGATATACATTACTAAGGTATATTGCAAAATTTATTTCTATATAATAAAAATCTTTTAGTATTTATACAGAAGCACAAAAATAATTCGAATACTGTATTGTATCCGAAGTATTATATATTTAAAAAGAATCGTTATCGTAAAAACGCACCACAATTGTTACGCCTGATGTAAAACTTCCGAGTTATTTAATTGTTAAAATAGCCGAGGCTGTTTGGTTTAAAAGATACCTGAATAATATGACATGTCCGTAGTCTCCCACAATTAAAAAAAAAAAATGAAAATCCACATATTTTGTTTGAATTTCATCTTCAAGAGGTTCTACCTACTTCGTGTGTAAAAAGATTTTTAGCATCCATATGTGAAAACAAATTAAAGAATTACTTTAATTGTATAAGATTTTTTAAATGTAATAAAATCCTCGCACTGTCAAATAATGAATAAAAAATACATTATCGTTAAATATTTTCAAAATAAACACAAAACAACTTTCAAAAAGAAAAGAAAATATTTAAATTTTGGCACTTTTTTAGTTTTATTCTGTTAAATATTAAGTAAAAACTTAAAAATGTAAAAGTCTGTTAAATTGAGTAAAAAAGTGTATCTATATATATATTATTTATCACTAATTTTCCACATCTTTCGAAATCTCTCAAAAATTGTAGAAAAAGTTTTTTTTTTTTTTTCTGAATTAATTTTGCTGAAGCTTACTTTTGTTTGCTGTTTTATCCTAATTAAGACTTTACCTGAACGAATGAATAATAATAGTTTTTTTTTGGATGAAACTCGAGGTTTATTATTTATAATCTCTTCTAACTCCGGAATTTATAATTAACAACATTATATTCCTGTTACGCTATTTTTTATGTACGCATCTGAAAATCAAAATGATCTTTATAATCTTATGCAAAGATAAAAAATAGTTTTTTAGGCAAAATATCATAGATAGAAAAAATATGCATCGCAGGAAATTAATATATGTAATAAAATACTGTTTTGTTTTCTATAAAGCTTCATTACTGAGCTAAAATTAGCGTTTATCGATCCTTCTATACATATTTTTGAAAACATTTTCTTCCATATGTCGTTTTTTAACATATTCTACACAGGAGTTCTGATTTATATAAATATAAACACATGTATAATTACAAAATTTTCTTCTAGATATATGTTTTTCCGAAAGTAATTTCATGAAATATAGTTACTTAAACGAAGTTGTTGTTACACATGTAAATAGAATTTCTTTTTCTGTTGTTGATCTCTTATTTCATTTTAAATTATATATTTATGCAAATACTCTGTGATATGATTGTATTTCACGTTATACAGTCGAGTCTCTCTATAACGAAACTCTATACATCAAATTTCTTCATATAACGAATTTTTAGCTGGAACGGTCCCTTTTTCTCATGTTTACATTAAAACAGTCTCTATATAGCGAAATATGTATCTCCATATAACGATGTTTTTCATAAATTGGTCTTAATTTATTTATTTTTTAAAAAAGCTTTGAAATCATATGGAATCAATTTTCCATAACTTATTTTTGATTTATCGTTTAGTGCTGAGTTTTTTTACATTACTTTTATCTTTATTCTTTAAATCCAACGAATTCAACCCACCTCCCACACACCTTTCCACATCCTTCTCAAAACAGAGTCAGTTGGATTGTTACACATATAAGAGAGGAATGAATGAGAGGCACATAAGAGAGGCCTTCAAATGGAGGAAAATGCTAACTACAATTTTTCATTCCTTGCTAAAATTTGAGTTTTTTTTTTTCAGAGCGTAACAATTTTAAAATAAAAAAACAACAAAAAATTACAGATATCTTCGTTTGAAATTAATGCAAGTTTCCTTTATTTAATTTTCATTAAGCTTTCAAATAAATGCCTGTTCTCTTTTTTGAAACAGCTTAAATATTAAGAAATAAAATGTAGGTTAATATTTACTTTTAAAGATTTCAAATTCTAAATTAAAAGGATAAAAAAAAATATTTTTTCAAAATTTAGACATTAAATACGATTTTTAACATCATTCTCTATACATCGAAATTGTCTATTTTACGAATTTTTTACTGGAACGATGGAATACGTTATATAGAGACTCTACTGTAGTTATATTTATACAGGGTGTCCCCTCCCAACGGTGGCGAATGGCTAATTTCTAAACCGTTAGTCATAGACATATAATTCCAGTTGCAAAAATGCTTTAAAAAAGGTAAAGAATTGTTTTTCAAGTGATTTAGCTCAAAATAAAATTTTATTAAAAAATTACGAAAATTAACTTTTTATACGGTCCCCCGGTCCTATAACTGACATTTAGTAAATTTTTCCCACTACTGTAACAAATAATACAAAAAAAGTCCCATTCCTCTGCGATTAAAACTGACTGAGTACTAGCTGTTTAAAGTTGAAGCATCTTTTTTGCTGCAAATTAGGGGTCAGTCACAAATTAACTGGAAATAAAAATAAACTCAAGAAATAAAATTTCACATTAAACATTGAGAGTAAAATAATATTTGCAATATTATTTTTAAATTTATGTTGATGATTACATATTAAAACAAAATTTGTACTAAAATTATAAGTAAAAAAATAACAGAAAGTTTGTTAATTTAATTTATGAAAAGCAACAGTCACAAATTGTTACAAAATGACATATATTTACTATTCTATTAGATTACTTACCTAACAGAATTTGATGTAATCCTATAAAATAAATAAATCGTGCGCACTTGAAATTGTATTAATATTATACTGTCATTGGATATAAATAAGTGTGCAAATTGAACCTCGATCGGATATTTGGAAGTGAGTTAGAATTTGAATAGAAATTTTGAGCAAGGGAAAAATAAATACGAACGTTTTAAGCAAAATAAAGGCTTATCAAAATACCACATCTTTTATAATAAAATTGCGATTTCCCAAAATTTGATTTTCACGATAAAGAGAATTTTAAAACTCACGCCTTCAACTATTTTAACCAATCTAGAAGTTAAATAATAAATAGTAGCACCTCCAGTTAAATTGCTTTTAAAATATTTCTTTATCTCATTTAAAACCTTTTAGAAATTGGAACTATATGTCTGTGACAAATGATTTAGGAATTAGCTATTAGACAGCGTTGAAAATACACGCCCTTTATAATCAAATTAAGCACTTAGTGAACTTTTCCTTAAAGCTCAGTCCAATTCATCCATATTTAGTTACAGAAAAGTGGTTTAAGTCCTGAAATTTAAAGATTTATAACTCTGTCAATTTTAATGTTATGTGAATGGGACCTTTTTTTCTCTTACTTGTTAGAGTAGTGGGAAAATTTTACCAAATATCACTTATAGGACCGGGGGAACGTATAAAAAGTAAATTTTCGTAATTTTTTAATAAAATTTTATTTTGAGCTAAATCGCTTGAAAAACAATTCTTTACATTTTTTAAAGCATTTTTGCAATTGGTGTGTACTGAAATCCAGTGTACTGAGATATGTATGTGGAATATAGACAAAATGTTATACAGGGCCATGCAAAAAATGGATACATAGCCGTCTATGGATGATACTTTCTGAAATGCTATTTCAGTAGTTTTAAATGTGTTTTATATTGAATAAAATTTTATCTAAATATATTTGTGTAAGAAATGTACTAGGAAAACTAAAAAGATGAAAAATATATAAGTATATTTACATACATTTGCACAAATTGTTGAAAAAAACTAATTTTTCCAATTACATAATATATATTAACCTACAGATAAAATACAGTGCAGTTTAAAAGTTTTGGAATGCATAACTAGTTCTATAGTGTAGCACTAATCCTTGAATAACAATGTTTTTTTTTTTAAATTCCAGGAAGTGCTAGAAAGTGTTTCATAATCTATATTTAACGGATGAATTTTCGTGCTTTCTAATTAAGATAATGAACGCAATAGATTTAATAAATGTTGAACATGCTATGTAAAGAAAGTTTATAATTATTTATTCTAAATAAATCATGAAATATAATAAGGCTGTTAATAATAACTAATATAAAATTTTCAATTTTATAAATCTGAATACAAAAATACATCCCATCAATTAACGGCACGAAATCTTGGAAATAAAGGTGCACAAATCTAAAGAAGACCTTACAAAAATCTTCTATCCGATCTAATTGTTTAACATGCGATATGTTAACAGAAATTGTCCAATATTCGTTATCGGATTTTTAGACGCCATCAGAAAACTCTTCATTTATGAGAAACAGCTACATTGAGATTTGTGACAATTTTTTTTTTCTCATTCATGTTACAATTTTAAGAATAAAAAATCTCTTTACTTATAACGCGATAGTGTTAAATATTGATATATTGTGCGATTGAAAAATATAAAAAATAAGGTTCGATAAAAAGGAAATTGACGTGAGACATTGCTGTGTTTCAATAGACAGTTTTCCGATACTTGAAAATATTTTGCATTAATTGAAATTTATTCATACGGTTTAATGGTTTTATTTTATCAAGCAAATCAAATTAAACAGTTTCAAAATACTTAAATATTAAATTTCATTATTTTCTTCATTCAACGCCAATACCGAATATTTTTAAAGTGATACAATCTCTATTTATTTAAGCATGTCACGAAGTGTAAGCAAAACAGCTTGAATTATTCATGAACGTTTAAAATAACCTTTCCGGTGTTTAACAATAGTTTTCATGTTTCCTGAGATTTTAACATTTGAAATAACTTTATTTTTATTCCACGTACAGAAAGCAATACCTTTATTGAAGAAATATTATTTATATAGGAAACCAAAATCTTTACAAAATTAAATTCAGTTATTCGAAAAATTTAACAAACTGAATTATATGACAACAGTAGATATCTTTTAGAGGTATTATTAGAGTGTACAACTTTATATATAAGCAAATTAAATTATTACAATAATACAATGGAATCAAAGTAAATAAATATAAACAACGCATAGGATACATTAAATTCCTGGGAATGTTAGGTCTTTATAATGAATTCCAAAATTAATGTATTTATTTTTGAAAAACTCCAATTGTTTTTACTTTGTTCTTTCTTTAAAAGAATAAAGTAGTATTTTGCGAACATTTTTGAATTCTGATTTTTGACGGAATAACGCGTTTTAATATTTAGAGTTTCCAAAAAATAGGTTTTAAAAATTGTCTATCTGTGAGTTTATGACTCACAAACCCTGTTATAAATTAAGTACAATTTATGTTTACCCAACATGTTCCAGTGTCAATATCGCAAAAACGTATCAATTCCTTAGCTGTTTCAAACATCTAGTTCAAATTGTATGTCTAAATCTAAACGATTTAGAAGTTAGCCATTACATACCACTGAAATAAACTTTCTTTTCTTTTATAAGATTAGAACTAGAAATCATGTGCACTGCTCTTCTGATACTTTTACCATAAGATATCTTGTAGTGATTTTATTTGCTTATATGATTTGATCCGCTAATAGTCCAAGAGACGACAGCACAAAATCTGAGGTATCGAGCACAAGAATAGAAACTTTATTTTATAGAAGAGCATTAATCTTAATATTAGTCTATTAACATTGTCTGCCAGTAGTTAAAAGGTGCATAACCCAAAAATTAATACCACTGATGATTTATTCGAAGGTTTTTTATTGTGTTTGCTGTACAAACAAAGTTGTGAAATCATTGTGCGGCAAACACAAAGATATGCTCACGTGTAAACCATCAATGGTATTAATTTTTGGCTTAAGCACCACTTTGACAGACATAGATCATTAGATACCTCTCTCACTTCACTTTGTTAAAATAAAGGTTTTTATTCTTGTGCTTGATACATTAGGTTTTGTGCTGTCGGATATTGGATACTAATGATAAAGAGCAAATTCTAATAGTACCTAATGTGCTACAATTCACAACCTCTGTTATAAATTAAGTTTATTTGATGCTTACGTAGTATTTTTCCGTATTAATATAGCAACAACGTATAAACCCCTTAATAGATTCGGTTTTTCTAAAACAAGAAACTAATAATAGGGTCTAATCACTACTTTTTCCGCAATAAAAAATGTTTGTCTTGCATAATCTAAAATTATCTACCAACTAGTAAATCTACAGATCAGGAGCCTCAACGCCAGCTTTGTGCATCTTTTTTTAAGCACACTTTGGGTAATATTCAACTTCCTGGAAACTGTAATTTAAAATTTTCAAATTACGTAATTATTTATAAGAATAAAATAAGAATAAGAAGTTTTCAACCATCAAAAGCGTAAATTAAAGAGTTAGCTATGCTAGGATATTCTGAAATTTTCATGATCTATTATTTTTGTTTTTTTATTATAACATAGTAGATTTCTTCAGTAGGGGCTCCGCCCCCCTGAACCCCCCGTAGTCTCATTAAATTTAAATTTGTAACTTTCTATCAATTTGCTAATGGTTATCGTATATCTTGTATTTCTTTATACATTTTGAATTATAAGGATAAGTAACAGTTTTATTAAGCAATTTTCATTATCTTCATACTTTTACACACCTGCCCACCACAAACATTATATCTGATGTATCAGGAACTTTTGAAAGTGTAAACTCAGTAATCTAGGGTTTTACAATTTTGTTTCCGAAAAAAAGAAGTTTTGATTGCATTTTTGTGGCAGTTATCGCGGACAGACAGACAGAAGAACAGACTGACAGGCGGAAAACAATAAATTTTGTGTCGATAAAAAAAGCATTCACTAAAGTTTCGGCAATGACATCATTATTCATGAGTTATTGCTATCCATGTTTCTTGTATTTTTAACGACTATTATAAAATACCTGTTTTATTTCAACTATGACGTCAAATTTTACCAAGTGAAATATTGGTTTAAAATATAATTATTTTTTATTTCTTTTACTTCTAATTATGTCCCCATTCTTGTCAGAAAAATTCTTATTAACGAAACAAATTTCCGTGTTTAATATTTAACAAAGTACTATATTTATTTTCATTTTAATTCTGACATCATGTTAATTTTATTTATTTATTTATTTATTTTTTATTTTTTTCTTTTTTTTTGTTTAATTTTTCGAATGGAAATTGCTCAATTGAAACTTATTGCCGTTGAAAAATTATTCCAGATTTCGAATTTTTTTGGCAACGATAAAAGAAATTGGTTAAATTTTATCTAAAAAATTGCGATTGATTCTGTATGAAAAAGAAAGAAATTTTGAATTATTAAAGAAAATATTTGAATAAAATTTATAAAACATAGCCTATGTTCTGTTCTGGGTTATGTTATATTTATACGCAAAGATACAAAGACATTAATTAATTCATTAGTTTTGACGCTGACTTCATTTAAATTTTCGTACACGCATTCAAATTTATAACATTATAAAAATAAGGATTAGGATGAATGGTTGCTTAGCAATCATTAAGAGAAAATAAAGAAAATGAAATAAATACATTTGAAATAAGTAAATCTCTGAAACAAATCAGTTTATATTATTGGAAAACATTCATAAAAAAATCTCCAAAATTTACAGTAATAACTTTAAAAATCTGACAAATACGCAGACAAAATTTCAAAACAATACGAATAATTTAACTGGTAAATTTCAGTATCCATTTATCACATTGAATTCCATTAATGAAATGTGTCATTTTCTCTCAAGGAAAAAAATTTAAAAATCATTGGATTTGCCATAGAAAAGCATTATTGCGCAAAATAAAATATTCTATATTTTCGGATCGAATGAATCAAATCTAACAAAAAACTATACAGCTTAATTCCAGTGCCTCACTAACATACCCACTTAATTTCAAGCCAACCGGATTTTTTTTGCATTAGTTATCGCGGAACAGACAGACTGACAGACAGAAACCAAAAAATTTCGTGTCTCCAAAATAAGCCTTCACTGACGTTTCGGCAATAAGTCATCTGTTAAGATAAAATAATTAAGCAAACACAACTATTTTGTTTATATAAGTAATGTGTACTAGAATACATATTTGGGTATATTTGGCTATACACTATTATTTCCCAAAATAACAAACTTATGTAAAAGATTTCATGAAGTGTTTAAAGTGCTTCGTAATCTATGCTTAACGCATGATTTTTCTTACTTGTTGTGAATTCTGCCCACTTATGTATTATGTTTTTTGCCCGCTTTGACAAAATGTGTGCTCGTTTAGAGACTTTGTGACTTACTTGTTTAAATTTTTTAGCAGAGAATTGTAATCATAATACATTAAATGCATCTGCTAGTGCAATACAAATTGTTTAAAAAAAGAATTGAGCTATCAAAAATATAAAAATTACGTACTTTCTATTTCGAAAGAAATTTCCCTTTATATTAAACAAGTAAGAAAAATCATGCGTTAATCATAGATTATGAAGCACTTTCCAACACTTCATGAAATCTTTAACAATACTTCTTTAATTAGGGAAATATGGGGTATATAGCCAAATATGTATTCCAATGTTTTTGAAATACCCTGTATTTGATCTGTCAGTTGATATACATATTATATAATGGGAAAATTTAGTTTAGCTAGAAAAAAGCTTAAAATTCTTTTTGAGCAATTTGCACTAATAAATGGAAAACATACTTGAAAACTTTTTTTCAGCCCTGTAGTTTACCTTGTACCTTTATTACACGTTAGTAAGAAGCTAAAATTAATTTTAAAATAAAACATTCTTAAAACAACTGAAATCACATTGTTATAAATTACCATTCATAGGTGCATACGATTTTCATAAAATTTGAAATGACTCGACATCTAATAATTATATATATTTTATGATTCAAACTATTCGGTTGGGTAGTTTTTGAGTTGCTACATGCGAACAGAGGGACGGACGGACAGAGAGACGAATGCACAACTCGGGAACCCGGGATTCTTTTCCCTTCAATTCAAAACAAAAGCGACTTTTCTAAGTATCCGGGATCGGAGGAGATAGCGTTACATACATACATACATACGGTCGGATTTTAATAGTGTAGATTCTTGGTTGTAAATTTTAATTTGCTGACAGATGATTTTCGCTTCTGTTGAAAAAGTTCATTAATGAAACGTCAATGTTTGAAAATATATTTTTAGTTTTAGAAAATTTATTTTAATTTTAATATTGAAACTTAATTCTTTTTAACTTTAAAGAAAAAAATAGCTTCAAAAATACATTAATCAGTTTTATTTTCCCCTTTTTTCCGACAAAAAAAAGCCTTCCACTGCTAACTTTAGTTTTTAATGAAATTTTTTATCTGTATGTAACTTATAATTTAGTATTCGTAAAAAATATTTCTTATCCATTTTAAATATGACGTCATTATTTTTCTAACTCCATGAATTACTGCTATCCATGTCCCGTTTATTTTTAATGACTACTATAAAATACCTCTTTTATTTCAATTATGACGTCATAGTTTACCAAATAAATATTTTATTTAAAATATTTTTATTCCTTTCATTTTTAATTATGTCGCCATATTGACAAAAAAATTCATGTTAACGAAACAAATATCAGTGTTTAATATTTAACAAAAAATAGTATATTTATTTTTATTGCAAATACGACGTCATATTTATTTTTTTCTTTTAAATTTTCCTTAGTTTCAGTTTTCGCATGGAAATTGCTCAATTGAAAATTTATCGTCGCTGAAAAATTAATATTCGAAATTTTGATTTTCTTGGCAACGGAAAGAAAATTGATTAAATTTTATCTAAAAAATGCCGATTGGTTATGCATGAAAATAATGAAATTCAGAATTATTAACGAAAATATTCGAATAAAATAAATAATACATAGCCTTTGTTCTTTTCTGGCTATAATTATCTATACGCAAAGATACAAAGTTGAAGTTATGCTATTGAAGCATTGAAGTTATGTTATTCTAACTTCCGTACACATTTTAAAATTTATAATATTATAAGAATAAGAATTAGGATAAATGGTTGCTTAGCGACTATTAAAAGAAATGAAGAAAACGAAATAAATACATTTGAAATAAGTAAATCTCTAAAACAAATTAGCTTATATTATTGGAACACATTTATAAAAAATGGCCAAGATTTACAGCAATAATTTAAAAAATCTGACATATGCATAGATAAAATTTCAAAACAATATGAATAATTTAAGCCCCGTACTGGCAAATTTCAGTATCCATTTATCGTTGAATTCCATTAATCAAATGAGTCATTTTCTCTCAACAAATAAAAATTTGAAAATCGTTGGATTTGCCATAGAAAAACATTATTGCGCAAAATAAAATATTCTATATTTTACGAACGAATTAATAAAATATAACAAAAAACTATACAGCTAAATCCGAGTGCCTTACCAATATACACACTTAATTTCAAGTCTTTCGGATATTTTTTAGCGGTAGTTATCGCGGAACAGACAGACTGACAAACTGACAGACAGACAGACAGAAACCAAAAAATTTCGTGTCTCCACAGTAAGCCTTCACTCACGTTTCGGCAATTAATAAAGCAAAACTTACAGTTAAAACTTTTTAATATCGAAAATCTTTTAGTTACGAAGCAAGCAAGTTTTTCTTGTCCAAGCACCGTCCAGTCAAAACTGTTAAGGGCTATTCCCCTTACATGGCAGTGTTGCCAGTGGGCTACTTTTTTAAAATTCAGATTTCATCATTGACACCACTTTTTAAAACGGTAAAATTTAATATGTTTTCTCATTAATTAATATGCCATTTAAAAAGGCGCACTGTACCAGTTCAAAAAAGTGGTGCCGATCAAGAATCTGGTTTTAAAAAAAGTAGCCCATCTGGCAACACTGTTACATGGTGTGCTATTCCCCATAAGAGGGAATAGCACCTCTGCGGCTGAAATGATGAAAGTTTGACTGACACCAGAAACTACTAAAAATCTGATTTTAAAATATAAAGAGAGATTTTTTATCATTATACTGTTGAAAATTTTTATCTATTTCGAACCAAATTTTGATGCTCACTAGCTGATTGCCATAAGATGGTGAAATGTCGTGCCAACATTTGGAGCTTCCTATTTCAATCTCATTCCAACTATTGGAACTATGCTTCAACAAAAGCTCCAAATATCGTCACCATATTACAGTGATGGCTGCTGAGCAGTAAAATTTGGTTTAAACTAGGAGAAAATTTTTAACAGGGTACAAGCATTACGAAAACAAAATATTTTATGAAAAATTCTGATGAAAATCTATCAGCTATCAATAAAAACAAAGTGGGAAGCACATTCTCACTACCCGTGTATGGATTAATTAGACATTATACTCATGTCTAAAAGAAAGAATTTTATTATGTCGCAACAGAAAAGTAATATCTATTTATATTATAAATGCCAAACATATCTGTGCTTAACGCATACATCAAATAAGGCAGTACTAAGGCAGTACTGGAAATTTTTGCAATCTTTAATACTGCAAGTTTTTATATCGCTAAAAATCCCACTTTTTCAATATTTACACAATAATATAGGGGAAAGATGTACATTGAAATGCAATTTGTTTAAAAAATTGTGTCTTTTTTATTTTCGAGATATTAATTTTTTTGTATATTTATTACTGCTTTTTTAATAGTGGCAACAAATGCAGTTCAGCTGTAAGTGGAAAACATTATTCTTTTTTTCGTTGCCATTTTCATATAAAAGTGAAAAAATTAACGTTAAGGTACGTGCTTGGTCCAAAATATCTTATGTTATAAAACCCGGCAAATTGGTTTTATTTCATTTTCATGTATAGATTAAATAAATTATTCGTTTATTACAAACTTAATGTACAATACAATATTTTCTCTTCATAAAAATGTATTTTAAGGAATAATTATGTGATTTTTTTCTCTGGTTTTATTTAATTTTTATGATAGAGTCTGAATAAAGCAAATTTATTCATCCATGTGCAAAATCTTTTTTTTTTTTTTTTCATGAAAAACCAATGAATGATTTCCGATGAAACTTTGAAGCTTAAAAACAAATAAATGAAGCCTTTTGTATAATTAAATACCTGATTAGATTCTTGAGTGTAGACTTTTTTTCGAGGGGGGGGGGGGGGGGGAGGGACGTTGTTTAATATTTAGAGATACTGACGTCATATGTATACTTTTTTATGGATGTTGTTTAAAAAGTTATGTAAAACAGGAATTATTTAGCGGATAAAAATAACGTCATTTTATTTTAAAAAGACGTGTATTTTAATACTTCAAACTAAAATATTTTTTCTTGCAATGTTTTTTACTAATAAAAAACAATGCTTTACAAAAATTTAGAATGTCTTTGCAGAAAAATCGTGATAACAGTGTGCAAGATGTGATCGAAAGTCAATGTACAAAAATATCGATTTATGTTACAGAACTTGATGATTATTGACTGGATGAATTAAATTTGTCACGTTAGACAAGCAAATTAAGAAGTTGTTTGGCGAAATTGAAACTCGGTATTTTAAAAATCATCATTTCATCTTAAGTGTCACCATAGGAACATTGTCATTGTATTTATTGCGTGAGAATATTTAAAAAAAAAATTCATTTACATTTAAAAGAATATAAATATTTTAGAATCTGTTTCCAGCTAATTGCAATCGAGACTTTAAGTTTTGAACTTAAATGATGTTAAACTGATCAAATTAGAATACCTTTAAATAAAAAACCTGAATATGAATATGAGAGGTACACACGTGAATTTTGAGATGGTGAAATGATACCAGATTTAGATTTCACGGGGGACATTCGATTGAATGAAATTGGAATAAATTTTGCATTTTGCAATACCAAGCATAAGAGCCATAATAGATATAACTTTGTTATAATGCCATATCTTAATCATTTTCAGCTGCTTACATTACGATTAAAGTTTAATTTTTATAATATCTGAAACTGAGTCTTATGTAAATAGTATTTCTTTGCTTTAGTTTAAATATCATTTGTTTAAGAGTTAGACTTAATAATACAAGGTTCGTTTTTTATTGTAACTGGTATTGTACGTTTATTAATAATCAATGAAATAGCTTCTTTTTTATTTTATTTTTTTCGTTAAACTTCGTCGGGTTCTATCTTGTATATTGAAATAGGATAATGATGCTATTACATTACAACAGATAAATGTTGGAAAATTAAAAAAATATTTTAGGTAGCTTTCATTACAAAAAGTAAAAAGCTACATATTGCAGCCGTCAGGAGGAAAGCACTTCCAAAAAATTTTGGTATATTTTCACCGATCATGATCCCCAGACCCCAAAACCACCCTCTGTTCAAATGTTGACATATACAGGGTGATTCATAAAAGATGGGCAGAACTTTAAGGGGTTATAGTACACTTAAAGACAAATAATATTAAATAGGAGACTAAGGGTCCCAGACGTATTCCCAAGGAGATAGGGGGCATTAAAGTTTAGGGTCCGAAATTTCAAATGATTATAAAAAATGGAAAAATTGGTCGATTCGTTTGCGGTTTTTGCAAAAAATTTTCTTTATGCCAGTATTTTCTTGAAATAAAATTTTAAAGTTCAATTTCAAAAAATGCCGATAGGGGGCGCTTTAGACTTTGGAGTAACAAACAACTATTTTTTAACGTTATTTTTTGTATTTCTTTAAATGATTTCGAAAGCTTAGACTTAAACTTAAATTTTGATCTAAAAATCTGAGTCCTAACGAGTAGTTAAGTAGCGTAAACTGAAATTTGAAATTTGAAACCCTTCTCCCCCCAGAACAAAAATCAGTTATTCCCGATCTTTGTGTCGTAGATTAGGCTCTAACTACTGCCGCGTTTTGCTAAAATTATTCTTTATGTCAGTATTTTCTTGAAAATAAATTTTAAAGAAAAGTTTCAAAAAATTCCGATAGAGGGCGCTTTAGACTTTGGAGTAACGAACAACTATTTTATACCGTTATTTTTTGTCTCTCATTAAATGCTTTCTAAAGCTTAGACTTAAACTTAAATTTTCAGCTCAAAATCTGAATCGCTGAGCGTGGTTCAGTAGCGAGGGGAGGGGGTTCAAATTTCAACTTCTGAACATAGTTCAGTTTGCACTACTTAACCATGCCCAACGATTCTGTGCTGTGATACGAGGCAAAAATACAACTTTCGTCAAGGATTGCATAGTCGGAATTCACTCATAAAGGCACTGGCACAGTTGGAAACGTCGCTCATGCAAACGTTAAAGCTCCATTCCTGACGCTAGTCACCGGGTGAAGAAGGAGTCAGAAAGTATGCAAATGTCAAATCTGGAAGAAGAAGAACACGTATGCAAAATTTCGACACGATTCAGGCATAAAAACCACTGAACGGTGAGTAAAGTGTAAGTCGCTGTAGTAATGAATCGGAAGATGGTGCCCTTCACGAATAAGGAAAAGGCTGAGATGCATTTAATTTACGGAGCGGCAGATGGAAATGGTGCAGAGGCACAACGAATGTACGGAGAGCGATTTCCCAACAGGCGGTTGCCTAACCGCAAAACTTTCGAGCGCTTGCACAGACAGTTGTGTGCGACGGGATCATTTCTCGCTTCCCGGTCGAATGCAGGTCGTGCAAAAAAGGACGAATCAGTAGTTGTTGCAGAAGCCATTCTGGATGTAGTAGCGGCGCAGCCAAGTACAAGTACACGAACAGTGGCTAGGCAGGTGGATACCTCACAGTCCATGACTTGAAGGGTACTGAAGGATGAACATTTGCTCCCGTTTCATGTGCAACGAGTCCAGAAACTGTCTCCAGGGGATTATCCAAATCGTATTGAATTCGCCCGCTGGTTTCTGCAGCAGAACGCGCTAAATCCACATTTTGGACGAACTGTGCTTTTCACCGATGAATGTACCTTCACACGTGAAGGTACATTTAACACACACAATGTACATGTATGGGCGGATGTCAATCCACATGCTACGTATCCACATGCTCATCAGAGACGCTTTTCGATCAATGTTTGGGCAGGAATCATCGGAGACCACCTAATCGGACCGTACCTTCTTCCTGAACGCCTCAACGGTAAAACATACCTCACATTTCTGCAACATGTGCTGCCAGACCTGTTAAACGTTGTTCCTCCACGCATCCGGCGGCTCATGTGGTTCCAGCACGATGGAGCGCCAGCCCATTACGTACTAGACGTCCGCAACTATCTGGACATCACATTTCCGAACAGATGGATTGGTCGAGGTGGTCCTATTGCTTGGCCTGCTCGCTCGCCAGATCTTTCACCCCTCGATTTCTTTTTTTGGGGACAATTAAAGGCTCTTATGTATGAGACACCCATTGAATCCCCCGAGGAACTGGTCGCCAGACTTTCCGCCGCTGTAGGGGAAGTGCTCGAAAAGCCTGATGTTTTCGCGAATGTTCGCCGTTCCATTCTTCGCCGCGTCTAACGATTCGGATTTTGGGCTGAAAATTTAAGTCTAAGCTTTAGAAAGCATTTAATGAGACACAAAAAATAACGGTATAAAATAGTTGTTCGTTACTCCAAAGTCTAAAGCGCCCTCTATCGGAATTTTTTGAAACTTTTCTTTAAAATTTATTTTCATGAAAATACTGACATAAAGAATAATTTTAGCAAAACGCGGCAGTAGTTAGAGCCTAATCTACGACACAAAGATCGGGAATAACTGATTTTTGTTCTGGGGCGAGAAGGGTTTCAAATTTCAAATTTCAGTTTACGCTACTTAACTACTCGTTAGGACTCAGATTTTTAGATCAAAATTTAAGTTTAAGTCTAAGCTTTCGAAATCATTTAAAGAAATACAAAAAATAACGTTAAAAAATAGTTGTTTGTTACTCCAAAGTCTAAAGCGCCCCCTATCGGCATGTTTTGAAATTGAACTTTAAAATTTTATTTCAAGAAAATACTGGCATAAAGAAAATTTTTTGCAAAAACCGCAAACGAATCGACCAATTTTTCCATTTTTTATAATCATTTGAAATTTCGGACCCTAAACTTTAATGCCCCCTATCTCCTTGGGAATACGTCTGGGACCCTTAGTCTCCTATTTAATATTATTTGTCTTTAAGTGTACTATAACGCCTTAAAGTTCTGCCCATCTTTTATGAATCACCCTGTATATATATATATATATATATATCTGACATTTGTCATGCGATAACTAACGTATTTATGAACCGATTTGAATGAAACTTGGCATGTACATAGTACATACAAGTATCTCGACCGAGTTTGTTGGCCAGCATCATCCGCCATCTTGTTTCAAAATGGTGGCCATTTAAATTTTTTTTAATTTAAAATTTAAAATTAAATGCGAAAAAATTAAAAGTTGAAAAATATTTTTATTTTATGTGTTAGATATTAAAACACCAATTCCAGAACACTTTTTACTTTGTCTATATCTTAAAAAATGGTTCAGTTATAGCACTTTGAATTTTTTTTATGGCTGACATTTTGAAATGATCTGATTTTTGTCACTTGATAACACTCCTACTTATAAATCGATTTGGATGTAACTTGATGTGTACATAGTACATAATAAAGCCTGAACCGAGTTCATTAACCAGTTTGATCCGCCATCTTGTTTCAAAATGGCGGCCATTTATTTTTTTTTAATTAAAATTTAAAATTAGGTACAAAAAAGTGAGAAATTGAAAAAGATTTTTCTTTTATGCATTTGACCACGATACATCGATACCAAAGCATTTTTTGTTTCGTCTGTATCTTAAAAAATGTCTGAGTTATAGTACTTTTAATTTCTAACGTTGCTCACATTTTGAAATGAACTGGTTTTCGTCACGTGATAACACGTGTATTTATACACATATTTGGATTAAACTTGGTGCGTAGATAGGACATACTGATGCCTGAACCGAGTTCGTTGGCCAGTTGCAACCGCCGTCTTGTTTCAAAATGGCGGAATATTAATTTTTTTAAATTTAAATTTTAAAATTAGGTGCAAAAAGTAAGAAATTGAAAAATGTTTTTCTTTTGTGTGTTTGACCTTGATACAAAGATTCCAGAGCATGTTTTGTTTCATCTATATCTTGAAAAATTTCAATTTCCAGTGTGATTGACATTTTGAAACGGTCTGAAATTTGTCACGCGTTAATACGCATATTTATAAACTGTTTTTGATATAACTCCGTGTGTTCATGGTACATACCAATGTCTTGACCGAGTTCATGGGCCAACTTTATCCGCCATCTTGTTTTAATATGGCAGCCATTTAAATTTGTCAAAAATCTTTTAAATGTATAATGATGTATAAACAAAAATATTAAAAACAATTAGAAATTGGAAAAAGGTTCTTTCTAAACTATTTACCTTAATAATGAATTCCGGAGTATTTTTCCCTTGTTTTTACCTTGAAAAAAGCCTGGGATATTGTAGTGTAGATCTGTACTTTAAAGTATATTGTTGGCCAGGTTCTTTTAAACAAATGCATTCGCTAGAGTTGTAGGCTGTGATCTATTATAATACAATAAATGCTTTTTAATAACTTTGTTTATTTGAAGTAGAGTTATAAAAATTAAATCATTTCTTACAGAAAATAGTTAGGGATGGTGCCTGAACGCATATTATTGAGAAAACAGTCTTCACATGACTGCTTCGTGAAGCGAGAGGGAGGCGATTAATTCCTCATTCACAATTCACACATTGGCATTACAGGATTGGCGAAAAGGAGCATATGAAAAGTGAATGATATCATATCCATAAAATTTTCTGTTACGCTTTAAACAATTAAGATGATTTTGAATTTAATGCAGGGCAACCAGAAATGGGCAGTCCTAAAAAAATACGCCAAAAAGAATTCGCGCCAAATTCGTACGTTATGAGCATATTTTGAGAAAATGTTCTCAAAAGACACAACAATTATCATGTACATCAAAAGACTTGCAACGAATAAGTTAGACTTAAAATTACGCAGAGAGGAAAATGAAATTTCACTGACCGCAAACATGTTCGATCTTTACTCTTTTTTTTATTTGTTTTTAGCAAGGGAGAAATACGCATCTTAATGAATTCTCTTTATCTGACAGCCGTTTATCAGTAATAAAGCAGATGCTAGATGTTTTTCTTTCTTTTCTTTTGAACGGAAAGTTATTGTGGGATTGAAATAAAACGTTAAGATGAAGTAGCTATTTAATTAGAGATTAGTTTTAACTGTAATTTAGAAAAATGTAAAATTTAAGAATACTATATGTGATTCTACATCACATATATAGCAGTTTGAATTTCTAAAGTGGGTGACATTTTTTTTTAAAGTCAATTTGCCCGCGACAGCACTCGTATATATTAATCGATTCCGATGTGAGTGTGTATGTTTACATGAATTAAGATTTCGATCAAGCTCATTGTGTTTTTTTAATCCCTCATGCTGCTTTAAAATGGATATCGTGGAATTTGGCGATCCTATAAATCGCTTAAAATAAAACCAGGTTGAGTAAAAGATGACTAATTTTTAAAAATTCCTATTAATATTCAGTATTGACAAAAACTAGTATTCAATCTTATATAATCGTGTTCCACTGTTTTAACCTTCGTATATTTAATTTATATAACTTAATTTAAAATAAATAAATAAGTATATGAAATCTACCTCTTCCTCCCGGCACTGCCGGAAGGACTCTAATTTAACTTTCATTTATAAGCAATTTCAGTACATATTTAATTTATGTATAAAAATTGTTAGATATACCATATGGATTTGGCAAATATAAACTTTATTGAGCTAAATAAAAATGGTATTCTATTTGTAACTTTCATTGAACATTTTGAACTAGTTCCATTTTGATACAATAATTTTTTTATTATTCTTGGGGACAGATTTCATTTTTTTAATGATGTGCATTTCTTAAAAATGTATTTACTAATATTTTGCTTGCTGTCAGTTTTTAAATATGTATTTTAATTATTATTTATTTTATTAACTAAGTGCATATTCATTTTATATACGAACTCAATGTGAAATTGAGAACCATTATCAAACCATATGCGATTACTAGATATTTAATTAAATATTAGCTTCATGAAAGTTGAATGGAAATTTTTTTTTGTCTTAAAATTGGGATGGATACATTAGAGGTAAATTTAGCCAATTTTGTAACACATCTGAATAACTCTTCTTCTTTTTTCCACCTAAAACCTTTAAGGAGCAACAATAGTCACTGAAAAGAAACCCGGATGAAAATGTAAAGTCTATGAGGACGCTCTTTTAAAATATCTCGCTCAAATTTTAATAATTTCACAAGATTGGTTTTTGCGTAGGTTAGCTAAAGACGATCTAGAACCAGGCTAGTTTTACTTTTTTCGATTTTGGTTTGAGATTTTTTATTTTATAATAGTTTCAATTTCTGAACCGGTTCTAACAGGTTTCGAAAGTTAAGGTAATTAAAAAAGTCTGAAACCAAAATTAAAAAAGTAAGCCCAGTTATAAATCGTCCTCAGCTCCTCTGTGCAAAAAAGTCATGAAAAAATATTAAAATTTGATGAAGATATTTGAAAAGAACTCTCCCATTTACTTAACATTATCATCCGGATCTTTTTCTGTGACTAGTGTGGGGTGTTAACAGAAATTTTTGCTTAGTTTAATAGGCAGATTACGGTAATTTAAAAAATACAATTTACTGAAAAATATTTGTGTCACGTTAGCAGCTATGCCTTTATCATTTAGTCGTAATCTATATGCTTTTAATCCAGAATTTAGGAATATAAAAAAAAGTGTCGACTACTATTCTTAACATTGTCACTCAATTTTTTAATATTAATTATGTTCACCGTCACTGATACACAAGAAAAATATTAAAACTGGCAAAGGCAATAATTCAAACGATGAAATTGAAGCTGATGTTTTTTTTTCAAAAAATAATCTTTTAATGTTAGCAGTTGCACTTCATAAATTACTTGTGCATTCATTCGTTATGTTTTAATCAAAGTATGACCCTGATGCTCATGCTTGGATCTTAACTTTTATAGAAAACATTTAGAAATTTTATGACATACAATATTAAAATTTTTGATGATTTTAGATACATTTACTAGTAACTGGAATTATTATAATGTTACTAGAAGACAGCCCGTCAAAATGACGTGTTTGCATTTTTAAAAGGATGATAAAAAAATTATAACTGTGGTCAATCAGCCACTTTAGGCTTAAACAGTTTTTAAAAATACTGCGATTAAACACGCGGAAAAAAAATCTATAGAAAAAAAGGAAATTTTAATAGAAATTTGCATTTAAAACTATAACAAAACTGCCTGGTGGATGGGGGGATTGGAATGAACAAATCGTAAATACATAAATTTTAAAAGAATAAAGTAACGCAAAAAATCAATTATAAAAGATTATATTGTGAAACTACAGCCAAAAAATATATAAAAATACTGAGAGAAAAATAATAAAAATAGCTAAAATGTATAAAAAAAATACCTATTTTGGACTATTTTTTAGCTAATACTTAAAAAAAAACCACTCTATAAGATCGTAAACAAATGTAAACAATAAAGAGTAAACAGCGCGTGTTCGAGAGACACACTCGCTGCGCGCGCGAGCTCAGGGATTTTGGCTTCCGAGTACCTCTTTTTACCGAGTACCACTCCATGTACCTGTCTCCTGAACACGCGCGCATAGCTCCCGAACGCACCCAATCATTCCTGAGTCGTGATGTTACAATGGAGTCATTCTAAAGATTCATTCACGGAATTTGTCATTCTTAAATGGCAACAGTTTTAACTTGTTTACATTGTTTGTTCTTTTTCGTAATTGCTGGTTGTTTTATTTAGAACTTAAACATTATAATTAAATAGTTTTTGTAGGTTTTAAAGAAAATGCGTAATGAATAAATCTTTTACATGTATATTTTCATAAGTTGAACAATTAGAATATTTGTGAACGGCTCGGAATAGTTAAGCCTAACGTGGACGCAATTGCAATAAGTTTCTTTTTCTCGTGGATGGGCTGACCCCGGAATCGTCGTACACGGAAGGGTTTTATATATATAATGTAAATATCTGAATCAGAGCTTTGTAAAATCTCACAAGTTGCTATCATTGTAAAGGTGTTAGTTCATAGGCCCAGGTGATTTACCAAAAGAAGCACACACAAAAAAACTCCGAAAAGAGAGTTACATTTTAGGACGCATTTATTTTGCAAGAATTAACAGACTGTAGGTTCCCCATAAGGGGGGGAATTCTCAGAGCTCTAGTGAGCTACATGTTGTCTGTATGATGGCAATCAGTGGAGTGACGATACAACGTCATAGCCCTTATCGCCAAAAGGCATCAGAAGTCTTTCATACAAAGAATTTTGGCGACATTTGATAAACCACACGTTCAGTATCAGTGACTACATTTGCGGTCTGGGAACCCAAGGATTATTTTCACATCTGCGAATATTTTATAGGGTTACAGAAATATCTTAAGCCTGGGAAATAGACAAGGGCAAAGCAGGCCGTTACTTAAATTGGAGTTTTGCTGACCACAATTATATTACCCAGATGCGCAATTGAACAGAAAGAAAGCACAGTCAGGATAAACAGAGATAAAAGTATTTCTAGTTTTAAGCATTAATTGTGAGAATGAAAACAGGGTGTGGAAGGCAGATGTAATAAAAATGTAACGGATAAAAGATTATGATGAACAAAGCCCAGAGCTTTCTTTATTTTGTTAATAAGTGCGGTATCTATGGGCAGATGTTTTTCCAGACACAACAGAAAATTTGTGAGAAAGGAAGTTCTCTTATTAATTTTCTACAGAGAGCTCCAAAAGATGAAAAGCTGAAACTTCTAATAATGGGAGGATGAAAGCTAGAACTTAACTATTAAATGTAGGATTAATTTAACTAATGGGTTTAATAGTGAAAAGGGAAATTAAAATAAAACAAAGAATTTATTAAAGGGAAATAATTATTGCATTTATGAAGGGGAAAAGATATGTAGCGATAATCTCCGCTACATATCTCACCCCAGCCACCACAAAAAAAACTTTATACTTGTATTAAAGTTTTTTTTTTTTTTAATACTATTATTGTCATAAGTTTGAGGATACTGAATGTGCCGTCTACCAAATATATACAAAACACATATCAAAAGACATACAAGTATATATATAAGTACTACAAAAATGATTGAATATACTATTTGCTTGCAGCATATGTAAATAAAAACAATGGCCATATATATCTTTATAATTATCATGACAGGGAGCTCCATAATAGTTCAAACATGCCACAAAATATTTAATTAATATCGGATCCTTTATTTAAATTCTTTGTTGTGGCGCTGGTACCAGCTGTATATTTTGTTATGTCATGAACAAAAATTGAGAGAAGTATTTTATTTATTTATTTATTTGTGATCACCTGATAGCTTAGTATTTGATAACTTCTCTTTAAATTGATCTTTTTTGAGATCAAAATGGCATAATTGCAAGCAAAAATATATATTTATAAAACACAAAACACAAATAGTATATATTTAAAACAAAAATAAAAGAAAACTAACTAAGATAATATGTTCTAAAAATGATGTATGTTATTAAAAATTGAAAATGAAAATTTGTGCATAAGGCACAGGACTACTAAAAAAAGAGATGCCACTGGCATGCCCATAAAAAGGTTGTAGCCCTTAATCTTGTATAAAAAGTACAAGTATTATGGCTTCGGTTTAAGACGTCGGCCCTAGGGGGAGAGGGAGTAGTGGACGAACCCATATTGCGTACAATATAAGTCCGCACCGCTCCTCAGTAAAATCGCACTGATCTACGAAAGGAGCGCGCTTGGAAGTCACATAAAAAAATTTAACATAAAAGAATTGGCAGGCCAATTCAAGGTGAAAATGAAATGTCTCGCAAGACAGGAGTGGCGTGAAACCTTAGGGCACAATTTTGAACGGTTCACGACTTTTGGGGGATAAATTAGAAAAATAAAATAAAATATAAGATGAAATGTAATCCATCTCATAAATTGAAACAGTCTGTCCGGGTAAAAGTAAAACAAAATAGTCAAGTTTAGGTGCTACTACAACTGGAATATTTCAAAAATAAGAATGATACAAGGTTTTTTTGTGTTTTTTTTTTTGCATGGTAATATTCCACTGTCCAAAATAATTTGTAATTAATGTTGAACTACAACGTTGTGATAAAATGCATATAATGAAAATTAGTTATTAGTGAAGTAGGTGACCTTCTTTTTTATGTACTGCCACTACATAAAAAGAGGTAAGTGTAACAAGGGAATTTACATGTAGTGTGAAAAAAAAAATCCAAATAAACATGCAATGTAAATGTGCCAAACAAAAATGAACTAAGTGTCGTTTGAAGTACTGTAACATGTAAAGGGAATAAATCTAACCATTAAACAATTAAGATGAAATGATTAAGTGTGAGCATGACAAACAGTAAAAAAATGACAACTGTTTTTTTGTGTGTTAGAATGAGCCTTTTAACAACAAAGAATCAAAACAAACATGAACCGAAGAGAATTTAACGGTAAGTGTGTTAAAAGAAAAAAAATATCCGAGATATTTGTATGAATGAGGTTTTCAACTACCTAATTACAAAGGAAATTTTTTTTTATATTTAATGAGGGAAGGATTCATATCACATGACAAAAGTGTAAAAATGTAAACACATGACATGACTGTGTTGTGTGTTATCGTGTGTTTTCACGAACCAGTTTTGAAAAAACAAGTGAAATTGGTGTACAATCCTCAACCCGAGAAATAAGAGAAAAAAAAAATGTAAAAACCACATGACCTGATATGTTGCACATGACCTAATGTGTATTCGCATGACCTAGTGTGTATCACATGACCTTGTGTATTGCACATGACTAAGTGTATATAGAAAAAAACACACTGTGATAGTGTAAGAAATCGCATGACCTTGTGCAACAACACATGAAAGAAAAAAATGTGTGTAAAAGAAAACACATGACCGGGTATCTAATATACCTTGACCTACAGAAACGCATGACCTTGTGTAAAAACACATCAAAGAAAAATGTGTGTAAAAGAAATCACATGACCGGGTATCTAATATACCTTGACCTAGAGAAAAGCACATGACCTTGTGTAAAAACACATGAAAAAAAGTGTGAAAAAGAAATCACATGACCTGGTATCTAATATACCTTGACCTAGAGAAACGCACATGACCTTGTGTAAAAACACATGAAAAAAAAGTGTGTAAAAGAAATCGCATGACCTGGTATCTGATATACCATGACCTAGAGAAAAACACATGACCATAAGTTGAAAGAAAAAAAATATAACTCAAAGTTGAGGAAAGTAAAAATGTAATTGTACTGTCAAAAATCCTTTTAAAGTTAAAATTTGATTGAGAACCCCCCCAAAAAAATATATACACCATGAAAAAATGTATTAAATGTGGAAAATGTAGCCTGTATAACAATAGAGTTGAAATATTGTTACAGTTAACTGCATTCCTGTTACTGCAAAAACAAAACCTTAAAGAGGAAAGAAAAGTGTGCATGATTGTGTAAATATGTTTAAAACGATTGTGTACACCAACGCGAAACAACCAAAACAAAGTGGAAAACAAAATTGACGACCCGCATCAAAATTTTCACTCTTACTTGCCTTCTTTCTATTACCCAACCATCTGCGCGCTTGATAGCCGAATAAAGAAAAAAAATGCAATGCATTTGTACACAAGATTAATGTGTAGACAATTTGTTAAAATTTAAAGTGTAACAGGAAATGTGAGGGAACAAAATACTAAATGTTTTATAAAAAAAATGACAAACAAATCTGTCAAAATGTATAAAAATGCTTAAAAAGTATAGTGAATTCATCCTTTAGTATGTAGTGTGTGACCAGGAAAATTAAATTAAAGAAAAAAAAATATTTCTCATTTGAAATAGACTCAGTTGTATGAAGCGATTGTCTTTGTATGTTTATATATCTCTTGACAGCTGGGCAGTTATGAGAAAAAGCTGTATGTTGAATGTCAAAATGGGTATTACTTGATTCATTGCACCTCATGCAATTAATGCATTTTGGTGTGTTTACACAATAAGGATCTTTATGTGACATAGCACAGACAGGGCATATTATGTCATTAGGGCAGAACTTACATAAATGAAATAGACTTTGACATGTAAAACATCTTTTTATATCTATGTACCTTTTAAGAGTAAACTTTGTGGCCTGAATAATAACATGTTTATGTACAAGCAAAATTTCAGCAAAGTGGGATGGCATTAGAAAAATCCAGTTAAATAAATTGCAATGCTTTATTTTTATTTTGCTTTGAAATTGAATGGGAGGCGAAGAAGTACCATTTAGATTTGAAATAGCCAAAATAATGTCAGGTATGCTAAAATTTTCAGGCAAACGCATGATTACAACAGGGATAAAACTACTACTATCTTTCTTAGGGGTACTGGAAATACTGGACTGAGAAGAATTGTTACTGTCACATAAATCATTAACCTGTTGATTACTAGAAAAAGAGGGATTTGTATTGCAACTTTCATGTATTGTAGTGTGGGGAGATTTGTCCCTGAGATTGTTGTCTGTCTGTGTGGACATATTCTGAACAGATTTTAAACAAGTCGTATTAACCGAAGGAGTGATATCTTTTTGAGTATTTGATATGTGAGGTTTAGTTTTACTTTCTAGTTCCTGAGACAAGTCACGTACCCGTTCCAATAGTTTGTTATTTACCAAAAATGAATTTTCTTTTTCATGTTTTACCTTAGCATATTCATCTTTGAGTACATGAAAGGTCTCTTTCAAAATGTTGAGATCCCATTCGATTGTGAATTTGAGTTCCTTAAAATTAGAGATAAGTGCATCACTGTTGTTTTGATTTTGTATTTGATTTTGAAATGCTGTGGCTTCAGCGATAATTGTGTCTGAAAACTTTGTTAAATTTTCCTCATAAAATTCAAGTAAAGGGGATATTGAAACTTGTGATTGCCCCAGAGCAGACCCAAATTTATTATCTCTCTCTGACATTGTTTAAGAAGTAGCTGAAGCTTGTTTTAGCTCAATATCAGCCATAGCTGTTTACCAAAAGGAAAATGCACGAATATAAATCAAAAGAAAGATTTTATAAATAAACTAGGTGCACCAAAACAAATTTGACAGTTAACCCAGTATTAAAATTAATAATTTGGGGGAATAACAAAAAATGCAAGTCCAAACCAAAAATTAAATTTTGCATTAGTCAGAGAGCAAACGCTGCCAAATTACGAGTTAATCTAGACACATTTAATGAGGGGGGGGTGAACACAGAAGGGGGGGGGGCACTGAAAATAAAAGAACCAAAATGCAGACACTGAATAATACCTTTTTCAAACAAAAACATGTAAACCCAACTTTTTAAACCATTTACTGCATTTAAAATAAAACATTTAACCCTTCAAAAAACAATACCACAATTCCCCCTTTTTTTTACCTGACAAACAGAAACTAAACAGTTTCAAAAGGCTTGTTTAAGAAGATACCGGCAAACTTAATGGCAAAAATTTTAGTAAAAACGAGAAAAGAAAACTCAAATTGCAATTACTTAAGAACAAGTTAAGTCGTAAATCCTTAAAGCGCGGACACATAAAATAATAAAAACAGTAATATTTAAGTATGCAACACATAAATACTAAAACAACATGCATTGAAACTAATAATACTTTTGAAAAATGAGCATGAAAAGAGAAGAATGCTTTCAAAAGTGCAAATTAAATACAAAACTTTAAAATGTATTTTGTTTAAGTTAATAACTACTAAAATTTCAAAAATGTACAATATTTAAATTAAAAAGAATCTTCTCTGTTCAAGCTGATAAAAGGAATAAAATAAAATAACTACTAAAATTTTTAGCAATAAGAGAAATATATTGTTAATGTGCATTCATGCACTTGTTCCACACAAAAATTTTGTTATTCTAGTTTGATGTAAACATGTTTCAATTGTTATATTTTTGTAGCCTTCAGTATATTAATAATACTGTTTTTTTTTTTTTTACTGTCATTCATTTTTTTTTTTTTTTTTTTTTTTTTTTAGCACCGCACTTTTTTTAGCAAAGATTCTTGCGAAAGAGAAAAAACTGTCGGTACAATAATGGGTGCGACGACCCCTTATTGCACCAGTAACTACTGTCATTAAACGAGACTGTTGTTGTAGATATTATATTATAATTATGCAAGTCGGTAATTTTTGACGCAGTGAGTGAACCATCAGAGCACCAGAGCAGCACAAAACACAATGTTCACACGCTACTTACACCGAAGGTACTTTATCACTGTAATTTTGTTGTCGACAACGATTTAAGATAAAATAAAAGTGCGTACAGGTTCGACGACCCGTAACGCATAAATTTGATATTTACATTTTTTGGTAAACACCAGCCACACAAATTTCACATACTTTTAGCTTCATCAGAGATGCGCTTATTACACGCGTTGCATATTTCACACAAAAAGTAGATTTACACATGTAAACAGCAAAATAGGGTTCCACATCGATGAGCACCTCACAAAACATTTCTGTAATTCTGTAGATTAGCATCATAGATGTACTGTATACGAACGGTAACATACCTCTAGTTATACACAGAACGGAACCGCTGAAGAGTGATGAAACATTTTTTGCAGAGAAATATAGTATTACGAACAGCTGGCGTTGCGAGCGAAATCAATTTTTTGTCGCAGCACACAGGGTAAAATGAAGATAGAGCTGATTAACGAAAAGGGCTGGAGTCCGAGGGCAAAAACACTTGACCCAGTCAGTTTCTGACGCTTCGAAAACGAAAGTGTCACTTTGCAATCTTGAATAGAGCAAACAGCTGGCGCGATGCGTTTTTTTGAAGAACCAGGGAGAGAAAAACGGAGATATGCAATCTTTCTTGAGTGCAGGAGAAACATAATTGAATACTAGAGACTGTAGCAGGTTTCGGGGAGGGAAATACGTCACACAGGCGGCCTTGGCATTTCGGAAAAAGGTTTTTTTTGAGCAGTGCTGACTCGTTGATGTACGAGGGTGCTTTCGTCCGTCGGTGCATACGTGTTTTCGTCGAAGATTTTTTTACTAATTTTTTTAAACTCTCTGTGTGTGTGTGCGTTTTTTTTTTTTTTTTTTTTTTTTTTTGACCGGAGAAAAAAAAGGCCAGATGCACCAGATATTATGTAAAGGTGTTAGTTCATAGGCCCAGGTGATTTACCAAAAGAAGCACACACAAAAAAACTCCGAAAAGTGAGTTACTTTTTAGGACGCATTTATTTTGCAAGAATTAACAGACTGTAGGTTCCCCATAAGGGGGGGAATTCTCAGAGCTCTAGTGAGCTACATGTTGTCTGTATGATGGCAATCAGTGGAGTGACGATACAACGTCATAGCCCTTATCGCCAAAAGGCATCAGAAGTCTTTCATACAAAGAATTTTGGCGACATTTGATAAACCACACGTTCAGTATCAGTGACTACATTTGCGGTCTGGGAACCCAAGGATTATTTTCACATCTGCGAATATTTTATAGGGTTACAGAAATATCTTAAGCCTGGGAAATAGACAAGCGCAAAGCAGGCCGTTACTTAAATTGGAGTTTTGCTGACCACAATTATATTACCCAGATGCGCAATTGAACAGAAAGAAAGCACAGTCAGGATAAACAGAGATAAAAGTATTTCTAGTTTTAAGCATTAATTGTGAGAATGAAAACAGGGTGTGGAAGGCAGATGTTAATAAAAATGTAACGGATAAAAGATTATGATGAACAAAGCCCAGAGCTTTCTTTATTTTGTTAATAAGTGCGGTATCTATGGGCAGATGTTTTTCCAGACACAACAGAAAATTTGTGAGAAAGGAAGTTCTCTTATTAATTTTCTACAGAGAGCTCCAAAAGATGAAAAGCTGAAACTTCTAATAGTGGGAGGATGAAAGCTAGAACTTAACTATTAAATGTAGGATTAATTTAACTAATGGGTTTAATAGTGAAAAGGGAAATTAAAATAAAACAAAGAATTTATTAAAGGGAATTAATTATTGCATTTATGAAGGGGAAAAGATATGTAGCGATAATCTCCGCTACAATCATATAAAGTTTATATCATGAAGACTATATCACTGCATTAGTACTGAAGTGTCTTACATTGCATAAGTAAACTATGCAATTAACTAGTAATTAATAAATGTAATAAACCAGATATTCACAATATGACTGCTGTTTTTCTTTATTAAATTGGTGAACAGCTTCTGGTTATCACCGAGGAAACTTCCCAACAGCAAATTTAAATAGGAAATTTCGCCTTATTTAAAAGCTGTAATCGTGTAAATATTTTCGCACAAATATTCTAAAAATTTCCATTTCTTTTTAATGGTGTCAATTTACCCAGATAATACAATCTTTCTCACTGACACCGGCAAAAGATTGTCTAGATTGTCACACTATGGCTGAAATACAGGATTACACTACCGCGAAAATTAACTTTCACGATGAAAAATTAACATGTGTTTCTGCCATTATTTATATCTCAAATTTCGCATTTATAATAAGTTTAAATTTTAATATAACTTACTGGTGGAAGTTTAAACTAGCTGTAATCAACTCTTGTGAAAGCGTTTGTAGTTGAAGTTTAAATACTTTAAAGATAGGTCAGTTCCTCTTTATTAATATGTCCACGAGTTTAATTTGATCTATGTCGTACCGGCTTCGATCAAGAAAAATTATTAGACGGACCGTTTTTTATTTTATTTTATTTTATCCCGTGGACGTTTATTAAATTTATTTGTAAAAATAAATAAACAATTACAAATATGTTAGAAAATTTGTTTAATATGGGTCAATATAACCTAAATTTTAGAAAAGAACAATGATAAGCGAGCATGTATTTTATCAAGGTCCTCTCACAATGACTTGCTGGGTGAGTAACGCGAATAAAGATGGATGTATACATTAATTAATTGTACCGATTTCATTTTGAAACTAGCGTAATCTGTTTTTAGTTAAACAATGGATTTTGGACAACATTTGTGACAACTTAAAAATAATTTTCCTTTCATCTCGAAATAATTTGATACAGGAATGGAAGAATATTATTTTGTGAAATAAAAATATAAAATATGTTAAACATGAATAAAAATTCGTAATTTAACCATTATCGGTTTTCTTCCATGCAAATATTAATACAAACAGTATAATAATTAATGATAAAATTCTTAATTTAAACATAGTGATGACAGGTGTATTTAAATCCATTTAATTGTAGATGATCGAAAACTTCGCACTTAGAAGTACTATAATTATTGTAGCCACTATTTAGCATGAGTCGATTTGCATCAAGAAGACATTATGGAAAAAGCTTTAAAATTTACAGAGACTTTATTCTACTACTACTTGTTTTTTAAAGCATAAATATTAGGGTGGATCGGATTTTTTTTTCACAGTGTTAAAATCTACCTATGCGGAAAAGATGTTCTCTTAGATGGAGATTAAAAGAAAAATAATTTAAAAAAAATTAAATTTTACTACTGCCACAATGAGGTTGAATTTCGAAAAAAAGTGAAAAAAATCTTTTTTGCATTGTTGGATTTTAAAAATTATTAAACTAATTACTTTTGACAAAAATCACCTAGCTAAATTTCGGTCTTTTTTCAAATTTTTCCGAAAATTCAACCCTTTTGTGGCAGCATTAAATTTTAAAATAATTTTTTTTATTATTTTTCCCTGTATCTCTATACAATAGAACATCTTTTCCGCATAGGTAGGTTTTGATGAATGGTAATTTTTTTTTTCGCCATTGACAATCGATCCACCCTAATCAATATTTGTCTAATTGAATCGCGAAAATGCTCGGGTTAAAAAAAGGAAAATTTACAATAATAATTTACTGGTGAGAATAATCACGGTTTCTGAGCACCATCTGTGTCACATACATCTCTAACTCGTCCCCATGGAGTTAAAGACGAATCTCAATACACTGGACAAAATAGCTCAACCCCTTGAGTGCAGTTAGCAATTGTGAAATTCTGAAATGTAAGTGCTTTGATGAAAATCTCTCCTCAACGTGTATAGTAGATCTATACTCCCCCAAAAAAAACAGAAGTCTACGCACTTTCATTAATAATTACAAAATAATTAACAATGAAGATAGTTACAAACTTTAATCAAATTATACTAGCTTCTATGAGATCTTACGAGAAATTTCTTTTTATGCCAGACGCCACGATCTTGATAATTTAATTTTTATTGGCTTCTATTATTACAATAAAAAAGTTTTGGATTCATAAAAATTCTTGCCTTCCGGTTTCGATGGATTTACGTGTTTTTAGGGTCATAAATGCCAAAAAAACATGTTTTTTGAAATCGACTGTCTGTTACTATGTAAATCCGTGACTCTATCTGTCTGTAACAAATATTTTGTTATCGCTCTATGCCAGGAACTAATGCACGGAATTTAATAAACAATTGTATTTAGATACTCCCTGATATCAATTGCTCGGCTTGTTTTTTGGTGAAAATCTCTCTTAAGGGGACAAGGGACCTTGAAATCCTTAAAAATAATTTTTTTTATTTTTTGTAAATTTCACCTAAATATTATTCAAGGGTACATTATATGCATTATAACATGCATTTATCACAAAAAAAATGCAAAAAAAAAAATATTTTTGACAAAAAAATGGCATTTTACGCAGCGTCTTCGAAATCTTCGAAATGCGGACTGCGCATTCCATATCAATGAAAATCCCCAATATTTTTTATGAAAGTTTGTTTTATATATATAAAAAAATTGTGCATCGAATTTTGAATATTTGAATTTAAAAGTTAAAAAAAAAAATTGAAATTTTGAAATTTTTTCGAAATTTTTTTCAAAATTTTAATTTTTTTTTTAACTTTTAAATTCAAATATTCAAAATTCGATGCACAATTTTGTTTATATATATAAAACAAACTTTCATAAAAAATATTGGGAATTTTCATTGATATGGAATGCGCAGTCCGCATTTCGAAGATTTCGAAGACGCTGCGTAAAATGCCATTTTTTTGTCAAAAATAATTTTCTTTTGCATTTTTTTGTGATAAATGCATGTTATAATGCATATAATGTACCCTTGAATAATATTTAGGTAAAATTTACAAAAAATAAAAAAAAATATTTTTAAGGATTTCAAGGTCCCTTGTCCCCTTAAAGTGGAGCAACTATAGGTAGAGATGCATTTTTCAAGATTTCGGAAATAGATCTATCTCAAGAAAAAACGTACGGATTTTCCTTAAATTCCAGATTCAGTTACTCTATGACATAAATTGACATTTTCTGTATTTTGGGGATAAATAGTTTAAGAGGTGGCACTCCTATGTAGCATATATCACGATTTCAGCAATAGCTCTATCTCAAGATCTAACACAGGGATTTTCAGCAAACTTCAGATTCCATTAACTCTTGATTTGAATTGAAGTTTTCTATCTTTTAGCGCAAATCGATCAACAGATGGCACTGCTATAATGAATTTATAGCGATTCCTGCTATAATTCTATCTCTAGAAAAAAAATTACGGGCTTTCATAAAATTTCAGTTTTAGTTATTCCTTGATATGATAAGTTGTTGCTTACATTTTGGCGTATATTGATCAACAGGTTGCAGTGCTATGCTGCATTTTTGATGATATCTGCCGGAGCTCTGTTTAAAAAATAAACGTACGGATTTTTATCAAACATCAGATTTAATTAGTTTTTGACACACATTGTTGCAAATCAAGTTTTGGTGTAAATCACGTAACAGGTCCTCTAAGCTGCATTTTGTATGATTTACTTTATTTTTGCAATTGTCATATCTCAAGAACTAATATGGATAATTTCATATTATTAGACTTCCCACCCAGCTAGAAAAAGTTTGTAAAAAAAGTGTAAAAAAAAAAAGGTGCACAAAAAGTGAGCGTATTTGGCACCTCTGCTTATACACAAAAAGTACAAACCGAATTGTGGACAAAAAGTTCATACCTAAATTGTTCACTTTTTATGCAAATCAGAGGTGCCAAATACGCTCACTTTTTGTGCACTTATTTTTTTTAACTTTTTTTGCATACCTAAATTGTTCACTTTTTATGTACAATCAGAGGTGCCAAATACGCTCACTTTTTGTGCACTTATTTTTTTATACTTTTCTTTTATACTTAAATTGTACACTTTTTATGTACAATCAGGGCTACCAAATACGCTCAGATTTTGTGCACACTTTTTTGTACACTTCTTTGCATACTGAATATCCCTAAATTGTATACTTTATATGAATAATCAGAGATGCCAAATACGCTGATTTTGGACGCCTTCCTTTTTACATACCAAATAGTCTTACACAGTACACTTTTTATTGATAATCAGAGATGCAAAGAAAAAATATGTGCAGGTTTTTTTTTCTGCTGAATAATTAAAATCTGCAGAAATTAAACTTATATCTATAAAAATACATATAAATTTTAGATTGTGAACAAAAGCATACATTAAGTAAATAAACCTGCAAATAAAATTGAAATATCATAAAAAATGCTCCGTTAAATAATTATTTCAAATCTACAGGGGAAAAAAAATCGTTTGACAGAAAAATTTGAAAAGGACATGACAATTGATTTTACTTTAGTTATCGAATGATAATTATGTGTGTGCTTAAAATGAAAAACATAGCCAAAAAAAGAAAAAAAAATGAAATGCAAATAAAAAATTTGTAAAGGATGCTACTATTTGTTTAACATTAGATTTTAAGAGTTGTCACATAAATAGTTGTAGGCTCATCGGAATAATTCCAAAAAATTATCGCCAGATCATCCTACAGCCGCAGGTAGATCTAGATTTCAAAGGTAACTACTAATTTTATCAACAAAAACTAAATCAAGATTAGGCATAATCCTAGTTTAACAATTTTATCTGGTCATTATCTATGAGTTTTTATTTTTCAATAAAAGTTGGTTTTATTGGAATCATGTTAATTTTTTTTCAACTTCATTATAAGCGTAAAATCCTTATTGTAAGCATCCCTTCAAACTTTCAAGCAATTTTTATTTTCCACACTCACATATAAGCCCCTCCTCCCCCATCAGATACATAATTCACAATACAACAATAAAATTAATAAGATCAAACAGCAAGCATAAATTTATTAGTGCAACTGTTATGAAACTGTGACAGAAAGCTGAGCAAAATTTTTATAATAGCATGAATTAATAATAAAAAAAATAAATACATATTTGAAATAAATCCACAAAAAGAGGCTTTATTCATATAAGCTAAAATATTATAAATTGAAAAATTAACTCTGATGCGTCGTGCACTACAAATTTCCTTTCATTCCATTTTTTTTTTTTTTAAATCTTATAACATGTGCATATAATTGCAAGTAAAGATTGGATGTCGCCCCTTAGAGGGTGACACCTGGGACGGATTGCCCCATCTGTCCGCCACTAGCTACGCCACTGCTAATACTCTCTACTATCATGATTGCTTAGCTTATATGGTGAATGAGGGTAAATCTCGATTAATCTGTTTCGAGGGTAATTAATGGTCACCCACCTTACATCATAACAGTATGCTTAAACAAAAATTAAAAAATATTCTTAGCAATCCATAAGCATTGTAGTTTAATATACAAAATAAAAAAACCCTCCATCTCTACTGGAAATTAATAACAAAAATATATTGTAAACTGCTACAAAATCATCTCCAGAAAAGATTGTTTGTGAAAATCACATTTTACTAAGATCCTTTAGTAGTATACAACATTTGAGGTTTTTTTTTTTTTTTTTTTTTTTTTTTTTTTTGTAAATGTTATTTTATAAGTGTATATAGTATAAGCTTTTAAATTATATTAAATATACATCTATAGTTTTGTATACTGGTTATACAACCAGTGGTGTAGTCATAAAAAAATCAGAAATTATATGCTCCAGGCAGAAAGTATACATTCAAAGTTGGCGGTATACCCTAGATAAAATATGCCATTAGCTTTTATGAGAAACAGAGAGTAAACAGTGTTTCTTAAAAAAATCCAGAAAATATAGAGTGTATACTTCCATACACCTTCCACAGCATGCCTATATACAACTAAATTGATTTATATTTCAGTTTGCAAGGCTAATTCGGAATGATTGATATTTCATAAAATTTATGGATTTTTTTTACTTAATAAAGCCAAAAATGAACTACAGATACTACTTACATGTATTTAAATTTATTTTACATATTTATGAATGTACACATATGTAATATAAATATATACACTAGGCTCCCTCAAATCCACACAACATAGGACATTTTAGAATTTTATGAATTTCTGGTAGTTGTTTTGTTTACTTTTTTAAAAGTAATTTTAATTGAATTAATAATGCATTCAAAACTATAATGAATACTTAAAATATTATAAAATATTAAAATAAGTAATAACCTAAAATTATAAAGAATTAGATAATTTTTAAAATGATTAAAATATTAAAAGCAAAGGTAGAGTTAATAATCAATAATGTATGATTAAATATTCATTTATAATGATGAAATACATTTTTCGTAAATTATTCAATGAAACTTGCCTCATAAAGGTACATTACTAATTCTCAACAAAACGGTAAAATAAAGAAGTTGTATTTCAGGTTTAGTTAGACTTAATAACCAAAAAAAGCTTGATTAATACATAAATATATTTGATAAGGAGATTGTGATTACCAATGATATCAGCAATTCAGAAATAAATTTATTCTTCCATCATGAAAAAACAAACTCATCAAAATTAATAAAAATTACGAATTAAAAAATATATGAAATTGACATAAAACTAAAATAGTCAAACTTTGTCCCTATATCTGAAGTGAATGTTTCATTGTTTACATCACAAAATTATGTTTGGATTTTAGGGAGTCTACTGTATATCTAAAGTATTTATTATTATAACCAATAAAAACAATTCCTGGTGTAATTAAAAGTATTTCAACTAAAACCTTACCTATAACAATACCCTAATTAAATAATATTGTTTTAATGTTCATAAAAAATTCTTTAAATATGTATTTTGGTAAAAATCCAAAACTGATTATATATGTTTCATATCCAAACAATCTTTCAAGCTATTTTTAAACTGGGTAGAAAGCATTAAGCAATGGTGATCATAATCACTACATAATTGTACTCAATGCTAATAAATTAAATTTTATTGTACACACTTGTAATTAAAATTATGCAATAATATAAAAAGTTATATATTTTTACTGCGTACTTAGCTATAAACTAAAGAAAAATTCAAATGATAAACAATTATTTTATCTTTATTTCACAGAGAAAAATAAACTGTATATGTACCAACAATAAATGGTTTTATTTAATTAAGGATATACCAGTAAAAAGTAAATGGTTAAAATAAAATATAATAAAAAGTAATAGGCAATTAGAATGTGTAGATGAAGTTCCTAGAAAAAAGAGCTGGAAATTTTTGCTAGAAAAGTAAGATATAGATGAAAACAAAAATAAAATATATTTTTTATGGTCCTGTGAAACTACAAGGTACACATCCTTAACGCTATGTGTTGTGTTTTAAGATGTTATAAAAAGTTCTGCAAAGACACTTGGATATAATTTCAAAACCAATAAAAAAAAGTAAATTAACTATGCTTAACAATATAAAAAATACTTTAAAAAATAATTTTTAACAATATAAAAAATATACTTTTATGAGGTTTCTGCCCTTCATTGAATTTTCAATATTTTGTTTACTCAAAAAAAAAAAAAATTACCTTTTTAACAGCTTAAAATTTTCTGATTTACTTTCAGATTGATGAAACACTTGATGCAATTTTAGTAACTGTGTGATCTTTTTTTTTCTTCTTAATTAATTAGAACTTGATTTATAAACAATTATTTTCTCAATCTGCGATCATTCGGTGAATTTAAAGTTTTTTTTTTTTTCCTTTCAATCCTGTGGATTTTTTTTTCTTGTAATCCTTTAAAGAAATTTGCTGTGGTTTGTACTTGTGTTTTTGTTGTATTTCATCTGTTATGCGCCTTCCCCTCCATAAAAATGTCAACAAACTTTTGGATAATAAAATCCATCGGCTAAAGAGCAAAATCCCGCATTTCTGCAGAAAAGTAACAAGTCTGAAAAATAGGAAAGTTTGTCAGACTAGTAAAATCAAGAATTTAGTTGATCAGATACGGAAACATCAGGAATTTTGGCGATCAGGCACGAAAAGAAATTGTAAATTTCATTGTGTGTAATTGTAAATTTCATATGGTGAAAATTAACATTTTTCACCATAGCTATTGGCCTGCTTTTTCCAACCACTGACCAGTAAACAAAATTATGAATACTTCATAAAAATTGTGTTTTTTTTCTAACTATCAACATTGAATTTACTAATAACTTTTAATTAACATTTAATTGGATTACATAAAGGGAGGGCGGGGGGGAGATTCTAAGTGCAAAAAAAAAAAAAAAAAAAAAAAAAAAAAAAAAAAAAAATCTAAAATTCACAACAAATTTTCTGAAAAGGTATACAGGTATGAAAGTGCACTAAAAACATTTTGGAGCAGCAAAAATCACATTTTGTAGCTGTAAAAATTGGATTTTGTAGCAATAAAGGCTACTTTTGGAACAGATTGAAATATTCTAAAGCTACGAGTAATAAACTCATAAAAATTAAAATGATTGCTATCTTGAAAGTATTCTTTACATTTGAAAGAATAATTAGATTAAAATTTTCAACATATTTCAGACATGGGTGCAAGTTTGAGATTTTGCCAAGACTGAAAATATTTTGACCCCCCCCCCCGCATTGAGTGTACATACACTGAGCACATACCTCATGTTTTTTCCACGACCCTATGACAAAATTAGTTTTTTCCATGGTCTTTCGACAAAAATTTGCGACTTTTCTACAACATTTTGCCGAAATTTGTGATTTTTCAACAAATTTAAACCAAAACTTGTGATTTTCCATTATTTATAGCCGAAATTTGTGATTTTTCTACGGTTCTCAGCCGAAATCTGCAATTTTTCGATGAAATAAAAGTATTTTACATGATCTTTTGATGAAATTCGCTTTTTTTTGTAATCCTTGGACAGAAATCACGTTTTCCCTGTTATCATTTTATGAAAATCGTGTTTTTTTTTTGTAATCATTACACGGAAATCGTGTTTTTTTTCACGATCTTTTGAGCAAAACTCACGTCATTTTCACGATCCTTCGATTAATTTTGCATCTTTATTGCAATCCTTTGACAAAAATTATACCTATTTTGTATTCTTTGACTAGAGAAAGCGTCTTTTTTTCACGATCCTGGAACAGAAATCGCATTTTTCCTGCAATCATTTGATGAAAATCGAGGAATTTGTGATCATTTGATGTAAATCACGTCTTTTTTTCGATCCTTTGGCAAAATTCGCATCTTGTCATGCACAATCCTTTGTTCCCCACAATCCTTTGATTAAATTCACGTCTTTTTTGCGATCCTTTGACAAAAATTACATCTATTTAGTATTCTTTGACCGGAAATAGCTTCTTTTTCGCAAATCTTTGACGGAAATAACGTCTTTTTCGTAATTCTTCGGCAGCAATCAGTGGCGTAGCTAAGGGGGGGGGGGCAAGAGGGGCGTACATCCCGAGCACCAAATTGAGAGAAATTGTTATATATCTATATTGGGTTGGGGGCGCAAAATTTCTTGCTGGCCCCGGGCGCCAAAAAACATAGCTACGCTATTGACAGCAATTGCTTTTTTTCTGCAACCTTTTGACAAAAAACTCATCTTTTTTGCAATCCTTCGACAGAGACTGCATCTATTTCGTATTCTTTGACCGATATGATGTCTTTTCTACGATCTTTTAACAAGAATCATGTTTTCTTCACAAGCTTTTCACGAAAATCGGTGGTTTTTTGCAATCCTTCGACAGGAATCAAGTTTTTTCCCTGCAAACACATTTTTTTTTCAACCCTTTGACAGAAATAGCACTTTTTCCTGCGATCATTTCACAAAAATCATGTTTTTTCCCACAATCTTTTGACGAAAAGCACATGTTTTTTGCGATCCGCTTCCGTCCTCAGAGATTTTTCCGTTTTGTTTCCGCCCTCGAGAATTTTTAAAAGACGGAAAAACTTGCACTTATCATTCCAGATCGTTTAATGAAATTTGCAGTTTTACGCAACCCTTTTTTTTACTAAATTCACACTTTTTCATAATATTTTGATGAGATTTAAGGGGGAGGGAGGGGAGATGACCTTTTGATGAAATTTTTGAGATCCTTTGAGAAAATTTGGCATATTTTTTGCAATCTTTGATGAAACTCGCACACTTGAGATTTTTTGGCGAGGTTTGCAAATTTTACGATCTTGATGAAATTTTCATAATCTTTTATAGAAATTAGCATTTTTTCAAGATTTTTTGACCGTATTTTGTTTGTTTTTTGACAAAATTCACGTGCTTTTCACAATCTTTTGAAGAAATTTGTGGGTTTTTTCGTGATCTTTCACCAAATTGATTATTTTTTCATGATATTTTATCTGTGTTTGGTACTTTTTTCTGATCAAATTAGCATTCCTTTAGCGAAATCCTTGTTTTTCTCGCGATTCTTTGGTGAAATTTGAGTGTTTTCTGCGATATTTCGATAAAATTTGCATGCTTTACTCAAATTTTCGATAAAATTTGAATGTTTTTTGTAATTTTTTGATAATTTTTTTTGTTTTTGCGATCTATTGATGAAATTAGAGTGTTTTTAGCGATCTTTCGATAAAATTTGCAAGTTTTTAACGATCTTGTGCCAAAATTTGTGTTTTATTTGAGAACTTTAAACCGAATTGCATTTTTTTAGACTCATAGACCTTGTTTTCTCTGTTTCTTGATGAAATTTGCACTTTTTTTTACGATCTATTAAAGAAATGTGAGTGTTTTTGCATTTCTTTTTAAGAAATTTACGTGTTTTTCACGATCTTCTGAAGAAAATTGCGTATTTCTTGCTATCTTTTGACTAAATTCATGTACTTCTTGCGATATTTGCAATTTTCTCAGTATCTTTTAACAAAATTTGCATATTATCTTGTGATTATTTGACGAAAGTTACATACTTTTTGCAATGCTTTGTCGAAATCTGAATGTTTTTCGCTATCTTTAGACGAAACTGTTGTGTTTCCCGAAACCTTTTGGCAAAGTTTGCAGTGTTTCATGATCTTTTGATAAAATTTGATTTTTTTCATGAAATTTACTTTTTTCCATAATTGTTTACCCTTGTTTATACGATATTTGTGATTCTTTGACAGAATTCGCCTACTTTTTCGCTATCTTTTGACAAGATTTGAAGGTTTTTGAGACCTTTTCATGAAATTAGTGAGATTTTCACTAGTTTTTAATGAATTTAGCATTGTTTTCAAGATTTTTTATCTATGTTTTGTTCGTTTTTTTAGAAAGTTAGTTATCTTTTGACAAAATACAAGCTTTTTTTCCATGATCTTTCGCCAATATTTGCCTTTTTTTTTCTTACGACCTTTTGTTGAAATTTGATGGTCCTTAACCGCTACCTTTTAATGAAATTAGCGATTTTTAGGCAAAATTCACAGGCTTTTCACAATCCTTTGAAAAAATTTGTGAGTTTTTTTGCAATCTTTCACCAAAATGAGTATTTTTTCATGATATTTTAACTGTGTTTGGTACATTTTTCTGATGAAATTAGCATTCTTTAACCGAAATTCTTGTTTTTCTCGCAGTTCTTTGGTGAAATTCGAGTGTTTTCTGAGATATTTCGATAAAATTTGCATGCTTTACTAAATTTTTCGATAAAATTTGCGTGCTTTTCGCAATCTTTTGATAATTTTTTTCGTTTTTGCGATCGATTGATGAAATTAGAGTGTTTTAAGCGATCTTTCGATAAAATTTGCATATTTTTAACGATCTTGGGACAAAATTTGTGCTTTATTTGAGAACTTTAAACTTAATCGCATTTTTCGTGCGACTCATAGACCTTGTTTTCTCTGTTTTTTGACGAAATTTGAACTTTTTTTTACAATCTTTTAAAGAAATGTGAGTGTTTTTGCATTTCTTTTCAAAAAATTTATGTGTTTTTCATGATTTTCTGAAGAAAATTGCATATTTCTTGCAATCTTTTGACTAAATTCACTTATTTCTTGCAATAATTGCAAATTTCTCAGTATCTTTTAACAAAATTTGCATATTATCGTTAGATTATTCGAAGAAATTTGCATACTTTCCGCAATGCTTTGTAGAAATCTAAATGTTTTTCGCTATGTTTAGACGAAATTGTCGTGTTTCCCAAAACCTTTTGACAAAGTTTGCGGTGTTTCACGATCTTTTGATAAAATTTGCAATTTTTTGACAGAATTCGCCTGCTTTTTTGCAATCTTTTGACAAGATCTGAAGGTTTTTGAGACCTTTTCATGAAATTGGCGAGATTTTCACTAGTTTTTAATGAATTTAGTGCTGTTTTCAAGATTTTTTTTAACCATGTTTTTTTTTTTTTTTTTTTTTACAAAGTTAGTTATCCCTTGACAAAATCCAAGAATTTTTTTCCATGGTTTTTAATCAATTTTTTTTTTTTTTTTTTTTTTTTTTTTTACGACGCTTTCATGAAATTTGATGATCCTTTACCACTACTTTTTAATGAAATTAGTGTTTCTTTATGAGCTTTTAACCATGTTTTGATGAAATTAGCGACTTTCAGGCAAAGTTCACGCTTTTCTCACTATCCATTGACAAAATTTGCATGTTTTTTCATTATCTTTTGACCACGTTTTGTCAATTTTCAGATGAAATTAGCGATTTTTTGACAAAATTTACATATTTTTGCAATCATTCTGCAAAAATCGACAATTTTGTCGACGAGACTCGAAAAATCGTAAATTTCAACGGTCGGCTTTGTAAAAATCACGCATTTGTCGATTCATTTCGTAAAAATCTTATTTTTGTTGTCAAACAAGAAAAAATCAATAATTTTGTTGATCAGCTGTGGAAAAATTGCGAATTTTACAGATTGTGTGAAAAAAATTGCAAATTTCGTCAATTGGCTTTGTAAAAGCCATGATTTTGTCCATAGCTTTGTAAAACTTGTGATTTTCATCAATCGGTTTCGTAAAAATCAAATTTTATAGATTAGATGCAGAAAAATTGTGAATTTTGGCAACTGTCTTAATAAAAATCACGAATTTTGTTGATAGGTGCAGAAAAAATGCGAATTTTTTCAATCAGCTTTGTAAAAATCAATAATTTTTGTCAACCAGACTTGAAAAATCATAAATTTCACAGATCGGCTTCGTAAAAATTGCACATTTTGTCGATTCATTTCGTAAAAATCTTATTTTTGTTGCCAAACAAGAAAAAATCGATAATTTTGTTGATCAGTGATTTTTGTGCTGTAGAAAATTGATAATTTTCCACAGCCACCCCCTCTAGAAATCACCACCCCCTCTAGAGATATCTCCAAATCACCCCCCCCCCACCCTACAGATATCTTACGATAGCCCTTCCCCCACCTAAAATAATAAAGTTACATTTGCAGAGACCTTTTCCATCTTTTAGAATTCTTTGAAGTAGAGATGCAACGATTATTTGGCCGAAGCCGAATATCAAATCTATCATTCGACCTGGGCCGAAAAATATTGAAAGGAATGTTTTTTAAAATAGTAGAACTTACTTTTTAATTTCACTATTTGTATTCTTCATGCATAATAAAAAGTTTATTTGAAATTGACATTCTCCTCCCCCACCCCTTATAACTTTCATACCCTGAATAGTTTTTATCTACCTATTTTTGAGCGTAATTCAGAAAATCATGATAAAAAAATTTTATGCCGAATCTAGTGTTCACTCTAGAAAGAAAAAAGGCATGGTGCTATTCACTAAAAAGGACAGTATTGCAGCGGAAAAAGGTGCTTTTGCAAGAAAAAATTTGTTATTGCCTTTAAAAAGGGAAAAAGAAAAAAAAAAGGAAAATACGATAAATCAAGTAACATTAATTTCAAATGACTTTATGATATAAAAATGAAAAAATACAATTAAAACACGATTGAATAGTTTTATGTTCCCTTTCCAAAATAGATGAGAAAATTTTATCATTTTTGGGCACACATATTTAAAAATACTATGGAATAAAGAAAATTTTTATTAAAAATCTCTGGGTAAAACTAGTGGTGCATTTTCATACATGTTACCTACCTTAGAAAATAATCGCTCACAAAATATAGTATATTTCCCAAGAGCAGAATGGTATTTTTTTTCCTAACTCTGAAAGGTTAGGAAAGTCTTTTGAATTCTTCGCCCACCATTCTAAAGGATACTGTTTTCTATCTAGTAGTGTCTGGGATAGATATTACTTATTTCTTTTTTCTATATAGGCTTCACTCAATGACTGACTTAGACATCTTGAGTTGTAATGTAACATTCCTGTAACAGTCATTTTCCTAATAGTTGAATCTCCAACGTAAATTTAATCTCTAATTTGCACAACATTTTCTAAAAGATTCTTAACTTTTATAGCAAATACAGAAATATTCAAAATTTTTAGTATCCAAATAATTGTATATTTTGTTCAATTATGAATGAAAATGACTTCATAAATGTGTCAGAAAGTAAGCGTGAATGAATTCAATTTAAAAAAGTTGCAAAAAATTAAGAAAAAAATCTTATTCTGAATGTATTTGTTAAGAAATCGTACAATATTCGGCCATAGGTATTCAGCAAAAGCATTCGGCCAAGCTTTCAATATTCGGCTGACCGAGTATTCGGCAAAAGGGCCGAATACCGAATAGTGACCGAATATTCGTCCCATCTATATTTCAGACTAGCCTTCATACTAAAGCAATTAATTTAAACTTTACTTCAATTTGAGTAATAATAAACGACGCAACACGCGGTATCGTTAATTCAAATTTCTTTTCGCCGCTAAAACCTCGCGGTCGGCACAGCATATGTAAACATTAGCTCCTCCAAGTCTGCGAGTTGAGAAGTATTAATGCTTCTGGTTCATGGAGTAGGAAAGATAGCTACAGATGCGAAAATAATAAATAAATTAAGAATTAAACAGGTTTTATCTGATTTTTGAAAGCACAAGTAATTTTCATAATAACTGGAAGTTATACCTGATAGGGCAGGAGGACATATTATGCACTTAATAACCGCACTTTTATTTTTAAGCTTAAATCATAGGAAAAGAGTAGAGTGTGTGCGCGCGCGTGTTGTGTGTGTGTGTGGGGGGGAGGTCCACTGCTTTTCCTTCGATTTTGAAACTTAACTGATTAAATTTTCTTTTTTGTTTATTTTGAAAAGCTTATTAAAATTTATTCTTTTCGAGAAATTTAAAACAAAAGACAAAGTAAGAACTTTTCTAGGGTTTGAGAGCGTAGGAGAACAATTGCCCTCCCCCCTCTTGCTTTTTAAAATTTGATTAAGTAAAATTTATTTTTCTCCTATTTCGAAATACATTGTCAAATTTATTATTTTCTAGTAACTTAAAAAAATAAAAACTAAAAATTTTTCGTTGGGGGAAGGGGGCATAGGATGACCTTTGCCCCTCCCGATTTTGAAATTTAACTAAGTTTTGTTTTTCTCCGATTTTGAAAAACACAGCAAAATTTATTCTTTCAAGTAACTATAAAATAATAAAGGAAAGTGTGATATTTTCTGTTAAGGAAGGGTAGGGGGTTGGTAGGCACATTTTCCTCCTGATTAGATTTTTAAATTTTAATTAATTTAAATTTCTTTTTTTTCGATTTTGAAATGCCTAGCAAAACGTATTTTATTTTAATTAATTTAAAATTAAAAAGAAACTAAGACTTTTTATGGGGGAGAAGCATAAGAGCCGTTACCCCTCCCTCAAATATGATTTAAATATTATTTAGTCTAAAATACATCTAAATTTTATTTTTGAATGATTTTGAAAAATACAGTAAAATTTTATCTTTCCGAGAAATTTAAAATAAAAGAGGAATTAAAATATTTTCCGTAAAGTTAGAAGTTTTAGGAGAAACATTAACCCCTCCCCCCCCTAGAGTTTGAATTTTATAATTAATCAAAATTTCTATTTTTCTTATTTAAAAAAATATATTATTTTCAAGCAACTTAAAATATAAGAGGATCTCCGGAAATTATTCCCGTTAATGAAGAGGGGGGGGGGGCGTAGGCTCATTACTCCTTCCTGGATTTTAAATTTTAAATAATTAAAATTTGTTTTTCTTCAAATTTGATAAACATAGTAAAATGTATTTAATTCGTTTACTTTTAAATTAAAATCGATCTGTTAATTTTCCTTTACTGAAGAAAGGCTCACAATCTCCCGATTTTGAAATTTAACTAACTTATTTTATTTTGCCTTATTAAGACATAATAGAATTTATTCCTTCCGATTAACTTTAAGTTAAATACAACATTAATTTGCTCTGAAAAATTTCCCCTAATTTAGAAAAAGGCACCAGACATGGAAATAATGATGCCTGTAATGAAAGAATCTAATTTTCGCATCCATAAAAAAAATAGTACATAATATTTGCAAAATTGGAATCTTTGATTTGTTTTTTACAAAAAAAAAAAAAAAAAAAAAAAAAAAAAAAAGTTGCACAATTTTTGCAAACACAGAATATTTATTTATTTTATGCAAAAAATGTGCACCATTTTTACCAACAAAAAATATGAACTTTTTTGTATACAAAAAAAATGTAAATATTTTCCACAAAAAGTATATACTTTTCGGGGTATTCAAAAATAGTCACTTTTTGTGCACAAATTGTGTACAATTTATACTTTTTTGCAAAAAAAGTACAAACTTTTTCTAGCTGGGCATGTTGTGCATAGATTGTTATTATATTTTCCTCACCTGGTAACGAAATTCTAACATGGATAAGGTAGAAGAAAATTTTGGGAATCCATGTCCGGCTAGTTTATTCCTACTTTCTTATATTTCTGCAAGAAAAAAATATTGGATTTGTGAAAAAGTTCTGATCCCAGCTTTCGACGGATATATGCATTTTAAAGGTCAGCAAACCCGAAAAACAGGTTTTTACAAAATCTCTATTTGTGAGTCTGGGATTCTGTATGTATGACTTTGTCTGTCTGTCTCTATGTGGTATAGATTTAGTGAGCGCTCTATTCCAAGAACTAATGCACGTAATTTAAGAAAAATGTATATTGAGATAGTATCGGATATACTTTCAAACTTTTGATTAAGTTTTAAGTGAAAACCACTCAACAGGTGGTTCTGCTACGCAGCATCTTTTTAAGATATACGTAACAACTGTATTTTGACAACTAATGCATATATTTTCATCAAAAATCACATTCAGTTAATTATTCCAAATTTGATATTGTTTATATTTTCCTGTACATCACTCAACAGGTAGCGCTGCTATGCTGCATTTTTTTTTTTTTTTTTTTTTTTACGATTTACATAGCAGCTTTACCTCAAGAAAGAATGGGTCGGTTTTCAGGTAAATTTATATTTAATGAACCCTTGATATGAACTGGTTCTCTTTAGGTTTTGGTGTTAATCGCCTAACACGTGGCTCAGATATTCTAGATTTTTCCCAATTCCCATAATAGCTTTATCTGTAAAACTAATGCACGAATTTTTATGAAATTTTAGATTGAGGTAAGCCTTGATAAATATTATTGCTGATTAAGTTTTGTTGTTAATCACCCAACAGGTGGTGCTTTTAAGTTGGATTTTTCCCGATATCGTCAATTGTCTTATTGCACGAATTGATGTTTGTAATTTCATGGTTTTACAATTTCCTCGAAGGGCAGAAATTGTCATTTAATTCTGACACTGTGACAGCTAAATTTGAAGCATTAAGATGCATTAGATACAAGAACGTTTTGGGATTGCCACATCCGACTAGTATAAAATGTATTTTTGCAGTATGAGATTTTTCTGAACAAAAATCTTATTACATTTTTTATAATTATGTATAACTTTTTGAATCCAAACATTTTTAATAAAAACAAAGGTTAATATCAAAATTATGTGTTTTGTTATTATTCAGAAAAAAAAAACTTAAAAATATAAAACCAAATATTGTTTTTTAAAAAAAATCTAATTTGATTTATATGACTTTCCTAGAAACATTTTTTTAAAGTTTGCATTTTTGCCAGTGTTGTATAAATAAAGTAAACAAAAATTTTATAATCCGAAAGTTATATTTAATACTCACCTGAGAAATATTTTTTTTAGTTTATAATCCGAAAGTTATGTTTAATACTCACCTGAAATTATTTTTTTTACTTTCAAATTTAATTTATATATCACAAAAATTGATATTGAAACAATAGAAATGATAATTTAGTAGCTGTAAGTGGGTTTTAGTTTCAAGTAAATATTAGCTAAATATGGACATGTAAAAAAAAGGTATGAGATAAACTACAGGGCTGATCAAAAGCATTGAAGTAGTAGGTAAAAACCTATTATTATAATTTATTGAACGAAAAATTTTTATATGATATGCGTTTTCTTTCTAAATTAATATTTTCCATTCTGTAGAATATATTTAAAACTGACAGATAAATAATATGGCGGTTCAAAAATATTTTAATACGTACTTAGTTCTGGAGAGTAATTTTAATCCCTAAATAACAAAGTTTTGAAAAAAATATATAGTTTAAAAAAACTAAAAAACACGCTTTTTAAGTATATCAAACTAAAAAGTGAAAAATAATTCGTACTATAAGCTGAAAACGAAAATAGATGAAAAATGCTATATTACTATAAAATCATTGTTATTACAGAAATCAATTAATAAGCAATAAATAAAGTTATCGTGGAAAAAAAGCGTGGGGTGCTCCATCTATTACGCTCCATCTATCAGTTCTTAAGAAACACCCCACGCTTTTTTCCACGATAATTTTATTTATTGATTATTAATTGATTTCTATAATAATAGAAATATAGTAATTATAGTTTATAGTTAGTTAATTATAGTTTTATAGTAATATAGTATTTTTCATCTATTTTCATTTTCAGCTTATAGTACGAATTATTTTTCACTTTTTAGTTTGATATACTTAAAAAGCGTGTTCTTTATTTTATTTTTTTTATTATATTAATTTTTCACTTTTTAGTTTGATTACTTTAAAAGCGTGGTTTTTAGTTTTTTTAAAACTATATTTATATTTAATACAAAAACCAAATTAATCGGTTGGATAGTTTCAGAGTAATTGGTTAACATACATAGAAAAAAAATACATACGCGTCGAATTGATAACTTCCTCTTCCTTTTCTGAAGCCGGTTAAAAATAAAAATTGTAATACGGAAATTTTTTTTAAATTTTTACATAGATGTAAATAATGTCAGGAGTAGGGTTCGAACCCACAATCTCTTTCGAAAAACAGAGTCTCAATCCGGCGCCTTAGACCGCTCGGCCATGCTGTCTACACTCCATTCAGTGAACGTATTCAACACTTTTATTTAGCGAAAAATCACTAATTTTATTAGTTTTTGCCTAATTACTCATAAAGTACTGAACCAATTTCGATGAAATTGAAGTGGTACCAATTCGAGAGCATCGTCTTTCATTTAACACCAAAACCAAGTTAATCGGTTGCGTGGTTTCGGAGTAATCGGTGAACATACATAAAATAAGGAAAGTTACAAACTCACAAACTCACAAACATACAGGTGAAGTTGTTAAATGCGTGGTAAAAAACAGGAAGAGTTGTGAAGTGTTTTATATTCTATGCTTGAAGGATGATTTTAAAAAAAATTATAATTATGATAATGTCCTTAATGGATTGAATAAATGTTTTACATGTTATCCAAAGAAGGTTTTTAAGCATTGATTATGAAAGAACTCATAGAACATAAAAAATAGACTGTAAAAAAACAAAACTTATAATAAAAAGATTAATTAAAATAAATGTGAAGAAAAACACATTACAGTGATTAAAGGTTTGGAAATAAAGTCGATAAATCCGATGAAACTGTTACAATTATCTGCTATCCGATCAAATTGTTTGACATGTGATGCTCTTACCAAAAATCGTCCGATATTCGATATCGGATTTTTAGATGCTGTCAGAAAGCACTTCATTTATAAGGAATAGTTACGTTGAAATTTTTGACAAAAATTTTCCTCATTCCAGTTAAAATTTTTAAAAAGGAAAATATTTTCACTTTTAACATTATAATGTTAAATATTGATGTAAAATGTGATTTAAAAATATCGGAAAATGGCACGATAAAAATGTAATTGACTTGAATTATTTTTGCTTCCTTTAAATAGATAATTTTCCGATAATTGAGAATGACTTCACATTAATTGTCACTTATTCATATGAATTAATAGGTTTATTTTATCTAGCAAATAAAATTTTTTTGAAACAGTTTCTTTAAATTGCTGCGATATTAAATTTCATTATTTGTTTCTGTCAAAAGCTCATAAAAGGCCAATATTTTTAAAACAGTATAATTCGTATTTATTTTAGAATGTCATGAAATATAAACAAAACAGCTTGAATTATTCATGAGAGTTTAAAGTAACCTTTTCCTTCTTTAACAATAGTTTTCATGTTTACTACGTTATACCATTTGAAAGAACTTTATTTTTATTCTGCGTATTAAACAGCACTTTTAAATAATACATATATATATATATATATATATATATATATATATATATATATATAGAGAGAGAGAGAGAGAGAGAGAGAGAGAGAGAGAGAGAATTACAAAGTCTTTACTAAATTTATTTGAGACTCTCGAAAAATTTTACCAATTGAATTACATGAAAATAATAAATATGTATGATTATAGTGTATAATTTTAACTATGTATAAACAATTTTAAAATATTAAAATCATGAAAGGGAAACAATGCAAATAAATGTGAACAACACATTGGAAACATTACGTTCATGGAAAAACAACGTGCATCATGTCATTATAATTTTTTCACAGTTAATATATTCATATTTGAAATTCGTCTGTTTTTTTATTTATTTTTTTTTTTTAGAAGAAGAAATAAGTTTCGGATTCCGGTATTTTTTGTCTTTACCGGGTCAGAGATGCTGAAAAAAATATTTTTAGAATATGTCTGTGAGTCTCTGACTTAATCTGTCTGTCTGTATGTGACATAAATATTGTTGTTGCTCTATTACAAAAACTAATGCACGGAATTTCATAAAAAATTATATTGAGGTATCTGATATAAATACCTGTGTCCTCATGTCAAAATCTGATATAAAGTGTTGTTTACTAGTTTTTGGTGTAAATGGTTAAACAGGTTGCGTGCTATGCTGAAATTTTCCTGATTTACGCAACAGATATATCACAAGAAAAAAATGCACATATTGTCATAGACTCAGGTAAGCTAGATAGGAATTTTTCCCCTTACGTTTTTGCGTTAATTACCTACACTGTAAAAAAAATCTGTAAAGGTACTATACTTTATCTAGGAAACTTGGATTCCAAGAACTTTTCATGTAACGGTAACAACAAAAACTCAAGTTTTAGAATCGGTTACATGGATTTTTCCAGTTATCATTACATGAAAAGTTCTTGGAATCCCAGTTTCCTAGAAAATGCTTAGTACCTTTACAGATTTTTTTTTACAGTGTAACAGGTGGTTTTGCTATTCTAGAGTTTTCATAGTTTCTAAAATTTCTATTCTAGAATTCCCACAATAGCTCTATCTCTAGAGCTAATGCACGGAATTTCATCAAGAGATTTGATGTTTATTTCTTCCCAATATCCTCAATAGTTCTATCTTAAGAACTAATTCACAGAATTTAATGTTTTTAAAATCCTCACGATTGGTATAGATTGTCAATCTGTTTTGTCACTGTGGCAGTGAATTTTTAATTAGGGTCATTCCATACAAAATGAGGAAATTACGTGGTGCTGAAATGTCACAGATATTATTGAAAATAATTATAATTAAATAATATTTATTTACGAGAAAATGCAAAGTAATAAAGTTTAGCCTTGTTTATTTCAGTATAAAATTTTTTATTAAATATAACACAAAATCAAGGTTTTATATATGCTTGAAATTTTAAGTTTGATTAATCTTAGAAACGTAATGACTACTTTAAAATTACTTACGATTAAAAATGGACAAGAAGTAACATATTAGCATAATTTAATAACTGTGCTTTTATTCAGTAATATAAAAACTAATAAATATTAAACAAAATTTGCGAGAAATATCAAATATTTCTATTATTCGTCTGAATAGGAAGGACACCTCTGAAAGTGCTAAAATTATTTAATTTTATAACTGATTGTATATACTTTAAGCATCTAAACTTGCACTTTTGCCTTTTTAATCCTTAATGAGAAAACAGTAATAATTTTTGGTGAAAAAAAAACAGAATTTCTGAAACTTGATAGGATTTGAAGAAAAGCTTTGAAAATTTTAAAGCAATTTAATAAAAGTGTGTATTTTAAATTATGCCAAATTTCTATTCTATCTTTCAATTTATTTTTGTCTCAAGAATATTTTACATTTGAGTGGAAAAAATATTCTTTTGAACAAATAATTATATATTAATCAAGTATCTAGACGTAAAAACTAGAAAGCAGCGCAGATATTTTTTGTCTTGAAGACTTGCAATATTTTAAGATGATTTCAAAGAGGAGAAATCCGTCAAATGTAAAGGAAATTAGTTTTACGAACATATTTTTTTATGAATCAAAATGCAATCTTGATTTTTTTTAGTATATCATGGAGTTATTGGTTCTTATGACTGTGCATTATAGTTAATGATGTGAGACCTTTAGCGTATTTTCTTTTAGCGAATACATAAGAGGAAAAATTACCAATCTGTATTTTTTTTAGTTTTCTAAGTTATTTTTTAAGATTAAGGAAATAAAGGACGGCTTTCAAAATTGGAGAATTCAATCTCCATATGCAATACTACATCAGGAAGCAATTTATCAGATTTTTTTTTCAGACGTTTCAGTTTTTCTGAAAATTTACAAATTTTCAGTATTTACAAACAATTTAAGATTACTATTATTTTAACACAATCTAACTGATTGGTAAAGTTATCATACGAATTGAATATTTCCAGCTGAGCGAAAAATTGCCCAGTCCGGGAATCAAACCCAGATACTTGGCTTACAGCCAAGCAAAGCCAAGCCAAGTATCTGGGTTCGATTCCCGGACTGGGCAATTTTTCGCTCGGCTGGAAATATTCAATTCGTATGATAATTTAAGATTAATCATGATATTACAAGATTATTATTACTCATTTAATATTACGGTAGATTTTCAGAGGTTACAATATTAGTAAAAAATCAAAAATATATTTCGTCTAAATAGTTTTCAAAATACAGAACTTTAAACTTGCAGCTTTAGACGATCGCAAACAATATATTTAAATGTCCACAGCTAATAAAATAAATTATTTTTGGCCCAGATATTTTGCTAAGCTCTTTTTGAACATCAACTGAACACGTGCATAAAATTTCATTAAAATAGGCTCCTATGCAGTTATAGCAGCTATAGTTTCTTTTTATGTTTTTGCTTGTTTTACTTTCAATGACCCATTAATAAAATGTATGGGATAGAAAAGAAATTTGGTATGCCTTATTTGACTTGTTTAAAATGCATTTTCTTAACAAAACACTTATTACTATTTTTATAGTTATGCATAAATTTTTGAGCTTCTAGAAACAAAGTTTAACTTCAAAATTATGTGTTGCGTTCTATAGTTATTATTTACAAACTGAAAACGTAAAAATATAAACTCAGTTACTATTAAATAAAATTTTTGATCCGATTTAACAAATTTTCCAATAAACGTTTTATGAAATATTTTGCATTTTTTTCTCACTTGTAATAAATAAACTAAAATTAAACATTCTATTCTCAAATTTATATTTAATACTCATCTGAGAAATAACATGTTACTTTCAGGTTTAAGTTATGTATGCCTGAAATTAATATTAATCTCGAATATCATTATGGATCTCAAAATTTACCATTTTATAAAAAATTCTGCATTTTTCTGCATTTGTTGGTTCCGCTAGCATATATATATATATATATACTAGCGGACCCGACAGACGTTGTCCTGGCACCGACTCCATAAAATCAAATATATGTACATAAATATAATAAAACGCATGATAAATACTACGTTCTTAATTTAATTTCTTATAACAATTATGTACGATAATTATTTTTTACTTTGCCGTAGTTTTTGAAGTCGGTTCAATTTATGATAGAAAAGTTTATTTTTCTCTTTTTAGTTAACCCATTGCGGGGCAGGGAAAATTCATTGCTTAAGTATTGAAGTTAATGACTGATACCGGAATTTGAAAACATCTTTATTTGAAAATAAGAAAAAGCTATACTTCACGCATTCAATGAACCGTAGTTTTCTTTAACAAAATTCCGGTGCGAATGAGGCGTTTCGGAATTAAAATTAAGTGGTATATCTATGAAACCACCGCCCCGCAAGGGGTTCAAAGTTAACGATTTTCTGAAGTCGGTTAATTCAAATTATAATACATGAAAAATTATTGTAAATCATACACGTATGTCAGGAGTGGGGTTCGAAAATACTACCTCTTTCTCCGAGAACCTGACCTTAAATCTGGCGCCTTTGACCATTCAGCTATTCTATCCGCACTCTATTCAGCGAACTTATACAACACTTTTAATTAGCGAAAAATCACTAACTTTATTAGTTTTTGCCTAATTACTAAAAAGTACTGAATCAATTTCAAAGAAATGTGAATCTAAACCACTCTGGAATCCACTGAAACACACACACAGAATTTCATTAAAATCGGTCCAGTCGTTTAAAAGGAGCTCAGTGACATACATACGCACAGAAAGTTATATATATTTATAAATAATAATTTATATATACATGTATATATGTGTTAAAACATTAATTTAAAGCAATATGTAAACCATTGTATTTAGTACAAAATTAAAACATTTAAATACGGAAAAAATAAATTAAAATGAATTTTACTGAATTTGTAGAACCAAATTAGAATCTTAATACTCATAAATACATTGAAATTAAAAATACAATGCGTGGTTTCACCTTTGTATTAGCCATAAAAAAGCAAAATAATACAAATTAAGGGCTATCATGAATTATAAAAACTAGACAACATGTAAAACCGGAATAAACTGGAAAAAAATTACAAATAAATCATAACAACACCATTAAAATGTATAAAAAAGAAAAAAAAAAACACACTAGGCACCATAATCACCCCTACAATGACGCAACAAAAAATTATTTAATTTCATAATACCAAATTGAACTCAATATATATTATAAGATGAAAGAAGGAACAAAATCGATATTTATTATCTGTATTTTATACATATATTAATTACTTGTGCTTTGAATGTGAAAATACTCTCGTGATTTGTGAGGCGGATAATCTCTCCAAAAACTAATTTTGGCGTTCGAAAGCTGCAAATACGAGGGAGATTCCCTAATAAAGGCACTCTCGTGTTTTGAGTGAGATCGCAATGTTATAACATGTGTGGCGCCTTTGATCTACAGTTAATAGCGGTTTTTTGAGTTTTTATGCAAATGTCTAGCTCCGTCTTCAGTTTGCAAAGTATAAAAGCTGTAAGTTGTGAGTTGGAGTGTGTGTGTGTGGTGAGGTGAGTTGGAAAGAGCCTCCAACGATGAGTAGTAGAGCTAAGGTTTGGGAGTAGAGAGTCTTAGTACAGGAGTTCGGTAAGAGTTATTTCAGAGTAATTTTGCACTGTGGTTGTTTAAAATAATCATATTTGTGCATCCACGGGCTGTTTATTTACAGGTTAGTAAAAGTAGTTCGCGACCTGAAGAGAAGAGCCGAATTAGTGATTTGAACCGGACTTAGTAGTAATGTAAGTACAAACTAAAGTTTATTCTCATAGTAGTGTGTTTAATTGTCCAAAATACCGAACTTTGCTCCACTCCCCGTTCCTTAATTACAGTAAATAAAAGTTTCGCGTTTTTAATTCTACTCAGAATATATCTTCATTAGACCGACACTTCACAACACACTGGACAATATTATGACCTGTAATGCAAAATGGATGTATTATACATCAATTTAAACAGAAAAGAAGGCTGGACATCACCCTTTCATTAAGCATGCTCGGTTGCAAGACATGCTCTAATAACATAAAGGTGCTTTTTTAATCTTATAGGTTAGTCTCGTAATTGTTTATGAAGAATACTTGAAAAGCAAACAGACTATGAACAGTGTTATATAAAGTATCATGCTAACCAATGTTCGTAATGTCATTTACAAAAAAAAAAAAAAAAAAAAAAAAAAAAAACAGTTCAAAAGGAATTTTTATCAAGATAATGTCCAGCCACATGTTAATACGTTGACCAGCAGAACGCTCTTAGAGTTTGCGTGATATTTGATGCAACAACCGCGATACAGCCCTCATATTTATTCCCCTTCGATTTGTATATCTTTTAATATCTGCAGCGGCATCTTGAGGGAGCAAACTTCAATTCAAATAAAGAGATTAATAATGTCGATTTATTTCTGCTCTCTCGCATGCCATAAGTTTTGGCAGAAGGGGTTGAAAAGTTTACAAAATACTTCATTTTACGCTAAAACAAATATTTCGTGGAAAAAAAATTATTTAGCGTAATACACGCACACACATATTTGTACGTATGTGTATATACAGTGTAAGACAATATGAATGGGAGAAAAATTTACATACATGTATAATCATTATAATTTTAGAAGTGTGAAAGTATCTACACAAGTTCAGATGATGTCAACATCTAAACGAATAATTGATGCATTTTATGTTTACATAAATGTGGATTAAAACCTGAAAAAGAACATAGGCTATATTTCATTCATCTTAGTCTGTATTTAACCTTATGAATCAAATTTTTATTATTTTCATAAGGTATCAATTGACATTTTATTCTACAATTTAACAACCTTTTTTCCTCCTTGAAAAAAAAATCAATATTTTTTTCTTAATAATTATCTTTCAATTGAAATGTTTTCTAGTAAAAAAGGACTATGAAACATGCGGGTCTATGTGATTGAAGCTCACCTAGAAGGTTTCATTTAATATATCTTTCAAAATAACTTAATTAATCCAAATAATAAATCCTAATTATTAACTTATAATTCTTAAATTCTCATTAATAATCATCTACGTTAGCACGAATAAATTTAATTTTAAAATAAATATAAAAGGAAATTATTTATTTTAAATTTATTTGAAATGTTCTAATCAAATTGTTTAAATAAAAGCCAATGTAATAATAGTAAATTTTTTGAAAATCCAAAATAATAATAATAATAAAAGAAATAGCAAGAATATAAATAAGAATTTAAATTTCTTTTAGTGAACATAATGTTTAAAATTAAATTAATAATGCCGAGTCATCAATAAGTCGCAAAAGTTTTTTAAATATAAAGAAAATCAAATTTCAAAAATTATTATTAATGCCAGATGAGCAAATTCTTAATAATATAAACCTTTAAAATTCGCCAAATGTACAAATTTCTTCCCATTAAATTCATCTTAACGTGAAAATTTCGATTTCCAGCATCGGAGCTACTGAGAGCCTTCTCTTTATTAGCAGGGTGTTTAAATTGCAAAAATGAATAATGACATTGGGAAAATTAATTTATTTACAATATTAAAGAATTGCGGTTTTAAAAATAGAATTCGAAGTTGAATTTTTATGATTTGTCGTGTCACACGAAATATATAGTTGCAGTTGCACAGATTTTAAAGTCTCTAACCTATACAGGTACGTGATTAGGTACGTACTCTGTGATGGAAAGACAGGCATAGGAAAGAGACGGAGAGGATTTAGTTGGATAAACGAAACACTAAAAAAAAGAAAAAAAAATACAAATGTGAGAGTAATTCGTTTTGAAAATACAAAGAAAACTCAAATGCATGGTGCATTAACAACTTAATATCAAGTACGGATAACAAGTGAATGTGACATCATATATGAAAAATAAAATAAATATTCCTCTAGGTTTAAATATGATGGTCATAAGTTATTTATCAGTTCTTATTATTGAAAGAATATTCGTATTAATACTTTGCAGTTTATTTTTTGCGAATGGTTGTAAAACAGTTTAGTTTTTAATTTTAAAAGTTATGAGCAGTTATATATTAATAATATGCACTGAGAATTTTTCCATGCTAGAAACAGCATCGTTATAAGCGGGGAATAGTAATTTTCATTCTAAAAACTAAAAGAAAAATATGCATTTGATTTTTTTCAGATAATTGTTAATTTTAAAGCTTTTTATTTTATAAAATAGGAATACAATTAATTATTACATGTATTGTTTTATGTTGCACTTTCGTTTATGAAATCTAAATGTTTAATTTGACAGCGTCAAAATAGCTTAATTTCTCGCAGTTAATATTTAAACGAATGCTTAGGTAAAAAAAAGTTATTATTATTATGATTATTATTATATCCGAGCGTTGTTTCTTTGTTTGTTTTAAGAAAAGAGATTCATCGATTCCCTTGCTTTTGCGTATCTCCGTTTCTTCACTAGGTGCAGCACTTACACTTTCGTGATTTTTTATGTTATTTAAAAAAAAATATTTTCTTTTCATAACTGAGTTATATCAATACACCTTTACATAAGAAATATCATATTGTTTTCAATAATATATAGTAAAAAGTTGTTTTCATATGTTTTCATCACATAGGTTTTCAATAAATGAGACTGAAATGTTTTGCTCAGTGAATGCATTTATTTTGAACTCTATGTCAGTGATAACAGCGAGATATTTATGTAATTAATTTTGATTTTTTTTTAAACAGAAACATGCTTTACTTGTTTTGGAATTTATATACCGAAATATACTGCGAAAAAAAATATGCATAATAGAATTCCTAATCATGATTTTTATATTATTAAATAAGTTTTATAACTTTCATATAATTTATTTCAGATTAAACAGGCGGCATACTGTTTTTGAAAAAAAATGAAGATGGCTTAGTTAAAGAATGTAAAAACAGTTCAAGATCTATTCATATTTATTTAAAATTTTACGTGAGTTTTTATTTAGATTAAAACATTTTAGACTTTTTTGCTTAATTTCAATATTTTTTTTTTTTTTTTTTTTTTGCTTTCTATTGAAGTATAACAATAGTTTCAAATGTGTTTCAAATGTTTTAATTTGGAGTTTGAATGCGAATTATCGAAGACTTTCTAATGCTGCTACAACTAATCCCACTGATGGTGAAGATCTATTTTAGCGTTAGTACCAATTTATGAGAACAAGACTGGTCATGTCTGTCAATTCGAGATATTTATCTGTTTTTTTAGAGCATATAATTATTTTTATGTGCATTTATACTCCGTTTTTTGAACAATACTTTCTTGATGAATATATTATAAACACATACATGCAGAGTTTTACAGTACATTCATAAAACATATTTTGCCAACCTCTTAGTTTCCTCTCTTATAATGAAGTTTGTTTTATCGTTAACTGCGTCTACATAAACATTTTTTCCATATATTTTGAATAATTGAATCTGCCTAAACTGAACACTAATTTTTGACATTGCAAGTCATGAAAGTAAATTTGTATAGACACTCGGTATTAACTTTAGAATGTTTTTCTGGTCTATTTAGACCCATACATCTGCTACGGCACATGTGTCTATAAAAGATCCTCATTAGATTTTCCTGAAATTCCATGGCTTTTCCCAATTTGTTTATAATTTACACATGTAAAAAAATTAAGCAATTTTTCATTACTTTTAATTTAAACGCAGTATAGACTTACCATATTTATCTCTCGAGACTTTTCTGACAAAACAAAAATACATACATCTACTTTTTTTTTCTTCTATTCCTATGTTATTAATTATAAATAGAAGTTTTCATATACGTCCATTAAAAACATTTCAAAAATATGCATTAAAGTATTTAATTGCTATAAAGGACGTTAAATACTAATAAAAACATTAAAAGATCTTAATAATTTTACATGTTTCGATTGAATTTACCCAATCATCATCAGAAAAAAAAAAAAAAAAAAAAAGAAAATACAAATAAACACAAAGATGGAAAATGACAAATCATGTTACAATCATGTTACATGTCAACATATTCCTATATGGAAAATGACAAATCATGTTACAATCATGTTACATGTCAAGATATTCCTATGTTGTTTCGTTTATGTTATGCAACTGCAATAAGTAAAGGAAAATAAAATCAAAAAAACTATCGGTCGAAAAATAAAGTTATACGTCTTTTGGAACCAAATGTTGGCAGAAATTCACTTTTTCAATATTTAATTTCAGTTAGAAATAAAAAAAAATACATTTTTGAATAATTTTGAATATTTATTTTAGGAGAGCAGCAAATGGTACTTTATTTAATTGTTAGATGAGAATTTTATTTCGATTTCTTGGGAGACCAGGATTGATCGATTATCAAAATTTAATATTGACACAATAATCTTGAAATGTTGAAAAAATAAATAAATAAGTAAATAATAAAATAAAAAAGGACAAAGTCTTTTCTTAAGTGGTTAGATGATTTTTGACTAAAATGATTGCTTTATATTTATTAAAACATTACTATGCTTAAATGATGTTCTGTTAAATGCAGTCTAAAAGAAAAATAATTAAATAAAAATAAATACTGCACAAAACGGTTGATATTACCGTACTGGATTTCCCGTCCCGCTTACGATAAAATGTAAAAGAGATATCCCTTTAAGACCCAACTCGGACGATCGTGTGGGTTAGACATTCTGTTAAATTGTTGCTTCTCAGTTGTATGTAATAAAAACACAAATCGAACGGTCATGTCATTTAGGTTTGGAGAAAGAGTAAAGTATCATTTTTTATCAACAGACAGCGGATGTAGTACATGCTTTGCTTTCAATCAGCATGTTATCAGTTAGCTTTGCTAATAATTTCACCGGGTCTTAAAGGGATAAGATAATTGAAACATATATTTTAATATTTATAAACATTTATTGCAATGAGAGGTAACTTACTTTTGTTACAAGAAGAGACGTCACCTTCTTGTTTTGTAGATTCTATAGTATTAAGTCAGTAAAAGTCTAAAAAATCTTTTAACTACACAAGGCGGTAATCAAACTAGATATTCAATATTGGCTTGTGGTTTTGTGATGTGATTCGAATTTCTATAAATTCGTTTTTTCTATGGTTTCCACAAATAGCAGAAAATATTTATCTGATTGTTTTAACTATTTTCTACATAGCATGTCTGTGGCACAGAAAAGCCTGGATAGCAACTATTATTGCCAAAGAAATGATTGTTTAACTCTTTTTTACTTATGAAACATTGTCCTTATTAAATTGTTTATTTAGTCGAGCTTTTGTCACATGTTACTATTTAATTAAATCAATATAATTAGTTGTACAGAGACAAAACACTGCTACATGTATAACTGAAAATCTATTCATTATATATTGTAACGATTGAGAATGCAAAAGACCGTTTAACTTGCAGTTTTTTTTTTAAATTCTTAAATGGACCATGTGTAAATTCTGTCCTCAGCTAAAATTGGCATCAGGATATTTTCAGGATGGAAAAAAATGATCATTTTTTTCTAATATCAATGTTTATGACGTCCTTGAGATAACACGACATATAATGCGCCGACACCGATGCAAATATTGTGCACCGTATATTTCTTGTTCTTTTTATTCCAATATGAATAACGTAAGCGCATAGATATTTATGATGACCGTAGTTAATGTTACTGAATCCTCATATGGAATTTTGAAAGCTGCATTGAGCTTTAGTCTGTTTGTGGTCCTAAGTCACCTTGGATGGCTAAAATTTCCTGGGTTTCGTTTTCATTATATCATGTAACAGATATAGCGAGAATTGAAAAAAATTAAATGAGATGCACATTTTCTATATTTTATTTGTTTTTACTTTTGGCACAGGGCATTTGTTAGTCCAAAGACTAGACTCCAAATGTCCAAGGCTTGTCCAAAATTTGGCTTGATATTCTAGAGCTTCTGAGCTCTTGACCAGATGCAAACGTCCGAAACAGTGCTCTCATATTTGCTAAGAGACACCTTTTGTATCCGTCGGAAAGAGAAAGGTTATTTTGGATAAATGTATCATGTTAGACGAATGTTTTGTGGTCGAATGTATTTTCTTTCAAATTGATACGGAAAATACAGCTAAAAATTTAGAAATCCAACGTACAGTGAAAAGCCATTTGAAACGATTAGATGGTAAAAACTTAATTTTTGTAAGAAATGAACTGAGCCATTTCTTTACTAATAAAACAAAGATTTTTTTTCAATTATTTCGGATCCACGACGTGATTGAATAAAATATCATTATTTTGCGAAGCCAAGGGAATGCTTCTTAAATGGCGAATATGATACTGCAGATTAAGGAATTGCTCAGATAAAGAAAATAACGAATCGGTCAGGGAAGAACAAAAAAATATATATATATTTCTTGTTTAGTAATATCGAGCATTATGGAAGAATCGTCACCAAACAAACAAAATAAAGGATTACAATACTAACAAACAATACTACAAACTTTTACAATATAATTTGTGTTTTTCTTTTCATACTACATATTAAGCTCAGTGACACGTTTCAGGTTTATTTTGAGTTTGTATTTTCTAGTTTCCCAAATAAAAGAAATTAACATTGAAAAATCGTATTTTTTCATTTCTTTTTAAAAAGTGACCTAACTCAGAGTATAATTTTTTATGTCACTGAGACTCGGGGCGTAACCAATTTCTGATCAAATTTCACATTTTATTTTTTGTCTAGAAAATGAATCATCTTAGTATATATATGTAATTATATATTTTTATATCACAATGTTTTGCTTCTGGCGATTGCCAACATATAGGTATTATATATTAATTCAGATGATTGCTTTCGTGAGAAATAAAGTTCTATTTTTATTTACATCGATTCTCTTTTGTAGCATTTTTTTTATTTCGTTTAATTATAAGTGATTACTTTACATATTTAAAAAAGCAAACATGGTATTACAATATAGAAGAATACCTTTAAATATATCAATTAATACGGTTATTTGATATTGTTGAAAATTAATGAACGATTCTGTTTGAAAATAAAATTCATAATTTAATTTCACTGTTAAAATTTCCTAGGTATGCATACATCTAGAAATGTCATGTAGAAAATCTTCCATTAAATTTAATCTATGTGTATACTAAATGTTTCGGAAAACTAGTATTAATGAAGGAAAAATCGTAACGTAATTAAGGAGCAAGGAATTTCGACTAATTTGATCTGCTTAAATTTCAAGCTCAATTGAGACGTAATGACATTCCAGTCTCTGAAACTAATGATTCTAATTTGGCTTCACGTCATACATCAGAATTTTAAATGACATTTTATTTCGTTATGTTTGGGAAAATATTTAAAGAATGGACATATAAAATAAAGTGAATTTAATATTAGAGGTCAAGTACATAAATTTGTTTTTTATGTTATCTAGGTTTTCAATTTATTGGTATTTATTTTGTACATTTACTTCATATTAATGTGATTTTTATCGTAACATGCAATCATTATCCATATTCTTAGGTCCTTTTTACTAAAAACTCTTTTTTTCAAACATGCATGTGTTTTTGCGTGAATAAATACACTGTAAAAGAAAGGGTCGATCTACTAAAAAAATTTACTGATCCTTGCAATTACTAAAAAAATTTTGTAATCTTACTCAGTTACAAGAAAATCTGTAAGAGTTACTAGAAAAAAGTTAGCAACGAATAAAGCTAATAGCTTTATATTTTTAATAGCTATTACTAAAACTCACTTGGTGTGGCCGTGATAGCGTAGTGGTCATAGCACCGAACTTCAGACTGAAAGGTCTTGGGTTCGATGCTCGACACCACAAAAGACGCACCCAGTGTATGCAGTTTAAGTATTCGTTAAATAAAGGGGTTATGAATATCCTGTCATAGCAATTTCCATGGGTAATGATCTAAGGGCTTCCCCTCCCTTTAAGAAGCATATCAAAATTGAGCAGGGGCAATGTTTGATGCTGCCATCTATTGAGGCGTTGCCGAAAATCTTACACTGCAGAAGTCTGTCTTCTTACCCACTGGATGCAGTTCAAAGGAAGCTAACAACAAAACTCGTTTGGTGGTTCCCGCGAAAAGGTTTTAAGTTTTCTATACGAAAAATTCATTTATACAGTTTACAAAATGAATATTTGTATCACTTGTTAAAATTGTGTTTGGAATAGCTACTAAGAATCTGTGAGTAATGGTTACTAAAAATAATTTTGGAGCTGTTATTAAAATTTGCTTGGTGGTTCTTACTAAAAAGTTTTAAGTTAGTTATACAAAAAATTCTTTTGTTCAGTTTAAAAAAGAAATGTTTTTTTTCACTTGCAAAAAAAAAAAAAAAAAAAAAGTTTGAAATGGTTATTAAAAAATTCTATGGAATACTAATTTACTAAAAAATTTTTAGTAACTTCATAAATTGTTTTTACAGTGTATATTGGTAAATAAATAATTCAGTGCATTTATACAAAAAAGCTATAATAAATTTATTGTTCAGAAAAAGAATACCCAGGTACATGTAAATTATTTTGAATCATTCATGTACAATAACTACTTTCGGAGGAACAATTCGGAAATTGCACGTGAAGCGTAGAAAATGAGGTGCATTCGTCCTGTAATGAAGTTTTAAAAATATTCAGATCTTAATGTTATAGTATGCAATATTTCGGATACAGTATAGTGATCAAAATCTTTTAAGTGTTACTGTTTAGTTACAAGAAATAACTTATATTAAACCTCAGCAATTAATATCAATTTCATAAAATGTGAAATAGTTTAATATAATTAAAACACGTCCCAAATAAATCTTCCCCGTATACCACTACGTCCGTATACCAGTGACATCAACACAGCCTCATTGTCGCCTATATGTTATATTTAAATTTTTTTTGTGGAAAAAGATCAAAAGTTAAATTATCGTAAAATTCTGGGATAAATGCTCATAAATTCTCAACGAAATCTGTTATCAGTGCTTCAATTCCAAGAGCACTACTCCCCTTTATAGTTGTGAAATGAAATCCATAGTCAAAATCATTAAATGTATGAAGTTTTGAAAAATAATATGTGCATGTTCACATACATTCCAATGATAGAAAGAATAATCGCAAGAAAGACAATATCAGAAATTCACGTTCCAGCAGATTATTTCTAATTTTATCTAGATCTTGAGACCCATAGCTAAAATGTATATATAAAATTTAAAAAAAAGACTCAATTCTTATCAAAAACTCATGTACATTAGGCATAAAAATAAGGATATAAAAAGAAGATATACAAGCATCCGAAAAACAGACACGTAGACAAAGAAACAATCTATAATTAAATGTTTGAAGGGAAATCTAAAGCGTCTTATTCCGCCAGAAACCGTAATAAAGAAAGTTCAATTTCAACATTTCCTTTGTTATAGATAGAACAAATTGAAAATTAATTTGTCTATAGTCATATTCATACGCAGCCTGTTTTTGAATCCGCAAAGTCAGTTGCGATTCGTAAGTAAAAGTAATTTTATTTTCAATTATTTCATACTATTACACTATGTTTTTCAGTTTAAAATATAACTCTTGGTTTTTTGTTTCCTGGTAAAATTTTATATCAATTGACATGGTGATTTGCTGCCATTCTAACATCAACTACTAATTCTTCAATGAATTCTAAATGTGTTTTTAGCCTCTAACTACAAACCACGAAAGGAAAAATTGCATGTTTAAAAAATATCACCATATAACAGTTTAACATAATAGTTTGAAAAGTTACACTGTCACTATTAAAGTAATTGCATTTAAAGACAATTAAACAATGATAGCCCGATTTCACATTATACTGCCAGAAAATTACATGTCAAAATGTTTTGCACATGTGGGGCTGCATCACTGTTTATATAGCTCGAAAACGAAAAGAGGTTTCTTTGTCCAGGAATATGCAAAATAACTTTGTAGTAAAAAACAAAATTATCTTACGAAATAAGGTTAATTTCAAAGACATCTCTTTATCATTAGAAACCAAGATATTTCTGAAATTTAAAGATGCATTTTGATAAAATATTTCTTACAGCAGACCACGGGCCCATATCGATATTGGATGGATGTTGGATTTCTTTCTTTCAAATTCAAAAAGGATACCTCAGTTGTCAGGGAATTGTCAACACATGCCGAATTTTCCTGCTTTATGTCTTGATCTGAACTTTGTTACCTTAGCTGAAGAAGTATAATTCATCTGATTTCTTTACCATTTTTAATAGTTTTGTTAAATTAATTGAATAATTTCCACGTTCTTTACTTTGATTAAAAAATAATAATAGAAGATTTTAAGTTAAGCATTAAAATAAAAGTTTGCTTATATTTATACATACGTTTGTATGCGTTTGTCATTGTATATATGTTGTGTTTATTGAAATTCCAACTTTTATCTATGTTCCTTAAGCGATAAAAAATGAAAGGGTACAGTAAATTTTGAACGGGTACTGAAAAAAAAATTTCAAGTACCACTGAGATATTTAAAATTTTAGTAGGATAATTAAAGTAATCTTTCCAAATGATATTGCGCTCATTCATTATTCAAACATAAATTTAAATTGTAAAATATTTTAAAATATTTCGATTATTATATTTTCAGTGATATATTCTGTAGGAAATAAAATATGTTTTGTCTGTTATCCACAATATAGCAATTTAAATTTCTGAAGCCTGAGGCGTAATTCTTCAAACATTCAAAAACTGCAAATAAAAAATGAAATTTTTCTCGTAAATTTCAGGCTTATTGTCTAGATAATTCATGCTATCTGAAGATATGCTTTGATTTTTTTTATTATTTTAGTACACTTGAAATTTAAAATGTAAATTCTGCATCCTGTTTTCTAGATCTATTTTTTTCATCATAACATCAAAGTTGCATAACATTGTGCATTTCTAGAAATCTTATTTTCGTATAGCAAGGAACTTTTTTCGTAATACAATTTCTTCTCTTGCATTCATCTTAAAGTTTCTCGTTTATAAAACATAAGTTTACAAACATTATAGAATAGATAGTGGGAAAAAAATCTACTGCTTTTCCTTAGGTTGTTCCTGTGTAGTATATGTTGTTTCTACAATAAATAAATCGTATTCTGTGATAAAGCTGGAAAATATTATTTGAATATAATTTTCATAAATACATTATTTCCTAGAAAATTATCCCAATAAATTACTTGATGTAAATCTCAATTACACACACATACACAAGCATACTTATGTATGCATACTTATGTACTATAATATATATATAAATACTTTAATAATGTTCAAAATAATAAGTTTATTTCATGAAGAAGGTTGATAGTTTTAACTGATATGTAATTTAACGCAGTGCAGGCGAAACAAATAAAATATTTTGATGCATTTCGCTAATTTAATTCATATATAAAATTTACAGTACTTGTGAATTTTCTTCAGCAATAATTTTTACACGGATTCTGCTGTATAGAAAATTTAGATAATTAATTAAATGAAAACAGATAATAAGATACTTTAAGCTTAACTAATTTAACAGAAATAGTACGTTTGTTAAATAAGATAATTTAAAAAAGTTCAAAATTAATATAAATTATGTAATATTGTTCAACGATAAGGTAAGTGAAAATTGCTTTATTACGCCATATGTCCTATGTAAAACTTTGCAGAACTCATTACTATATATTCATTATAGCAGTCTGTATTGTTATAAATAACTTTTGCCTTTCTTAAAAGACAAAATGCATTGAAATTCCTAATACGTTTGTAAGCACCGTGTCTACCCCATTTTAGAATTTATAAGTTAAAGTCATTATACAACATAACGTGAATTTTAAGAATTTTACATAGAGAAATGTCGCGATATATGTCTGAAGTGAAATTAAATTTGTACTTAGAAATACAAGTATATAAAAAAAAATTCCCATGGAGAAAAATTAATAAAATTACAGATACGAATAACTCGTGAATCGTGGAATTAATTTAGTTTCTTCGTTGGAATTAATTTAGTGCTTTAAATAATCTGCATTCATTTAGCAAAATCAGACAGGAATGTACACCAAGATGTCAAAAGTCATGGGGTACCCTGCTAACAGCGTATCCGTCCTCCGTTTGCCCGGCGAAGTGCAGCAAAAAGTCGTGGCATGGGCACAACGAGTCGATAGAAGTACTCTGGAGAAATATGGAGCCATGCAGTCTCTAAAGATACCCATCATTCCGAAAGTGTTTCTTGTGGAGGATTTTGTGCACAAACTGATCTCTCGATTATGTACAATAACTGTTCGATAGGATTTGTGTAAGATGATCGCGGTGACCAAATAATCCGCTGGAATTGTCCAGAAAGTTCTTGAAAACAATAGGGAACAGTTATGGCCCAGTGATATTGTACCTCGGATATATTGTATCAACCCGATGATATTGTATCAACCTGGAAACTTCCATCATTCTTTTTCGCCCATGAATGATTGCAAGTGGTCTCCTAGTAACTGAACGTAACCAGTTCCATTTATGAATCGGTTCTGTTTGACTAGCTGACGCAGTCCATCCCAAGTAAACACAGCCCCCAACATTACGGAGCCACCACCAGCTTGTACAGTGCCTTGTTGACAACTTGGGTCTATAGCTTGATGGGGTCTGCGCCGTACTCGTACCCTTTCATCAGCTCTTACCAATTGAAATCGTTACTCATCTGACCAAACCACTTTTTTCCAGTCGTCTATGTTCCAAATGATATGTCCGACGATGTTGACGATGTCATACTTTTAGTAATGGCAAACGAGTCGGTCTTCTGCTGCTATAGTCCATTAAAGCGAAATAACACCGGGCTGTCTTAATGGACACGTCCATCTGACTACTCACATTCATTTCTGCGATTATTTCACGCAGTGTTGCTTGTCTGTTTAAGCTGACAAGCATTCACAAATGTCGCTGTCGTGGTCATTAAGTGTCAGCGGTCGACCACTGTGTAGTGCATGATGGAAGGTTATACCTGATTTTAGGTATTCTCAGCACACTCTTGACACTGTGGCTTTCAGAATTTTGAGCTCCGTAACAATTTCCGAAATGGAATGTCCCATGCGTCTATCTCCTTCTACCATATTTTAAATCCATTATTTCACTTCGTGGGGCCATAATCCACCTTCTCACACGAAGCATTCAAACACAAATGAAATTCCTACCGAGGCACTGATCATTTATATAACTTGTAAGCTACACTACTGCCATCTATGTATTTGCATATTGCGATCCCATGACTTTTGTCATCTCTGTGTATGTGGATATAAAAGATAGATTTTTATAAAGAAAATTTTAATAAAGGTGTACTTCAGACCTAAATTCTTATTTGATACCACCCAAAAAATATTAAAAAACGACAGCATCACCATAATATTTGTAATTATGTTTATTTTTTAAATCAAAGTGTAAAAAAATAATAATAATAAATAAAAATTAAATAATGTACATCGACCGTAAAAACAAACCCTTTCGCTTGTGAAAAATAATAAAGGAGAATAATAATATTTGCATAAAATTCCAAATATTAAAAGCTATCTTTGTGTATACAAGCTTTAAATTGTATTTCTTTGTTGCACTTCTGCCTCCATTAAATCTTGCAGTCAGTTTTTCACTCCCTCTAACCAATCTCATTTTCTTCCATTTTATCACAGAAGGTTACATCTCATTAACAATGAAATATCGAAGTATTTTTTAAGCCGTAATTTATCAAGAATAAAATTTACTGGAGAAAAAAAAACACTCTTTGCATGTACCGTAAATTTGATAAAATCAAGTCAATAACGATAGATTCTTAGATCTGTACATTTAAACAACATAATTGCAAAAATTTCTAAAGCAATGAAAATTCCTTTTACTCCAAACTATTCCCCAAGTCTATTATGCAAATCGTGATTATGATTTATTTTTTAAGCTAAAAAACACAATAAGGTAATAAACGTTGGAAAAATAAAAAAAATATATATTAAGGAAATTAGAATAGCACTTGTTTAAATTTCTTTAAGAAAATTGATCCAAATTCTAGGTATATTGTAAGATAAAACTTTGTTACATACAATTTTTTATTTAGTAATAATTTCTATTGATTTTTCGATGATTAAATCAGACAATTCTTCAAGAGACACATACCTTTTGCATCTTTAAAAATAACTTTCATATTTTGGTTCTGGTTGAGTCTTGACAGGGCAGTTGTATTTGAAACCTCCCATATATCTTTAATACGATAAGTTTATGAGAAGTAATTCTTATGCATACGAAATAGATTTTTTCTCTTTTAAGAAATATTACATATATTTCATAAATTTTACCTTTCGAGATCGGGTATATTTTGGTATTAATTTAATTTCTCAATTTTATTGGACGATTGATGATTAAATGCCTGGTATGTACTTCATTTTATAATACCTCATATTACTCTATAGCGATTTTTGAGTTTGCGTGTGGGATTTTTTTCAACGAATATTTTATGTCATCTTTTAAAGTGGTTTATATATTTTATAATTTTTAAATATAGCATTTTAACACTAGAACTGCAGGACATTCAGTATACCTACAACCGTGGAACGCATCATTTTGACCCGACATGGAAAAGGATATATAAATATGCCCAAATATTTAATGTGGTTAGTTAAAAAATGATATTTTCTTAAAATAATCAATATTTCTTGCTATTTACATTATATTTTGCACATAAAAACCGCACGACAAATTACACATTTGCAGAATTTACCAACATTTCAGAAAAATCTATTATTAAAAATTACTTTACAGTAAGTATAATGAGAGTATATTGAACAAATATTGAACATATATTTTGAACATAAATAAACTTTGACTTAATAAACATTAATAAAAATAGATTATCGCATTCAAATAAATTTAGATATAAAATCTAAGAATAATTTTAAAATATATAAAAATTACAAATTACTTATCAGTTTTACTGATTTATCTAATCCAATTCATTGTATGCATTGCTTAAAAACATGGTTAAAGATTTTGTACATTTACCAGAAACGTGTGTGTATATGATATTTTTGAACAATTACGTTATTTTAATTTTCATTTTTTTTATTGTGATAACAAACTCTTTTATGTTTAGTTTGTATTTTTCATCGTTTTTAGTGTACTTTCATGCCCAAATAACAAGTTTTTTTTCCAATAAATAACAAACTGTTCTTGTACGACTTCAACCAAGTCTTGGATAAATTGACGTTATGACAATAAATATAAAACGCACATAGATAGACGTGTACTAACTAATTTTCCGGTTGCAGATTTGCTTAAAACCTAAGCATTGGTAGTAGCAAAATACAAAATATTATGAATTGCATTCACTGACCTCCTATAAGAAGCAGGCTTAACATATGCGGACTTCCTGCCATCTGGGAAATCACACAGCTTACACTGAAGTTAGTTGCGTTCTAATAAACAAGTGTATTTAGTATTTCTTAGAATTATTTAAAATTTCAACAATTAGATATAGACTGCTAAGCAACAAAACATTTTTACTCTTCTCTTCTTGGTAAGCAATTATGCTGATGTCTAAATGTTTTTTATGCTGATGTCTAAGCCGCATGCAATTTCGATTTTGGCATTTTTACATAGATTTTGATATTTTATCTTGGGCATTTTGCAGTTTCTATGAAGCCAGTTTTTATTCACATATGCAAATAACTAGAATACGATAAAAATCGATATACGACACTAAATTTATCTTATTTTGGTAGACCATGTACTGAGTAAATCTACTCACAGATTTTGAAAGAATAAGTGCCCATCTACGCTTATGTTAGACCTTTTTAGACAGTTAGTCTTGCATTTTTCTTGTCATCTCTTTTATTTCCAGGTGTGAACTTGCAACTTATTGCTTATTTAGTTTTCATATTTTCATGAGTATAAAGTTCAAATTTTGTCAATTTTGTTCAAATTCTTAATACTTCTTTTTTTATAACCGATTTTTTATCTGATAAATATCACAAACTTTCATTCAAAACTGATAAATTTTCATCTGTATTCTAATGAAAAGTTCTAACAACTTTAAGAGTAAAGGCGTAGTCGTCGTCACTTTCATTTTCATCATCAGAATTTAATTTTCTCTATTTATAGGCAGATATTCATCCTCAACCATTAGTATTCTCAATCATTTTCAGATAATAATTGCTAACATTTCAAAGCTTTTATGGCAATAATATTAAGACATCGGAAATCATTTTTATACTTTCTATAAGTGTTGAATAAAAGCAATTTCAATACAACTTCTAAATATCTGTAGCAATTTCGCACTGCGATTCTACATTCTTCACATCAAGAGTATAAGATCTTGATTAAAAATTTTCACTATTTCCCTTCCAATCCAGCCTATTAAAGGAATTAGGAGTGAAATATGTATACTTTTTCTTTACTTCTGAAAAAATGCATTTCTATTTTGTCATTCATGCGTTAAAATAAATATTACAGGTCAAATTGACACACTTCGCGGTTCTAGGCATGAGTAGTTATAACTGAAAAATTATTTATGTTGTTTGCTATTAAATATGAAGCGTTGTTGTTTACCTTATAATATTAAAAATTCAGAAAATAAAACATTTTTTCAATGAATACTTTCGCGCGACGAGAAATTAAACATCGAATCGGGTTTAATTGACCAACTGCACGGTTCTAGTGTTAAAGGATGACTTTAGATTTCTAATTACGTATTTATTAATGAGAATTTACGGCAACGGAGAGTCATTTAAAAATAAATGTCTTCTGTATAAGAATATTAATATTGGGCAACTGATTAAAAAAAATAATAACTTTGTTGCAACAAACAATACTGGAAAACCCTGCAACAGCAATCAATACGTAGATTATGCATATATAGGGTAAAGCATAATTCATTTATAACAAATTTTCTGGTGTAAAATTGCATTATTCAATTAATTATATATTCATCAAATGCTCAAAATTACTATATAACTGAGCTCGGAAAATAGTGAAAATAATAATTAATATAACATGGTATAATAATTTAGAAATAATTTTTATTGAACATATTGTACTTTTAATGCGATAATTTGTGTGAAAAATCATTAACCATTTTTATAAAAATATTTAAATATTATAGCTAACGTTTTTTACCATGTGCTTACAAACTAAAGCATTTTGAAAAATGTTCCATATATATGAGTTTTGTTTATATTTATATTTTTATTAATACACATTTATAGATTCCTGAAAATGATTTAAAAATCAATACTACTATCAAAGTTATTAAAAAAATCGAATTAATGCCTTAAAGTTTAAAATTAATCAAAGAAAGACAATGAAAACCATATTTTAAAAGAGATTCATTTTATCAAATATATATTTATTAAGTTAGTTCGCTACTATATAAATCTAATTAACGCATTTTTTACCGGTATAAATTAATTCAACTATAAACAGAAATTAAATTAATAAATTTAATTAAAAAAAATATTAAGCAGGTTATCTTTAACTTTCAATATAAAAAAATATAAAAGAAGATATTCTTGTGAACGAGTTGCGTAACAATATTTAAAATCGTTAAAACTTATTCATTAGCCAGTTAATTTTCTTAGATTAACACAATATTTTCTCAAAAATATTTATAACATGTTAGATAGATATTTTTTTGCAAATGTTCCTCGCAATTTAGTTAACAATTTAAGAATAGAAGATGAAAATAATCTTAAGGAAATAAATTTGTTTTCCAGTTGTTCTTAAACTTTGAGGTTAAAGTTGGAATAATGTACTTAACACAAATCTTCATAAATTTTCTTTTCCGAAAATTTTGTTAAACAGAAAAAAATAAGAATAAATAAAATGAAAAATAGCTTGTAACCTCAAGTCTTACTGAAAATAAAAGAAAATATGCTGTGTAAATAAATGCACCTGCTGCTGTTTTGCTTTATCTTTGAAAGTTAGTTGAAAAGACTATGTAATAATGTTTTATTTTTACCATTTATACTCTGATTATGCGTTTCAATTTTTTTTTTAATTAAAATCAAAATGTCTACTCCAATGTCAATTGATGATTAGTTATAATAATTAATTTTTTAAATTATCACAAAGTTTTCAAAAGTTAACTACCTAATTTAAATGCTGTTTAAAAAAAACACTTAATGTTATTTTCTAGGTTTCTTCAAAACGGAAATTCTTGGTTCGAAACGGGATTGCTGGTTATGAGATTCAAGTTTGTAAGAAAATTTCTTTCTTGCTTAAATAAAATGCATATAGTAAATGTTTATTCCCAATCGGCATTTAATATATAAAGACTGTGTAAATCCTTTTTATTTGTTAGCTGATTAATGGACATATAAACTTAAATTAAGATCTGTAAAATTTCAAACTAGGAACGTAAATAAAAAATTAAAGTGTTATAAATCCATAATAGTACATATATTCAAATATGATGGGGCTATTTTACGTACCTATCATTCGTAGTATAGAGAAAGTTTGAATCAAACGTTTTAAAAATCAATAAAAAGTTTTGACGGATTTACATGTTTCAAACAATGGTGATTCCTAAATACATATTTTTAGAAAGCAATTTGCCGTCTGTATGTTTGTGTGTCTGTCACTCCTACGTTACTGCTGTCTGTAAACAATCTCCCAAACTTAAAGAAATAGAGACTTAAAATTTGGTGTGTATTTAGTATGTAATATTGGGGAGAAGCTTATTGAATATCAGTAACCTCGATTATCCGCAACTATTTTTCAGTACTATCAAAATTTTTGTTCTGATGAGAGATATGTAATTTTTTTTGGATTTCTTTTATAATTTTAAGGAATGAAGTAAAATAAAAAAGAACATCAATGTTGAATATAGTATAAAATCGGTTAGATAATTAGCTCCCCAGATATTTGTGATCATATATTTTTATACTTTTGGATCATTCATGACAATTCGTTCATTTAAATTTCAATTGCAATACACATTTAAATTTGAAATGATGCGCTTAATCCGACACAGTAAACTGTTAGTTAGTATGATAATCATTTATGAGCTATAACGATTTTTTATAATTTATTTACAATTAGTCATCTCTTCGAACAACCAGCTATCCCCAAGGTGTAAAATAAAGCGCATATAATGGTTTATCGTCAATGCCACATTCATTTTATATTAAACATGTTACGTGGGTTTGTTACGTCATCAAGTGATTTTTAGTTCGGCGTTTTATTTCTATTTATAATAATCTTTAACTAATTTATATTTTTAATTATTTTTTAAATAAAAAGTTTACTAAATTGTAGAATTTAGGAATAGCTTGGCGATTTATACGATTTGTCAAAATTAGTCGATGGTATAATGTCCGTATTTAAGCATTACCATGAATTAAAAAGATTTAAACATACATTTGTGAGGATATTCGTCCTTCAAATATTAAACACAGGTTTAACAACCACATTTTACTGATGACGGCACAAACACAACAGCGATTTGCAGGAACCTTTCAATTGTCTAATATTTAAAAAATCGCCTCAAGATCAGATATACGAATTTCAAAATTCTATGATAAAGTGATAAGGTCGTAAGGGAAGTTATAATATTTACATCTGGGAATTCTTTCCATAAGTCATAAACAGTTTTCTGGAATGTAGGAGGAGCCATTAAACAGCACATATGGCATGTTTCTAGAAGGCATACCGAAACAGTCATATCACGATCAGGCTCATTGACATTCACTTAATTTTAATTAGCATTCAGATCCAGCGTTGTCATGAGCTGAGCATATTTGTCTTATGCAAGTGATAGTCCAGACGAGGGAGTGGATAGGTAAACGATATAATGACATCATTGAACTTCCTGTTGTCTAAATATAAGCGAAAACTATCATTTGACTTACGAATCGGCACGATTGATGCAAAAATATCGAAATTTGAATTTTTCTTTAATTCTTTGAGCAAGAAGATCATCAATTTTAGTTTCCAACAACTCTTTCTTTGGCAATGATCATCATTAAGGAGAAGAGATATAAGACGTTGGTCTAAGAGTTTACATGATGTTAATGATGGGTATTGCTTCTCACCCTGTTTGAAAGGTATTATAAAATTTCACAAGCAAATCATCAAGTCTATTTCTTTGTGTTGCACATATTTGGAGTTAGATATTTAAAGCACATATTTGGACACATTGGAGTCAGTTATGGCCGTTGGTATTGCGATTTCAGAGTCGTTTTAATAGGGTCATCCACAAAATTAATTTTATTTCTCGAGTTATTCAGGAAATATAGACATTAGCTTCGGATGTGCAGGCCAATTTCCATATTATTAAAAAATCTATGCCTAGCGATGTTCTCATTCCTGCAGCTTCAGACAAAAATCGTTGTGATAGTTGTACGAATTTCTATTTCAACAATGTTTGTTGCTTGAAGAACATTGTTTTTTTTATCATCATCAAGCGTTACTCTTATACATGTTTCTTCCAGCAAATCCCCTTGGTCACAAGGAAGATTGTACAATCTTTCCCAAGTTGTGGAGGAAGCAGCTCCTGTAACTGCACAAGCAATCCCTGTAATGTCTTTTATATTCATGTACAACAACGGTGTTGCCTGTGTTTCGACTGAATAAGATTGGAGAGGAAGGGATACAAAATAATGTGCTGTATGTATCTGCGTAGATACATAACAGTTAGGACATTTTGCTTTGACAAAATATTGTTTACAACAGCTACACAGCTATAGGGAGCTTATAATTGCTAGCTTTGCATTGTTTACAAATAGTGAATTCATATATTTCGAAGTAGAAGAAATATTTTTTTATAATTTTGAAAATGTTCGTGAACTTTATTTTTGGGTTTTTTATTTTTCCGGATGTCCTGAATATTTGAATTTTTCAGTAAAACATGATTCTGTTTCACGCGTTTTTAATTACTTGCTGGTTTTTGAAAATAGGGTTTAATATTTTGGTACATTTCTAACTTTTCGTTCAACAAAACAGGATCCTTTATTTGTTTCAACCATCTAATTTATGAAATTTAAACTATGTTGGACACTTTTTCTTAATATGATCAGCAATGATTAGTTTAGTTATTTTTTCAAATGCATTAGTTTTTATTTCGCAAAACCATTGCTCAAAACAATTTCGAAGTTAAAAAAAAAAGTTTCCAAGTAGAATTTTCTGTTTTCTAATGTCGGTTAAGTAATACCCTAATTTGTTGTGTTTTTGCTGAGCAACATAAATCTTTTTTCATAATATGTCACGAAATATGTGCATAATTTTGTATCAGTTCTTAAGAGGCTCTTCTAAAAGTTTAAAAATGCCGTTCGGAAGTACAGTAATTAATTGAGAAACCGAAAAATCTTTGGAGACATTAAGCATTTTTATTTGACGTTCAAATATTTTCAAAGACAACAATATACCATCCTTTCAGGGATAAATGTTAATAGGATATTTCTTATATCGATACGCATCTGGACCATTTGAATTTCTGGTACAGTTGTTACGGTAGGGTTTTGAGCTTTTCTAGCTCATAGTCTATTCCCTCTGCGATATGTTTATCTTTAAACATTTGTTGCCCAGTTTTTTATTAGCTTCCACGATAGCAATAAATGTTCCTATTACAAATCGCTCATTATCTTGAATGAGTGTACACTTCATGTTTTTTCATAAGTTTGACAGTGTATCATCTATATCCACATCTAAATCTAATTGAGTGCCCTTCCCCCCCATCCAAAAAAAATTAACGTTTCGAATAGAAATTTTTAAAAATCAGCTCATTAATTTGCACTTAAATTAGAAAATTACACGTGATTTTTAACCCATTAAATAGTTAACTAACAAGAAAACTATCTTCACTTTACAGGTAAATAAAACAGAAAAATGTGCTTGAACTTTCATAAATAAATCAGAAAAAGTACAGGAAGTAATTGAAGAGCATACCAAAATACACCACTTATTAATCACGAGGCTCTTAGACATATTATAAAAAATATTATTTTCCATTTAAATTTTTTATCAATTTAACTTACCAAATGTTATAAAACATTCATTTTTAATATATGAAATAATCTAGATAATGTGAAATGACTTTCATCCACAAATCAATGTGAAAGCAACTGAAAATATAAATAAAGTACTTTTTAACATAAAAAATATAGCAACATATGAAATAATGGAATTTTTCGAAATCACCTTTTTCGTAATATACGCTGTGTATAGTTAAAAGAATACTAACTAAATCACTTACTAAAAAACATTTCCTATAAAAAAAAGTACCAAAATAAATCATCATTTTTTTTTCACAAAAGCAAAGTTTCGCAATAATATTTATTCAATATCAAAACTATACATAATATATGTTTATTTGAAACAACATTTAAATAAACAAATAAAATAGAATCAAAACACATTTACTAACTGGCCACCAATAAATTGAAAAAAAAAAAAACCTCTAGATAAATATTGCTGGAAATTCTAAGAAAAAAATCCCTGTCGGCTTGGCCTATAGGTGGAGGTAGATTTCGGAGAGTAATCATTTTAACAACAAAACATAAAATATGATTTCTGATAAACCCAGTTTAACAAGTACATTTGGTCTCTTTTGAAAAATTTTTAATATCATTTTTCTGTAAGAACTGTTTTTATCAGAATCATCTTAAGCTAAATTCAGCTCAAATGCCATTTTTGACAAGATATTTTGAAATATATTCTGACTTTATTAAAATATCGAATAATTCGGCACATTATACAGTTTTTAAATAATAAAAAAACTGCCAATTGAATGCGTTTGAGAGCAAAACTGAATTTAAAAATGACTTATAAAATAACTAATTTGTTATTTCAATACAACCTCAATTCTTAATCATGACCGCTTCGGGAAATTTTGTGCGAAGTGCCCACATAGACAATTTTTTTAATTATATATTCCGCCTTTATTAAAAACATGACAAATACGGTACATTATACAGCTCCAAAATAAGAGAACCTGTCAATTGGATGCGTTTGAGAGCAAAGCTAAATTTAAATATGAGTCAGAAAAAACGCAATTTGCTATTGTTTTAAATACCTCAATTTTTTCAATCGCGATCGCTTCTGGAAATTCTGTTCGAAATACCCGTTTCGGCAACTTTTTATAAAATATAATCTGCCTTTATCAAAAAATTGACCAATGCCTCACATTATATAGTTCCTAAATAAGAGGACCTGTAAACTGAATGTGATTGATAGCAAAATGGATATAAAATGAGTCAGAAAAAACGCAATTTCTTACTTTAATACATCCTCAAATTTTTCAATCACGATCACTTCGGGAAATTCTATTCAAAATACCCTTTTTAGCATATTTTTTAAAAATATAATTTGTCTTTATCAAAAAACTGACCAATGCGTCACATTATATAATTTCTAAATAAGAGGATATGCCTTTTGGATGCATTTAAAACCAAAAATCAATTTAAAACTGAGTCAGAATATAAGCAGTTTGGATTTGAGTGTTTTTTTTCCAACTCCTGTTTTTAATTTTTTTTGCTATAGAATTGGTTCTATGAAAAACTTGTCAGTATAAAAGTTGTAGATATTGTTAATAAGACGTAAAATAAATTTAAATAGATTTGATGGTTTAAGAATTTACGAAGTTATTGATATTTGTCTTTTTTCAACCCCCCTTTTTGTTTTCGATTCTATTTTTTTATCGAAAAGAAATAGTCCTATCAAAAACCTGTAAGTACAAAAGTTTTAGATAATGTTAAGAACATTTATACAAAATCTATTTGGATTTTACATCGTGGGATATGACGAGGTTGTGAATTTTTTTCTCCTCAAAAACCTGCTTTTTCGTCCCTTAAACCCATTTCTAAATTTATCAAACATCTCTTATGCATAAACTTTTGGCCCATTTTAAAGAAGTCATATAAACTTTAAACTGATTCGAAATCTATTTTAGTCATGAAGTTATGGCGTTTCTTCTGTTTTCACAAAAACCCTCCCTATTTCCACCCCCTTGGACCTATATGGCCCGTTAACGAACTTAGCCGAGATTTTATGCCCCTTGATTTTATGTATCAGTTTGTAAGAGATTGGAGCAGATCTCTAAAAGTTATCGTGTCTAGAAGAGAGTGAGATATACTAAATACATGTATGATATGTATGAAATGCAGATAACTATATGTATATGTATATATATATATATGCAGGATGTTTCTAAATTCATGGTACAAATTTTAAGGGGTGATAGTATACATCAAGACAAACAATATTAAATAGGATACTAAGGGTCCCAAACATCTTCCAAAGGAGACAGGCGCCATAAAAGTTTAGGGTCCAAAAATTCAAATGATTATAAAAAACAGAAAAATTGGTCGATTCATATGCGGTTTTCACTAAAACTATTCTTTATGTCAGTATTGTCTTAAAAATAAATTATAAAGATAAATTTCAAAAAATGCCGATAGAGGGCGCTTTAGACTTTGGAGTAACAAACAATTATTTTTTACCGCTATTTTTTGCATCTCATTAAATATTTTTAGAAGCTTAGACATAAACTTAAATTTTGAGCTCAAAATCTAAATCGTTGGGAGGGGTTAAATACCCCAAACTGACTTGTGGGGGGAGGTTCAAATTTCAAATAATTATAAAAAACGGAAAAATTGGTCAATTGATTTGCGATTTTCACTAAAATTATTCTTTATGTCAGTATTATCTTGAAAATAAATTATAAAGATAAAATTCAAAAAATGTCGATAGAGGGCGCTTTAGACTTTGGATTAACGTACAACTATTTTTTACCGTTATTTTTTGCATATCATAAAAATTTTTAGAAGCTTAGACATAAACTTAAATTTTTAGATGAAAATCTAAATCGTTGGGAGTGGTTAAGTGGCGCAAACTGAATTGTGTTCAATGGGGGTGGGGAGGTTTAAATTTCAAATGACTATAAAAACCGGAAAAATTGGTCGGTTCGTTTGCGGTTTTCGCTAAAACTATTCTTTATGTCAATATATCCTTGAAAATAAATTTTAAAGATAAATTTCAAAATATTCCGTTAGAGGGCGCCTGTTATTCTTAAGTTTAAGGCGCCCTCTATCGGCAATTTTTATAATTTATTTTCAAGATAATATTCACATAAAGAATAATTTTAGTGAAAATCGCAAATCAATTGACCAGTTTTTCCGGTTTTTATAATCATTTGAATTTTGAACCTCCACCCACAGTTCAGTTTGCGCTAATTAACCACTCCCAACGATTCAGATTTTCATCTCGAAATTTAATTTATATCTAAGCTTCTAATTTTATGAGATGCAAAAAATAACGGTAAAAAATAATTGTACGCTACTCCAAAGTCTAAAGCGCCCTCTATCGGCATTTTTTAACTTTTATCTTCATAATTTATTTTCAAAATAATACTGACAAAAAGAATAATTTTAGTGAAAATCGCAAATCAATTGACCAATTTTATCGTTTTTTATAATCCTTTGAAATTTGAACCTCCACCCATAGTTCAGTTTGCTCTACTTAACCACTCCCAACAATTTAGATTTTGAGCTCAGAATTTAAGTTTATGTCTAAGCTTCTCAAAAAATTTAATGAGATTCAAAAAACAACGGTAAAAAATAATTGTTTGTTACTCCAAAGTCTAAAGCTCCCTCTATCGGCATTTTTTGAAATTTATCTTTGTAATTTATTTTCAAGACAATACTGACATAAAGAATAGTTTTTGTGGAAACCGCAAACGAATCGACCAATTTTTCTGTTTTTTATAATCATTGGAGTTTTTGGACCCTAAGCTTTAATGGCGCCTATCTCCTTCGGAAGACGTTTGGGACCCATAGTATCGTATCTAATAATGTTTGTCTTGATGTGTACTATCACCCCTTAAAGTTTGTACCATGAATTTAGAAACACCCTGTATATATATATATATATATATATATATATATGCCAGTGATTGTTCACATGGCAGAACTGTCACTATCATGTAATCTAGAAAATGGTATCCGTAGAATTGTACAATCATTCAATTCTTTATTTTAAATATTAGCAATTTAAGGAAATCAAAATATTTAGATGAGTTTTTTTAGAGAGTATGAAGGTTTGTTTTATAGATTTTCTTTAAAGGATTTTTTTTATTAATTTTATTAATTTATTTATTTTTTGACAGTCATATAAAATTTCAAGTTAAATATGAAGTTATTTACTTGATTTAATAAGTATATTTTATTAATTATAAACTGCTTTGCTATATTCTTATAGATAAAAATTATCATTTACAGTTATTTTTATGTTATCTAGATGTCATTACGTTTTGAACAAACTACATAATATATCAAGTTTAATATATCATGAAGTCTTTTTATTTCTTGCGTATAAAAAATTATATTAATAATAATGTTATAATATTTAATTTAATTATTGTATTATATTTAATATTATTATAATATAACATTCTAATATTCTAACTATTATAATATAACATCATAATATAACTCTTATGTATAATTTTTATAAGAAATAATATTTTACAAAGGTGTATATGTATATATATATATATTTAATTATTTTCTAAATGTTTCTAAATTGGGTCGACAGAACGATTGTGTTCTAAATGTATCAATTTTGAAACTCTTTTACGGCTTTAAACAAAATTAATTAATGACATGATGATTGTGAAACAATTTCTAAGCAGTCTGAACAACATAATGTAATTTTAAAATGATAAAATAAGCATTTTTTCAATCATAGATAATATTTCTTATTCTGAGAAACTAATTATAGATTGATAAGAGGTCCACGACATATTTCACTTATGAAATAAAGCAAAAGAAACAGCTGAATTTCATATTTTTAACATCTTAAGAATCACTGGTCAAAAAAAAGATAACTTTTTAAATATTAGGTTATGGTAAAAAATATATAGCTTTTTTAATATTAGGTTATGACATTTTCCTTATATAGGCAGAATTAACATGCATTCATATTAAAGCAATTAAAAAACAAATAGATCAACTTTTGCTATAGAGAAGACTGCAGTCCATAAATCTGTTTATTTATAAATAGAAAACCCTGTACTTTTGATTGTGTAACAGTGAAATATATGCCAAGTGATATTTGTATGTCTATTTTTATTGGTAGGAAATATACGTTTAAAAATAATTCCATAATTACTAATTACGACTTATTTAAACAACATTGAATATACCAGAATACGTAAACTTTCAGGAGACTAGTTTTGGTAGCACTTATCGTACAGTCCTCGGTACAAAATAAAACGGAATTTTTTAAATGCATTTAACTAAAATCATTTCATACTGACTAATTCTATATAAATGCTAAATCTAAAGTATTTTAGAGCTTTTATTCTCATTTAAAGCATTCTTTTCAATATTCGTTTCGTTGGATTATATTTTGAATTCATCTTTTAACTACGCATTTACGTTTTAAAACTAGAAATGATGTCAAATTCCAAGCTTCTTGTCTAAAGATCTACCCCTTTTTTAGCTCACAGGCTATCATAGCCTGAGAGCTTATGTGCCCGTCCGTTCTGTATGTATGTTCGTATGTACGTAACGCGATAACTCATGATAAAAATATCGGATGCACTTGAAATTTTGTGTGTAGGTATATCCTGACAAGGCGCTTCCCTGATTAGTTTTTGGAGTTCATTCGATATGCATAAGAGGGGGAACGGGGGGCTCATGCCCCCCGTTAGTTGATATAAATGGGATTTTCATGCAGAATTAAGTTTTCAAAATTTAGATTAGGATCATTCTGATGAGGCGATTCCGTGACTGTTATTAGGTTTTCATTGAATAAGTATAAATAGGGGGAACAGGGGTTCTAATGCCCCCCCCCCGTTAGTTGATATAAATGGGATTTTCATGCAGAATTAAGCTTTCGTTCAAAATTTAGATTAAGATCATTCTGATTAGGCGATTCCGTGACTGTTATTAGGTGTTCATTGAATAAGTATAAATAGGGGGAACAGGGGTTCTAATGCCCCCCCCGTTAGTTGATATAAATGGGATTTTCATGCAGAATTAAGTTTTCGCTCAAAATTTAGATTAGGATCATTCTGATGAGGCGATTCCGTGACTGTTATTAGGTGTTCATTGAATAAGTATAAATAGGGGGAAGAGGGGTTCTAATGCCCCCCCCCTTAATTTATATAAATGGTTTTTTCAAGCAGAATTTTCAGATTTCGTTCAAATCTCTGAATAGTTTTGGAAGTTTAATGGTTAAGTATAAAAGAGGGGAATAACTCCTTTTAAATTATATAAATGCTAAATGGGTTTTTATTAAGAATTATCTAATTTGCTCTGACTTTTGGATATAGATTTTTTATATGATAAAGCATGTCTTTGATAGTATAGGAGGTTCAATGATTAAGTATAAAAAAAGAGGAAAGGGGAGTGCTGTTTCCCCTTCTTAATTTTTTTTTCGAACGGAATTAACCCTTGAAAATATAAGGCTTTAATGTACAATTAGTATTTGTAGCCTGTGAGCTCAATGCCATCAGTTTAACTGGGCAGTATTCTTTATTTGTACTGCCTCCAATACAGTATGTTTACGTTAGAAAGTGAGTTGTCCCCATTGTGTTGTCAACATTAATTATGAAATGGGTTTAATATTTTCTAACATTACACAGAAAAAGTAAGGTAGCAAGTTTTGAAAAGCTTTTTTAGAACGTTTGCTATTCCTGCAACCACCAGTTAATAGCCGTATCGGCATAATGTGTTGCACGTAAGATAATATAGTGCCAGTATTCATTCTCAATTATATATATGCTGCGTGAAATTTGTTGTTGCCGTTAAATAAAGCATTCTATAAATTGCATTATTTTAGAAAATATTTAGAAACTTTAAATTTTTTTACAGTGTACAAAATCATTAAAACCAAATAAAAATTCGATTTGTGAAAAATTGCATTAATGTGCAGTTCACGGGTTAAAAGGGAATTTAAAATTTTTGTTATCTAGACTATTTCTTACACATAACTTAAGCTATTGTGGAACGCATAGAAAAAAAACTTTTTTTATTTTTACAATTGCTTTTTAAAAAATATATATATATTTAAAAAATATATGAATGTGCTTTTTACTTGAGATTTTTAAAAATATATACTTAAATTAATTTAATAAGAAAATTAACTTCAGATTTTTAAGAATTATTTATTTTGTGCCTTAAAAAATCAAGTAATATCTTAAATAGTTTATGATAAAATATATATTAATTTAACATGGCAGATATAGGAATCTCGACTGTCCTTAATTGGATCTTGCTTTAATCAGGCTTGACATTTATCTGTTTATGTTGCGACGGTACGCTTAATTATCATAAAAAATGCAACATAATAAATATTTAATTTGTCTACTAACACAAGTGAATTTTCCTGTAAGTTTATAAATGAATATTCTAACTTTACTCCATATTCAGTTTACTTAGGAAATGAAAATAAACTATTTGTTTTTGACATGTAGCATTCTTCAGATTTATTGCATCGGATTGCGGATTTTCCATTTAATACTTTTTTTTGTTATTAAATGAACCTTTGTGTCTTTTAATTATTGAATATTTATTGAATTTACAAAGGTGAATTATATAAAATTTTAGATTAGATTTGGAATAAATATTTATAATAATTTTATTAGAAAAGAACGCTTATATAAAATTTGTTTTTAATCCATTTTAAAGAACCTCATACAAATAAATGAGAACTGACTTTGAAAATGTACTTGGCTAATTTCACAAATTTTACAGAAATTATAAATGATACTTGTTGATACAATTTCTAGGATAAAATATATTTAACACTGTGAAATGCAGAAAAATAATTAAATAATGAAAATAAATGATAAATAATTCTTTCATGTCACATTGTATGTACATCTTTTGAAAATCAATGGAAGTATATACCGGGTGTCCCAGAAATGACTGATGGATTTTAAAATTAAATAACTTCCAAACGGTGACAGCTATTTAAAAAAATTTTGCAGGAAAGTTATGTATAATGTCAGGAGTTTTTTTTTTCTTTTTACCGTAATTTTTTATTTTAGTCAGTACTGATCACCTGGCCTTCAATCGTCGTCAGCGCCACCTATTGTTTGAAATTCGAACTAAAATAAAAAACTCGTTATATATATATAACCAGTAACTGAATTACAATATAAATCATTTGAAATGGTTCATATTTTAATAAAATAATGGTTTTATATTCGCATTTAAATTATTACGCTGCATTAGCGTAAGTAATTAAGAATGTCTAAATTTTGATATTTGATAATTGTATATTTTCATTTTGATTATTCATTATGAATTTTTTCTTATTTATGATATCTATGGTATATATTTTAATATATCTAAATATTTTAATATACCTATTAATATATCTATTTTTTTAGCAATGTTATATAAATATATATACATACAAAATAATAATGAAACAAAATGAAACGAATTTGTGTAGCGATTTCATGAAGTGACTGATTAAATGACTGATTTTATTTTACAGTATTTTTTCTTAAAATGTATAATTTTATGCGGTGAAATTAACAGCAAAAATCCGTATTGATATGCAGATCTCAAAACTTTTAAAATTTGAATTAGTGTTCAAAATATTATTTTTTTTTCCTAATTTACTTTTTATTTCTATGAGGTGGTAACTCAATGACTCCATTTTCGTCGAACGTAGGGACGAAGCAGAAAAAGTTAGCATTTATTTAAATTCTGTTTTTCCGTTACAATGACTGTTCAATGTGAAATTGAAACAATATTTTATTTTAATCAAAAAGTGAACACATTAAAGTGATGATATAAATATTGTTTTTCAGAAAAAGAAATTAGAAAATAAAATATTTTTTTTCGAATTTCAATTCTTAGAAACCAGATCCTTTTTAAAAAAGGTTATCGTTTGTCATCTTACAATTTCACATAATTTTCATTGATATATATATATAAAACATATTTTTGTGAGGGAAAAAAAAGAAAAGGATTTTTTAATTTTTAATTGTTGTCATAGAGAAATTGAAAATTGAAATAATTAAAAACACAAGGAACTTTTTAAAATAAGAATTTAGTGATTATGTGTTGAAAGATGTAAATAGGAAAAATATCTCAAACTATTTATGCGTAATATTGCAAAAAAAGTACGAAACCTTCAAAATAATAAAATCATTGCGCACAAAACAAATTTAAAGTTATAATTGCATCTTTTGTAACATGTCTAAATATCAAACATCATCCTATTTAAAATGCCTGAAATAATTAAATTACTACACGGCAAAAACTTTTGATGTTGAATATTAAATCATATTTATAAAGCTAAAATAATATTCTCAAACATTTTTAAGTTAAGTTATATGCGTATAAATGATTCTTAATGCAGATAAAAAACATTGTATGTTAAATGTATTTAATAGTGAAAAGCTACCTTAAATATTTAAAAATACATTTTGAACGAGTTTCGTTCCCGAGAATGTTACGCGACATGATATAAATGTAATGAGGGTAGCAATTTTTATAATATATATAACTCCAGTTCATGCATCAAAAATTCAAGTAAGTGTAAACACATCATACACATCATTGCGTATGAATAAATTAATTTCTTTTCTTTTTGTTTTAAATATCGTCTGCAGGATATTTGAATTCTGAGTTCGATTATTAATTATTTAAATAATAATCTTTTAAAATAAAAATTTTCGTCTGAATGAAATGTTTAATCTCAACGCTGGGAATAAAATTCTGTTTTACATGGATAAATCATGGTTAGAGAAAGTAGAATCTTTCAGAAGTTTTCGGTTTTAGATTTAAGAAGGAAGCTAAGAGATAATGAGGGATATTCTTTCCTTTTTCTTCCGATGATTTGGTTACAGCGAATAGCGGAATAAGATTTTTATGGTGGAGTATTCTTTTTTTCTTTTCGAGGATTCTGTTCAAGACCGCCTGAAAGAGAGCATTTCCCGCTCTATATGCCTGCATTCTAATAAACTTTTTGGAGCACCCAATGTGTAGTTCAATGAAGTCTCTACATTTATTTATTTTTATCTTTTCCCTCGCTGGCCATGACTTTGTGCTTAAAAAAAGGGAAACCGGTAATGATGCTTTTAGCTCTTCACTTCAAAAATGTCATATATATATATGTATGTATATATATTAATAACTCATTATAAGAAATTTTCAAAGCAAATTACTGTTAATAGTTCGGTTCATATATATATCATAAATATTATTCTTTATGTAAAAAATAATATGCTTTGATATTTTTTTAAATATTAGATATGTACATGTTTTATTTTTGATCTACTATATCTTCTACTGATCGACAATATCTTTTATACACGTTTGACTTAATAATATGAAAAAACGAAATATTTTATCCATGACTGTATCTTTGATAACCGAAAACCTAACAGATTTCGACGTTGATTGATCTAAGGTAGCATGGCAATATTATATAGATTAATTGCAACTCAGAGAGTAATCCGTTACTTAACTTTCGGAAACAGCTTTCATTAATCTTGGTTTCAGTATTCACAGTCTCTTCGAAAAATGTTATTCGCTATAACAAATATACTGTGAATTTTTATGTGGTTTCTTTAATAAAATTTGTAATCTTTTCCGAAATGTTTTTTTTAATATGCAAGAAAATTTCTTTAAGTATAAATAATTTAGCAATACTTAAAACGTACACGGTTAACGGTACAAATTATTTAGTATATTACATAAATATTTTCTAATTGTATGAGGAGTTTATCTGAATTGTTATAGATGAAGAATTACGGGTAAAAAATGTATTAATTCCATGAATAATACTTTTTTGAGTTTTGACTTATTGTAAATCACATTAAGATTTTTAAATCATAGAAAAGGAATTTTAAAGATTAATAAGAACTAAGTAATTTTTATTATAAGAAAAAAAAATACACACGTAATAACAGCATTTATGTAATTGACTCTTAAATAAGCTTTCGTAAGAAAAGTTAATTAATTTTCCATATATAAAACATAAACTTAACAATATGTATACACTATATGGCCAAAGATGACCGGCCACTTGGAATTTTAGGAATTTCGTTAAATGTTTACAAAAATATGTGAAGAATTATTCTGGAACTCTAAATGTGTAAAAATAATGGTACAATATAATATGTAAATATACATTTCCGTGATATTTTCTTTTTCCTGAAACTCCATAAGGATCTGTCAACAAATAAAAAAAGAATGAATATCTTTTGGATAACCATGTCAAGACTAACGTAGCTAAAGTGCACAAAGTGTAGATTGGGAATTCAGTGGCTTATTTTAATAAACTGTGTTCCTTTTTATGTGGATAGCAGGTACACTTGTTGAGAAATTAAGATTTTTAGAAAAACAGTCCCAAAATGTTTTTTTTATAATTTGCATTGTTCTTAATATAAAATAATGTCCTTTTCTGAAAATATGAGAAACAACGTAGCACATAACAGCCTGTAATCAGAATTAAAAAATATTAAAAATTGTACGAAAATGGGTAAGTTTACTAAATAATTTTTAATTGCACATGCCTCAACAATATCAAAATTTTATTTGCATATTGTGTTAGCTAAATGTATGGAGCGACTTTTGTGAAAATTTCAGAAACATAGTTTGAAATATCTGAAAATAATCGTCGATTGAATAAGCTTAAAATCCCTTATTCTCAAAATGAAGCAAAAATATGAGGGCTTGCATCCATATATCCATTGATTAGTGTTAATATAGAATACACAATATGACACGTACTACTATATTTGGATAAGATTCTTCATTGTTTTGCTTCATTTTGGAAATAACGGATTTTCAGCTTATTCTGTTGGTGATCAGTTTAAGAATTTTCAAGGGATGATTTTGAGACTTTCTCAAAAGTTTCTTCATAGTATTCTCACAAATAGCTTACATAATACGCAAATGAAATTTTGATATCTTTGACGCATGCGCAGTGACGATGTATTTAGTAAATCTGTAAATTTTTCATAGAATATTTATTATTTTTTAATTTTAATTACAGGATATTGTGTAAAATCATATTTGTATTAATTTCAGAAAAGAACATTATATTAAGAACTCCGCGAATTATAAGCAAACATTTTGGAACTGTTTTTATAAAAATCTAACTTTCTCTATTTATACATGCTATCCAAATAAAAATTAACACAGTTCATTGCAATAATCCACCTAAACATAATCTATAGTTTAATCGCTTTTGCTACATTATTTTTGAAAGTTTATCCAAAAAGATATTCATTCTTTTTTAATTTATTGATGGTCCCTTATATACAACGGGAAAATAAATTCTCATGCAAATATTTTTCATAGCTATTATCTCATGAATCCTTAAATATAAATAAAAATCTTGTAGATCAATTAAAGGGTTAATAAAAAGTGGTTCTTTTGATGTCCTAAATGTAAACCTTAGTTACATTAAAAGTGCAAATTTGTAGTCATAGACAATGTCTACTTAACAGAAACGCTTGTCACTATTTTATCATTGCATCACCTTTATTTCTTTATATAAAGTTTTCAATGTTCCATTATTTTCGTAGTAGACTTTTTTAGATTACTGGATGTTTTGGTGATACATTGACGTGAATAATAAAAAGAAATTTGTAACAATGTGGACAAATTTAATGATTTACAATTCACTGCTTTACAGTCAATAATAGCTGATTTAAGGCATCGCAAACCGTCAAAGACAGCATAAGTACAACCAATTCAATATTCAATAAGATTCGGTTGAGAATGTCTACAAGTTTAATAAACTGTAATTTCTATAGGTGATAGCTACTTCGTTACATTAGCAGATTACAATATACCCTGTAATATATAAAATGATTCAATGCGTCCTATCCGAGTTATAGACATAAAAACTTCATGTGCGATTTTCAAAGCCATTTAATTTTTGTAACATTATATTTCATGTAAAAACAGTAAATATTTTCTTTAAATAATAAGTATAAAAATTTAAAAGCAACATATCCCAATCATTACTTTTTGTTTTAATTACTATTTTAAATAAGAATTTCAATATTTTTCTAAACGATTATAGATTATTCCATATTTCATATGTATCTCTCATTTTATGTCTATTTGTTTTGTAAATTCCATCTTTTCAACAAATAATTCAATGAAATTTATAACCGAAACATTTCTTTCTTTTTAATTAGGATATAGCAAAAATTCGTTTATTATAAGCAACCGTAAAAAAAATATCGATTTCTAAACTATCTGATATTTTTAAAGGCGTTGTATTATGTAAAGCAGCTATCCTCTAAATGAAATAAACTTTATTAAACATGTCGACATTCTCAACCGAATGTTGTTAAATATTGGATTTGTTGTACTTACCATGTCTAACGATTTACGATGACTTAAATTATCTATCTATTGACTGTAAAGCAGTGCTCTGAAAATCATTAAGATTTCTTGGCCATTGTTGCTAATGTATTTTCATTATTCTCTTCAATGCATGCTATTTAGTTTAAGAAAAAATTTAATTGATTGTGCTATTTAAGTACTTTGTTTGTTACACACCTAATGATATCATCGATAAAAGAATAATGTAGAGGTTTACTAGATATTTTTATAGATTTTTAAATTTAGGAACAAATGATATGGATTTTTCAAAGATGTGTTTTTCTTATCTTAAATGCAGTTTGATAGTAATAAAAAAGCAAAGAATATGCGACATAGGTAGAGAATATTCTTTGAAGACATGAACGTTCTTGAATAAGACAAATGCTAATACTTTATTTGAGAAACAGAGGGTACACAGGAATTCTTAAAGAAATTTAGAAGGTAATATATATATATATATATATATATATATATAGAGAGAGAGAGAGAGAGAGAGAGAAGATAATATATAATTAGAAGGTAATATATACATATATAAGCTTTCTAAATGGAGGTGGTTTTGGATTCTTGGGATCTCATTATGAAATGTTATGATTTTTTTTCAAAATTCGAACCATGGTAACGACTGCAATAGGTTCCAATTATTCCTTAAGAAACCTTCTTAAAAAAGAAAGATACAAAAAAGGTGAGAAAAAATGTTTATTTTGAAAAAATCCATGAAAATACAGAAATCAAACTAAATTTAAAATATTTATTATAGTTTAGTTCAATATTTCCTTCACTGTGATATTTTTGTTAAGCATATCTATTAACACTGTTCTCTAATATTATAACAAAAATAATAGAAGAAACAAAAGTGTGGAATACATATTAAAATAACGTTTTTAATGTGCCCAATATGATTTTACATTAAATGTCACAAAACATAAAATTAAAAAATAATAAATAAATAACAATTTTATTAAATATTTGAAAAAGATTTTTATGATCTATATTAAAGTTACATTAAAAATAAACTAAGCTAATATAATTCCAACAAACCATTTATTCAATGCAAAAATTATTTTGTATTATGAAAATTAAATTTATTTATTCTTTTAATGTTGATGCTCGTATTATAACTAAATTATTAATCCTTATATGTATTATAAATATGAAAGTGTGTCCGAAAAAATGGAATGAAATTGGCTTCAAAACGGATGGATTAATGTGGATGGATTAATGTCTTTGAATTTTTGTATATAGATAAATTATTGGCCTGAAATGAACATAGGTTATTTTTTTATTTTATTCAAATGTTTAACTAAAGCCTAAGTATTAAACTAAAGCCAGATTCAATTTTAGCGAAATTATAAAAGTAATGCCGGTTAGATTTGTAAAGAAACGGAAATATATTGATACCATTGTCTATATTTTACAAAAAGAGGTGGTACTGAAGTTTCTCAAACCATGCAACATAATAAGTAAAATTCTCATTAATTATTTGCATAAAATATTCAGTATACCGTCCCTTACTCATTAATGCAGAGTTTATAAAACTCAAGACTATTCTTAGAATTTCAGAAGCTTTTTATTCAAATTTTTCAATTTTGATGTGAATGAAGCTGATTGGTTATGGTGCACCTTAAGAAGTATTATAACAGACATATATAGCGTCTGCAATCTTGTTGATTTTATATGTTTCATTTTTATACGGTAAAGATTCAGTATAACATTACTATCGATATATCTGGAACAATACATCCGATGTAAAGGATTACTAACATGACGTAATGTTCCATAACTGGTCTTGTCACAACATGACTTTATAGAATACTTTTAGCACTAGAATTGTACTGTTGGGTTAAATTGTATTGGGGAATTGTAATTCAGGAAGAGTATTGTTCTCCAGTTCTAAATGCTGTTCAAAACATTATTATGCAGTGATTTCTCTAAAGTAAAATAGAATAAATTAAAATATAAATAAAGTAAAATAGAATAAATTAACGGCAAAAACACGTAATAATAGTAAAATGATGCGGGTTTTGTTCAGAAAATGTTTTTTGTTTCTTACTTTACAGATAAAACTTGCTGATAAAGTGCTAATACTTACAATCTGAAAGTATCGAACGATCTTCATCCGAGCAAGGCGAAGGGAAGAATTACGTTTTATTATGCTCCTTCTAATTAAATATAAATTGATAAATAATCATAAATCAATAATTATCAAACAATAATTACATATTGACATCTTTAATGTTATTTTACTGCGTATGATGCAACTGGTACTCATATTGTTTGATTGTAATTCACTTTGATTTCATGACTGATTACAAGGGTCATTCGTATTAAGTCATTATTATTAGTCATTATTCGTATTATCATGGATTCACTTCACAAGTAAAAAAGTCATCTTAAAGACTAATTGATAATCTTGGCTGCTATATTCATTTAGCTCTCTGGATAAGCTATGTTCACCGCAAAAAATAACAGACATTTCGAAAAAAAGAAAATACACAGTAATTAAAAATGAAAATATATAACAACCTCTTACGAGTCATTCAAGAAACCATATAGTGTAGCTTTATCTTTAGAAGACATTGAAATTTTAATTAAGAAATTTAAAGGAGAATTTAAAAAAATGTTATTTTATTTGATGCCTGTTGTTTTTGGAAATATTTCTCAATGTTTTAATTGTTTTTGCACCCGGGAAAATTATGTTTTCGGATTCTATTCCCTTTTTGAGCAAACTTTTTCATACTTACAACTCGATCAATTCATGTAATTGTCTCAAAATAATGTTAATTTTCATTTTAATGTTAATGCTGTTAAATACTGTATATTTATTTGTTAAATATGTATATCAAAATATTTGCCTGAAAATTGATAGTATCGTAATAAGTGATATTCCTATTCGAGAAAATTAACTATTGCACAATAAATACTAATCAGAAAGGTTTCCAGGAATGACGGGCAGTTAATGTATATTTTATCTTTATAAATTTTGATTGAAATCTCATAAATAATTAGCCTTCTGTAGTTTTTCAAGGTAAAGGAACAATTTTCGGTACTTACGGTGACTTCGAAGAAGTTATTGTATATTTTCGCTCCTGATAGTACATTTTTGTAGATTAAGACACATCTGTCATTTTTACAGTTTACGTGCAAGCTGAACTCTGGCAACGTTTAGAAGCGAACAGAACAGTAGATCTGTATCATCTGTTTCAATTTGTAAAATATTATAAATCTGATATAATTTCGAATATCATGAATACCTCAATTTGGCAGCGATGTCGTATCTCGACTTTTTGTATTTTCGTCGTAAAAATGATAATAATGTAGTTTTAATTTATGACATGTTTTTTATGATTTTTTACGTATATAAAAGATGAAACAATTGTTATACTGCTTCAAAATATCCCGTTTTCGATTTTTTTTTTTTTTTTTACACATCTTAGAAATTTTTCATGAAAGAACTGTCCATAATTCGTATAATCATTCATACAACTAATCCACTAATGTCTTGACATAATTCTCATAATAGTTAAGGTATGTATGACATGAAACGCACGCAGCTGTAATACATTTACAGCTGGCAATAAATTACTTTTCTTGAAGGGAATCAGACATATATTCCATTTCTTGTAACTTCTCATTTAATGTATAAAAACGGCCGTATAAAACTACCATTACATGTTTCTCTAGACTAAGTTTATTTTTGCACTAACTAAAGACACTACATATTTGCAAAATACTACAAATATATTATTCATTGTCGTTTATTATAGTATTTTACTAAGCATCAGATAGTTTAAGTGCTATATTTTCATTTATTCATTAATTAAATAGCATTGCATATTATTGATATTTATTTAAAAACTAACCTCAAACATGAATAAAAATTGTATTGTTAAGATATTCTAGTAATTTTACGTTTTTATTTTTTATTTTATCACGTGATTAAAGCCATTGATATTATATATTCACATCGAGATATTAAAACATGGCAAATAATGACAAAATACATGTTGAAAAAATTCATTTAACCAATATTTAAGATTTAGGGATATTCCAAGAAATTTATTAGTTTGTTATGTAAATGTACAAGTCATATACAGCAATATTATAGAACTAACTTGAAGAGAATCTCCGTTGAACATATGGCATATTCTTCTTACTTAATATTGTAACAGAAAGGATATTACCCGGTCACACTAATGGCACTGAGCTGATAGGTTATACACATTAATTCTTTATTACAGTCGTATTTTTTTAACGGATAATGTCCCTCGACAAATGAAAGAGGGATAAACTTACCCATTCCCGCGTTCAAACTTAATCATTGAATCCCCAAAACTAATCAGTTATACGGCTTATCATTATGAATCTATATCCAAAATTCAAAGCATATTGGGTAACAGCATATAACTGCATAAAAATCAATTTATTTCAGAAGGCTTATCCCCCATTACTCCCTCTATACACAAGCATTAAATCCCCAAAACTATTCAACGAATCGCCATATCTGAAAGTGCCAATATCCAATATTAGAAGCAAATCGGTAATTTCTGTGTAAAACACCCATTTAAGTAAATTATGGAATCGTTTATCCCTGTTCTCTCATAACCAATCAGCACCTAAAAGCAATCATGGGGTCGCATCATCAGTATTATGCTATGCCTAAAATGAAATTTGATAATTCAGCCTGAAAAACACATTTATCCAAATTACGCGGAGGGATTAACCCGCCATCTCTTCCCTTTAGACAAAGCCAAAAGACTACCAAAACAAATCAGGCAAGCGCCTTAAACAATAAACTTATACCTAATATTTGAAGCAAATCAGATATTTTTTATTATGAATTATTGCATTGCATACTTACATAAAGAACTGTCGGCCATATAAGCTCTCAACCATTGATAGCCTGTGAGCTAAAATACGTGACTTCTTCGTTGTTGCTGGGACGGAACGTTCTAAAAAACGAGTCAGTGGACAAATGAGACTGTTAATCAGTGGATAACATTACCTATGACAAATTCCATCTACAGCACGGAGACAAGCAAGAATGATTTAGATTTTTATTTTTGGAGCTACTGAAAAAGGTATCCTTTTTAAAAGAAAAAAATTATATTTATGGCATTTATGAAATTACATTTATTACAGTATTACATTTATGAAATGTCAGATGTTTAGCGTAAAGCAAAAACTTTTAACAAAATAAATCGTTATTTACAGTTCGAGGAAAAAAGGATCTACGCACATTACATTTACTTAAATATTATTTGGCGATTGATTTTTAAGACGATCAACTTTATGAAATATAATAAGCATAAAAAGAGTATATATATATATATATATATATGTGACATTTTAAAGTTAGGAGCCAAAAACATCATCGCCAGGGTCCCCGTTCTTTGCACAGAAGTCATGGCCAGCGAGGAAAAAAAAATAAAATAATAAATAAATGTAGCAGATCCAAGAAATCACTCATTGGTAGCTGTAAGTTTATTTATTCAACTGTAGTCATTATAGAGGGAAAAACTCCTTTTTGCAAACGATCTTTTACCGAAATGTCCAAAAGATATTCCATCATTTACTTCAACCAGCCGTGCTCATCGACGAAAGGACTCCAGAATATCTCTCCTTCTCATCTCGAGACTTCCACCTTTTAAAACTAAAAAGAAAATTCTAGAACTTTCTGTAATCTCAAACCAGCATCCTTTTATGTAAACAGAACTCTTGTCCAGATACGAGACTATTTTACACAGACGATAAATTTATTTTAAAAAATATATATATATTATTTAACCAATCTATAATCGACTCATAATTTCTTGGCAGACGATTTTTATCAATCATTAATTTTAAGAGAAAAAGAAAAGAAATGAATTTATTAATGCACAGGTTATTAATAAGGTTGACGGCGGAAAAATAAATAAATAGATAAAATAAAATAATGATATTTTTTGAAAGGTATGGTTTTGGAATAAATTTATTAAGATTTTCTTAAAAAGGGTTGATAAAAACATAGAAGAAATCAGTTTTATTTGGAATATTAAGAAATAAAGTTTTAATTAAGAATATTTTTAATTTAGAGCCATCTTTTTAAATTTACGCATACTGGAATAATGTTTTTTAAGGCAAATTAAGAATTTATATCGTCTGCATACAGATTAACAGATTAGATCTAGAAACAAGATTTTAATTTAATAATTTGAAGTAAGTACGGAACATTATTATAAGAAAATTAAGGTAGTATAAAGGTTAGTTTTGACGAAAAAATTTTAAATTTGTAATATTATCCCCCCTCCCCGAAAATTTGTATGAAATTGATAGTTAAATAAAACTACAAGTTCAGACAACAGAAATATAATATTTTAGAAAAGTCAAATTTTGGAATAAAACTGTCAAACCCAGGAAGCCAAGAGATGGAAGAAAAGAAAATTAACGCAATATAAAAAATATTAGCGATTAAAATAAAATAGTTAAGAGGAAATTAATCTGAATTAAATTTAGGTAGGAGCATTTCCCTGAAAGAGATACAATGCTGTTACAATATCACTTACTATTTGTAAGTGCATAGGAGATAATACATACAATAACAGTAAATAAGTTATAAATATAAATAAGCAAGAGATAAAAAATATAATAAAAACAATAACAATTCGTTCTCATGGAAGTTTAAATTATTACAATAACTTAATGCATAGGTTATTTTAAATAAAGTTCTTCAAGTGAAAAAAGTCTTTCCATTGTGTATAAAAGTCTTTTCCAATGTTCACTGAATACAGTCTCTTTAATTAAAGATCTCCAAATCTAGTTTAATCTTGGTTTTTTATGTTATGTTGGATCCAACATCTTTTAACAATCAATAAAATTTTTCTTTCAATAATATATCAATTTTTTTAATAATAAATAGCATCACTCTCAATATCAATAATAAATAATATAGAAAAATTTAAATAATAACAATAACAACAATAATAAGTGATAGTATAATAAGATTCCATATCCTAATATTTCTCAATAAGAGTATAATTAATACTAAACTTCATTATAGAAATCATAATGATAATAATAATAAAACAAGAGTATAATCAAAAGAAAATATCACAATTTGTTTATTATTGATAGGGAAAATATTGGTTGAGGATAAAAATAATTACATAGCAACTAAATAATTTTCTTATCTTCTAATAGCATAAGAAAGTATTTTTTGCTAGCCGAAAGTATAAGTAAAAAAAAATCATAATAATTCCAAAATCCAAATTAAATTAAATCTAACTATTTAGAAAATGGACTCTTAACCAGTATTTCCTTACAATAATTCCTCTCTGATACTCTTTTACAAAATTGTCAAATTTGGTTCTAAGTTTTCAATGCCAAATGTAGAATAATGTTTTATCTACACATGGTTTATAAACTTTAATAATAAAATACAAATAGGAATAAAAGGTGTCATTCTTAATTGAGAAATGGAAATAAAAATAGTGTGCTTTTTTGAAAAACTTTTAATATCTGCAGTTTTCACAATCACTGAAAATCACATATTATGTTATAGGTTTGAGTAGAATCATCAGATTTTATAACTGTTATAACATAAATATCTGCTGAATAAGTAGAATAATACTAATGTCAATAAATGAGTAAATATAGTTAGATTTAAATATACTTAAAATTAATTTATCAACATCAATTTGAAAGCCTTTACAATCAAAGTGCACACCTTATGCCTGCATAAGGAGCCCAATTTAATCCCAAAAACTCCCAAAAACAAGTAATATTCTTGTTGCGCACCAAGAACATACCTGCTAATGTTGAAAATTATGGCGATAAAATATTTAAAGAATAAGAATTAAAATTTAATCTACTGTCTTGACTTTAGTTTGATCTAGTGATTGTGATTGTATCTGAGGATTTGTTTGTTTTTTGGGTTGCTCATGAAACAGTTTAAAATCTTCTGGTGAAAAATAGGGTCTTAATTTAGAAACATGCACAATAACGGAATTCTGTCCTGTCTCATAATTAAATTTATCTATTTCATAAGTAACATCAGAAAGTTTATTTATAATTTTATATGGTCCAGAGAAAGTAGGTTCCAATTTTCGAGTGTTAGGGTATTTAAATTCTTCATAAATTACAGAGTCTTGTATTTTTAATGGGCATTCGACAAAATTTCGATCATAGAGTCTTTTACTTTTAAGGTGAAATTCCTGAGTTCGCGCTTTCGCAATTTTGAGGGCTTTGTCTACTGGAGTTGTATACATTTTAACTGCCTCAAACAAAACCATTACCCTCCATTTTAAAAATCTGAATCAAAATTATCGTGAAAATTATAACTATATTTAGCTGTTAACTTTAACCAGAAATTTTATCTAATAAAACAAAAATTGTAAATATCATAGATATACCTTAAATTGGGATCAACTTTTAATTCTATTAATTTATAGATCATAAACATATTCAAAAATTTTAATTTTAGGTAATTTCTTACTTAAAATCACAAAATTTACTGAAAAAATTAATCATATTTATCAGTCAAAATTCTAGCAACAGCCTTGCACAGTTCCATCTTTCTTACTGAATTTAAATAAATTATAAGAATCCGGGAACCAAAGCTCACTGTAACCAGAAATTCTAACAAATAAAAGGAAAAACATAAATGTTAACTTAATTTTCAGCTCAAATGTTTAGTTGTAGGAACATTATCATGAAAATACTGTATTCTGAGAATAGTTCTTGATAACAAACAAATATCAATAAAATAGAAAATATACTTTTTTAAAAAATAACTTGAGCTTCTAAGTTCTTTTATACTTCATTAATATAATACGAACTTATCTTTAAACGTGCATAAAAATATCATAATAATCTTTAATATGCAATAGTAATTGTCTAAGAATACCATACTCTTCAATTTAATCCTTAAGAACAAAAATGTTTCTATCTCCAACACATAATAATGATAATAATAATACTCATAAATAGGCAAGTAAATAAAATTCACGGACAAATAATCAAATAAATAAACCTGACAAACAGAGAATAATTAATTTAAATAAATACATAAAAAGTATACAAATAATAATAATCAAAACACTACGAAAAAAAAAAAAATCTCACCGAAATCCTATGGGTCTCAACTATCTCGAAAAAATATTTTTCTGTTCACCAATTAACAAGAAATGGTCTTGTAATTATTATTATTTTTTTCTTCTTTTTCATCATAAGAGGACTACTTTTTATCGATCAAAGCACTTTACAGGAAAAATTCCTCTGTTTTTGTCACTCCAGAAATCATGAGACTATGGCAGTTTTTGTTTAAGAACACATCCAATAATGACGGGCAAATTATTCAGCGGTCCACAGTTTTTATTATCACTTCGTTCCATAGCCAAAACCAAAAAAGGCAGCGCAGGCATAAAAGATCCTGCCGGCTCTAGAAAAGACTGTGACATTTTAAAGTTAGGAGCCAAAAACATCATCGCCAGGGTCCCCGTTCTTTGCACAGAAGTCATGGCCAGCGAGGAAAAAAAATAAAATAATAAATAAATGTAGCAGATCCAAGAAATCACTCATTGGTAGCTGTAAGTTTATTTATTCAACTGTAGTCATTATAGAGGGAAAAACTCCTTTTTGCAAACGATCTTTTACCGAAATGTCCAAAAGATATTCCATCATTTACTTCAACCAGCCGTGCTCAGCGACGAAAGAACTCCAGAATATCTCTCCTTCTCACCTCGAGACTTCCACCTTTTAAAACTAAAAAGAAAATTCTAGAACTTTCTGTAATCTCAAACCAGCATCCTTTTATGTAAACAGAACTCTTGTCCAGATACGAGACTATTTTACACAGACGATAAATTTATTTAAAAAAAAATATATATTATTTAACCAATTTATAATCGACTCATAATTTCTTGGCAGACGATTTTTATCAATGATTAATTTTAAGAGAAAAAGAAAAGAAATGAATTTATTAATGCACACATCAAAGGTTGACGGCGGAAAAATAAATAAATAGATAAAATAAAATAATGATATTTTTTGAAAGGTATGGTTTTGGAATAAATTTATTAAGATTTTCTTAAAAAGGGTTGATAAAAACATAGAAGAAATCGGTTTTATTTGGAATATTAAGAAATAAAGTTTTAATTAAGAATATTTTTAATTTAGACCCATCTTTTTAAATTTACGCATACTGGAATAATGTTTTTTAAGGCAAATTAAGAATTTATATCGTCTGCATACAGATTAACAGATTAGATCTAGAAACAAGATTTTAATTTAATAATTTGAAGTAAGTACGGAACATTATTATAAGAAAATTAAGGTAGTATAAAGGTTAGTTTTGGCGAAAAAATTTTAAATTTGTAATATATATATATATATATATATACATATACTATATATATATATCCTTTTCTATTCTTATGCTTTTTATGCTTTAACTTGCAAAACATTTAGTGTCCAAGTTCTCTCCCCTCATGGTTAACAATATTTATACGTCTAAAAATTCAGTTGAATATGCTAATAGATTTCTTAACTTCAATCCAACAGGCTACACTGTGGTTTCTTTTGATGTCAAGTCGCTTTTCAATAATGTTCCGGTACAAGGTGCTTTAGATTGTTTGAAAAAAATATTAAATGAATTTCAGTATTTTCAATTTGAAATTGATAACTTGATCTCTTTAACCAGAATTTGTTTGTCTCAAAATACTTTTGTGTTTCAGGGAAATTTTTATAAAATGACAGAAGGTTTAGTTATGGGGAACCCTTTAAATCTGGTTCCGATTGATATTTACATGCATTATTTCGAAGAAAATTTATTTAAATTAAAACAGCTTCCATTTTATACTCTTTACGTAGATGATTCTTTCGCCTTACTTGATTTATAAAAACATATTGTTAACGCTGTACTCGATTTATTGAATTCACTAGACCCTTCCATTCAGTTTACTTTTGAAATTGAAACCCAACAACGGCTGGCTTTTCTGGATGTTTTAGTAATTCGTAATACTTGTGAATTTTTGACAACAGTTTACCGTAAACCATTTGCTGTCAGTTTGCCCCCTCATTTTTATTCCAATCATCTCCCCACCAGAAACATGCTGCATTATTATGTAATGGAATACTTTTTTGTGGCCATGAAAATCAATATCAAATATCCTTTGCACCACAGATTGTACAGGGTGCATATTATAATCCATACATGCATATAAATTGTTTTATTTTCACAAGAATGTAATACCATTATAATACAACTGAAACTTTTTTTCCTTTTGTCATTGATGTATTGAAATCTTTTTGATTGTCCATGTAATTGAATTATGCATTCGATTTTCAGAAAATATGAACTGATTCGACAAATTCATACAATAATTATATATTTTATATTTCAAACGATTTGGTTGGTTTGAAATATAATAGTTTTGGGTTTTTATTTGCGGACAGATAGATAGACAGTTTGATGGGTTGGACGAAAAATATAGGTGCTACCTATTTACATAATTACGAACGCCTTTAAGAATCAAAGACATTTTTGCAGTGCCCAAAAACGATTCTATCTCATGGAAGTTATTTCCGAAATTACATTTTCTAATATTTTTTTTTTCTTTTCATAATTGTCTAAATTACAGCTTTCCAACTTACCTATTTCACTCCCAAAACAAATTAATCTGAATAAATATAGTTATATTGTACGAAAAATACATTAAGATAAAAGAAGAAAGTTCTGTATAAAATAAAATAAGTATAAATACAATCTTTAATTCATTCATCTTTTTATATCATCTTAAGATAAAAATCTTAAGCATTCTCCTGTATTTACGGCGAATCACTCCTAAATATATTCGAATAAAAAGAAAAAGCCTCATGTGCAAAGTTGCGCAAATTGTCTGCTGAATGGAAATCATATTTGAATTATTCATATCATAGATTGCTTTGTATATCAAAGGCATTCCTCAAAGATGGAGGAAGCATTAGAATAATATCTAATTTTTGGAATGTATTTAGTTCATGCTTTGAATGAATGTGTTTGAACAGAGGATAGATATTGTGTAATAATTACCTTTTTGTATATCAATGAGTAACTAACATTTGTTGCAGATTTCTAATAGAACATTAATCTACAAACAGAAAAAAACTTATCATTATTATTAGTGTTATCAATATTTTACAGTTTATTTATGTTTAATCTTACTATAAATTGAATTTGAGAGAATTAAGGGTTTTAGGTGTTTGTAGGGGTTTTGATACCAGAGTTCTCGTCCTTCTGCCTGCAGATAGATTTGTTTTTCATTAAGTAAGCCACATATTAGCTAATATATAAAGTAAAGCAAAAATTTCTGATAAAAATTGCTTGAACGACCGTGATGTGCTCGAACATGTAAATAGCTATAAAAAAATAAATTTATATTAAAAATGTTTTGAAATTTTCATTAAATTCTAAACATATGAATAAAAATAAACATAATAGTGAATGATGTTCTAATTTATGTTATACTTGTTAATATTACTTGCTTCAATTAGTGTTACGTAACTGAACAAACATTTGAAATATTGGATTTTATAAATCAAGCATTCATTTTATATTAAATGCTAATTCTTAACAGATGAAAAAAAATTTAAAATATAAATAAAACTAGGAAACCCAGTAGGGATTCCAGTATACAAAAATGTCCAAATTAACACTTGTGATCATTCGAAGAAATTTTCATAAATAATTATTGATTAATTATTTTATTAAACAATATAATAAGGATAATAGCTAACATAACAAATTGCAAACAGTTGTAGCCTATTTCTCAAAAATATATCTAAATAGTTACTATTAAATAGAATGTATTTTGATTCTGTATATAATAAATACACAGTTTGTTACACTTCTGACACACTGGTCACAAGGCTAGCTATTACTAATTATGTGTTCAAGTAAAATTATATTGGTTATAAATCAGTTATGATATCTGAATGAAAAAAAGGGTATTTTATTGTTTATATCGATTTTTAACGCTATTTTATTTTTTAAATACATTTATGAAATATTGCTCGAATGGTCGCAAAGTGACCGAATGAACGCCCCACAAATTAAACCATTTGCTTATGGAAAAACTTAATCGAGTTTTTGCATTTAATGAACAGTTTTTTGATTGCACATTAACATCAGTTAAAATCATTTTAAAGTAAAATATGTCAATTATGTATTCAAAAATATTTTAAAATTTATTATAAACTATAACTTAGATTAGTCGCCTATCAGGAATTAATAAATGGAAAAAACCCGCTAAAGATGTCCCTATGTTCAATAGTTTTATCATTATTTTTAATATTATTCCTATTATTATTAAAATATATTAAATATTGGTGAATTAATCGCGTAGTGGAATTATATGTTCGTTAAATTTGTATATGTTTGTTCGTGAAGATTTAGATTTCGTATGAAATTGTAGCTGTAAAATGATGATGAAGTATACCTTGTATAAAATGCAATATTTTTACTCTTTCGGGTCCGGTTTCCGGTAATAGTACACATGTATTAAATGAATATCATTTTATTTCAAGAAAGAATTTTTTTACTGATTACATCATGTTATGTTAATATGGGTCTGCATTTACTATATGACTTCATCAAAGTTTCGGCATTTATTAACAATAACATTGATAAATATTTACTTAATTCTTATTGCACCATTTGCGACGATTTTATTTTGACATTTATTTCACGCTTTAAATTTAAAATAAAAGTTACTTCCCTGAAGGAACTATGTATACTAAACCCTCAAAAATATTAGAAAATGTGATATCAATAATAATATATATAATTGTTGTAAGATAACACTTCCTAACATTTCCATAAACGCTTCCTTAGCATATTATCATATGAATATGAATTGAGTAATATGCAAAAGAAAATATATTCCAAGAAAATTATGCAAAAGAAAATATTTCCAATATATTCTGTTATATTCCAAGCAATGAAATATTCATTAAACTCTAATTAACCTACTTGGATAGCCTGTGTAAATGTTTAAAAAAATGAGCCCGAAAGGTTTAATTATTTATAACATGGCTACACACAATAAATATTCATTAATAAAATCAAAAACCGTGTTTTTAAATTGTTTAAAAATATATAAAAAAATCAGCATATTGTGAAACACTTCTAAAAATTTGCATTTCAAAGAACATTTGTTTGATATTTGTTGCTGCTGCAAAAAGGCAAATTTAGTTTAGAACTTAAAAAACAACAGTAACATGTGATATTGGTGGTCAGATGTAGTCATCCTCAATAAAACATCAGCATTACTTTTAACAAGATATTTTTTATATAAACATTTTATACTAATTTAAAATTTTATCATCGTAATAAAAAAATAGTTTTTGTTTGAATTTTTTTCGATTACATTAAATTCCAACATCTTTGTTTTCGCATATTATCAAAATTATTAGCAATTTATTACCAGATGTTGTCATCTACAGCGTGTTTCTAAATTCATGGTACAAACTTTAAGGGGTGATAGTACACATCAAGACAAATAATATTAAATAGGAAACTAAGTGTCCCAAACGTCTTCCGAAGGAGATAGGCGCCATTAAAGTTTACGGTCCAAAAATTCAAATGATTATATAAAACAGAAAAATTGGTTAATTCGTTTGCGGTTTTCACTAAAACTATTCTTTATGTCAGTATTGTCTTGAAAGTAAATTATAAAGATAAATTTCAAAAAATGCCAATAGAGGGCGCTTTAGACTTCGGAATAACGAACAACTACTTTTTACCGTTATTTTTTGCGTCTCATTAAATTTTTTTAGAAGCTTAGACATAAACTTAAGTTTTGAGCTCAAAATCTAAATCGTTGGGAGTGGTTAAGTAGCGTAAACTGAACTGTGGGGGGAGGTTCAAATTTCAAATGAATATAAAAAACGGAAAAATTGGTCAATTGATTTGCGATTTTTACTAAATTTGTTCTTTATGTCAGTATTATCGTGAAAATGAATTATAAAGACAAAATTCAAAAAATGCCGATAGAGGGCGCTTTAGATTTTGGAGTAACGTCCAACTATTTTTTACCGTTGTTTTTTGCATCTCAAAAATTATTTTAGAAGCTTAGACATAAACTTAAATTTTGAGATGAAAATCTGAATCGTTGGGAGTGGTTAAATCGCGCAAATGAACTTTGTTCAAAAGGGGGTGGGGAGGTTCAAATTTCAAATGATTATAAAAAACGGAAAAATTCGTCGATTCGTTTGTCGTTTTCGCTAAAACTATTCTTTATGTCAATATTTCCTTGAAAATAAATTTTAAAGATTAATTAAAAAAAAATAAAGTTAGAGGGCGCCTTAAGCTTTAGAGTAACCAACAACTATTTTTAACCGTTATTTTTTGTATCTAATTAAATGCTTATAAAAGTTCAAACTTAAATTTTGAGCTCAAAATCTGCAACGTTGTGAGTAATTAAGTAGCGGAAAATTGAAATGTGTTCGAGGGGTGGCGAGGGTAACATTTCAACTCTTGAACACCATTCAGTTTGCGCTTCTTAACCCCTCCCATCGGTTTAGAATTTGAGCTCAAAATTAAAATCTAAGCATTTGCAAGCATTAAATTAGATACAAAAAATAACGGTTAAAAATAGTTGTTGGTTACTCTAAACTTTAAGGAGCCCTCTAACGGTATTTTTTGAAATTAATCTTAAAAATTTATTTTCAAGGAAATATTGACATAAAGAATAGTTTTAGCGAAAACGACAAACGAATCGACGAATTTTTCCGTTTTTTATAATCATTTGAAATTTGAACCTCCCCACCCCCTTTTGAACAAAGTTCATTTGCGCGATTTAACCACTCCCAACGATTCAGATTTTCATCTCAAAATTTAAGTTTATGTCTAAGCTTCTAAAAAAATTTATGAGATGCAAAAAATAACGGTAAACCCGCGAGTAGTCGCGACTTTTTTCACAACGTCATTAGTCGCGCTCGGTCTTTTCGCCGCTGGCCCCCCGTATACCAAATATGTAAAATAAGAAATATTTTTCACCTAATATACGTTAATAACATTACAACAAAGATATAAATTTGCAGTTTTCTTATATTATGCATTTTATTCATGAGATCTGGAGTAATTGGAAAAAATAAAAATGAGCTCACATTAGTAATTTTTACGTAGACTTTTTTGCCGATTTCAACTTTGTTTCTCAAAATGTACCTAAAAGAAAAACAGAGGTGTCCTGTTACTTCACTAAGTTGGTCGAGAAAGCTTCAAAGTCAGCTACATGGTAGATCTCTGTTGGATTTGTAATGTGATATAAGTTAAGAGAAGATAAGTTATACGGGCGGCGAAAAGACCGACACGCGACTACTGACAGGTAAAAAATAGTTGTACGTTACTCCAAAGTCTAAAGCGTCCTCTATCGGCATTTTTTTTTTTGTCTTTATAATTTATTTTCACAATAATACTGACATAAAGAATAATTTTAGTGAAAATCGCAAATCAATTGACCAATTTTTCCGTTTTCTATAATCATTTGAAATTTGAACCTCCACCCACAGTTTAGTTTACGCTACTTAACCACTCCCAAAGATTTAGATTTTGAGCTCAAAATTTAAGTTTATGTCTAAGCTTCTAAAAAAAAAAATTAATGAAACGCAAAAAATAACGGTAAAAAATAGTTGTTCGTTATTCCAAAGTCTAAAGCGCCCTCTATTGGTATTTTTTGAAATTTATCTTTACAATTTATTTTCAAGACAATACAGACATAAAGAATAGTTTTAGTGAAAACCGCAAACAATCGACCAATTTTTCTGTTTTTTATAATCATTTGAATTTTTGGACCCTAAACTTTAATGGCGCCTATCTCCTTCGGAAGACGTTTGGGACCCTTAGTTTCCTATTTAATATTGTTTGTCTTGATGTGTACTATCACCCATTAAAGTTTGTACCATGAATTTAGAAACACCCTGTATATTAAAACGTAAGCGTTATTCCCAAAATCTGACATATATATATATATATAACAGAAATTTAATATATAAATGTTTGTATTTTAATTTCAAAAAATGTTTTTCTTCTTCTTTGAATCTTTATTATGATGAATCCCAACATCTTAAATTGTTATTCTCAAAATATTTTTTTTATTAATTATCAGATTGTGTCATCTTACATAACTCATTAGAATTACTCTCGAATACGATTTTTCAATATAGAAGTTTTATATTGATTTGAAGTATTCGAAATATATTTGAAATATCGACTTCAAAAAAAAAAAAAAATCAAGTGCGAGTATTACTCCCACTCAAAGGATTTCGTACAATAAACATATATCTTATTAACACGTTGGGGACAAACGGCTGGTTTAAGTGTAACTTAAGATTAGAATTTTTTATTATTCCCACCAGTTATTTTTTATTGTATAGTTTACTTTTTTTCAATTGGAATATTCTCCAGATTCAAGTACAGAAAATCTTCTGTTTTGAAACACTGTTGGTTAAAGATTAAAAATGCTCTCATCGCGAACAACTTAACAGTATTATTAAAAGAAAATCGTTGATGAAAGATTAATAGGATTTTATACAAAACTAAACAATGTAAGGTTAGTTACAGCTGTATATAGTAGAAAGTATGAAAGGGTATACAATAAAAGTTCAAAGATATATGAAGCCTAAATAATATCAAACATTGCTAGTCTCTATACCTCTTTTCTTTTATCTTATCTTTATTTATTTATAAAGAGCTTAACTCGGTATAGTAAGAATAAAAAGGTAGTGCATATTTTAACTTCATTTCGCGTTTCACAAAACTGAATTCAACGTAGGAGTATTCTTTTTTCCCAGTGTAACTAACACAAAACCGTTGTTTAATGTTTAAATTTGGCATTGTGCTAAATAAACTTGTGTAGAAAGGAGTTCTCAAATTTTGAAACCACTTTGGTCCATGACGCCTTTTTCCCATTTAGATTTTTTTTTTTACTTTTAAGTACACAAGAATCGTAATAACAGACCCAATCAATTCAGCTTAATTGTGAGCACCATAGTATTTATGAAAGATTAGCATGCATAAGGCATAATGATAAAAAATAAACATTTTAATACACAAATTTTATAATGTAGTGGCCGCTACACTCTCTCTCTCTCTCTCAAAAAAAAAAAAAAAACTCCTTTGTTGCACAGAAAACTGGCAGCAGTGCTGCCAGTAATTTTCTGTAAATTGACAAACATCTGTTTACTTTTTCTCTGTCAAAGAACGTAAAATATCCATCAATTCAAAAAAGTTTGGGAAAGATAAAGAGGATCAAACCACCGTTCCCACAGTTGGAAGGCGAACGCGCTGGCGACGTGCTACGGCTGTACAACAGGAAAACGCTTTGAAGTAAATGTGTTCCTTTCATATGTGGATGTGGTTAGGTCTACTTCGTTAAAGGGTTTTTAATTTTGAAGTTGATTTTGGGAAGATTTCGTCTTTAATGAGATTGTGGCTGGAGTTTTTATACGATAGTTTTAATGTAATATAAAAATATGAATTTTAAATATATTTACGTAGATTGCTAGAGGTAAAATTTGACTATTCTATTTTTATTTGATAAGTTTATTTTGGAGTAATATCGATTTTTTTTGCAATTAATTTTTTAATTAAAATATCTTTGAAATGTGTTCACGTAAAGTATATTTTAAATGAGAATATTTATTTATAAATAAATTTGTAAATTCAACTTTATTCAACTTATCCAACTTTAAGTAATAGATTTTGAGTATTTTTGAATGAATTAAGAAATTAATTGTTATTTATTTTTAAACTCGAAAACATCTTTGTCATTTTAAACTAAATTAGACATCTTAATCTATAGAACTTTTTGTTTTTCATTTGAAAAGTAAATCTGAATTTATTACTAATAGACCTCATACGCATGCGTGCTAGGAATAGAGGGAATCTCTCCCTCTTTTTTAGACGTTCGGAATGAATTAACGGAACAAATTAGGGAGTACGGAAATTATTTGTTAAAAAATAAGGATAACATAGAGTATATTGACGAATTTTTCTGACAGTATATATCCGAAGTAAGGAACGTTTTTCATTAAATAAGGATAGTAATACTTTAAAAAATTCTGGTACTAATATATATGTATATATACAGTAAGAAGAGGGTACGAGAGGTTTCGATGATTGATATGTTATTGTTTATCACATCTGCAAAAATATTACTTAAAACTATTTTATCGTGGCCGAAGAAAGCTGGTAGATAAATGTAGATAAGTGAATCTGGTGTTTTAGTGGTTTCTTCAACTAATTAAAAATACAAAAGAACAGGAACATCACATTTTATTACCGTGCACTTTCACTGTCACTCCACACATCCCTCAATCTCCATCACTCGATAATAAATACAGAATTGTTCTTGATTCATACATTTCCATCAGAAAAAAAATTGCACCACAAAAAACAAGTTATCCTTTCTGAATCCATATCACCATAAATAATAAAAGAATAACAAGTTGGATGTAGATTCCGCCATTGCAAAATTAAGTTTCGCCTCCGATTTAAAAAAAAAAAAAAAAAAAAAAAAATCGGCAGACGTTTTTTAGAAGGGCGACCCCGTTTAGATTGCAATGAACTAACTTCATTTTTCTTATGTTTATCAATACAATAGCAAACAGAACGGCGTGAAATATCCAATTGAATAGCAATTTCTCTCTGAGACATTGGAATTGCGGAATAATAAAGAGATACAATTTCATGTACTACTTCTTCATTGACTAGATTCATCAAAGACGGATTTTTTCTTTAGTTTAAACGCTTTTTTATAGACTCTAGGTAAAATGAAATGGAATTTAACAATAAAACGAGTGGAATCCCGTCGAATTCGACGAGTGAAATGTTTAAAAGACCCGATCGATTTGGTTTAAAAAAAAAGCAAAAGTAATTACATTATTGAATCAATATATAATAAATATATTTACAATCTAAATGTCAAATTTTCCAGTTACAATTTTGCAAGCAAAGATTCGTACATCTTCAGTTAAAATTGTAATCTGAGTGCCGGCGAAATCAAGAAATTTTATTTTATATGCACTCACACAAAAATAGTTTTATTAAAAAAAATAATAATTCCATTTTTACTGTGACATTTTTTTCACTAACTGAAGTCATCGGAATGTAAAATCTTAATCTCAGTGTCCATAATAAAAAGAAATCTTGAAATGTAATATCGGGTACTACTAGGTTAACTCATCGACCAAAAAATTATCGCCAAACTATAAGAATAAATGCCAATAATGGATGATTGTCACATTCAATGACATTAAATACGATTCATGTGTTTAAAATATCATTAAGTGATTTTTATTTCGACTTTTTATTAATATTTTTATTAATATTCTAATTATTTGTTTTTTCGTTGTTTAAAATAAAAATTATGTCAATATGTATAACTTGGCTATTAGTTTGGCGATTTGCATAATTTGGCGAAATTGGTCGACGGGATAACATAGTAGTACCTAATATTCTTATGAGTAAAGATGTTTTAAATAGTGACGTCATTTTCTCTTCAAATGTTTTTAAAAGTCACTGTTATTAGTAATATGAAAAAGGCATTGGTAATAATATTGTAATTCCCATTTATCTGGTAGCTGAATTACATCATTTTCCTCATTTGAAAATTTTCTTATTTTGCTTTAGACATTATTTTTTATCATACATTATTTTCTGTTACTTTATATACATTATTAATATTATTTTTCAGTAAATATATATATATATATATATATATATTTTACCTCAATTTGTGCATAATTATACGCAATCATTTTGGAAAATAAATTTTTATTATCGAGAGAAAAGCTAAACTGAGTTGCCACCATTTTGAACAAATATCGTAAAAAACCATTTAAAATTAAAAATAAAATATAAAAATGGAAATAAATTAGAAAATAGCTAAAATGGGCACAACTACAAACAAATAGCTTTCATTTAAAAAAAATAATTATCAAAATCGGTTGAGTAGAAAATTTAGGGCTGATGACACGACATTTTTTAGCTTGTCTGAAAGAAATAGCATCAAAGGCTAAAAAGGTGTCTGTGCAAAGCTATTTCAGGAAAAATATCGCAATATTCTAAAAATAATCGGAGACGAACCGTGAGTACTTTAACATTAGGAAGGTCAGTAGATTCTGCTCGATCCGAAAGAACCAACTGACTCTCTCAAAAATTCTCACATAAATCGGCCCTCCCCTCTGACGTATTGCTTTTCAAAATCCACTAATATTGATTCAAGTGTAGTTGTAATTTACTTCGCGCCCTTCCATTGGTTTATGGGTGGGGCTAGACGTAAGGATTCTTTACTAATCATGCAAGAGTAAATTTCCCCATGCGGTTCAGTCCAGCGCAGACGATTATTAAATAAATAAAACAAAATTAAAGTTTTCGATAAATGTTTTATTCTAAAAAGGAAAATAGATTAATGGAATAATTTTAATATTTCGAAATAAGATATTGACATTTAAGTAATACAGTTTAGTTCTTTTTACGAAAATAAATAATATATTATGCTGAATTAAAGAAAAAATAAAAAGAGAACTTTAGCCGATAATTAAATATTAGTAGATTGCGGAAACTAATAATGAAATTTTTTCTTATAAGAATTTAGAACGAAATCAAAACGAGAAAATGGCGAAAGTTTTTTTATTATTACATACATATATTTTTTATCTAATTATCTAATAGACCCCATACGCATGCGTGCTAGTAATAAACGGAATCTCTTTCTCTTTTTTAGAAGTTCGGAATGGATTCACGGATCAAATATGTTTTCAGGGAGTAGGGAAATTATTTGTGAAAAGATAACGATAACTTAGTGTATGTTGACAAAATCTTCTGACAGTGTATATTCGAACTAAAGACAGTTTTTAATTAAATAAGGAAAATAATACTTTTAAAAAATCGTGGTACTAAAATAAATAAGTATTTATTTTAATTTCTTATGCGTAAGAACTCTGATTTATGTGATAAATTCTAATTAAAGTAGTATGCTCTTTTACTGCAACTAGGCATTGTATTACACAAACATATTATTAAAATCTATTTTTAGGTTTTAAAACCCAGTAAAAGGAAGTGTACCCTCCCGTGCCATTATTTATATCTAAACAGTCCTTGTCTTTAAGGGTTATTATATCGGGTAATTACCGATGATTTTTTTTTATTATTATTATCAACAGTTCTTATAGTTCTAATACGATAGATACCTCCATCGCTTCTCAACTCCTTTTTTCAATGCCCACAAATCAAAATTTGTGTGCAATAGAGACATCTGCTTTTCTCAAAAACTATCTGATCTAGAGTAATCACTATAGTTCTCCTGCACAGTTAAAAGTAATATCTATCACTTCAATGTTTTCATAATTTTAATTTCAGTTGATTAGAGTTCAGTTGGAATTAGATGGGGGAGAACATATATTTGTTCTGTATTTTCGAATATATCTCTTAAAATATAATACTTAAAATTAAAAGAAATATATTTTTAAATTCAGCGTAATTAAAGCTTTCACAGAATACCCCACACGATGTGCAAAGGAAATATTTATTTCTTCAAGTAATTTAGTTATCCCCCTATCACGTTCCTACACATATTTGTCAATGTTTAATAAATTGTAAATATATGGGTCAATAGTCCTTGTTACATCCCTCAACTCCAGCGTTTCATAATTAATGAGTAACATGACTGTGACGACCGGACAGACAGACACAGAGAGATCTTATAAGGGTTCCGTTTTCACTTTGTAACTAAGGAACGCTAAAAGTAATAAATGGTTTTTTCTTGTTTAAATCATTGTCTTTTATAATGAATCCTAATATCTAAAAACTATTTTTCATAATATTCCAAAATTATTAGTTACTAACTATCAGATGTTTTCATCCTCATTAAAACTTCGGCGTTACTCCGACTTGATTATTTAAAATGTAAAATTATAATAATAGTTTTAAGTTTTTACATCTTATTCTAAAAATAAATGAACTTATGTTTTTGTGTTTTCTTGTTTGAACATTTGTCTATTATGATGAATCCCCAGATCTGAAAACAATTTTCCGTATACACTCAAAATTATTATTTTTATTTAAGTTTGAATATTAAATTTTCTTTGATTTAAAACAGTGAATTTCTTTCTATTTGGCATGCTTTGAGAAATATTAGCATCATGAGTTTAGTTTCAATAAACTTTTTCAGTAGTTATTTTTTTATACATTTTACATTTATTAGTTGTTATTATTAATTATTTTTTTTATTTTATTAATTATTTTGTAGCTTTAGTCAATGTTTCAGTAGTCAGTATATATTAGATTTTCTATATATGATATATAGATAAGAACGTTGTTCTTTTTTAATTACATTTTTAAATTTTATACAGTGAAACTCGTTTAAGATACGAATAAAGGGACCGAGAGCATTTCGTATCTTAAGCGGGATCGTATCTTATCCGGCTTTCATAGATTCTCAAAACATAATGCATATAAAAACAGTGTACATTGTTATTAATGTATTTTAGGCCTTTCTAACTCTTATTTTATCAATTTCTAACAATTTTTAGATAGTCTAGAAAATTTGAGTTTAAGATATTAAGATAAAGAATAATTTTATTTTTCTCCAAAATTTTATTGCATATCTGTTTATACAGTAAAAAAAAAAAAAAAATAAATGCCTTTATACAGTAATCTCCGCCAAATTAAAAAAAAGAAGACAATAAAACAAAATTTTTGTTAATTTTTAGAAAACAGTAACTAAAATACATTACGTACTTAAAGAGGAATAATAATAAATTTTCAAAATAATTTTTTGAAAGACAAACTAAATGTATGCAAGGAACAATAATTATTTGATACATCATAAAAATTTTGATGTAGTTTCAGTTTCTTGAGAAAAAGTCGTTTACCTTGGTTTAGTGCATCTTAGGGCTTGGTACATCTATTTCTTCACCGCGTCGTCTTTTAAAGCTGCTACCATATTCACAAACTTTACGAGTAACAAACTTTCAGCCGATTTTAACCCAAATTTTGCCCATTCAAAGTTAGAAAAAGGTTACAATTGTCTTGGGAAAAAGACGGAGGAAAAGTGCGAAAACTGGTACTACTAGTACCAGCCGTTAATATTTATCGTCTATTCGTACCAATCGCTTATCTCTGATTCGTTGAAATGCTCGTTGTTGGATGAAACGTCTCGGCTGGCGGATACTTTTTTCGGAACTGTGGAAAAAGAGCTCGGGGACATTGCTGTTTGCTATCACACTGGGTGTTGTGAGGATATTCAGCGAAAATTTGGAGGAAATCAAGTGTTGGCTCAGAAGTTGCTCGAAATGCTTTTGAATCTTATAGCAGCTTATTTTTTCTGAAGAGCTAGGTTTATCGAAACTTTTGACGTCCGCGATTATATCCGCGATAGAACGAACTTCACTTGTTACAATCATCTGATCGTTAATTTTGACAAATAAATCCCAATTTTTCCATTTTTCTTGATACTGATCTTATTCTGTGATGTTAAGATTTGGTAAAGTGCCTCGAAAAAGCAAGTGACAAAAAGAAATTCACAAAAAAGGCACTCCTGAGGGTGATTTATAGTAATGAAAATAATATGATAATAAAAAGCAGCTAGATAAGTTATACAAAAAACAAAGAGCAGACAAAAGCATAAAAATATCGATGGATTTCCCCAACTTCTTTCACATCCATTCAGGAGAATGAGCAACCAATGAAATTTCTGATCCATACACTGCTACGTAAAGAGTAGTGTGATGGTAAAAGAAATAAAAGCGGTAGTTGGTTAAAAAAAGAGGGAGCTAATCAGAAATCAGCTTGTAAAAGCAGTGGAAAAAACATATTTTAGAAAGAAAAACGGTAAAAAGATAGTGTCTTATAAAAAAAATAATAAATAAAAAAAATAAGATTTTACATGTTTTGTCCCAAATACACGTGATAAACGGATTACATAAGCACCATTTCGTATATTAAGCGGGTGTTTTGGCATCAACGGACCAATTTTCTTCGTATATTAAGCGGGATCGTATTTTATGCGTACGTTTATTAAGCGGGTAATTTTACACAGCTTTAATAGGCAGTTTTCAAGGGACCGAAGATAATTCGTATATTAAGCGGGATCGTATCTTAAGCGGGCGTATCTTAAACGAGTTTCACTGTATCAAATATTACGTAGTGCAGTGAAATTGTAAGTTAATATATTCTACTTATGGTACTTCCAATCAACGGCATTAAGAGCAAAAGTTATCTATATGTTCAAAATGTACCATAAATAAATTTAAATATAAAGTAATCTCTCTCTCTCTCTATATATATATGCGCTCTTATTTCATGAAATACGAATCCCCAAATGGATGTTAAGAAACAAGTGGACTATTTCAATGAACCCTTAATGAAAAGCATAAAATGAATTTTCCAAGAGAATAGGTTAAATCTCAACACATTCGAATAAAGCTCAGCTAGTTCGAAATTTTTACCAAATCAATGAATTTAGTTAAATAGAACTACTTAAAATGCACCCTTTGTACGAAAAAAAGATAATTTTTTCATTATTTCATTTTTAATTAAATCTCCCAAATGAGTTTACTTTATAAAAACAATGGTAGTTTAAAAAACATTCAAATTAAAATAAAAAATACATACGGTAAGTAAATTGATACAATTTATTTGAAAAATTAAATTACATTTTTTTCTTCTAGCTCAGATTTCTTTCATTATCTGAATATATTAAATATAAAATTAATATCGGTAATTTTTTCCGGTGTAAATTAAAAAAAAAATTAAGCCGGGTTTCTTGATTAAAATTTATTTTAGAAAAACAAAATTTTCTATTTTTAATTTTACTTTAACTGAATAAAATTTTTAAAGGAGACCAAAATTACTGACAAACTCGAAAATTAAATGAAAAAGGTATGGTTTAGACAAAAGTTTTCATCATTAGAAAAAAAAAAAAACGAGTTTTAAAGTTTATTTATATATGAATCTGTTCTAAAAAACTTCAAATATGAATCCAAAATAAATTGTTCATGAACCATTTAGTTGTCGCAAACAGATAAAGAACATTAATTATCTGTATTTATATTGTAATGAATGCTATATTACAGATCTATTGACTTGCAAACTATAGTGAACTTTAAAACAGGTGTTTCATATTGATTCTGTTGGAAACTACTTTATATATTCTTAAGTTAAAATATCAGTATAAATTATATAAAAATGATGCTCTGTAAGTGAATTCAGTTTCAGGTTATATATGTTCAGTATTTATTGTGCTATTTTGTTGCGCATTCCACCTTAGAGTAATTTAGTGAAGTTCTATATTTGATCACACATAACGTATATACATGAGAAACATTTTTGTTATAATCGCCTCACATACTTCATATAATTTATTTCGAGTTTATATCAAAAGTTGAATAGTGTTAACACGTTCGCTGCCGCTTACATGAAGATGTAATGATAGTTAACACCGCACTGTAGAAGTGGGTTTTTCCTAGAAGCCGATTTACTTTTTATAACAAAGAATCAGTGAAAGATTTTCCCGCGCCATCGCGAGATTGGCCATTGGACATCAACCCACATCACGCGCTGGCGCGTGAGTGACCCTTTAACTTTGGCGCCTTATCACGCGTTATCGCGTGAGCGGCAGCGAACTTCTTAATCTATACGAATTATCGATACAAAAGCATACCTATACAAATTTTCTTAAGAAAAATTTGAAATTTGGTTTTATTTTGAAACACTTAATATACATATATATTTAAAATCTTATATTTTATTACTTACATTAGTAAAAAAAAAAGAAAAAAAACAAGCATGTTCTTTTTTATAGCAAAGTTATAAATTAATGGTCAGCATTATTTTATAATGCTTTTTTTAGTAGAGCCTTTGGATCAGGTGGGAATATTAAAAACGGATTATATTTTATTCATATTTTTACCTACTTTTTACTAATTCCTGTTTATGAATATTTATTCCATCTCCAAAGCAGAGGTAATCAATTTTAAAATGATTTTTTTCGCTTTTTTCTTTTTAACAATTTAATTTGCAAAATATAATCTTCTTAAAAAGTATTAAATTTGTTTAAAATGGAATTTTCCTTATTATTTAAATATAGATCCATAAATTCTTTCTGCAAAACATTTTTTTACAGCAAAAAAGCGTAGTTAAAAAATATCGTCAGCGGTATATTAGAACCGTGTATGTTTATTTAATTGTTATTTTTTTTATATTTTTTTTCAGATACCTTACAAATGTTATGGAAGATATTTTATATTCTATGAGTTAAAATATGAATATTTTTCCGAGTGTTTTCAAAACAAAGAGCTTTCGAAATGCTATGCAACATTGTTAAAAATTTACTATTTACTTTTTAAGTTTTAGAATTAAATATTCATAACCTGAAAAAAAAAACATAACCAAATAAACAAGTTTCAGACTTCTATAAATAATTTTAATATGTCTTTCGCTAATTTTTAATACTTTCAAATAAAGTAGAACAAATTTTACTTTTTTTTTTTTTTTTTTGCCTGTCTTGATTATTTTAACAGTCGTAAAGGGTTTCGCATCATCTTGTAACTAACGTATGTTATGGAAGTTTGATTCATACTGATCTCCATTTAAAATAAATATATAGCCTTAACAGTTTATATTGATAGACAAAATAATTTCGTTATATTGTACTTTCTATAAAAAAAATATTTTTTTCGCAGTTTGATGAAATGAATTCAAATTACTCCATACAGGTAATTTCATCAACGAATTTGAAATTAAGAAGACAAATATCTATTTAGAAAAATGCATTTATAATTTTCTTTTTGAGTCACACAAAATAATTTCGTTATATTGTGCTCTATAGGGATTTTGTTTTCGCATTTTGATGAAATGAAATAAAATTAGTCCGTAGAAATAAATTTATCAATAAATTTGAAAGGAACATGTATCGAAAGAGTACAGGGTAATCTACAAACTTATAAATACAGGACGTACAAATTAACTTTCATCGCACAATGGTGTATAGGGTTGAGAAATGAATTGGAAAGCAACTTGGAATTGATAGAGTATAGAGTAGTCTGCGTTCGTTTATCGGGACGCACAAATTATTTTCATTGCACTATGATCTGCCCCTAGCCATTAAATTAAATTATTATTTTTTTTTGGCTGTACTTCGTGTAAAATTAAATTTCGTGCTATTAAATTTTCAAAGAAAATTTTCAAGGAAAACTTTTAAACTTAAGTGGTAAGAGACTACCCGCTGGCACGTAGATTTTTTAACTTTCTGGATATGAAAATGAATTAAAAGCAACATTATATCGATGAAGTATAGAGTAAGCTGCGTTGGTTTATCAGGACGTATCTTTGAATTTTGTTGCACCATACGTATGGAGTTAGGGAAATAAACTGGAAAGCAGTATGCTACTGATAGAGTTCAGAGTAAGTTGAATTAATTTATCGGGACATAAAATTTTATTTCTTTACACTCTAATCTACTTGCTTAGGGGAATTATTTGCATTGAACTTAATTTTAGATATTGTATTACTTTAAACATAATGTAATTGAAGTTTTTTTTTCTGAGGATAATACCAGGGGAAGGTGGAGGTCCTCAGAAGTATTTTGACTTTTTTTATTTTTAAAAGAATTTTCAAAATTTTAAAAGAATTTGAAAAGATTGAAAAAAAATTGAAAAGATTTTATAAAACTTTATGATTTTATACACACCATATATTTGTCTTAAAATTTTATATAAATAATTTGCATGGGAATTATTGAATTACAAATAAAATGAAAATAGGACCGAGTACACCACTAGCGGAGTACCTAGTTACTAAGAATGGGTAAAAAAAAACTTTTAGAAAGAAAAATCAACATTTATTAATAATAAAGCTACATATATACATTTTTAGTATATTTCATTGCTTATTAGGTTTTAAAAATAGAAAAAGTCTAAATAAACATAAAACTTCAGAACAATTACACTTACTATAACCACAAAAGACATTCAAACTTACTTATATTTGTAATTAAATTTATTTTTAGCCAAGATTGTAATAAGTTAATTAAATACCAAACATTAACTTATTTAGCTGCCTTTCAGATCCATTAGACAATATTGTATGTGGCAGCTTGGACATATAATTTTTGTTAACTTCGAAAGCAGTAGGATCTTCTCTTTTGAACTTCCGATAGTTTAGATGTCTTTTAATTGTACTTAATAGCTTTTTTTATTTTATTGTACGTAATCTACGTTAGCAGTAATTGAAATACTAATCAGCATAAAGCATTTAATACTTTAAAACTTCATAAGCACAAAAGCATCAATGTGAATATCAACATTACCAGGATCTTCTAGTTCACCAAAGTGTTAATGAAAGACCAGATTTTTCAAATAAATCGTCTTCAGACTCTGGTGAATAATAATAAAACAATTTTTTAGCTGATTTAGACGGAAAGTGTGTTGTTTTACCTTGTATTATTTATTTCATTGTGTTTTTTTTCCCTTTCGATACAAGTTTTCTCTGGGTGTATCGATTAAAATACAGGATTTTTCCTTACGACTTCCTCTGTGGATTTGTTTTCTCGGTAGTGCTTTTGGATAAGGTACTTATAGTACTTATCATAGCAAACGCGGTATCGTTTGGTATAATATGTTTAAAAAATAAAAAATGCAAACGTCTTTTTGAAATTTCTGGCGAACCAGTTGACGTACGACAATGATTTTTTTTTTCAAAAAATAGAACTCAACGAGACGAATAAAATGATAACATGAAAAAAATCGTAGTTTACTGTAGTTTTTTATTTAACTTTTAACAAAAAAATGCAGACGTAAAATTCAACAAGCGATAGCTAACGAACCTGCGGATGGATTAACTTCATTTTTGGTTTATTTTAATCTTTTTGGAAAAACTTAAAATAGATTTTTTTCATCTTTGTATGTTTGACGATCGGGAGAAAATCGAACTTGTGTCTTAAAGCTCCTGTTGAACATCGTTTGTTGTTATTTCTGTTGCAGTTATTTTATTCATTGCCACCCACTTTAAATAAGTATAATTATTTTATTTATGTAACATAATTTATTCAAATTAAATAAATCACGTGATAAACGTGATTATTTGTTTTTATTGCGAAACATTTAGTTTCAGTTCTTTAAATAAAGTTGTGAGCGAATAGTAATTTTGTTCGTTCAACTCCTTGGTTTATTTTTCAGACATTACGTATTTTATAAAGCAATGCGATAACTTTCTTAATAATTCTAATACAAAAATAAAATTTTGTCATCTACAAATATTTTGATTTTCAATATGTAAAAGAAATCTTCAGTTTTTATCAAAAAATTTGAATGACAAGTATTAAAAAGGTTCTGGTGAGCAACAGGAATGGTTAATATGTTTTAAGTATGAAAAAGTGGCTTTCAAGTGCTTGTAATTGAGCATGATAAAGGACAAGGTGTCCGTTCTTGGCTGCAGCTAACTGTCAATGCCAAATTTGAAAAAAAAATCATATTTGCGCTTTTTCCATATAAAAGAAATTTGCGTAAAATTTTCCTGTCTTTCTTTTTAGTAAAATTTTCAATCCTGCGTTACATGTAAACTGCACTGTTGACTCTGCTGTGCAACTGCACTACAAGTCAGTTTTCTGTACAGTTCTACGCTGCGGGCATGCTTGGTGGCACTGCAATGAGCGTGACACGCTGTAGATTTAAGGTTTCTGCTACTGCTTCGTTCATGTTTAATTACGCTGCGTTTTTTCTGGCACTGCACATTTTTATCGTAATAGTGAGTAATTTCTTATGTATGGGAAAAGCCCAAATTTTTCAAATTTGGCATTGATAGTGAGCTGCAGTCAAGAAGAGACCCCTTGTCCTTTCTCATGTTCAATAAGAAGAACTTGTAAAACACTTTTTCATACTTAAAGACACATAAAAAAATTTTGTTGCTGCCCAGAGCATTTTTTAATAAAAATGTATTTGTAAATGAGTGACAATATTAGGAGGTGAAGTAAGAGTATATGGAGTTAATGGCTCAGATTCTGTGTTAGTAGACTGAGAATTTAATTGGCAGGTATAATAAATTTGCAATTGATTTTCTTCTTGGTCTTGGATCGAGCAATCTATGGCATTTGATGGTAGAAATTCCGAGTCTTGAAAAATATCTTCTTTCAGTTGGTGCAATCTACAAATCTAAAATCATCATCAGTTAATTATAACTGATGATGTAAAGGCTCATCCAACTAATTCAGCTACATCATAAATAATAGCTGTTTTTCCAATATTCCATTCATTCCTTTTACATAGCTCTATTACAAAGAATTTTGGTAAAAATCCAAAGACACATATGTCCGCCGTAGACCATAACCATACAAAATAAACCACGTTGATATGAAAAACATATTTTAAATTTTAAGATGCAATGTCGAAACGGATTTTATATCTGTATAGTTAATACTTGGCTAGTTACAGGGTAATCAAAAACCAAATACATATACAAACGTTATCTAACAATTGTCCCAGATTTTTCATAGGCCTAAAATAAAACATTAATTTGAAAAAAAATACTTGAATTTTAAAAAGATTTTTTAACATATGCATTTTATTATCAGAAATGATATTCAGGTTGTGTTCTTTGGTTCCAGTCCAACCTTTCATTAGGTTCAAGGTACACAGTGTGACACTTAAAAACGAAACTGCCAATCATGATGTTAAGGTTAGGCCTAGCTTTATTTAAAGCACATGATGTAATAGCTAGAACATTACTTTAGGATACTTAATCCTCATTTTAAAAAAAGTTAGAGATTTTTGGTGTAAACATAACATAGAAATATCTAAAAAAAATTAGATACGTTTTAGTATAAAAATAGTATAGAAATACCTAAAAAAAATTACTTTTAAAATGTGAATTTCCTTTTTTAAAAACTGTACGATATGTTGAGCTTCAAAACAAATTACAAGAATTTAAATGAGACCTCTGGTAGCAAATATGCAGCAAGCGTAGGAATTTTCACAGCTATATGTTTACGAACAGAATATTAATCAGGATTATATGTAACAATACTATGCAGATAAATGCGTATGAACAGAATATAAAGCAGAAATGTATGTATTTACCTCAACACATTATTATGTTCAGACCTTTTCAATTTTGATAATATATTTTTTATAATATGAAAGTTTCAATATCAGAATCGGTTCAATCCGGTTCCGAAAAGTAAAATATTATTCAAAGATAAATCTGAAACCAAAATTGAAAAAGTTAGAAAATAGTCAAGTTCGTTCGTACTTAGCTGTCCTATGCAAAAACTAAATCTTGTGAAATGATTAAAATTTGAGCGAGATGTCTTTTTTCATAGGGTAGTGTTGGTTCTTAAGCCGCTTTATGTGCCATTGAACTACATAGGAAAGTGTGCGTTATGAAAATTTCCCACTACGACGCATATTTGGCTATTTGCTATGTCGATTCTTTATTATTAACCCGGGAGAACGCGCGCTTACCCAGAATACGAATGGTTTAACTTCGTCACCAATAAAATCAAATTATAACAGTCACTTTATTTAGACGGAGATAATTCTTACAGATTTTGCGATAAAATAGGTTGAAGAATACTTAAAAAAAATAGTGATTGCAATTGTAAAAACCATACGCACTCCGGGTCATTTAGGCCCTGCGCGCGTCCTTAATTAAATTTAAACGCTTTTACACATATAAGCAAATAATATTTTGTATCATCAATACTCCTCTTTTAATATCTAAATTACGCTTTTATTTTTTCAGAATGCAATCAAGGAAATTTGGTTACATTTTATGCTGAAAATAATGTTTAATTTCAAATATGATATGCATTTTGTCCAGTTCTATCTACGTAAATGAATTCTTCTAAAAATTCAAATACATCTTCTCACTAAGGATTTAAAACTTGAAATTTGGTTGCATTTTTTAAGAAAAATGATTTTATTTCGATTTCGACGTAGTAAAAAAATCCTTATAAAATTAAATTTATATATATTTTTAAGTGACATAAAAATGACATGTATTTACCTTTTCAAATTCACGTTTTCAATTATAAGGGATTTATGAACCAGGAGGGTCATTCGATACAGTTGTCATTTAAGTACATATAATTTTTAAGGGCAGTTTATAACATGTTTTTACGTATTATTAAGTATTATTTATGAAATTTTTAATAAATTATAAGTTTGCGCGGTGTTTATGAAAATTCATATGAGTATTATTTAAATTTGTAAAGAAAAGTCTGAAGTAGCTCACATAATTTTTATATTTCATGAAATCTTTCACTTGCCAAGAATGCCGTGATTTTGATTTCTGATTCTTAAATACTTTTTCAAATTACATAAACATTAAAAATATATTTCAACTATATTTCAGATATTATATAAAGGAGCAATATACATTTAGACTAAAATATAACAAAAAAATACATTTCGGTTAGTATCGATTTTTTTTTTTTTTTTTGCCATGAACATTTTGTAACAAAAAGCAAAATAAAGTATTTCAAAATCGCTTTATCGCTAAAGTATAATCATATTTGTATATATGTATTTATTTGCGCATAAATATCCTCCGCACTCTATATATAAGTATACTACCTCAAAAAACTTTAGAAAAAGACCCTCATTCCGCGCGGTGCACAGTGGGGTAAAAAATTAAAAAGCTGGCCAAAAGTCGAAAAATGAATTTGCGATTTAGGTAATTTTGATTATATAGGTGACTAGAATAATATTTGGAGAGTTAGAAGCTATATTTTAGAAAAAATTTGTGCTTTGAACTGACACCCCTGCTTTACTTCAAAAATGATACTTGAAGGAGTATCATCTGGAGGGAACAAAGAGAGCAAAACAACAGTTTATCTAAACGCGCGCTACATTTTATCATATATTCCTATTGTAATGATTTCAAGTGGATTCGTTCTGTGATGCGTGTACTTTATTAGAGTGTGTTACAAAAATTATATATAGTACATAAAAATTAATAATTTCATAATAATTTTTGATAAAATATTTTTATAATATATATATATATATATATTGCTCTCAAACATTAAAAAGTTTAAATGTTTCACAGTGTTCCATAACAAAATAAAAAAATAACAATAATAAAATAAATTGGAAATGATAGCACGGTTCTAATTCATAAAAAAAAATTCCAGCTACGATAAACAGCCATTCTGCATTTCACGCATATTTTAGTAACCTCAAGTAAAAATGCCACTTTTTTGGCAGCTACAAAAATTCAAAAAATAATTATTTAGCAGACAAATATATTTAAAATTTTTGGATTATTCATTTTTTTACAGGTTATTACCCGTTATATTACAAATAAGTACTATAATTATAAGGGTAAATTAATTTGACAAATAAGTTAAGTAACGAAAAAAATGGGCATAAATCTCCATTATTAACTCGACAGAATTACATTTTCTTATCTTAATAGGTGATAGTTTTGTTCATTCTATTGTAATTAGATGAATTATCTTGTCAATTCCAATCTGTGCTGGATCATACTGCTAAGTGCATTTTAGGTGGATTTTGTATGAAATACTCCTATTGCGGTTACTACTATGTTGGAATTTTCTGAAAAAAATTGTAGATCTACGCCGATCATGACCTCAAGACCCCAAAACTACCATCAGTTAATTTTTTTATATCTATATGTCTATATATATATCTATCTATCTATATCTATAGCTATCTGTCTATCTATCTATCTATCTATCTATCTATCTATATATATATATATATATATATATATATATATATATATACATATATATATATATATATATATATATATATATATATATCACTTTCTTCTGGATATAACTTCTATAATTCTGCTTCAATCTCTTCCAAATTGATACATAAAATCAAGGGGTATAAAATCTCGGCTACGTTCGTTAATGGGCAAAATCGGACCAAGGGGGTAGAAATAGAGAGTGTTTTTGTGAAAACAGAAAAAACGTCATAACTTTTTATTAAAATAGATATAGAATTCGTTTAAAATGTATAGTACTTCTAAAAAATGGGTCAAAAGTTTGTGAATGACAGATTTTGATAAAGCTAAAAATGGGCTTAAGGGGTGAAAAAAAAACAGTGTTTATGGGAGAAAAAATTCATATAAACGTCAATTCTCAAGATATGAAAACTGACTAAATTTTTAATAAAATTATCTAAAACTTTTGTATTTACAAGTTTTTGATAGGACTATTTCTTACAGATGAAAGAAATTTATATAACAATTATATAATATGCAGTTTTGGTCGATTTTTTAATAAAGTCAGAATATATTCCAAAATATGTTGTCAAAATGGGCATTTGAGACGAATTATACTTAACATGATTCTGATAAAACCAGATTTTTCACAGAAAAAATGAAATTTTTTGTTTCAAAAGTCGCCAAATAAAGTTGATTAACTGGGTTTTATCTCTAATCATATTTTATTTCTTGTTGTTGAAATGAGCACCCTTCGAAATCTACTCCGCCTATAGGTCAAGCCAACAGGGATTTTTATTTATGGAAAAAAAAGGTGTAGCAGAAATCCAATTTCCAAGTACATCTGGATTTGATTTCCATGTGATGACGTGATAACAAATCTGGTTAAAGTACTTTTAAATAACAATTTAGCGAATGCGAATGTAGAAAATCATTTTCTAACATATTTTGCACTTCTCCCATGCCACTAGAATACATACATGCTAATAATAATTCATAAATCGCTATCTTGAAAAATCCGAGATCTTCATTTCACTAGGCAAAACAACATCTATTTTTTGTACGAAAATACGGAAGCTACCGTTAATAAAATAGATTATAATAAACATTAGATAACAAAGTTATCCCACTTAATAACAATCAGCTATAGAGATGAAGCAGTCCTTAGTAACGATTTAGTTAAATGCTCAACGTTCTACATGTCAGGCAACCACAAAACAGCTTCTTACCGATATGACATTTTTTAAATTAAAAGTGAATGAAGATCATTTACAATTTGGAATATCGACGTCACATGCTAAGATGTTTTGAGAGTGGCTTACATCTAGCATAAAAACTGGACAAGAAAAAATGGCAAGCGCCCACTCCGTATGAGAAGAAGAAATGTAAAATTGCAAAACAAAATATACAGAATTGACTTCGCTTACAATCACGACTTCTAATCGATAAACCAAAACCCGTATTTAGAAACAAAATCATGGTATTGCAGCTTGATGGTTCTTTAAAGATGTAAATATTTCTATAAACAGTTCGTAGATTTATTGAACTATATTCCTGGATCTGTATGCCTATTTCAGTGCACAAACTACTTATTAATCGCAAACATATAATATCGTCTGCATTATTGCAAATTTGGCGTCGGAAGAAGCTCAAGAAACGTGCAACAAACTAATCAAAATGTATCATGGAAATTTCTCAAAAAAAATGCAGTAGTACAAAATAAAAGAGAAGACACTTTTTACACCTTTTATAGTCATCATTTCCTTTCATTTCAACTTCAGGTAAACAAGTTGGAAATTGCACGTGAACGTAGCAAATGAGGTGCGTTCGTACGATAACGAAGTTTTAAAAATATTCAGATCTTGATGATATAGTAGCGCGTACTCCGGTTACAGTACAGTAGTCGAAATCTTTACGTTTCTGTAAAGATGCAGGAAGTAATTTTTATTACACCTCAGCAACGTATATCTTATTTATAAAATGTGAAATAGTTAAATATAATTAAAACACCCCTCAAACAATGTTTCCCCGTATAGCATTATGTAGTGGAATACTTTTGTGTGGCCCTGTAATTTAATAATAAAAATTCTTTGCATCACAGATTGTATAGAATCCATATTTTAGTATATATTTCATAGATTCATGCCAATTTTATTATGTTCGAATGAGTGTAACTTCATTAAATTGCTTTTGGAACTTTTTTCCTTTTGACCGTAATGTAATGGAATACTTTTGATTGTCCCTGTAAATGATCTATGCATTCGACTTTCATAACATTTGAAATGACTCAACAACATTACATAATAATTATATGTTTTAAATTTCAAACGATTAAAATGCATTTGAAATATTTGTCCCCATTGACCGTAATGTAACGGAATCCTTTTGATTGACTCTGTAATTGATCTATGCATCCGATTTTCATAACATTTGAAATGACTCGACAAAATTATGCAATAATTATATGTTTTAAATTTCAAACGATTAAAATGCATTTGAAACTTTTTCCCCATTGACCGTAATGTAACGGAATCCTTTTGATTGTCCCTGTAATTGATCTATCCATCCAATTTTCATAAAATTTTAAATGACTCGACAAAATTATGGTAGGGGAAGAAGGGGATACTTGAGCCATTTTTTGAATTTTATTTTTTTTGAATTTTTTATAATTTCTTAGAATAAAATAAAATATTGAAAATGAAAATTTGATATTTTTTCTTCAACTGAAAACCACTTTCAATTAATTTTGAACTATTTTTCTATGTATAATAAATGTTTATTTTTTGTTTTACATCGTGGCTCAAGTATCCCCATGGGAGGGATACTTGAGCCATGGTGAAGGGATACTTGAGCCACTACGGAAAAATACCTACAAAAGTAATTTTTTTCGCTTCATTATTGCACAAACATTTTACAGAATGTTAAATTACAAAACATAAAGTCCTTCAAAACCAATTGAGAAAACAAAGCTAGTAATAGGATCATTTTTTGTCGTTAGAACTGATTGTCGAAGGATAATTTTAACTTGAGTTATAACGACGGTAGAAACATCCTCAGTTCAGAGCCATTTAAATTTGGAATCTGCAATTCATCGGGCAAATTTCATTTTCAAAATATTAAGCACTTATCCAACAAATATTTTTACAGTTTTCTTTCTGGCATATTTTATTAATAACCAACCATCAATAGAAGGTTTTCTTTTCACATCATCGCCATCATTGACAGAATTTTCCTCTAATGATATTGTCGAACTCATGCTTTTAATTTAGTAGCTGTCGGAATTTAAGCCAGATGTATCATTCTACTATTTCAAACACTTTTTTGATTTCACAGGAAAAGTGTCTTCCTTTTTGGCTCCATGCTGGTAAGTTTGAACTGGGATTTTTGTTGCTTTTCTTGTTTTTTAAGTGCTTTTTTGCCAATTTTTCTTCAATTTTCTTAGTTAAAAAAAAAAGTTACAGCAACAGAGGTTACGATTTCAATATAAAATATTAATCTTAATATGTTATATTAAAAAATAAATATTTTAATATGTTCGACCTAACTAATTAAAGTACTAGAGATTATAGCCTGTGAAACAGTTTTAAAAAATTATTTTAATTTAATAAAAGTTAAATTGAAAACTATGTTTACATTTATCTAGATAGGCTATGTTGTTAGTCAAAATGAAAAATAAAATGGATATTTTCATTTAAAAAATATACATTTTTAAACATTTTTAGGTCGTTATTTTTTTAAGGAAAAAAAAAAATAAAATGAAAAATTATTCTCCCTTTTATCCAGAAAAAAATCTATTAGTGAATATAAGGATGGAATTTTATTTTTTGTTTGTTTCACCCATGTTTAATTTCTAGTGGGGATGTTTGAGACATGGCTCAAGTATCCCCACTCTCACTGGCTCAAGTATCCCCACTACCACTATTTTTGTTTCCCAGAGTTTTACTAAATAAAGCATGCAGCTATTAGAACTATTTTAGATTCAAAATACAATTGAAATTATGCTTATTAAATTTATGTATATAGTTCCAACTTTAAACAAAACTTTGATTACAAAAAACAAAAAAACCATGCACCCAAATATTTACTTCAGATAGGGAAAAGACAACTATTAATCACTATACTTTCAAAATGATACCAAGATGTGTGATTTCTTTTTTACATGTTCAGAACTATGAATATGTTACCGTATTGGCAGTTTTAGAAAGAAAAATTAACCAACTGTAAAGATAATAGGGGTGGCTCAAGTATCCCCTATGCTCAAGTATCCCCACTCTCCCCTATAATTATGTATTTTAAATTTCAAACGATTCGGTTTGGTAGTTTTTGCGTTGTTATATGCGGACGGACAGACGGACAGACAGACAGACGGACAGACAGACAGACGGACAGCCAGACGGACGGACTGAGCGAAAACAATAGGTGCTACCCAGCAAACACAGAACTAACAGATTGGTACAAAAATGATATCTTCCGACAAGTACTAGAGGTGTTATTTCGATAACAGCGATTCGTAACCTAAAAGTATCGATTCTGTCCTTTCCTTCGATATCTTTGGCGATACTTAGATGGGCTATCTTTGTGGTGCTATAAATATGGCACCACGGCGGAAATCGGCGATATGGGTGATACGTATTCGATACAAATACGTAGGAATTCCGATATTTCTGGCATAAAAAAGCTAAAATAAGGGCACAAATTTGATACCCAATGGTAATCATTATGTACTTGTTTTTGATGCACATAGGATTATATAAATCTTGTGCCAGTCCAAAGACTTTTTATACCCATGTCGGCGGATACTTTTAATATTATTTATTTTGCAGCATCTAAACTATTTTAATCTTTCCAGGATCAAATCACTTCCATTGTTGCCAAATCACTTAAATTGCTGAAATGAAAGATACCGGAATTTACAAATATAATTTTAAACAAGAAAAAGCTAAATTTCTCTAACATTATAAACTATTTTTTAATCAAAATTCTGGTACCAATTGGGAATTTTCATAAATATACCACCTTCTTGAAAGAGTTAAAATACCTCAATTATATTAATTGGAGGAAGGGGGAGGGGGGAATTCATACATTTTTAAAAATTCTGAAGTTTCAGAATCTTAAATTGTTGCAAGATTTTCTCTAAATTAATTTTATAGAGGGGCATTGAAACGTTTTATTGCGGAAATATAAGACTGGAGAATACCCCTCCCCCAATATCTTGCAGTTATTAACTTATTTTATGAGGTAGTTTACATTTTTAACTTAATACAGAATCTCTCTGCACTGTGTTATGCTTAAAATAAAAGCCCCCCCCTTTTTTTTTGGTTATTTTGTATAAATTCTTCCTTCATTCAGTTTCATATATGCATTTCATTTTTATCATATTAAGGAAAAAAAAAACCCCTAGCTTTTCCGATATCAACTTTAAATTGTCCAGGAAACATATACATAGAAACTTGTGATAAACTATTCAATTTCTGTTTTTGATTATAAAAAAACATTTATTATTGATGCTGAAATTAACATGTATATACATATTAAAGTTTTTTTTTCTGATATTGCAGATTTAATTTTTTGTTGTTTCCTCATACGATTTGTCTAAAACTCCATGTGAGAGAGAGAGAAAAAAAGAAAGGTATTTCAAAGAATTAAATACTTTTCTGACAAGAGGGGAAAGAACTAACTTTTTTAATCATGAAGCATAAAAATATTCTAATTTTTTGCTCAAATATTCAATAGTAATTTCTTTTTTATAGTAAAAATGTTTCATTCCCCCCCCCCCTACCTGCAATGGCATTTGCCTAGAGTTCCAAGTGCAATACATGAAAAATAATCAAATGTTGTTTCAAAGCAGTAGACATTTTTCTGATATGTAGGCGTGCATGTGTGTATTGGATTTAGGGGGGGGGGGGGAAGATTTCCTTTATCTTTTCAAACTAATCAGAAGCATAAAAAAATCTAGTTTCTGTTCAATAGCCATCTTGCTTTTGACTATGGGATAAGAATTATTATTAAAGATGAAATTTGCATTAAATGAAGTTTATTTACAATTATTGCAGATTTTATTGTCTTTTCCTTTTACGGGATCTGTCTTGTAATAATCCGTACACAATAGAGGGGGAAAAAAGTAGGGGTTAACAGAGATTTTCCCCTCTTGAACAATGAAGTACTTTTGTGATAACATTTTTCATCGCAAATATATTCTTGAATTTTTGTTTTCATCACATTCAATATAATATTGATGCACTCCAAAAATAATCCAATAAATTATTAAGTTAACAACATTTTGTTGCTAAAATGCATAAACCATTTAAATAGCAAGAAATAAATAAAATTTAGACAATACCAATTTTGGAAGGAGGTGAGTGAGAGGAAATTAAATGGAATAACTCATACTTCATAAGCTTTTATATTGAGACTTTTGTATGAAATAGAGTTAAAAATTTACTAACTATTTTAAATAGATAATAATTACACGTGCTAATCAAAATTATCTCTGCATCCATATACATGCACACACCAAATTCATCTTATCTCAAATAAAATGTGAAGCACACAAGCATAAAAAAGAAAAATCATTGCCACCCCCTCTATAACGATTATTTTCGTTCATGTCTTTAAAAAATGGAAGTTAAGTTTGATAACTGCTTAAGACATATGAAGATCAGCCGTGAAAATCAAAATTAAAATTACATTGCGTAAAATAGCAATAACACAGGAAAGAGAGACTCGATGAAGAAAATGCTCAAGTATGTATGTGGCATTTATTAAAGAGAGGTAAAACTTACACTCTCACGGGGTGACCCCCTGGTAAAAATACAGAAGCAGGAGCTCTACATCCTTACAGCAGGACAGTTAGAGATAGACTGATTCCTGACATCAAATAATGTAGCCAAAATGCGTCGAGCTAAAATGTGGTTGCCCTTAGACTATAATAACCCTATACGTATAGTTCATAAAGAAAGTTTAAATTAAAAACATGCCAACCGGACCGTTAATTTGGCGATTAAAATATCAGCGTACAAATATGCATGCCAACACTGATTGCTGAGAAAAATATTTCTAAATCCATAACACAGATGTCAGACGCCGCTTTAATATAAACAGAGCGTTAGATTTTAAGCCGAAAAAGGAGTTGTAATGTCTGTTAATTTGGAAAGGAATTAAACAAGTGACTGAGTAACTGCAAAAGGGCATATGGTTTTTAAAATATCATTCTATGTACTCTTTGAACAAACGAAAGTATGCAGGCTCAGAAAATGATTTTAGGATGAGAAAAGATTGGATTTTGATTTATTTTATTAACGGCCTCGGTTAAACATATATAACTGCAATTTCAAGGAAAGAGATAAATATATTCTTTTTAGAAAGTAAAAATGATGTTTAATTGATTTGAAATTGGGAAAGATAATTTTAATTTTAAATTTGAAAATTTAAATTTAAAAAAAGAAGCTAATAATAATATGTGATGTTATGTTACTTTCGACATCACATATCTCTAACATCACACCCTCCCCTTTTAATTCTGATAAACCTTATGCACTTTCTTTTCAAATTGCAGCTGGAATTAAACTAGATGACTTTAGCTATTTTCTGTTATCATCTGCCAGTTCTTGTCCTTATGTTCCACCTGAAAATACCTACCATGCTATGATAGATGAAATAAATAGACACAGACAATATAGAACAGTGCTAATGTTTTCATTCTGCTACATTTTTTATTAAACATAATTTTTGCTTACAAATTATATATTTAGTATTATTATAAACAAAAATTTCATTCATTTTTTAAAAAGTCATAGCAGAAATACAATATATTTTATATGTTAACATGAGCTTTCTCAATATATTTTCTTTAATATTCTGAAACGGGCTTTCAAGTCTTCAATCCTTTATTCTGAAGTCAGATATACTTCAAACCCGGATTCCTTCCAAGTTAGGTAAAAAAAAGTATTGCTCCAAGTTCTGGCTAATTTCTTCACCTATTTTAACAATATAAAAAATGAAACTTTAGAAAGATCAAAAATTGTAATTTGTACACACAAAATAAAATTATTAAACATATAGAAATATAATAAACAAAATAACAATTATACACCATGAAAATTTGTAAATTACACAAGACATTAACACTAAATATATAAAGAATTTTTATTCAAGATATAAAAATACTTCATACCAGAATTTTTATTTAAGACTAACTAATTTATGTGCGATTTAACCACTAGACAAAATTTTTTACTGAATATATTTTCATTATTTCATTACATGGAAGAAAATCAGCAGCTAACTGCAGCCCTTTGATAAAATTCACATTTTTCTGTTATCCTTTGAAGGCATCTGTGTTTAAGCGATCCTTTGACAAAATTGGCGTTAAAGCGATCCTTCGACGAAATTGGCATTTAAACGATCCCTTGATGACATATGTATTAAAATGATCCTTAGACAAAATTCATGTTTAAGTGATCTTTGACGACATCTGCATTTAAGCAGCAGTACAAAAAAAAAGCATTGTACTCACCATTCTAGCATAAGTGCCCCACTTCTAATATTTTTAAGTTTTAAATTGATACGCACAGCAGCACTTCAAATAAATACTGGGCCATGGTACATTGCAACTAATTTCTAGTAATTCTAGGGATGTGCCGGATATTCAGCTTCTGCCGGATATCCTGCTTATTACGCACTCAAACCGGATACTCGTTCTGGCCGAATATTTCAATATCCGGTTGCTGGATAGGGAAACTTTTTTAAATTCTGTTTTTTACATTTAAAATAACATAAAATTAATTTGCTCCTTGCCAACCTTATCGTATTAAAAAGCAATGTTAACAAAAATAAATATTTGTATATTTTTACAATTATGAAATCATGTTTATATGTGAATGAAGATATATTTAAAATATGACAATATTTTGTCATAATCTATAACAGCAATTGTAAAATCAAAACTAGAATATGTACTATAACTTCAAATTTTTTATTTCTCTTAATTGTTCTTAAAATTTCAGTAATGAAGTAATTTTATCTGTGAAAAGTTTTGTAATTTTCACCAGTCAAAATTTAACTCCAGTGTTCAATTATTCTGTCATAACTGTAGTTGCCAAAACTAGAATATCAATTGTAACTTTGTTTTGCTTTCAGTTTTAATTGCAGTAATGAAGTAGTTGACTTTTATACTTCAAGTGTTTTGTTATTAACTTTACTATTAATTTGAGTTATGAATATTAACAAAAAAGGAAGGTATAAATATCTTATCTGAAAGTTTTATAAAGTTACTGTTAATACATCAAAAATTTTGAGTCAGAAATGTGTACAATGAGGAATGGGGCCATCTTGTAAGTGCTGAAGTATTGATTAAAAACCATGTAGAAAAATAGCTTCTAGCAAAATAAAGAGTTCAATTATGAATATTCATACTCGAGATTCAAAGTGTGTTTGTTCAGAAAATCAAGAACAAAATGTAATCAAAATGGTGCTGATATTAAAGAAACACTTTAAATTTTGGGGAACATCAATTGCACAAGTTAAGCAGTCAACAATAGAAGAAATTGTGGTAAAAATCATTAAATATACAAATTGCATTTTTTAAAAAACATTTTAGTAAAAATTTTCAAAGCAATTGAATTATACCTTGTTATAAGTCCCCAGTCATGTTAAAATTGCAAGTGACCTTTTAAATAAAGTTCATTCTAAGACTTGCTGTGCAATACAAAAAGAGCTTAATAGGAAAACTAACTCTCACTCACAGTCAAGAGGAGTAACAAACATAACTATCCTATTTTGTTAATTATGCGTCAACAGGGTAATTTTTTTTTGTTGTTATGTTAGTCGATACAATGCATCTACATAAAACATCAAAACACCTACCTAAATCTGGTGATAGACTAAAGAAAAGATAGAAAACAATATGCATGTAAAGTTAGAAGTTTTATAAGTAAAATTGAAAAGGCAAAATATTAAATTTCAATATTTAATTATTACTATGCATTTTTTTAAATAACTGACTTAATAAGTGAATTAAAATCTATTAATCCTTGAATAATATAAAATTACAATATTTTTTTTCTTTAAACAAGCATAGAATTGAGACATTATTAAAATTAAATATAAGAAATTATTTGGCTGGATACAAGATATCGGGCAAATTTTGTACCAGATATCCATTATCCTGCAAAAATCCACATTTGGTACATCTCTGATTCTCTACCCAGAGTCTTGATAATTTAAAGAAATTTGTAAAAAACTTCAAAACTATTTGCTAACTGTCAAAATTTTTCCCTGAACAGTGTTTGCATGTTCGTTTATATTATCGAACTCTGCAAACAAGGAATCAAACTTTCAAACTGTAGCTACTGGACCTTAAGAATTAAATAGCAGCTTTTTCTCATAAGCAGCACTCTGCTTTTCTATTTTTTAAAATTATAGCAATTCTGTTTGCACAAATTAATCTTTTTGTAAATACAGCTGATTTTAATTTTAGTTTGTAGAAAAAATTTGCCCTACTCTTACACTTCAATGTCATTTTCCATATTTAACATTTAATAACATGTATATAATAACAGAGGGGTTCACCATATAACTTTGTCTAATGTAATGTAGTAGTAGTAGCATAAAGTTGTAAAATCAACAAATTGTTATGTTTAAAAATAAAGTAAAAAAAGTAAAACTAGAATTAATACAGTAGACTCCCTCCAATCCACAACCGTAAAATCTGCACATAATTTATGGATATGGCTAAACTTGGATTAAAACTACTTTAATTTTTCATGATATTGATGTGAATTAGTAATGTATCTTTATGAGGAAAGCTTCATTGAATAATTTAGGAAAGCTACATTTAATCTTTATAATGAATATTTAATCATATATTATTGATTATTAATTTGACTTTTTTTCTCATTTCATCAAGGATGAGATCTAATGACATTCTCTTTTTTTTTCTTTATAATTTACATGTTTCATATTATTAGATACAAATAATTTCTACTTTTCACACTTTTTTTCAACAATTAGCATTAGATATAGTGGGTTTAGGTCATTACTTTTATGCATAGGATTAAAATCAGTATGCACTAATAAACATATCTAATGCTCTAAAGATAGCTTCAAATCTATATTAATAAAATAACAAATCGCTCTGTCTGTCTGTGTGTGTGTGTGTGTGTCTGCGATAGTTAGCAAAAACTACGGTACGTACGAAGCTCAAAATTTTTATGAAAGTAGCCCAACATCTCTCCTGATGCACCTGACGCTCAGAATTTCAAAATTCTATTTATTAACTGAGTAATTAATTAAATTCCAAACCTCACTCTCATAAAAAATCGCTTTTTATTTTAGCTTTTTTCCTTTTCATTCTCTTATGGTTGGTTGGTTGCATAAAATTTTCGCAGAAATAATTTAAAAAACTGGGACTGACCTTTAAAATTCATAGACTGGCAAACTGTCAGTTTAAATGAGGATTTTTTTTTATTACAGATGCTGTACGCCATGGAGGAAAAAGATAGGTGGTGGCGAAGTAAACGGAAAAAAAGGTTTGCAATTCGAAACCATTTATCGCTGAAATTTTAATGTCTCAAAATAAAGCACGAGTAAGGAATTTTGTATTAATAAGATGGATTGGAAGAAATGAATTACAGCTGAAGCATATTTTACGAAGAAATAGCAATTTTTTTTAAATGGTTTTTTCTATTATATTATTTATTAAAATAAATATTTGCTTTTAAAATATTTGAAATTGGAAAATTAAAAATAATTAAATGTCAAAACAAAATAAATAAAATATTGAAAACATATGATTTGAAGTAAAAAATTGTATTACTAAAAGTTTTCTCTTTTTTTCAGAAATTTTTAATACTTTATAACGTAGATGAAAAATGTTTATGATTTAACAACATATTAATAATTCCATGTCAATATATAAAATATAGTGATGAAAAGATTCTTTTAAAATCATGCATGAACACTTAAATAATAATATTAATCTAAAATCTAGATTTCAGAGTGCAGACGATTTTAAGACATTAACGAAAGAATGTTGATTTTTCAAGCAAAGTCTAAAATGATGCTTCTATATTGATATTTCAAAGTCATATGATAAAAATAATCAAATAATTCTTGCCTATGATTAATCTAATTGTATCTTTCATGCATTCTGATCGTGTATTACAGGCAATAATGGCACAAAACGTTATTTTTTTTAACGAAATTTTAGTCCATCTATTCAATAACAGTTTAAAAGGTAAAAAACAAAGACAAAGAAATACTGGTTTAAACCAGTTTGAACTGATCGGAGTTTCAAAGGACATGGTTGGTGCTTATTTGGACTTAATGTAGCAGATTTTAGAGTTACATTTTTTGCGTCACCCCAAAACATTATACTGCCACTCTATTAATTTCTTTTTACTATATGGTTTTACGCATATTTTTGGCATTTCGAACATTAGAATGTGAGTCATTAGCTGTGTTGCTGTAAAAAACACTACACAACACTTTTCTATGAGTTTATTTTTTTAATCATTGATTAAATTTAAATATGTTCTATTCAATTTAAAATTGTAATATGGCTTTAATTTGTTTTTTAAACAAAAATAAAATAGCTGTTTGGCGTACAATTGTTTATATCCGCAAACGATTCATTCATCATAATAAATTATCAAATAGCAAAGTAAATTATCTATCAGAAATAGCCATAAAAAGAATAGTAGCAAAACTGATTATAAACTTAATGATTAGACTAATTTAAACATAACCCGATCCAAAACAGAAAAAAAAAAAAAAAAAAAAAAAAAAAAAAAAAAAAAACAGACCACATTCCGATCCATGATACACAAAATTTCCGTGAGTTAATATACCCGACCCTGACCTGAAAATTATGTTTGGAAAAAATTATGGATTTGATAACTGACCCGAACCAAGTCTGAATCCCGAAAAAATGTTTAAGTGAAGCATAACCCGATTCAAACAAGGAAAAATAATTTTCGTGGGTATGAAACCTGACCCGAACCTAAATATTTTCTTGAAAAAACCCGAAATATGACTCGAACGAAATCTGAAACCGATAAAAATTTTCCAGAGAACTATAACCCGATCCCAGCAAGACAAAATACTTTCCATGGTCATAAACCCGACTCAAACCTAAAAAACTCCGTTTGAAAAATCCTGAACTTTGACCCAAACCACATCTAAATCTGACCAAAGTATTCGAAAGAACTATAACCGGATTCGAGTAACACAAAATAATTTCCGTGGACATGAACCCGATACGAACCTAAAACTCCCATTCAAAAAATACCTGAAATTTGAATCGAACCAAATCTGAATCTGACAAAACTATTTCAAAGAAACGCAACCGGATCTAAACAAGACAATATATTTCCATGGACATGAACACAATCCGAACCCCAAAAAATTCTTTGAAAAAATCGCGAACTGAACGAAATCTGAACTTGGCAAAAATTTTCCAGTGAAGCATGTCCTTATTCGAACAAGACAGAATTATTTCCGTGAACATGCAAGAAGACCCGAACCCAACAGTTATATTTGAAGAAAAAACCCGAAATCTGAATTGAACCAAATCTGGACCTGACAAAAATATTCCAAAGAACTATAACCCAATCCAAGAAAGACGAAATAATTTCTATTGACATAAACCCAACTCCAACCTAAAAAATTCGATTTGAAAAAAACTGAAATTTGACCCAAACCACATCTAAATTCGACCAAAATATTCGAAAGAATCATAACTGGATTCGAGTATGACAAAATAATTTCCGTGGACATGAACGAGATCCGAAACTGAAAATTCTATTTGAAAAAATACCTGAAATTTGAATCGAACCTAATCAGAACCTGATAAAAAATATTCCAAAGAATCGTAACCGGATCTGAATAAGACAAAAAATTTTCATTCACATGAACCGAATCTGAAACTAAAAAATTTCTTTGAAAAAAATCACGAAATCTGAACTGAACCAAATCTGAACTTGAAAAAAATATTCCAGTGAAGCATGTTCTTATTCGAACAAGGCAGCATAATTTCCGAGAACACGCAAGAAAAACCGAACCCAAAAATTCAATTTGAAGAAAAAGCCGAAATCTGAATTGAAACAAATCTGTTCCCGACAAAAATATTCCAAAGAACCATAACTGTATCCGAGCAAGGCAAAATAATTTCCATGGACATGAATAGGACCCGAACATTAAAACTCAATATAAAAAAAAATACCTAAAATCTGAACCGAACGAAATCTGAACCTGACAAAAAATGTTCTAATGATTCATGACCAGATCCGAACAAGACAAAATAATTTCCATGGACATGAAACCAATATATGCTTTGGTAACATTTAGGTTGCAATTACATTACGGTAAGTCTTTGATTATATTTAATTTCCCGTTAGGTTACAGTTAGGTCACGGTTAAGTTAAAGTTAGGTTAAAGTTAAATTGCATTTATGTTATGGTTAGAATAAGGATATGTTACAATAAAGTGAAGGCTAGGTTACATTTATGTTATATTTAATTTACGGTAAGGTACTGTTAAGTCAAAGTTAGATTACAGGCAGGTTATGGTTACGGTACAAAAGTTTACGGGTAGGAATTTATCCATAGAGTGAGCATTACGCATGATTTGATTAAAAATAACACTTACTTTTGTTAAATGGCTCTGAAATTGTAATACTACATACCAACATTTCAGCTACCAGTGAGTATCGATTTCATTCATTGTATAGTCGGATTTAAGAGTGATATAATTAGTTTGAAATTCAAAATATTTCACTTGGGATTTCTATGTGAAAAAAAAAATAATTAGTTACATGACTTAACAGTGATTTTTGATAAATATCAACACTTTAACACAAAAATCACGCAGGATACATATTCCCTCCCGCGTTTCTCATCGCTCATTTTGAGTATTTTTAGAGCTTAACATTAGCTGTTTTTTAAACCTATTTTTCACACAGTCAGTGGCCACGTATTTCAGACAATATATTTCTGCATGTTTCGAGTTAATGATAAAATCATACAAATTTCAAGTTCGTTTAATATTGTTAATACGGACCCGGGCAACGCCGGGCGTCAGCTAGTATATAGTAAAAAAAATATGCAGATCATTTAACAATTAATAACATAACACGATCTTTAAGATTTTGCTCAAAAGATCATTGAAGATTAGCTGTAACAGGAACTTTTCTTAATTTGGGAGATTTATTTCAGCATTAAAATCAAAATATGAAGTTGAATAAGAGTATTCAAAGACTGGATATGTTAGTTATAGCATTTTAATAACAGTCTCATTTATTTTTGTTTTTCATGTTACCTTCAGAATCTATAATGACCAAAAATGTTGACTTCAAACTGTCACTAAAAAACAAAATCCCAAGAAATATTTGAAATTTATTTGAATAACTAAATATATATATATATATCAAATTACATCCAAATGTTTATTATTAGTAATCAGAAGATTGTTTATAAAGATTTTATGAATATCAATTTTTCACTTTATACAGCAGCTTATTCTTTGAACATAAGACTATTTGCTAATACTGTTTAAATTAAAATGCATTTTTTTCCTATAAAAATTCAGAATAATAATTATTTTAAAATGCAATTACACTACTTATAATCCAATAATGTATATCTTTATCAATAAACATGCATACATATGTAGAAGGCAAAAAAATTAAAACAATTTAAACCAAAAAACCTATCCTCCCCATAAAAACCAGGTGTTTTGCCAACCCTGTATTGTATTTAATTTATTAAAGTTATATTTTTTTTTGTTAAATAAATAAATAAAAAATAACTTGCATGTTTGGACAAATGCATACTGTAGGATACTCCAATAATAAAGATACCAAGGAAGGCCTTCCCGAATTTCTCAACAAAACCACCTAAAAGAAGAAATTAAGAAAATACAATAGATACATAAAAACATTTAAATTCTTATTAATATCATTATGAATTAAATTAAAATATATGAATATATTATGCACTCAATGACCCTTTTAAACACTTTTGATGCACTGGCAGCCAATTTTAACATTTCCTATGTGCCCTGTGGTAATTTCCATAAAAACATTTCTAATTCTATTATACTTCAAACAAATCAGTATTTTAAAACAAGATTGTAAAGGTTTTGGACACAATGGTAAAATGGTTTAACCTTTAACTGCTGTGACAAAAAATTATTGCATAACTACTGTCAGCGATCTATCAGACCACTTTATCTAAAGAATGAAATGTTAAATTAACTCTCAGAATACTATTTTTGTATTAAACTACAGGACTATAATCAGTGGCGGATCCAAGGGGGGGGGGGGTCATGGGGGTCATGACCCCCCCTGGAGCTCTTCAAAGAGGGATGTACAGTGTAAGTAAAAAGTGCTAAAACAGGAACGCAAAATTTTTTGGGTGTTTGACGAAATTTGAAAATTTTCCACAAATGGTCATCGAAATTTGCGATTTTTCTTCACTTGATTAGCAAAATTCACGATTTTTTCGCACTCGATCGGTGAAATTCGCGATTTTTGCGAAGCCGATCCACGAAATTCACAATTTTTCCACGCCTAATCGACGAAATTCACAATTTTTTGGGTGTGATCGACGAAATTTGAAAAATTTCCACGAATGGTCTGCGAAATTTGCGATTTTTCTTCACTTGATTGACAAAACTCACGATTTTTCCGTGCCCAATTCCACGAAACTAGAACATTTTTCCGTTCTTGTTCGATGAAATTTTTTCAACCGCTCAAAGATTTTTTAAATTTTTCCGCGCATCATCGACAAAATTAGAGAATTTTTCGTCCCGAATCGACAAAGTTCGCGAGTTTTTTGTACTCGATCGCCCGAATCCGTGCTTTTTACGAAGCCGATCTACAATATTCGCGATAATTTCTTTCCCGATCGATGGAATTGTCAATTTTTGTTCACCATATCAATGTAATTCTCGATTTGTTTCATTCCCGATCGACTGTATTTGCGCTTTTTACGAAACTCATCGACCATATTTGCGACTTTTTCGTTCCTGGTCGACAAAATTCGCAATTTTTCTGTGCCCTACCAAAAGCGATTTTGTTGTTCCTGATCGAATAAATTCGGGCTTTTTACGAAAGCCATCGACCATATTCGGGATTTTTCCGTACCCAATCGACGAAATTCGAGCCTTTATCCTTTCTTGGTCCCTGAAATACCGTACCGAACAGTAAAATTCGCGATTCGTAACTGACTGATGAAATCTGCATTTTTTCCCCGCCTTAAATTGATAAAATCTGTAATTTTTTTCTCGCGATAAACTGATAAAACTCGCTATTGTTCTGCAGCCGCTCAAAAAAATTTTCGATTTTTCCGCGCATCATCGACAAAATCTTCGATTTTTCCTTGCCCTATCAGCGAAATTAGAGATTTTTTTGTGCCGATTTGACAAAATTTGCGAGTTTTTCGTACCCAATCGCCCGTATCGCTCTTTTTACGAAAACAATCGACTACATTCGCGATAATTTCTTTCCCGATTCACGAAATCGGCAACTTTTGCATTTCATATCAACTCGGAATTCGCGATTTTTTATTCCCAATCAAGAAAATTTGCGATTTTTCTGTTCCCGATCGAATAAATTCGCGATTTTTATGAAGCCGATCAACAAAATTGGGATTTTTTCATGCCTTATTAAAGAAATTTGCGATTTTTTCGTTCCAGATCGACAAAATTCGCGATTTTTCTGAGACATACAGACAAAATTCAAGATTTTTCGAAGGCCGATAGAGAAAACTCGCGATTTTCCAATCTACAGTTGACGATATTCGATTTTTTCGCGCTCGGTCAATGAAATTCGCGTTTTTTTCGCGTGGTAAACAGACAAAACAGACGACTTTTCTGCAACCTATGAACAAAATTTGCAATTTTTTCAAGTATTATAAAAAAATTTAGACTTTTTTTCCTTGCCCGATAAACGAAATCTGAGAATTTTCACGTCCGATCGACAAAATTCGTGATTTTTCCGTGCAACATAATAAGTAAAATTCTCATTAATTATTTGCATAAAATATTCAGTATACCGTCCCTTACTCATTAATGCAGAGTTTATAAAACTCAGGACTATTCTTAGAATTTCAGAAGCTTTTTATTCAAATTTTTCAATTTTGATGTGAATGAAGCTGATTGGTTATGGTGCACCTTAAGAAGTATTATAACAGACATATATAGCGTCTGCAATCTTGTTGATTTTATATGTTTCATTTTTATACGGTAAAGATTCAGTATAACATTACTATCGATATATCTGGAACAATACATCCGATGTAAAGGATTACTAACATGACGTAATGTTCCATAACTGGTCTTGTCACAACATGACTTTATAGAATACTTTTAGCACTAGAATTGTACTGTTGGGTTAAATTGTATTGGGGAATTGTAATTCAGGAAGAGTATTGTTCTCCAGTTCTAAATGCTGTTCATAACATTATTATGCAGTGATTTCTCTAAAGTAAAATAGAATAAATTAAAATATAAATAAAGTAAAATAGAATAAATTAACGGCAAAAACACGTAATAATAGTAAAATGATGCGGGTTTTGTTCAGAAAATGTTTTTTGTTTCTTACTTTACAGATAAAACTTGCTGATAAAGTGCTAATACTTACAATCTGAAAGTATCGAACGATCTTCATCCGAGCAAGGCGAAGGGAAGAATTACGTTTTATCATGCTCCTTCTAATTAAATATAAATTGATAAATAATCATAAATCAATAATTATCAAACAATAATTACATATTGACATCTTTAATGTTATTTTACTGCGTATGATGCAACTGGTACTCATATTGTTTGATTGTAATTCACTTTGATTTCATGACTGATTACAAGGGTCATTCGTATTAAGTCATTATTATTAGTCATTATTCGTATTATCATGGATTCACTTCACAAGTAAAAAAGTCATCTTAAAGACTAATTGATAATCTTGGCTGCTATATTCATTTAGCTCTCTGGATAAGCTATGTTCACCGCAAAAAATAACAGACATTTCGAAAAAAAGAAAATACACAGTAATTAAAAATGAAAATATATAACAACCTGTTACGAGTCATTCAAGAAACCATATAGTGTAGCTTTATCTTTAGAAGACATTGAAATTTTAATTAAGAAATTTAAAGGAGAATTTAAAAAAAATGTTATTTTATTTGATGCCTGTTGTTTTTGGAAATATTTCTCAATGTTTTAATTGTTTTTGCACCCGGGAAAATTATGTTTTCGGATTCTATTCCCTTTTTGAGCAAACTTTTTCATACTTACAACTCGATCAATTCATGTAATTGTCTCAAAATAATGTTAATTTTCATTTTAATGTTAATGCTGTTAAATACTGTATATTTATTTGTTAAATATGTATATCAAAATATTTGCCTGAAAATTGATAGTATCGTAATAAGTGATATTCCTATTCGAGAAAATTAACTATTGCACAATAAATACTAATCAGAAAGGTTTCCAGGAATGACGGGCAGTTAATGTATATTTTATCTTTATAAATTTTGATTGAAATCTCATAAATAATTAGCCTTCTGTAGTTTTTCAAGGTAAAGGAACAATTTTCGGTACTTACGGTGACTTCGAAGAAGTTATTGTATATTTTCGCTCCTGATAGTACATTTTTGTAGATTAAGACACATCTGTCATTTTTACAGTTTACGTGCAAGCTGAACTCTGGCAACGTTTAGAAGCGAACAGAACAGTAGATCTGTATCATCTGTTTCAATTTGTAAAATATTATAAATCTGATATAATTTCGAATATCATGAATACCTCAATTTGGCAGCGATGTCGTATCTCGACTTTTTGTATTTTCGTCGTAAAAATGATAATAATGTAGTTTTAATTTATGACATGTTTTTTATGATTTTTTACGTATATAAAAGATGAAACAATTGTTATACTGCTTCAAAATATCCCGTTTTCGATTTTTTTTTTTTTTTTACACATCTTAGAAATTTCTCATGAAAGAACTGTCTATAATTCGTATAATCATTCATACAACTAATCCACTAATGTCTTGACATAATTCTCATAATAGTTAAGGTATGTATGACATGAAACGCACGCAGCTGTAATACATTTACAGCTGGCAATAAATTACTTTTCTTGAAGGGAATCAGACATATATTCCATTTCTTGTAACTTCTCATTTAATGTATAAAAACGGCCGTATAAAACTACCATTACATGTTTCTCTAGTCTAAGTTTATTTTTGCACTAACTAAAGACACTACATATTTGCAAAATACTACAAATATATTATTCATTGTCGTTTATTATAGTATTTTACTAAGCATCAGATAGTTTAAGTGCTATATTTTCATTTATTCATTAATTAAATAGCATTGCATATTATTGATATTTATTTAAAAACTAACCTCAAACATGAATAAAAATTGTATTGTTAAAATATTCTAGTAATTTTACGTTTTTATTTTTTATTTTATCACGTGATTAAAGCCATTGATATTATATATTCACATCGAGATATTAAAACATGGCAAATAATGACAAAATACATGTTGAAAAAATTCATTTAACCAATATTTAAGATTTAGGGATATTCCAAGAAATTTATTAGTTTGTTATGTAAATGTACAAGTCATATACAGCAATATTATAGAACTAACTTGAAGAGAATCTCCGTTGAACATATGGCATATTCTTCTTACTTAATATTGTAACAGAAAGGATATTACCCGGTCACACTAATGGCACTGAGCTGATAGGTTATACACATTAATTCTTTATTACAGTCGTATTTTTTTAACGGATAATGTCCCTCGACAAATGAAAGAGGGATAAACTTACCCATTCCCGCGTTCAAACTTAATCATTGAATCCCCAAAACTAATCAGTTATACGGCTTATCATTATGAATCTATATCCAAAATTCAAAGCATATTGGGTAACAGCATATAACTGCATAAAAATCAATTTATTTCAGAAGGATTATCCCCCATTACTCCCTCTATACACAAGCATTAAATCCCCAAAACTATTCAACGAATCGCCATATCTGAAAGTGCCAATATCCAATATTAGAAGCAAATCGGTAATTTCTGTGTAAAACACCCATTTAAGTAAATTATGGAATCGTTTATCCCTGTTCTCTCATAACCAATCAGCACCTAAAAGTAATCATGGGGTCGCATCATCAGTATTATGCTATGCCTAAAATGAAATTTGATAATTCAGCCTGAAAAACTCATTTATCTAAATTACGCGGAGGGATTAACCCGCCATCTCTTCCCTTTAGACAAAGCCAAAAGACTACCAAAACAAATCAGGCAAGCGCCTTAAACAATAAACTTATACCTAATATTTGAAGCAAATCAGATATTTTTTATTATGAATTATTGCATTGCATACTTACATAAAGAACTGTCGGCCATATAAGCTCTCAACCATTGATAGCCTGTGAGCTAAAATACGTGACTTCTTCGTTGTTGCTGGGACGGAACGTTCTAAAAAACGAGTCAGTGGACAAATGAGACTGTTAATCAGTGGATAACATTACCTATGACAAATTCCATCTACAGCACGGAGACAAGCAAGAATGATTTAGATTTTTATTTTTGGAGCTACTGAAAAAGGTATCCTTTTTAAAAGAAAAAATTTATATTTATGGCATTTATGAAATTACATTTATTACAGTATTACATTTATGAAATGTCAGATGTTTAGCGTAAAGCAAAAACTTTTAACAAAATAAATCGTTATTTACAGTTCGAGGAAAAAAGGATCTACGCACATTACATTTACTTAAATATTATTTGGCGATTGATTTTTAAGACGATCAACTTTATGAAATATAATAAGCATAAAAAGAGTATATATATATATATATATGTGACATTTTAAAGTTAGGAGCCAAAAACATCATCGCCAGGGTCCCCGTTCTTTGCACAGAAGTCATGGCCAGCGAGGAAAAAAAAATAAAATAATAAATAAATGTAGCAGATCCAAGAAATCACTCATTGGTAGCTGTAAGTTTATTTATTCAACTGTAGTCAATATAGAGGGAAAAACTCCTTTTTGCAAACGATCTTTTACCGAAATGTCCAAAAGATATTCCATCATTTACTTCAACCAGCCGTGCTCATCGACGAAAGAACTCCAGAATATCTCTCCTTCTCATCTCGAGACTTCCACCTTTTAAAACTAAAAAGAAAATTCTAGAACTTTCTGTAATCTCAAACCAGCATCCTTTTATGTAAACAGAACTCTTGTCCAGATACGAGACTATTTTACACAGACGATAAATTTATTTAAAAAAAAAATATATATATTATTTAACCAATCTATAATCGACTCATAATTTCTTGGCAGACGATTTTTATCAATCATTAATTTTAAGAGAAAAAGAAAAGAAATGAATTTATTAATGCACACATCAAAGGTTGACGGCGGAAAAATAAATAAATAGATAAAATAAAATAATGATATTTTTTGAAAGGTATGGTTTTGGAATAAATTTATTAAGATTTTCTTAAAAAGGGTTGATAAAAACATAGAAGAAATCAGTTTTATTTGGAATATTAAGAAATAAAGTTTTAATTAAGAATATTTTTAATTTAGAGCCATCTTTTTAAATTTACGCATACTGGAATAATGTTTTTTAAGGCAAATTAAGAATTTATATCGTCTGCATACAGATTAACAGATTAGATCTAGAAACAAGATTTTAATTTAATAATTTGAAGTAAGTACGGAACATTATTATAAGAAAATTAAGGTAGTATAAAGGTTAGTTTTGACGAAAAAATTTTAAATTTGTAATATTATCCCCCCTCCTCGAAAATTTGTATGAAATTGATAGTTAAATAAAACTACAAGTTCAGACAACAGAAATATAATATTTTAGAAAAGTCAAATTTTGGAATAAAACTGTCAAACCCAGGAAGCCAAGAGATGGAAGAAAAGAAAATTAACGCAATATAAAAAATATTAGCGATTAAAATAAAATATTTAAGAGGAAATTAATCTGAATTAAATTTAGGTAGGAGCATTTCCCTGAAAGAGATACAATGCTGTTACAATATCACTTACTATTTGTAAGTGCATAGGAGATAATACATACAATAACAGTAAATAAGTTATAAATATAAATAAGCAAGAGATAAAAAATATAATAAAAACAATAACAATTCGTTCTCATGGAAGTTTAAATTATTACAATAACTTAATGCATAGGTTATTTTAAATAAAGTTCTTCAAGTGAAAAAAGTCTTTCCATTGTGTATAAAAGTCTTTTCCAATGTTCACTGAATACAGTCTCTTTAATTAAAGATCTCCAAATCTAGTTTAATCTTTGTTTTTTATGTTATGTTGGATCCAACATCTTTTAACAATCAATAAAATTTTTCTTTCAATAATATATCAATTTTTTTAATAATAAATAGCATCACTCTCAATATCAATAATAAATAATATAGAAAAATTTAAATAATAACAATAACAACAATAATAAGTGATAGTATAATAAGATTCCATATCCTAATATTTCTCAATAAGAGTATAATTAATACTAAACTTCATTATAGAAATCATAATGATAATAATAATAAAACAAGAGTATAATCAAAAGAAAATATCACAATTTGTTTATTATTGATAGGGAAAATATTGGTTGAGGATAAAAATAATTACATAGCAACTAAATAATTTTCTTATCTTCTAATAGCATAAGAAAGTATTTTTTGCTAGCCGAAAGTATAAGTAAAAAAAAATCATAATAATTCCAAAATCCAAATTAAATTAAATCTAACTATTTAGAAAATGGACTCTCAACCAGTATTTCCTTACAATAATTCCTCTCTGATACTCTTTTACAAAATTGTCAAATTTGGTTCTAAGTTTTCAATGCCAAATGTAGAATAATGTTTTATCTACACATGGTTTATAAACTTTAATAATAAAATACAAATAGGAATAAAAGGTGTCATTCTTAATTGAGAAATGGAAATAAAAATAGTGTGCTTTTTTGAAAAACTTTTAATATCTGCAGTTTTCACAATCACTGAAAATCACATATTATGTTATAGGTTTGAGTAGAATCATCAGATTTTATAACTGTTATAACATAAATATCTGCTGAATAAGTAGAATAATACTAATGTCAATAAATGAGTAAATATAGTTAGATTTAAATATACTTAAAATTAATTTATCAACATCAATTTGAAAGCCTTTACAATCAAAGTGCACACCTTATGCCTGCATAAGGAGCCCAATTTAATCCCAAAAACTCCCAAAAACAAGTAATATTCTTGTTGCGCACCAAGAACATACCTGCTAATGTTGAAAATTATGGCGATAAAATATTTAAAGAATAAGAATTAAAATTTAATCTACTGTCTTGACTTTAGTTTGATCTAGTGATTGTGATTGTATCTGAGGATTTGTTTGTTTTTTGGGTTGCTCATGAAACAGTTTAAAATCTTCTGGTGAAAAATAGGGTCTTAATTTAGAAACATGCACAATAACGGAATTCTGTCCTGTCTCATAATTAAATTTATCTATTTCATAAGTAACATCAGAAAGTTTATTTATAATTTTATATGGTCCAGAGAAAGTAGGTTCCAATTTTCGAGTGTTAGGGTATTTAAATTCTTCATAAATTACAGAGTCTTGTATTTTTAATGGGCATTCGACAAAATTTCGATCATAGAGTCTTTTACTTTTAAGGTGAAATTCCTGAGTTCGCGCTTTCGCAATTTTGAGGGCTTTGTCTACTGGAGTTGTATACATTTTAACTGCCTCACACAAAACCATTACCCTCCATTTTAAAAATCTGAATCAAAATTATCGTGAAAATTATAACTATATTTAGCTGCTAACTTTAACCAGAAATTTTATCTAATAAAACAAAAATTGTAAATATCATAGATATACCTTAAATTGGTATCAACTTTTAATTCTATTAATTTATAGATCATAAACATATTCAAAAATTTTAATTTTAGGTAATTTCTTACTTAAAATCACAAAATTTACTGAAAAAATTAATCATATTTATCAGTCAAAATTCTAGCAACAGCCTTGCACAGTTCCATCTTTCTTACTGAATTTAAATAAATTATAAGAATCCGGGAACCAAAGCTCACTGTAACCAGAAATTCTAACAAATAAAAGGAAAAACATAAATGTTAACTTAATTTTCAGCTCAAATGTTTAGTTGTAGGAACATTATCATGAAAATACTGTATTCTGAGAATAGTTCTTGATAACAAACAAATATCAATAAAATAGAAAATATACTTTTTTAAAAAATAACTTGAGCTTCTAAGTTCTTTTATACTTCATTAATATAATACGAACTTATCTTTAAACGTGCATAAAAATATCATAATAATCTTTAATATGCAATAGTAATTGTCTAAGAATACCATACTCTTCAATTTAATCCTTAAGAACAAAAATGTTTCTATCTCCAACACATAATAATGATAATAATAATACTCATAAATAGGCAAGTAAATAAAATTCACGGACAAATAATCAAATAAATAAACCTGACAAACAGAGAATAATTAATTTAAATAAATACATAAAAAGTATACAAATAATAATAATCAAAACACTACGAAAAAAAAAAATCTCACCGAAATCCTATGGGTCTCAACTATCTCGAAAAAATATTTTTCTGTTCACCAATTAACAAGAAATGGTCTTGTAATTATTATTTTTTTTTCTTCTTTTTCATCATAAGAGGACTACTTTTTATCGACCAAAGCACTTTACAGGAAAAATTCCTCTGTTTTTGTCACTCCAGAAATCATGAGACTATGGCAGTTTTTGTTTAAGAACACATCCAATAATGACGGGCAAATTATTCAGCGGTCCACAGTTTTTATTATCACTTCGTTCCATAGCCAAAACCAAAAAAGGCAGCGCAGACATAAAAGATCCTGCCGGCTCTAGAAAAGACTGTGACATTTTAAAGTTAGGAGCCAAAAACATCATCGCCAGGGTCCCCGTTCTTTGCACAGAAGTCATGGCCAGCGAGGAAAAAAAATAAAATAATAAATAAATGTAGCAGATCCAAGAAATCACTCATTGGTAGCTGTAAGTTTATTTATTCAACTGTAGTCATTATAGAGGGAAAAACTCCTTTTTGCAAACGATCTTTTACCGAAATGTCCAAAAGATATTCCATCATTTACTTCAACCAGCCGTGCTCATCGACGAAGGAACTCCAGAATATCTCTCCTTCTCATCTCGAGACTTCCACCTTTTAAAACTAAAAAGAAAATTCTAGAACTTTCTGTAATCTCAAACCAGCATCCTTTTATGTAAACAGAACTCTTGTCCAGATACGAGACTATTTTACACAGACGATAAATTTATTTAAAAAAAAATATATATTATTTAACCAATTTATAATCGACTCATAATTTCTTGGCAGACGATTTTTATCAATGATTAATTTTAAGAGAAAAAGAAAAGAAATGAATTTATTAATGCACACATCAAAGGTTGACGGCGGAAAAATAAATAAATAGATAAAATAAAATAATGATATTTTTTGAAAGGTATGGTTTTGGAATAAATTTATTAAGATTTTCTTAAAAAGGGTTGATAAAAACATAGAAGAAATCAGTTTTATTTGGAATATTAAGAAATAAAGTTTTAATTAAGAATATTTTTAATTTAGAGCCATCTTTTTAAATTTACGCATACTGGAATAATGTTTTTTAAGGCAAATTAAGAATTTATATCGTCTGCATACAGATTAACAGATTAGATCTAGAAACAAGATTTTAATTTAATAATTTGAAGTAAGTACGGAACATTATTATCAGAAAATTAAGGTAGTATAAAGGTTAGTTTTGGCGAAAAAATTTTAAATTTGTAATATATATATATATATATATATAATATATATATATATATATATATATATATAATATATATATATATATATATATACATATATATATATATATATATCCTTTTCTATTCTTATGCTTTTTATGCTTTAACTTGCAAAACATTTAGTGTCCAAGTTCTCTCCCCTCATGGTTAACAATATTTATACGTCTAAAAATTCAGTTGAATATGCTAATAGATTTCTTAACTTCAATCCAACAGGCTACACTGTGGTTTCTTTTGATGTCAAGTCGCTTTTCAATAATGTTCCGGTACAAGGTGCTTTAGATTGTTTGAAAAAAATATTAAATGAATTTCAGTATTTTCAATTTGAAATTGATAACTTGATCTCTTTAACCAGAATTTGTTTGTCTCAAAATACTTTTGTGTTTCAGGGAAATTTTTATAAAATGACAGAAGGTTTAGTTATGGGGAACCCTTTAAATCTGGTTCTGATTGATATTTACATGCATTATTTCGAAGAAAATTTATTTAAATTAAAACAGCTTCCATTTTATACTCTTTACGTAGATGATTCTTTCGCCTTACTTGATTTATAAAAACATAATGTTAACGCTGTACTCGATTTATTGAATTCACTAGACCCTTCCATTCAGTTTACTTTTGAAATTGAAACCCAACAACGGCTGGCTTTTCTGGATGTTTTAGTAATTCGTAATACTTGTGAATTTTTGACAACAGTTTACCGTAAACCATTTGCTGTCAGTTTACCCCCTCATTTTTATTCCAATCATCTCCCCACCAGAAATATGCTGCATAATTATGTAATGGAATACTTTTTTGTTGCCATGAAAATCAATATCAAATATCCTTTGCACCACAGATTGTACAGGGTGCATATTATAATCCATACATGCATATAAATTGTTTTATTTTCACAAGAATGTAATACCATTATAATACAATTGAAACTTTTTTTCCTTTTGTCATTGATGTATTGAAATCTTTTTGATTGTCCATGTAATTGAATTATGCATTCGATTTTCAGAAAATATGAACTGATTCGACAAATTCATACAATAATTATATATTTTATATTTCAAACGATTTGGTTGGTTTGAAATATAATAGTTTTGGGTTTTTATTTGCGGACAGATAGACAGATAGTTTGATGGGTTGGACGAAAAATATAGGTGCTACCTATTTACATAATTACGAACGCCTTTAAGAATCAAAGACATTTTTGCAGTGCCCAAAAACAATTCTATCTCATGGAAGTTATTTCCGAAATTACATTTTCTAATATTTTTTTTTTCTTTTCATAATTGTCTAAATTAGAGCTTTTCAACTTACCTATTTCACTCCCAAAACAAATTAATCTGAATAAATATAGTTATATTGTACGGAAAATACATTAAGATAAAAGAAGAAAGTTCCGTATAAAATAAAATAAGTATAAATACAATCTTTAATTCATTCATCTTTTTATATCATCTTAAGATAAAAATCTTAAGCATTCTCCGTATTTACGGCGAATCACTCCTAAATATATTCGAATAAAAAGAAAAAGCCTTATGTGCAAAGTTGCGCAAATTGTCTGCTGAATGGAAATCATATTTGAATTATTCATATCATAGATTGCTTTGTATATCAAAGGAATTCCTCAAAGATGGAGGAAGCATTAGAATAATATCTAATTTTTGGAATGTATTTAGTTCATGCTTTGAATGAATGTGTTTGAACACCGGATAGATATTGTGTAATAATTACCTTTTTGTATATCAATGAGTAACTAACATTTGTTGCAGATTTCTAATAGAGCATTAAGGGGTCTCAGGAGTCTTACATTTACCTTGTAGTGCAACTTAGCAACATGTCACATTTGATTTTTTTTCTCGGTTCCTATAAAACATAAATGCATAAAATTTTTAATATAGACAACTGAATATCTCTTCTATTAAAAATAATTTTTTAAATATTCTACATTGAAATTCTATTTTATTTTTTTAATGTTTAATTTTGATTAAAAAAAATTAGACTTGTATCCATTGCGTGCAGGATTCTAGCAAAACTATTAGTTCAAGAACCGCTAAAAAAGTTCATAATGGTGTAAAATTAATGTATCTTGAACTTATACCTCATTTTAAAGCAATTTATGCATTTATTTATTTAAAATTGAAATTGAAATTGAAAAAATTGAAAAAAAAATCATTTTTTATTTAAAAAATTGCCAATTATCAATAATTAATGTAATTAAAATTCTAAATTTGAGGTATAAGTTGTTCTTAAACTTAAAATGAAGATATTTACCAAGTTTCATACAAATTGCTTTATTATTTTTTGAGAAATGTTGCGCGCAGTCAAAGAACAATCTAAATTTTAAATCAAAATTAAACATAAAAAATATATAATAAAAATTCAATATAGAATGTTAAAAAAATTAATTTAAATGGAAGAGATATTAAGTTGTCTATGTTAAAAATTTTATGCATTTAAGTTTAATAGGGACTGAGAAAAAAAATCAAATGTATATGTTGCTAAATCGCACTACCAGGTAAAAAGTAAGACTCCTGAGACCCCTTAATCTACAAACAGAAAAAAACTTATCATTATTATTAGTGTTATCAATATTTTACAGTTTATTTATGTATAATCTTACTATAAATTGAATTTGAGAGAATTAAGGGTTTTAGGTGTTTGTAGGGGTTTTGATACCAGAGTTCTGGTCCTTCTGCCTGCAGATAGATTTGTTTTTCATTAAGTAAGCCAAATATTAGCTAATATATAAAGTAAGGCAAAATTTCTGATAAAAATTGCTTGAACGACCGTGATGTGCTCGAACATGTAAATAGCTATAAAAAAATAAACTTATATTAAAAATGTTTTGAAATTTTCATTAAATTCTAAACATATGAATAAAAATAAACATAATAGTGAATGATGTTCTAATTTATGTTATACTTGTTAATATTACTTGCTTCAATTAGTGTTACGTAACTGAACAAACATTTGAAATATTGGATTTTATAAATCAGGCATTCATTTTATTTTAAATGCTAATTCTTAACAGATGAAAAAAAATTAAAAATATAAATAAAACTAGGAAACCCAGTAGGGATTCCAGTATACAAAAATGTCCAAATTTACACTTGTGATCATTCGAAGAAATTTTCATAAATAATTATTGATTAATTATTTTATTAAACAATATAATAAGGATAATAGCTAACATAACAAATTGCAAACAGTTGTAGCCTATTTCTCAAAAATATATCTAAATAGTTACTATTAAATAGAATGTATTTTGATTCTGTATATAATAAATACACAGTTTGTTACACTTCTGACACACTGGTCACAAGGCTAGCTATTACTAATTATGTGGTCAAGTAAAATTATATTGGTTATAAATCAGTTATGATATCTGAATGGAAAAAAGGGTATTTTATTGTTTATATCGCTTTTTAACGTTATTTTATTTTTTAAATACATTTATGAAATATTGCTCGAATGGTCGCAAAGTGACCGAATGAACGCCCCACAAATTAAACCATTTGCTTATGGAAAAACTTTATCGAGTTTTTGCATTTAATGAACAGTTTTTTGATTGCACATTAACATCAGTTAAAATCATTTTAAAGTAAAATATGTCAATTATGTATTCAAAAATATTTTAAAATTTATTATAAACTATAACTTAGATTAGTCGCCTATCAGGAATTAATAAATGGAAAAAAACCCGCTAAAGATGTCCCTATGTTCAATAGTTTTATCATTATTTTTAATATTATTCCTATTATTATTAAAATATATTAAATATTGGTGAATTAATCGCGTAGTGGAATTATATGTTCGTTAAATTTGTGTATGTTTGTTCGTGAAGATTTAGATTTCGTATGAAATTGTAGCTGTAAAATGATGATGAAGTATACCTTGCATAAAATGCAATATTTTTACTCTTTCGGGTCCGGTTTCCGGTAATAGTACACATGTATTAAATGAATATCATTTTATTTCAAGAAAGAATTTTTTTACTGATTACATCATGTTATGTTAATATGGGTCTGCATTTACTATATGACTTCATCAAAGTTTCGGCATTTATTAACAATAACATTGATAAATATTTACTTAATTCTTATTGCACCATTTGCGACGATTTTATTTTGACATTTATTTCACGCTTTAAATTTAAAATAAAAGTTACTTCCCTGAAGGAACTATATATACTAAACCCTCAAAAATATTAGAAAATGTGATATCAATAATAATATATATAATTGTTGTAAGATAACACTTCCTAACATTTCCATAAACGCTTCCTTAGCATATTATCATATGAATATGAATTGAGTAATATGCAAAAGAAAATATATTCCAAGAAAATTATGCAAAAGAAAATTTTTCCAATATATTCCGTTATATTCCAAGCAATGAAATATTCATTAAACTCTAATTAACCTACTTGGATAGCCTGTGTAAATGTTTAAAAAAATGAGCCCGAAAGGTTTAATTATTTATAACATGGCTACACACAATAAATATTCATTAATAAAATCAAAAACCGTGTTTTTAAATTATTTAAAAATATATAAAAAAATCAGCATATTGTGAAACACTTCTAAAAATTTGCATTTCAAAGAACATTTGTTTGATATTTGTTGCTGCTGCAAAAAGGCAAATTTAGTTTAGAACTTAAAAAACAACAGTAACATGTGATATTGGTGGTCAGATGTAGTCATCCTCAATAAAACATCAGCATTACTTTTAACAAGATATTTTTTATATAAACATTTTATACTAATTTAAAATTTTATCATCGTAATAAAAAAATAGTTTTTGTTTGAATTTTTTTCGATTATATTAAATTCCAACATCTTTGTTTTCGCATATTATCAAAATTATTAGCAATTTATTACCAGATGTTGTCATCTACAGGGTGTTTCTAAATTCATGGTACAAACTTTAAGGGGTGATAGTACACATCAAGACAAATAATATTAAATAGGAAACTAAGTGTCCCAAACGTCTTCCGAAGGAGATAGGCGCCATTAAAGTTTACGGTCCAAAAATTCAAATGATTATATAAAACAGAAAAATTGGTTAATTCGTTTGCGGTTTTCACTAAAACAATTCTTTATGTCAGTATTGTCTTGAAAGTAAATTATAAAGATAAATTTCAAAAAATGCCAATAGAGGGCGCTTTAGACTTCGGAATAACGAACAACTACTTTTTACCGTTATTTTTTGCGTCTCATTAAATTTTTTTAGAAGCTTAGACATAAACTTAAGTTTTGAGCTCAAAATCTAAATCGTTGGGAGTGGTTAAGTAGCGTAAACTGAACTGTGGGGGGAGGTTCAAATTTCAAATGATTATAAAAAACGGAAAAATTGGTCAATTGATTTGCGATTTTTACTAAATTTGTTCTTTATGTCAGTATTATCGTGAAAATGAATTATAAAGACAAAATTCAAAAAATGCCGATAGAGGGCGCTTTAGATTTTGGAGTAACGTCCAACTATTTTTTACCGTTGTTTTTTGCATCTCAAAAATTATTTTAGAAGCTTAGACATAAACTTAAATTTTGAGATGAAAATCTGAATCGTTGGGAGTGGTTAAATCGCGCAAATGAACTTTGTTCAAAAGGGGGTGGGGAGGTTCAAATTTCAAATGATTATAAAAAACGGAAAAATTCGTCGATTCGTTTGTCGTTTTCGCTAAAACTATTCTTTATGTCAATATTTCCTTTAAAATAAATTTTAAAGATTAATTAAAAAAAAAATAAAGTTAGAGGGCGCCTTAAACTTTAGAGTAACCAACAACTATTTTTAACCGTTATTTTTTGTATCTAATTAAATGCTTATAAAAGTTCAAACTTAAATTTTGAGCTCAAAATCTGCAACGTTGTGAGTAATTAAGTAGCGGAAAATTGAAATGTGTTCGAGGGGTGGCGAGGGTAACATTTCAACTCTTGAACACCATTCAGTTTGCGCTTCTTAACCCCTCCCATCGGTTTAGAATTTGAGCTCAAAATTAAAATCTAAGCATTTGCAAGCATTAAATTAGATACAAAAAATAACGGTTAAAAATAGTTGTTGGTTACTCTAAACTTTAAGGAGCCCTCTAACGGTATTTTTTGAAATTAATCTTAAAAATTTATTTTCAAGGAAATATTGACATAAAGAATAGTTTTAGCGAAAATGGCAAACGAATCGACCAATTTTTCCGTTTTTTATAATCATTTCAAATTTAAACCTCCCCATCCCCATTGAACACAGTTCAGTTTGCGCTATTTAATAAATTCCAACGATTCAGATTTTCATCTCAAAATTTAAGTTTATGTCTAAGCTTCTAAAAAAATTTATGAGATGCAAAAAATAAGGGTAAACCCGCGAGTAGTCGCGACTTTTTTCACAACGTCATTTGTCGCGCTCGGTCTTTTCGCCGCTGGCCCCCCGTATACCAAATATGTAAAATAAGAAATATTTTTCACCTAATATACGTTAATAACATTACAACAAAGATATAAATTTGCAGTTTTCTTACATTATGCATTTTATTCATGAGATCTGGAGTAATTGGAAAAAATAAAAATGAGCTCACATTAGTAATTTTTACGTAGACTTTTTTGCCGATTTCAACTTTGTTTCTCAAAATGTACCTAAAAGAAAAACAGAGGTGTCCTGTTACTTCACTAAGTTGGTCGAGAAAGCTTCAAAGTCAGCTACTTGGTAGATCTCTGTTGGATTTGTAATGTGATATAAGTTAAGAGAAGATAAGTTATACGGGCGGCGAAAAGACCGACACGCGACTACTGACAGGTAAAAAATAGTTGTACGTTACTCCAAAGTCTAAAGCGTCCTCTATCGGCATTTTTTTTTGTCTTTATAATTTATTTTCACAATAATACTGACATAAAGAATAATTTTAGTGAAAATCGCAAATCAATTGACCAATTTTTCCGTTTTCTATAATCATTTGAAATTTGAACCTCCCCCCACAGTTTAGTTTACGCTACTTAACCACTCCCAAAGATTTAGATTTTGAGCTCAAAATTTAAGTTTATGTCTAAGCTTCTAAAAAAAAATTAATGAAACGCAAAAAATAACGGTAAAAAATAGTTGTTCGTTATTCCAAAGTCTAAAGCGCCCTCTATTGGTATTTTTTGAAATTTATCTTTATAATTTATTTTCAAGACAATACAGACATAAAGAATAGTTTTAGTGAAAACCGCAAACAATCGACCAATTTTTCTGTTTTTTATAATCATTTGAATTTTTGGACCCTAAACTTTAATGGCGCCTATCTCCTTCGGAAGACGTTTGGGACCCTTAGTTTCCTATTTAATATTGTTTGTCTTGATGTGTACTATCACCCATTAAAGTTTGTACCATGAATTTAGAAACACCCTGTATATTAAAACGTAAGCGTTATTCCCAAAATCTGACATATATATATATATAACAGAAATTTAATATATAAATGTTTGTATTTTAATTTCAAAAAATGTTTTTCTTCTTCTTTGAATCTTTATTATGATGAATCCCAACATCTTAAATTGTTATTCTCAAAATATTTTTTTTATTAATTATCAGATTGTGTCATCTTACATAACTCATTAGAATTACTCTCGAATACGATTTTTCAATATAGAAGTTTTATATTGATTTGAAGTATTCGAAATATATTTGAAATATCGACTTGAAAAAAAAAAATTCAAGTGCGAGTATTACTCCCACTCAGAGGATTTCGTACAATAAACATATATCTTATTAACACGTTGGGGACAAACGGCTGGTTTAAGTGTAACTTAAGATTAGAATTTTTTATTATTCCCACCAGTTATTTTTTATTGTATAGTTTACTTTTTTTCAATTGGAATATTCTCCAGATTCAAGTACAGAAAATCTTCTGTTTTGAAACACTGTTGGTTAAAGATTAAAAATGCTCTCATCGCGAACAACTTAACAGTATTATTAAAAGAAAATCGTTGATGAAAGATTAATAGGATTTTATACAAAACTAAACAATGTAAGGTTAGTTACAGCTGTATATAGTAGAAAGTATGAAAGGGTATACAATAAAAGTTCAAAGAAATATGAAGCCTAAATAATATCAAACATTGCTAGTCTCTATAGCTCTTTTCTTTTATCTTATCTTTATTTATTTATAAAGAGCTTAACTCGGTATAGTAAGAATAAAAAGGTAGTGCATATTTTAACTTCATTTCGCGTTTCACAAAACTGAATTCAACGTAGGAGTATTCTTTTTTCCCAGTGTAACTAACACAAAACCGTTGTTTAATGTTTAAATTTGGCATTGTGCTAAATAAACTTGTGTAGAAAGGAGTTCTCAAATTTTGAAACCACTTTGGTCCATGACGCCTTTTTCCCATTTAGATTTTTTTTTTACTTTTAAGTACACAAGAATCGTAATAACAGACCCAATCAATTCAGCTTAATTGTGAGCACCATAGTATTTATGAAAGATTAGCATGCATAAGGCATAATGATAAAAAATAAACATTTTAATACACAAATTTTATAATGTAGTGGCCGCTACACTCTCTCTCTCTCTCTCTCAAAAAAAAAAAAAAAACTCCTTTGTTGCACAGAAAACTGGCAGCAGTGCTGCCAGTAATTTTCTGTAAATTGACAAACATCTGTTTACTTTTTCTCTGTCAAAGAACGTAAAATATCCATCAATTCAAAAAAGTTTGGGAAAGATAAAGAGGATCAAACCACCGTTCCCACAGTTGGAAGGCGAACGCGCTGGCGACGTGCTACGGCTGTACAACAGGAAAACGCTTTGAAGTAAATGTGTTCCTTTCATATGTGGATGTGGTTAGGTCTACTTCGTTAAAGGGTTTTTAATTTTGAAGTTGATTTTGGGAATATTTCGTCTTTAATGAGATTGTGGCTGGAGTTTTTATACGATAGTTTTAATGTAATATAAAAATATGAATTTTAAATATATTTACGTAGATTGCTAGAGGTAAAATTTGACTATTCTATTTTTATTTGATAAGTTTATTTTGGAGTAATATCGATTTTTTTTTGCAATTAATTTTTTAATTAAAATATTTTTGAAATGTGTTCACGTAAAGTATATTTTAAATGAGAATATTTATTTATAAATAAATTTGTAAATTCAACTTTATTCAACTTATCCAACTTTAAGTAATAGATTTTGAGTATTTTTGAATGAATTAAGAAATTAATTGTTATTTATTTTTAAACTCGAAAACATCTTTGTCATTTTAAACTAAATTAGACATCTTAATCTATAGAACTTTTTGTTTTTCATTTGAAAAGTAAATCTGAATTTATTACTAATAGACCTCATACGCATGCGTGCTAGGAATAGAGGGAATCTCTCTCTCTTTTTTAGACGTTCGGAATGAATTAACGGAACAAATTAGGGAGTACGGAAATTATTTGTTAAAAAATAAGGATAACATAGAGTATATTGACGAATTTTTCTGACAGTATATATCCGAAGTAAGGAACGTTTTTCATTAAATAAGGATAGTAATACTTTAAAAAATTCTGGTACTAATATATATGTATATATACAGTAAGAAGAGGGTACGAGAGGCTTCGATGATTGATATGTTATTGTTTATCACATCTGCAAAAATATTACTTAAAACTATTTAATCGTGGCCGAAGAAAGCTGGTAGATAAATGTAGATAAGTGAATCTGGTGTTTTAGTGGTTTCTTCAACTAATTAAAAATACAAAAGAACAGGAACATCACATTTTATTACCGTGCACTTTCACTGTCACTCCACACATCCCTCAATCTCCATCACTCGATAATAAATACAGAATTGTTCTTGATTCATACATTTCCATCAGAAAAAAAATTGCACCACAAAAAACAAGTTATCCTTTCTGAATCCATATCACCATAAATAATAAAAGAATAACAAGTTGGATGTAGATTCCGCCATTGCAAAATTAAGTTTCGCCTCCGATTTAAAAAAAAAAAAAAAAAAAAAAAAAAAAAAAAAAAAAATCGGCAGACGTTTTTTAGAAGGGCGACCCCGTTTAGATTGCAATGAATTAACTTCATTTTTCTTATGTTTATCAATACAATAGCAAACAGAACGGCGTGAAATATCCAATTGAATAGCAATTTCTCTCTGAGACATTGGAATTGCGGAATAATAAAGAGATACAATTTCATGTACTACTTCTTCATTGACTAGATTCATCAAAGACGGATTTTTTCTTTAGTTTAAACGCTTTTTTATAGACTCTGGGTAAAATGAAATGGAATTTAACAATAAAACGAGTGGAATCCCGTCGAATTCGACGAGTGAAATGTTTAAAAGACCCGATCGATTTGGTTTAAAAAAAAAAGCAAAAGTAATTACATTATTGAATCAATATATAATAAATATATTTACAATCTAAATGTCAAATTTTCCAGTTACAATTTTGCAAGCAAAGATTCGTACATCTTCAGTTAAAATTGTAATCTGAGTGCCGGCGAAATCAAGAAATTTTATTTTATATGCACTCACACAAAAATAGTTTTATTAAAAAAATAATAATTTCATTTTTACTGTGACATTTTTTTCACTAACTGAAGTCATCGGAATGTAAAATCTTAATCTCAGTGTCCATAATAAAAAGAAATCTTGAAATGTAATATCGGGTACTACTAGGTTAACTCATCGACCAAAAAATTATCGCCAAACTATAAGAATAAATGCCAATAATGGATGATTGTCACATTCAATGACATTAAATACGATTCATGTGTTTAAAATATCATTAAGTGATTTTTATTTCGACTTTTTATTAATATTTTTATTAATATTCTAATTATTTGTTTTTTCGTTGTTTAAAATAAAAATTATGTCAATATGTATAACTTGGCTATTAGTTTGGCGATTTGCATAATTTGGCGAAATTGGTCGACGGGATAACATAGTAGTACCTAATATTCTTATGAGTAAAGATGTTTTAAATAGTGACGTCATTTTCTCTTCAAATGTTTTTAAAAGTCACTGTTATTAGTAATATGAAAAAGGCATTGGTAATAATATTGTAATTCCCATTTATCTGGTAGCTGAATTACATCATTTTCCTCATTTGAAAATTTTCTTATTTTGCTTTAGACATTATTTTTTATCATACATTATTTTCTGTTACTTTATATACATTATTAATATTATTTTTCAGTAAATATATATATATATATATATATATATATATATATATTTTACCTCAATTTGTGCATAATTATACGCAATCATTTTGGAAAATAAATTTTTATTATCGAGAGAAAAGCTAAACTGAGTTGCCACCATTTTGAACAAATATCGTAAAAAACCATTTAAAATTAAAAATAAAATATAAAAATGGAAATAAATTAGAAAATAGCTAAAATGGGCACAACTACAAACAAATAGCTTTCATTTAAAAAAAAATAATTATCAAAATCGGTTGAGTAGAAAATTTAGGGCTGATGACACGACATTTTTTAGCTTGTCTGAAAGAAATAGCATCAAAGGCTAAAAAGGTGTCTGTGCAAAGCTATTTCAGGAAAAATATCGCAATATTCTAAAAATAATCGGAGACGAACCGTGAGTACTTTAACATTAGGAAGGTCAGTAGATTCTGCTCGATCCGAAAGAACCAACTGACTCTCTCAAAAATTCTCACATAAATCGGCCCTCCCCTCTGACGTATTGCTTTTCAAAATCCACTAATATTGATTCAAGTGTAGTTGTAATTTACTTCGCGCCCTTCCATTGGTTTATGGGTGGGGCTAGACGTAAGGATTCTTTACTAATCGGCGTAGCATACAAGAGTAAATTTCCCCATGCGGTTCAGTCCAGCGCAGACGATTATTAAATAAATAAAACAAAATTAAAGTTTTCGATAAATGTTTTATTCTAAAAAGGAAAATAGATTAATGGAATAATTTTAATATTTCGAAATAAGATATTGACATTTAAGTAATACAGTTTAGTTCTTTTTACGAAAATAAATAATATATTATGCTGAATTAAAGAAAAAATAAAAAGAGAACTTTAGCCGATAATTAAATATTAGTAGATTGCGGAAACTAATAATGAAATTTTTTCTTATAAGAATTTAGAGCGAAATCAAAACGAGAAAATGGCGAAAGTTTTTTTATTATTACATACATATATTTTTTATCTAATTATCTAATAGACCCCATACGCATGCGTGCTAGTAATAAACGGAATCTCTTTCTCTTTTTTAGAAGTTCGGAATGGATTCACGGATCAAATATGTTTTCAGGGAGTAGGGAAATTATTTGTGAAAAGATAACGATAACTTAGTGTATGTTGACAAAATCTTCTGACAGTGTATATTCGAACTAAAGACAGTTTTTAATTAAATAAGGAAAATAATACTTTTAAAAAATCGTGGTACTAAAATAAATAATTATTTATTTTAATTTCTTATGCGTACGAACTCTGATTTATGTGATAAATTCTAATTAAAGTAGTATGCTCTTTTACTGCAACTAGGCATTGTATTACACAAACATATTATTAAAATCTATTTTTAGGTTTTAAAACCCAGTAAAAGGAAGTGTACCCTCCCGTGCCATTATTTATATCTAAACAGTCCTTGTCTTTAAGGGTTATTATATCGGGTAATTACCGATGATTTTTTTTTATTATTATTATCAACAGTTCTTATAGTTCTAATACGATAGATACCTCCATCGCTTCTCAACTCCTTTTTTCAATGCCCACAAATCAAAATTTGTGTGCAATAGAGACATCTGCTTTTCTCAAAAACTATCTGATCTAGAGTAATCACTATAGTTCTCCTGCACAGTTAAAAGTAATATCTATCACTTCAACGTTTTCATAATTTTAATTTCAGTTGATTAGAGTTCAGTTGGAATTAGATGGGGGAGAACATATATTTGTTCTGTATTTTCGAATATATCTCTTAAAATATAATACTTAAAATTAAAAGAAATATATTTTTAAATTCAGCGTAATTAAAGCTTTCACAGAATACCCCACACGATGTGCAAAGGAAATATTTATTTCTTCAAGTAATTTAGTTATCCCCCTATCACGTTCCTACACATATTTGTCAATGTTTAATAAATTGTAAATATATGGGTCAATAGTCCTTGTTACATCCCTCAACTCCAGCGTTTCATAATTAATGAGTAACATGACTGTGACGACCGGACAGACAGACACAGAGAGATCTTATAAGGGTTCCGTTTTCACTTTGTAACTAAGGAACGCTAAAAGTAATAAATGTTTTTTTCTTGTTTAAATCATTGTCTTTTATAATGAATCCTAATATCTAAAAACTATTTTTCATAATACAGTGAAACTCGTTTAAGATACGCCCGCTTAAGATACGATCCCGCTTAATATACGAATTATCTTCGGTCCCTTGAAAACTGCCTATTAAAGCTGTGTAAAATTACCCGCTTAATAAACGTACGCATAAAATACGATCCCGCTTAATATACGAAGAAAATTGACCCGTTGATGCCAAAACACCCGCTTAATATACGAAATGGTGCTTATGTAATCCGTTTATCACGTGTATTTGGGACAAAACATGTAAAATCTTATTTTTTTTATTTATTATTTTTTTTTATAAGACACTATCTTTTTACCGTTTTTCTTTCTAAAATATGTTTTTTCCACTGCTTTTACAAGCTGATTTCTGATTAGCTCCCTCTTTTTTTAACCAACTACCGCTTTTATTTCTTTTACCATCACACTACTCTTTACGTAGCAGTGTATGGATCAGAAATTTCATTGGTTGCTCATTCTCCTGAATGGATGTGAAAGAAGTTGGGGAAATCCATCGATATTTTTATGCTTTTGTCTGCTCTTTGTTTTTTCTATAACTTATCTAGCTGCTTTTTATTATCATATTATTTTCATTACTATAAATCACCCTCAGGAGTGCCTTTTTTGTGAATTTCTTTTTGTCACTTGCTTTTTCGAGGCACTTTACCAAATCTTAACATCACAGAATAAGATCAGTATCAAGAAAAATGGAAAAATTGGGATTTATTTGTCAAAATTAACGATCAGATGATTGTAACAAGTGAAGTTCGTTCTATCGCGGATATAATCGCGGACGTCAAAAGTTTCGATAAACCTAGCTCTTCAGAAAAAATAAGCTGCTATAAGATTCAAAAGCATTTCGAGCAACTTCTGAGCCAACACTTGATTTCCTCCAAATTTTCGCTGAATATCCTCACAACACCCAGTGTGATAGCAAACAGCAATGTCCCCGAGCTCTTTTTCCACAGTTCCGAAAAAAGTATCCGCCAGCCGAGACGTTTCATCCAACAACGAGCATTTCAACGAATCAGAGATAAGCGATTGGTACGAATAGACGATAAATATTAACGGCTGGTACTAGTAGTACCAGTTTTCGCACTTTTCCTCCGTCTTTTTCCCAAGACAATTGTAACCTTTTTCTAACTTTGAATGGGCAAAATTTGGGTTAAAATCGGCTGAAAGTTTGTTACTCGTAAAGTTTGTGAATATGGTAGCAGCTTTAAAAGACGACGCGGTGAAGAAATAGATGTACCAAGCCCTAAGATGCACTAAACCAAGGTAAACGACTTTTTCTCAAGAAACTGAAACTACATCAAAATTTTTATGATGTATCAAATAATTATTGTTCCTTGCATACATTTAGTTTGTCTTTCAAAAAATTATTTTGAAAATTTATTATTATTCCTCTTTAAGTACGTAATGTATTTTAGTTACTGTTTTCTAAAAATTAACAAAAATTTTGTTTTATTGTCTTCTTTTTTTTAATTTGGCGGAGATTACTGTATAAAGGCATTTATTTTTTTTTTTTTACTGTATAAACAGATATGCAATAAAATTTTGGAGAAAAATAAAATTATTCTTTATCTTAATATCTTAAACTCAAATTTTCTAGACTATCTAAAAATTGTTAGAAATTGATAAAATAAGAGTTAGAAAGGCCTAAAATACATTAATAACAATGTACACTGTTTTTATATGCATTATGTTTTGAGAATCTATGAAAGCCGGATAAGATACGATCCCGCTTAAGATACGAAATGCTCTCGGTCCCTTTATTCGTATCTTAAACGAGTTTCACTGTATTCCAAAATTATTAGTTACTAACTATCAGATGTTTTCATCCTCATTAAAACTTCGGCGTTACTCCGACTTGATTATTTAAAATGTAAAATTATAATAATAGTTTTAAGTTTTTACATCTTATTCTAAAAATAAATGAACTTATGTTTTTGTGTTTTCTTGTTTGAACATTTGTCTATTATGATGAATCCCCAGATCTGAAAACAATTTTCCGTATACACTCAAAATTATTATTTTTATTTAAGTTTGAATATTAAATTTTCTTTGATTTAAAACAGTGAATTTCTTTCTATTTGGCATGCTTTGAGAAATATTAGCATCATGAGTTTAGTTTCAATAAACTTTTTCAGTAGTTATTTTTTTATACATTTTACATTTATTAGTTGTTATTATTAGTTATTTTTTTTATTTTATTAATTATTTTGTAGCTTCAGTCAATGTTTCAGTAGTCAGTATATATTAGATTTTCTATATATGATATATAGATAAGAACGTTGTTTTTTTTAATTACATTTTTAAATTTTATACAGTGAAACTCGTTTAAGATACGAATAAAGGGACCGAGAGCATTTCGTATCTTAAGCGGGATCGTATCTTATCCGGCTTTCATAGATTCTCAAAACATAATGCATATAAAAACAGTGTACATTGTTATTAATGTATTTTAGGCCTTTCTAACTCTTATTTTATCAATTTCTAACAATTTTTAGATAGTCTAGAAAATTTGAGTTTAAGATATTAAGATAAAGAATAATTTTATTTTTCTCCAAAATTTTATTGCATATCTGTTTATACAGTAAAAAAAAAAAAATAAATGCCTTTATACAGTAATCTCCGCCAAATTAAAAAAAAGAAGACAATAAAACAAAATTTTTGTTAATTTTTAGAAAACAGTAACTAAAATACATTACGTACTTAAAGAGGAATAATAATAAATTTTCAAAATAATTTTTTGAAAGACAAACTAAATGTATGCAAGGAACAATAATTATTTGATACATCATAAAAATTTTGATGTAGTTTCAGTTTCTTGAGAAAAAGTCGTTTACCTTGGTTTAGTGCATCTTAGGGCTTGGTACATCTATTTCTTCACCGCGTCGTCTTTTAAAGCTGCTACCATATTCACAAACTTTACGAGTAACAAACTTTCAGCCGATTTTAACCCAAATTTTGCCCATTCAAAGTTAGAAAAAGGTTACAATTGTCTTGGGAAAAAGACGGAGGAAAAGTGCGAAAACTGGTACTACTAGTACCAGCCGTTAATATTTATCGTCTATTCGTACCAATCGCTTATCTCTGATTCGTTGAAATGCTCGTTGTTGGATGAAACGTCTCGGCTGGCGGATACTTTTTTCGGAACTGTGGAAAAAGAGCTCGGGGACATTGCTGTTTGCTATCACACTGGGTGTTGTGAGGATATTCAGCGAAAATTTGGAGGAAATCAAGTGTTGGCTCAGAAGTTGCTCGAAATGCTTTTGAATCTTATAGCAGCTTATTTTTTCTGAAGAGCTAGGTTTATCGAAACTTTTGACGTCCGCGATTATATCCGCGATAGAACGAACTTCACTTGTTACAATCATCTGATCGTTAATTTTGACAAATAAATCCCAATTTTTCCATTTTTCTTGATACTGATCTTATTCTGTGATGTTAAGATTTGGTAAAGTGCCTCGAAAAAGCAAGTGACAAAAAGAAATTCACAAAAAAGGCACTCCTGAGGGTGATTTATAGTAATGAAAATAATATGATAATAAAAAGCAGCTAGATAAGTTATAGAAAAAACAAAGAGCAGACAAAAGCATAAAAATATCGATGGATTTCCCCAACTTCTTTCACATCCATTCAGGAGAATGAGCAACCAATGAAATTTCTGATCCATACACTGCTACGTAAAGAGTAGTGTGATGGTAAAAGAAATAAAAGCGGTAGTTGGTTAAAAAAAGAGGGAGCTAATCAGAAATCAGCTTGTAAAAGCAGTGGAAAAAACATATTTTAGAAAGAAAAACGGTAAAAAGATAGTGTCTTATAAAAAAAAATAATAAATAAAAAAAATAAGATTTTACATGTTTTGTCCCAAATACACGTGATAAACGGATTACATAAGCACCATTTCGTATATTAAGCGGGTGTTTTGGCATCAACGGGTCAATTTTCTTCGTATATTAAGCGGGATCGTATTTTATGCGTACGTTTATTAAGCGGGTAATTTTACACAGCTTTAATAGGCAGTTTTCAAGGGACCGAAGATAATTCGTATATTAAGCGGGATCGTATCTTAAGCGGGCGTATCTTAAACGAGTTTCACTGTATCAAATATTACGTAGTGCAGTGAAATTGTAAGTTAATATATTCTACTTATGGTACTTCCAATCAACGGCATTAAGAGCAAAAGTTATCTATATGTTCAAAATGTACCATAAATAAATTTAAATATAAAATAATCTCTCTCTCTATATATATATATATGCGCTCTTATTTCATGAAATACGAATCCCCAAATGGATGTTAAGAAACAAGTGGACTATTTCAATGAACCCTTAATGAAAAGCATAAAATGAATTTTCCAGGAGAATAGGTTAAATCTCAACACATTCGAATAAAGCTCAGCTAGTTCGAAATTTTTACCAAATCAATGAATTTAGTTAAATAGAACTACTTAAAATGCACCCTTTGTACGAAAAAAAGATATTTTTTTCATTATTTCATTTTTAATTAAATCTCCCAAATGAGTTTACTTTATAAAAACAATGGTAGTTTAAAAAACATTCAAATTAAAATAAAAAATACATACGATAAGTAAATTGGTACAATTTATTTGAAAAATTAAATTACATTTTTTTCTTCTAGCTCAGATTTCTTTCATTATCTGAATATATTAAATATAAAATTAATATCGGTAATTTTTTCCGGTGTAAATTAAAAAAAAAATTTAAGCCGGGTTTCTTGATTAAAATTTATTTTAGAAAAACAAAATTTTCTATTTTTAATTTTACTTTAACTGAATAAAATTTTTAAAGGAGACCAAAATTACTGACAAACTCGAAAATTAAATGAAAAAGGTATGGTTTAGACAAAAGTTTTCATCATTAGAAAAAAAAATAACGAGTTTTAAAGTTTATTTATATATGAATCTGTTCTAAAAAACTTCAAATATGAATCCAAAATAAATTGTTCATGAACCATTTAGTTGTCGCAAACAGATAAAGAACATTAATTATCTGTATTTATATTGTAATGATTGCTATATTACAGATCTATTGACTTGCAAACTATAGTGAACTTTAAAACAGGTGTTTCATATTGATTCTGTTGGAAACTACTTTATATATTCTTAAGTTAAAATATCAGTATAAATTATATAAAAATGATGCTCTGTAAGTGAATTCAGTTTCAGGTTATATATGTTCAGTATTTATTGTGCTATTTTGTTGCGCATTCCACCTTAGAGTAATTTAGTAAAGTTCTATATTTGATCACACATAACGTATATACATGAGAAACATTTTTGTTATAATCGCCTCACATACTTCATATAATTTATTTCGAGTTTATATCAAAAGTTGAATAGTGTTAACACGTTCGCTGCCGCTTACATGAAGATGTAATGATAGTTAACACCGCACTGTAGAAGTGGGTTTTTCCTAGAAGCCGATTTACTTTTTATAACAAAGAATCAGTGAAAGATTTTCCCGCGCCATCGCGAGATTGGCCATTGGACATCAACCCACATCACGCGCTGGCGCGTGAGTGACCCTTTAACTTTGGCGCCTTATCACGCGTTATCGCGTTAGCGGCAGCGAACTTCTTAATCTATACGAATTATCGATACAAAAGCATACCTATACAAATTTTCTTAAGAAAAATTTGAAATTTGGTTTTATTTTGAAACACTTAATATACATATATATTTAAAAACTTATATTTTATTACTTACATTAGTAAAAAAAAAAAGAAAAAAAACAAGCATGTTCTTTTTTATAGCAAAGTTATAAATTAATGGTCAGCATTATTTTATAATGCTTTTTTTAGTAGAGCCTTTGGATCAGGTGGGAATATTAAAAACGGATTATATTTTATTCATATTTTTACCTACTTTTTACTAATTCCTGTTTATGAATATTTATTCCATCTCCAAAGCAGAGGTAATCAATTTTAAAATGATTTTTTTCGCTTTTTTCTTTTTAACAATTTAATTTGCAAAATATAATCTTCTTAAAAAGTATTAAATTTGTTTAAAATGGAATTTTCCTTATTATTTAAATATAGATCCATAAATTCTTTCTGCAAAACATTTTTTTACAGCAAAAAAGCGTAGTTAAAAAATATCGTCAGCGGTATATTAGAACCGTGTATGTTTATTTAATTGTTATTTTTTTATATTTTTTTTTAGATACCTTTAAATGTTATGGAAGATATTTTATATTCTATGAGTTAAAATATGAATATTTTTCCGAGTGTTTTCAAAACAAAGAGCTTTCGAAATGCTATGCAACATTGTTAAAAATTTACTATTTACTTTTTAAGTTTTAGAATTAAATATTCATAACCTGAAAAAAAAACATAACCAAATAAACAAGTTTCAGACTTCTATAAATAATTTTAATATGTCTTTCGCTAATTTTTAATACTTTCAAATAAAGTAGAACAAATTTTACTTTTTTTTTTTTTTTTTGCCTGTCTTGATTATTTTAACAGTCGTAAAGGGTTTCGCATCATCTTGTAACTAACGTATGTTATGGAAGTTTGATTCATACTGATCTCCATTTAAAATAAATATATAGCCTTAACAGTTTATATTGATAGACAAAATAATTTCGTTATATTGTACTTTCTATAAAAAAAATATTTTTTTCGCAGTTTGATGAAATGAATTCAAATTACTCCATACAGGTAATTTCATCAACGAATTTGAAATTAAGAAGACAAATATCTATTTAGAAAAATGCATTTATAATTTTCTTTTTGAGTCACACAAAATAATTTCGTTATATTGTGCTCTATAGGGATTTTGTTTTCGCATTTTGATGAAATGAAATAAAATTAGTCCGTAGAAATAAATTTATCAATAAATTTGAAAGGAACATGTATCGAAAGAGTACAGGGTAATCTACAAACTTATAAATGCAGGACGTACAAATTAACTTTCATAGCACAATGGTGTATAGGGTTGAGAAATGAATTGGAAAGCAACTTGGAATTGATAGAGTATAGAGTAGTCTGCGTTCGTTTATCGGGACGCACAAATTATTTTCATTGCACTATGATCTGCCCCTAGCCATTAAATTAAATTATTATTTTTTTTTGGCTGTACTTCGTGTAAAATTAAATTTCGTGCTATTAAATTTTCAAAGAAAATTTTCAAGGAAAACTTTTAAACTTAAGTGGTAAGAGACTACCCGCTGGCACGTAGATTTTTTAACTTTCTGGATATGAAAATGAATTAAAAGCAACATTATATCGATGAAGTATAGAGTAAGCTGCGTTGGTTTATCAGGACGTATCTTTGAATTTTGTTGCACCATACGTATGGAGTTAGGGAAATAAACTGGAAAGCAGTATGCTACTGATAGAGTTCAGAGTAAGTTGAATTAATTTATCGGGACATAAAATTTTATTTCTTTACACTCTAATCTACTTGCTTAGGGGAATTATTTGCATTGAACTTAATTTTAGATATTGTATTACTTTAAACATAATGTAATTGAAGTTTTTTTTTCTGAGGATAATACCAGGGGAAGGTGGAGGTCCTCAGAAGTATTTTGACTTTTTATTTTTTTACTTTTAAAAGAATTTTCAAAATTTTAAAAGAATTTGAAAAGATTGAAAAAAAATTGAAAAGATTTTATAAAACTTTATGATTTTATACACACCATATATTTGTCTTAAAATTTTATATAAATAATTTACATGGGAATTATTGAATTACAAATAAAATGAAAATAGGACCGAGTACACCACTAGCGGAGTACCTAGTTACTAAGAATGGGTAAAAAAAACTTTTAGAAAGAAAAATCAACATTTATTAATAATAAAGCTACATATATACATTTTTAGTATATTTCATTGCTTATTAGGTTTTAAAAATAGAAAAAGTCTAAATAAACATAAAACTTCAGAACAATTACACTTACTATAAGCACAAAAGACATTAAAACTTACTTATATTTGTAATTAAATTTATTTTTAGCCAAGATTGTAATTAGTTAATTAAATACCAAATATTAACTTCTTTAGCTGCCTTTCAGATCCATTATAGACAATATTGGATGTGGCAGCTTGGACATACAATTTTTTTTAACTTCGAAAGCAGTAGGCTCTTCTCTTTTGAACTTCCGATAGTTTAGATGTCTTTTAATTGTACTTAATAGCTTTTTATTTTATTGTACGTAAGATACATTATCAGTAACTGAAATAATAATCAGCACTAAAGCATTTAATACTTTAAAACTTCATAAGCACAAAAGCATCAATGTGAATGTTAACATTACCAGGATCTTCTAGTTCACCAAAGTCTTAATGAAAGACCAGATTCTTCAAATAAATCGTCTTCAGACTCTGGTGAATAATAATAAAACAATTTTTAGCTGATTTAGACGGAAGGTGTATTTTTTACCTTGTATTATTTATTTCATTGTGTTTTTTCCGTTTCGATACAAATTTTCTCTGGGTGTATCGATTAAAATACAGGATTTTTCCTTACGACTTCCTCTGTGGATTTGTTTTCTCGGTAGTGCTTTTGGATAAGGTACTTATAGTACTTATCATAGCAAACGCGGTATCGTTTGGTATAATATGTTTAAAAAATAAAAAATGCAAACGTCTTTTTGAAATTTCTGGCGAACCAGTTGACGTACGACAATGATTTTTTTTTCAAAAAATAGAACTCAACGAGACGAATAAAATGATAACATGAAAAAAATCGTAGTTTACTGTAGTTTTTTATTTAACTTTTAACAAAAAAATGCAGACGTAAAATTCAACAAGCGATAGCTAACGAACCTGCGGATGGATTAACTTCATTTTTGGTTTATTTTAATCTTTTTGGAAAAACTTAAAATAGATTTTTTTCATCTTTGTATGTTTGACGATCGGGAGAAAATCGAACTTGTGTCTTAAAGCTCCTGTTGAACATCGTTTGTTGTTATTTCTGTTGCAGTTATTTTATTCATTGCCACCCACTTTAAATAAGTATAATTATTTTATTTATGTAACATAATTTATTCAAATTAAATAAATCACGTGATAAACGTGATTATTTGTTTTTATTGCGAAACATTTAGTTTCAGTTCTTTAAATAAAGTTGTGAGCGAATAGTAATTTTGTTCGTTCAACTCCTTGGTTTATTTTTCAGACATTACGTATTTTATAAAGCAATGCGATAACTTTCTTAATAATTCTAATACAAAAATAAAATTTTGTCATCTACAAATATTTTGATTTTCAATATGTAAAAGAAATCTTCAGTTTTTATCAAATAATTTGAATGACAAGTATTAAAAAGGTTCTGGTGAGCAACAGGAATGGTTAATATGTTTTAAGTATGAAAAAGTGGCTTTCAAGTGCTTGTAATTGAGCATGATAAAGGACAAGGTGTCCGTTCTTGGCTGCAGCTAACTGTCAATGCCAAATTTGAAAAAAAAAATCATATTTGCGCTTTTTCCATATAAAAGAAATTTGCGTAAAATTTTCCTGTCTTTCTTTTTAGTAAAATTTTCAATCCTGCGTTACATGTAAACTGCACTGTTGACTCTGCTGTGCAACTGCACTACAAGTCAGTTTTCTGTACAGTTCTACGCTGCGGGCATGCTTGGTGGCACTGCAATGAGCGTGACACGCTGTAGATTTAAGGTTTCTGCTACTGCTTCGTTCATGTTTAATTACGCTGCGTTTTTTCTGGCACTGCACATTTTTATCGTAATAGTGAGTAATTTCTTATGTATGGGAAAAGCCCAAATTTTTCAAATTTGGCATTGATAGTGAGCTGCAGTCAAGAAGAGACCCCTTGTCCTTTCTCATGTTCAATAAGAAGAACTTGTAAAACACTTTTTCATACTTAAAGACACATAAAAAAATTTTGTTGCTGCCCAGAGCATTTTTTAATAAAAATGTATTTGTAAATGAGTGACAATATTAGGAGATGAAGTAAGAGTATATGGAGTTAATGGCTCAGATTCTGTGTTAGTAGACTGAGAATTTAATTGGCAGGTATAATAAATTTGCAATTGATTTTCTTCTTGGTCTTGGATCGAGCAATCTATGGCATTTGATGGTAGAAATTCCGAGTCTTGAAAAATATCTTCTTTCAGTTGGTGCAATCTACAAATCTAAAATCATCATCAGTTAATTATAACTGATGATGTAAAGGCTCATCCAACTAATTCAGCTACATCATAAATAATAGCTGTTTTTCCAATATTCCATTCATTCCTTTTACATAGCTCTATTACAAAGAATTTTGGTAAAAATCCAAAGACACATATGTCCGCCGTAGACCATAACCATACAAAATAAACCACGTTGATATGAAAAACATATTTTAAATTTTAAGATGCAATGTCGAAACGGATTTTATATCTGTATAGTTAATACTTGGCTAGTTACAGGGTAATCAAAAACCAAATACATATACAAACGTTATCTAACAATTGTCCCAGATTTTTCATAGGCCTAAAATAAAACATTAATTTGAAAAAAAATACTTGAATTTTAAAAAGATTTTTTAAAATATGCATTTTATTATCAGAAATGATATTCAGGTTGTGTTCTTTGGTTCCAGTCCAACCTTTCATTAGGTTCAAGGTACACAGTGTGACACTTAAAAACGAAACTGCCAATCATGATGTTAAGGTTAGGCCTAGCTTTATTTAAAGCACATGATGTAATAGCTAGAACATTACTTTAGGATACTTAATCCTCATTTTAAAAAAAGTTAGAGATTTTTGGTGTAAACATAACATAGAAATATCTAAAAAAAATTAGATACGTTTTAGTATAAAAATAGTATAGAAATACCTAAAAAAATTTACTTTTAAAATGTGAATTTCCTTTTTTAAAAACTGTACGATATGTTGAGCTTCAAAACAAATTACAAGAATTTAAATGAGACCTCTGGTAGCAAATATGCAGCAAGCGTAGGAATTTTCACAGCTATATGTTTACGAACAGAATATTAATCAGGATTATATGTAACAATACTATGCAGATAAATGCGTATGAACAGAATATAAAGCAGAAATGTATGTATTTACCTCAACACATTATTATGTTCAGACCTTTTCAATTTTGATAATATATTTTTTATAATATGAAAGTTTCAATATCAGAATCGGTTCAATCCGGTTCCGAAAAGTAAAATATTATTCAAAGATAAATCTGAAACCAAAATTGAAAAAGTTAGAAAATAGTCAAGTTCGTTCGTACTTAGCTGTCCTATGCAAAAACTAAATCTTGTGAAATGATTAAAATTTGAGCGAGATGTCTTTTTTCATAGGGTAGTGTTGGTTCTTAAGCCGCTTTATGTGCCATTGAACTACATAGGAAAGTGTGCGTTATGAAAATTTCCCACTACGACGCATATTTGGCTATTTGCTATGTCGATTCTTTATTATTAACCCGGGAGAACGCGCGCTTACCCAGAATACGAATGGTTTAACTTCGTCACCAATAAAATCAAATTATAACAGTCACTTTATTTAGACGGAGATAATTCTTACAGATTTTGCGATAAAATAGGTTGAAGAATACTTAAAAAAAATAGTGATTGCAATTGTAAAAACCATACGCACTCCGGGTCATTTAGGCCCTGCGCGCGTCCTTAATTAAATTTAAACGCTTTTACACATATAAGCAAATAATATTTTGTATCATCAATACTCCTCTTTTAATATCTAAATTACGCTTTTATTTTTTCAGAATGCAATCAAGGAAATTTGGTTACATTTTATGCTGAAAATAATGTTTAATTTCAAATATGATATGCATTTTGTCCAGTTCTATCTACGTAAATGAATTCTTCTAAAAATTCAAATACATCTTCTCACTAAGGATTTAAAACTTGAAATTTGGTTGCATTTTTTAAGAAAAATGATTTTATTTCGATTTCGACGTAGTAAAAAAATCCTTATAAAATTAAATTTATATATATTTTTAAGTGACATAAAAATGACATGTATTTACCTTTTCAAATTCACGTTTTCAATTATAAGGGATTTATGAACCAGGAGGGTCATTCGATACAGTTGTCATTTAAGTACATATAATTTTTAAGGGCAGTTTATAACATGTTTTTACGTATTATTAAGTATTATTTATGAAATTTTTAATAAATTATAAGTTTGCGCGGTGTTTATGAAAATTCATATGAGTATTATTTAAATTTGTAAAGAAAAGTCTGAAGTAGCTCACATAATTTTTATATTTCATGAAATCTTTCACTTGCCAAGAATGCCGTGATTTTGATTTCTGATTCTTAAATACTTTTTCAAATTACATAAACATTAAAAATATATTTCAACTATATTTCAGATATTATATAAAGGAGCAATATACATTTAGACTAAAATATAACAAAAAAATACATTTCGGTTAGTATCGATTTTTTTTTTTTTTTTTTGCCATGAACATTTTGTAACAAAAAGCAAAATAAAGTATTTCAAAATCGCTTTATCGCTAAAGTATAATCATATTTGTATATATGTATTTATTTGCGCATAAATATCCTCCGCACTCTATATATAAGTATACTACCTCAAAAAACTTTAGAAAAAGACCCTCATTCCGCGCGGTGCACAGTGGGGTAAAAAATTAAAAAGCTGGCCAAAAGTCGAAAAATGAATTTGCGATTTAGGTAATTTTGATTATATAGGTGACTAGAATAATATTTGGAGAGTTAGAAGCTATATTTTAGAAAAAATTTGTGCTTTGAACTGACACCCCTGCTTTACTTCAAAAATGATACTTGAAGGAGTATCATCTGGAGGGAACAAAGAGAGCAAAACAACAGTTTATCTAAACGCGCGCTACATTTTATCATATATTCCTATTGTAATGATTTCAAGTGGATTCGTTCTGTGATGCGTGTACTTTATTAGAGTGTGTTACAAAAATTATATATAGTACATAAAAATTAATAATTTCATAATAATTTTTGATAAAATATTTTTATAATATATATATATATATATATTGCTCTCAAACATTAAAAAGTTTAAATGTTTCACAGTGTTCCATAACAAAATAAAAAAATAACAATAATAAAATAAATTGGAAATGATAGCACGGTTCTAATTCATAAAAAAAAATTCCAGCTACGATAAACTGCCATTCTGCATTTCACGCATATTTTAGTAACCTCAAGTAAAAATGCCACTTTTTTGGCAGCTACAAAAATTCAAAAAATAATTATTTAGCAGACAAATATATTTAAAATTTTTGGATTATTCATTTTTTTTACAGGTTATTACCCGTTATATTACAAATAAGTACTATAATTATAAGGGTAAATTAATTTGACAAATAAGTTAAGTAACGAAAAAAATGGGCATAAATCTCCATTATTAACTCGACAGAATTACATTTTCTTATCTTAATAGGTGATAGTTTTGTTCATTCTATTGTAATTAGATGAATTATCTTGTCAATTCCAATCTGTGCTGGATCATACTGCTAAGTGCATTTTAGGTGGATTTTGTATGAAATACTCCTATTGCGGTTACTACTATGTTGGAATTTTCTGAAAAAAATTGTAGATCTACGCCGATCATGACCTCAAGACCCCAAAACTACCATCAGTTAATTTTTTTATATCTATATGTCTATATATATATCTATCTATCTATATCTATAGCTATCTGTCTATCTATCTATCTATCTATCTATCTATATATATATATATATATATATATATATATATATATATATATATATATCACTTTCTTCTGGATATAACTTCTATAATTCTGCTTCAATCTCTTCCAAATTGATACATAAAATCAAGGGGTATAAAATCTCGGCTACGTTCGTTAATGGGCAAAATCGGACCAAGGGGGTAGAAATAGAGAGTGTTTTTGTGAAAACAGAAAAAACGTCATAACTTTTTATTAAAATAGATATAGAATTCGTTTAAAATGTATAGTACTTCTAAAAAATGGGTCAAAAGTTTGTGAATGACAGATTTTGATAAAGCTAAAAATGGGCTTAAGGGGTGAAAAAAAAACAGTGTTTATGGGAGAAAAAATTCATATAAACGTCAATTCTCAAGATATGAAAACTGACTAAATTTTTAATAAAATTATCTAAAACTTTTGTATTTACAAGTTTTTGATAGGACTATTTCTTACAGATGAAAGAAATTTATATAACAATTATATAATATGCAGTTTTGGTCGATTTTTTAATAAAGTCAGAATATATTCCAAAATATGTTGTCAAAATGGGCATTTGAGACGAATTATACTTAACATGATTCTGATAAAACCAGATTTTTCACAGAAAAAATGAAATTTTTTGTTTCAAAAGTCGCCAAATAAAGTTGATTAACTGGGTTTTATCTCTAATCATATTTTATTTCTTGTTGTTGAAATGAGCACCCTTCGAAATCTACTCCGCCTATAGGTCAAGCCAACAGGGATTTTTATTTATGGAAAAAAAAGGTGTAGCAGAAATCCAATTTCCAAGTACATCTGGATTTGATTTCCATGTGATGACGTGATAACAAATCTGGTTAAAGTACTTTTAAATAACAATTTAGCGAATGCGAATGTAGAAAATCATTTTCTAACATATTTTGCACTTCTCCCATGCCACTAGAATACATACATGCTAATAATAATTCATAAATCGCTATCTTGAAAAATCCGAGATCTTCATTTCACTAGGCAAAACAACATCTATTTTTTGTACGAAAATACGGAAGCTACCGTTAATAAAATAGATTATAATAAACATTAGATAACAAAGTTATCCCACTTAATAACAATCAGCTATAGAGATGAAGCAGTCCTTAGTAACGATTTAGTTAAATGCTCAACGTTCTACATGTCAGGCAACCACAAAACAGCTTCTTACCGATATGACATTTTTTAAATTAAAAGTGAATGAAGATCATTTACAATTTGGAATATCGACGTCACATGCTAAGATGTTTTGAGAGTGGCTTACATCTAGCATAAAAACTGGACAAGAAAAAATGGCAAGCGCCCACTCCGTATGAGAAGAAGAAATGTAAAATTGCAAAACAAAATATACAGAATTGACTTCGCTTACAATCACGACTTCTAATCGATAAACCAAAACCCGTATTTAGAAACAAAATCATGGTATTGCAGCTTGATGGTTCTTTAAAGATGTAAATATTTCTATAAACAGTTCGTAGATTTATTGAACTATATTCCTGGATCTGTATGCCTATTTCAGTGCACAAACTACTTATTAATCGCAAACATATAATATCGTCTGCATTATTGCAAATTTGGCGTCGGAAGAAGCTCAAGAAACGTGCAACAAACTAATCAAAATGTATCATGGAAATTTCTCAAAAAAAATGCAGTAGTACAAAATAAAAGAGAAGACACTTTTTACACCTTTTATAGTCATCATTTCCTTTCATTTCAACTTCAGGTAAACAAGTTGGAAATTGCACGTGAACGTAGCAAATGAGGTGCGTTCGTACGATAACGAAGTTTTAAAAATATTCAGATCTTGATGATATAGTAGCGCGTACTCCGGTTACAGTACAGTAGTCGAAATCTTTACGTTTCTGTAAAGATGCAGGAAGTAATTTTTATTACACCTCAGCAACGTATATCTTATTTATAAAATGTGAAATAGTTAAATATAATTAAAACACCCCTCAAACAATGTTTCCCCGTATAGCATTATGTAGTGGAATACTTTTGTGTGGCCCTGTAATTTAATAATAAAAATTCTTTGCATCACAGATTGTATAGAATCCATATTTTAGTATATATTTCATAGATTCATGCCAATTTTATTATGTTCGAATGAGTGTAACTTCATTAAATTGCTTTTGGAACTTTTTTCCTTTTGACCGTAATGTAATGGAATACTTTTGATTGTCCCTGTAAATGATCTATGCATTCGACTTTCATAACATTTGAAATGACTCAACAACATTACATAATAATTATATGTTTTAAATTTCAAACGATTAAAATGCATTTGAAACTTTTTCCCCATTGACCGTAATGTAACGGAATCCTTTTGATTGTCCCTGTAATTGATCTATCCATCCAATTTTCATAAAATTTGAAATGACTCGACAAAATTATGGTAGGGGAAGAAGGGATACTTGAGCCATTTTTTGAATTTTATTTTTTTTGAATTTTTTATAATTTCTTAGAATAAAATAAAATATTGAAAATGAAAATTTGATATTTTTTCTTCAACTGAAAACCACTTTCAATTAATTTTGAACTATTTTTCTATGTATAATAAATGTTTATTTTTTGTTTTACATCGTGGCTCAAGTATCCCCATGGGAGGGATACTTGAGCCATGGTGAAGGGATACTTGAGCCACTACGGAAAAATACCTACAAAAGTAATTTTTTTCGCTTCATTATTGCACAAACATTTTACAGAATGTTAAATTACAAAACATAAAGTCCTTCAAAACCAATTGAGAAAACAAAGCTAGTAATAGGATCATTTTTTGTCGTTAGAACTGATTGTCGAAGGATAATTTTAACTTGAGTTATAACGACGGTAGAAACATCCTCAGTTCAGAGCCATTTAAATTTGGAATCTGCAATTCATCGGGCAAATTTCATTTTCAAAATATTAAGCACTTATCCAACAAATATTTTTACAGTTTTCTTTCTGGCATATTTTATTAATAACCAACCAACAATAGAAGGTTTTCTTTTCACATCATCGCCATCATTGACAGAATTTTCCTCTAATGATATTGTCGAACTCATGCTTTTAATTTAGTAGCTGTCGGAATTTAAGCCAGATGTATCATTCTACTATTTCAAACACTTTTTTGATTTCACAGGAAAAGTGTCTTCCTTTTTGGCTCCATGCTGGTAAGTTTGAACTGGGATTTTTGTTGCTTTTCTTGTTTTTTAAGTGCTTTTTTGCCAATTTTTCTTCAATTTTCTTAGTTAAAAAAAAAAGTTACAGCAACAGAGGTTACGATTTCAATATAAAATATTAATCTTAATATGTTATATTAAAAAATAAATATTTTAATATGTTCGACCTAACTAATTAAAGTACTAGAGATTATAGCCTGTGAAACAGTTTTAAAAAATTATTTTAATTTAATAAAAGTTAAATTGAAAACTATGTTTACATTTATCTAGATAGGCTATGTTGTTAGTCAAAATGAAAAATAAAATGGATATTTTCATTTAAAAAATATACATTTTTAAACATTTTTAGGTCGTTATTTTTTTAAGGAAAAAAAAAATAAAATGAAAAATTATTCTCCCTTTTATCCAGAAAAAAATCTATTAGTGAGTATAAGGATGGAATTTTATTTTTTGTTTGTTTCACCCATGTTTAATTTCTAGTGGGGATGTTTGAGACATGGCTCAAGTATCCCCACTCTCACTGGCTCAAGTATCCCCACTACCACTATTTTTGTTTCCCAGAGTTTTACTAAATAAAGCATGCAGCTATTAGAACTATTTTAGATTCAAAATACAATTGAAATTATGCTTATTAAATTTATGTATATAGTTCCAACTTTAAACAAAACTTTGATTACAAAAAACAAAAAAACCATGCACCCAAATATTTACTTCAGATAGGGAAAAGACAACTATTAATCACTATACTTTCAAAATGATACCAAGATGTGTGATTTCTTTTTTACATGTTCAGAACTATGAATATGTTACCGTATTGGCAGTTTTAGAAAGAAAAATTAACCAACTGTAAAGATAATAGGGGTGGCTCAAGTATCCCCTATGCTCAAGTATCCCCACTCTCCCCTATAATTATGTATTTTAAATTTCAAACGATTCGGTTTGGTAGTTTTTGCGTTGTTATATGCGGACGGACAGACGGACAGACAGACAGACGGACAGACAGACAGACGGACAGCCAGACGGACGGACTGAGCGAAAACAATAGGTGCTACCCAGCAAACACAGAACTAACAGATTGGTACAAAAATGATATCTTCCGACAAGTACTAGAGGTGTTATTTCGATAACAGCGATTCGTAACCTAAAAGTATCGATTCTGTCCTTTCCTTCGATATCTTTGGCGATACTTAGATGGGCTATCTTTGTGGTGCCATAAATATGGCACCACGGCGGAAATCGGCGATATGGGTGATACGTATTCGATACAAATACGTAGGAATTCCGATATTTCTGGCATAAAAAAGCTAAAATAAGGGCACAAATTTGATACCCAATGGTAATCATTTTGTACTTGTTTTTGATGCACATAGGATTATATAAATCTTGTGCCAGTCCAAAGACTTTTTATACCCATGTCGGCGGATACTTTTAATATTATTTATTTTGCAGCATCTAAACTATTTTAATCTTTCCAGGATCAAATCACTTCCATTGTTGCCAAATCACTTAAATTGCTGAAATGAAAGATACCGGAATTTACAAATATAATTTTAAACAAGAAAAAGCTAAATTTCTCTAACATTATAAACTATTTTTTAATCAAAATTCTGGTACCAATTGGGAATTTTCATAAATATACCACCGTTCTTGAAAGAGTTAAAATACCTCAATTATATTAATTGGAGGAAGGGGGAGGGGGGAATTCATACATTTTTAAAAATTCTGAAGTTTCAGAATCTTAAATTGTTGCAAGATTTTCTCTAAATTAATTTTATAGAGGGGCATTGAAACGTTTTATTGCGGAAATATAAGACTGGAGAATACCCCTCCCCCAATATCTTGCAGTTATTAACTTATTTTATGAGGTAGTTTACATTTTTAACTTAATACAGAATCTCTCTGCACTGTGTTATGCTTAAAATAAAAGCCCCCCCCCCTTTTTTTGGTTATTTTGTATAAATTCTTCCTTCATTCAGTTTCATATATGTATTTCATTTTTATCATATTAAGGAAAAAAAAAAACCCTAGCTTTTCCGATATCAACTTTAAATTGTCCAGGAAACATATACATAGAAACTTGTGATAAACTATTCAATTTCTGTTTTTGATTATAAAAAAACATTTATTATTGATGCTGAAATTAACATGTATATACATATTAAAGTTTTTTTTTTTCTGATATTGCAGATTTAATTTTTTGTTGTTTCCTCATACGATTTGTCTAAAACTCCATGTGAGAGAGAGAGGAAAAAAAAAAGGTATTTCAAAGAATTAAATACTTTTCTGACAAGAGGGGAAAGAACTAACTTTTTTAATCATGAAGCATAAAAATATTCTAATTTTTTGCTCAAATATTCAATAGTAATTTCTTTTTTATAGTAAAAATGTTTCATTCCCCCCCCCCCTCCCTGCAATGGCATTTGCCTAGAGTTCCAAGTGCAATACATGAAAAATAATCAAATGTTGTTTCAAAGCAGTAGACATTTTTCTGATATGTAGGCGTGCATGTGTGTATTGGATTTAGGGGGGGGGGGGAGATTTCCTTTATCTTTTCAAACTAATCAGAAGCATAAAAAAATCTAGTTTCTGTTCAATAGCCATCTTGCTTTTGACTATGAGATAAGAATTATTATTAAAGATGAAATTTGCATTAAATGAAGTTTATTTGCAATTATTGCAGATTTTATTGTCTTTTCCTTTTACGGGATCTGTCTTGTAATAATCCGTGCACAATAGAGGGGGAAAAAAGTAGGGGTTAACAGAGATTTTCCCCTCTTGAACAATGAAGTACTTTTGTGATAACATTTTTCATCGCAAATATATTCTTGAATTTTTGTTTTCATCACATTCAATATAATATTGATGCACTCCAAAAATAATCCAATAAATTATTAAGTTAACAACATTTTGTTGCTAAAATGCATAAACCATTTAAATAGCAAGAAATAAATAAAATTTAGACAATACCAATTTTGGAAGGAGGTGAGTGAGAGGTAATTAAATGGAATAACTCATACTTCATAAGCTTTTATATTGAGACTTTTGTATGAAATAGAGTTAAAAATTTACTAACTATTTTAAATAGGTAATAATTACACGTGCTAATCAAAATTATCTCTGCATCCATATACATGCACACACCAAATTCATCTTATCTCAAATAAAATGTGAAGCACACAAGCATAAAAAAGAAAAATCATTGCCACCCCCTCTATAACGATTATTTTCGTTCATGTCTTTAAAAAATGGAAGTTAAGTTTGATAACTGCTTAAGACATATGAAGATCAGCCGTGAAAATCAAAATTAAAATTACATTGCGTAAAATAGCAATAACACAGGAAAGAGAGACTCGATGAAGAAAATGCTCAAGTATGTATGTGGCATTTATTAAAGAGAGGTAAAACTTACACTCTCACGGGGTGACCCCCTGGTAAAAATACAGAAGCAGGAGCTCTACATCCTTACAGCAGGACAGTTAGAGATAGACTGATTCCTGACATCAAATAATGTAGCCAAAATGCGTCGAGCTAAAATGTGGTTGCCCTTAGACTATAATAACCCTATACGTATAGTTCATAAAGAAAGTTTAAATTAAAAACATGCCAACCGGACCGTTAATTTGGCGATTAAAATATCAGCGTACAAATATGCATGCCAACACTGATTGCTGAGAAAAATATTTCTAAATCCATAACACAGATGTCAGACGCCGCTTTAATATAAACAGAGCGTTAGATTTTAAGCCGAAAAAGGAGTTGTAATGTCTGTTAATTTGGAAAGGAATTAAACAAGTGACTGAGTAACTGCAAAAGGGCATATGGTTTTTAAAATATCATTCTATGTACTCTTTGAACAAACGAAAGTATGCAGGCTCAGAAAATGATTTTAGGATGAGAAAAGATTGGATTTTGATTTATTTTATTAACGGCCTCGGTTAAACATATATAACTGCAATTTCAAGGAAAGAGATAAATATATTCTTTTTAGAAAGTAAAAATGATGTTTAATTGATTTGAAATTGGGAAAGATAATTTTAATTTTAAATTTGAAAATTTAAATTTAAAAAAAGAAGCTAATAATAATATGTGATGTTATGTTACTTTCGACATCACATATCTCTAACATCACACCCTCCCCTTTTAATTCTGATAAACCTTATGCACTTTCTTTTCAAATTGCAGCTGGAATTAAACTAGATGACTTTAGCTATTTTCTGTTATCATCTGCCAGTTCTTGTCCTTATGTTCCACCTGAAAATACCTACCATGCTATGATAGATGAAATAAATAGACACAGACAATATAGAACAGTGCTAATGTTTTCATTCTGCTACATTTTTTATTAAACATAATTTTTGCTTACAAATTATATATTTAGTATTATTATAAACAAAAATTTCATTCATTTTTTAAAAAGTCATAGCAGAAATACAATATATTTTATATGTTAACATGAGCTTTCTCAATATATTTTCTTTAATATTCTGAAACGGGCTTTCAAGTCTTCAATCCTTTATTCTGAAGTCAGATATACTTCAAACCCGGATTCCTTCCAAGTTAGGTAAAAAAAAAGTATTGCTCCAAGTTCTGGCTAATTTCTCCACCTATTTTAACAATATAAAAAATGAAACTTTAGAAAGATCAAAAATTGTAATTTGTACACACAAAATAAAATTATTAAACATATAGAAATATAATAAACAAAATAACAATTATACACCATGAAAATTTGTAAATTACACAAGACATTAACACTAAATATATAAAGAATTTTTATTCAAGATATAAAAATACTTCATACCAGAATTTTTATTTAAGACTAACTAATTTATGTGCGATTTAACCACTAGACAAAATTTTTTACTGAATATATTTTCATTATTTCATTACATGGAAGAAAATCAGCAGCTAACTGCAGCCCTTTGATAAAATTCACATTTTTCTGTTATCCTTTGAAGGCATCTGTGTTTAAGCGATCCTTTGACAAAATTGGCGTTAAAGCGATCCTTCGACGAAATTGGCATTTAAACGATCCCTTGATGACATATGTATTAAAATGATCCTTAGACAAAATTCATGTTTAAGTGATCTTTGACGACATCTGCATTTAAGCAGCAGTACAAAAAAAAAGCATTGTACTCACCATTCTAGCATAAGTGCCCCACTTCTAATATTTTTAAGTTTTAAATTGATACGCACAGCAGCACTTCAAATAAATACTGGGCCATGGTACATTGCAACTAATTTCTAGTAATTCTAGGGATGTGCCGGATATTCAGCTTCTGCCGGATATCCTGCTTATTACGCACTCAAACCGGATACTCGTTCTGGCCGAATATTTCAATATCCGGTTGCTGGATAGGGAAACTTTTTTAAATTCTGTTTTTTACATTTAAAATAACATAAAATTAATTTGCTCCTTGCCAACCTTATCGTATTAAAAAGCAATGTTAACAAAAATAAATATTTGTATATTTTTACAATTATGAAATCATGTTTATATGTGAATGAAGATATATTTAAAATATGACAATATTTTGTCATAATCTATAACAGCAATTGTAAAATCAAAACTAGAATATGTACTATAACTTCAAATTTTTTATTTCTCTTAATTGTTCTTAAAATTTCAGTAATGAAGTAATTTTATCTGTGAAAAGTTTTGTAATTTTCACCAGTCAAAATTTAACTCCAGTGTTCAATTATTCTGTCATAACTGTAGTTGCCAAAACTAGAATATCAATTGTAACTTTGTTTTGCTTTCAGTTTTAATTGCAGTAATGAAGTAGTTGACTTTTATACTTCAAGTGTTTTGTTATTAACTTTACTATTAATTTGAGTTATGAATATTAACAAAAAAGGAAGGTATAAATATCTTATCTGAAAGTTTTATAAAGTTACTGTTAATACATCAAAAATTTTGAGTCAGAAATGTGTACAATGAGGAATGGGGCCATCTTGTAAGTGCTGAAGTATTGATTAAAAACCATGTAGAAAAATAGCTTCTAGCAAAATAAAGAGTTCAATTATGAATATTCATACTCGAGATTCAAAGTGTGTTTGTTCAGAAAATCAAGAACAAAATGTAATCAAAATGGTGCTGATATTAAAGAAACACTTTAAATTTTGGGGAACATCAATTGCACAAGTTAAGCAGTCAACAATAGAAGAAATTGTGGTAAAAATCATTAAATATACAAATTGCATTTTTTAAAAAACATTTTAGTAAAAATTTTCAAAGCAATTGAATTATACCTTGTTATAAGTCCCCAGTCATGTTAAAATTGCAAGTGACCTTTTAAATAAAGTTCATTCTAAGACTTGCTGTGCAATACAAAAAGAGCTTAATAGGAAAACTAACTCTCACTCACAGTCAAGAGGAGTAACAAACATAACTATCCTATTTTGTTAATTATGCGTCAACAGGGTAATTTTTTTTTGTTGTTATGTTAGTCGATACAATGCATCTACATAAAACATCAAAACACCTACCTAAATCTGGTGATAGACTAAAGAAAAGATAGAAAACAATATGCATGTAAAGTTAGAAGTTTTATAAGTAAAATTGAAAAGGCAAAATATTAAATTTCAATATTTAATTATTACTATGCATTTTTTTAAATAACTGACTTAATAAGTGAATTAAAATCTATTAATCCTTGAATAATATAAAATTACAATATTTTTTTTCTTTAAACAAGCATAGAATTGAGACATTATTAAAATTAAATATAAGAAATTATTTGGCTGGATACAAGATATCGGGCAAATTTTGTACCAGATATCCATTATCCTGCAAAAATCCACATTTGGTACATCTCTGATTCTCTACCCAGAGTCTTGATAATTTAAAGAAATTTGTAAAAAACTTCAAAACTATTTGCTAACTGTCAAAATTTTTCCCTGAACAGTGTTTGCATGTTCGTTTATATTATCGAACTCTGCAAACAAGGAATCAAACTTTCAAACTGTAGCTACTGGACCTTAAGAATTAAATAGCAGCTTTTTCTCATAAGCAGCACTCTGCTTTTCTATTTTTTAAAATTATAGCAATTCTGTTTGCACAAATTAATCTTTTTGTAAATACAGCTGATTTTAATTTTAGTTTGTAGAAAAAATTTGCCCTACTCTTACACTTCAATGTCATTTTCCATATTTAACATTTAATAACATGTATATAATAACAGAGGGGTTCACCATATAACTTTGTCTAATGTAATGTAGTAGTAGTAGCATAAAGTTGTAAAATCAACAAATTGTTATGTTTAAAAATAAAGTAAAAAAAGTAAAACTAGAATTAATACAGTAGACTCCCTCCAATCCACAACCGTAAAATCTGCACATAATTTATGGATATGGCTAAACTTGGATTAAAACTACTTTAATTTTTCATGATATTGATGTGAATTAGTAATGTATCTTTATGAGGAAAGCTTCATTGAATAATTTAGGAAAGCTACATTTAATCTTTATAATGAATATTTAATCATATATTATTGATTATTAATTTGACTTTTTTTCTCATTTCATCAAGGATGAGATCTAATGACATTCTCTTTTTTTTTCTTTATAATTTACATGTTTCATATTATTAGATACAAATAATTTCTACTTTTCACACTTTTTTTCAACAATTAGCATTAGATATAGTGGGTTTAGGTCATTACTTTTATGCATAGGATTAAAATCAGTATGCACTAATAAACATATCTAATGCTCTAAAGATAGCTTCAAATCTATATTAATAAAATAACAAATCGCTCTGTCTGTCTGTGTGTGTGTGTGTGTGTCTGCGATAGTTAGCAAAAACTACGGTACGTACGAAGCTCAAAATTTTTATGAAAGTAGCCCAACATCTCTCCTGATGCACCTGACGCTCAGAATTTCAAAATTCTATTTATTAACTGAGTAATTAATTAAATTCCAAACCTCACTCTCATAAAAAATCGCTTTTTATTTTAGCTTTTTTCCTTTTCATTCTCTTATGGTTGGTTGGTTGCATAAAATTTTCGCAGAAATAATTTAAAAAACTGGGACTGACCTTTAAAATTCATAGACTGGCAAACTGTCAGTTTAAATGAGGATTTTTTTTTATTACAGATGCTGTACGCCATGGAGGAAAAAGATAGGTGGTGGCGAAGTAAACGGAAAAAAAGGTTTGCAATTCGAAACCATTTATCGCTGAAATTTTAATGTCTCAAAATAAAGCACGAGTAAGGAATTTTGTATTAATAAGATGGATTGGAAGAAATGAATTACAGCTGAAGCATATTTTACGAAGAAATAGCAATTTTTTTTAAATGGTTTTTTCTATTATATTATTTATTAAAATAAATATTTGCTTTTAAAATATTTGAAATTGGAAAATTAAAAATAATTAAATGTCAAAACAAAATAAATAAAATATTGAAAACATATGATTTGAAGTAAAAAATTGTATTACTAAAAGTTTTCTCTTTTTTTCAGAAATTTTTAATACTTTATAACGTAGATGAAAAATGTTTATGATTTAACAACATATTAATAATTCCATGTCAATATATAAAATATAGTGATGAAAAGATTCTTTTAAAATCATGCATGAACACTTAAATAATAATATTAATCTAAAATCTAGATTTCAGAGTGCAGACGATTTTAAGACATTAACGAAAGAATGTTGATTTTTCAAGCAAAGTCTAAAATGATGCTTCTATATTGATATTTCAAAGTCATATGATAAAAATAATCAAATAATTCTTGCCTATGATTAATCTAATTGTATCTTTCATGCATTCTGATCGTGTATTACAGGCAATAATGGCACAAAACGTTATTTTTTTTAACGAAATTTTAGTCCATCTATTCAATAACAGTTTAAAAGGTAAAAAACAAAGACAAAGAAATACTGGTTTAAACCAGTTTGAACTGATCGGAGTTTCAAAGGACATGGTTGGTGCTTATTTGGACTTAATGTAGCAGATTTTAGAGTTACATTTTTTGCGTCACCCCAAAACATTATACTGCCACTCTATTAATTTCTTTTTACTATATGGTTTTACGCATATTTTTGGCATTTCGAACATTAGAATGTGAGTCATTAGCTGTGTTGCTGTAAAAAACACTACACAACACTTTTCTATGAGTTTATTTTTTTAATCATTGATTAAATTTAAATATGTTCTATTCAATTTAAAATTGTAATATGGCTTTAATTTGTTTTTTAAACAAAAATAAAATAGCTGTTTGGCGTACAATTGTTTATATCCGCAAACGATTCATTCATCATAATAAATTATCAAATAGCAAAGTAAATTATCTATCAGAAATAGCCATAAAAAGAATAGTAGCAAAACTGATTATAAACTTAATGATTAGACTAATTTAAACATAACCCGATCCAAAACAGAAAAAAAAAAAAAAAAAAAAAAAAAAAAAAAAAAAAAAAAAAAAAAAAACAGACCACATTCCGATCCATGATACACAAAATTTCCGTGAGTTAATATACCCGACCCTGACCTGAAAATTATGTTTGGAAAAAATTATGGATTTGATAACTGACCCGAACCAAGTCTGAATCCCGAAAAAATGTTTAAGTGAAGCATAACCCGATTCAAACAAGGAAAAATAATTTTCGTGGGTATGAAACCTGACCCGAACCTAAATATTTTCTTGAAAAAACCCGAAATATGACTCGAACGAAATCTGAAACCGATAAAAATTTTCCAGAGAACTATAACCCGATCCCAGCAAGACAAAATACTTTCCATGGTCATAAACCCGACTCAAACCTAAAAAACTCCGTTTGAAAAATCCTGAACTTTGACCCAAACCACATCTAAATCTGACCAAAGTATTCGAAAGAACTATAACCGGATTCGAGTAACACAAAATAATTTCCGTGGACATGAACCCGATACGAACCTAAAACTCCCATTCAAAAAATACCTGAAATTTGAATCGAACCAAATCTGAATCTGACAAAACTATTTCAAAGAAACGCAACCGGATCTAAACAAGACAATATATTTCCATGGACATGAACACAATCCGAACCCCAAAAAATTCTTTGAAAAAATCGCGAACTGAACGAAATCTGAACTTGGCAAAAATTTTCCAGTGAAGCATGTCCTTATTCGAACAAGACAGAATTATTTCCGTGAACATGCAAGAAGACCCGAACCCAACAGTTATATTTGAAGAAAAAACCCGAAATCTGAATTGAACCAAATCTGGACCTGACAAAAATATTCCAAAGAACTATAACCCAATCCAAGAAAGACGAAATAATTTCTATTGACATAAACCCAACTCCAACCTAAAAAATTCGATTTGAAAAAAACTGAAATTTGACCCAAACCACATCTAAATTCGACCAAAATATTCGAAAGAATCATAACTGGATTCGAGTATGACAAAATAATTTCCGTGGACATGAACGAGATCCGAAACTGAAAATTCTATTTGAAAAAATACCTGAAATATGAATCGAACCTAATCAGAACCTGATAAAATTATTCCAAAGAATCGTAACCGGATCTGAATAAGACAAAAAATTTTCATTCACATGAACCGAATCTGAAACTAAAAAATTTCTTTGAAAAAAATCACGAAATCTGAACTGAACCAAATCTGAACTTGAAAAAAATATTCCAGTGAAGCATGTTCTTATTCGAACAAGGCAGCATAATTTCCGAGAACACGCAAGAAAAACCGAACCCAAAAATTCAATTTGAAGAAAAAGCCGAAATCTGAATTGAAACAAATCTGTTCCCGACAAAAATATTCCAAAGAACCATAACTGTATCCGAGCAAGGCAAAATAATTTCCATGGACATGAATAGGACCCGAACATTAAAACTCAATATAAAAAAAAATACCTAAAATCTGAACCGAACGAAATCTGAACCTGACAAAAAATGTTCTAATGATTCATGACCAGATCCGAACAAGACAAAATAATTTCCATGGACATGAAACCAATATATGCTTTGGTAACATTTAGGTTGCAATTACATTACGGTAAGTCTTTGATTATATTTAATTTCCCGTTAGGTTACAGTTAGGTCACGGTTAAGTTAAAGTTAGGTTAAAGTTAAATTGCATTTATGTTATGGTTAGAATAAGGATATGTTACAATAAAGTGAAGGCTAGGTTACATTTATGTTATATTTAATTTACGGTAAGGTACTGTTAAGTCAAAGTTAGGTTACAGGCAGGTTATGGTTACGGTACAAAAGTTTACGGGTAGGAATTTATCCATAGAGTGAGCATTACGCATGATTTGATTAAAAATAACACTTACTTTTGTTAAATGGCTCTGAAATTGTAATACTACATACCAACATTTCAGCTACCAGTGAGTATCGATTTCATTCATTGTATAGTCGGATTTAAGAGTGATATAATTAGTTTGAAATTCAAAATATTTCACTTGGGATTTCTATGTGAAAAAAAAAATAATTAGTTACATGACTTAACAGTGATTTTTGATAAATATCAACACTTTAACACAAAAATCACGCAGGATACATATTCCCTCCCGCGTTTCTCATCGCTCATTTTGAGTATTTTTAGAGCTTAACATTAGCTGTTTTTTAAACCGATTTTTCACACAGTCAGTGGCCACGTATTTCAGACAATATATTTCTGCATGTTTCGAGTTAATGATAAAATCATACAAATTTCAAGTTCGTTTAATATTGTTAATACGGACCCGGGCAACGCCGGGCGTCAGCTAGTATATAGTAAAAAAAATATGCAGATCATTTAACAATTAATAACATAACACGATCTTTAAGATTTTGCTCAAAAGATCATTGAAGATTAGCTGTAACAGGAACTTTTCTTAATTTGGGAGATTTATTTCAGCATTAAAATCAAAATATGAAGTTGAATAAGAGTATTCAAAGACTGGATATGTTAGTTATAGCATTTTAATAACAGTCTCATTTATTTTTGTTTTTCATGTTACCTTCAGAATCTATAATGACCAAAAATGTTGACTTCAAACTGTCACTAAAAAACAAAATCCCAAGAAATATTTGAAATTTATTTGAATAACTAAATATATATATATATATCAAATTACATCCAAATGTTTATTATTAGTAATCAGAAGATTGTTTATAAAGATTTTATGAATATCAATTTTTCACTTTATACAGCAGCTTATTCTTTGAACATAAGACTATTTGCTAATACTGTTTAAATTAAAATGCATTTTTTTCCTATAAAAATTCAGAATAATAATTATTTTAAAATGCAATTACACTACTTATAATCCAATAATGTATATCTTTATCAATAAACATGCATACATATGTAGAAGGCAAAAAAATTAAAACAATTTAAACCAAAAAACCTATCCTCCCCATAAAAACCAGGTGTTTTGCCAACCCTGTATTGTATTTAATTTATTAAAGTTATATTTTTTTTTGTTAAATAAATAAATAAAAAATAACTTGCATGTTTGGACAAATGCATACTGTAGGATACTCCAATAATAAAGATACCAAGGAAGGCCTTCCCGAATTTCTCAACAAAACCACCTAAAAGAAGAAATTAAGAAAATACAATAGATACATAAAAACATTTAAATTCTTATTAATATCATTATGAATTAAATTAAAATATATGAATATATTATGCACTCAATGACCCTTTTAAACACTTTTGATGCACTGGCAGCCAATTTTAACATTTCCTATGTGCCCTGTGGTAATTTCCATAAAAACATCTCTAATTCTATTATACTTCAAACAAATCAGTATTTTAAAACAAGATTGTAAAGGTTTTGGACACAATGGTAAAATGGTTTAACCTTTAACTGCTGTGACAAAAAATTATTGCATAACTACTGTCAGCGATCTATCAGACCACTTTATCTAAAGAATGAAATGTTAAATTAACTCTCAGAATACTATTTTTGTATTAAACTACAGGACTATAATCAGTGGCGGATCCAAGGGGGGGGGTCATGGGGGTCATGACCCCCCCTGGAGCTCTTCAAAGAGGGATGTACAGTGTAAGTAAAAAGTGCTAAAACAGGAACGCAAAATTTTTTGGGTGTTTGACGAAATTTGAAAATTTTCCACAAATGGTCATCGAAATTTGCGATTTTTCTTCACTTGATTAGCAAAATTCACGATTTTTTCGCACTCGATCGGTGAAATTCGCGATTTTTGCGAAGCCGATCCACGAAATTCACAATTTTTCCACGCCTAATCGACGAAATTCACAATTTTTTGGGTGTGATCGACGAAATTTGAAAAATTTCCACGAATGGTCTGCGAAATTTGCGATTTTTCTTCACTTGATTGACAAAACTCACGATTTTTCCGTGCCCAATTCCACGAAACTAGAACATTTTTCCGTTCTTGTTCGATGAAATTTTTTCAACCGCTCAAAGATTTTTTTAATTTTTCCGCGCATCATCGACAAAATTAGAGAATTTTTCGTCCCGAATCGACAAAGTTCGCGAGTTTTTTGTACTCGATCGCCCGAATCCGTGCTTTTTACGAAGCCGATCTACAATATTCGCGATAATTTCTTTCCCGATCGATGGAATTGTCAATTTTTGTTCACCATATCAATGTAATTCTCGATTTGTTTCATTCCCGATCGACTGTATTTGCGCTTTTTACGAAACTCATCGACCATATTTGCGACTTTTTCGTTCCTGGTCGACAAAATTCGCAATTTTTCTGTGCCCTACCAAAAGCGATTTTGTTGTTCCTGATCGAATAAATTCGGGCTTTTTACGAAAGCCATCGACCATATTCGGGATTTTTCCGTACCCAATCGACGAAATTCGAGCCTTTATCCTTTCTTGGTCCCTGAAATACCGTACCGAACAGTAAAATTCGCGATTCGTAACTGACTGATGAAATCTGCATTTTTTCCCCGCCTTAAATTGATAAAATCTGTAATTTTTTTCTCGCGATAAACTGATAAAACTCGCTATTGTTCTGCAGCCGCTCAAAAAATTTTTCGATTTTTCCGCGCATCATCGACAAAATCTTCGATTTTTCCTTGCCCTATCAGCGAAATTAGAGATTTTTTTGTGCCGATTTGACAAAATTTGCGAGTTTTTCGTACCCAATCGCCCGTATCGCTCTTTTTACGAAAACAATCGACTACATTCGCGATAATTTCTTTCCCGATTCACGAAATCGGCAACTTTTGCATTTCATATCAACTCGGAATTCGCGATTTTTTATTCCCAATCAAGAAAATTTGCGATTTTTCTGTTCCCGATCGAATAAATTCGCGATTTTTATGAAGCCGATCAACAAAATTGGGATTTTTTCATGCCTTATTAAAGAAATTTGCGATTTTTTCGTTCCAGATCGACAAAATTCGCGATTTTTCTGAGACATACAGACAAAATTCAAGATTTTTCGAAGGCCGATAGAGAAAACTCGCGATTTTCCAATCTACAGTTGACGATATTCGATTTTTTCGCGCTCGGTCAATGAAATTCGCGTTTTTTTCGCGTGGTAAACAGACAAAACAGACGACTTTTCTGCAACCTATGAACAAAATTTGCAATTTTTTCAAGTATTATAAAAAAATTTAGACTTTTTTTCCTTGCCCGATAAACGAAATCTGAGAATTTTCACGTCCGATCGACAAAATTCGTGATTTTTCCGTGCATAATCGACAAATTTCGCGATTTTTTCATGCCCGATCGGCGAAATTTGCTATTTTTTGTCGTAATTCCGTTTTCACAAGATTTACTGTGTTTTAAAATTGCTTCATTAAATCATCTGTCAAAAGTTGTGACCCCCCCCCTGAAGGTTGGGCTGGATCCGCCCTTGACTATAATAAATAAATTTCAGCTATTCAAATGTCTCTAGAGATATTAATATGTATCGAACAGAAACAAAATTTGTCCATTATCCACAGTTAAGCTAAAAATTACAAGTTTTACTCTAAAAACTTTAAAAACTCAGCGGTCTGTGAAACTGCTAACAGTAGTTAAGGTTTAAACCGTACTATCCAAAACCCTTCTGTCTGAAACTGTCTAAAAATATATTTTGTAGTAAAATTTTTATTTATCAAAACAATGCTAAAAATTAAAAATTTTAAAAATTGTCAGTAAAATTACAATACAAAAATACCAATTTACTAGTAACAACCTAATTGCCCTATGTAACAAAGCAATTACTTTAAAAAGATATTAAATTTAATTGTGTTTGTGTGTAATAATTTGACTTTTTAGATGAAATTCACATATTTATTTTGCAATACTTTGATGAAATTTGCTTTTTATTAGGATATCCTTAGACGAAATTCACATATATTAAACGACCCAGGGGTTATTCTGATCTGAATTTTCCAAAAAATTAAGACATTCAATTACAAAAAAATATTTTTTAAAAAAGCCATCAATCTGAAATTTTGGACAAAAAAAGAAAAAAAAAGTGAATATCACACAAATGGTCATCACAAAAAAAAATTTTAACACATTCGCTATAAGGTGCCAACATTAAACGGCCACTCAGCCGCCAGCGTGTGATGTCCAATAGCCAGTCACGTGCTGGTGAGGGAAAATCTTTCACTGATTCTTTGTTATAAAAAGTAAATTGGCTTCTGTGGAAAACCCACTTTTACCGTGCGGCATTAACTATCATCACATCTTCACATAAGCGGCAGCGGACGTTTTAATTGTCAATTGAGGATTGGTGGATGGTGCAAATTTTGTCAGATCATCAGAAAAACATCATTTGTTAACCACTTAACCGGCGACAGGTAAGGCAATACAGTGCTTTTACCCCCCGACTTACAGTGGCGGATCCAAGGAGGAAGGGTCATGACCCCCCAGGGAGCTCTTCAAAGAGGGATGTACACTGTACAGTCTAAAAAGGTGCTAAAACAGGAATGCAAAATATCATCTAATCGAAAGAATTTGCACTTTTTTCGAAACTGATCGAGAAAATTTGCGAATTTTCCGTGCCTCATTGACATAATTCAGAATTTTTCTGCACCCGATCGGTAAAATTTGCAATTTTTGCAAAGACGATCCACGAAATTCAGAATTTTTCCATGCTTTATTGATGAAATTCATGATTTTTTTGGGTGTGATCGACGAAATTTGGGATTTTTCCACAAATGGTCTGCAAAATTTGTGATTTTTTTCACTTGATTGAAAAAAATCACTATTTTCGTGCCCAATCCACAAAATTAGCACATTTTTCCGTTCTCGTTCGATGAAATATGAATTTTTCCGTACACGAACTAAAAAATACTCATTTCTTAATTGAATGACGAGCTATGCATTTCTTAATTGAATGACGAGCTATGCATTTTTTTCCTGCCGTAAACTGATGAAATCCGTGATTTTTTTCTCGCGATACTGACGAAATTCACAATTGTTCTGCAGACGCTCAAAGATTTATTTAATTTTTCTGCGCATCATCATCAAAATTTGCGGTTTTTCTGTGCCCTATCAACAAAATTAGCAATTTTTCGTTCCAAATCGAGAAAATTAGCTATTTTTTGTTCCAAATCGATAAGATTTGTGAGTTTTTTGTATTCGATCGCCGGAATTCATGCTTTTTACGAATCCGATCGACCATATTTGTGATAATTTCTTTCCCGATTGATGGAATTGTCAATTTTTGTTCACCATATCAATGTAATTTGAGATTTTTTTTCATTCCAGATCAACTGTATATCCGTTTTTTACAAAACTGATCGACCATATTTGCGACTTTTTCGTTTCTGTTTGACAACGTTCTCAAATTTTCCGTGCCCTAACAAAAGCGATTTTTTCGTTCCCGATCGACTAAATTCGCGTTTTTTACGAAAGCAGTCGACCATATTCGGGATCTTTCCGCGCCCAATTGACGAGGTTTGCGCCTTTTTCTGTTCTTGTCCATGAAATATGCATTTTTCTGAATCGAACAATAAAATTCGAGATTCTTAACTGACTGATGAAATCTGCATTTTTTCCCCACAGTAAATTAATGAAATCTGATTTTTTTTCTTGCGATAAACTGATGAAACTCATTACTGCTCTGTATTTGCACAAAAAAATTTACAAAATTCGCGAGTTTTTCGTACCCAATCGCTCTTTTTACGAAGGCAATCGACTACATTCACAATAATTTTTTCCCGATTCACAAAATTGGCAATTTTTACGTTCCATATCAACTCAAAATTCGCAATTTTTTTATCCCCAATCAAAATTCACAACTTTTTGTGCGCGATCGACAAAGTTTGCAGTTTTTGAGACATACAGACAAAATTCGAAATTTTTCGAGGGCTGATATACAAAACTCGCGATTTTCCAATGTCCAGTTGACGATATTTTCGATTTTTGAACGCCAGGTCAACGAAGTTCGCATTTTTTTGCATGGTAAACTGACAAAACAGGCGACTTTTCTACAACCTATGAACATAATTTTTTCAAGTATTATAAAAAAAATTAGATATTTTTTCTTGCCGATAAACTAAATCTGAGATTTTTCATGTCCGATCGACAAAATTCGTGATTTTCACATGCCTAATCGACAAATTTCGTGATTTTTTTTATGCCCGATCGGCAAAATTTGCTACTTTTTATCGTAATTCCGTTTTCACAAGATTTACTGTATTTTAAAATTGTTTCATTAAATCAACTGTCAAAAGTTGTGAGCCCCCCCCCCCCTGGAGGTTTGGCTGGATCCGCCCTTGCCGACTTATGTCGGGACAGACGGTGAAATAGTTAAAGAATAGTAGGGGAGGGGAATGGAAATTTCATCCAGGGATGACAGAAAGAGCACAGAAACCTTTAAAGAATCGTGGGAAAATGCAAACAAAGAAAAAACTGCTAATTTTACAAAAAAAATCGAGAAAAACTGCAAATTTTGTCAAAAAAGTGTCAAAATTATGTCAAAAGATTGTGAAAAACCTCCAAATTTCACCACAGAATCGTTAAAAATCTGAGGGCCTCAAAGGGGTCTAAACTGGATTTCTCTCCACACACACACTCTGTTGAAACTTTGCAGAAAATTGTGAAATTTGTCAATGAATAAATCCTATTTGCAATCTTGTTTCATCAGTTTCTTCAAATTTATTTAATGCAGCAATTTTAAATTTGTAAAGTAGTAAGACTTAATGTAATATACATCGTCTGCTTTTTATCTTCATTAAAATTTTACCTTGAAAATGCTGATTTCAGCCAGATTTGTGATAAGGTAATCGGACAACGACCTCACATAAATGGATTCCCTTTCCATGTCAGTTTCTTTAGGAAAGAATTAACGATTTCATGGGTACAGAAATACAAGGAGTAAAATCCAAAAGATAGGTATTTCTGTTCGGCACTACTTGCTTACCCCTTAGAATTGTATAAAATCAAGAACTTTCTGCACACATAATATTGGGTCAAAAACTGCTGCAAATCGATTTAAGTTTTAATAAAATTATGTATTATATTATTTTGGCATGGGTGAAATTTGCTTTTATTAAGCAATTTGCATGAGTCATGGATTTGCGTATTTTATGTGATTCATGAACGTAATTCACATTTTTTTACATGCTTAATGGATGCAATTATTTTTTTATGCATCTCATGGTCGTAATTTACGTTTTTTGAGCGATATGTCAACAAAATTCACGAATTTTGAGATAGTTATGGATGTAATTCACGTTTTTTATGTGATTAATGAACATAATTAACATTTTTTACATAATTTTAATGCAATTCATGGATGTAATTTGCCTTTTTTCAGCAATCTGTCGATGAAATTAGAGGGGGTTTTCTTGAGTGATTTATGAACATAATTCGCATTTTTTATCTGACTTATAGACGTAATGCACTATTTTTATGAGATTCATGGACGTAATTTGCATTTTTTGAGCGATCTGTCGACATAATCCACGTTTTTTGGACAATCTGTTGCTGAAATTTGTGTTTTTTGAGCGATTGATAAATGTAATTCTCCAATTGAGCGATCTATTAATGAAATTTGCATTTTTGCGCAATCTGTTGGCATAATTTGCATTTTGAGCGATTTATTGACATAATTTGTGTTTTTTAAGCAATTTATGGACATGATTAGCGTTTTTTGTAACGATTTACGAAAAAAAAAACCTCATAAAATTATAAATTTGCATTTTTAATGCAAAGCATCATTCCGTTGATTAAATTCATGTTTTTGAGCAATTTACGAACGCAATTCTCATATTTTATGAGATTCCTAAAACGTAACTTGCATTTTTTTTAACACAATTTTATAGATGCAATTCACTATTTTTATGAGATTCATGTACTTAATTTGCATTTTTGAACAATCTGTCGACAAAATTTCCATTCTTTGAGCAATTTATGGACTTAATTCGTGTTTTTATGCAATTCATGAACATAATTCGCATTTTTTACATGATTCATATTCGTAATTTGCTATTTTTAGGCAATTCATGAGTGTGTGTGTTTTTTTTAAGTGATCTGTCGATGAAATTTGCATTTTCTAAGTGATTTATGGACTTAATTCGCATTTTTTGAGAGATTTATGATGCAATTAACATTTTTCTACGTGATTCATGGAGTAATTCACATTTTTTTACATGATTCATGGACCTAATTTGCATTTTTTGAACAATTCACTGATCTGTGTTTACTATGTGCGCATGAGTTGCATAAAAATTTCACATTTTTTATGCAATTCATGCACTAAATTCGCATTTTTACAAAAATCATGCATGAAAATAGCGTTCTTTGTGCGATTCATCGACAGAATTTGTTATTCGTGCAGTCTTTGGTTAATATTTGCATTTTTTACGTCATCTTTGGATGTAAGCGTGTAATTTTTTGCTGCATCAGTTTTCTATACCTTTTGCGAGCCGTACGATCACACCACACATCCACTTGAGCATAAGTAATTCATTGAGTGTAGTTTAAATAACAGTTTAAATAAGAAAGCTTATGGCATTGTTCTGAAAAGATTTCAGAAAAAGGTTGTTTTATTCAGAACACGACGATGAAACAAGTTAATGTTATGGAAATTGGCCAAATTGCTTCACAAACTTTAATAAAAAAAATTGATCAAGCAGATCTGGATTAACGGGGTTCTACTGTACTAAAAAAAGTTACAAAAATAAAAATTGTTTCCTTCCTAAAATTTTCTGCACACGTCTATTAAACAACTCTGGTTATCCTGTTGACCAAAAAATTATCCCTGAACTAAGAGATTAAATGCCAATAAAGGATGATCATGAATGTCGCATTCATAGATATTACAGAGTTTCCCCCAGGTTTAAAAAGAGGCAGGGCACTACTGTTCTGAAAAGGGCACTTTTTATAGAGTTGAATCTAGAATCTAGCGGTTAAAAAAATCATGGAAATACAGACATTTCTTCAAAGAATCCAGAAAAAAATCCAAACATTTTGTCAAAAAAAAAAGGACAAATATTGTCAAAAGATAGTGAAAAAAAACAGACAGATTTTACTTTAAAAACAAATCACAAAAAACAGCAGATTTTTGATAAAAGATCTCGGAAAAAAGGACAAAATTTTGTTAAAAGATGTCAAAAAATGGCAAATTTCTTCAAAAGATCTCAAAAAACCGTCAACTTTGTCACGTTTAAACACGAAAAAACACAAATTTAAAAAAAGGGCCGCGAAAAAAAAAAAAGCACATAGTTCGTAACGGGAGTGGAATCAACCCCCCTTTTCTCTAATTATGCCTCGGATGCAATATTCTCTACACAAGAAAATGATTGTGAATCAGGAAAATCCACTTTAGAAGCAAGAACAATTTTGAAGCAGGAAATTAGTTTTTAGAACAGAAAAATTCACTTATTGGGGATTAACTTTTCTTTTTGTGCCCCTTTGACATAATGTGCATTTTTTTCCCTATCTCTTAAAGAAATTGATGTTTTTTGCGATTTTTTTTAGAGAATTTGTTTTTACTGCGATTTTTCTACGACAGTTGCCGTGTTTTGTGAAATTTTCAGTTTTTTGTGAATCGTTAGAAAAATTTTTTTGTTTATAGCAATTTTTGGATTAATTTTGTTGTTTTTTTCACGATCTTTCGAGAAAAGCCGTCGCCTTTTTCAAAATTTTCCGACGAAATTAACCATTTTTTTCGCAAATCTTACCGGAAATTAGTCCTTATTTCGCGATTTTTTAACAAAATTTACTGTTTTTTCACAATCTTTTGACAAAGTTATGTGTTTCACAAGATGCATAAAAGCTATTTTTTGCGTATTTTTTTTTGTATTTTTCGCTGTGCGTCTGCATCATCGCTCAAAGGCTGAGTTTTTTCAAATGTGGGCAAGAAGAGCACTGTTTTTTTGAATGAGTGACAAGAGGGGTGCTAGTTTCTGGATTAGGGGCAAGAGGGGCACTATTTTTTAAACTAAAGAGCAGGAGGGGCAGAGCGCCCCCCTGAAACCCTCTGGGGTAAACTCTGGATATTAAATACAATACAAATGTTTGAAACGTCAACAAGTGATTTTTATTTGTGTTTTTATTAATATTCTACGAATTATTTCTTTTCTCGATTTTTATATAAAAATTATGTCAATATGTATAGTATAACTTGGCTATCAGTTTGGCGGAATTGGTTGACATAATCAAATAGTACCTTCTGTTCTACATTTATTTTTATTTATTAAATAATATTAATGATTAAAATGAAATAAAAGATTAAAAGCTAAAATAGTAGTTCGTGATTCATGATTGTTGTTCATGAAATGAGTTATATTCTTATTTCAGTATATTTTTAATAAAATTTTAATTATGTTACAATACTGATAAAGTATATTTGATATAAAATAAAATATTGTGAAATAAAATACTTTATTTAGAACTTAATGTGTACTTTCTGACTTCCAAGTGAAAATTTTATCTGTAAAGTAAAAACTTTTGCATCCAAGCTGAAAAGAGAAGACTACAACAATACGTAAGAAACTTAAGAATTTTGCAGTAAAATATGTCCTATAGAAAGTTTAAAAAAATATTTTTATTTTCACCCCTCTCTCCCCCACACACCCAATAAAAAAGTTCATAATAATTATATGAGAGTAATTAATGTTTTTTTGTGTAACTTTTTTTTGTGTAACTGTATTACATAAAACTTTTATTAAAAACATACTACAAAGAAAAAATAAGCTCAATTTGGGACAAAAGATTGTAATATGGATCATTTTTTAAAAACAAACTATTGCACAACTTTTTAATATAACATTGAATAATGAACAGGAAATCAATCCAAATTTTCAGATTTATTCAGTTTTCTAATTAAACATAGTATCAATGTGACTTGTTAAAGTTTAAACAATTATTTTTCTTAGAAAGTTTATATTGTAGTTGTGACTGGTTACTTTTTTGGTCACTATAATTTGAATAGCTAGTTTGCATATTTATCCAAATAATCTGTAGAATAAACGCCTACAGGCCAGTTTGATTCTACCTGTTGACATTTTCTGAAAGAAAATTGCTAACACTTCAAATTATTTTTTAACATTTTCCTTGAAAATATACAATTACGTTTATTTTTTTTATGAAAACTACTTGTTTTATTTTTTAAATGACATTTCTGTTGGTGCAATTGCAAATTACTTTGTGTTTAATTTATGAAGATTCTTTTTTTCATAAGTTTGTTTTCCTTTTTATATTTTAAATACTTGTCTCAAAAAAGCACATTATTTTATTAGAAAAAAGCATTAACAAAATGAATACCTCTTTAATATTTAGTTTGTTTTCAAATAATGAAATAGTGAATCAAATAATGAAATAGAAAAATGTTTATTATTACTGACTCTAAAGTTTTCTTAATGTGCAATTAATCGGTGACATTAAAAATATTCAGAACAGAATATTAATTTGGAAAAATTTCCTATACAGATCATAACTTCTTAGCTAGTATTTGCCTTCAAAAGAAAATAGATATAAATAAAAATTATTTATTATGATTTATTATGTAGGTTTAGCTGACGATTTCTTATAAGAAGTATAATTATACATCTATAAGTCATGTGCAGTGTTCTTGCTGACATTTGACCAACGTTAGTAATATGACTAATAAAAAAGTAAAAATCATTCACGAAATGAAAAAAATATTAGCAAAATAGATTCGCAATGTAGCACAGAAAGTTTAACCTTTTAATGTACTTTCCCTTTTTTTCAATATGTTCTAAAATAACCAAAGTTTTTATAACTGCGACAGAGATTGTTATTAATCTAATTTCAACTATCCGTTACAAATATTAAATATATGTATGAAAAACGACAAAGAAAAAGCAAAAATTGAGCACTAGCAATTTTGCAAATCTAATCACTTGTTTACTCGCCAAATGAAGAATTTAATTGCAATTTGGCACAATGGCACGCAACAGTGAGAACACTGGTCATGTGGGATCAGGAAACAATTTTTAAATTTCTAGTTGAAAAATTTTGCTTTATTTTTGTTAGAGTGAAAAAAAAATGTAATATCATTTGTCTATTTTTATTCATATAAAGCTAAATACATTTGGACATTATAATTTACAGAAAATAATAAATTTTGACTTGAAATCCCATAAAGTACATACATACATTAAAAATATATAGTAGTAAATAATAATTATAAATAAAATAAAAATCTAAGCATAAAATAGCTTGTATTTTTTAGTAAAAATTTTATTTTACAGTTGAGATAAAATATAAATTTTCACGGAAAAAAGCTTAATTGCATACACACAACATAAAATATCAACCCCCCCCACCCCCCCCACCCCCCCCACACACACACCAAAACATGTCTCTCAAAAGTGTTATTCGGGGGTTAGAATCTTCCAAACTCTGAATTCTCCAGTGTATTAAAAACTTCTGTACATTAATATAGAACAAATCTTAGCCCCCCCCCTTCTTTTTTCCCTGGATATGCTTCTAATGCAGAAATACAGACTTAAAAAACTGAATATACTTTGCTGAGAATGTATGATTTCAATGAAAATTTGCTTTCATAAGTAATTTTACTTATTTAGGGTTCATACTGATTTTCCAAGAAAAATTCCCTGATATATTTCCCGGGATGTATATTTTTTACATATCAACAATTAACGACATACTAGAGGGGGGGCAGAGGGGGCGTTTGCTCTCAGCGCTACCAGAACAGAAGGTGAAGGGGGCGCCAAATTAAGATTTTGTTTGGTGCGTTTCATAAAAGAATGCATAAATGTGGTGGTGGTGGTAGTGGTGTGGGGGGGGGGATGCCAAAATCCATGTTTGCCCCAGGCGCAAAAAAGGCTAGTTTCGACGCTGGACAATAAAGCACACACATAGTAACAACTGCCCCCAATTTCTCAGAATAGACTATCATTTTGAAAGGTTTTTCCCAGGTTTGGGAAATTTTTTGCATTATCCCCTGAGATTCCCCTGATTTTTACAACCTAAAATTCATCCCCTGATATTTACAACCTAAAATTTATCCCATGATTTTCCCAGGAATCCCACATGCCCATGATGAGTATGAACCCTGTTATTTTTTTATGTTTATTTATATATTTATTTTATACAATGAAGGGTAGATATCAAAAAATTTGCAAAATTCTCTCAATGCAGCAAACAAATATATGTGTGGTAAAATAGATATTGCATAAAAATGCTTAATTTTAACTTATTATCAATTAAAATGTTTATTAAACTGCATGATATTGAGGTGTCCAAAACTAGTACAAATTGAAATAAATTACTTAATGAATTATTACTCACAACCTGAAATATTCCATAAAAAGTTATTATAATTAACAGAAATGCAATTCCATTTACTTAAGAATTCTGTTGTTATGATTTAATATGCTTTAATCAGTCAATAAATTATAAAATTTCTGCTTCAACTTATCTCTAAATGTGGCTAAAACTGGAGCATTCACCCTAACATAACTTTTACTTTTTACAAAGTAGGCCGCAAGAAAAAAATAATAATAACCGATATTGTCCGCTAACTAATTTTTAGGCTATTCGGTGAAAATTGTTTGAGAAATTCTTGTTTTGCCATTAATTTTAAAGCAGGCCTAACTGTAGATGTAAGCATTAGTTTACATTTTTGTAACTCACATCTACAATATTTAAAAATTCAATTTAATGATAAAATGAAATAACAATACAAACAATATTTAGTAAAGCACTTACCTTTTATATTTAAAGTAAAACCATGGCCACGTGCTCCACAAACCTGATCGTTCGAATCGAATACACACAACACAGATCCGCTCGCCGGTAGCCGCCATTGCAATATTCCCTCCAATTCTCCAGTGATGTACTGTTGCCACTTTTCACTGACAAAGTTATACACGAATAACATGGCAGGATATCGATGCCTAATCGATGACGCGCTAGAAAATTATCATATTTATGGTCTCAAACTTACACCATAGGGAGCATGCATTAGTTGCATGCTAAACAACTGTCATGTGTGGGATAGTTGACAGATAACAGTATTTAACGATTTTACAGGGCCTCGAATTAATATCGCCTGTCTTACACTATATTGGCACCACTTATACGATATAACATTATTTTATCATTAAAAAATGTCGCAATGGTACATGAAAATCGATGTACTTGACAATCATGATAAACTTGACATCACATAGTGACTTTTTTGACAAATCTGTGTTTGCTGGGTACGTATTTACATAATTACGAACGCACCTAACAACAGTAGAAGAAATTAAAATACGTGTCTCTAGGGTCACAGTATCTTCTAATACTGCTAAAAAGTTCTAATAATTATTTAGACACCTAAGCCTTTTGAAGAATCTATTTATTCTACACTGCAGTTGATTCAGAAGGTGAACTTGTAGAATATGTTTTCGTAATATTTTAATTTTATAAAAATTAAATATAATATTTAAATTTTTATTAGCATACTTAAATTTCGATTAGAAATGTTGTGGTTTCTCGAAAATTCCTTGTGAAGCATAGCCTCAAAATAATTTACATTTAATTGTTTTCTTTTAATCCGTCATTTTATTTACTTATTTATTTTTCAAGTTCATCTTTTGAATCCTAATTAGCATCCTGAAATGTACATAAATTCACAATTCATAAATAATACTTTCATACAAATTGAATAACTTTCGAACAGTTTAAATTTTTATGTGATATTGAATCCGTCATTTTTTAAAAAGTTTAATTTTGCAACTCTATTCAACATCCTGAAATTCACCTGAGTACGACGTTTCGTGCAATTTTAATAAAATTTTCATATTTTGGCAAGCTTTTGGTATTCTGTCCCACTGTGCGCCGTCAGCACTATGTACAGAAAAAATAATGTTAACAACAGAAATGATATACATAATTATTTCCATCTGTAATCTGTGACTCCATAGCACCTAGTTAACACTCATGTTACTGTGAAAACTAATTATATATCGAGAGTAAAACGGTATAAATTAGAATTAATTGTAACGTTTCAGTGATACATCCTAATAATTAATTATATTGTACAGTTGTGTTAAAAATACATATAACAAAGCATTAATGAAGAAAAACATAGTATTTTGTAATATATTTTCTGAAGTAAAAAATATATATTAATATATACTTATATATATATACATTTTTAAAAATGCATGCTGAATTCTTACATCATTTTATGTATCCCCAATAAACTCCAGTTTAATCTCTTCTGTAAGCGAATACCTATATCAAATAACTACAATTTTCTTTTCCATACAAAATTTTCCCAAGAAGTGAAAAACTATTATATTTTTTGCTGTTTTAAGAATCAGGATGTATACCCAAAGGAAATAGTTAAAGAAATAAGCCACAATCTGAAATTTTATCCTGAATTATTCATGAATGTTTTTCATGAAACCTTTCCTTAAGGTTTAGGTTTTATGTTTTAGCGACCGAAAAATAAAAATAAAAAACTAAAGAAAAAAAATGATTTCCTTTCTTGGTTTGAATAATAAAACATGCAATTTTAAAGAATGAAAATATTTAAAATTTATCTTAAACATTTTAACTATTTTAATATTATATTTATTTTTCATTCTATTAAAAATATATATAAGAATTTAAATACAAAAAAATATCTATTAAAAATGCACCAAAAATAAAAAATATAATAAGGTGAATACCATTTGTTAACTTTTTTTTTCAAATAACATTTAGATAGTTTCCCGTGACGTTAGAACATTCTGAGATTTAATAATAATATTTATTTTATACCATTCCCTGAACATACTTTAAATCGTTAAAAATTTGTGTTTCGTGGAAAGAAAATTCCTAAACTCCAAACTTCAACGTTTTGCTCCGACGGATGTATTTTGGAAGCAATAACAAATGCAATGCTTGTCGAATCAAACAGGAATCTGAAGTTGGAAATTGAACGTGAAGCGTAGCAAATGAGGTGTAACAAATGAGGTTCGTACGATAACGAAGTTTTAAAAATATTCAGATCTTTCTCTTACAGTAGACAGTACTTTCGACACAGTAAAGTGGTCGAATTTTTTTTTTTTTTTGTGTTCCTGTAAATATACCTGAAGAAACTTTTATTACACCTCAGGAACGTATATCATATTCATAACATGTGAAATAGTTTAATATAATTACCACACGTTCGAAACAATTTTTTCCCGTATAGCATTATGTATTCGAATAATTTTGTCTGGCCCTGTAATTTCATAATAAATTTTCTTTGCATCACAGATTGTACAGAATGTATATTGTAGTATATAAACTTGTGTGCAATATTTAAGGACGAGTCCCAAAATTCCAATTTTCAAGCGATAATTTTCGCGCGAATATTCAAAAGGAAGTCATATAATTCGAATTATCATTATCCCTGCATAACAGCTAGTCCATATATCATCTCATTCAGGTCATATATGGTCACAAGAGTCACAATGACTAAGGCGAAACAAAAAATAGGAAATTCCATACGGTTCTTTTATAAGTCTCAAATGACTACACTGACAGGTCATTGTGACTGCTGCTTTGTAGTAAGTGAAGAGGTGACTTTTCAATGTCGTTTTAATCAGACTCTTGTCTGACTTCTCATCTGGAGACTCAATTTCAAAGTCATTGTGAACGTTGCATTATGATAAATTGCCAATTAATGTCTTATTAAAGTCACATGGTGATTTTTCACCACTTTCCACAATGGTTACTTCACAGTAGGGTCTCTGTCATCATCTGAAAAAGTCTTGTGACAGAAAGTCACCATGTATTATGTTATATTTGTCTAACAAAGAGAATAGTTGGAAAACTTGCTATATATTTAAGTATTTTTTTCACCCATTGAAGTATGGAACTTTTTTGTTTACTTTGTTTAAAAGAGCTATTGATTTGTTAATTTAATATTCATTGAAATAATTTCAAAAGACACACATATTTTAATATAAATCATCTCTCAAATATTATTTTTTGTCAAACAATCTCTAGAAAAGTAATTTTTATGCAGTTTTATCCGAAAAAATAATTTGGATTAAAAGTGGCGGCTTGGCATATAAATTATGACATGTTCAGTTCATCCCGGCAAACTGTTGATGACAGCCAAAGGCTTTGCGCTTAATAATAACAATCTGTACATTATTTGGCAATCACCTGCAAACTGCTATTTATCGCCTGCTAACATTAAAATACAAAATCGGCCGCGTAGCTTATAAACAATGAAGCGGGTAGCTCGGAATTGTTGAAGGCAATCACATGACTCAGGCTTATATAGACTGTTGCTTTTATTTTATAGTTGTTTAATCCGTTCTTCGCTCGGGATTTCATGAACTTAATTTTAAAACAAAATTAAAAATAAAAATCAGTACAACCAAACTAAATTTCAACGCAATAACAACAAACAACTTTAAAATATTTAAATATGAGGTATGCATTTCTTGTGTATCAATTTATTATCTTCCTTATTATATTCTTATCGTATCTTTCACCATATGTTTTTTTCAGTTCAGTAATAAAAATGATAACAAAAGTTTGCTTTATTTTTTTTCAACCGTTGACGATTCCTGTCAACGATTGGACAAACATTTTATTAAGCAGTCAATGAATTTTCATAAAGTTTGAAATGATTTGCAACAAATTTATGCATTTAATTTCAATTTATACAGTTTGATAGTTTATGCGCTATTATTTGTAGACAGACGGACAAACAAATGGATGGACCAGACGACGACTATAGGTGCTACATAGCTCTATAGTTGTCCGAGCGTAGCGAAGTCTTATACTCAGAGTACGTAACGATATTAAAAGTCAAAAAATTCTTTCGTCAAGCAAATCTCAAAAGTACTTGTCGGATTTCGATTCTGTTTGTACCAGAATGTACCTATGAAGGTAACCTGGTGAATGCACCTACTTTCAAAAAATAATTCCAAATAGTTTAAAAGTTATATTAAAAAAATTGATTAAAAAAGCACAATTTATTTGCATACGTCACAGAAATTTGGTGTGCGCGTGATTTTCACCGGCTGGATATTTTCGTAGATAACCGAATCAGTACATGGAGTAAATAGTAATCATTTACGCACTCAGAAATATTGAATGCAATAAAACATTTTAAAATTTAATCATGCAGGAAAATAAAACTGTTATTTTTTATATTAAAAAAAAGTCATAAAAACTTTGATTTTGAGATTTTGTGATAATCTCTTAATAGCATTTTTTGATCGCTAAAAGAATGTTTTATATATTTCGCGTGTGAAAATTAGAAACAATTACGTTTTTAATCATTACGTTTTTACATCATTTTCCCTTTATATTTATTTTTATTGCATGTTTTCTTTTAACTTATATTTTGTTTGTGTGTGGAAGTCAATTCTGGTCACTAATTTTTCGGCACGGATAGCACAAGCGCATGAGATTTGGAGCAATTTTTTTCAAAGCCCATTTGGCGAAAACTCCGTTTTCAAATAACGCATTTTCAAAAAGAACTTACAGTAAATAAAATAATAATAATAATGATTAATAACTATAAAAATAAATATTTTATATAATTAAAAAAAAGGAAATGAAAGTAAATAAAAATTTTATGAGTAAATAAACAAATAATAAATAAATAAAGCCGGTTTACCATCTCAGGTAAAATAATGCCATTTTGACGCCAATTATGTACCCTGGTGCATATGTGACATCTTTTCCCATTTTTCATCCAGTTCCTGATGGCATACTACTTTGAAATTTGGAATATGTATGCATATCTGGGAGCAATACTGGTATTATACATTGATTTTTTTTAATTCGATCCAAAAAGGGGCAACGGGGGCAATTTTTTAAAGATTTATACAATTTATACTGCATAAAGGAGCCGCTTACCTATTTTTATATACAAGAAGAATTAAGTGGTATGTAAAAACAATTATAGTATACATAAATAAAATACTTGAGGTAATATACTAGAGATAAAAGACCGGGTTTGGCGAGATTTTTAATGCCAACTAGGCGAAAACATCGTTTTGATTACCAGATACATATAGCATGCTATAATAACACATTATTCATTTATTTCAAAATGAAAAAAAAGGAATAAACGAAACATTTTCTGTTATTAAAAAAAAGAAAAAGAAATAACAATCAATAAATGATAATATTTTTAGAACAGACAATTTATTATAACATTTATATGATAACCAGCATGTTAGGCTACTAAACGCCATTTTGGCACCAATTAGGTACCTCGGTGTGTATAGGGCATATATGTGCCATATTTATTTTTAAAACTGAGCATGAACGTTTACCAAGTGAGTTTTCATAGTCGCTTATTCTTATATCTTTTTGCGACATAGCGCACCTTTCGAAGCCAAAACTGCACAAAAGTAAAAAAAATCAATATTTGCAGTATTTTTATTTATTTATTTATTTATTTTTTAATATTATGCACATTTTGTAATCAGTAGGCTCGATAATCAGACCTCGTTTTTTTTTTTTGCTTTAAAAGATGATATTTCATACGACGTCTTCTTTAGATTCGTCGTTTTTCAATATTTGTTTGCGGCTACTTGTTTTGTAACTTTTTTTCGTAACTTTCTTCTTTATTAACAGCGATATTTGGATTTCCTATTTAAATAAAAATTCTTCTAAATACAAAGAATTTTGTTAAAATAAATAAATAAATGAAATGCGGACATCTATTGCTCAAAGCACAAAATTTTTCCTATGGAGTTAATAAAAATCAGTAAAAACATAATTTTTATGATAATAAAAAGATGACTTATGTAATAACAGAGTCATATGTTATGTACGTTATGGATTAAGTATGAATATTTCTCCACCATTTATAAATAATAATAATAATAAAATAAAATGCGGACAGACCAAAGTCTATATTTTACTGAAAACAACAACCATTTTCTAAATGCTTTAAAAAAATGGCCAATGAAAAGTGATATTTCAAAAGTATTATGAAATTAGTTAAAAACCAATTATTTTAAACTAAATGAATAAAAGATTTACATTTTTAATGAAATGAATGGGATTTGAAAATTTATTGGAAATTTATCACCATAGATGTATCAATATTACAATCAGTACTTTGTTTGCAAAATGGAAATATTAGCAATACTTTTTGTACCCGACAAATGGTCGTTGCTTTATTTAAGGTTAAAAAGTAGATTACGAAATATTCCTATACAGAGATGCGAAGCTTATAGGAAAAGTTATTTTTTAAATCCGCAGAATGCTCCAATTTAATAAAACATTTTCTGTATTAAAATACCGGTATCCAAAATGCCGGAGACTTGGCAGCTCTGCCTATAACATTTTAATTAATCACGGTACTTTTTTTAATCGGATTCAAATTTAGTGAAGGCAACGTTTTTTGGCAAAAAGCAGCTTTTTTCCACATGTGTAACTACGATACAATTCCTTGATGCTGAAATAAAATGTTTTGACTTATGCTATTATTGCTTCCTCTTATTTATTTATTTGAATTTTAAATAAGATGACTGAAAATCGTGTTTTTTAAATGTACGGAAAGAATGTATTTCGAGAGTGGGCGAGAAGAACAATATTTGGCGATTTATTACCTGCGTTTGACTAAGTGTCTTACTATCTTGTATTTAATACTCTTCACAATACTTCGCTGTTATATGGACTTAGGCGCTTTTATAAAAAGTTTGACGTAATTCGGGTTTAAGAAAGTGAGTTTTTTACTGAATAATACAAATAAAAGAAAAATGAATACTAAGAAATACTAATAAAAGAAAAATGAAGCATTATATTGGTCTATGTATATTTGAAAATGCATCTGCTAGCACTAATTAGATAATTTATGTGTGTGTAATAGTAGATAAATAGCTTTTGATTTTGTATTACTATGCTATAAAGCATTAACGTTTGTGTGTTTTTCGTTATCATTGGGAGTACCTAGCCGATTTAAAAAATAATGTGGGCAAAAAATGTTGGTAACCATCTTTGCTGCAAAATATACTATATTTTGCATAGGAACAATAATCACCATCAATGCACAAGCAAAAAAAAGTTCTAAAATTGAGAATTCTTTGATGTTGATATGCCTAAAAATTTTAAATTTAAATTTTTTTTTTTTGGTGGCAACTTTTAAGATATAATATTCTCGTTATGAACGATTTCTAAAGCATTCTACAATTTAATTTCACAAATTAAACATTTTTTTCTAGAAAAAGTTTTAAACCCAATTTATTGAGAATATTGCAATTTTTAGGATGCTGTTGGGATCAGAAACTATAACTTTGGCACCACAGTAACTTATAAGATGTAAGTGCTCGTTTAGGGCAAATTTTTAAAAAAGGGTTCCTTAACTCTTATCGACAACCTTATTCCATCCGTGGAAAACAGATATTCAACATTATAAACTATTCGAATGGATTTCACACTATATAAAATACACTCCATTCTCTTCAAACATAATAGTTTATTTATAGTTTCTCAAATCGGTGCGAAGCTTCTGTTTATGCTCATGACACCCTTTCAAAGAGTTATACTTCCAATATAGGAAAATTTTGGTGTTTTGTTTTCTGTATTACTTTTAACATTTTGCATATTTCCAATTTTATATCCATGCATGGTTTGCTTTTCTTTTATAAAAATAGTATATGCAACTTTATAAATAGATTTTGTAATTCTATCATTCAGTATGCTTACTTTCACCATATTTTATCACAATGAATGACCAATTAAAGGTAACATATCATTTTCTTTACTTATCGCAAGTTATTAAATGTGTATTCTCAGCAATATCGCTCAGACTAATCCCTCTGAGGGAAGTCCTAGTTACGATATTTTTCCATGAACCATAATGTAATAAAATTATTTTAAATGTCAGTGTAAATAAACTATAAACGCTATTCACTTTATTTTCAGTACCGAACATAGCATAGTAATTCTCAATAACACGCAACAATTCCAGGTGAATCCAACTGTATTAATGCAAGTTCGATTTTGGAAAGACAGACAGACAAACATAATTCACTAACAGATTTTTATTATCTTGCAATGTTTTAAAAACACATGACAGATTTAAATTTCACTTTCAGCAAATCATACCAACAAATGGAATCATACTTGAATATTCTAATATAACCTTGTATTTTACTTACCATTATTTTTTACATCCTACTAATTAACTCTTATTTAATTATTTGTTCTAATTTATTTAAGCCTTACACACGCTTAAGTCTACTGAAATCACTCTTCCACAGATTATCACCTACATAAGGCCTTGTACCCAACTCTTTGCGTGACCTTGTAAATTGTTTTATTTATATTGTACATAGATATCTTAGTGTACTAAATGTAATTTAGCGTTGAAAATTACATTCTTCTACTTTGTTTACATTCTTATGAAACTCATGAACTGCAACTTTTAAATAATTTTGGGGGTTTTCATCTATTCTGTGAGCAATATTTTCTTTTGTTTTATGAAACAAATTTACAATGATAATATTTCAGATTCTATATGCAAGAATATTATCTCAATATTGAGAGAAAGCTACGGTATCCGACCAATGAAAATAAACCTTCAACAAAGGAAGGTATCGAAAGGGGATAGGGAATTTCTACAAAACGGTCATCTTCTGCCAAACAGAGCCATTTACTCTTCTTCTGTCAAATACTACTGACTCTTCTTCATAGGATAGCTGTGATTTTGCATTTCTCGAAGATAAAGGCAGAAATTGTGGCTCAGTTAATAACAGAAAATTTCAATAATGACTGCCATCAATATCGTTAAATCGTAAAAAAAAAAAAAAAAAAAAAAAAAAAAAAAAAAAAAAAAAAAAAATATATATATATATATATATATATATATATATTTTTTTTTTTTTTTTTTTTTTTTTTTTTACAATGAAATATCATGCTCAAAGACAAAGTCTTTTTAAATGATACTAAAGATATACATCAGAAGTGTGTTCAAATTTAAAAAGTGTCAGAATGCAAAGAATAGAAAAAAAGGGCCCGGTCATAGAAAAGTTACACATTTTATTTAGCGGTGTTTGCAACAAGGAAAAAATTATGGATATCAAATTCTATTGCGTGCGTCGTAAATATGTGCAGGAAGGAACTATCTTCCTCTGGAATTATGTAAATTATTTTATTTTTTGTTACCGTAAAAGCTTGGCGTTTCTTAACACTTTCGGGTCTGTTGTACTTTTAATAGTACATGTTTTTTTTTTATCAAGTATTATTTTGTTTTAACAGTTACTTTTGTTTCTTTCTTATAAAGAAATGATAGTATATGGTTGTACCCTTCTTACTATGATTTAATTTATAGATTGATATTTAATAATAACAATATTAATTAACGTTTGCTTGATTATTTTTGTACCTTTGGCGATTTATTTATTTTATACACATATTTTACACTTATATTTAAAGTATACGTTACTTTCAACAAATTTTGCGCCATAAGAAAAAAAAAATATATATAAAGTTGCAATATCTGTAAAACCCTTTTGTAATGCGTTATTTACCAAACGTCGTTAAAAACTCTTCCTAACTTTTGTTAAATCAATATGAATTAAATAGTACAGAAATTAAGTAGATTTGTGAAATACCAGGCAATAAGATAATCTTTAAACTTCAGTAAGTAAATTTGGATAACTATGGTTAACGTTATTTCCGTAAAAATAATTTTGTTCTCAAAATGGAAAAAAATGGAACCGAAAAGGTTAAGATTTCACTGAAAATATTTTAAAACTGCTTAAATTTAGTTTCTATTTTTTATTTCTACTTAAGGTTTTTTTTTTTAGTTTTATGAATGAAATTAGGTTTTACAATAATTGATATTGAAACAAAAACCAATTCGTTTCTGTCCTTTGTCTGTCTTTCCGTCATAGAGTCCATACACGGAAAATATGTAATTCAGAGACTATCAGTTTTGTGTACTTACAGCCAAGCGTTACGTGAATCAAGACAAATCATAAAATTTCTAAAATATCTATTATTTTGATTACATTAATTTTTTAGCTCACAGGCTATCATAGCCTGAGAGCTTATGTGCCCGTCCGTTCTGTATGTACGTTCGTACGTTCGTATGTTCGTGCGTAACGCGATAACTCATGATAAAAATATCCGATCCACTTGAAATTTTGTATGTAGGTATATCCTGACAAGGCGCTTCCCTGATTAGTTTTTGGAGTTCATTCGATATGTATAAAAGGGGAAACGGGGGGCTCTCCCCTTAGTTGATATAAATGGGATTTTCATGCAGAATTAAGTTTTCGTTCAAAATTTAGATTAGGATCATTCTGATGAGGCGATTCAGTGACTGTTATTAGTTGTTCATTGAATAAGTATAAATAGGGGGAACAGGGGTTCTAATGCCCCCCCCCTTAATTTATATAAATGGGTTTTTCAAGCAGAATTTTCAGATTTCGTTCAAATCTCTGAATAGTTTTGGAAGTTTAATGGTTAAGTATAAAAGAGGGGGATAACTCCTTTTAAATTATATAAATGCTAAATGGGTTTTTATTAAGAATTATCTCATTTGCTCTGAATTTTGGATATAGATTTTTTATATGATAAAGCATGTCTTTGATAGTATAGGAGGTTCAATGATTAAGTATAAAAAAAGAGGAAAGGGGAGAGCTGTTTTCCTTTCTTAATTTTTTTTCGAACGGAATTAACCCTTGAAAATATAAGGCTTTAATGTACAATTAGTATTTGTAGCCTGTGAGCTCAATGCCATCAGTTTAACTGGGCAGTATTCTTTTTTCTAATGTAAGTTTGTGCGTATTATTATGTAATTAGTTCATTTTTGCCATTTTAATTTTTAAAACAGAGCCATAACTTCAACGCATGTTGGCCTCATGCCTTTCGGATAAAGCATCTCGACAGTAAACAGAAAATTTGTAGTTTAAGCCCCTGAGCTAGAAACTGAAGTTTTCATAAGATTGGTTTAATTAAATATAATTTCGTATTTTTTGCCAATTTTTTGGCTTATATTATTAGTTATTCGTTCATATGACATCCATATATATATATATATATATATATATATAACGATTCAGCATTTTTAATTTCGTTTAACCTCTTTTTTTCGTTTCTAAAAATTCAATATTTACGGTAGAAATTCAATTTATATCCTGTTATTTTTTTTATTTCGGATTTTATTTTTAAAAAAAATATTTGAAAAATTTAATTTGATTGAAATAAATAGCTTTCTTTTGTAATTATTTTAAAATTAAATTTGTTGGTGTTACCATGTACATAAGAATTTCATAATTATAAATAACCGTATTAGATTTATTAATTAAAAAGTAAAAAAAATATATATAAGTGTTTTGAAAACATCAATAAACAAAATCTCTCTGAGATCTGCGATGTCACGTACCGCATGTTTAGAAATATCCTGAAAGTTTAAATCCATACTAATAAAATATTATTATTTTTTTGCATAGTTAAAATCAGTTTGTGTTTAAAGTATCCGCTCACGGATAGCATATAGTTATATAAAAAAGTGTCCCCCCCCCCTTCAGCAAATATTATTAGCTTGCGGAATTTTACAAGCATTTAAGTTGATGAGGAAATTAATTTCTAAAAGGATGTTATGATGTATAGCCGATATATTGACTATGTTTTTCAGAAAAAAGTAATCTCTATAATTATTCAAATTTTAAAGTAATCTTTAAAGAGAGCCAGTATCGTGAAGAAGTGCCCAAGCCGTGACCCGAATCCGAGTCATCGGTTTATCACGCGGACGTTCTACCGGCTAAAACACTTGGAAAGATACCCAGCTTGGCATTTCTCCCTATCATATGTTGGTAAGGCTCCAACCCTAGCATAAGATGAAATATTTTTACGTGAGCCTCCGAAACACGAAACTAAAAAGGATACAGCCTTGATGAAATTGAATAAATCTAAATATTTCTTATGCCTTATAACCAATAATATTTAAATTTTAGAACTGCTTGAAGGAGGTACAGCCAGCAGAGTTAAAAATGTCCAAGGCGAGACTCGATGCCGAAGTTTCATCTATGGTAAGCTCAACTCCTCTCATTCTACAGAAAACCAATAGTTATTCACTCGATTATTCATTATATTTTCCAAGTACAGTTTTCTACAATATTCCACCATTTAGACCTTCTATGAAAATTGCTTTAATTTTCTGCTCTCCAGAGTAGTTAAACAACGAAATAAATACACTATATGACATGGAAAGTAACAATGCATGTTAAACTAAAGTACAATAAATAAATAAATAAAGAGCGTGAGCCATAAGAAAAAGGGTAATTTCAAAGGACAAAATTCCAAGATCGAAATATAATCTCAATAAATACAATCATTTTATTGTTAAAAACCATCTGTTAAATTAAAAAAATATATAGTATGTAATAAAAGACGCCCAGTACATTAAAATCAGTTAACATGGATACCTGGAATACCTTTTCAAACAAAAAGATTCACACAAGTAATTTTAAATGAAAATGAACAGAAAGCTTAAAACTACGATAATAGAACACGTATCAGCATTGAAACGCAACAAGAAACATACAACTTTAACCAAATTAGATAAAAAATAAGCTTTATAGGCAATATAGCATAAAAATAGTAGAATATTTTATCCATTAAGAGGTTATTTGCTTTTCATCATGCGAGAATCAATAGAGATCTTTTTTACGCAGTGAGAAAATATGCGATGTTTCAGCCACTATGGAGCTTCGTAAAATTTAAAAAGAAAGAATTTAATGAAAAATGAAAGAATGATGAAAAATCATTTAAGTAAATAAATATCCATAATTTAGTATTACAGTTAGTTTTATTATGCTTTAAGTTTGTAGTCTATCAATTTTCATTGGTTTTTTTTATTTTTTGCAAGAACTTTTGCATCACTTTTTTTTGTGAATGTAGCCATCAGAACGAAAAAATATGTCTAATCTGAGGTATATATATAATAGGGTATTTCTTTCTATTTCAATATATTTTTATCGCTTTCAGCAAATATTAAGTTAACTAGCGAGCTACGCCCGCTAGCTGGGCCACTTTTTCCGAACGAACCTCGATATTAAGCAGTATATAATAAGCAAAAAAATTCATTTAATAAGCAAGTCTTCGTGTTTGAATCCTCAAGTACAAAAAAAAGTAAATTAAAGAGCTATGGTTGTTATGCGTCCATTATCCCGTTAAAAATATGTGATTTCGCACAGTGGGCGCTATGCGCCCACCGGCCTACAGCCCACCGGCTCTATGCGCCATGGTCACCATCGTCGCATTAAAAATATTTGGTTTTACACGTTTTGGCGCTGCGCGCCCATAAGACATTTTCTCGTATTTTTTGGTTCATCAGAAGCAGACTTTTACGCATATTCTGAATATGTAATCAGTTTTTTCTACTTTAAAAACTGTCTGCATGATGGTTTAAGAAAAAACGCGCGCAAAAAAAAAGTTTCGATAGTCATGTTTTATTTCAAAGTTCAATATTTTAGCGAAAACTACGGTAAATATTCTACGGCAAGTCAAAAAAATTGATGCGAAAAAAAACGCAATTAGCGCCGGTAGAAAAAGAGGTTTTCGGCTGTTTCTTCTTTTAGCCAAAGGGGAAAAATTCATGTCCTTCACGGCAAGGTGGCGCAGTGTTCTGCTTCGGAGCTCCGTTTGGGAATTGAGACATTTTTCGTTCCGATTCCCAAGGGGTTTTTAATTCATAACTTTTTTAATTTTGGTCCCACGGTCTCGAAAATGCCCGAAATGACTTCCCCGGAATTTTTCCAATCGAAAGACACCTTTCGCGACTTCCAACTCGCCCGCGTTGCGAACTGTAATCGGCTTCAAGCAGACAGACAGACAGACAGAGGAGCACGGATCTTATTAGTATAGATTTGACATTTTCAAGAGATTTTTATATGTAGCTTTATAAAATATTTTGCATACGAAAATTGCTTATAGGATCACATTTTTTATTTGAAAATACGTTTACGAACAACGTATACATGTGTATGAAAAAAAGTATTTCATAGTGCATAAATAAAGAGTTATGAGCAATTTTGTGAAATTGTGAATGAAACATCAGCATATTATGAAAAAGTAATAATAAATTGAAAGCTCTCAATTTTCAACAGCTTATTTATGAGTCAAAATTAGATAAGTCTTCTAATTTAATCTTTTTTCTATTTATTATTGCTTTATTTCCTTTTTAATTATAGCTCTAAATCTTAATCTTTATGTATGCACAAGCAATTTAAAAATAGATAAGACAATGACGCATACAAAAATCTGTAATATTGACACAAAGGGAAAAAAATCCACAAAGAAAACCTAAACGCAAACAAAAAACTCGAAAAGACGTTAAAAATCACATTGAAAAACGCACTGAAAATCTCCATTGAAAATCGCAAAAAATTCAAAAATCATAGCCAACAAAATTTAGTAAATTAGGTTGAAAGTTTGGAACAATTTTCTTTTTATCGATGTCAAAAAAATATCCGCAAAATATGAAAACGTACCAAAAAACTGATTAAAAAATTCGTTAATTTCATTAATGGGGAAAAATCGCTTTGAAACATATAAAGAAGGTTAAAAATCAACAAAAAAATTAAATAAAAAAATCTTATCAAAAATTTAAAAATCGGGCTTCGAGGAGCAAACCTTCATGTATAAAGGTACCATCACCCAAAATTTATTAAATGTTCATATACTGAATGCTAGATATACACTGTTAAAAATCTTGCAGCATTTTGTACAGTCATTTCACCGTTTTCTGAAAAACCAGTAACATAACCGTAATTTAACTCTATTCTGGCTATAAAATTAGTAATAATATGTTCAGAATAACGTAAAAAGACGGTTGTTTTACTTTTTTTTGTAAAAAACGGTCAAATGACTGGATAAAATGCTGCAGATTTTTAACAGTGTACTGAAATACTTTACATCTTTAATTATGTTGTTTTTGAAAGGAAAGTATGTATAATATTATTATAATATATAATTATTGTTTGTATGAGATTATATTTGTAGAAAACTATGGAATCTATCAAGCTCGCTGGGTCAGTCAATGATAAGTCAATAGAATTTAGTGGAAATTGAATCTGCAGTTTTTAGTTTTCGGCAAAGAATACTCGTAAATGAAACACTTACAGAATATTGTGTTAAATAGCTATATAAAATCATATCTAATTTGGTCTCATAATATCTATTAATTAAAAATTATATCTGTATTTTAAAAATTACATAGTATTTAAGACATAATATAATTTAAAAAAACCTTTAAAGTGAATTTTGTTTTTTCTAACCAGGCCACAATAACATAGCAGACAGAGTATGCATAATTCAATCTTGTAAAATTATATTTAAATATTACATCCGATATTATTGTTAATAAATATTTTCATATAATTCAGTTTACTAAGAATTTAAAGCTTAATGTGATCGTGTTGACATATTAATAGAAACAGATGCAAAATCCCAGTTAATGTACAGTTGTTACCAATGAATGAATTAAGAAGGTTTCAGTAAAAGAGAAGGCAGCAACTTGAAAACACAAAAATGTCATAATTCTTTATTTATTTTACAACTTGTTTAAAAGAGCATAATATGTTTGTACTGAATTGAATTTGATTTTGACAGTTTTTAATGGTTATTATAAAACGATCGTTAATCAGTTTGAAAAGTTGTCCGTTTTATATCTTAAAATTAATCATCAATTACAGATTTTAGAAAAAGTAAAATAACTTATTATATTTCCTGAAAACGTTAGTCATGTACTTATTTATTTCAGCAGTAAGTTAAAATCCAGATGAACGAGGGTATTTTGCATAAATAGGTTCCGGCGTTTTTATTAGGCCTTTCGTATATCGACTTTCAAATACCAGATCTTAGCTCTTAGTGTAGGGAACTTCCAATTTCCATCTTCTGTGGTTCTGTCGTCCAGAAATTAGTATGATGTTTATTTCATATTTTAAATCATTTGTGACATATTAGAAAAAAAGTTTATGCATTTCTATATCTGGATGTTTATCTATAAATATATTTTTCTTCCTATTCGTTTATCGGCATTCTAAACATCCATGATGTTTAGAATGTCATCACACACAGCAGAAATATGAAATAAACTATTCCATATTTGTGCATAGCAACTCCGATTATTCCGTCCTTTTCCTTCTATCCAATCCTCAAGTAAATTTTTTCCTGCAAAGGAAAACACTGACAATGCTCCATACGATTATTTTTAATTGTTTCTTCTCGTAATTTCATTTAAAAATCTTTTTTAACATTAAAATAAAGAGACTTGTTAAGACAAACTTGACTTGATCTCATAGATTTTATACATTTTAAGGACCTCTGTAGAGTACACGAAACATCTATATTTCCTTTCTGAGGTATCTTCTTGGTGATAAACAAGAATATTTATCTTAATTATATAAAAAATGGAATAAAAAATAAGATTTGAAATGCATCAATGATAATTTCCCATTTAAAACATTTTATTTATATGTTCTATTGTTAGATTTTTACATCTAATAATTTTTAATATTTACCATTGTTCAAAAATGACTTAATTCAAAATATAAGATATAAACACAGACACAAAACATAATGCACATTGTGCTTATTAAAATCATTTATTAGAAAAGTAACTTAATGCACTCATTCTACTTAAGGGCCATTCAACTGTCACGTGCGGGACAATCAGACACCATAATTCCACCAAAATTGTGTTAAAGGGCTTAAGATTTTTCAGAAATAAGAATAAACATATTTTTGTAAGTTTATCTTTGATATAACAATATCTCAGGCAGGGACAGATTTTTCCTAAATGGTTTACTGATTTAGTTATTAATTAATTTGCATGCGTCACGTGCAAGACATCAGAAGTCAACCACTTGTAATTTGCTGTATGATCCAGATAACATTTCTGCTCTACTAATTTTGCAATTTCAAAACAAAAAATATGTATTAGAGGCTAAAGGTCTAATGTTCATGAAATAAGCATTCTTATTTGAAAAATAAATTTTTAAATTGCTAAAAAAAATTATAACGTATAGTGTCACGTGCGGGACACGGTTGTCACGTGTGGGACATTTGCAAATATCATTCAAGTAACCTTTTCAAAAATCAGAAAATAAAGGAATGCAAAAAAGAAAATGCATGTTATACATTTTACAATACAAAAATACTTATTTTAACATTTTTTTTGTACAAAGTAAATGTTCAAATTGACATTTTTAAACATAAAATAAAGTAAATGTATAAACAAAAATTCAAAAATTTTCTAGAAATTTGAAACAACCTCTTTTATTAGCTACAATAGGGGTTGATATCTTTTTTTACTACATCTTTAAATGAATATAGAATTTTATCTGGATACTGTGGCCACTTGTAGAATTTACCACTTTTTATCATGACAGACACTTCAACAATATAAACGCTTTTGTCTAAATTTACTTAATTTCATAGAAAAATTGAACTTAAAATAGAATTAAACTTAGAAAAACAGAATATAATAGGAAGTTTTATTAATTTTTTCTGTAGAATAATAACAAGTTCTTAAACACACGACACTTCTTATTGTATAGAAAAAAATCCCTATAAATTAAGTAGATCAATTCTTGCTGAAAAACAATATGTTCTTAAAATAAAAATAACCATCAAAGTGTTCAAATTTTATTAAAATAAATTTATGAAAAAAATGGAAATAAAAAATATTAGCATCACAAAAAAAAAAAAAAAAAAAAAAAAAAAAAAAAAAAAATGAAACTATCATAAAAATTAAAAAAAAATATATCAATTTCGTTTTAGTTACATAGAATAAGTTCTTATGACAAAATAATCATTAAACTGCTAAAACTATGCTGTAATAAATCTCTATTTAACATTCAGAAAACAAAAATAATCGTCCTGCTCATAAGGTGTCACGTGCGTGACAATTTTGTTTTGATATTTTTTTCCAAATAAAAATTTCACCCAAATTTTTAACTAGCATAGGATAAGTGTACTACACTAAACTGCTTTAGAAATGCCAATTAAACAAAATAAATGCGTTCCTTTTTCTTCCTAAGTGAAAAAGTTCATGTTTTGTGTCGCGTGTGGGACACAGAAACAAAGTTCTTTTTGTGCGCTGTAATAATTATTTGAAATTATCTTATATATTTCAGTTTAGTGAAATATAAACAATGAATATTAGACTTACCTAAAATGTTGATTTCAAAAGTTTCACTGGATTTTCTTTATTAAAAAAACTCACTCAAAATGTACTGTAAAACGCAACATACTTGCTTGCACATAGACGTCATCTTTAAACTGTTATGTTGCCAATCCATAAAAGGTAAACTTTACATTCTTACTCAAAACATAAAATTTGACATGTTGCCAATCAATAAATACCAAAAATATTTATTTAAACAAATTTTTAAAAATGACTATCAATTTACCTGTTTTCATGGAATGGCCCTTAATGAAAAAAACATCATCCATTGATTAGGGATTTTTTTTTCTGTTAAATCAATTCGTTCTTTGCTTATATAATGAACAAAACGATAAGAATACAAACAACTTTGCTTTAATTTTTTGCAACACAGTCAAATTTCAGTGAATAAACAACTACTCATTTATAGGATTCTTAGTATTTTCTAACCAGGTAAAACAGCATTTTACAATGGTTAAAACACGTATTAATGTACATATAACTGGCACATGTAATGTGTGTATGATAAAATTATTACATAACGCAAATAAAAACAATAAATTCTTATGAAATAACAAAACTCTTACTTTACTATTTTAACATAAGAACGATGTTTTTTCTCATACATGAAAAATGCAATATGTTTATAATATTAAACAATGTGACTTCAGTAACTAATCAGAAAAGTGAAGGAATGCAATAATATTCTATTAAATACCATTAAGTCAATTTAGTAACTTTATTTAGTGGAGAAATTTTAAAAATCTATTCTATTATGATATCTTAAAATTGTTTGTTTTCTGGGGTCTTTTCCTTACTGGCCAGTTAACCCTATATGTATTTTTAATTATTAGTTTAAACTATAAACAAATTTTCACTTCTCTACATCAATTTTTATCAGAATTTAACCAGAAATTCTTTCCTTTCTCTCTCTCTATTATGTATATATATATTTAAAGTACTAATATTCTTTTCTCATTTGAAACATATCGTTTCTTTTCGTTCGTTTGTATATATACATATAAATAATACGAGGTTTTCTTTAAATATGCCCAACACTCTAATGTGGTTTTCAAGTAAGAAAATTTAAATAAATTTCAGTTTAATTAAAAAAGTCATATAAGTTTAAGAAAGAAAAAACATTTATCAGTGGGTACTGCAAAATCAAAAATCAAAATATATATTATTATAAGATTGGTATTGTACTAAATATATTTTAATTGATGTAATATGAAAGTAAAATGCTTGAAAAATTTAAAACACTCCGCTAATATTAAAAAAATACTACACACAAAATAAATTTTATAAACTGGTGGTATTTTAGAAAAATGCTTGATAAATACGCTCGTGCAGGCAGTTTTTAAATCGAGCAATTATTTTAAGAGATATTTAATGTTTTGTTTATATTTAAGTTGGCCAAAATCTTTCCTTAATTTTTATAGGAGCAAAAACTATACATAGGAATTAAAACACCTTTAAATACTTTTATACATTAAAAGTTCCTGATGTGCGGACATAGTTTATTTTTTTCATTTGACTTAAAATTTGAGGATTTATTTTCATATAAAGTTCAAATTTTAGGTATTTTGAGAGACATTTTTTACATATTTTAGAAAAGATTATTATTTTAGATTATTACTTACTGGTCAAAAAATATTTCCTTCAAATTATAAAAAAATACTCGCAAATACCGCAAACATAAAAAAAGCTTTCAAATGAGAATTAAAGAATTAAAAGTTAAAAGCGGGAAATATTGAAAATTAAGTACAAAAGTATATTTATATATAAACATTTAAAAAGAAAAAAATATCAAAACAATATATTCATTAAAGTAATTTAACCTCCGTAAATGAAAAAAAAATCATATTTCGAACAAAGAAACAATAATATTGCAAACAGTTTAAATTTAAATGTATATTTACGTGAGAAATTTCACATTTCTAAATAGTCTTTTCAACTATTGTTGCCATTTCTAGTATAGCGGAAATAGAAAATTTTCCTTTATAGTAATAAAAGTTCTTTCAAGAGTATATAAAAAAGATAAAGAAAAATTTAAAATAATAAATAAAACCAAACAGAAAGAAAACAGTTTAAAGCAGCAAAGTAAACATATTACGCCATATTTTTTTTTTTTTTTAAACTAAATAATATTGCGAAACTGTTAAATTTTTTAGAAATAAATAGACGAGAGATTTTCTTTTTATTTTGATATGATCTTTTTAATTACCGTTGTGAATTCTCAAAAGTCACAAATAATATTTTCTTTTTTAATAACAAAAGTGTTTTTACGTGAATGGTAAAAAGAAAATTTTAGTTAAAATTTCACCAGATTTAAGCGGTATATTTAAAAGGCGTTACTTAAAATTGCATCTTAGACCGCGGTTCAAAAAATATCTAGAGACAACGACTGTGTATCTCACTGTTTAACAAATCTTGTTTAATCAAACATGTTATTAGCCAGTAGATGTTTAGCGAACGCTGATTAGACCTTAAAATCTCCCAATCAAAAGAAAATTAATTAAAACCGCTTACAAACAGATTACAACATATACAGGGTGTCCAGCAAATAACACCCTGGTTTCAAAATTAAATTTCTAAAAAACAAAGATAGATAATAATATGCGGTAAACAGTTTTTTTCACTAGGTAAGCTGTAAAAATCTTATACAGAAATTTCAAACAGTGAATATTTTGAAAAATTTGCGTTCTGATTGCATATAATTCTTTGATTTGACGATTTGCTTGTTTTAGATTGCTCGCAAAGAAATAATTTTTCAGCTTACAGTGCAATATTTTAAAGATTTTTCGAAGTAAATTTTTAGAATTTCGAAATTTCAAAAATTTAAATCAAAAAAATTATGAAATATTGCACTTTAAGCCAAAAAACACATTCTCTGGCAGCAATCTGAAGCAAGAAAAATGTCAAATCAAAGCATTCTTTGCAATCAGAACACGATCTTTTCAAAATATTTACCGTTCGAAACTTTTGTATAACTTTTCTACAGCTTACCTGATAAACAAACCGTTTACTGCATAATTCTATTGATCTTTGTTTTTGAGAAATTTAATTTTGAAATCAGGGTGTTATTTGCTGGATACCCTGTATATATATATATATAGGGAGAGATAGAGAGACGGATATACTATAGATATTTCCCAATCTTTTAAATGCTGTTCAAATTAGCGTATTTTTGAGAATCTCGTGTCTCAACGGGTTTTCGTTTTCTTTTTCAAGGCATTATGCGGGATTTTTAAAATGAAATATGATCGGTTTTTTTAAATATGCTTAAAACAGTTACGTGGTTTGAAATAAACTATTTTTTTAAAAATGAAGTTTAATTTAAAAAGTCACATCAATTAAAACATACGAAACAACGGATTGTTACAACATTAGAAAATTAATTAATAGGTGGTACAGAAAAAATATATTAATTGTTCTAATATAAAAGTGAAAACTTAAATCAAAACAGCACATGATGCTAATTTAAATACTTATTTTTTAACCTCTATAAAACTTTGTTAATTTAAGAAAAATTAAATAAAAGAAAAAAAGGAAAAAAATAAAAGAAAAAAAAAATTACAGCCGAAGATAATTAAAGCAATTTAATGATAGTCAGCTGAAAGAACTTGAGGAAAAACAAAGCAAAATTTAAACAAAAAACAACAACATATAGCTTCGTAACATGAAAAAGTACACGAACAGTAATTAAAATAGATTCCTTTATTTTTAAATAAAAGTTCGTTAGTTACTATTTTTATTGTGGGTTATTACTAGTACGTAGTTTATTTATTTTTCAGTAAGGACTTGGTGATTTTTTCCCTTTTTTAATGATAAAATTCTTAACATTTTATCTTTATTTTAATTTAGGTAGTAATATATTGTCTATAATTTGAGTTGATAAATAGATTGAATTTAAGTGCGTAACATTTATGAAATTGGAACAAAGTAATGCTTGTGGACTTAAAGTAAATATGTCGGAAAATGTATGTCAAACGTTGTAAAAGAGAAACGTTCGTAGTTCATAAATTTAGAAATCATTAGACAAAATTTTGCAGCTGTTATATACATTAAATTTTAAACAATTTGGTTGTACAGATAACCGCTCTTATATGCGGACGATCGGACGAATCTGCCAACGTCACAGGTGTTACGTATTTATGTCAGTAAAACCGACATATCATAACATTTATAATCATAACATTTATAATTTAATATTAATTACACTGAAAAACATTTATTGAGTTTATTGACAAATATGAACATTATAGATACATCCCAAAGTCAGTATCAGAAGAATGAAAAAGCTTCAAAATATAACAGTTTTCTAATAGGCCAGTCAAATTGTCATAAATAGATGCAAAAATTCTGCTAGAAGATTGTATGTTTTTAAAATATTTATGGGGATGCTAGTAACAATAAGTAATGGTTTTCTAACAAAATATCTCAAAGCTAAGTTTTGTGGAGCCAAAAAAAAACAGAAAAATTTCGGGCTTTTTTCGGCTTTTTGCCTATAACTAAAATATTATTTAAAAAATGTATACCATGCTCAGTTACAAAAATAAAGAGCATTAAATTTTCTACAAATCTCATTTTAAGATTGTTTTTCTAAAGCCATTATTAAGCGCGCTACAGTGTTCTAAAAATGACTCTTTTTTTCTAACTTAGTGGAAAAATCTCTAAAACGAGAATTTTACACCATTTTTTCATTATTTTATTCTCTTTAATGTAGCTTATTTATATTAAAGGTATTTGTAATTCCGAAATCATGGTTAATTACAACGATGGCATTGTAAAAAAATAAAAACATTGTAACTATTTTTGCATTTAGAGCACGCAAGTGAAGGATATTAGTATTACGTATTTAACTGAACCTAAGCAAAAAATACTTACGATGACATTTTTAATGTGTTTAATAAATTCTGGAATACTCGTGGGTTCATGGATTTGGTTCGTCATCGAAAACTTCAATTTGAAGAGCAAACGAGCAGTTTCTTGTTCTTCAATAGTCTTTATATTATTTTAGCATGTTGGGATATCATCTACCTGGTCGTGAAAGTCATCATCGTTGCAGGTTTCGATAGTTTCCCAGGCATCAGTTTCATCAAATAATGTTTCATTAAATAATGTACTCGACATTTTCGCAACTGATCCCATTGCAGTTTTTTTCAAATTGCCGAGCATTTGACTCCTTATATTTGGCAAGAATATGTTTTGTTGCACCCCTTTTTACAGCAACATGAAGCAAATATTCAGGTACTTTCTCTTGGCATATTTGAAATGGCTGAAAGAGACCGCCTGTCATGCGAAACCACCCCAATTTTTCAGCAGTAATGTTGTTTCCTAACCAAGCTTGAACCTGATGATAACATCGGAAAAAATGATGCTGCGCACCCTCTCGTGTTGGTGGTAATCTTGCAAGATGAACTTTGCTGTTTGTGGCAGAGTTGGCAAATAACTGGAACCTCAATGTGCTCCATTTCTGTGTGATATCTATGCATTCACTGAATAGTGCAATAATGAACTTTTCTCCAGACTTGATGATTTCTTAACTGGTAGAATCTGGTTTATTGAACAGCCAGATTATTTCTTCAAGCTGTTCGTGTTTTTTCAAAGTGTTACGAAAATTTCAATTTCCTTGCACTAAAAGAGCAGATATTGTATTGCATTCGTTAATTTCAAGAGGGGAAAACATTGTAGTAATTGTATTTGTATGACATGGTTGATAATCCCTTGGTTTCGATCTTACCTCTTTGTGGTTTTTGGAAAAACAGATTTTTTACTGATAGCCCAAGCTCGTATGATCACATGAGAAGGTCAATGTTTTCTCCGACAATTACAGCACATTTAAAAGATTTGACTCTTGAAATATCTCAGGTAACTATCATGACACCATCTTCTTCATCTACATGGTCAACACGAAATTATATTATTTCGAAATTCTGTTTTAAGCAATGAAATGAAGCGATTCCTGTTTCTGTCATTGGCTAGAAATTTGCTTGATGGAGTATCTTCAGCATTTCTACTGAAACAATGACTTCACGAGAAGCATGCATTCTAGATCGCCGTACTCTTTCTGAACTTTTCGTTCCATTATGCTTTCCCTGAGGTGGATATCCATTAAACTCAATCGCTACCATTGATCCAAATTTTTTCTCAAGGTAAGAAGTACAATAATAATAATTTTAATGGAAACACTTCGAGGCCAAGTTACTTTATACAGATGATCAATAACAAAAAAACTTATATTTTTCAATGAGATCCAGATTGTATAATGGGATAACTACATTGTAGAATGAAGATTTTGTTCCTTTTCTCATCTCTTCGTCGCAGAAGAAAGACATCTGTTAGGGAGCAAGTTCATATGTTAGTAGATTCAACACGTCCTCATCACTTTGTTTCATTAAACAAACCCAATCGTATAATATGATAGAGTCAGTGGATGAACAGACATAACTGTAAATTTTCCAAATCTTAAACTGCTGACAACAGAAGCCAAAATTACTATCTTATCTTTTTTCTTGAATTTCATACTCTTGAAATTTTCGCCCCTAATTCTTCTAACTCGTGCCTGTCCCAGTCCTTCCGCCAAATGACAGTTAATGGCAGCTTCAGCCCCTCCAATAATTTCACTACCTAACGTAATCCGTTTCGGGAAAGGATGATGCACTGACAACCAATCTCGCATATCTTCTTTCGCATTTTTTTTTCTTATAGGGTCTCCAGAATTTCTGATTCTTCTGCCTGCCTTTCTAAAAAAATTGACTTCTCATCCATCAATATGTGTATTTAATTTCCATTGTTAGTGGTGAAAGAATGTTTTTTGATGTTAAGAGGTGAAAAATCACTTTCATAAAGATTTAAAAAAGTGACATTTTCATAAAACTATATCGCGCTTAGTAATGTCTTTGGAAAAAGTTTTTCCAAGAAACTTTGTAGATAGTTCAATGTTTTTTTTTATTTTTGTAATTGAATATGGTGCACAAAAAATTTAAAATTTTCGAGTTTAATGAGAAAAACTAAAATAAGCCCGAAAATCCTGTAGTTTTTTGGTTCCACAAAGTTTAGTATCGAGATACTTTGTTGGAAAACTACTATGTCATGTTGCTAGTATTCCCATAAACAATTTTAAAACAAAATCTTCTAACAGAATTTTTGCATCTATTGGCTCTTTTTTCTGACAATTAGACTGGCCTATAAAAAACATTGTATATTTTTTTATAACTGACTATCTTTTAAAAAATTGAATGGAAAACCATTCAATTGTTTTAAAGATAGTTTTAATTGTAAAAAAATGGCACTAAAATAATAAAATCAATAAAGATAAATTAATTCAATTATTTCATTGCAACAATGGGAATGAACCTTTTTTTCCATCAATTTGAAAAATTAAAAAAAAAAAGAATTTTAAAATGAAATTTGAAATAAAAAAAGTAAATTTAAAAAAATAGTTACTGTGAGTCTATCTACGGATGAACATCTTTCATTTTAAAATATTATCAATAAAATTGATCCAGTATAAAATTTTGTAAATGACAAAAAAAAAAAAAAAAAAAAAAAAAAAAAAAAAAAAAAAAAAAAAAGCTTTTTTTTTTTTCTAAATGTATAGATTTAAACAGTCACAATGTTATCTTTATCGAAATATTATAAGTCTCCATTTTAGAGTGTAAGAGTTAACCGAATATTTCTAATCTTAAATATCCACCAAGATTTTTTTATTACGATTATCTAGCTCATTTTTTGTGTCGATGCAACAAATATTCTAGACGCTATTGTGTTCTAGAAACAAAAGTGTATTACTTGTAGGGAAGCCGCAGTTGTGTTCCAACAATTATGGCAATTATTTCTTCATTATTAAATATATAATTTGTCTTTATTCCCAGTGAATGCCAGAGGGATTTTAATTTCTAAATTTACCGTTATTTAAAAAAAGTTACAATTAAAAGAGCATCACGAATTGAAAATTTATGAATGTTTTTTTTTTCCTCAAACAATATTTGCTATCTTTTAAAAATATTAAATATAGATTTAAGTTCAACAAAATTAATATAAAAAATGTACATATAAAAATTATTACTGCTATTTTTTTTAATATAAGGATCTCAAAACAAAAAGTTAAAAGAACTTAAAAAAAAAATATTACTTTTTTCTAATTTCTGATTAACGTAATGCGTTTTCTTTACGCTTTGTTTACAGTGCTAATGAGTCATCGAAATAAACGTTTTGAAAGAAAAAAAATACAGCAGATTTCCTAATTAACTTTTCTTTTTATTATGTAACTTTACGTGTTATTGTTTTTATAAAAACCTAGAAGAGAAAAGAGATTTTTTACAAATTTTGTAAATAATAAAAATAGTTTGATGCACTCAATTAATTTCTTTTCAAAGTACTGAAATAAATGACATATTTAAGACATTTTAAATATTTCCTTGTCTATTAATGTGAAATATAAATTTTCTATAAAAGAATTAAAACAAATGTAAGTTAGTTTGGAAAATAAAAGACTTTTTAAAACTAAAATAACATGTATTCAATAATTTCCTACATAAATGTACTTATTTCAATTCACGCTAAAAATACGATAATTTAGAAGTGAAAATAGTAAAAAAATAAAATATTAGTTTTATTTTTAATGAACGCATTAATAGCATTAACAAAATAATGATAGTTCTTGAATAGCATTATCTATGAGGAAAAATATAAGGGGTATTGGGGCACATTGATGTGTGTTTTTTTTTTCTAAGAATTTTTTTTTTTTTTTTGGTGTCCAGAAAGGTGAAATTTCAAGTTATTTTTCAATATGGTTTTAGAAAAAAGTATGTAGTGTGTTATTAAAATGTACAATCATTGTTTTATAGAGTTTTTTTGCATGTAATTTAAAAATAAAATCTAAAAAAAATCCTTTGTATAATTGTGCCCATCCCCGGGGCAGATTGATACACCTCATGGGGTACTTTAATACGCTTGTGAAAAATGAAGACAAAATAACATCAATGCATATTTTTAAAATGAGATAGCAAACCATTTTATATTTATTTGTAAAAATTCAAATCACCCACAATTTATTTCTAAGCAGTATTAAAGCAATAAAAATGAAATGTATACTGACATGATGTTCTGGCTGTTCCTTGTCTGTTTGTTGACTAAGATAAATTAGTCATATCTCGCACTTAAACCTCAACATTATCTTGATTCTTATTAAAGATGAAAAATTACCTGGTTTTCTGTATATAAATTAAAAGTAAAAGCTATATTAGAATTCCGTTTATAATATAATTATCCTTTTGTTCTTTAACTTTTTCCTCTTATTTTACATTTTTTCTGTCGAAAAAACTTTTTTCTTTGGAGAATCAATATAAATTCGAGATTTTCTTTTGTTAGTTCTACTAGCATAAGCTGTTGGGTTAGTTCATGCATCTTCGGTTTGAAAATTAGTATAAAATGTTCTAACATAAAAAATTGGAGGTATTTCACTTCAATAAAAACTAATATTAGAAAATTTTGGCAGGAAATGGTTGGATTAAGAAGTGTATGAAAACAAATAATGAAATATAATGAAAAAATGAACTAGAAAAGGATTTAGGTTGTATTTAACTATGGGGCACATTGGTACGTATCAATGTTCCCCATGCGGCTATTTTGAATAACATGATTCTAAAATCCAATACTTTATAATTTACCAAACAATGAAGAATGAGGAACAGATAGAGAGTAGCTGTACTTGCCAGGGAGAGCATTCTTTTCGTTTAAATATTCTGGAACAGTTGTATAATATCATTGCAGTTATATAACTCAAAATTTACTTTTCATCTAAAAAAACAACAAAAAAAAAACACACGTTCCATTTCATTGAACTACCGAATCATACCAAGACATTCTGTATGTAATTGTGTACACTAGTATAATCTTTTGGAGCTGTTGTGAAAGTTCCTGTAATGACCTTGTGACCAGTAGAGGGGGTGCATCAATGTGTCCCATGTATTCATGTGCCCTAGTTCCCCTTACTTACTAACACTAAAGTTTAAGTAAAATTCTTGTATAAGTTCGAAAACTAGACATATTGTGGAAATTAGGAAAAAAGAGAAGAGAAGTTCCACTGGTCGAAAAATATGCGCCAAAAGTTAATCAGCTTCATTTTTTATAAAGCTCTAACCAAATCTAAATTTATTGAAATTCCATGCATTATTTATTAAAATAGAGCACCTAGAAAATTTATGTAACACAAATGCTCACAAATTGAAAGAATGGCAGAATGACAGAGAAACAAAGTGACTCACAGGCAGACATTTTGTAAAAAAACATCAAACCGTCTTCAGGATCTTTTAAAACGTAAAAATCCATCGAAAATTTCAAATTGTAATCTTTCACGAATCCAAAAGATTTTCCATACACTGTAAAAAAAAAAGTTCGATAAAAAAGCGGCAAAAAATGCTGGCAGCACTGCTGCCAGCAGGTTTTGCCGTAAAAATTACAGTGAGATTGCTGTAGTAAAAAATTACATGTAATTTTACTGCATTTTTACGGCAAAAGCTGTTGGCAACATTGCTGTCATCCGTTTTTCCCTTATCTTAGTTACAATATCTTAGTTACAATAAAATTGGTACCCATGCATAATTAAGACGTTCGCTGCCACTTAGATGAAGATACGATGATAGTTAATGCCGCACTGTAGAAGTGGCTTTTTCCCAGAAGCCGATTTACTTTTTATAACAAAGTATCAGTGAAAGATTTTCCCGCGTCAGCGCGTTACTGACTATTTAACATCACTTCACATCACGCGCTTTCGCGTGAGTGGTAGCGAACGTGTTAAAATGGTGGCAAAACAGAACAACTCTAAATAAGAAAGGGCCTCTAAAAGAAGTTTCAAGACGGCCTCGCATCTAAATTGTAGCCTTAAATCCCCAGCTGGGATGTTGGTGAGGGCTTCGCGGTCAGTTTGCAAATTGTCTGGCCGAAACCTGATTCATTACGCTATTCATATCATGTATTTCCGGTTGTGGCCAGGAAGCTTGCCCAGTCCTTGTATTGGCCGGCCAGTTTCAGACTTGGCCCGGCTCCGGGTTTTGGCTTTGTGTGAGTGTGTATATACCTTGTGTCAGTGTTTAAGTTTAAAATATCTTCATGAAACTGGCGCAAAGCAGCTCTATTTTGCATAAAGTCCATATATTTTTATATGAAAATATGATAGGATGAAAAATATGAAAAAATGAGTGCAATAACAATGAATTAGAACAAGAACATCATCAAAAAACAATGCAAAACAAACTCCCTTCTCCTCGGAAGGTGGGGGGGGGGCGCAACAGGTATAATTTTTTTTAATGTATCCTCACAGGTTTCGCAAGTAACCTGTAAGCGGTATATATATATATATATATATATATATACCAATATTAATTTTTATAACTGAAATAAAAATAAATGATAAGTAAAACATACCTACGCGAATAAATTATTTTTATTTGCGTTATTTAGCGTACAGAAAAGTTTATATTATAAAACGATTATTTATAAACTTGAATTTTATCTTACATACTTTTTGTAACATTAGATAAAGATAGTAATTGCATCATTATATTATATGCAACAAATTTTTTTTTTGTTTCAAACAAACCCAAATTAATTTGTTTTAAACAAATTAATTTTGTTACTTTTATTTATAATTTCTCTTTTATGTTGGATAAATAAATATTATCATACACTTATTTTTTTTTTAAGATGCACACTTTTTTTCTCTCATCAATTTTATGTTTTTCAAAATGTTTTATAATAAAGCCTATAAATGTTTACTTAAAACCACGTATTTTCCATTGAAACGAATGAACAATTGTCAAAGGTTAGAGTAACAAATATTATTTACTTGAAGCAATTTATGTCATTTATGAAAAAGGACATTTCTTTTTGAATACATAAAAGACTATCATTTATATAATGCATATTTTATACTTTCAGATAAAAATCATCCCTTCATTAAAAATATATCCTAAATAAAAGAGATATTTTGTTAAAAAAATATATCTCTTTCATCTGATTTATATTTGTTTAATTTTTTTAAACAAATTTATTTATTTATCGGAATAATGTATGTTTGATTTCTTTCATTTGTGCGTTTTTCTATTTATTTTCTTTGCGACGATATTTTTATAAAAATAAATGTTACATTATTTTTCAGGGTGAAAAATATTTATTTATTCACTTGGAAGAAATATAAAAATTGTTCATATATTTAATGATCGTTTTACATATTATTTCTGTACATTTTTGTACTTTCCAACAAAGTTAAGAAGTGTTAATTCTTTCAGTTTGTCTGGCCGATTGGCCGAACTTTAACTCCCGTAAATCTACCATGATTAGTTCATTTACAGGGTTGTTCAAATATTTTCCATTAATTAAAACTTACGGGAAAAAATCACTTCAAATGAATTTTAAAGACGTTACACCCTCATTCATATTCAAATGTACAGGGTGAGTCATAAATATCGAAAGAATAGGCTATCTCCTTAAATATTGCACCTAGACACATACTTCCAATTGCAAAGTTTTATAAAAAAAGGTGAATTTTTCGATAAGATAAGTTGCAACTCTATGGGGGTTCTATTTTAAAAAATACGAAAATTAAATTTTTACACGGGTCCCAGAGGATAAAACTTGCAATTAGAAATTTTTCCTTATCCATTCCTGAATTGAACAAAAAAAGTTCATTTTGATATCTTCAAAACTCAGAGAGTTATGACAATTTTAATAAATCATGAGGTTTCAAGTTATCAGACACAAATTGAAATGCGTGTAATTGAAGAAACAATGTTGCTGTAATGGGTCCAGGAAACATTTATTTTATTTAATTATTTATAATGTTTTGTGATGGTTAACCATATAATTTGTAAGCATTATCACATCATAAGACTTCTTAATAAAGTATTTTTTTTTGTTCAAAAAATAAAAATAAAAATTTAAAAATGTTATAACACGCGTTGAATTTTTTTCTCGTTTGATTAAATGAAAATGTCTAACTTTCAGTTCTGATTCAGCATTTTAAATAATATTTATTTTTTTTAAATAAAAGTATTTAAAATAGCAATTTAAAATAGCAATATTTAAAACAGAAAAAACGTGATGCAATTTTTTGTAAACGCATGATATTTTTAAAATTAAATTTTCTGAGCCGAAAACTTCTTTCGGTTCAACTGAAAACTTATTGTCTGCGGCAATATGTTTTTAAGACACTTTTAATGAGAGTTTAATTAATATCAATTAATTTAATAACACTTTTAATAAGTGTTTAATAAGACGGTCCGGCCAGCGGGTCGTGCCAGTTATGAGGTTGTCGAAAAGCTCGTGATATTGCAGACATCTAGCATATTTCAAGGAATTTTAAAGCAAAAGCCTATGCGCTTTTATTTTATATCTAAAAGTTAAAGTATTGTCTTGTATCGACATTTACCAATGCGTAAATTTATGGTCGTTCCTTTAATTGTACTGGAAATGAACTGATATCGCTGTGAAGGTCGCCTATTATACTCCATGGTCCAAGGACATTTTTCAAGAATGCGGATGGCAATCGTGATGGAGAAGAAGATGGAGGTTGTTCGTTCGATGATGCGTGTGTGACGCGCTCCAGCATAATTCTATTATTCTTTGTGTAGTTTTTTTGTGTGTGTAATGTTCGTGAGTATTCGTCTATATAAATGTTTTCTTATATATAGCAAGGCCTCTCATTGATTTGGAATAAACAACACTCTCGCATGTATACTCAACTTGATAAAATGGCGCAGCTCGTCACCATGTCTACCATGTTTGTGAAAGGTTCTTCAAATCCTGCAAATTCGATTATTAAATTCGCCTAAGATGAATATTATGCCAAGAAAAGTGATTCGTATTATTTATGCGAAAGCGAGAAATGTTCAACAATGAATCCAGTTATTATCAAGGTAATTTTTTTTTTTGTTTTTTTTTTCCCCATCGAGAGCTAGGTAAAATATATATTATTAAAATGGTTAAATATTTAAAGTGTATATATGTGTTTTGTATTATTACAGTGGTAATACATATGAATAGTTGTCATACTTTAAAATTGATTGTAACAATAGTTGAAAAAAAATACGATATTTAATTCGGTAATTGTATATGAACGTAAATAATAATGCTGTTACAATATATATTTGTTAATATAATGTTCAAATAGAACTGTTCTACTATAATAATTATATTGAGTGCGGAAAATAAAATTTCATTATTTAATAAATACTTTACAAATGCATGATATTATTGTGAGTTTGGTATTAACAGAAAAATAAAGCATAAAAATGAACTTCAATTATTATATTATAATCTTATAATAATAACCTTGTAGGCATTCATTTGTTTAGAACACAAGTAGTAAAAAAAAAAGAGTATTTATCTAATTCTTGTTTAGAAAGGAAAAAAAAAAGATTTACTGGCATTAGATATTTTGAAAATAGCTATTTTTAATTATGAAGCTAAAAAATAATAATAATAAATAAATAAATAAAAGCATTTGCAAATATTTTTTTTTATTTTGAAGACGTATTATTTCAAGAATTCTGTGATTTTGAAGTGTTTTTACGAATTTAGATTAAATTATGAAATAATGTCAGATTATCGTCTGCCATGACATGAAAAAAATTATGATAATGGATTGTTCTTTATTTGATAATATTGCAGATATATTTCTTTTTATTTGTTTATTTTTTTTTTTTGTCAACTGAAAGTTAAACTATTGTGTTTGTTGTTTTATTTTTCCATTTATTAAGTGGTAGAAGAATAGCACTGCGATTTGATTCGAGTTTCAAATTGCGATAAAGATATATGGTTATGTCTTGAATATTGTTGCATTTAATTAAAAGAGTGTTGATGTAAAATTGTAATTTTTAAATATTTGGTTTCGTTTGAAATATAATTTAAGAAAAGTGGAAGTGTTTTAAAATTAAAAAAAATATATTGTAATGTGTATATATATTTTTTATTAAGAAGGTATTTAAAAATAGCTTCTTAAAACATTGACAAACATTTTTTTCTTATTAGAGCACAATTGTTTTTAGATATTTTTAACTTCACAATTTGGTAAAAATATATTTTAATTTTTGCGAGAATTGTTTTGTTCATATATTTTATTTTTATTTATTGTGTCGCAAATGAGTTATACCTTATTTAGTAATGTAATATTAGTATTTAAATAACATAAAGTGCATTCAATTTAATGGGTTATAAGCAAAATGATGCTCAGGTTTACGTTAAATTTGGTTTAAGGCGTTCTTAGGGAAGGTTTCCTTGAGAATAGAAACACTGTTTAGTATTGTTATATTATTGCGATTTTCTGAAATTTATTATATCGAAGATGGCTTATTTAACTCAAGGTACTAGAAAGCAAGACTTACAGTAAGTGGCTATTGAGCTTGGTATTGAGGATGTGGAAAGGTTGAAAATTGCAGAACTGAAAAAGGCCATACTAGAAGTGGATGGGTACGAAGAGGATTTTGTTAAAGGGATTTTGAATTCCATAGTTGAAGATAGGAAAACAAAAGAAACCGAAGAGAAAGAAGAAAAGCGACGACAAGAAGCAAGAGAAGAAAAAATACGTCAAGAAGAAAGGGAAGAGAGAATGGCTAGGGAAGCGAAAGAATATGAATTGGAAATGAAAAAATTGGAACAATTACAGAAATTTTCAGAACAAAAAGATGAGTTAAAGGTTGATACAGCTTCGAAAATTCAACTGTCACAGATTGTCTCGAAATTCGATGAAAAACGTGATGAAATGGGATTATTTTTGATAAACTTTGAAAGAAGAGCAGAAATGGCACAAGTACCAAAGAAGGATTGGGTAGCTTATCTGTTAGCAGTTTTACCGGTGGAAATTGCAAATATGCTAGCTAGAGAATCCCCGGAAGATGCAGTTAATAATGATTTCGTGAAAACGCTAATTTTAAAACGGTACAAACTAAACAGTGAGAAATTAAAGCACTGTTTCTACAGACACAACAAAACTCCTGACAAATCATGGAGAAACTATACCCAAGAGCTTTTAAGTTATTTCAATAAATGGATAACAGAATTAAACATTAACACTTTCGAGCAATTAAAAGACTTAATAGTAACAGAACAATTGAAATTTCGTGTACCTGTAGAAATAAAAGAACATTTTTTAGAAAATTGGCTTACATTTACCACGCCATTAGAACTAGCGGAAAAGCTTGATGATTACGAGAGCATTACAGACAGTTTTAGAAAAAAACGAGTTTCCAAAGAAGAATTTATCTAATTCTCGGAACAGAAACTGGAGTAATTATAGTTTAGATTCAAAAAAGGATATGAGAGATAATAAACCAAAGTTTGAATTCAAGACAGAAGCATCTGTCTGTGTACAACGAGATAAAAGAGAGTTGCGCACAAAATATGCCTGTTTAGCGTGTGGGAAAGAAGGGCATTTGAAGAAGGCCTATCCCAAATTGAATATAGCAGGACAAAGTGGAGGGAAAACTTCGAAAACTGATCTTGAGAAAAAGGATATAAATGTATTTGAATATGAATTTTCCGGTAGAAGAAACTGATGGGAGACTCCTTAAGGTAAATCTAGGAATCGGTAACCAGAAGTTTCAGAGAATCATCGATAGTGGTGCGGAGATTACAGTGCTGCGGGAATCGATGGTGCCGGAAGAATATTTGCAATCATGTGGGAAAGTATCTTTGAGACCCGCAGTAGGGAGTCCTGTAGAAGCAAAGCTTGTTTCCGTTCCGCTCAGTCTTCGGATAGAAGATGAGGTCATTCCATATGTACGGGTACCGGTTGCGGTAGTGGAAGGATTACACGAAGAAGCTTTGGTCACTCCCAAGGTTTTTGCTCTGTTAAAAGAACAGCAGAAGTTGTATTTAGGGGATGAGGTAGATATCACCCCGGTTGACAGAAACAAAGAAAAATCTGTATTCAATGTGGAGGGAAGTTCAAAGTGTCCAGAAGGGAATGTGAAAACAAATCTAGGGGACGAAGATGAAGATTCAGAAACTTCAGATGTAGAACTAATTCCTACTCCGGTTGAGGCAGCTGTTTTGCCCAAAAAGGTTTGCAACGAGGACCAGAAAGAAAATTCCTCGGTTTCACAAGCACAATTGTTAACAAAGGAACAAATGGCTTGTTCTACACTTAGAAAATGCTTTGAAGATGCAAAGCGACAGAAAAATAATTACTGGATTGAATCCGGTTTATTGTCTTATAGAAGTGAGATTGGAGGACAAAAATATGTTCAACTTGTCTTACCTGACTGTATAAGACAAGAAATATTAAGATTAGCACATGAAACAAAAAATGGTGGAAATTTAGCTGCTAAGAAAACAACAGTTAGAATTGCTATGTCGTTTTGGTGGGAAGGGATGCCAAAAGAAGTAAAACAACTATTCGCTGCTTGTCATGATTGTCAAATGCTCAGAAAAACAAAAGTAATAAACAGAGCACCTATTGAAGAAAAATCTTCTGAATTGGAATCTGCGAGAAAAGAACTGGAAAATAAGCAGTTAGAATTTGACGATTTGAAACATATGTATGGAGAGTTGAATCAAAAGATGGAAGATATTCAGTCTAATAAAGAAAATCTTCAAAAAGAACTGACTTCTAAAATTGGAAAAAATCAACTTTTAAAAGACCGTGTTCAGACTTTAGAAAAAGAAATTGAGCAACTGAAAAACTATAAAGCATCTGATGAGGAAAAGATTGAAAGTTATATGCCCCTTCAAGAAAGGAGATGAAAAATTATAAAAAGAAACTAAAAATTACACTGACAGGATAAGCTTGCTAGAAGAAGAAATGACTGCATTGAAAACAGTCAAATCTTCATTTCTGAAAGACATTGATATGCTGGAAGAGAAATTATTTGAAAGTCAGGTGAAAAATAGCAAGTCTGAAAAAATAATTCATGACCAGTGTGAAACAATAACTACATTAAAAAATGAAACTAATATTCTTCGTAAAGAAATTGAACATCTTGAGGAAAAGGTTGCTGAATTAAAGGGGACGAAAGAAGTTTCTGAAATGGAATTACAGAAAGAGATATTAAACTACAAAAAAGAAATTGAAGATCAAAAAGGTGCTGCCACAGAGTTTCCAAATTTTAAATTGCTTTATCAGAATGATCTAGTGAAAAAAGATGAAAAAATAGTTTCCCTCGAACAAAGTCTAAGTATTGCTGATAAAAATTTGGAATCACTCCAGAAAGATTTAAACTCCAAAGAAACTGTATTAAAAGAATTAGAAAAGGAAATTAATACACTAAATCAAGAAGTTTTTAAGATGACTGAAGAACTGCGAAAATCAGAGTCATCAAAACTTGAATTGGAGAAGAAAGCTTCTAAGTTAACTGATGAATTAAAAGTTAACCAGGATAACTGCCAGCAGCATTCTTCTAGACTTAAAGAATTAGGAAAGAAAAATGCTGTTTTCAAAACAGAAATTCAAGAACTTTTAAAATATAAAGAGAATTTAAGTGAATCATCCTCAAAAGTGAAAGCATTACAAAAAGAAATAATAGCACTTATCGAAGAATGTAGAGTGGTTTTTGATGAAGAAATGGAGAGAGCCGAAGTTGATTCACATAGCATAAATTTGAAACCTGTTGTTACAAAAGATGAAAATCTTATTATCTGTGGAAAAGTAGTTGCTGTAGAAAATGAAGTTAATCAACTTGAAGAGTCGGAAACGATTTTATTTCACACTATAAAGAAGTTGAAGGAAGAAATCGAAGCATATAAAGAAGGCTTTGAAGAAAAAGTAGACAATTTCTGGCAGATTTCAGATAGATTGACTGCAGGTTTCTTGTTGACTGTTATCAATTATGAACAAGTTGAAGATGAACGCTTTATGAAATTGACAACAGACCTTGACGAAATGAAACATGAGATAATGAAAAAGAAAAACAAAGTAAGAAAACCAAAGACAGAAATAGAAGAAGATGATTTTTATGATTTTCCAGAAGATCCAATGGAATTAATAGTAAACATCGGAAAAAGACATTTAGTAATAAAGGGCATAGCCGGATAAGCATTGGAAACATGCCTTTCAATCAAATTTCTTGATTTTTTTACCAGGTGTATCTGCATATCTGACAATGTATTTCCCCTATTATCAGCTTATAAATAGTAATATTTTAAGAGATAAAAATGTTTTTTCGATTTTTTAAAAACCTCATTTCCTCAAAAACTACTGTACCGAATTACATGTGATTTAGTGAGTTTATACAGACATTAAAGATGCGTAACTGGTAAGTTTTGTATAATTTTCTGATTATAAAAAGTGTGTGAAAAAAAGATTAAAATTTTTTGAAAGATTAAAAAATATCTTATAGTTGTCGGAAAATTATCATTTTCCAGTAAAAAATTCCTCATATGTGCCCATATATAATATATAAAAGCTGTAAGTTTGCGTTGAGTACTACATATAAATATTTTCAAAAGTATGTATAAAATAATTTAAAATTCATTTAAAGACGTTACTTTGGGCGGAGCTACGCAACTTTGAAATCCGAAGACTCTTTGGAACAATGTCAATAGAAAATGTGTCAACTGATGTATTTTAGATTTCATTAATAGTATAGGTCATTATTTTCAACTCAATCCATATTACTTCGATATCGAAAACCTTTGGTTTCTATCGAAGACAATATTCTGAAAAATATTTTTAATTGGTAAACAACAACACTCTTCGATATCTAAATGTTACGACAGTTACTATAATGAATTTTATTCGAACATTCTCACCACTTTTAATGAAGGGTAATATGAGTAAGTAGTTCAGTTTTTTTTTCTCTGCAACGCAAATCAAATATGAACATTATATAGCTAGAATCGAAACCTAATGCATTCTTTCAATTCTGAGATATCATCAGGATTGGGCAGTAACAAACAATTTTTTCTTCAAGATGTATACTAATTACATTTTTTTCTAATAGCAGATTTCTAAAGCTATGCAATCCGAAGATAATTATTACCGAAGGTTTCACAATGTGAGTTAAAAGAAAGAAAAAAGACAGCTGACAGCACTGGATGATATTTTGTATTGAAAAATATATTTCTAGAATTTTGAACCGTTTTATGTTTGATGAGATAAAAAATGCGTTTAAAATAAATATAGTCTAAAAAAGCAGTGGAAAAATTTACAGAAGATAAAATATTGTAAAGACACAGCTAATTTTATGCGAATATATTATAATCTTATATGTAAATATATAGTCGGTTTCAGTGCTTTAGGCCTCACTGTCAAGAACAGTGACTTTTGTGAGAAAAAAAAAAACAGATGACACTTGATAATGTATTACATTAGTTTATACATAAAAAATATTTAAAAAAATCTGTAACCACGAGTTTTTTCAAGAATTTTCCTTAACAATCACATTTCGAACTATTATTCTTAGATAACATCATAAGAAATAGAAATCATTCACTACATTAAATTTGTTTCTGATCGCGGAGGTTAACCATTACTTAGACATAAACGTTTAACATAATGGTAATCAGGGCCCATCGTTCGGTTAAAAAACTTGAAACTACTAACTATAATTTCTCTTTATAAAAACTGATGAAAGCCATTTTCATTTAAATTGGTTGTGATCACTGTTGTTACATTTCGTTATCGAAGAATGTAGTTAGTTTCTATGACAAAAATATTCTTCATTGTTTTTGTATGTGACACCAACAAAAAATTTTGTTATCGAAACAGAATCGTCAGCGTCCAGAATGATGCTCATGTGTTCATTAACATTTAAAATACACCAATTCTGTAAGTATACATTCCAAAGATTCTTCAGATTTCAAAGTTGCGTAGCTCCGCCCAAAGTAACGCCTTTAAATGAATTTTAATTAATTTTATACGTATTTATGTAAATATTTATATGAAGTACTCAACGCAAACTTACAGCTTTTATATATAATATATGGGCACATATAAGGAATTTTTTATTAGAAAATGGTAATTTTCCGACAATTATAAGATATGATTTTTATCTTTCAAAAATTTTTAATCGCTTTTTCACACACCTTTTATAATCAGAAAATTATACAAAACTTACCAGTTATGCATCTTTAATGTCTATATAAACTCAATAAATCACATGTAATTCGGTATAGTAGTTTTTGAGAAAATGAGGTTTTTAAAAAATCGAAAAAACATTTTTATCTCTTAAAATATCAATATTTATAAGCTAATAATAGGGGAAATATATTGTGAGATATGTAGATACACCTGGGAAAAAATCAAGAAATTTGATTGAAAGGCATGTTTTCAATGCTTATCCGGCTGTGCCCTTTGTTGGAAAATAATCTTAAAAATGCCAGACAACGATTTAAAAATCTGTATAACTTTAAAACCAGAAAAAAGTGGGAATGTAATATAACATGGTAGAATTTTGATTTATTCAATGATAAATATTATTCAAAAGCATTTTTGTTAATGTATTTTACTTAAATACAGGGTGTATCTAAACTACAGGGCAAAACTTTAAGGAGTGATAGAACACATCAAGCCAAACAATACTAAATGGGAAACTAAGGGTCCCAAACGTCTTCCGAAGGAGATAGGCGCCATCAAAGTTTAGAATCCAAAATTTGAAATGATTATAAAAAACAGAAAAATTGGTCTATTCGTTTGCAGTTTTCACGAAAACTATTCTTTATGTAAGTATTGTCTTAAAAATAAATTATAAAGATAAATTACAAAAAATGCCGATAGAGGGTGCTTCAGACTTTGGAGTAACGAACAACTATTTTTTACCGTTATTTTTTGCATCTCATTAATTTTTTTAGAAGTTTAGACATAAACTTAAATTTTGAGCTCAAAATCTGTGGTTAAGTAGCGAAAACTAAACTGTGTTCAATGGGAGTGGGTAGGTTCAAATTTCAAATGATTACAAAAAACAGAATAATTGGTCAATTGATTTGCGGTTTTCACTAAAATTATTCTTTATGTCAGTATTGTCTTGAGAATAAATTATACAGATAAATTTCAAAAAATGTCGATAGAGGGCGCTTTAGACTTTGGACGTAGTAACGTACAACTATTTTTTTCCGTTATTTTTTTGTATCTCATTAAATTTTTTTCGAGCTTAAACATAAATTTAAATTTTGTGCTGAAAATCTGAATCATTGAGAATGGTTAAGTAGCGCTAACTGAACTGTGTTCAATGGGGGTGGGAAGGTTCAAATTTCAAATGATTATACAAAACGGAAAATTTCGTCGATTCGTTTGCGATTTTCTCTAAAACCATTCTTTATGTCAGTATTTCCTTGATAATAAATTTTAAAGATAAATTTCAAAAAATTCCGTTAGAGGGCGCCTTAAACTTTAAAGTAACAAATAACAATTTTAACTGTTACTTTTTTTATCTAAATAAATGCTTGCAAAAGCTTAGACTTAAATTTTGAGCTCAAATGCTGAATCGTTGGGAGGGGTTAAGAAGCAAAACTGAATTGTGTTCAGGAGTTGAAATGTTACCCTTCACACCCTACGAACACAGTTGAATTTTTCGCTAGTTAATACAACGATCAGAGAAGTCTAAGCTTTTAAAACATTTATTTAGATTAAAAAAAATAAAATAACAGTTAAAAATAGTTGTTGGTTACTGTAAAGTTTAAGGCGCCCTCTAACGGAATTTTTTGAAATTTATCTTTAAAATTTATTTTCTAGGAAATACTGGCATAGAGAATGGTTTTAGAGCAAACTGCAAACGAATCGACCAATTTTTCCGTTTTTTAAAATCATTTGAAATTTGAACCTCCCCACCCTCATTGAACACAGTTCAGTTAGCGCTACTTAACCATTCTCAACTATTCAGATTTTCAGCACAAAATTTAAGTTTATGTCTAAGCTTGGAAAAAAATTTAATGAGTTGGAAAAAATAACGGTAAAAAATTGTTGTACGTTACTCCAAAGTCTAAAGCGCCCTCTATTGACATTTTTTGAAATTTATCTGTATAATTTATTTTCAAGACAATACTAACATAAAGAATAATTTTAGTGAAAAATCGCAAATCAATTGGCCAATTATTCTGTTTTTTATAATCATTTGAAATTTGAAACTACCCGCTCCCATTGAACACAGTTCAGTTTTCGCTACTTAACCACAGATTTTGAGCTCAAAATTTAAGTTTATATCTAAACTTATGAAAAAAATTAATGAGATGCAAAAAATAATGGTAAAAAATAGTTGTTCGTTACTCCAAAGTTTAAAGCGCCCTCTATCGGCATTTATTTAAATTTATCTTTATAATTTATTTTCAAGACAATACTGACATAAAGAATAGTTTTCGTGAAAACTGCAAACGAATAGACCAATTTTTCCGTTTTTTATAATCATTTCAAATTTTGGACCCTAAACTTTGATGGCGCCTATCTCCTTCGGAAGATGTTTGGGACCCTTAGTATCCCACTTAATATTATTTGTCTTGATGTGTAGTATCACCCTTTAAAGTTTTGCCCAGTAGTTTAGATACACCCTGTATATATATATTTAGCTGTTCAAAAATATGTATATATATATATAAATTATATTTCTTGTATTATTTCATTATTATTGGTAGTTAAGGATATTTCTAGTATGTATGTGTATAATATTAATGCGTATCTGTTATTTTTAGTATATAGTGTGTGACAATATGAGAATTTTTATATATAAGAGTTCAAGTAAATGCTCTCGATGGGACAAGGGATGGGGAAAAGGTATAGGACTTTCTAAGTAGGACTTTTTATGTAGAACTCTAAAATAGGACTTTTGGTAGGACTTTTAAGTGTAGTTCCACAATGTAGGACACCGTCCAACATGTGGAAACTGGAGGGAAGGTGTGAAGGTCGCCTATTATACTCCATGGTCCAAGGACATTTTTCAAGAATGCGGATGGCAATCGTGATGGAGAAGAAGATGGAGGTTGGTCGTTCGATGATGCGTGTGTGACGCGCTCCAGCATAATTCTATTATTCTTTGTGTAGTTTTTTTTGTGTGTGTAATGTTCGTGAGTATTCGTCTATATAAATGTTTTTTTATATATAGCAAGGCCTCTCATTGATTTGGAATAAACAACACTCTCGCATGTATACTCAACTTGATAAAAGTATTGTCTTGTATCGACATTTACCAATGCGTAAATTTATGGTCGTTCCTTTAATTGTACTGGAAATGAACTGATATCGCTGCGCTGAGAGGTATGCATAAGTGATGCAAGTCACGAATTCAGGGAAATTTTGGATTTTAATATGTTTCGGGGATTTGTAGATATCGAGATGATTTTTTTTTGTTCAATTTAGGAATGGATAAGGAAAAGTTTTCTAATTGGAAATTTTATCCTCTGGGGGCCTATAAAAGTTTAATTTTTGTATTTTTTAAAATATACCCCAAATGGAGCTGCAACTTATCTTATCGAAAAATTCACCTTTTTTTATGAAACTTTGCAAGTGGAAGTATGGGTCTAGGGGTAATAGTTAAGGCGATAGCCTTTTGTTTCGATATTTATGACTCATCCTGTATATGCACTTGCGAAGTGTATCTAAATATGCTTTTTGTAAAACATGAGGAAAATAATAGCTGTTATTCATTTACAGGGAATTCACTAAAGAATTCTATTGTACAATAGCAATGGCGGGAATTTTTTGCGACATATCTTTATTACGTTAAACGACTTCTTGCATAATAAATTTTATACACACCACTGAGGCTTAATATTTCACAAATAATATAAAGTGCATAACACTAACAGCGGCATACTGAAGTTTTTAAATAGCATATTCTACAAGAAGTACTGTATATTATCGATGATGATAGATGATGGACGATATGTATTTTTACTTATGATATGCACGTTAATGTTTCACTAAATGTATCAGTGTTATATGGTGTGCATAAATGCTATAGTTGATACACAGGGTTACACAAAAAAAGCTCGTAAATGATACTGTAAATAAGTTTACATAAAGATAGTTTTTAAATAAACTATGGATATTTGCAGTGAACTCTTTTCCATTAACTCATTTCAACTAAGAAATGATTTCATAACACATATAGAAGTATACACAGAGTGATGCAGAGATTTGGATTCATAATCACCTATGGAGGATAATTTCTGAAAATGTTATTTAAGTATTTTGAAGAGTGTTCTTGTTTGAATTAAATTATAGCAAAATACTGATGTGATATGAAGGTACTAGATAAACTACATGACTGAATAAAAGTATTTAAGTATGCTTCCATCTATTAATATTAATTGATAAAAAAGAAATTTCAACCAATTAGCCTTTTTTCTTGCTAAACTGAATTCCATTATTATTTAGCATACATATGGATCTACACATGTAACACAGGGCTGTTCAAAAAATTTAAAATACATATTTGACTATGGACCGTAACATCTTATTTCCCCAAATGATGATTTTTTGTTAAAGATTTCAGGAAATGTTGGAAAGTGTTTTTTCATCTATACTTAAAGCATGTTTTTTCTTATTTGTATAAAGCTGTTTCCATTTACTGACCCTCTTTTTAAATTTTTAAAATAAATTAAGAGTTATTTTTATTTCCGCTCTTTTTACGTAGAGTATTCTTAATCTATAACGTGTTTGTGTAATTTATTTATAATTTCTAAACAATTTTAAGAGATAAAATCGACTATCAATAAAAAAAACACAATGAAGAAAAAATCGTATTTTTTATTATTACTGTTCTTAACATTTTGCAGCTATTATTAATTAAAACTTTTTAATTCTATCTGCTGGAATAGTCAAATCTTAATTTTTACTGTTCATACAAAATTCTTATTGTACTTCACATTACTAGAATATAATGTACTAGAATAAAACAATGTTTTTGAATAAAACTAAGGACCAAAATGTTCAAAGAGTGACACCTGTAGAGAAATTCAAAGTTTGTTACATACTTCTCAGTTCATGAATACTTTATTAATGGATATAACTTGAGTTATTAAACTAACAAGGAAGGTCTCCATATGGGCATACTCCGAATAATCTGGAAAAATTGCAGAATGTTCTTCTCATGAGGATATATACGTTTATATATATATATATATATATATATATATATATATATATATATATATATATATATATATATAATTTATTTAATTGGATATTTATCAACTTTTGGTGATAAAAAGCAATATCAAAAAATGTTTTTTTTATGTCGAATTAATTTTAAAGGAAAAGAGTTTCATGTTCAACGTATTTAGATAAAGTAAATATCTTTGAATTTTGTCATCTTTATTTTGTTTTAAGTATAATTTCGTTATATTGATATATATATATGCATTTATATTCAAATTTAACCATCAAAATTTGAGATTTAAAACGAAATTCAAATTTTAATTAATTAAAAGTGTTTCAAGTTCAAAGTCCACTTGAACATTGTCAATTCAGTTTTGTTACTATGGAAACTTCTGGCTTTTATTTTTCAATCGCTTAAATGTATGAAAATAAGTCTACTGAATAAGAATTTTTTACATATGAAAATATTTTTCCTGAGGTAAATGAAATTACTACAGCAAAAAAAAAAAAAAAAAAAAAAAAAAAAAAAAAAAAATATATATATATATATATATATATATATATATATATGTATGTATATAATATATTAAACTATCTAATTGTTTATGTTTAAATTCATTAAATACCATTTACAGGGATTCTAACAATCCACAAGTTCTAAGTTGCATTAAAATCGTTTGATTTTTACGGAGAAAAGTACTGCTCACCAATCGTGTGACACTTTCGTCTTTTCATGCCAAATATTCGAAAGTATTTTATTTTCTTAGATGTCTTCTACTGCAATTCGGCCGCTAATTTTCAATGATCCTTTAGTACATATATGATTAGTTTTATTAGTATTTTTTTTTCAGAAAAGCCTAAATATACCCAGGATGGAAACATACATTGTAAGTAAAACAAGTATAAATTCACGATTCACAGTTTTCGTTCAGCCATATGTTCCCCAGATTGTATAGTATTGTACAAATGGCACCTTAATGCTCACTAAAATTATTTACTTTTCATTTTTTTACATATTATACATTTCTTGACGCAAGCAGTTTTTCTGCAACTCTCTTTAAAACCACATTCTAAGAAAACAAATTGCTATTTTATTTAATTCTGCCATCTGAAATGCTTAATTCACACTAATTTTTCTTTTTTTAAACATTATTTATGTACGTCAATATTTTTAAGAGGTATATCCTATACTATACGGTAGGCCTGGTGAAAATAATAGCAAAATCTCACTTCAAGATTTGTAACTTCGGTGTAATATTAGAATCAAATGTTGTATTAAGATTTCAATATGTTATGGTTGCAGCTGTTCGAGCACATTGGTTCAAACAATCACAAAAATTCTGAGCAGTGTTCAGTGAACTGATAATTCGGGGAAAAGTTTTATATTCCTTGTTTTATAATGAAATTTTTTTTAACAAGTTAGAAATATATGAAAATTGTACAGTAAAATAAAAACAAAAGCTAATAAAATCAAACTAAATCTAAATGGTAACCATATACTTGCACTTGTAATAAGTTCATAATTCATGAAATAGAAGCGAGTTTCGTAAAATACAATATTATGAGTGTAAATAATATTTTCAATACAATTTATAAATGCACCAAATGCATTATTTAGTTTATTAAGAATTGTTATACAAAATAGACAATAGCTCATACACTGTATATTAATAATAATAAGTGGATTTTTTAGCATAGCATCAACGGATAGAGCATGGAAATCGATGAAACACAACTTTAACATAATTAGTAATCGTAGGAATCAGAAGCATAGTATGTTAATTAATTTAACTTTAATTAGCTAGTCGGCAGTACAGAAATCCCCTTATCGAGTTCATTGATGAAAATCTAAGATTAGTGAAAATTTGAATCGCATATTTAAACATAATTTGTATGCCAAGATATAGCTTGGCGGGAAACACCCAAAAACTCGATTTTATCCGTTGATTCATAGATTTCCCACTACGTTTTGCTGCTCCCAATTCTCTATGTTAAAATATTTTTGGGTGCAGAAAAGCACAATGGTAAGAGTTCACCGTTAAAAATAGAACTTTTAAATGTGTTCCATCAATATATGACAAAACAGACCGATTAAGTTTAACATGCGAATAAATCTTGAATTAATCCTAGATTTTCATCCGTGAACTCGAAGAGGTGATTGTGCGTGCTGCCAATTTCCTGTCTTTAATATTTATGATACAGTTATAAAAATATATCACATTACATCCACATCATAAACATTTATTTAATGGACGTTTGTAAAATATTAATACAATAAAGACTATTATTTTTCAATTCTATTCTTGAATTATAATACTCAATTAAACCACAGCAGCCTGGAAAAAAGAAAAAAGTCACATGGACTATAATCATAATTAGTTATATTTTTAAGATGTTTCTCAATGAATATGTGGATTTTTATGTAAAAGAAAATACATGGAATTACGTAACCAATGGGGTAGTAATTTGTTTTTTATTTTATTTTCCGTTTTAACTTGTATATTTTGTTAAAATTGTAATAATTTGTAACAGGTATGAACCAGAAAAAAAAATGCAAATTTATTTCTCCAAAATACAATACATTCTGCAGTTTATTAAGGAAATTTTAAATGGCAGAAAATAGAGTTGAATTGCATTGCTTTAGAGCGGTAAGCTTGTTTAAAAAAATACTTATGTAGGTCATTTCTGAAAGGTATCTCGAACTTTTGTTATCAACCGTAATATAAAAGTAATTCAATAAGTAAAAAAATTTAATGTAATAGCTGAATTTTTAATGTAAATTCGTTTGTTAATGTATAACAAACAATTACAAAGAAATTAATTTGCAGTTTAAGTTCGTTTAATTTTAAAATATGATAGATAATCTTTAATTTAACCTTTAACGAATATTTTTCTTTGGTACTCTTTTTCTAAGAGATGCTTTAATATAAAACATAAAGTTTTTCCTTTCTTTTTTAAAAATTAATCATTACTGATATGCCTGTTATTTTTTTAGCTTATGTATTACCCTTTTATTATTATTTTTTAATTTTAAGCTTTAAAAAAAGTGTTATATAACAAAATGTTTCCTTTTGAAATTAATCTTTTAAATAAACAGAATAAAATTTTATTTGCACAATTTCTGTTACGTTAATCTTTTTGAAAAATCGTGCCATCAAAACAAATGTGTTTATATTTAACTACACATTTATTCTACCTTCTTTTGTGTTATATTTTGTAAACATATTTACAAATGAAAAAATCCTACGGCTAAATCTCATTCTCTATGGTTTTTTTTGACATTTAACAGATATTTGACGTTAAATCAATTTATATATATATATATTTTAAACAGGAACTTCCTTTAATATAATTAAATGAATTTTTATATATGTTTTCTTAACAGGAACTTTCTTCAATATAATTAAAATGTATTTAAAATATTCTCATTTTTATAAATATTTTAATTTTTAAAAATGGCTCTTTTTATTTTAACTGTAAAATAAAAGAATGTTTATTTAAACAATAGTAAGCCTTTATTGTTTAGGGCAAAAACTGAAGTTTAAATTCCTTTATAAACATAAAAATTAAATTGTGTTTTAAAGTAAAACTGAACATTTTCTTTAGGAAAGGGAAGTTTATTAGCTAGTTATATCGAGTACAATTCTTTGTATGAAACACATAAAACATCATTTGTTGTACTGTTAATGCAAAATCAAAGAGTATTTTTCATGTACAAAAAAAAGCTATTTGAATTGAACTTATGGCTTGAGAGTAACATTTACAATGCTTCTAGTTAATAAATAAATACATATATTATAAAATAGTGTCATATATAATTTTATAATTTTTACAATGTAGTGACGTTAGTAAACAAATACATTAAATATATGGAAATACAATCACATGTTTATATATTAATAATAATAATAATAATAATAATAATAATAATAATAATAATAATAATAATAATAAAGTCTACTATTTCATATACGTAAAAAGTCACAAAATCACCGTGATTTAGAAAGATGTAAAAATTCTCTTTACAGCAGAGTTCTACGCATAAAATATCTTCGCCAACATACTACTATTAACATGTGTAACATCTGCAATAGGTTAAAACAATTCCAAAGGCAAGACTACAATAAGAAACATTCCACAGCATAAATCATTCCAACTTGAAAATGCTTTTCCTTCAATGTTACCCTATGCCTATTTTTCATAAAGATGAAGCATGCCAAACTCATCATAATTACATTTTTATAAATACTTCTAAAATTTACGAAACACAAATCTTCCTGCAATTATTGAAAACCTAAATTGGGATGTAGCAATCTCATCTAAATGTGCGAGCTAACTGATGATCTCGCAATTTATCTTAAAACTTAAAAATGGGCGATGTTCCTCATGACAGAAGTTTATAAACGAATAACAATGTTTTTCTCTGCAATTCACATCCGGAACCATTTAAAAATTACAAATTGAAAATCGTCGCATTTTACGTATGTGAATGTGTAAAGGAACCGATTCGCTGAATTTATAAAAAATAACGAAAACAATTACAATAATGAATCAATATTTGATAAATATATTTCCAAACTGTCTGTTAAGTTTGAAAGTTAGATTTTTTTGCAATATAATAACAACGCTCCTTATTTCAAGTTCTAATTTGAAACTTAACATTTAAACACACTCATACAATATTTAGTTTTATCATAAAAGTACGTATTTCATTTTTTTACCTACTAAAGCTGTTTAAAATGAGCAGATGACCATCTCCATGTTAGTGTCAGCGCAATAAACAATAATTGAAATGTATAAATGTTATGAGTAAAAAGCGTTTTTGACACCATTTTCTATTTAAAATCATCCTTAGTAGTCGTGAATATACGTTTGAAATCTATCGTAACCATTAATGATATTGGGTAGTAATAATATTGAAAAACACTTAACTACGTTTATGTTTAAACGTATATAAAGGTACATGCGCGAGCATTAATTGTGATAAGAAAATGGCTAACGTAATGACATGTTTCCATCATCGATTCAACAATGCCACTGACATGATTGACACCAGCATGAATAAAGTTTTAATAAAATACTTTTAAAATCTAAATCTAAATTTAAAAAGTCGATTAGTTATTAACGTAACGAATGCAGAATCATTTTTAATCACGAAAGCACACTGTAAAAAATCTGCGCAATATTCTTGATATTTACTGTCTAACATTCCGGGGTTTTCTCGGATTATTTCTACTCATACAAGAATACCGAAAAATCTTGAGAAATACCTTCCACAATCTCGTGTAACTTTTCGGAATAGTTGAGAAAATGGAAATTACTGATAAACTGTGAAACGTTCCGAATATTTTCCGTGTAACATTCCTTAGTTTTAGTAGGCATATTTTTGAGCTTTTGTGTACTTTTCGAATTTATTCTAAAATAGAAATTATTGGTAACCTGCGCAAAGTTATATATGTTTTGTGTGTAATATTCCTTATTTTGTGGTTAATATATTAATTACAAAAAATCGTTATTTTGCGTGTCTGTCATTTTATTATCCCAGTTGTGAAAACACTACGGGATCTTGCGCTATAAAAAAATAACACGAAGGTGCGAATACCCTTCTAATTGTGCATCTCAAAGCTCTTCTTCAAATTTCTGCCCTGTACAGCTCCTGAGCTATATTTTACATGTAAAAACCAATTTTTTGTGTGTTTATCATTTTGCTCCCTTAGTCATGAATCGAATATGGAAACTAGAGTCACTTATTTTTACCAAAGCTTTAACAACGAATTTAATTGTGATTCTCTAATATTTTTTCCCAGTTTAGACTCTGAAAACTCTTCTTGGTCTTTATTTTCATATGAATTACTTATTTTGATTGTGGGTCATTTTGTTGCCTCAGTTGAAGAAAAAGAGTGTGGTATCTAGAGCAACTAACTTTGGAATGAAAATGCGTGTGCCCATTTTATTTTGCATTTTGAAACCTATTTTTACAAATTCTACCAATGATCGTTTTTCAAATTTATTTCATCAGTGATTATTTGACGAAATTCTTGATCTTAGTACCGCAACATTTTCTCCAAATACCTACTATTTCCGATTAGTAATATTCGCCTTATTTAATCAGCAATCCAGTTTAGAGGATTTTTTTACAATGTCTATCACTATTTCCGAATAGTAATCTTTCCGCCATTAAATAAAGCGATTATTACTATTCGGAAATAGTTTGATGCTCATATCAAAAACTTAAAATCTAGGTATATGCATTCGCGTCGTAAGCGAGATCTTTTGTCCAAAGAATGAAAAATTTATCTTATATTAAATGGAAAATTTTTTCATTTGTTGTAAGAGCAATGTTCTGGTGATGTTGGAACTCTAGTAAATTCAGGTATTAATCGGTATCACGTCTCAAGCGAGTTCGACTGTTCCCGAAAACAATAAATCTAGCATAAAAATTATTATTTACAAAATCAACGCTTGAAAGGGAAATGGGAGAAGCTCTGGCCAACTATTTTATTTTTCAAAATATTGAGTCTATAACATGAAATTAAAGTCATTTCAGTAGAGAAATGTTAAAATTTTGTCCCCTTCTTTAGTATCTGCAAGCAACATATGTCTATAAAAGATGAAAAGGTTCAATATTAATTTTGTGGCAATGTTACTGTGCCTAAATGGGATTAATAAGTATGGTAATGTTTTTTTACTTTAAATTTTAATACAGGAATCTCAAACGCTATATAATAAGGCATTCGATATTTAACGAAACTGTAAGCATTTTTCTGCATTGATAACATTTTCTTGGAGATTTTCGATCAAATAGACATCGTTGATTTTATAGCGCCCCCATGTTTCTTAAATTTAGCGTATTTCCCAAAATTGCGTCTCAAATTTTTATCTTTGAAGATCAAATATTCTCACTAACGTAAAGAAACTAGGTCTGTTTCATTTACCTGACCAATAAACTGTTAAAAAAGGCGCCCAGTTTGTGGATTAGAATGTAAATAACTACCACGTAAGTTTGTATGGTATTCTTTATACAGTGTACAAAAATAATTAACCTGGGAGAACGCGCGCTTACCCAGGATACGAATGGTTTAACTTCGTCACCAATAAAATCAAATTATAAAGTCCCTTTATTAAAACAAAGATAATTCTTAAAAATTTTGCGATTAAATAGGTTGAAGAATACTTAAAAAAAATTGGTGATTGCAATTGTAAAAACCATACGCACTCCGGGTCTTTTAGGCCATGGGCGCGTCCTCCCGGGTTAAAGCATATTTCATGTTTAATTAAGTTGTCGTAAGTCACATAATCCCCCATTTAAAAATGTTCTTGAACTTAGCACTTAAGTATGTATTTAAGCAAGTTAATTTATATGCATAATCAGACTTATACAAAATAAAAAATTCTATGCATATTATCATAAGCTAAAAACTTTCTGTAAATTAAATGAAGGATTAAGTGAAAACTAAACAAAATTTTATAATATCAATTTAAAATCTTAATTAAAAAAATGTTACATAAATTAAGAATTGTTGGATTTTTATCAGGTTTTTAAGGAAGTCAATATTTCATTTATTATGCTGAATTTTTTAACATTTGTCAGGCATTTTTTAGTGTTATTTTCTTTTTAAAAATTCGGAATAATTGAAATACTTTATGTGTATATGTCTTTATTATATAGATATGTGCATAATTACTTACCGCAATCTTTCATTTGTATGTTGGTGCAAAATATAGATAAAAATTAACATTGGCCACTGGCCAGTTACTCAGGTTTTTAATTATTGACCATTAACAAAGTTACAAACACCTCATATAAAATCATATGAAGTGTTCGTACAGTTCTAACTATCAACATTTTAGCTTATTAATGTTTTTTAATTTTCATTCGGTAGGATTACACTCAACTGAAAACTGAAATTGTATCTAACAGAAAAATATGTAAGTAAGAAGTTACCGTAGTCAAATTAACAATATTTAAAATGAGCTCGGAAATCCTCATTATCGTGGGTGTATATTGTGAGGGAGAGAGGGAATTGACAAACGCCAAATTATATTCTAACAACGTAAACAGGCATTAACAAAGTCTTAAACAATAATATTAAAATTAAAATTCATTAAATAAAAGCTACATTAGAAAAACTGCTCTGAATCCGCGTTAAAAGGTGGCGTGACTTCGAGGATTTCTCAAACTTAATTTTTAAATTTGAATATATTATGTACACAAACTTAAAATACTCTTTATGACCATATTGAAAAACAAGAGCTCGGAAATTCGCGTTAGCATGCCTCACAAAGCCCAACTAAAATCCATGCAAACGGAACTTCTAAATCTCGCTTAAATTTTTTTTCAAAATTAAAATATATCAAATTAACATAAAGCTGCATAAAGAATAGGAAAAGTAGTCGAAACCACATTAACAGGGGATGGAGTAACACCAAGGATTTCTGTGATTTGATTTAAAATATCAGATGTTTAATGTTATATAATTCAACGAACTTAAATACACATTAACTAGTATATTAGAAACAGGAATTCTGGAAATACGCTTCCAAAAGTAATTTTAAAAAAGCATACCGAAATATTGATTACCAAAAGAATTGAGAAAAATCCTGAAAAATAAACTCGTACTTAACATGCTTCAGCTTACTTCCATATTTTAACCCGCGAGGACGCGCGCAGGGCCTAAAAGACCCGGAGTGCATATGGTTTTTACAATTGCAACCACTAATTTTTTTAAAGTAATTTTCAACATATTTTATCTCAAAATTTGTAATAATTGTCTCCGTCAAAATAAAGTGACTGTTATAATTTGATTTTATTGGTGACAAAGATAAAACATCTTATACCCTGGGTAAGCGCGCGTTCTCCCGGGTTAAGCGCAAAATATCACTTTGAATATAAATCTTATTACATCTATTGTTATGATTTGCCGAACAGTTTCAGTGTCACTCAGTATATTTTGAATCTGACATTTTTTTAACATCTTTATTTTGACAGGGTTAGCAAATGCATTTTGAAAATTTCACAAAATTACTTTTATAAAACATCGGGACAAATTTTATGAGTGTTTCAAGTGAAGGGGGAGTATGGGGAAAGTTTAAATTTTGCTGCAATTATTATGATAGTTAAAAAAATATAATTAAGTATCCGTGAGATTAATCCATCTTTCTGTTAAATATGCACCAGAAATTTGAAACTATTCGAATAATTTTATGGAAGGAAAATGCAATAAAAAAAGGAAAGTGGAGGATTCTACCCTCTCCCAAATATTTGACCTATAAACCCCTGCTTTAACACGTTAAGTGCCATGTCATTCACCGGTGACTGACATTGAAATTTCCGTTTCAGCCGCGTCAGTTGCCCGTGATCGACAGCGTAAAATTATAATATAAAACTAAATATTATATTGTTTAAAGGAATTGCTGAAAATTTATTTAAAATTTTCTTTTTATTTTATTAAAGGATATAATTAAGTAAGCAGAAAGTTCAGTGTCAGTCATCCCTGACTGACGTGGAATTCAACATGTTAAAGGTGTAATTTATCCTTCTAATAAAAGGAGACCAAATTTTAAACTAATTGGTTCTCGACAAGGAAAATCTAGGTAAAGCTGAATCAGTTGGAGATGGGGTGGGGAAGGGTTCTTTTACACTTGATCTATACTTGATCAAACATTGTTGATTTTATTAATCTCGCCTAATTTTCTAATAAATTGATACCCAAACTTCAAAGAAAACGTATAATTCTAAAAAAAAGTTTTTGTTTAAGCCTATTTAAGAGAGGGAGAGGTGCTTACTAGTCACTTTATATTTCATCTAGAACCCACCAAAACACGAAATAATCAGCTTCACGAAATAAGTGGATATTATTTAGTAAACTTAAGCGAGTTTGCGCAGGAACATGGGTTTTATATAATTCAGATTCATGCAAATGTCGGGTTTAGCAGTTTTTTAGCAGATTTTGTCAATTGACACACTTTAATTTGCACAGGAATGAGATTCCTGAGTTAAGTATACTAAAAGTAACATTGACTTGGAATTGCATTCCAAAATTAATTTTGTCATAAATGAAATTAATTATATTGTATAATAAGTCGGAGAAAGACATTTAAAAAAAATTCAGAAATAGGCGTTAAAGTTACACATTTCTGGATTTTTTTTATTTCAAGATAAATTACGACCCCTGTTTTAAACATGTCATACTGTATAATAGCATGCGTAATTAGCTCGGATAAAAATGATCTCTTGGCAATTAACTATCGCCTCCCACCAGCGTGAAACAACCTTTGAACCATAAAGAGTTTTCTACTTTCTTTCCTAGTGTTTGGGATAATCGCTAATTTTGACTCCGAAAATTATAAACGAATTTTTCTCCTTTTATCGCTGGTATCGATATATCTTACAACAATCATGTTTAGCGAGTAGTACCGATCAAGTTTGCAGACTCAGGACGGTAAAGTTAATCTGCACGTTTTTTAGTGTTACTCGGCGGTGGAAACTGCTAATATTATGCTATAGTGCACGGAGCTATTAAAAAAATATATGTAAATGAAGAAGCGTAAATGAACTTATATTGTATATATCGAGGACAGTGGCAAAACTGAGTTCTGCAAAACCCTGCGACATAGGGGAGGAGGGGTTGGAAGTAACTGTAAAAAATAAACATCTTAAACGATCATAAACGGTTGATCTTTTTAGGATTTTAAGAACGAGTCATTTGTATTGAATAACGAATGTATATTTTGCGTACTCCAAACCTGATCTGAGCGTAAAAAAATCATACCCACAAGACGGGTCACGAAACGGGGACCCAGTTTCGTTATGAGAAATACAAATAGATTCTTAGGGGCCTTGTGGGAAATTTTGCAGACGACTGATTGGAGATTTCACAAAATCAATATATAATTGAGAATAAAATGTTTCAACGATGTATAAACCCATTTATATCTAATAAACTCAAAATTTTCACTTCAAATCCAAAATATTGCAATACATTTTTACAAATGGAACAAAACCCTGTATATTTCATGGACATTCATATTTGACTATGCGCAACATGACAACAGTGCACTTGCAAAAACCCCTTGTTTATAAGATATATATTGAATATTTTGAAACTTTTTTTATTTTTTGGAAAACATACTGGGAATATACAAAAGTAGTTGTAGTATTTTTTGTATTGTTATTAAAGCCTTTTGTAGGACACACATTCAAGTATTCTATATTATCAAGCTAATGCATAGTACAAAGTGTTTTTGCAAACGAGAATAACTTCTCCAATAAACATTTTGATTTTTCCAGAAACTGCATAAACAATATTGTATTCAATAATTTATGCATAAAAAATAAAAAATAAAATGTGCTTTTTGTTTCTTTGTAGCCACCTTGGATAATAATCAAATCTGAATGTAATGATAGTTCATTAACGGAAACAAATGGAGACTTTGGAACAGCAGAATTAAATTCAAGTATTGAAAGCAGCTCTTTGAATATTAGCAGTCCACTTGTATATTGAAGCCTCTATGGCTCGAGGATTTTTAGATTCCTTCACATCATTTTTCTTCTACTCTAACTAAAGCTTTAAATGAAGATTGCTTGCAGTGGACAGAAAAAATGAGTTATTGAACCATTTAGCATTAAGAATTTGCAAATACACAGACAATCCCTCTACAGCTGAACGAAAGCAAGTAGAAGATAAAATTTTAATTGAAAGTGTGGAATTTGTACAGAGTGTAGTTTCGACAATCTCTTTAAATTTTTTATAACATAAAATATTCTCTCAAAGGCACTGGGACTTACTTTTTCATTGAACTAAAATTGTTGAAGTTGAAACATGGTAATGTAGTTCCCCGAAAAGTAGTTACTTTATGTGAAAAATTAAGCAAACTGTGATAAAATTTTAGATTGTAATTTTAAACCATAATATCAATAAAGTTTTGTGCATATCATGAAAGTTCTGTGAATTTTTATTTTTGATTATGTTATTTTTTAATTGTATAATATTCTCGATATCTTAAGTCGAAGGGAATCTAAAAAAGCAATATGTGATAGCAAATTGTTCAGATAAGTCATTTAAAGGAATTTGTAATATCAAAGCGAGAAATGTCTTTTATTTGAAATATCAAGTGTATACTGCATTATGCAGTCAATTATTTTAAATGTTACCTTCTTTTGGCAGCTAAATATTCTTTTTTTTCCTTGACATCTGAAACTGAATTTTGTGCTTTAACCATATGAATGAATCTCTTTAAATATGCTAATGCTTAAATTACAATTAAAAAGTTATTTTTGACTATAAATTTAAAATCTCTTTCAAAAATTTGTGCATATTTTAACTAGTCTTCAAAATTTGTGTAATTAAATCTTAATGGTTTTGATAATCTTTTAAAAAAATTTTGTACTCTATAGCACATGCGTAAAAAACTTTTTTTCATTGATTACTGTGATATTATATTAATTATTTAAGGAATAGTATTATCAAAGGTAATTGATCCAATTTAAGTGAAGATAGTGGGGGAAGCTTCAAATAACCACATACTTCCCTACAAAGAGCAGATATTCAGATACTGTAAAACATTTTAAGAATGCTTTGATATATTAAATATAACATTTTATGCCAAATGACTAATCTGTTGTATTAGCCAAAAGACAAGTTGATAATCTGTTTAAATTATTAAATAATATGGCAAAATGATCTAAAGGTTATTTTAAAAATACACAATAGCTTTGTACGAGATTTTGCCAAAAAATGTATACTTTGTATACATTATCTCTTAATTTACATCTTCAAATCGGTATATTGAGCTTGATATAAAAGTGGAAAAATTTAAGCATGTCTTTTAGTAGATCACAGCACAATATCACTCATTTAGATATTTGTTTTGTTTCTGAAGTGTATATTTATCGTAATTTATATTTGCAACAATATTCTAATCAATTTATTTTTGTAAAAGTAATCTTAATATATCCATAATCTAAAAATAGATTTTACTCATATATATCCTGTGTTTTTTTAGATTTGTGTTATCAACTGAAAAATGAAAACAACTAATTAGAAATATTTTCAATACAATGTTTAACTTTCAGCTGTGCAATCATCGTTTATATTCTCAATAAAGATTACTAACTCATTAATCTGTATCATGTTCAAGAACCATACTTAACTGCAACTCTAAGGCATCTTAAAACTCTTTGAATAGCATGCTGAAAATTAGAATTAAGTTATTGAAAAAGGGCCTTAACATAATAGATTATAGATTTCTGAACTTTTCAGATTTGCATAATCTTCCAGATAAATTTTTGGTAAAGTTCCTGTGAAAATCTGTGGCAGAATTGCTGCCACTGGATATCCCAGGAACATTTATCGTATTCCGTGAAATATTTCAGATCTTTTCACAATGAAGAAGCTTAACTGAGATTTTATACGTAAAATTCCAGGCTGTAGGTTTCAGAGTTTTTTTTTTAAATAAAGAACATAGATGAATTTTCATGAGTAATGTTCCAGGTGATAGGTTTCGAAATAGCGGAACCTAACTGAGATCTTATGAGTATCACACCATATTAAAGATTTCGGAATTTTTCAGAAAAGTGGAACGTAATTGAGACTTTATGAGTGGTATTCCAGATTATAGGTTTCAGAGCTTTTCAGAATGGAGGATTTTAACTGAGATTTCACGAGTAATATTTCAGATTGTAGGTTTCAGAATGGTGGAACCTAACAGAAAATTAATGTGTAACGTTACACATAAAAGTTTCTAGACTTTTCAGAATGGTGCAACCTAATTGATATTTCGTGAGTAACATCCCAGATTATAGCTTTTTGGACTTTAATAACATATGTAAGTTTCCTGGCATTTTTTGGATTAAATTCCTGGGAGAACCTGTGGCAGAATAGCTGCCACAGGTTTTCTTAGGTACCTTACGCATAAATATTTTACAGTGCACAAAATTATCAGGGTTGATTATGGGAAGAAATTGAAATCAAAAGATGTGTTCTCATAAGTAAAACACTTACCGATTTATACTCGCTTTTTTAGTCACGTTAAAACCTTGTCGAATAAAATTCGATAAAACATTGTGTTATAAATGTATCTCTTTTGATATTAGAACAACCTTAAAAAGAAAAGTACCATGATTATCTTTTTAGGTGCGTTCCTATTTATGTAATTACGTAGCACCTAGAATTACAATTCAGGCCGTCCGTCCTCATATAACAACGCAGAAACTACAAAATGAAATTGTTTGATATTTAAATCATACATTTATTGCATAATTTGTCGACTAATTTCTAATTTTATGAAACTCGTAAGTATAATTCAAAAACAGGGATAATCAAAAGTATTCCTGTACATTACGGTCTATGGAGAAAAAATTTTCAAGTGCGTATTCATGGTATTACACTCAGCTCTTTGGAATATAACAAGATTTATATGCATCTGTGAAATATATACTAAAATATGCATTCTGTATGTGGTGCAAAGAATACTTGTTTTTATTTACAGGTCCACACAAATATATTCCCTTTCTTAATGATATAGAGGGATGGTACAGGAGTTACTACCTGTATAATAAAGAGCAGACAACATTTATATGGAGGGACACATGAAAGATTTCGGCTATTATACCTACTATACTGTATGTTATTACACCAAGATCTGAATGAATTTTAAACTTAATTATAGTACTAACGCACTCATTTTTAAGCTTGACGTGTGATTTTCGGCTTGTTTATATCAGTCACAATATTTTTATATGTCAGTCACAATATTTTTATATGTAATTTTAGTTTTTTTTTAATATATTTTGTAATTACATAGAAATAGCTACAACAACAACTACAAAAATCTTGGTGTAACAATGGAAATCAACTTCTCTAACAAAAGAATTTTTATTTTTATTATATGTCTATACACTGTTAAAAATCTTGTTCTAGTTTGAACCAAAAAAGTTTGTTTTTTGGTGCTCAATAGCTGCCACCATAAGATGGTGAAATCTCGTACCAATATTTGGAGCTTCCTACTTCAACCTCGTTCCAAGTATTGGAACTATGCTTCAATGGGAGCTCCACATTTTGGTTCAAAATTTCACCATCTTACGGTGGCAGATATTGAGCACCAAAAACAATCTTTTTTGGTTCAAACTAGAACAAGATTTTTAACAGTGTACATATATACACACTTATATATTAAAATATAATGAAATATATATATATATATATATATATGTATGTATGTATTACATTTTCTAGCGAGAAAATTCATTAATTAAAAATTTTAATTACATTCTGTCGGAAATTGTCATTAAATTTTACAAAATAAATCAATTTGCTCCGTCTACCAGGGCAGAGGTTCTCCATCAGGAGAAAGTTCGGACGAGCTGAGTCTGTGATAATAAATGTATGAAGCTAAATAGTACTGGTACAGTTGGTGCATAATACACAGGTTTGCAGCACCATATAGGCCTGTGAAGTGAGTGAGTTAGTCCCATTTGAAAAATGAAATTCTGTTTAATTATGTGCCTTAAACGAACGGGGTCTTGATAAAATAGTAGATAGTCAATTTCTAAGAAGGATGGGAAAGCGTTTAATATGTCAAGCTTAGATGAGGCTGCAGTGAGATTAGTTATGCTCAGGGGTGCCGAGCTTGCCGCACTCACTGAAGTGGTTGGCTCCTCGATAGAAACATTTCGAATAGTCTTTGAAAGGACTGTAGTCACACAAGAATGCTGTAGTGGCTGGTAAGAGAAAGTGCATTTCTCTACAATCTACAATTATGAGATTGTAAGTGTGTCTAGGTTTGGTACATACATCCAAATAATTTTGCCACTCTGCATAATGTTAATATCGAACATTCTGCAATTTGTGTGAGGGGGAAATGTCGAGAGTAAAATTTATTAATATTTTTGCCGTTCATTCGTTTACGAACATGTCAGCCACACATGCCAATGTGGCCCGACACGTGGCCCAAAAACACATTGCGAATGAGGGATAGCAAATTCATTTTTTAAAGTTTTATGCTCCAAGGTTACATGTAAGTCTCAAAGAATCTCACTTCACAGCCTGGAAAAGGAAGATGGCTAAAAAGTGATCTAATCTAGAGCCCGTAGAATTACAAAAAGTCCTTTCGGCAATGCAGGGAGGAAGAGGTAGCTTTCATATACTTATTTATTTATTTTAAATTCAGTTATATAAATCAAATATACGAAATTCAAAATAGTGGAACACGATTATGTAAGATTGAATACTAGTTTTTGTCAATACTGAATATTAATAGGAATTTTTAGAATTTAGTCATCTTTTATTCAACCTGGTTTTACTTTAAGCGATTTATAGGGTCACTAAATTCCCCGATATAAATTTTAAAGCAGCATGATGGATAAAAAAAAACCGAGCTTAATCGAAACCTTAATTCATGTGAACATGCACACTCACATCGAAATAGATCAATATATACGAGGCTGTCGCGGGAAAATTGACTTTAAAAAAAAATGTCACCCACATTAGAAATTCAAACTGCTATATCCCAAGCGTCTTTCAAGGTTAAGACAAAGCAAAAAATACTCCGGAATTCATTAAGATAAATAGTTTAGAAAGAACATTTTTTTAATTTCTAATTTTTGTTTATACATCATTATACATTTAAAAGATTTTTGATAAATTTAAATGGCCGCCATTTTGAAACAAGATGGAGGATAAAATTGGCCCGTGAATTCGGTCAAGACATTGGTATGTACCATGAACACACGGAGATATATTGAAATCAATCTATAAATATGCGTATTAACGCGTGACAAATTTCAGACCGTTTCAAAATATCAAATTCACTGGAAATTGAAAGTGCTGAAACTCAGCCATTTTTATAGATATAAATGAAATAAAAAATGCTCTGGAATCTTTGTATCAAGGTCAAAACACAAAAGAAAAATCTTTTTCCATTTCTTACTTTTTTGCAAGTAATTTTAAAATTTAAATTAAAAAAAATAATATTCCGCCATTTTGAAACAAAACGGCGAATGGACCTGGCCTTCAAATTCGGTCCAGGCATGAGTATGTCCTATCTACGCACCAAGTTTCATCCAAATCAATGTATAAATACGTGTGTTATCACGTGACGAAAACCAGATCATTTTAAAATGTGAGCAATCCTAGAAATTAAAAGTACTATAACTCAGACATTTTTAAAGATATAGACGAAACAAAAAGTGCTTTGGAATCTTTGTATCACGGTCAAATGCATAAAAGAAACGTCTTTTTCAATTTCTCACTTTTTTGCACCTAATTTCAAAATGTAATTGTTTTAAAATTTAAATGGCCGCAATTTTTAAACAAGATGGCGTTTAAAACTGGTTAACGAACTCGGTCCAGGCCTTTTTAAGTACTATGTACACACCAAATTATATCCAAATCGATTTATAAATACGGGTGTTATCACGTGACAAAATCAGATCGTTTTAAAATGTGAGCCATAAGAAAAATTCAAAGTGCTATAACTCAATCATTTTTTAAGATATAGACAAAGTAAAAAGTGTTCTAGAATTGGTGTTTTAGGATCTAACACATAAAATAAAAATATTTTTCAACTTTTAATTTTTTCGCATTTAATTTTAAATTTTAAATTTTTAAAAAAAATTAATTGCCGCCATTTTGAAACAAGATGGCGGATAGTGCTGGCCAACAAACTCTGTCGAGATATTTGTATGTACTATGTACATACTAAGTTTCATTCAAATCGGTTCATAAATTCGTTAGTTAAAGCATGACAAAAATCAGATCGTTTCAAAATGTCAGCCATTTGAAAAATTCAAAGTAATAACTCAGTCATTTTTTAAGATATAGACAAAATAAAAAGTGTTCTGGAATTGGTGTTTTAAGATCTAACACATAAAATAAAGATATTTTTCAACTTTTAATTTTTTTGTATTTAATTTTTAGTTTTAAATTTTTTAAAATTTTTTAAATGGCCGCCATTTTGAAACAAGATGGCGGATGATGCTGGCCAACGAACTCGGTCGAGATATTGTCGACATTGTATGTACTATGTACATACCAAGTTTCATTCAAATCGGTTAATAAATACGTTAGTTATCGCATGACAAAAATCAGATATATATATTGTTAAGTTTATTGTTAGTTTAGAAATGGAGCTTAATAAGATTATTTACATTATTTTACAGTACAAACACTAACTATTTACAAAATTCGTATTAATATATATATATATATATATATGTCAACATTTGAACGGAGGGTGGTTTTGGGGTCTGGGGGTCATGATCGGTTAAAATGTACCAAAATTTTTTGGAAGTGCTTTCCTCCGGACGACTGCAATAGGTAGCTTTTTACTTTTTGTAATGAAAGCTACCTAAAAGCTTTGCTTAACACACAATATGGGCTGAATGAATGAAAACATATAACCATACAATATAAAAATTGCTAAGTTGCTACAAATGACTATGTGTATGTAGCAAATATTAATAATTATCAGAAATTGAATATTAAATAAGGCCTACTCTACAAAAGAGAGCTTCCGGAAGAAATGATGATGCGCTATAGAGTAAATTTCGGAAGTATATGCAATGTTTTTTTTTTTTTTTTTTTTTTTTAATTCTCCATTCTAGAACTGAGAATAAATATGTGAAAATTGTAATTTCCTTATGAAATTTATTGTATATTTGATAATAAAAATCTATTTATGTAAAAAAAATAATTTAAACAAATGCATGATCAAATTCACTTACTGTACTAAACCTGCTGTGTATTGCATTTCGGTCCAATATTTATAGTCCTACAGACTGAACAACGACACCTAAATGTGAATACAGTTACAGTTGGTGCGAGGGTCTATAGTCTCCAAGGATAACAAAATGCACTTCGGTTTGGTTTGGTTTATTTTTGTCGTCCGATTATCAACGCTAGGGATATAGGACCAAGGGGGGAATGCCCTTCGTGGGGGGTCTTTCTAAGGGTACCTAACCCGTATTTACGCAAGGTTCGAAGAAAACCACGAAAACTCCGAAGGGTTAGGCCGACAGCCGCAATTGGGTAAATGCACTTCGCAAAAAGTAAAAACTTAAAGTTCTTTATGATACAGAACCAGATACACACAGAGGTTACAGGGGTTGGACAAAAATATGGAAACACCTTAAAAAAAACACATTTCCTTGCCTAGTATTGTGTACGTTACCCGTTGTTATTCAAAACAGCTTGCAGTCTTCTCGGAATGGATAAATACAGTTTCTGTATGTTTGCCAACGGAATATTGTACCATTATTCCTGCAAAACGGTGGCAAGTTCAGATAACGATGTTGGCGGTGGATAGTGAGAACACATTTTCCGCTCCAATGTAGACCACAAAGGTTCGATAATATTCAAGTCTGATGACTTTGGTGGCCTGAGGAGATGCGAAAATTCACCCTCGTGCTCAGAAAACCAGTCCTGGACAATGTGAGCTGTGTGAACGGGGACGTTGTCGTCTTAGAATCCATCATCATTGGGAAACAAAGTTTGTACCATTGAATGGACTTGATCGGCCAAAATATTCACATAAGTCTGAGCAGTAATACGCCCTTAGAGAGCTATCATGGGGCCAGAAGAGAACCACGATATGGCTGCCCAAACCATCACCGAACCCCCGTCATGTTTCAATCTTGGCAACAAGCAATCTGTATTATAGGCTTGAGATGGCGTTCTCCAGACGTAAACTGACCAGAAAGAAGTGGGGAACAATGTGAAGACTCATCAGACAATATTACGGTCTTCCACTGCTCTATAGTCCAGGCTTTATGACTTAAACACCACTTTTTCCTGCTACAGGCATTAGCATTACTGATGGATGGCTTTTCAATTGCAACACGGCCAGAAATTCCCTATTTATGAAGCTCCCTTCTAATTGTTGTGGTACTCACAGGATTTGGTAACACGACATTCATTTCAGCAGTAACTTTTGCAGCTGTGGACTGCTTATTTTTCGCGATAATCCACCTTAATGATCATCTGTCACGATCAATCAGCACACACTTTCGTCCGTGCTGTGATTTAGCGGATGATGTTTTTTCCGCATTTCAATGATGTGGAATAAATCTTCGACACAGTACCTCTTGAAACACTAAAAACCTCGGCTACCTTGCTTACGGAAGCACCCACCATACGCGCGCCAACAATTTGTCCACGTTCGAATTCTGTTAACTCTGACATAATGCAATGATAATCTCTCATAACAGTGCTCCAACAACGACTGAATGGTGCAGCGATTTTATGAAGTTGTATAGGTGGCATCAGTAGGCGAAAACTCCAGTGCCATCAACATAGTTCATTATAATCAATCTTTCTTTTCAAACATGCATTCCAAAAGGTGTTTCCATATTTTTGTCCAACCCCTGTATGTCTTACGCCATGTTCATTTTAAACAACTAGAGAACCTCTATAACAGAATTATTACTATCTCATAACACTTTAAATCCGATAAATTTTCTTGTTCCCCATACTACTGGAAAATCGTAAATTTCATAAAAAAAATATTTCTACTGGGAAAGAAATTCTTACTACGGGATAAATATTGTTCTTTACTACAGATTTATACATATCTATCAATTAAATAGGAAAATATTTTGACAATTAATTGTTATTGGAAAGATACAGCATTATTTTTTCGTGAAAAATAAATTAATAATTTTAATAATACATTAATTTAGTCTTTCGACTCCAAATAATTTTAAATGTAGAGAAAAAAAATCTTTCTAAATTTTAATGTTTTTAAATTACCTCTATAAATATATGCAAAACAATTTTTCTTTAATGTTGCTCTATCTATTTTTTAGCTTCAAAGAGACACAAAACACTTCCATATTTTTAAAGCAATATGTTATGTTTTAAATTAATAATAAAACATGCGCATATTAAGTGAAGAATAAAGAAAAATACATTATTTACCTTAAAAAAAATTAAGCATTTTTAAAAAAATAGAGAAATTAAATATTTTAACTCATTTTTCTTCAAAAACAATAAAGCAACATTTCTAAAAACTGCTAGAAATTATTTAGTACTGACATCTCTGACGCTCAGGGTGACGAGAAGGTTAATATTTTTTAACTCAATAATTTTCATGAGTAACATTTAATAACTCAGAAAATACAGAATGTTTACAACAGAAAAATTAAATATTGTTATATTAACAGTTAAATAAATTAACTTGAAATTTGAGGATATGATCTTGAAATCTTCACCTGTTAAAAAAAGAAAATGGCATTAATTTGCGACCGCCTGGACAATTTCTCAATGATAAGTAAATTTTCGTTTTTGTATACAAAGTATAACTGCCTGTTTTTTTTTTTTTTTAGATTAATTATGTAATAATGTTTGCTCATTCCTCCTTTTTAGTATTAACAAAATATAAATAGAAAATTTTCCTGTGTTATGATAATAGCTGTACATCCTATGTAAGTAAGGGTTTAAAACAACTAAAACTCAATTTCGTTTTTATCCTTACTTTTAAAGCGAAAATGAACTTAAAATATAAATGCTCTTTATTAACGGAAATTATAATTATTTTTCACAATCTGCTCCGCGTGTTATTGTTTTTTAATAATTAATCATAATACTAACTGGCATTATTGAATGCCTATAATTTTAAAACTCAACCCACACAATCGTAAGGTAAAGCATTCATTGATATTTTTTGCCTTACAGTCGTATGTAATAAATACTCGAGTTCAACAATTGTTCTGGTTTGCAACAGTAAAGTATCATATTTTATCAACATATAGCATTTGCAGTACATATTTCACTTTCAGCTGGCATGACAAAAACAAAGATGCATCCCATTGAGTATTACAGGAGTATAAGCAGCAAATTAAATAAATTGTACTTCATTTAAATAACGAACAAGCTAACGAAACAATAAAGGAAAATATTAACTATTTATACTTATTTTTTGAATAAATGTTTATCTTCTTAATCAAAATTCAATTCTTGATAAATAATTAATCAGCTGCATAAGAATAATAAGGTACCCTGGGGTAATAACGCCAGGCGGGGTAATAACGCCAAGTGCTTATATTTTGCATAATTATGAAATAATCATGTAAATGACACCCATGTGCTCCTCGCAGAAGGGTTTTGAGTCATATAAATCGCAAAAAACATCTTCAAGTTAATTTGTTTCATTTTTAGGTCTTATTGTTTTTACAAACAACTAAAATTAACGCTTGATCTAAAATTTGCGAGATACGTTTTGTGATGTGAAGACTATCTTTTTATCCGGAAATACTTTGTTAATTACATAAATTTGTAGTTCATTTCATGAACTTTAAAAATGTCGTTGAAGATTTTGGATATCTTCTCGAGATAATTTGTAATTTAAAATGTACTGCGCAATAACTATACCGGGGTAATAACGCCAATCCTTGGCATTAATACCCCGGTTGATTCCCTACAGTGGCCGAGCTACATCCTAAATACTGATTCAAATAAACACAGTTAAAATTGTGCAATATTTCTCATATTTATATTTAAGCGATCCTTTTTGAGCAAAAAGAAGCTCACGGTCTGATATTCTTTTGCCTCATCCCCCCCTCCCACACCACACCTTTTTTTTTCTTAAACTTTCACAAAAATGAACATTTTCAATAGCTTAGAATGCAATTTGTCAATTTCTAAGTTTGTAGAGTTTGTATTTTTAGAATTGGGATATCTACATGCAATTATTCCATCTTATTTTATAGTTTTGCTTGCATGGCGTTATTACCCATATAGGTGGGTAATAACGCCAAATAGCATTGGTCAAGAAAAAACGCCATTACATTTTATGAATACATATCTGTTAAATTATTTTATTTTATATAGACAGTCAATGAGTTGCTGTATCAGATCCTATATTTGTTTGAAAAATACAATCTAAAACTAAGCCGTGAAAATTGATAAAACCTCAACGTGGCGTTATTACCCCCAGGGTACCTTATCTCTCATCCGTTGGGTCAACGAAATTTCCTAAGTCATTTTTAGTTGTAATCCCAAGAATACAAGAAAAATTATAATAATTAAAGCTGTTGTTCTCTGGAAAAATAATAAGTTTGTTAAAAATAATCTTTTAAATAGGTTACGGTTATTTTTTGAGAAAAATCTTTTTAAAAATGACCTTCTGTTCAAGTTTTGTTAATCCTCTTATTATTCTGTACTTAAACTGTTTTGATTATTTAAAATATGCATGATGAAAAAATATTAATTGAAATTATTTACAAGAGATTATAAGTTATAGAGATAATTATTTTTGTGAATTTTATTTTTCCTGAGATTTTTAAACCGTTTATCTCATTTAGACAAAAATGAAACGAATTTGAGAAGCTAAGAATAATGGCTTTCGATTAACTCAAAGTTTATCAAATAAGTTTTTTATTTAGTGTTTGAGTTTTGCTAATGATTTAAAAAAGTTTATTGATTAAGACTTTAAATAAAAATAAATAAATAAACAAATAAATAAATATTAGCAGCAAAATTTTTTAAGGAGGAAAAATGCATCCGGTCTTTTAATATGCATATTATTTTTACTATAGCTTTTGTATACTTCCCAATTTTAAATTTATAACGTTGTTTTCTATATGAAGTTTCAAAATTTTCAAACAACTTTTATTAACAACTGTTTTTCACTAAAAATTACTAGCATTTTTTTAATAAGTCAAAACAAAATTAGTTATTTAATATAAAACTCAAATTGTGAAGTTATTTATATAGTCCTATTAAATTATAAAAAAAAAACTGTCGAATAAATTTTCATTTTATACCAAGTTTAAAAATCTATTGCCCAAAGCCATTTAAAAAAAACCTGTATTAATTAATATATGATGTAAAAAATAATAATTAAATTAATTTCTAAAATATAAATTTAGGTTTTGAAAGTTTAATCCACACGAAATTCACATTGAAATTTTAATTTTCAGTAGCACAGTTTAATTTAAATTATGTATTTTTTTAATATAATGGTATAATACTTTTTTACATAAACGCATTAAACCTATAACATTTTTTAAAAGAAATAATTATATTTAAATAATACTTAGCCAAAAAGAAAAATCTAGCACATTTTTTATAAATTTTAAATTTTAATCCTCAGTAAGAAATACTTATTGCCATTTTGAAGTACCATGTGCAGCAAAAAGAACGCTACGGAGTAGGAAATCTGTTTTTTTTCTTTTTTTTATGCATTTATAGATCTTTTCAGTTTAAAAGATAATTTAGTTATAATCAAGTTTTTTGAAATCTGTTTTAGAGACAAGTTGCTAAATAAACATTTAAACCCCAAAAGCAGCTGTTTTTTATTGAAAATTGAAATCGATTAATCAATACAGAAAATAAAAAGTAACAAAAACACAAATTTTTAATAGATTTTTAGGCAGCTTTCATTGCAAAAAGTAAAAAGCTACATATTGCAACCGTTCGCAGGAAAGGTTTGGTTTATTTTTGTAGTCCGATTATCTACGCTAGGGATATAGGACCAGGGGGGAGTGCCCTTCGTGGGGGTCTTTCAAAGGGAACCTAACCCGTATTTACGCAAGGTTCGAAGAAAACCACGAAAACTCCGAACGGTTAGGCTGACAGCCGCGATTGGGTTTGAACCCAGCAGCTGACGTCTACCAGTTGAGAGGTCCGTACCTCTCGGCCCCGTTCGCAGGAAAGAACTTTGTCATATTTTCACCGATTATGACGCCCAGATACCAAAACTACTCTTCGTTCAAACCTTGACATATGTATATATATACACTGTAAAAATTGTGATCTTTTGCTGCATCGTCACTCCACCGCTTTTATAGAAAATGGTTACTTCAGCCTATTATGGAGCATTCTCATGGGTCAAAATAGAGATATTCTATAAATGCGGGGGAGTGACGATTTAGCAAAAGGATCAATATTTTTACACTGTATATATATCCATATATATATTCCGGGTGTCCCAAAAAGGACTGATGGATTTAAAAATTCAACAACTTGCAAACGGTGAAAGCTATTTAGAAAAGTTTTGCAGGAGGGTTATGTATAATGTCAGGAGTTTTTTTACCGTAATTTTTTTATTTTAGTTCGCATCTCAAACAATAGGTGACGCTGACGGCGATTCAAGGCCAGGTCGATGCTTTACTCAGCACTGATCACCTGGCCTTCCTTCGCCGTCAGCGTCACTTATTGTTTGAGATGTGAACTAAAATAAAAAATTACGGTATAAAAAACTCCTGACATTAAACATAACCCTCCTGCAAAAATTTTTTAAATAGCTGTCACCGTTTGCAAGTTATTGAATTTTAAAATCCATCAGTCATTTTTGGGACACCCGGTATATATATATATACATATATGTGTGTGTGTGTGTGTGTGTGATTTTTGTCATGATGTAACTATCGTATTTTTGAACAGATTTAAATGAAACATATTTTTCTTTTACGTCTTATAACTTAAAACAACGATTCCAGAACACTTTATATTTCGTATATATCTTTAAAAATGACTCAGATATAGCACTTTGAATTTCTACTATGGCTGACATTTTGAAACGATCTGACTAACGTTTCAAACAACGTCTGAAATGTTGAAATCGTTTTCCCACAACGATCTGACTAACGTTTCAACGTTTCAACGCTTGATAACTCGCGTATTTATGAACCGATTTGGATGTACATAATGCCTGTTCCATCTGCCATTTTGTATCAATATGGCGGCCAATTAATTTTTTTTAATAAAATTTAGAATTTTTAACTAGAAACAAAAGAAATAAGTAATTGAAAAAGATTTTTCTTTTATGCATTTAACCTTATATAAAGTTACCAGAGCATTTTTTTGTTTCGTTTGTATCTTAAGAGATATCTGAGTTATAGCACTTTTAATTTCTAGTGTTGCTCACATTTTGAAATTATTTGATTTTCGTCACATGATAACACACGTATTTATAATCCGATTTGGATGTAACTTGGTGCGTACATATTACATATTGATGTCTTGACCGAGTTAGTTTGTCAGTTCCATCCGCCATCTTGTTTAAAATGGGAGCATATTATTATTTTAATATATTTTAAAATTAGGTGCAAAAAAGTAAGAAACTGAAAAAGAATTTTCTTTTGTGTGTTTGACCTTGATACAAAGATTCTAGATCATTTCCTTCTTTCATCTGCATTTTGAAAAATTGCTGTTATAGCACTTTCAATTTACAATGTTATTGATATTTTGAAACGATCTGAAATCTGTCGCGCGATAATACGCATATTTATAAACTTATTTAGATATCACTCAGTGTGAATATAATACATATTAATATCTTGACCGAGTTTACTGGTCAACTTCATCCGCCATCTTGTTTTAATAGGGCGCCTATTTAAGTTTGTCAAAAAAATTTAAGTGTATAATGATGTACGAACAAAAAATTCGGAAAAAGGTTCTCTCTGAAGTGTTTGATTTTAATAATGAATACCGGAGTATTTATTGCTTTGTGCTTTCCTTAAAAAACGCCTGAGTAATAGCAGTTTGAATTTCTAATGTGGGTGATTTTTTTTAATCAATTTTCCCGCGACAGCACTCGTATATATTAATCGATTTTGATGTGAGTGTGCATGTGCACATGAATTAAGATTTTGACTAAGCTCATTGGTTTGGTTTGTCCATCATTTTGTTTGAAAATGACATGCACTTCGTGATATCGTGGAATATGGCAACCTTATAAATCGCTTAAAATAAAACCAGCTTGAATAAAATATGACTAATTTCTAAAAATTGCCATTAATGTTCAGTATTGACAAAAACAGGTATTCAATTTTATATAATCTGGTTCAACTAATCTGTGCTTAGTATGTTTGAATAATATAACTTAATTTAAAATAAAAAAATAAATAAATAAGGTATATGAAATCTACCTCCTCCTCTCGATGCTGTCGGAAGGACATTTTTTTTATTTGTGCGAGTTGCATAAAAGTGATTCGAATGTAACGACAGAAATTAACTCATAGACGATAACATAGACAAAAACATTTTTATTAATAATATAACAGCAACAGATTTCATTGTTATACTTGTAAGATTCCATATATCAAACCTCTATATACAGGGTGATTCTAAATTGTTTTTACAATAAAAGAGGGTTGATAGTGCACATCAAGACAAACAATATTAAATAGACAACCAAGGGTCCCAGACGTTTTCCAAAGGAGATAGCCACCATTAAAGTTTAGGGTCCAACATTTTAAATAAAGATACAAAACGGAAAAATTGGTCGATTGACTTGCGGTTTTCACTAAAACTTTTCTTTACGTCAGCATTTTCTTGAAAAAAAAATTAAAAAAAAATTGAAAAAATGCCGATAGAGGGCGCTTTAGACATTGGGAGTAACGAACAACTATTTTTTGCATCTCATTAAACTTCGTAAGCTAGGACATAAACTTAAATTTTGAGCTCAAAATCTGAAACGTTGAGATTGGTCAAGTAGCACAAACTGAACTGAGTTCAGAGGGTTCAAATTTTAATGATTATAAAAAAATGAAAAATTGGTCGATTGATTTGCAGTTTTCACTACAAATATTCTTTATGTCGGTACTTTCTTGAAAATAAATTATAAAGATAAATTTAAAAAATGCCGATAGAAGACGCTTTAGACTTTGGAGTAACGAACAACTATTTTTTGCCTTTACTTTTTGCATTTAATTTAATGTTTTGGTAAGCTTAGACTTAAACTTAAATTTTTAACTCAAAATCTGAATAGTTGGGAGTGGTTAAGTAGCACAAACTGAACTGTGTTCACATGGTTCAAATTTTAAATGATTATAAAAAGTGGAAAAAATGATCGATTTGTTTGCGGCTTTCGCTAAAACTACTCTTTAAATCAGTATTTTCTTGAAAATAAATTTTAAAGATAGATTTTACAAAAATGCCGATAGTGGGCGCTTTAGACTTTGGAGTTGCGTACAACTATTTTTAACTGGTATTTTTTATAATCTCTTTAAATGTTTTCAAATGCCTATACCTAAATTTTGATACCTAAATTAGATGCAAAGAAGAATGGCAAAAATTAGTTTAGTTAAGTCTAAATCGCCCTCTATCGGCATTTTTTGAAATTGATCTTTATAATTTATTTTCAAGGAAATACCGACATAAAGAATAGTTTTCAAGAAAACCGTAAATCAATCAACCAAATTTTCCGTTTTTTATAATCATTCATAATTCGAACCCTCTGAACACAGTTCAGTTTGTGCTACTTAACGTTTCCCATAAGTCAGATTTTAAGCTAAAAATTTAAGTTTAACAAGGGGACCAATAAACTTGGTGCGCACAGATTTGGATGATTTCGAAGTATGTTGAAGGGGTCATACCACTAATTATTCTGGTAAAAGAGTTTCTTCAAATGGGCCTAAGTTGTTTAGATATTGGGGGTTAAAGTTCAGCGCATATTTTAAATACCCAATAGTGTGGCTTCCCCAATGTCGATCTTTGGCGCTGCGGCAGCGTTCGCGTCTGCGGACCCGAAAGTAGTGAGATGGAGTCCATCTTGAGTTTTTTTTACTTTTTTTAAAAAAATAGTTTTTAAGTGTTACAAATTTTAAGCAGATTCGGGAATTCTACAGCTTTGAACGTTTTGATATTTTTGTAAGGGGACCGTTTATATTTACAATGTTTTTTATTATTTAAAAAAGTTTGGATCAAATGGTGAACTGATTGCATTCTGTGATCAACTAATAGCAATTTTTTTTATAAATAAATAAATAAGTTTTTTAAAAGCATAATTAAATTTAAATATTTTAAAATCTATACTACTCTAAATATTAATATTTTTAGATTACTACTCAATGACTTTTTTTAGATTGTCAAATGTGAATTACACAAAATGTGCTTGGATTTTTAGATAATCCAATATTGCATTTAATAAATATTTTTAAAAGATATAAGTAGTGTAAATTGATGAAATCTACCATATCTTCATATGTACTGTTTTTAAAATAATAATAATAATAAATTTAAAGCTAATTCCATGCACTTATTTAACCCATATGTCATAAAGAACATGTGCAAAAAAATTTCAATCTATATTAAAAAAAAAAAAAAAAAAAAAAAAAAAAAAAAAAAAAAAAAAAAGCTTTAGCATTTTTAAAACGTGTAAGCCATGAAAATAAGAACATAAAGAGAGAAAGAAAGGGAAAAAAAAACGTTTTTAGTTATCAATTGTGTGGTAACTGCGCTGGGTGTATAGACAATACTACAAATATTCATAAGGGTAAAAATGAGTTTTTACAATAATCGCAATTAAACAGGCTTTCATTTAAAATGTTTAAAAACTAATATAGATTTTTTGATCAGTTTTGATGTAAACTGTACCCCTTAAAAACTTCACGTTTTTGAATTTTTCGAAAAAATTATTATTTTTTCAGAAATTTTTAATATAAGCGCAAATCGGATTTAATTTATGTGTGAAGTTAATTCTTTAAAATCTTGTATAAATTTACATAATTTTTTGTTCCTTAAATATTTCATTCGTGATAAATATATTTAAAAATACATTAAAAGAGTAAAACAGAAAAAGTTTAATCATCATTTGTATAAGAGTAAATATAAGATCAACAAAAAAAAAAAAAAAAAAAAAAAAAAATATATATATATATATATATTTTATTCTGATATAACCGACGAAAGGAAAACAGACAATTAAAAAAATAAAAAGACAATATATATATATATATCCAATTGAATTTTTATGAATCACATGATGTTTTGATTTGTTGCAAAATAAATAAATAAATAAATAAAAATAAATGTAATCCGGCATTTCTTTTTTTGTGCAAACGATAAATGTTGTTAAGATTGATCTTTGAAGATAAGTGTACTTTCAGATTATTGAAAATTTGGATAACTGGTAAAAACTTACATTTTAGCATTACTGTATTGATATTTTATTACTCTTTCGAAGACATGCATTATTTGAATTATCTAATCCAAAATACGTTTGAGAAAAGTCTCCCAAAATTATTTTGTATTTTTTATAGGAAAAAAAGATTAAAATTTTCGTTTCGAATTCTAAAAAATAAAAAAAAGCGATAGAAAATTAAAAAATATTATTTCAGAACTGTGCTTAAAATAAAAAATGTAAATAATAATTATAAAAAAAAAGATTCAAGAAACCTTTTACCAGAATAATTAGTAGTATGACCCCTTCAACATACTTCGAAATCTTCAAAATCTGTGCGCACCATGTTTGCTGGTCCCCTTGTAAGTCTAAGCTTCCGAAAACATTTCATAATATGCAAAGAAGCAAAAAATAGTTGTTCGTTATTCCAAAGTTTAAAACGCTTTCTATGGGCATTTTTTGAAGAAAAAATATTATAATTTATTCTAAAGACAATACTGACATACATAATAGTTTTAATGAAAACCGTAAATCAATCAATCAAATTTTCCGTTTTTTATGATTGTTTGAAATTTCGGAACCTAAATTTTATAGCGGCTATCTCCTTCGGAAAACGTTTGGGACTCTTGGTTTCCTATTTAATATTGTTTATCTTGATGTGTACCGTCACCCTTCTTTTTTTGTAAAAACAATTTAGAATCACCCTGTATATACATATCATAGCTGCCAACTTTCAACTAATCTTCCGTAATACCTGGTTTATTTTGATCCGGGTTACCGTCATTTCAAACCAGAAATATATATTTCATGAATCTTTATTTATTTAATTTTAAGATTGTTAGTAGAATATACTTAATTTCATTTCTTTGAAAATTTTCTTGTTCGAAACTCATTAAACCAGGGTCAAATAAACGCACGTATTACAGATAATCTATGTCAGGTTGGCACCTATGACATATTCACATATATTAAGGCCAATTTACTCATTTTTTCTAGGAAACTGGAATTTGTAGAAAATTTTATGTAGACACAACGACAACAAAAATTTATCTGACAGATGCACATTTGCACTGTAAATCATAACATGTTTAATGCTATTGAAGTTTTTAAAGGAAAATGAGAGGCCTACAACCGAGAGGCCCGAGTTACAGATAAAGTTTTAATAAGATTTGTATAATTATGTATTTTTGTTATATAGCTACCAACTTCTGTAGTTTTAGAAAAACTATTTTTTTTTTACTAGGTAAAGTATTAATAAATGTGCTAGCTGGAACGACCGGTGTTTCCCAGATCCGTAATAATAATAATAATAAACGAGCTTCAAATTTGTATAATTTCATCTCTTATTCGAATTATACGTTGATTGAAATACGTGACCACTGACTATGTAAAAAATTAATGCAAAAAACTTATATTTAACTGTAAAAATGACTCGAAATGATTGCAATGAGAATTGGGGGAGATAATTTGTGCACAACGATTACGTGATTTTAGTCTTATAATGTATAAATTTATCCGTAAAAATCACTGTTAAGTCAAGTAACAATTTATATTTTTACATCGAAATCTTAAGTGAAAAATCTTGATTTTTAAACTTATTGTATCACTCTTTATTCCTACTATTCCGCGAATTAAATCGATATTCGATGAATAGCTAAAATGTTAGCACGTAGTCTTATATTTTTAGAAGCATTATACAAAGTTAAGTATATATTTTTAATCAAAACATGCGTAATGTTCACCTTGTGGATAAAATCCTAACCGTAACCTAATCGTAACGTAACCATAACCCGTCTATAACCTAACTGGAACTTATCCGTAACTTAAATGTAACACAAATGTAATCTAGCAGTCACTTTATCGCAACATATCCATAATCTAATCATAACCTAACTGCAACTTAAACGTAACCTATTCGTAATCTAACCGTAGCATAACTGCAACTTAGCTGTAAGTTATCCGTAATCTAACCGTAACCTAACTGCTATTTCACATTAACCTAACTTTAATTGAATCATATCTAACTAAAATGAGTTTAAATATAACCTAACCGTAATGTAATTACAAACTAATCGTTACTCAAATTTACCCTAAATGCAACCTGACTGTAACATAAATTCTAACTTAACACCAACTATCTTAACCTTGCACGTGTTAAAAATACTTTAGCTCTACTATCCACCGTCACCGGGCACAGTATGTTTTGTACGAATTGGACTGAGTAAAGCGGGGCGCTTGGCACGCTTTGTTAAATTTTTCAAATCCACTTTCCATCACCAAGATGAGCATTCTTTCATAAACAAACCTAAATCCAAAATGAGAATTTAAATTCCATTTAAAATGATGCTACTCTCTGCAGCAACTGATAGCATTCGAATGTAGGTAGAGTTGCAAAAAGTCGGTTTATTCCCGGGTTTATTTCCAATAGACCAGGTTTATTCCCAGGTTTATTCCGAAGAAACCGAATTATTCCAAAAAATCCCGGGTTTTTTCCAGGTTTATTCCTAAAAACCCGGTTTATTCCCGGGTTTAAACCGGGTTTTTTCTAACCTTTGCAACGCTAAATGTAGGACATTATGTTTTCAAATTTGCAATTTCTAATGGTAAAACAGCCACACTATTAAATATCGGCTGCTTTTCTTACATAGTCACTCCACTGCTTTTATAGAAAACGATTTCTTGCGGTGGAGCTGTGAAGCGCTCTCATTAATCAGTATAGTGATATTTATAAAAGTGGTGGATAGAGTATTCACTAAAAGTTGTAGGTCTTTAACAGTGCAGTAAGAAGTGTTCTGATATTTTACTTAATATTTAAAAAACACATGTCTTGCTTTTTATATGTATCAGTTTCAACTACGCGTCATCAATTTTTCACAAACCAACCGAAATCGCCAATATTTTAGCAGATATTACCGCTCAACCAATCAAAGTAGATGAAAAAAGAAAGCAGATGAGCAAGATACATGCGTTCCAGGTTTCTAAGTTGGTTGCTAGGTTGTGACGTCATTCAAAACTAATCTATTCTCTTTATCATTCATTATTACTTAACACTTTTTCAAAGCAAGTGTTTTAATATCGTAATAAAATTTAAAAATAGTCACTTTTGAAACATTAAGCACTCGAATTGGTTTATTTAAATCTGTCCCAGCTTTTAGGTAGATTTCGTAAGAAATACTACCTATTGCAATCGCACCAGTTTATCTATCTATCTATCTATCTATCTATCTATCTATATATATATATATATATATATCACTTTTTTACGGACACGACAACTTCTATAATTCTTCACCAATCTCCACCAAACTGGTACATAAAATCAAAGGGGATAAAATCTTGGCTAAGTTCGTTAATGGGCAAAATCGGACCAAGGGGGTCGGAATAGGGGGCGTTTTTGTGAAAACCGAAAAAACGCCATAACTTCTTAATTAAAGTAGATATCGAATCAGTTTAAAGTTTATAGTACTTCTTAAAAATGGGCCAAAAGTATATGCATGACAGATTTTTGATAAATTTAAAAGTGGGCTCAAGGGGCGAAAAAAACAGGGATTTTCAGAGAAAAAAATTCATAACTTCGTCAATTTTCAAGATATCAAGTCAAACTAAATTTTTTATAAATGTTCTTAACATTATCTAAAACTTTTGTATTTACAAGTTTTTGAAAGGCCAACTTTTACCGATGAAAAAAATTAAAAACGAAAAGAAAAAAGAGAAAAATTCATAACTCTGTCAATTTTTAAGTTATCAAATCTGATTAAATTTATATTACATCTTCTCAAAAATATCTACAACTTTTATACTGACAAGTTTTTCATAGGACCAATTCGTATAGCAAAAAGAAATTAAACAAAAATAGGAGTTGAAGAAAAAATCTCAAATCCAAACTGCTTATATTCTAACTCATTTTTAAATTCATTTTTGATTTTAAACGCATCCAAATGGTAGATCCTCTTACTTAGAAACTGTATAAAGTGACGCATTGGTCAATTTTCTGATAAAGACAGAATATATTTCAAAAAAGGCTACCAAAAAGGGTATTTTGAACAGAATTTCCGGAAGTCATCGGGACTGAAAGTTGAAGGAAGTATTCAAATAAGAAATTGCGTTTTTTTCTGACTCGTTTTTAAATCCATTTTTGTTTTCAAACGCATCCAATTTACAGATCCTCTTATTTAGGAACTATATAATGTGATGCATTGGTCAGTTTTTTGATAAAGACGTAATATATTTAAAAAAGGCTACCAAAAAGGGTATTTTGAACAGAATTTTCAGAAATCATCGCGACTGAAAATTTAAGGAAGTGTTTAAATAAGAAATTGCGTTTTATCTGACTCGTTTTTAAATCAATTTTCGCTCTTAAATGCATCCAATTTACAGATCCTCTTATTTAGGAACTATATAATGTGATGCATTGATCGGTTTTTTGATAAAGACAGAATATATTTTGAAAAAGGCTACCAAAAAGGGTATTTTGAACACAATTTCCCGAAGTCTTCGTAATTTGAAAATTTATGGAAGTTTTCACATAGCAAATTGCGATTTGTATGACTCGTTTTAAAATCCATTTTCGCTCTCAAACGCATCCAATTTACAGATCCTCTTATTTAGGAACTATATACTGTGACGCATTGGCCAGTTTTTTGATAAAGATAGAATATATTTTTTAAAATGCTGTCAAAGTGAGTATTTCGAACAAAATTTTCCGAAGCAATCATGATTAAAGAATTAAGGATGTATTCAAACAACAAATCGGTTATTTTATGACTCATTTTTAAATTCAATTTTTTTCTCAAATGCATTCAACTGACAGTTTTTTGTTATTTAGGAACTGTATAATGTACTGTTTTGGTCGATTTTTTAATAAATTCAGAATCTATTTCAAAATATGTTGTCAAAATGGGCATTTGAGCTGAATTTTTCTTATTCTGTTAAAACCAGTTTTTGCAGAAAAATGAAATTAAAAATTTTTCTTAAACGGCCAAATGAAGTTATTAAACTGGGTTTATCTCTAATCATATATATATATATATATATATATATATATATATATATATATATATATATATATATATATATATATACTTTTTTTTGTTGAAATGAGCACTCTTCGAAATCTACCTCCGCCTATAGGCCCAGCCGACAGGGATTTTTTTAAATTATTTCTGCGAAAGTTTAATACAACCAACCAACCGAAAGTAAAGGGAGGGAAAAAAGCGTCAAAAGGCACATTTTTGATGGGAGAGAATTCCAAATTTTAACTAATTAGTCAATTAATAATTAGAATTTTGAAATTCTGGATGTCAGGTACATCAGAAAAGACTTTGGAATATTCTAAGCAAACTTTTCACCCTCGTACGTGTTGTTGACTTCGTTAGCTATCACAGACACATACACAGAAAGGGCATTTTCTTCTGTTATTAGTATAGTTACAGATAAATTTTAAATCTGTAGAATTAGACTTTTTTTAAACCGTGTAGTACATGGAATTTTTATATTAGAAATAGTATTTTTTATAATATATTAAGATACTGTAACGTAAAATCGATCAACATTCCATCGTAAGTTGCTTTATGAAACATAAATTTTCGACTGTTTTCCTTAATATTCGATTTTATTTTTTACTTGTTAATCATATTTAATTATCAAGTGTATTTTAAGAAAATGCACAGTTATTTGGTTTTACTACAGTTGCATCGAAATATTACTCTTTCAGTGGATAAAGAAAGTTTATGCCTATTTTTTTAACTAGAAAATGTATTTCAAATTATATATTCACCGAAGAAACTACAATAAATGTATTAGAACAGAAATTGTTTGAGTATGTACCAAAAATGTGAATAATGTGACATAATCTAAAAATTTGCATTTAGAAACAAAATTTTGAGAACAACTAGCTTACTAAATTTTTTTTTAAAAAAATTATCTTTTATCCTACAAAATAAATACATGCATAGAGTTATGCCCATTTTTTGTATTAAATGGCTTATCCGATAATATAGTTTTTGTAGAAAGCACTGAAGAATGCAAAAAGATGTTTCGTATAATCAAATTTCACAGTATTTTTTTCTTTCTTTTTTTAATATTATACATATAATAATAATTTTTTCTCCATTTTCTCGTTTCGATTTTGCTCCAAATTCTTATAAAAAATGCTTTTATTTATATTTTAGTAATATGCTAACATTTATTTAGCAGCGAAATTCCCCGTTTTTCATAATTCGGCGTAATATACTATTATTTTTCTAAAAAAAACTCAACTGTTCTATTAAAATATCAATCTCTTATTTCGAAATATCAATGTATTCTATTATTTCATTTCTCCTTTTCAGAATAAAAATTTTTTTTATCAAAAGCTGTAATTTTAATATTTTCTTAAAAAATCGTTTGCATAACCCATAATGCATTGCAATCTTATGGACCTTTTACCCATGTTTAATTCTGTGGGTTTCCGCGGATGGTGAAAGATTTATGTAGTGATGCCCACTTACTAAGCAATGGCGTGGTAGATGCGCCTTCTTCTTTCCCTCCGGATGAAATTTATTGGTTGTTCGACGCCTATGATACGCCTCAGTTAAAGTGGGACTGTGTTATTACGTTATTTATCGCTACTTGAAATGCATTAACGCAGACATAAGAGAAGAATTCATCTGTTTTTTCACTTGCTAAAAATATACGCCACTAAGATAATTTTTTTTTTGATATTTCGCTTTTAAGGTGCAAGCTGCGAGTATTCCGTGTGTGGCACATTGCTCAGGATTGGACTATCGCGTGGAGGGGCTTCGTAAAATATTGCAACAATAAAAGATTTATGGCATCAGCTCTTGATTTTTTGAACGACACCGCCTTCCATTAACCTCCATCTGCCAGATTTCTTCGGCCACGGATATATGGGAAGTAACATTTTTTCAGATGTGATAAATAATGACATATTGACCATCTGCATTATACGCATCATCATTTTCACATCATCAGATCATCGCACTGCCGTGATAACATCCATATTCCTTACACACACACACACACATATGTATATATATACAGTAGAAGCCCGAAATTCCGCGGCCCGTTATAACGCGAATTCGGATTTGACACTGGGAAAAGTATGTCCCCCGAAAAAAGAACAAAAAGATAGATTTTAGAATAAATTTCGCGTTTAAACTTTCAATAAAACACAATGAGGGACTTGCAATCTGCGCTCAGTTCTATGCATCTCAATATCTGTGTTAACGATTTAATGACTGGATAGAAATTGACAACAGTGAAAGAATTTCAGAGGTTATAACACATCAGGATATCATTAATGCTGTAATCCATAAAAATTGCAGTAAGAAATACGATGATGAAATTAAAATGATGTCGTAATGAAAAACGACGTTCACATGCAAGCGAAATCATTTCGTACTTAACGAAGGTAATATTTTGGAGAGGAAGACGATTCAGATTGTGTTCATCTATTTCATCTTGCTATTTGTGAAACAATATACCAAAAGAAACGAAATGCGTCAGTTCGCCAAACAATAGTTATGGACACTTTAAAGATAGCGGAAGATTAACTCTGTATTCAATGTATATGAAAGGTACATTTCCCAAAGTGAGTAAGTGTTTAACTTATAAAGTGGATGTGTAACATGTCCACCAATAACCGTGTTATATCGGACTTCTCTTTATATTGGACTACTATATATATATATAATATATGGCCAATGATGACTTGTCATTTTAAATTTTGGACGCTTTGTTAAACATATAGAAAAATACTTGAGGGATTATCTTGAAACTTCAAGTTTGCAAACAGCATAGTAGGCGTAATATATTTCCGCAAAGGTTTTTATTCGAACTTATATGGTGAATTGTAAACAAATTCAAGAAAATATATTTTACATTACCTTACTGAAAGTAATGTCGTCAAAAACTGTAGCATATTATTAGGAGGTGATAGAAATAAATTTTGCGTCATTTTCTCTCTGAGTGTTCCAAAAGTTTTAGGATACTTTAAAAAATGAAAGAGCAATGAAAAATGATGAAATTATGAAATTTAAAAAATAAAATAGCAATTATATTTTCGATACAATCAAAGAATAAATTACACATTTTTCATTTTTTTTTAATTGATCATTCCAGTAGCGGAAATATTATTTTTTAGTCATTATGAAATTATTTTTTAAACAATAATTTCCTATTTTTTAAAATAACAAAAAAAAATATTTTTAAAACAATATTTAATTAAGTTAAAAAAAATTTTTAAAGTTAATTTGGAAAATTTTTATCCTTAATTTAAATGTAATTCTTATCTCTCTACAATAGTTCACAGCTTGTTATATTGGGCATTTTATGATTTTAAGAAATATAATGCATGTCTAGAAATACTTTAAAGCAAAATATTAAAATATAATTTTTATACGAACATATATATCTCATTCCAAAAACAACATTTTCTGAAAATTGAATTTTCTGATTCTAAGTAAATCTATTGTGTTGATGTGAATTTCCAATATATATATATATATATATATATACACTATATTGCCATTGATTATGGGACGCTTGCGATTTTAGACATTTTACTAAATATCTAGAAAAATACATGAGGAATCATCTAGAAACTCTTATTGTATAAATATAATAGTATACGTCATACATCTCCGTGAAGATTTTTTACCGGAACTCCGTAGGGGACCGTCAACAAATTAAAAAAGAATGAATATCTTTTGAATAACCCTGTCAAAACTAATGTAGCAAAAGCTCTCAAACTCTAGATTATGATTTAATGCCTTAATTTAATACACTGTGTTCATTTTTATGCAAATAGCATGCATACTCGCAGAGTAATTAAGGTTTTTATAAAAATGGCTCCAAATTTTTCTAAGTTTTTCCCTTATAATTTTCAGAGTTCTTAATATAAAATAATATTTTTTTCAGAAAATATGACAAACAACAATGCACACAGTACCCTGTAATCAGAATTAAAAAGTAATGAAAATTGTATAAAAAATGAGTAGGTTTACTAAATAATATTTTACTGCGCATGCGTCAAAGATATCAAAATTTCATTTGCATATTGTGTTAGCTAAATGTATAGAGCAACTTTTGTAAAAGTCTCAAAATTATAGCTTGAAAATTCTGAAAGTAATCGTCTATAGAAAAAGGACAAAATCCGTTGTTTCCAAAATGAAGCAAAAAAATGAGGGATTTTATCCAAAAGTAGTCGTAACATCCCGTATTGTGTATTCTATATTGACACTAATCAATGAATATATGGATACAACCCCTCTTGTTTTTGCTTCATTTTGAGAATAACGGATTTTCAACTTATTCAATTGACGATTATTTTCAGAATTTTCAAGTTATGATTTTGAGACTTTTACAAAAGTTGCTCTATACATTTAGCTAACACAATATGCAAATGAAATTTTGATATCTTTGACGCATGCGCAGTAAAATATTATTTAGTAAACCTACTCATTTTTTATACAATTTTCATTACTTTTTAATTCTGATTACAGGGTACTGTGTGCATTGTTGTTTGTCATATTTTCTGAAAAAAATATTATTTTATATTAAGAACTCTGAAAATTATAAGGGAAAAACTTAGAAAAATTTGGAGCCATTTTTAGCTATCGTTTTAGCTATATTTTTAACAATATTGTTCCTGATACTTGGTTAAAAGATTTAGAAGAAAATTTTGTATTGACTTACAGTACTAAAATGGTTAAAACTGAGGTTTTTAAATTGAAGATTAAAACATTGAAGAAATTAAAATTTACAATGGATAAGTTTAAATTTAGAAATTCACAATTTAAGGATCTAATTTTTGACTTAATAAATTTTAAGTTAATGAATAAGTTAAATAGTGACAAGGATAAACTGTATTTTAAGATAAAATTTCAGCAAAAGTCGTTTGATAATTTGAATTTCAATAAAGTCTTTAATGATAATTATAATCTTTTTCCAGTTAAGAATTGCTTTATTACTGTGGCTTTTAATTATAATAGACCGTTTAGTGGTAAAATATTTAATTATAGACAAATTGCTGAAAGTGAGGTGGATTCGGTTATAAATTGTTTTTGCAACAGTGGAGATTATGATGACTGGATAGATAATTTTCATAAGCATGTAATTACTGGTGATTTAAACATAATTGCTAATAGTAATATAAGATATTTAATGAACTTTGGAACTAAATTTAGATTGAATGAAAAAATTAGTATGAAAAAGGCTTTGGTAATCTTTAATGAGGATATTGATAATTTTATTAAACAACAAAGTTATAATAATAGTTTACCTTTGGAAGCTTTTTTTGATTGGAAAGATAACATAGTTAAATATTTTAAATCAAGTTTATCTACATTTTAAAATAGTGATAGATATGAATACCAAAAGCTTAATAAAAGTGATTACAAAGATATTGAGGATTTGCAGAATAAATTTGTTTTTGTCACAGTGGATAAAGCTGCGAACAATTATGCTGTTATATGTAAAAAATTCTATACTGATATAGTAATTAATGAATTACAAAATGATAGTTTTTACACTAAAATTAATGAAAATTTAAACCCCATTCATAAAAAATTTATTGCTTTTAAAAAGAAATGTAAAACTTTATACTCTTATAATTTCAATCTTTCTAGTCATCACACTTTACCTTTTTTGTTTATGACTCCAAAATTTCATAAAAATCCAAAAAAATTTAGATTTATTTGTAGCACGACCAAAAGTATCAATAGAGATTTTAACATAGTTCTTCAAAAATTATTAAAAAGGATATACGGTTTTCTTAAATATAAATTTAAAAACACCAGCCATTTTTGGTCAATCGATAATAGTTATGAGGTTTTGGACAAAAAACACTTCACTCCTCATTTCATGCAGGTTTTTGATTTTGAGAATTTGTTCAATAACATACCTATAGATTCATTATACAATGTTCTTAGAGATATTTTTGACAATTTTTGTATCAATGAGGAGCTAAATATTAATCGGGAATTTTTCTTGAATTTGTGTCATTTTTGTTTTTATAATAATTATGTAGTTTACAGGAATAATATATTTAATCAATCATGTGGAATCGGAATGGGAACTAACTATTCTAGCACTGCTGCTAACTTGTTTTTATTTTATTATGAATACAATTATACAGTTAAATATAATAAGCATTTACATATTTATAGATACATTGACGACATATTAATTTATAATTTTGATTTTTTTAATGAATACAATAAAATTTATCCTGATTTCTTAAAATTAAACAAAGCTAACAATATTGATAACAAAGTAGATTTCCTTGATATTTCATTTAATATTTCAGACAATAGTATCAATATCGATCTATATGATAAAAGAAACAGTTTTGACTTTTATACTATAAATTTACCCCATTGGTACTCCAACCTGAATAAAAAAGTTTTTATTAATACAGTTATAAATCAGTTTATTAGATTTAGAAAAATATGCAATAATGATTTCAATGTAAATAAACAGGTTTATAAGTTTTTAGGTAATTTATTTTATAAAAATAATTATCCAAGTAAATTTTTAAGATATTACGTAAAGTTACTTTTCAATAAATGGCAACTTTTTGGATTGGAGGCGTAGCCGAGAGGAATGCTGCCTTCTGGAGTATTGTTACATGAAGCGTTCATCTGAAAGTCTACAAGGTAGAAAGGATGACTGTGGATGAAATAACGTACAGAAAGAAGACACGACCGGAAAGATAAGGCTTTGTTGTTTGAATTGTGGATTGGTCTTCGTTTGAGTTAGTTTTTGTCACCTGCTGAAATTAAAAGGCCGAGCTTATGCAGTAAGTTTAACTTTTGTGCTAATGAGCGGGTTCAGGCGGAGGTGTGGCATTTGCTTGCATTTTATACTATAATCAATTAAGATTTCATAAATATAAAGGTGTATTTTTTAACTTGGTTTATTACGATTCAAAATAATCAACATATAAGTAAAGCTTATTTATTTGAATTGATCTTTAAATGATTTTTGAAATAATTTAGAGTGACTTTTGAGTACGTCATTTTCATATTTGATGCCAGGTTTTGCCGGATCACACGAAACCTGCTGATTAAGCTTTATTTTAACAGCGGGGGGGAAGGTTAAAGCCATTCCGCCTGCTGATGAGTGATGGCTTTTGGTTCTGCGGGTGATTTTTTATATTTTTTATATTTTTTATATTGTTCAATATTGTTATGTTTATTGTTTTTAATAATGTTTATACATTGTGCACCTGGTGCTTAATGGATATTTTCATGAAGTTGGAATTGTATATATATATGTGTGTTGCGATTGATGAGTGCTGCAATGGCGCCTACGGTCGCAATATCTACATACTGTTAGCAAACATATATATATATATATATATATATATATATATGTAGTCGACTCTCGTTAATTCGTAATCGGATAATTCGAATCTTCTATTAATTCGAACTAGACATAAAAGTCCCGAAACTTTGAATGGCAGAATAACGTTAAAAACTTTCATTAATTCGAACTCATTTTCTCTTGACTTCGTTTAATTCGAACTATCGAGAATTCCCATTTTTCCTTTTTCTTTTCCTTCTCACTGATTTTAGATTATTTGAATAACTTTCTTTCTTCGATTTTTGTAAAAATTGTTCCAAACGGGGTACATATAATCCAATGCATTTGATATCCACTTTCTTAGTGCCCCGACTGTCCATCAGTGACACCTCAAATTTTTCCTCCATGGTGCTTGTTTCTAATCATTTAATTAGTTTGTGTATTTATACATTCTAATTTATTATTAAGTCGTGTTCTGATGATAACAGACAAAATATATTTACAAAACACTATAACATTAATTCCTTTGTAATAGTACCATATTAAGCATGTTTTTATTTCATATTTTCCATAATTAGAACTTCGGATAATTCAAACATTTCTCGTGGTCCCGACGAGTTCGAATTAACGAGAGTTGACTGTATATATATATATATATATATATATATATATATATATATATATGTACATATACATACATATATATAGGGTTTTTCAGTACCAGGTCGACAAACTGTTAGTAGATGTTGGGGGCACAGAGAAAGAATATCAGCAACAGATATCAATGCAGCTTCAAACATACTGTAGTTGTTATTAATGATACAGAGCAATGTTGCCAGTTTTAAAATTTAGTTATCTTTTTTGGCATCACTTTTTGAAAGCAGTAAATTTTTCTTTATTCAATAACATATTAATTGAGGCGAGAATGAAGGGAATTTTACAATTTAAAAAAAAAAGGAAAACCTGCGCCAATAAAGAAATCTGAATTAAAAAAAAATACTTTAATGGTCTTACTAGTACAAAAATTCACAGAAACAGTAACATATTAATGGGACAGAAAATATTTTATTGAAAGGTTGCACTGAAATAAGTAGTTATACTTACAACCAGAAGATGCCAGACAGACTTGACAGCGACCTGCGGAAATTTTAGCTGAATACCTCATAACCGAAATATCTGTAGCTACCGGCGACACGCCAAGAACCTTCCAGTCTTCTTGAATCAATCAATGATAAAGAAAATATTCCTAAATAAAAATTACAGCGAACATAAGGCAAAGCAGTTGTAAAAGGTCATTGTTATGCTCCTATAGCGTACTGTTTGAAACCAAATCTAATTTCGAATTTAATATCAGATTTCAGAGAGTTAGTTGCCCGAATAAGACTCTACTGCGCATGCATCAATTTTTATTTTGCAATCTTATGAAAATATAATTTTTATATTTATGCGTAAATTTATCTTTAGAATAACTACTATGTAACTTTGTAAAGTATGATTATATATTTTTGATAACACAAATTATTTTCGCACTGTACAGCTACAGATCCATGCTTACATAAAAGTTCCCTTATCTCTAATAATAAAAACATGCATACATAAGTAAACATCTTCAATATTCTTCAAAATTATTTCTTTGTTACATGGATTCGTGTAATCGTAAAGCAAAAAAATCAAACTATCGGCAAACACGAATATATAACAATAAACACGATAAATTAAATAAACACGAAGAACATTTGAATAAACATTCAATTAAAATTTACGAAAAAAATCTGTCATATTAGTACTGTTTCTGAAATTCCTTACTTCTAACGTCGTCTTGAAACTATTATTTTAAAAGACTTTAATAAACATTTGAACTAAATGATAGTTTTTTTAAATGTTGCAATGTTTGCAGATAATGATTCCTTTTAACTTTTCCAAATCATAATTAATGAAAGGAAGATTTCACTTTTTGCTCACATCCAGTATTGAATTATTTTTTACTAACCCATCATACATAGTATAGGGTAAGCCCAGTCGTCTTGAAAGTAATCATATAGTAAGCAACCGTTTTGAAAATCGAAAAAAAATACGGATTTGTAAGTTTCTGATACTGGAGATTCTGTAAAACATATTTTTAGAAACATAATGCTGTTCATCTATCTGTGTGTGTGTCTAAAAATGCTCCCGAGTAAATAGAGAATGAGTCTTTAATGTAATATGTACTTACTGTTAAAGAATAAGAAGAAGCTTATAAAATCCAATAGCCTCGATTATCCGGAACTATTTTCTCTAGGAATATACTTTCTGTTATAAGGTATATAGAAAATATTTGATTTTATATAAGTTTTATGGAGTAAATATAAAGGCAATAAAAAACACAAATTTTGCATGCAGAGTAAATAGTCGCCGAGGTATTTGTTATCGTATTTTCCAGACTCTTCGATTTTACTGACTCATCATACGTAGTAAAAAGCATCGTTTTAAAAAACGAAAAAACATTTTTGACGTATATACACGTTTCAGACATTTGAGATTCCGAAAAACATATTTTTCGAAAAAAAAATTGTCGTGCGTCTCTCTGTGTATTTGTCTGTCTGGTCATCTGTCTTTCTGTCAGTCTGTTTGCCTGTTAACGCTCTATCTTCTAAACAATTTGAGACATAAACTTAAAGTTTGGTATGTTATAAGTTTGTAATAATTGAAAGAAGCCTATTTAATAACAGTAAAACCGATTATCCAGATTTTTTTCTGGCTTCGGCTAGTTTCATGATGCAATATTTCATTCAAATTGCAGTATTAGGGCAATGAAAGTTCAGTAGTAAAACATTTAATATTTACACCGTAATCAGGCTATGATATTAAACTTTCTTAAGTTACTTAAATTAGTTTCTTTAATTGCTTTCATAAACTTTCTTTTATTAAACTTTAAAAAAAATTGTTGCTTAAAATAATGGTATGTATGTGAATCGTATGTACTTAGAGTGTAATAGAGCGATAAAACCTGTTGAGATTTATTAACTTAGATGTGAATTTTATAAATAGTATTCATATGTTTTATTTTTAAATTTTGCATTAGGCATAGTCATGATAGATAAGTATTACTTACCCCCCCCCCCCCCAAACAACTAGTCGCAATATCTTTACATTTATTTTTTATTTATTTTTTTATCTATTTACACTTTGCGAAAATATTCTATCATATTTCTTTAATTCCTAATTTATTTAATCGCATTGTTTTTAAGTGCTTTAAATTTTGGTTTATTATGATTTATTTTTTATATTAATTTATATATTTTCCTTTTTTTTATCCCTTTGTAACTTTTTACTTATTTTACACATTAGTGATTCATATTTGTATGCATATTCTATGTTGTTTTAAAAGAACGTCTATTATGTAAATTTAACGCAATATTTTTTTGAAACGTTCAATATCAGCAGTGCTTAATATTTAGTTACTCTCGCACAATTTTTCCTGTACCAGAGAAACAAAACTGCTAAAGACAATAGATATTTGTCACGATCCTTAACGTTCGCCAAGAAATTCTAATGTACCATTCCCATATGAAATGTAAATATTTCACTGCTGAGTACTTTCAAACACGCTATAAAATAATATGCCTGAATTCAAATGCGGAAAAAAGAATTTAGTGAAGGTCCTAAATATACTGCAGAGGATATCAGCTCACGATAAATAATTCATACATTTTTTCAGCCGGTTGAGAAGTAAATTATTTTAATATCTATTGTATTTAACGCAAATTCTCGACAGAAGTTGACGGTTGTATTGCAAAAATATTATAATATATTACAGCGTAAATTATTTTTGAATTAAAGATTAACATATACATTACAAAGTATGTGTTAATTTGTAATGCATTTGTTTGTTTAATGAAGTTACATTATCACATAACGTTTATTTATTGAATTATTTTTTTTGCGATGGTTATTGATAAGATTTGCAAACAAAATCATATGACAAAAAATCTCAGGCTTTTTTTTTTATAATTTAAAATTTAAAATTTATTTAAAAAATGAGGTAAAATTAAAATTGTTATAAATCAAAAATTCAATTGCGGATTTTACATTATTTCCATTTTGATAAACAGAAATATTTCCATCTTAAATTTGATTCAACTTTTAATATATATATATATATATATATATATATTTAATATATATATATATATATATAATATATATATATATATATATATATATATATATATTTTTTTTTAAATCACATTTTTAAAAATGAATATTTTCATTAAATTTTCTGAAACAAATTTAAACTAATACAATAAAAAATTATTCTAATTTTGAAGAACTTATCTTTAAATATTCTTGAGTTATAACAATTTAAGTATGAGAAATTGTGAAAAATTCCATCATGAAATAAAACGCATTTTTACAAAAAGTCATGTTATGATAACCATTCCTTGAAAGCTATATATTGAAACAAACCAAAAGTAAATAATAATAATAATTATAACACTTTCTCTTTTATTTAAAGTAGAAACTCGATTTTCACTTCATTTTTAGCATTAAAAAAACGAAGGAAATTTTAATTCAATAAAACTGTTCTTTAGAAAATTTGAAGATTTTTGTTTCGCAGACCCATGTCAATTAAATTAATAACGATGTCAAAAAGTGCAACCGATAATTTTCAAATTCCAAAAATAACTAAAACAAAATGTTTGTTTAATGATAATATATATTTATTGAGAGTTAACTGTTACTGTCAACTGTGTTAACTGCAAAACACACTGTTAAGCAGTGTGTTTCTACACAATTTTACAATTTCTTTGCTGTTTCTATTTATAATCATTATGCAAATTATTTGCTAAATTATTGCTAATTATAATCATTATGTTATATGTAAATGATAAACTTACATTTAAATTTGTTAAAAATAGAACATTATACATGTGCGCTGTAAATTGAATAGGAAACTGAGACACTGATAAGGTAACCATCAAATTATGAAAATATTGAACTAATAGACATAGTATTTTTTAATTGTAAAATCTTTACGCAGAACAATTTACTTGGAATTGCAGACATAACTAGGAAACAGACATATATAATCACCGATACAAATGTATTTAATTTCTCACATATTTCCCATTTATAATTCTTCGTTATTTAGAAGTGGTAATAGATATCTGTAGAACATTTAAAAATAACTTAAATCATCATTTATAACCACTAATTATTCCAGGCATTTGGTGCTCAAAAAGGACAAATAAATGCAAGTTTTGGTGTAGTTTTGATTTTTGGTTCCCTTTATGTTTTCTGGGTCGCTGAACACGAATCTGGCATTATCCAACAAAATATCTCCCCAGAAACACGTTTTTTTGGCAAAAAACGTGCAAACGTGGCTTTTTTTTCGTTTTTTCTAAATAACTTGAAAATTATGCATTTTACATAAAAGTCGTCAATACATAAATTAAAGAGCACAAAATTTCCTACATTTCATGCATTAAAAGTTTTTTCTCTGATCAATAGTTTAGTCGTGAGAGAGCCGGAAAAATGGGTGTGAAATGCAAAAAATTCTGAAAAACGTGAATTACAGTACCGTACGTCGATGAAACATGAAAAACAACCATGTTACGCAATTTTTCCCCACTTAATAATACTAAATATATTACTATTGACTATATTTTATTAATCTGATGTTCATTGTTTCTTTCATAACTAATAAATAAATAAAAATGAGTATATCTGTGATCAAAATCTTTGCTATTATAAAATAATAATAGTAATAATTTCTTAATTTGACTTTTAAATAATGTAAATAAAATAACTAAAACAGGCTTTAACATATAAAAGCTGACACGGATTCCAGTTCTTAAAGTTCTCAAAGTTCAAAATATGGGTGTGAAAATAAAAAAAAAATCTGGAAAATAGGAATTATGGCACTGTACATAGAATTAACATGAAAACTGACAATTTTTCGCAAAGATTGACTTTAAATTATTCTGACGATATTATGATCGACTATATTTTACAATGAAGTTGCTAACAATAAAAACGACGACTCATTATGAATTATTATTTAATTATAAATAATTATGTACATTAACAAGTACATTTACTTAAAAAACAAAGTACTATTTCCACTTTATTTTATTTGAGGGTCCCTGATTTTCACCGACATCTACAAAATAGAAAGTAGAAGAATGGAATTAGTGGGTGTTTTTATAACTATCAATATCATAAATATATTTTTTAAATAGTAAATATTTGATACCTTGCGGCATGACTATTTCCCCTGCCATTAGGCCCTCCGATTCATTGCGTGGGTAATCAATTTCCAGATCGGCTTCAAAGTCTAGCTCATCCACTTCATCTTGACACACAACTGCGATGTTGTTGCTGTTTCCCGAAGCAAATCTTCTATTTCATATCTTCGCAAATAATTTTTGCTGCTGCTTCAATCACTCGCAGCCTCTCATCTCGATCAGATTTACATGTTTGCTGATACCATGCATTAGTCAGTATCTTCCCTCTTATATTCTTGAAACACACAATGGTTTTTCTGATTCTTTGTGACCAGTATTCGTCTCCATATCTCTCAATGAGGTTAAAATTTACAGTTCTCATATCAGGTTGATAACTCCCTGTAACCTGTTTCATTAGATCTTCCATGGAAAATTGACAGTCCTCATCATGATTTTAAGGTAATCGTATATACTTTGCATTGCTCTGTCGATTGCCTCGGCAAATGGACCACGTTTATTCTGTTCTTAGACCTTCGGCCTCCCATGAATATATTTAAAACATTTAATGTGTGATTGAGCATCTGCTGCGATCAAATCATTCACTGGTTCGATGCGCTGAATTATAGCTTGCCCATAATCATCATTGCCAGCTCTTCCTGCTTTCAGAATTGTACTTTTGAATCCCATGTGTCGCACACTGTATACAGTATTGCGTTCGCTTGGTGGATTTTTCGCTTGTGTTTCAATAAACTCTTCCGAAATGCACAGTCCGCAAATAAAACAATTAGTTCGAAAATTAAACTCAGGAGTTGATGATCTTAAAATTTGAGAAGTGCTAGCGCTTTGTTCCTCAATCTTTTTCACATAAGCAGTAATCATCCGTTCATTTACGTATACTTTTCTACACTTAACATGCACATCTACTGAGGTTTTCACCTTTAGGAAAACTGCCTTTCCATCCTTTCTTTCTGTACATGCTTTGATTAACGCTGCAATACCTCGACTAGACTAACTTCCACTGACGGCTCCGCTTCTAAAGGAGAGTCAAAAATAAAACACAGCGACATCGCGCAAAATCCTTTTAGATGTTCACTATATTCACAAAGACACAAACAGTGAATGTAAGTAAGCAGTTGCATATGAAAACTGAGAGGAATGTGTCCGCCTGATAAGTTAGTGATCTGTGCGACGCATATTTCTAACAGAAGCGCGACTAGGGTAGGGGGGAGGGGTTAGTATTCCACTGAACGTAGACATGGGATGAAGGGTTGAGCGCTTGACCAATGTTATTTCACACTTGCAGCCCTTCAATCAAGGGGGAAAGTGCAGATGGGATCAATTAAAGCCTGTTTTAGTTATTTTATTTACATTATTTAAAAGTCAAATGAAGAAATTATTACTATTATTATTTTGTAATAGCAAATGAAGATTTTAATCACAGATATGCTCATTTTTATTTATTTTTTAGTTATGAAAGAAACAATGAACATCAGATTAATAAAATATAGTCAATAATAATATATTTAGTACTATTAAGAGGGGTAAATTTGCATAAAATGGTTGTTTTTCATGTTTCATCGACGTACGGTTCTGTGATTCACGTTTTTCAGAAATTTTTGCGTTTGACACCCATTTTTGCGGCACTTTCACGGCTAAATTATTGATCAGAGAAAAAAACTTTTAATACATAAAATGTAGGAAATTTTGTGTTCTTTAATTTTTGTATTGATGACTTTTATGTAAAATGCATAATTTTGAATTTATTTAGAAAAAATGAAAAAAAGACACGTTTTTTGCCAAAAAAACGTGTTTCCGGGGAGAAATTTTGTTGGATAATGCCAGATTCGTGTTCAGTGACCCCAAACACATAAAGGGAACCAAAAATCAAAACTTGCATTTATTTTTTTTTAAATGCCTGGACTAAATGGTACAACAAGAAACTGATTTTAATATAAGAAAAATGAATTTAGACAGTGAAATTATCTTTTGAAAATTACTATATTTTTTAACATCGTTTGTTATTTTTATAGACAGAACATACATTGTAAATTGATATAAAATTTTTCGCATGCTTGTTGCTCCATTTGATCATTTTCAAACTAAAAAATATATATTTATAATAAATTTTCGGAAAAAATAAGGAATTTTATGTTTTTTGTTTTCCCGAGGTTTTTTTTTTTTTATATAACAGAAAATAATTTGAGTGCTCCAGTTATTTTGCAAAAAAGTTAAATATATATCTTACTAGTTGCTTGCTTTTTAATTAAATGCATTTTCAGAAACACTTAGATACATTAATAGAATATGAATTATATCCATCTTTTTTGTTGTAAATATACTACAAGTCATTACAAATATGCTAAAAATACACTAGCCAACAAAAAAAAATATTTTTGTCAGTTTCCTGGTTTTAGATAGTCAATTCCTACTAATATTCGGTTGAAAAAAACGAATATGTCAATGAATTTTTTTATTAGCTCTTGTTTTCAAGATACAATAAAACACACTTGAGTAACACACACAACATTCCACACATCAATTTAAAAGCAAATTGAAGAAGAAAAAATTCCTATGTAATAAATACAATATAATAGGCATGTTTCGCTAAATAATGTTCATTTTTCAGAAAGCAGTGGTTGTTTTTCGCCTATTCTTGCAAACGTTTCTTTTTGAATTGCCTCTTGTATGTCAACGCCGGAGCACCTCTTGTAACAGTCCAACAGTAATCGTCCAGCATTGACTCATCCCAACGACTTTGATATCTGCGTTCGATTACTGAGATATCTTTGTGCAACCTTTCAGCGTGCTCATCGCTTACAACTCTAGTTTTTATGGGGAAAAAATTAAGATGGGAGTGGAGGAAATGAAGTTTCAGAGACATTCTGCATCCAAGATTATGGTACTTTTGTAGAAGTTCTTTAACCAACTTTTGGTAGTTCTCGGCTTTTCTGTTGCTTAGAAATCCACGTACAACACCTTCCCAGCAGGCTGCCCAAGCTGCTTTTTCTTTCCCATTCAAAACTTTCTCAAAAGCAGGGTCCTTTATTATTGTGCGTATTTGAGGGCCCACAAAGATTCCCTCTTTAATCTTTGATTCCCTCAGTCTTGGAAATTTCGCTCTAAGGTATTGGAAAGCCTCTCCATCCTTGCTTATGGCTTTCACGAAATTCATTAATCCCAGTTTAATGTGCAAGCAGAATGTTTTTTGGTTCAACTAGAGGCTCATTTTGGACATTTCTCTCCTCGGGATTTAGATTTCTTGAAGGCCATTTGTCTTTTATATAGTGAGGATTTCTATCTTGACTGTCCCACAAACACAGAAAACAGCAGTACTTGGTATAGCCTAATTACAATCCCAGGAGTAAAGCATATACTTTCAAGTCACCACAAACCTGCCATTTATGATCCTCGTATTTGATTGACTCAAGAAGTGATTTCACATTCCCGTAAGTTTCCTGCATGTGATCAGAATGTCCAATGGGAATGGAAGGAATAATGTTGCCGTTGTGTACTAAGACTGCTTTCAAACTAAGTTTGGAGGAGTCTTTAAATAACCTCCACTTTCCGTGGATCATAGTTATGTTCATTGAATTCATCAAACACATAACATCAGTAAAATCAACAACATATTCTCAAAAAAAATGAAGGAGAATTCTCTTTTCTTTTCAATGAAATGGAGAAGATTCTTGTGACGAGCCCTGTATTCTGAATCTTGAATTTTGGTTGGATTCTACACTGAGAATGCAGTTGAGGGGAATTACAGCTATTAGGAGTACCAACTTTCGAACATTCCATTTCCCATAAAACAGCCATAGTGAGATTTCTCAAGTTAGCTTCTATCTTGATAACAAGAGCTAATCTCAACTTTTTATGTTGATTTTTGTGTTTAGCGAGACAAAATACTTCGGAAATAACTATTTTTGAGCCCAGAACATTTTTGATGTTGGGTAGTGATATCTTAGAAATATGCAACAATCCAAACATCATCATCATCAACAACAACAGATCGCATGCATTTTCGATACAATGACTAATTAATATATGATCAACACTCAAATTTTGTTAATATTTTAAATCTCACATAAAATATAAGGGGAAAATGTTAGATGAAATTATTCTAAAATTTTCTATCCAGGACCAACTCAGATAATAGCTGCAATGTAATTAGCTGTTTAATGCTAAATGAATATACAACAATTGCACATCTTTGAACTTGTGCTATTTTTTCATCCGTCTACGCTAGAGAAAGATTAAGTTACTGTGTGATTTTGAGAAAGATCATAGTATACTGAATCAGTAACATGTGTGGCTGAATGACACATGTATTTGATGTCGTATTAAGATTATCTAGTTCATATGTATATCCGCAATCGGAATTTATAGCTATAAGAGCTGACCCAACAGACGTTGTGCTGGCACCGACTCCAAAATATCAAATAAATGTACATAAATATATTAATACGCATGATAAATACTACGCTCTTAATTTAATTTCTTATTACCGTAATTTCGGGTGTATAAGCCGCGGATCAAACAAATCTTTTTGGACCCAGAAATATTATTTAGTGATTGAAGACAAATATTTACGGCGATCTAACTAGTTATATTTGTTTTTAAAAAAAATTCTGGGTCGAAAAAGAATTGTTTGAGCTGCGGCTTATACACCCGAAATTACGGTACAATTATGTAAGGAAATTATTTTTCACTTTGCAGCAGTTTTTGAAGCTGGTTCAATTTTTTGTAGAAAAGTTTAGTTTTCTCATCTTAGTTAAAAGTTAACGATTTTCTGAAGACGGTTAATTAAAATTATAATGTAGAAAAAATATTGCAGATCATACACATACGTCAGGAGTGGGGTTCGAACACATGATCTCTTTCTTCGAGAACCAGAACTTAAATCTGGTGTCTTAGATTGCTTGGCCACTCCGTCCGCCCTCTATTTAGCGAACTTAATCAACAATTTTAATTAGCGATAATTCATTAACTTTATTAGTTTTTGACTAATTACTAAAAAAGTACTGATTCAATTTCGATTAAATGTGAATCTACACCACTCTGTAATCCGCTGGAACACACACAAAAAATTTCATTAAAATTGTGTGAGGGAGTGACCTTTGTCATAAAAGCACTTTAGTATTTCTGAGATCGTGACGTGTCTGAGCGTGTGTGTCTCTTTCGGATTCTACAGTTAGGCTCGCGGTTAGTAGTATTATGTAAATTTGAAGTATCTCCGTTTGCAGCATATAAAAGCTTGGAGTTTGAGTGTGTGTGGAGTGTCTCTGGCGATAGCCAGTAGAGTGTATGGCGGCGTTGATCGACTGAGTGTGTCTAGTGATATTAGACAGCGAAGTGTGTTTCTAGCGGCGATTTCCCGCTGGTGTTTAGCAGAGTGTGTCTAGCGGCGATGCTTGATCCAGAGAGAGTAGTATCAAGTAGAATCGAGCCTCCAGTGAATTGATAAGGAGTTTGAAAATTCGACTAGAGAAGTTGGCCGGTGGTAAGAAATTTAATAGTAAATGTGTTGATTATTTCGACGTTAAATAAAGGATATCTACAGCCACGGGCTGTCTAATAAGCTTTATCTAGCAGTTTAGCCGAAAGATAACTGAGAAGTAATAGAAAGCGCCCCGATTGAGGTAGTTCCGGAGCTGTGAGTATGAGTTTAATCTTTTAGTAGTATTCTCAGTTGTGAAATTTACAGACTTGCTCCACTCTCCTTGAGCCCTTATCGTTTTAATAAACTGTGTTTTTATCTTAATTCCTGAGTATGTCTGCATTTAACTCCCAGCACGAGCACCCAACCGTTACAGATGGCGCCCAACGAAATGTCGGACATTGTGAGATTGTGCCACGTGTTTATTTTCCGGTGAAGGTGACATTAATGAATTTTTAGTCAAACTTTAGATGATGAACTTTTGAACAAAAGTTCAAAATTTAGATGATTATATTTTGTTCAATAATATATCTGAGAAAAATAGATATGTAGTGCTTAAGTGCTCATTGCAGGTCGAAGCACTTTTGTGGTTGGAAAATATAGGAAAATTTCTGATTAATCATGAAAATAAAAGATTTGAGCAGACTGTGATTGAGTTAAAGAAGGCATTTCCTCCCGTTAAAGATAAAAGTATTTTAAGAAAAGAATTCTATTGCAATAAGCAGAATATTTACGAATCAGCATCAAAGTTTTACCTACGTAAGCTTGAACTGAAAAATAAATTGAATTTAGATGTCACATTTGAAGAATTGTTGGACATTGTTCTTCCTCTTTTTAATCCGGATATACAGGACTATATTGAGATTAGAGCACTGAAGAATTTTTCAGAAATGCACCAAATATTATCGAAATATGAGACTCGGCATATCTCGGGATTCGCGTAGCCCTCGACAGAGACCTGTCACGGATAGTAATTTGAGAAATGAGGGGGTTATGAATTCGAAAGGGGGACAGCGATTTCCGGATAATAATTTGCGTAATAGAAATGATGGATTTAGTCGTAATATGTTGAATACTAGTAATGGTAATAGGAATTGTGGTGGTGGTAATAATTTTAGAAGTGGTGATAGATATATGTATGGAAATAGGCAGAATAGTGGTTATGATCGGAGAAGGGGAGTACGGGACAAGAATGTTTCTTCGCAAGTAAGGAGATTAACTTCGGATGAGAATTTTGAGGGTAGATCAATGCAAGGGAGATGTGTTAAGAGGTCGGGTCAGTTAACCTGGTAGGTGACTGTATTTCGGAAGGTATGCAGTCACAGGTTAAATCGGAAAAGCCTTCTGTGAGTTTGAATAAAGTTACTATTAATCCGGTTGAGTTACTTGAAGTGTTAATTGTGTTAGATGGTATTGTCTTTAAGAGTGTCTTCGATACAGGGACAGATAAATCGTTCATTTCTTTTGACTGTTAACGGAAATATTTTTCGTATAAGAAGTTGAAGAGGTTAAGTCTGGTGGTTCAGTCTGCGCAAGGAGTAGCTTGTAATAATAAAGGTTCAGTAGAGTTGGAAGTTGAAATTCGTTCGGTTAAGACATGTTGGGAGTTTTGTGTGTTAGATGGATTAACAGTGCATTGTATAGTTGGTGTGGATTATATGAAGGAAAGAGGAATCAGTCTGGATTTCTTTAAAAAGTCGTTAATCGTGAATAATGATGAGAAAGTGAGTAAAAAAGAGCCTGTTTCAGTGTCAGTTGATTTGGGAGAGTCAGGGTTAAGTGAAATCGAGAAGGAGGAATTTAATAAGTTTTTGAATGAGTTTGGAAAGGTTTTTTTCTGATAAACCGGGTTTAACGCATGTTGCGTGGCATGAGATTGATACTGGTTTGAAAAGAACGGAAAGGTCGACCTATAGCGTTTGCGTCGAGAATTTTAAATGCAGCTGAAAGGAATTATTCGATTACGGAAAGGGAGTGTCTTGCAGTAATTTGGGCTTTGAAAAAAATTCGTTGTTTTTTCACTAATATACCGGTTAAAGTCATAACGGATCATTCAGCTTTGACAAAGTTAACTAATGGAAAGGGTTTATCTTCTCATCTGGTCAGATGGTGTTTGAAGTTGGCAGAGTATAATGTTATTATAGATCATAGGGCTGGTAAGGAAAATGCGGTAGCGGACGCTTTGTCTCGAAACCCGCATGGTAGTTAAGAGGTCACGGAAGAAATTAAGTGTTGTGCATTGTCTTCGTTGCTGTTAAGGTCACGAGAGCAGTTAATAAGGGAACAGAAACAAGATGAGGAGTTTGGTAGTTTGTATCGTTTTTTGGAAAATCCTGATGATGTCCCGAGCGCAGATATGCCTATGTTTGAGAAATGGTCCCAATCTTTTAAGCTTATCGATGGTCTTCTTTTTTATTCTAAAATTGTAAATTCACGTGGTGAATTAAGTGTTTTTATTCCGGCTAGTCTTCGTAAGGCCATCTTGAAAGAATTTCATGATAATCCATTAGCAGGTCACTTAGGAATCAGAAAAACTTATGCTCGAATTTGTGAATCCTGCTACTTCCCTAAAATGCGGGAAGCAGTGCGCGCTTATGTCTCCAGCTGTAGCACATGCCAACGTTATAATTATAAAAATGTAAGTCCAGCTGGCAAATTAATTCCTATTAAAGTAAATTTTCCTAATGAATGTGCAGGTGTAGATTTAATCGGTCCTTATCCATTGTCTAATCCTAAAAGATATAGATTTGTACTAGTTATAGTTGATTATTTTAGTAAATGGGTAGAGTTAGTTCCCCTCAGGAAGGCTTCTGCACCTGCAGTTGCCGATGCATTTTTTGATAATTATGTTTCTAAATATGGTGCACCAATTAGGGTAGTTAGCGATCATGGCCCTTGTTTTATTTCTGATATATTTAAGGCTCTGTGTGAGAAGCTGGAGATCGATCATTATTTTACTGTTCCGTATCGTCCTCAGTCTAATATGGCTGAACGTGTAAATCGTACATTAATTCAAATGATTTCTTCTTATGTTGGTTCTCATCATGCAAATTGGGACCAGTTTCTTCAGCATTTTGAGTACGGACTTCGTACGGCAGTTCACGAGTCGACGGGGAAAACTCCGGCTGAATTGTTTTTGGGTAGAAAAGTCATTACTCCATTTCAAAGGCTAGTTATGTCGTCGGATGCGGAAAGTCAGTTTATGTGCCAGGATGTTGAGAGGTTGGTTAAGGAGGCTCAAGTTCAGATGGGAAAAGTGCAAGAAAAGCAAGCACAGTATTATAATATGCGTAGGAGGGAGTTAGAAGTGAAAATTGGAGATTTTGTGTTAGTAGAAAAGCATTGGTTAAGTTCAAGGCGTCAAAAGAGAGTAGCTAAGTTTGGTCCAAAGTTTGTAGGTCCGTTTGAAGTTTTGGAAGTTCGGAATGACAATTTGATTGTTAATGTCAATGGTGAAAGAATGACTGTTAATCTGGATCAGGCTAGAGTTTATAAGTTTAGAGAAAATGGTAGTGAAGGTTCTCATGTGTCGAGCGGTGTTCCGCAATATTCCCGATACAATGAGTGTCCCGAGTGCATATTTCGGATGTGTATATTGCTGGGACGATTACTGTTTCTAAACCAATGGGAGACCGTCATTATCACGGTCAAGTACACGCCCACACAGTTTGATAGACAGGAACTCGTGGACAATTGATCGTGTGTGTTTATTATTTATTTGTATTCGGATTGTTTGAATTTGTACTCGGTAATTAAAAATTAAAGGTACGAAAGAATTTTTTTTTTCAAAATGACTGAATTTTATTTACTTCAATTAGAAATTATACTTCCTCTGATCCTGAAATAAATAAATAAATAAATAAATAAAAATTAAAGTAAGAATTTTGCTTATACGGATATTTTCGCAGAATACTTTTTTTCCCATTTGTTTAATATATATATAAATCATTTTGGAACGATATTTAGAATATTAAAAGGGTTTGAAATATTTTTTTTAAATGTCTTATTTATTAATAAAAGACAGCCTCCAATAATTAAAAAAAAAAAATCACCAACGGAATCTCGGCCCGCGATGGACTCGAACCCATATCCTCCGGTTTCAAGCTCGACGCTCTAACCATTCAGCCAGTCAGCTCACTTTCATCCCAACAGATTATCGTTATAATTAGCACCGTCAATTGTCCACGAGTTCCTGTCAATCAAACTGTGTGGGCGTGTACTTGACCGTGATAATGACGCTCTCCGATTGGTTTAGAAACAGTAATCGTCCCAGCAATATACACATCTGAAATATGAGTCCCGAGTCCAGCACTTCTTCATCTAATTCTTTTCATCAGTATGCAAAAAGAAAATTTGGTCAAACAGCTCCAAAAACTGTTATTGAAAGTAGAAAATCTATCAAACCCATAGCAAAGTATGATAATAAAAATAAAAGAGCAGTTTCAAATACATAAGACTCAGTATGCCATAAAAGAAAAAAAAAATCATAATCTGGCCCGTTCCCTAACTTGTTAGACAGCAACCTCAAAAACACAAGTTAGCAATTAGTTCAACATCTTCAGTAATTAATCCTCGAAAAAAAACTTCATATGGACACTCGTCAAACTGTTAAAAGAACTTTAAAATCTGATTTTTTGCCCAATAAGAGACAGCATAGATCCGGAAAGAAACGTGGCCTAGGATCTTCAGTAACTTCGGGTGCGTCTAGAAAGAGGAGACAACATTCAGAGTACCGGCATCCGCAGTGTGAATCTGGCCATGGAGTGACCCCAGCGAACCGATCGGAGCAGAGTCGCCGAGTGGAATCTGCAAGTATCCCACGGCATCCATTCAGGACCAGGCTGCAGGCACGACAGTCAACTGTGGCGTCACCGTACAGTTCTGATGACGAAAGATCCTTCGTGCAAGGTTTTTGGGACAATAGGAGAAAGCCATCTTGTAGTATGAAGCCGGCTAGCAGCGAATCATCTCTATAATTGGGTGATCTTGTTCTTTATTAAATTTCTATTAGAGTGCATATATGTGGTAGCAATGTGAAGGAATAAAAAGCAGATAGACTGTTTTGTATTTTTGGCCATTTTTGGGAATTTTTGACGGACTCACGATTAGTGCTTAATTGTGTTCGGAATTTGTTTGCAAAATTGTTAGTTTTATGTATGTTTGAAATTTTGGTCTTAGCTGCTTTTAAAAATTCTGGATCTATTGTTAAATTGTTATGTTAGTTGTTAAAAATGTTATTATATTGTTATACTGTTCATGTGTTATAAAATGTATGTTAATGTATGTTTAATTTTCAGAAAAGTACAGATAGTAATTTGGGTTATTTTGTACACGCGCCGCGAGTCAGGCGGGCACGTGTTTTGCTGTCAAGAAGTCTTTGACACGCGTTTCTATCTCTTATACTAACATTTAATGAATTAACTTTCTTCTTATCGTTCGTGGTTCATGCGTTACTTTTGTACTTTAGTTGGGAATGGTTTCCGCAAGTTGCGAAGTTTTATGTTACATTTGAATATGAAATTGTATTGTATTAAAATTGAATGTTAATGTGATTTTCTTGCAGGGAAGTATACCTGTGTTAAGTATTGATATTGCTATTTTTCTTTTAGTTAATACAGATGAAGAGTCATGTGATGACGTCATTTTGTAAATTTGATATTTTAGATTATTGCATAAGCACAGCTATGTGAAGCTGTACGTATGTGCCCCAAATATTGTGAAAGTGGAGCTAGTTCTGAAGAATTTTTGGGAGTTAGTTCATTGGCTAAAGGGTATGTAGGTATTACGTAGTAGCAGAGTTATTTTAGTATGAAGTAAATTTAATTTTAGGTGAGTTCGGAATTTTGTTGAGGAAAATTTTTGCGAAGTGGGTTTTTTGGACTTGGTGCAAATTCTGGTGTTAGGAAAGTTTTATGGAGAAATTTTTGGTAAAATTACAGTTGTATTTCAGTATTGAGGAAAATTTCGAAAGTTTAGTGTTTTGATGAATTTTAGCACTCCCAGTGGAGTGGGTTGTTTTGAAAGAAGGAGTAATTAGTTTTGAAAGTTTTAAGAGTTTTAAAAGTTTTTCGGAGGCTATTTTTAAGATAGAAGGATGATTGAATTGAATATGTGAGTATTTGATGCAAACTGATGGTTTTGTTGTGATGGGTTAAAGTGTAATATTTTAAAAGTTATGTTTCGGTGCCAAATTTCACCCATCACTTTGTTTTTACTACGGTTTGAAATTTATAACAAGAAAAAGTCCTGGGCATGCATTTGGCCCAGTCCTTTTTCTCTGTGGAATCCGAGGGGCGGGGGGTTGTGTGGAGTGACCTTTGTCATAAAGGCACTTTAGTTTTTCTGAGATCGTGACGTCAATAATTTAACATGTGCAAGCGTGAAAGCGACATCTATCCTCTCTTTTACTTTAATTTTCTAGAGCGTGTGTGTCTCTTTCAGATTCTACAGTTAGGCTCGCGGTTAGTAGTATTATGTAAATTTGAAGTATCTCCGTTTGCAGCATATAAAAGCTCGGAGTTTGAGTGTGTGTGGACTGTCTCTGGCGATAGCCAGCAGAGTGTCTGGCGGCGTTGATAGGCTGAGTGTGTCTAGTGATATTAGACAGCGAAGTGTGTTTCTAGCGGCGATTTCCCGCTGGTGTTTAGCAGAATGTGTCTAGCGGCGTTGATTGATCCAGAGAGAGTAGTATCGAGTAGCATCGAGCCTCCAGTGAATTGATAAGGAGTTTGAGAATTCGACTAGAGATGTTGGCCGGTGGTAAGAAATTTAATAGTAATTGTTTTGATTATCTCGACGTTAAATAAAGGATATCTACAGCCACGGGCTGTCTAATAAGCTTTATCAAGCAGTTTAGCCGAAAGATAGCTGAGAAGTAATAAAAGGTGCCCCGATTGAACTAGTTCCGGAACTGTGAGTATGAGTTTAATCTTTTAGTAGTATTCTCAGTTGTGAAATTTACAGACTTGCTTCACTCCCCTTGAGCCCTTATCGTTTTAATAAACTATGTTTTTATCTTAATTCCTGAGTATGTCTGCATTTAACTCCCAGCACGAGCTCCCAACAGTTACAATCGGTGCAGTCTTTTAGGAGGAGTTCAGTGACATACACACGCACAAAAGAATTATATATATAAATATTTGCATTGGATACTTAACTTTAAATTTGAAATTGGTTTGTCTGGCACTGACTACAAAAAATCAAATGAATGTATAAAAATATAACAATACGTACGATAAATACTACGCTCTTAATTTAATTTCTTATTACAATTATATAAGGAAATTATTTTTCACTTTGCAGTAGTTCTTGAAGTCGGTTCAATTTTTGATAGAAAAGTTTATTTTCTCTTTTTAGTTAAAAGTTAACGATTTTCTGAAATCAGTTAATTAAAATTATAATATAGAAAAAATATTGCAAATCATACACGTATATCAAGAGTGAGGTTCAATCACACGATTTCTTTCTTCAAGAACCAGAGCTTAAATCTGGCGCCTTAGACTGCTCGTCCATTACGTCCGCACTCTATTCAGCGAACTTATTCAGTTCTTTTTTAATTAGCGAAAAATCACTAACTATTAGTTTTTGCCTAATTACTAAAAAAGTACTGAATCAATTTCGATGAAATATGAATCTAAACTATTCTCAAATCCACTGGAACACACAGAAAAAATGTCATTAAAATCGGCCCAGTCGTTTAAGAGTAGTTCAGTGACATACATACGCACAGAAGATTTATATAATATATATATAAAGATTGCAATGATGTTTATATTAGTTGATTGCATTTGTTTATGTGTAAATAGATCGATGTATAAGCTGAATACAATAAGACATTCTATCAGCCAAGAAATTGAGAAACACTTGAAATGTTGTATCTGCTTAGTATGAAAAAAATGAAAAAGAGCCTATTGAATTTTCTATAAACTCGATTATTCGGAAGTATTTTATTTGAAATATTCGTTCGATTAAAAAGTACATAATTTTATTTTATTACTTACCCATCATACGTAGTATAGGGTAAGTCTTGCAATCGTTTTGAAAATTGAAATTTTTTTTTGACGAATCTACACGTTTCAGATACTGGAGATTCCGAAAAACATATTTTTAGAAAAAAATGTTGCCGTCCGTCCGTCTGTGTGTCTGTGTGTCTGTCTGTAACCGCTCTATCTCCCAAAAAAATTGACATAGAGGCTTGAAATTTTGTATGTACTTAGTATGTAAGAATGGGACGAAACCTATTTAATATCAGTAACCTCGATTATCGGAACTATTTTTTTCGGACTCTCGAAAAATTCGTTCTGATGAAAGGAATACAAAAATTTTCGATTTTTTTTATTTTAAGGAATGGACGTAAAAGGCAATAAAATAACACAAATTTTGCATAAAGAACGAAGTCGATCGGATTATTAGTTGCGGAGATATGTGTATTCCTGTTTTTCACATTCTTCGATTTTTCATGACCCTGTATTTCATTCAAATTTCAATTCAAATATATATTTTAATTGGAAATGAGATGTTTAATCCGACGCAGTAAATTGTTAGTTAATATGATTATTATTTTTGGAGTTATAAGGATGTTTCTTTTACGCAATCCAGTACTACTTGAGTATTTTGGCGTTTTGTAGAAATCGGCTCATCAGCAATTTATTAATAGAGCATTACTGTGTATATTAAAACTATTTAAATATGTGTTTAAATATTATTTTGGAATTGCGATGCGTTCTACTAATAATTCACATGCGTTTTATTTTCATATTTTATAGTATGCATATCCATGATGGGTAAGTATTACGGTGGGCCCCAACGACTTGTTATTTTTTTAATAGAGGAAATTTAAAAGACAATAAAAAACATAAAGAATGCGTAAAGAATAAAATCGATCTATTCGAACTCTTGATAATGTAGATGATTATGTTCCAACATATTATTTACGCAACTTGAAGTTTTAAGAACATAATAAGATTAATTCTCACTTACGTTCAGAGAATTTTATCAGAAGTTGATTTTTTAAAATAAAGATAAACTGAGTGTTTATAGTTCTTGGATAGTAATTTCTGATAGAAATAATAATTTTAGATCATTAGGGAAAATTGTGTTAGTGTAAAGAAATAGCGATTTATTCCAATGGTATCCTTTATTTTTAAGTGTTTAAATAAATCGCACTTAATATTAATTTGTATCTGGCCGTCAATGGAAATAAATGGTCTCAAAAAGTTTTTAGAATCATACTTTTTACTAAAATTTTGTATTTATACTAGCTTTTGTCATGATATTCATATATAAAATATACATTGATGGACAAAATTAAGAGATGGGAGGTATTTTCACACATTTGTCAGGAAATATCTCATAAAACCTGTCATATAATGGCACTATGGTTCTGGTGTCGCTGAGATGAGGTTACGTATTTTTGTGGCCCTTGCTAAGCCAGCAGGAAATATAAAAGTCTGCAACTAGCTGCTCAGCTCACTCCACTCTACAACACAATAGCGATTTGTATAGTGTTTCTTGAATAATCGTGTTGATTTTTGTTGATTTTTAGGTGAAATGAGTGAACATCTTCTTTTAGACGATGGTTTGAGGTGGAAAATTGTGGGTAGAATTGAGGCAGGGCAGTCCCAAGCTCACGTTGCTACGAAATTGGGTGTAACCCCAAGCGTTGTTTCGACTTTGTGGAGTCAATTTCAAAAGAGTGGGACAGTGTCCAGAAGACCAGGACAAGGTCATCCGAGAGCAAGAACGCCCCGGGAAGACCAGTATTTGCTACTTACAGCCAAGCGCCAGTGGACGTCTACAGCGACTACTGTCTAGGGACCTTGCTGCTGGCACAGGAACATTAGTTTCAAAGAAAACTTTTGCCAGGAGGCTCGGTGAAAGAAGGTTGTAAGCCAGGAAGCCCGCCATTTGCATCCCACTCACTCCCTTCCACAAAAGAGAGCGTGCACACTGGACACAGCTCCAATGGGCTAATGTTCTGTTCACAGATGAGTCCAGATTCAGTCTTCAACCTGATTCTCGGCAAATATTCATATGGAGGGAACCTGGGACCTGGTACCATCCCAGTAACATCATGGAAAGGGACCATTATGCTGGTGTAGGACTGATGGTTTGGAAAAGGATCGTGCAAGATACCCGCATACAGCTCCATGTGTTTGCCACTGGCTCCGTGAATGCCCAGAAGTGCAGGCAGGACATCCTACAATCCTACGTGCGTCTTTTCAGGGTTGCGGTTGGCCCTGAATTCGTTTTTATGGACGACAATGCCCGACCACATAGGGCTCGCCTGGTTGAGGAGTATCTGGAAAGCGAGGATATTCTTAGAATAGATTGGCTAGCCAAATCTACTGACCTTAACCCCAATGAACGTGCCCAGCAAAGAAAGAAACAGTGGGCCATCAGCTAGAAAACAGATGGCAGCCAGCAGTGCCATCAGCGGTAAAGTACAACGGTGCCATTACTTAAACCTGTACTAAAGTGTCCCTCCGAAATGCAGGTGGCCCATCAGTGATGGCCAACAGCAAGCCAGCATTGGTATGCCATCACATTGCTTCAATCCATCAGTTTTCCTGCAGTGCTAGCATTTATCCTACAGCAATTCCTTTGCTGGGCCAGCACTTTTAATCCAGTACCATCACTTATCCTACAGTGTTTATACATTGGTACACCGTCAGACTGCTTTTTATTACTATGAGCCAACAACTACCCTACAATGTTTATAAAGCGGCAGATTATCATACAATGTATATGCTGCTGGACCTTTGCTGTACCAGCGGTTTTTAATCAATATTAGCATCTAACCTACTGCTAGTTCTTTGCTGGGTCAGCACTTTTAATCCACCACCATCACTTATCCTGCAATGTTTATACAGGGGTAAACCATCAGTCAGATTTGTTTTTACTACGAGCAGACATCCACCCAGCAGTGTTGATAAAGCAGCAGGCCATCATGCAATGTTTATGCTGCTGGACTTTTGCTGTACCAGCAGTTTTCAATCAGTAACATCCTCTATAACGATTTTACACTTTGCTGGACCAACACATTACTACCATTTTTATTCCCATGACCAGCAATTACTGCTTGCTGGGACAGCATATTTATTCAGGGTTTGATTTGCAGCAGAGCGTCTGGGACGCTGACAAGGGCCAACAATTTTGGGAGCTCCAAAATATTTGTATTTTTAAATTTCTGAGATCCAATATTTCACTTATAACTAAGGTTCTGTGGAAGCCTAAATTAATATTCATTTAATAATTTTTTTATTTTTCCAAAAAATTCTTTTGAATTTTTGTCCTTTAATACTTTTATGCCAATGCCTAGAGCCCTCTAGGATGCAAATCAATCCTCCCTGAACAATAGTTTTGCTTTAATTGGGATTGATTTGATACATATTATGTGGATATAATTACCGCTGGTATAAATATAAAAAGAAATGAAATCTATCCAAAAAATTATTTTTATTTTGTATTACTTGTAAATATAAGTCTTCATGCAATCCATTTTTATATCTGTTAATAGAGTTCATATTCTATTTGAAGAACAAAATTTCCCGATTACAATTCACAACATAAAAAAAAAAGCTAAAATACAATTAAAATGAATTTAAAGGATCTTTTACTCATTTAAGATATGTAATTAAGCTAAGCTACAATAATATATTAATAAAAGTTATATAAACTTATATTTACATACGAATTTATACATATTAAACATTTATTTATAGTCAGTGCTGCTATATCATTTATGCTTTTACAAAAGCAATTTGTTGTGCAGGTTTCATTCAAAAATTTTAGATAGGTTTTTTTTATATTTAATTATTATTATTATTATTATTTTGGCAGCTTGTTTGTAATTTTTTATTATTCGTATTTCATCATATTCTTTTGTAGAGATACTGCCTATATAAGAGACTTTGAACCTAAGGCACGACATTACTCTCTCTAAGTCAAAATTAAGTTAGATCACACAAAATCACTATTAATCTTTTCGAAATTTAATCAAATGGAAATTGAAAAAATTTAATTGCGGCATATAATATTCTAATCTTTTGATGATTTCAATTTTTTTCAAACAAGTTTGCATTATAGTTAACTTGATATTAAGTTTCAAAATAGAAATACAATTGCATTGCATTAACTATTTTTTCCCCATAATTATAGTAAATATCTACATGTATGTTCCTCATATTTTTTTTTAATTAAATAGAAAAATTTCAGTAATGGGCACACATCAAAAAGGTTCAACTCTAGCATATATGGTGACAAATATGTATAGCTAAAATATCTATGTTATAAACATGTGGATTTTTGTGAAAATTTTACTTTTATGTGAAAAATTCGAATTTTTTTTACAGAAAGGCCTCAAAATTTAGGGCAATCTTTATGAATGGTAGCACATAAAAATCAGACTTTCAGGTTAAAAAAAAAAAAGCAGTTTTCTCAGATTATTTGAGTTTTTGTCATTTCCCATGTTTTCTAGTTGAATAGAAACACTGTTTAACCAAATATGTTAATACTTATATTTTCTCTGCAAGACATTTTTAAGGGCAGCATTTATCCTGCCTTCATTTAAATATTTTTTTTAATACAGTAAAACACCAATTTTACAAGACTCACTTCAGTTATTCCTTTCGCAAGGTTGTTGCCAAAACATCAAAACAAAAACTGATAATTTTATTGAGAATACAAAACAATAAATCTCAATGAGATATCTTTAATGCATCTGTTGTATGTTTTCATCCAAAAGGAATTTTATGTAATTACTAAGACAAATAATCCCAGAATTTGTTTGTGACAGTTAGTGCAATGTTCTTAAATATTTCGAATATCCTTTATTGTTGGCAAATATTATTAGATTGTTTAACTAAATAACTAAATAAATACATGGAACAAATCATCTAGTTATAATAAAATTGCAGAATGAATTTATACTGTGAAAAACTGTGTACATTCTTAAAATATTATTTTATTAATTTTTGTTTAACCCTTTGACGGTTAAAGCACGTCTATTCATAAAATACTAAAATGATTGAATGACACCGGAATTTAAAAACAAATTTATTTCATAATATATAAAAAAAATTTTTTACGTTCTTTGTAAAATTAAAATTTTCATTTAAAAATTCCGATGTCAGTATGGCATTTCGTAATTCAAATTAAGTGGTATTCTGGGTGCGTATACGCGCTTATAACCACGAAAGGGTTAAGCAAAATGTAATATTAAAATAAGGTCTGCTGAATGATCTTGGCTCCCCCCCCCCCCCCAAACAAATGAATTTATTTGAAAACAAAACTTTCTAGTAATTTCTTAACTACAATCAATTTCAGTAACAAAACTATAGTTTACAAGGTTCATTTTAATGAAAATATAAACAATGACAACAATGTAAGTTCTCATAAAACTTTATTTGGCTTGGCCAACTGTCCTATCATGAGTATTAAATATGAAAAATGTTAAATTTGAAACAACCTATTTATTTTAAAAATTTTGTTCTAAATGTTTTTGTAGCCTAAAAGCTAAGATAAACTATAGTGCATTATATTTAAGTTTTATTTGCCCAATCTAAAGATATCAATCAGTGTGAAGCAAGACATTACCTTTTTCTTACACACACATATCTATAACTTAGGAAAAAACTTTAATGAAAAAACTTTTTTTATTTGCATAATCAATGGTACATTAAAAAAGTTATCATAATGAATCTCGCTGCTGAACTGGATTGCTGAGCGCAACCAAAGCTTTACATCTTCCACATTTGCTTGTAAGACTGTTCTGGTAGTTGGTATTTGACGGGCTGCAGCTGGAAGAAAAAAAAAAAGAAGAGAGAATTGAGATTTTTTTTTAAGTGCAGATGTATGAATACAAACCAGCAATGAGACAAACAAATTAGAAACTACAAAATATATTGCTATGTTGACTGTGTTCTTAATTTTCTAAATGATTGATTTCAACTTTGCCAAATTGAATTCTTAAACATGGATATTTAAAACTAATGGACAAAAATCAAAATGTTTAACAGGAAAATAACCATCCCTATATACATTGAAGTAATGTTTATAATCTAAAAATATCAGGTAACCAAGAAAGTTAGGGCCGTACCGAGTACTCGGTATTTACCCGGCATTCGGCGTACTCGGCCAATTTGCCAAGTACATTACCGAGTAGTTGTAAGGATTTAATTTCTAAGCATTTATTATCATTACAATGAGAAATTATTAGGCACAATACATTACAAATGAATAAATTAAAATTTAGCACTAAAATAGTTAATTTCTTCTTGCAAGCTAGTTTTTTTCGCCACAGCATACCATCATCATCATATTTTGCACCGATGATGGTATGCTATGGCTACTGAAACTAATTTGCAAGAAGAAATAAAATATTTTGGTGCTTTGAATTAAATATTTTTGATTTATTTATAATATTATTGAAGACAAAAGAATTTATAACTGATCTGTAAAAGTTATTTGAATATAAATGTATATTATTTGCAATTATTCAAAAATTTTTTATTTAATACATTAAAAATGTCTATAAAATATGGAAAAGTTAAAAAAAAAAAAAAAACAAATGCAAATTTTTCCCTCCAGTTCACTTTTAATCCGCCTTTCATTGTACCACAATTAAAATGACCGAAACTTTCTTTTTCCAAATAATGTAGGAATGTTTTAATTGGTAGTTTAACTCCTAATATGGGAATCTATTCATTTGAGCTCATCAATATGATTACTCTGAGTGAAAATAACAATTTCATTACACTTCACAGTAATTGCTACTAAACTGTAATTAAATTTATCTTACTTTCAGCAGTATAAAGGCAAAAAAGCTGTTTTAATATTCATACAACATTTTCAATATATTATATTTTGAGCTCCATCTTATGGTTTATTACAGTTAATTACTCTAATAATTAATCTTTTTGGATCCAGGCAAGGAAACTGAACCTTTTCAAAATTTGAGCGTGCAACTATATGGAATGGTCAGAATTCTCCTACAATGTTTCTAGCTAGAGCTAACATGTCTAAAATAACCTGTTAGGCAATAAGCCTGATTTTATTGTAAGTTGCATATTGTGAATAATGCAAGCTTACATCATTACTTTTAACATCAGTTCTTTGAATTATTCAAAATTACAGCAACTATAATCTTACAGCAACCAATAATCATTCTTGATACAGATTTCCAGTATTAAAATGAATTTGTAAATTGAAGAATCAGTTAATTTGCATTGGTTGAATTTAATTTTTATGTATCACTTTTATTTTCCATTTTTAAAAAAAAATAATGCTACTGCTTTAAACTGTTTGAAATTTTAAAAATTACCTTTAAAGATTGTATAATTAAATTTCAAATTAGTTAATTAGAAATTATTTAAAAGTTAATTAAAAAATATATGATTATATGTTAAAGAAATATGTTTATTATATTTACACAGACATGTTACTCTTAAAGCTCACTTCATATGCATTGATAGTTCTTTCTTATACACAACTACTCGGTACTCGGCCAAAGTGCTACTCGGTGCAGCCCTAAAGAAAGTTCAAGCGGTTTTTGAGAACAGCTACTTTTGTTGCGTAGGTGTGGTCATACTTATTCTAATGACGTCATTTCTGTACATTGCCTTTAAATTGCAATCAGTAGAGAGTTGTTTAACGTATCTCACGTTTCGCTATCAGTTTTGTAGGAAGTACAATCGTTGAAAAGGATGTCATTGACAAAGGAGATTTTGAGGCCTATTTTGCTCTATGAGTTCAAATTAGGAAACAAAGCTGCAGAGGCTGCTAGAAGAACATGCTCCTTGTTTGGAGAGACTTCAGTGAGTGAACGAACCGCTCAAAAGGGGTTCAGCAGATTTTCATTCGGAGACGAGAGCCTTGAAGACAAGTCTTGTGTTGGTTGTCCATCCATCTTAGACCAAGTTTAGCTGAAACAGGAAATGAAAGAGAAGCCTGATCTAACATGCCAGGACCTTGCGCAAAGGTTTAGAATATCTGACAAAACCATCCAATTGCATCTTCATAGCCTTAGGAGGTCACGGAAACTTGATAAGTGGGTTCCTCATGTCCTGTCCGAGGAAAAGAAGCTCCAACGACTGAACATCTGCTTGTCATTGCTGTCAAGCCACAACAAAGCCTCTTTCCTGGATCAGATATTGACATGCGACGGGTAATGTATGGAATGACTGAATGGGTAAAAACCAAAAGAGAAAACATCATTGGTTGACTTCTGGTCCCGTCTCATTGGTTGCTAAACAGGACATCCATCAAAAAAAAAAAAATAATGCTGTGTATTTGGTGGACTAGCGTTGGTGTAGTTCACTATGAATTCTTAGAAAGCTGGAAAACAATCACCACCGAAGTCTACTTGTCGCAGTTGAAAAGGGTTTCAGCTGCTTTGCTAGAAAAGCAGCCAGCGCTGGTCAACAGGAGCGGAGTTCTTATTTTCCACAATAACACCAGATCTCATATGGCCAAAGCAACCAGGGACGTGATAAAACCATTGGGCTGGGAAGTTTTGCCTCACCCACCTTACTCCTCGGACATTGCCCCATTGGACTATTACTTGTTTTTGGTCATGGATAATCACTTGCAGGAACAGCAGTTCAAAACCCAAGATTAAGTCACAAAAACTATAACCCAGTTTTCGGACTCTAAACCAAAAGATTTTTTCAAAAAAAGTATTTATAAGCTTGTTTCTCGTTCTGAACATGTAATTGAAGCCAATGGTGATTATTTCAAAGAATAAAATAAGTGTTTGAGATTTTTGTGGGTCGTTTTTTATGTCTGATGAAAACCACATGAACTTTCTTGGTTACCTGATAGAAAAAGAAATTCAAACACAAAGTGGATCAACTGATTTGCTAACACTTGAGCACTTAAACATTTTACAATTGAATTGACATGCTTTACACAGAAATGCCAATGTTTTGTTTTACCATCAGTATTTTTCAATAAAATAAAAGTTTATGTTGGTAGTGATAATGAAAAACAACAGTTGATAGTTTTTTATCCCATGATTGTGTGTGATGCAAGTTACATTGAATGTGAAATAAAATTTATCCTATATGTTAGTGTTGCAAAAAATATTTAAATTAAGATAAAAATAGACCCACATTCAAAACTATAAATGTCATTGGAACAATGCATGTAGCATGGAAAATGACAGTATACAACTCATGAAAAAAAAATACAGATTTCAATAGCAAAAATTTTAGAAATTACAGTAAAAAAAAAAAAAAGTTTTGTTGAAATTGCAAGTTTTTAACATAGCAGCCTTTGCAAACGATTATGGATTTCATTCAAAAACATTTATAGCAAAGATAGTAACAAAGATGGCTCAGTTTCCTGCAATACTGATTACAATACTCCTACTGACTGCAATACTCCGTTTCCTGCAATACTGATGTCGCCTGTAGGAGACACAAAACGCTGCTTTAATGGCACACAGTACGTGATAGAACCGCATAATTTAAATTTTTGCTTAAAATGTATCATTTAAAAAATTAAAAAAAAAAAAAAGGGGGAGGGAGGGTAAACTGACTTAACTTCAATGAATGTTGAACAACTTCATCAAATGAAATAAAATATCTTACACTCACAGGGGTCAAATAAAGGTAAGATTTGAAGGCCATTTAACCTCTTCACGAAAATCCATTTAATAAAACAGATCCCTTCACAAAATTCTTCGTTATAAAACAGTCTCCATCACAAAATTCTATTTCATAAAAAGATGGTGTTTATTATTTTTATATTTTTTAATTTTAAAATGTGTAAATTGCAAACAAATCAAGTTTAGCAGAAAATTAAGCTTCAGCAGAAAGATCTAAAGTTATTAATAAATGCTTGATTCGAATTTCAGTAACTGGTTTCATATATCATTTTAAGTTATTTTTCACAAAAATAAAATAAATTTTACAAAAGTTTCATGAGTTCTTTAATTTTGTTGCTAAGAAAATCGATTAATTTTACTTTAAATTGAATTGTATTCAATCGATAATCATGAATTACTTGCATAGAATGTAAAAATAAAATAATCATTTTAGTAAAGTAACTATTTTTATATTTAATGTCTGATTTATTATCTACTTAATAAGATAATTTATAAGCAAATTATGTATAATTTACAATCACTATTTTTAACAATGATATATTATTAAAAAAAAAAAAAAAAAACTTTTTTCAACGAATTCGGATATAGTGAACCAAGGTTAATGTTGTTTTACAGAAATTTGAGTAACAGTTTTCAATATATTTTATTTTATAGTAATCAAGGTTATATATAGTTTTAGATAGTGAATTAAGGTTAATGTTGTTTTACAGAAATTTGAGTAGACGTTTTGAATACATTTTATCAGTATTAAATTTCAACTAAATGAATACTCTAAGCATATATTCAATGCAAAGGATCAAAGTATCAATAAGATTTTTTACAATTTGATCCATCGTTATTTTTATAATAAAGGGGAAAATGATCAAGAGTTACCTGAAATTCAGTGACCAGGAATTACCCTGGATGATTCTACTTTATTAAGAACTACAATTAACAAAAATGTGGTAAACAATGTGATTACTGTTAATACTTGAAGTATTTATAAGTTCTGACAATTAAAATCCCTTCTTTACCATTTTCTTTTGCGATCCAGGCACATGGAATTAAGCACATCTGTCCTTTTTCATCTGAATTCTATGACAGCATATTCATATTTTGAGCTAAAAAAATAGTTTTATATTGTTAAAAAGTAAAAACACATTTTGAAAAAATGTACATTGAAAACAAATAGTGACACTTCAATAATTATACAAATATAATTACTTATACTATACATCAATGCTATAACTGTGATAGTTCTAGTATAAATTAATATCAAATCATTTTGGCTGTATATGTCACTGTAAATTTAAAAAAGAAAAAAAATACTAAAAACTGTGGTGGAATTATTATTTTAAGTTAATTGAATTTATGACAAAGATTAAAAATGACACGCGGTTTTTACGTTTCTAAACTATAATTTCTGCAGATCGAATATGTGTAAATATTTTATTTCTTTTTTGAAAAACAGAATCTAAATCAAAACATTGTCATTAGTTAAAAGAGGGAATGATTTTTTATTCAACATTTTTTATTTCAATCATAAGGTCATGTTTGAAATAAAAGAATTTTAATTCTGTTTAAAATTGGGGGAGGGGGGAAAGAAATTAAGTAATCCCTATAGTTTGTCCCTTTTTTTGGCCACAAAACTGAAGTTACTTTGTTGCCATCATTAGAAAATGTTATTTAAATTAGAAAATATATATATATATCTCAAAAACAGATAATTTTTTCAGAATTTTATAACCATTTCTGAAATTTGCAAATTTTTTATGGATGATTGATCATTGATATTAATTTCACTGTCAAACATTCACTATTTTAGGAAGAATAGCTGTGAAACACAATCATTTAATCAGTCATTTCACTATGATTTTACATATACAGTGTAGGTTTACAAAATAAACTCATCTCTGCTGGAAATTAATTACAAATATATAGATTGCAAACTGCTACAAAAGCATCTTGAAAAAAGATTGTTTCTGAAAATCGCACATTTTACTAAGATACCTAAAGGTACGTTATTTTTTTTAGTTTCATGTCATTTAACAACTATACATAGTACAAGGTTTTAAATTATATCAATAATATGTATACTGGTTATAAAACTATTACTGTAATTTAAGGAAAAAACACCCCCCCAAACCCTCAAATATTGACACCATCTTGGGGGGGGAAAAAAAAAAATTTGTATAATCACCACAGTCAAAAGAAATTATTTTGCTTTATTAAGGAAGCATTAAACTACCCAAAATATTGCATAAATATGGCAAAAATCTGGATTATTAGATTAATTAAATTATTAAAATAACTAATTGTCAACAAATATGTAAGAATAAAATATTTATATTACAGAACTGATTTTCAGGAACTTCAGGATCCAGAATTTTTTTTTTTACTTTAAATACACAGTAAAAATCTAAAAAACACTGCTCCCATTTTGAACAAATTTCATTTTTTCTAGATGTATATCAGTTTGTAAGCTTGACCCAAAAAAGTTTTTTTTTTTTTTTTTTTAACAATAATAAAAAAAGAAAAAAATTCAAGCACAATTCCTTTCTGTGTAACTAAACGCATCTAAGGAGAGCAGATGATCTTAAGGCCCAAACACATTTGACCACTTTTTAAAGTTTGATGTTGACTTCTTTGTTAGAGACACTGTGTTTTTAATCTTAATGAATTTTGCAGGAAAGAGACAGATGTCCGACAAAAGAAAAATCTTTCCATCAAGAAGGATGGGTTGCATATCCCGCAATTCTTTTGTTCGCTCCCTTCAGTTTTATTATGAAAAAACCGCAAATGGATCTTATACGAAAGATTTCCTTACTTTTTTCCAAGAATTCAGTTGAAGGAAAGAGTACCGTAATTTAGGGAATAAACACCGCGGAGTTTACGATTTTAAAAGTTGAAATTTTCATATAAGCACCATTTACACCACGGCAGCATTTACGAAAATTGAGAAAATTATTCAGTGTTTCAACAGAAAGAAAACCCCTTTTTTCTTTCTTTTTCCCTCTGTTCGCAATGTTACCGATCGTTAAATTTGCAAATGCAATACATCATGAGTAAGTCACCCTTTTCCAAGAAATACTGTCACTGGAATAAGCAGGAAGGGACAATAGATGCTTGCTTTTATTGCACTTCATTATAGAAACAAAGTACTGGAAAGCCACTTTTTCCGTAAGTCGAAAAGGACCTATTCCTCGGACTCGTTCTGAAATGAAATGACTCCGAAAAAAAAAGATTCCTCGGACTTGTTCCGAAATGAAACGACTCCGATAAGAAACGAATTCTTGGTTTCGTTCCGAAATGAAACAACTCCGAAAAGGACCGATTCCTTGGACTCGTTCTGAAATGAAACGACTTCGAAAAAGATTCCTCAGAATTGTTCCGAAATGGGCCGACTCCGAGTAATCGTTCCTTTTTGGAACATATCCGAAAAGGACTGATTCCTCAGATTCTGTTCAAAATGGACTGATTCAGAAAAAAATAGTTTCTTGTTCTTGTAGGTCACAATAACACTATGATAATTAATAGCACACACATATCAATGAAACGAAATCTCAAAAGCAAAATCATTTGTCTAAGAAATTAAGGTCAATGGTAAGAAATGATATGGAAAAAGATAAATACGTAAGAAAATAAATGTGACCTTTCATCCCTGCTTCCGGATTCATTCATTTTTTTTAAATTGGTGCTCGGACCTGTTTTTTTCCTTTGGAATCCTTTTTCTTAATTCTATCCTTTTTAATTGGATTCATTCCGTTTTCTCTAGGATTTGTTACTTTTTTTTCTTGGACTCGTACCTTTTTGCTCGGATTTGTTCCTTTATTTCTTGGACTTGTTCCTATTTTTTTTATTCATTCCTTTATTCCCGGAGTTGCTCTTTTTTTCAGATTAGTTCCTTTTTAAAAAGATTCCAAAAAGGACGACTCAGAAGAAATTGTTTCTTTCAGTGAACGATTCTGTAAAAGGAACGATATTTCCCATCTCTACTCTCCATAGATACGTTAGTTACGCAGTAAGGAATTGTGCTTGGAATTTTTTTCTTTTTTGATATTGTTAAAGAAAAAATATGTTTACAAACACATTGATATACATTTCGAAAAATCAAATTTGTTCAAAATGGAAACTGTGTTTTCCAGATTTTACAGTATACATAATAAACAACATATCAAAAAAATTTCAGGAAAAAAATTATGAATTTGGTAGTTCCGGAAAATTGGTTCTGTATTATGCATATTTTATTCCTACATATTTTTTGACAATTAGTTATTTTAATAATTTAATTAATCTAATAATTCAGTTTATTTTGCCGTATTTATGCGATATTTTGGTTATGTTATCGTCTCCTAAATAAGGCAAAATAATTCCTTTTGACTGCGGCATTTATGGCGGGTGCGGCGATTATGCAGATTTTTTTTCAAAACGCTGTCAATAATAGAGGATGCGGAGATTACACCGGGTGCGGCGTTTCTTCCCTAAATTATGGTATTGCAACGTGAACGCAGCTTTATTCCGATAATATTGACTTTCGAGAAACCTCAGACTACTTGTTTTTTGTTGGAGTTACTTTGTAGTGGATCTTTTTATAGAGTGTTATAACTTTTGAATAACTCATTATATATATTTTCCTGCAATCATTTGATGAAAATCGTGAAATTTTTTATGACCATTTGACGGAAATTGTGTCTTTTTCTCGATCCTTTGGCAAATTTTGCGTCTTTTCCACAATACTTTGACAAAATTTACATCTTTTTCATGATCACGTCTTTTCCTTTGATTAAATTCGTCTTTTGTGATCTTTTGACAAAAATTGCATTCATTTAGTATTCTTAGACTAGAAATAGCATCTTTTTCGCAATTCTTAGATGCAACTAGCATCTTTTTTGCAAGCCTTCGACAAGAATTTTTTTTCAACAACCCTTTAACAGAAAACTCATCTTTTTTGTGATCCTTTGACAGAGACCGCAACTATTTCGCATTATTTGACCGAGATGGCATCTTTTAACAGGAATTGAGTTTTCTTCACAAGCTTTTGATGAAAATCGTGCCTTTTTTGCAATTCTTTGATGATATTAGAGTATTTTTCGCAATCTTTCGACAGAAATAGCATGTTTTCGACAAAATTGCGACAGGAATTGCATTTTTTTCAACAAGCTTTTGGCAGCAAATGCGTCTTTTTTTCAATCCTTTGACAGCAATAGAACTTTTTTCCGCGATCATTTTAAGAAATTTTTTTCCCCCCAATCATAAGCAAATTTTTTTTCCGCGACCATTTCAAGATTTTTTTTTACGGCAATCCTTTGATGAAAAGCGTATGCTTTTCGCAATCTGCTTCCGTCCTTGGAGATTTTTCCATCTCAGGATGGAAAAACTTGCAACCATGAGAGACATTTCAATTGTGAAATTCAGAAAAACTGGCTTTCCAATTCTTTGTTTCTGCAATGAAGCGCAATAAAAGCAAGCATCTACTGACCCTTTCTGCTTATTCCAGTCACCATATTTTTTGGAAAAGGGTGACTCATGGTGAATTGCTTTTGTTGACTTATGCTTGGCAATATCGGGAACATGGGGAAAAAGAAATTTTTTAAAAAAGTGACCTTTTTTTTTCAAGCACTGAATAATTTGCACAAAATTTTTGCCAACGCAGCATATGAAAATTGTAACTTTTAAACTCGTAAATGCTGTGGCGTTTATACTAGAGTTTGCTGGAGTAATTCCTGATCAATATTTCATAAAATTAATGGATGTGTTTTTTTTTCCTCCCACTTAATAAAGGAATAAATACACAACAGATATTACATACATAATATGTTAAAAATTATTTTAGATATTTATGAATGTACACATATGACATATGAAATATAAAATATTATGCCTACAATATTTACATTTGTTATTATTGCCAATAAAAATAATACCTGGAAAATTTTAAAATATTTTAACTAAAACCTTACCTACACACCCTCCTAATTAAATAATATTGTTTAAATAGTCATCAAAAATTCTTCAAATATGTATTTTGCTTGAAATCAAAACTAATATGTTTTAATGGATTTCATATCAAAATCTTTCAAGCTATTTCTAAAATCTGTATAAAACATGAATAATAGAGATCATATTTATTATACATTGTACTCAACGGTAATAAATTGTACTGTACACACTTGTAATTGAAATTAAGTGCATTATAATAAAATATAAAGCTATGTACTTTTAATTGTTAACTGCAATAGTTCACTATAAATTAAAGTTCAAATGAAAACAAACTGATTTATCTTTATTTCACAGTAAAAAAATAAGCTGTTTACCTAATAACAGTATATGGCTTATATAAAAGAATATACAGTAGACTCACGATTTTACAATCTCCAATTTAGTGACTCCTCGCCATTTAGTGACCATTGGATGAGGTCCCAACCATTTTCCAATACTTCCAATGTCAGAGCTTGAAATTAAATTTTTCAGGGGAGGGACGTCTCGGTCTCCCTCCCAACATCTATAAGTGGAGGGGAGTTTAACTGTTTCGGAGAGAGAAAGAAAAACTTTAAAACCTACTGTCATTTTATGTGCTATTTAAAGAATCACAGATACATACGACAGAATTCCACTGAAGCAATGTTTATCAACAACTAAGAATAATTATGCAAAATGAGTTTTTTATTAAAAAAGAGAAAGTAAATCAAGCTTTGGTATTGTCCATTTCGTCTTTACAGGGATAAATTCCCTTCCTGTATTAATTATTTTTGTTACAGGTCTTGTAAACTCGGTTTTTGGTTTATGTAGATTTTAGACTGAGTATAAATTCCTGCAAGTTGGGATAGGATTAGCCTAATTTTCGATTAAAGTTATACTTATAACAATAAACAGATATGTTTGCATGCGTTTGTTGTTTTCCAAAGAGACGGCTGCATTTTTTCCACGACCATTTAATGAAATTTGCATTTTTTTTAGCCTTTTGATTAAATTTGCGTTTTCTGATGAAATTCACATTTTTTTGTGATTGTTCAATGAAATTTGCATTTTTTTAAGCAGCCCTTTGACTAAATTAGCGTTATTAACAACCCTTTGACAATATTCACATTTTTTCCCACAATGCATTGTCAAGATTTGTATATTTTTCGTGATTCTGTGACATAGTTTGCTTTTATAAAGCGATACTTTGATAATTTTTGCATTTGATTCAGGGATGATTCTGTTCTGTATTTTCTGAAAATTTAAGATATTTTATGCTGAAAAAAAAAGTCATCAATCTGGAAGTTCAGTGAAAAAACCAGGGTTGGGTTTTTGACGTCAAAAAGGGGTTTTTGACATGACAAAGGTTTAAACCGGATTAAACCGTCAAAAACCTGTCAGAAACTGTCAAAAACCCATAGTCACAATCTGCTACGGTGTACTAAAGTTTGTTGTTAAATTTTAAAACTAAGATCAGATGCCATGCCATTATGTTGAAATTTAATTATATTATGGGTAATTAGTAGGTCTTTAAATATTTTTAATTGATAAAAATTAAGGTAAAAATCACAGATTTCAAATTTCAGAAATTTATCTCAAAATGGACATGCAGAATTATTTATGTTTAAATATCTTGTTTATTTATTTATTATTATTATTATAATATTTAAAATATAAAGTTATTTAGAATGCATTTTGACATAGCTAATATTTATAAACATTAATGAATTAAGTGTTGTAAATGCAGGATTTTCAAAAGTGTGGAATTTGATATACGTGTTTAATAATTTTTTTTATGCTATATACATAATATCCAGTAGGTTAATTTGAATTTTAAAATAATGCATATTATTTATTATATGTATGATTATTACACATCATTTTTATTCCCCCTCCCCGCCTCTGCCTACTTACCCCACAGCACACACACTAATAGTATTAAAAATACAAATAATGTTTACTTTGATAGCAAGGTAAGACAATAAGTAATTATTCAACAACTGAATTCTTAAGATATTTAACAAAATTTTATAGTATTCAGTGAAAAAAAAAAAAAAAAATTCGTAAGTATTTGTATAAGCTAATTTTTCAGCATCGTAAATAAATAAGTTGAATATTGTAAATAGATACTCAGATATTTATAGAAAGGAGCTAATTTTTTATTATTTTTATGTTAGTTATAAATTCAAAAAATGACTGACGATTTAAAATTCAGAATTACTGATTTTTCAGAAAAACCAAATAAATAACAATTGTAAAAATCAAAACAGAAAAAATATTACACTGATCTATGAAATACTTTTAAAACACAAAATATCATGTAGTTTTTTTTATTATTATCTAATTAAATTCATAATTTTAAAAAATAAAACATACATGAAATACTTCCAATTAATTTGATTACATAATCAAAATCAATTCAAATGAAAATTATCAAAGTAGAAATTTAGTTCAATAATCCAATTCATTTGCCCTATGTATCACATGGTAGCACATAATCAGTTTTGAACATCTTTCTGTTCCTAATCAATTACAGAACCTGTCTAATCTTTAATATTATTTTAAACAATGGATAAATTTGGTTATAAATAAATTTCTTCATAATATATATCCCTGTATATTTTGAATAACACATTAAAATTTAATAAATAATATTACAAAAGATAAGTTTTCCAAAATCTAAAGTTTTGTTTAATATTTAAAATATGTTACTTCAAAAAAATTAAATTTATTTTTTCTACAGCATATTTAGAAACATTTCCTTTATTAAAAGCATATAAATTTTACTTATTAAATATAAATATAGGTAGATATATATATATATATATATATGTAAATAAATATTTTTATTTACATATAAATACAGGTTTTTGACAGTTTTTGACATTTTTGACAAGGAGGTTTTTGACATGACGGTTTAAACCATGGTTAAAACCGTCAAAAACTGTCGCATGTCAAAAACTTGCCAACCCTGGAAAAAACATACAATGAATTTCAACAAATGGTTGCCCAAACAAAATCAATTTCATAAATTTGAAAAAAAAAAAAAAATCAAGAATATTGTCAGGAGGTTTGCAAGAAAAACGTGAATTTTGCCAGATAATCACAAAAAAAAAATTTCATCAAAAGTTTATCAAAGGGAACGCAAATTTCGTCAAAAAAAATAGTGCAAAAAATCCACAAATTTCATCAGATTCACAGAAGAATGCTAATTTTGGCCAGGGATACTAGTAAAAACGCAAATTGTGGGGAAAAAAAAAAAAAAAAAAAAAAATCGCAGGAAAAAGGTAATTACTAAAAACTTCCAAATTTCATCTAATGATCACGAAAAACGAGCATATTTTGCCATAAAGTGTCGAAAAACTCCCATATATCATCTAAGAATCGCAAAAACCTCACAAATTTTGTCAAAAAATAGCGAATTTTTACAAAAAATGTAAAAAATCTGCAAATTTCGTAAAAAAAAGGCAAATTTCATAAAAAAAACAATAATTTCACCAAAAGATTGCGAAAAATCAGTAATTTTCGTCAAATTGTCGCAGAAAAAATACAGTGTCAACAGTACATTTCCCTTTTATCCTCACACACTCTGCTGTAACTTTTCAGAAAATTTGCTGTGAATAAAAAAAAAAAAAAAAAATTACTCAGAATCACCCATTAAAAACCCTTTGACAAAATTTGCATTTATTCGCACTCTTTTAACAAAATTTTTGTTTCTTTTACGATCTTTTAAAGAACTGCATGTTGATTTTCATATCTTTTTATGAAATTTGTGAATTTTAAGTGGAATTTTGGTAAATTTGGGTTTATATGGCGATCCTTTCACAAAATTCACATTTATTCTGTGATGTTTTCACGAAATTCACGTGTACTCTGCGATCTTTCTAAGAAATTCACATTTTATCTCTATCTTTTGAGGAAGGTCACCTTTTTTTCCTGCTATTCTTTGAGAAAATGTGAGTTTTTTTCACAATGCTCCGACAAAATTTCTATCGTGATCCTCTAACAAAATTGATTGTGAAAATATGCGACTCAGCTCGGTTCAAAACTTATACCAAATCGGTTAACAGCCGACCAAGGGCGGATCCAGCCCAACCTCCAGGGGGGGGGTCACAACTTTTGACAGATGATTTAATGAAAAATTTTAAAATACAGTAAATCTTGTGAAAAGGGAATTACGATAAAAAATAGCAAATTTCACAAATCAGACATGAAAAAAATCGCAAATTTTGTCGATTAGGCACAGAAAAATCACGAATTTTGTCGATCGGACGTGAAAAAATTCAGATTTCGGTTATCGGCCAAGGAAAAAAAATCTAAATTTTTTTATAATACATGAAAAAATTACAAATTTTGTTTATAGGTTGCGGAAAAGTCGCCTGTTTTGTCTGTTTACCGCGCGAAAAAAACGCGAATTTCGTTCACTGGGCGCGGAAAAATCGAAAATATTGTCAACTGGACATTGGAAAATCGCGAGTTTTGTCTATCGGCTATCGAAAAATCTCTAATTTTGTCTGTATGTTTCAGAAAAATCGCAATTTTTGTCGATTGAGCACAAAAAATCTCAAATTTTGTCAATCTGGAACGACAAAATCACAAATTTCATTAATAGGGCACGGAAAAACCCCAATTTTGTCGATCGCTTCGTAAAAAGCGCAAATTTATTCGATCGGGAATGGAAAAAACACGAATTTTGTTGATTGAGAATTAAAAAAATTGCGAATTTAGAGTTGATATGGAATGAAAAAATTGCCAATTTCGTGAATCGGGAAAGAAATTATCGCGAATGTAGTCGATTGTCTTCGTAAAAAGGGCGATTCGGTACGAAAAACTCGCGAATTTTGTCGATTCGGAACGAAAAAAATGCTAATTTCGTTGATAGGGCAAGGAAAAATCGAAAATCTTTTTGAGCGGCTGCAGAGCAATAGCGAGTTTTACCAGTTTATCGCGAGAAAAAAAAATAACAGATTTCATCAATTTACGGCAGGGAAAAATGCAGATTTCATCAGTCAGTTAAGAATCTCGAATTTTATTGTTCGGTGCGGGAAAATGCGTATTTCATGGACAAGAACGGAAAAAGGTGAGAGTCTCGTCGATTGGTCCCGTAAAAATCCCGAATACGGCCGATCGCTTTGGTAAAAATTGAGAATTTTGTTGATCGGGAACGAAAAAGTCGCAAATATGGTCGATCAGTTTCGTAAAAAGCGAAAATACAGTCGATTGGGATTGAAAAATCGCGAATTACGTTGATATGGCAAACAAAAATTGACATTTCCATCAAAAGAAATTATCGCGAATATAGTCGCTCGGCTTCGTAAAAAGCACGAATTCGGGCGATCGAGTACAAAAAACTCGCGAATTTTGTCGATTCAGAATGAAAAAAATCGCAAATTTTATCGATTCGGAACGAAAAACCGCAAATTTTGTCGATGATGCGTGGAAAAATTTAAAAAATCTTTGAGCCGCTGCAGAACAATCGTGAGTTTCGTCAGTTTATCGCGAGAAAAAAAATCACGGATTTCATTAATTTATGGCTGGAAAAAATGCAGATTTCATCAGTCAGTTTTCGTCACTTTCATAGTTCGTGTGCAGAAAAATTCGTATTTGATCGAATAAGAACGGAAAAAATGTGCTTATTTCGTGGACTGAACACGGAAAAATCGTGAATTTGTCAATCAAGTGAAGAAAAATCACAAAATTCGCAGATCAATCGTGAAAAAATCTCAAATTTCGTCTATCACATCCAAAAAATCGTGAATTTCGTTGATTAGGCATGGAAAATTGTGAATTTCGTGGATCCGCTTCGCAAAAATCGCAAATTTCACTGATCGGGTGCGGAAAAATTGTGAATTATGTATATCAGGCATAGCAAATTCGCGAATTTTCTCGATCAGTTTTGAAAAAAGCGCAAATTCTTTCGATTAAACGTTATTTTGCGTTCCTGGTTTAGCACTCTTTACTTACACATACATTCCTCTTTGAAGAGCTTCAGGGGGGGTCATGACCCCTCCCCCCCTTGGATCCGACACTGTAGCCGACGATTCAAACATAATTTCCAGGCAGATAACTGATGTTTCATAATTTTTGGAATCAAATGTGTTAATTTTTAGGAAAATTCGGAACGAAATGACTCCGTTCTTGCAGCAGAAAATAAAAAGAAACTTGTGTTAATCGATAGCTGGAAAAAAATTGTGAAACAGTTTTTTGAAAAAAAAAAAATCTTTAATTTTAATGATTTTTTGCAGCAAAAAACTTGCAAAATATGTCATTCAGTTGCACGAATATATAAAATTCGCAAAAAGGTTGGGAGTTGATCATAGTTTCAAAATGCAAAAAATTTTAGAAAATTTTTGATTTTTTTCTTGGGGGGGGGGAGGGGGGGGGCTGGGCTCTTGCCCACGAACACGATATTCTTTTGGGTATAAGTTATCAATTTTTAGAATGCTTAATTATACTGATTTGATATTATAATTTAATTACTCGGAGAACATGTGTGTAGGAACTCAGGTTTATATTTTATGTTTGTGTTCAAAAGCAAACATTTTTGGAATCATTAAAATTAAGCTAACTTTCCTTGTAGTCATTGAATCAGGGTTGGCAAGTTTTTGATGCATGATAGTTTTTACCGGATTTTACCATGGTTTTTACTGTCATGTCAAAAACCTCCTTGTCAAAAATGTCGAAAACTGTCAAAAAACTTTTTTTTAGCGATTTGTTTTTACATAATAAATATTATTACTTTTTCATTCTATCTTTAGTATAAAGTCACTTCACATGAAATATTCAATATCAAACAGACTCTAAGAAAAACAAAAACTACATTAAAAAATAAATAAAGCATTTAAGAATCTCTGTAAATGTAATAAAAATATGCTATGTGTTATTTTTTTAAATTTTACTTTAAATAATAACTTAAGTAGTTTAAAATAAAACGTAAACAAGATATAAATAGTCTGACTTTTTATGTCAGACTATAGGTAGCTTTAATAAATTGATTTTAAAAATATTTCATGACTTTTCAGGTAAAAATATGGGTGCTTGAATGGTCTAAATTCATACATACTTGCACAAAACTTACCAAATAAAAACTAGGGTATATAAATATATAAATTATTATTTTATTCTGATTTTTCTTAAATGTTTTTTTTTGGGGGGGGGGGGGTATTTATTAAATTTTAAGTCTAAAAGCTTCCAATTGAAATTGGGTCTTAAAGGTTTGTATTAAAATTTTATTATATAAAATTTTTAAGATTCTATCTATTGAGCTGAGAACAAAAATCACTGCTTAATTGCATTTATGAAAAGCATAAGATAAGCATTTTGAAATATTATATATAATAATATTCAGTACTATTTGATTATCCTGTCGACCAAAAAGCTACCGCCAAACTATAAGATTAAATACCAATAATGGAAGATTGTGAAAGTCACATTCATTCACATTAAATACGATACATGTGTTTAAAACGTCAACACAGGATTTTTAATCTCACTCTTTATTTGAATTTTAATTAATGGTTTACTAATTTATGTCTTCTTTCGCTGTTTAAAATAAAAGTTATGTAAACATGTAGAATTTGGCGAAATTGGTTGACAGGATAACCAAGTAGTACCTAATATTAAAATTTATTCAATGACCAGTCCTTGACATTAACTGTCATACCATATAATAGCATTTTTGCATCTCTAAAATTATTTTAATATATTTTTTGAAATGTATATTGAAGGTTATTTAATAAATATAATAACCTTTTATTATCATTTAATATTAATTTTCATTGCAGTTAGTAGAATCTATATTAATGAAGATTATGACAAATGTTGTTCTTTCCATTTTTTACACTTGTATTTTTAAATTTTTCCCCATTTAGGGAATCCTTCTTTTAAATATATTTAACAAATGTGATTAAAATTAATAATAAGAAGAAGAACAATAAGGAAAAATCAATTTAAAATGGAATTGTAAGCTGTACTTGTATTATAAATTGGCGGAAAGTCGATGTGATAATCAAAAGTCGAAATGATACGTTTTTGACAGAATAAACCGGTAAAAACACGGTTTTTACCGCTGTCATGTCGAAAACCAGTTTTTGACGTCAAAAACCCAACCCTGCATTGAATAGTCAAACCAATTTAGCTTTGCATAAGCTTTTTTTATGCATAAAATCATATTGCTTTATATATATTCTAAAAACAGACTGAACTTACAACAGCAAAAAAATATAAATAGTACTTTCAAAAAGCATTAAACAGTATTTTGAATATTTTTAACTATTTTTCAAAGGATGAGAATTGACTTTTAAAAATAATTATACTCGCAACTTAAAAATAATTTATATAACATAAATTATCATTTCAACAGTTTTTAGCTTGATTTAATAACACTAATGATGGCTTAAAAAATGTGCATAAGGTTTTAGACACTTTGCAACAATTTTTGACATGTCATGTCAAAAAACACTTCTTGGCATCAAAAACCCAACAATGCTTGAAATTTAATTTTTCTTGGGAGGAGAGCGACTCTCCTAACATTTATATATAGAAGGAGACTTCAAATATTTAAGGGGAAAGTTTTTCTTAATTCACTATTATCAAGTGTGTTTTTTAAAAAATTAACGTTAATATATATAGCAATATGCTATTAAAGTAATTTAAATGTAACTCAGAATACTTATTATATTTATGTATAGATTAAAATAAAAAAAGGTAAGTTTTAATCTGGTTTCTGTTTTTCAATTTTCACCAAATATTGGATCTTAAACAACAAAATTGAATTAATTTCTAAGCTGGATTTGGTTTTATTTGATTTTGCGTGCTAATACATGTTCACAAGCTAAATTTGTGATGGGCAGCATACAAGCAATATTCATAAACTTGAAAATTGTACAAAACACATGGTTATATTCACTAATGTGAAAACGGAAAACAGTGAAATTCTTTAAACGGGAATGCCTACAATTTTTTGGACAAGATTTTAAAATTTTTGGTAGAAATTCAAGCTTCGCATTCAGTATATGTTGTATTAAGGTCACAAATATATTATTTTGTATGGTAAATAGTGTTCATTCTAGGCCATTTTTGAAGGGTGCAGCACCCTGTCCCTTTTCAAATTTACAAAATGCACCCTGCCCTTTTTAAAAGTAGTAAAATGCACCACTGGTTTTATCCAAAGATTTTTAATAAATATTTTTTTTATTCCGTAGTGTTTCTAAATTTGTGTGCCCAAAAATGATAGATTTTTTCCATTTCTTTAAGAAAAAGAACATAAAACTATTGAATCATGTTTTAATTGTATTTTTAATTTTTATATCATAAAATCATTCAAAATTAATGTTACTTGATTTATCATATTTAAAAATTATGTGTTTCATTGCTTTCTTTTTTCCCCTTCTAAAGGCAATAAAAATAAATTTCTGGCAAAAGTGCCCTTTTCTGCTGCAGTAGTGCCTTTTGTAGTGAATAGCACCATGCCCTTTTTATTTCTAGACTATACCCATAACCAACATACAAAGAGATGATTGAGGAAAAAAATAAGAACAAAACAAAAGAGAGATTATATGATATTGTTTTGCAGCATAGAGATAAAGTTTTGTTTTGTTTTGTTGTTGAGTCAGCATTGCAATGAAATATTTGAATGATTTCATTGTCAATAAAATAAAACTATGTTCATCAATACAGCCTAAATCTTAAATTTTAAAACTAATCCTCTTTAAGCATAGATCAATTAATTTAAAATTACAGGGCAAAAGCTAAAAGTTTCCATGACTAATGAACATTTAAATAAAATAACACAAATACCATGTTTACTGGCAAGTATTGGAGAATATTCAAATTATTTCACTGATATAATACAAGAAAATAACTTTTTTCTTACTTAAAACTTATTTTTTTTTAAAAAAGCATTTATATTTTTATCAATAAACGTATAATCGTAAAAACTGCCAAGTATGTATTACATCTTAAAACATTATGCAAGCACAATATTCCTGTTTTATAATAATTTTCACATATATTTAGCTTAAAGTTAGCTTAAAAATGCAACCAGATTTAACAATTGCATATTAGAGATCAATCTCGGATAAGTTTTTTGTGAACATTTAAATATATTTTTTTTTTTAACTTTGTACTTTAATTTTAAGCATAAAACTTATTTAAATATACAAAAATAATTGATAATATCAGTAAAAAAGCTCTTTAATTCCAAAATTAAATGGTAAAAGAAAGAAAATATCGTTGCGATTAAGCTTAAACACACTTAAAATAAAAATTTTAAAAGAGCCAAATTTTTCATTTCTATTCAGAAACAAAACATTCGTAACGAACATTCGTTCATCGTAAAAGATGTCGTTTACAAGCGATATATTAATTTGTTTACACGAGATATATGTTTACGAAATGAATATGTTTATAAAAGATATATGAAACTGCATACTTACTTTTCTTTGTAAATGTTTTATTTTTATTTTTCTCGTGTCACATCTTCATAAGACCATGACCATGCCGCCGCGTTCTTTGAAATTCCAAATAATCACAGCGTTGCCAAACGATGAATTGCAAGATACAAAATGTTTTCGATATTCCCAGCGCCACCTAGGGTAAGGATTACCAGCAGAAATATTGCAAATGTTCTTGCGGTTCCATGGCGTGGTGGGCCAGCGCATGGTCGATCGGTGGAGGTCAATCAGAATTTTATCTGATGGTTTTAAACAGCAAAGTTGACTGCAGTTGTCCAGCAGTGGTCATGCAGTGGTAGGCCAATAGCCATCACTTCCCCATCATTGCCAGCACCTATCTTGCTGCTGGCCAGCATTTTTCTCTTTGCTGGGTGCTTGCAATGTTCTTGGAAGGGCTATTGCGAGACGGCAACCCCCACCCAGAACCATTCCGGAGTTAAAAACTGCTCTGGTGAAAGAGTGAGAGAGTCTTCCACAATCAATCTTTAACTCTCTTATTAACAGCATGCATACTCGTTGTGCATTCTGTCTATCTGTCAGAGGTGACTACACACCATACTAGAGGCGACCACACACCATACAAGTCTCAGTCTTGCTTGAATTGTCATCTTTCATCACGAATTTCAGTCCACATTGGACTGTTCGCAATAACTCTTGCCAATGAATGGCACTTTAATTTTTGCTTTGCACATATTATTATCATACTATAAGTTGTATCCATACCAATTTTCATTTATTTTTATCCAGTATTTCTCGAGATATTTGGGAAAATGCCTTTCATCTCTTGATTTTGTCCACCAATGTAGTATGTGTTTTCAATTACTGTAATGATTTTATTTTGTTTCAAAATTTGGTTTAAAAAATTTATAAAAAACTTTCTTGAGAATATATTTTTTATTCACGGATTATAACTTATGTCAAAAAATGATGAAATATTACGATGCTGCTGTTTGCATTTAATCTGGGGTATTAGAAACTTTTAAAATGTCTAAAGTTTCTTTTCTAGGGTTTACTTTTATATAAATAATATAAAGTCTTGGATAAATAGATTTCAGAAAACCTCGTCAATTTGTTAGCAACATTTATTTGTTGGAATTTACAAATGTAAAATATTTAGCCAAAAAATAACAATTGGACCCAAAATAGTTAGTTTAATTATACAGAATTACTTATAAAATTGTGTTTACTATAAATCGAGCGAATTCGATGAGTCTGAATTATTGATATTTAGATGGAGTTTCAATACAAACATTTAAAGAAATTTATTTTTCTGTGTTTTCTGTGAGATTTTCATAATTAATTTTTTTCATTTTATTTAAATTATATTTATTACCAGTTACTTTTTAAGCATTTGTTCATTTATACCATAGGTTCCCAACGGGGGCGGTACCGCCCCCCAGTGGGCGCTGGGGCCTTCCAGGGGGGCGGTAGCGTGTCTGGAGAAAAATGGGGGGCGTTAGGACCGTCAAGGGGGGCGGTCATGACTTACTTGCCTATATGGGAATTGTATAATGAAAATATTTAATCTCCTCTGCATTGCCCAGTCCGTAACGAAAACCTTAACTGCACCTTTAAATTAAAATCTATGCAAGCGAAGCTAGATCTGAGTTTAAATTTATTTTACTAGTATTATAAAAAAATCGAAGTGGAAGATGAAAAAGGGTTAAAATCGCAGAGAACAAAATTTTATTATATCAAGCTAAAAACATTGTAGCTGCAGTTTTTTCACGAATGTCAAATTATCACAGCGGAACACGAAAAATCACTATGATTCACATTAAAAATCATTATGAATTCAAAAATTGTAGAGTACAAAATTCGCGATAATTTGTTCTCTGAACGTTTTAAGCAGAATTTTTTTTTGTTAACTTGTATTTCAAAAAATTCTGAAATATGACTACATATGTTTGAATAGAGATTTTTAAATGAACCCGTGATTTGAATCAATTCAAGAAATTTGTTTTTTCTTAGTGAAAGTGATAAAAAATCATTATATCTATAAAATTGTTCAAATTTAAATTTATTTAAACTTAAATAGGGAATAAATTATTTCAAGATATCTTAATCAAAGAAAAAATAGCAGCAGTACAATATTGAGTATTTGAAATATGGATCTACGTACTCTCCTACAAATTACTCGTTGCCTACGTGCTTAATTTGTCAAGAATTTTTTTTAATGAAGCAATGAAGATTTCAAGGCTACAAAAGCATTTGAATAAATGCGTGCTGATAGAAAAGGAGAGCTGCAGAGTCTCCGGCTTTTAGTAAACCACTATTATCTTCTTGAAAATATGGTTATTTTAAATTCCCCAAATGTTAAAATTAAACAAAGAAACATTTTCTAAATTAAAATTTTGGTATCGAAAAAGCCGAGCAGACTTGGCAGCTCTGGAAATAATAAGTGCTATTTTTCAAAGACTAGAAAAGAAAAATTTAGAACTGTCAACTATATCAAATCTTTTCTGTCGTCTTCTAAACAAAATGACGGAATACGAGTCTCATATAATAGCATATTGTTAATCGCAAAAGTATGAAAACCGCATACAAACAGCGATAAATTAATCTTGCCGGCAGTCAGAGAGATAATAAAAATGTTCTTCATCATAAGAAACCACCAGATATCATCAGAAAAAATACTGAGTAACAATTCGGTACAAAGAAGAATAGATGGCTAAAGGCATTGAAATATCATCATGACCTGCAAATTTTCCTTTTAACTCTATCGATCAGCGTTACCAAATAACAAAAGATCATTAAAAAAATGTCAAGAGTTAAAAAGGTGCTAAAAATTTGGAAACTAATATGAAGAGAGAATCGATATTTAATACCATGAAATTAGTCCAAGAGAAATTCCTTTTCATAATATCTTGCTACTGATGTTGCTCCAACAACGACGGGACATCATCAGGGTTTCATTAACACATTTGGAACAAGCAGTACTAAATGTACTCTCTGTACATTCTGTTACACATCATCAGTATTTGGTTTCAAAATTGTTGAATGAACACCTGTATACGTCGCTTTTTTACAATATTAGAGTAGTCAATATGAGTGAAAATTATTTGAAAGCAAAGTGAAACAATTGTTTCACTTTGTAGTGCAGTTGCCACTATCACTTTGCGTCAGACTTGCAAATGATTACAATTGTTTGCAGCTGCACACAGAAGTTCGTTGTCTTTGAAAAGGTATTTGCCTGAATAGTTTTTCAACAGTGTTGAATTCAGACACTTTTCTCCGGGAGGGATTTCAGTGGCTCCGGGGGGGAGGAGAAATTATGGAGTTCCGGGGAGAGGGGGGAAATTGTACTTTTTGACCATTGAAAAAGCAAAATTTCAAATTTTCCGGGGGGGGGGCATTTCATTGCTCCGAGGGGAGATGTCCCCCAGGCCACCCCCTGGATTCAACACTGGTTTTTCAATATATTTGATTCAGTAATATACTTGATTGAAAACAAAGATGTAAAAATATACCAAAACCTGATTACATTAAAAAGATGACATCGATTGTTTGACAGATCTGTTTAGAATCTTTAATTAAATCAATTTAAACATTCTAAATATTTTTAATATGGCATCAGATGATTCCAAGATGATGAGTTGAATTTAATTAAAACCAAAAGCCTCATAGTTGCTTCTGTGGGTAAACCTTTTTGTTCAAACGAGATCTAAGTAAATGAGAATGCATCCACTTTGCCACATTATTAGCAGTTTATGAAAACAGGAATATATACTTCACAAATGCAAATACAGCAGTATCATCATACTTAGACAAGGAAATCGTGGAACTCACAGCAAACGAGAACTAAAAGTAAAATTCAAAAATGGATTCTAAGATTTCTAACTTAATAAAAAGAATATTGCCCAGTTAAGCTGATGGCATTGAGCTCACAGGCTACGCATACTAATTGAACATCACAGACTTATATTTTCAAGGGTAAATTCCGTTCGAAAAAAAATTAAGAAGGGGAAACAGCTCTCTCCTTTCCCCTTTTTTATACTTAATCATTGACCCTACTAGACTATCAAGGACATGCTTTATCATATAAAAATTCTACATCCAAAATTCAGAGCAAATCGGATAATTCTTAATAAAAACACATTTAGCATTTACATAACTTAACAGGAGTTATCCCCCTCTTTTATACTTAACCATTAAACTTCCAAAGCTATTCAGAGATTTCAACGAAATCTGACAATTCTGCTTAAAAAACCCATTTATATAAATTAAGGGGAGGGGCATTAGAACCCCCGTTCCCCCTATTTATACTTATTCAATGAACACCTAATAACACGGAATCGCCTCATCAGAATGATCCTATATCTGAATTTTGAACGAAAACTTAATTCTGCATGAAAAACCCATTTATATCAATTAAAGGGAGGGGCATGAGCCCCCCGTTCCCCCACTTATACATATAGAATGAACTCCAAAAACTAATCAGGGAAGCGATTTGTCAGGATATAACTATATACAAAATTTCAAGTGGATCGGACATTTTTATCATGAGTTATCGCGTTACGCACGAACGAACATACATACAGAACGGGCGGGCACATAAGCTCTCAGGCTATGATAGCCTTTGAGCTAAAAAACCAATACAGTTCTCTAACCTAGGTTTTGAGCGAGATTACATAAAGTTTTAATTGCTTATCCTTCATCAGATTTGCTGAGAGTTGGTTCCGTGCAGTAGCTAATTTACCGTATAAGAAAGGGAACAGACATCTTTAAACCTGACAATTTGTGACTGATGTTAAAGAAATTAGAATCCGACATGAACAAATTATTAAAATTCCATCAGCCTCAACCATTCCGACATTTTTTTTAAAAAACTCTTATTGGTTATTTTTCAGTTTTTAATAAACAATTTTTTACTATATTTGGATGGTTGTTTTAATTAATTTATATTTTGTGATTCTTAATATATAGATAGACAGAAAAAATGTAGATAATATGCAACAATATTTTAACATTTTGTATAATTAATTATTATGGAAGAGGGGGGCGATGGCATTTTTTTCGCTTGTGAAGGGGGCGGTGGTCCAGAAAAGGTTGGGAACCTATGATTTATACCTTCAAGCTCTTAAATTTTATGACACTTAAATTTATTAAGATACGTGTGATTATCTTCTACAATCGATTGTGTTTTTAAATAAAAAATAATAATGACGTCTCACCACTAATCTAGCAAATATTAATTTATGATAAAATATCTTTTACCATCGATTTTCCAGTACACTTCATATAATGAATCTGTAGCTAAATGTATAGTTATGCATTTAATATTAATATATCGGTAAATTGGTTCATTTTGTAATAGTTTATATTTTCAATATTTTTTTAATGAAGGGAATTAAGTTCATGTTGTTTTTTGAAGATAAATAAAGTTTGTTCCACAAATTTTCTTAGATTCAGTCAAGTAGCAAAAAAAATAATAATAATATATAAATAAATAATAAATAAATAAATAAATAAAATAAATAAATATAAATAAATAAAAAATGGCGATGACGAAACTTATATTTACACATTACAACGAATGTATACATTATGTTTGCGAATTAGCTTTTAATCATTGATCACAAAATTAAATGTATCAGTTTGTAGTTTAAAAAAATTCCTATTTGCGCTGCTCTTGAGCAAATTTAAACATTTACTTGGAAGTGAAGGAAAAACGATTAGAATGAAAAGGAAGATTCAAGAGCATCAATAGTTAAAACATAAATAATATAGAGTCTTTGTACGAAAATTATAAGGCGTACAGAAAATAACGCTTTTTTCTTAAGAATTAAAATTCGTATAAAGTAAAAGTGTCAAGAAGACCCATCAACAAAGCATTTGAAGCATACTAAAACTAATATTTAATAGTTCAATAAAAATATGAATGTAAGTAAGACAATCGACTGATCTTTTAGAAAATAGTTAACAAAATTATTTCTGGGTAATGCAATTAGCATTTTACCTGACTTTATAAATTTTCAATCACAGAAGAATAATCTATACTTTTTCCATACATTTAGTAATTTCTTGTGAAAGTATTTATAATAGAAACTAACAATTAAGAATTCTATTCTTTAATAAAAGTTTTTTCTTTAAAATTTAAAAGTTAATTGTTTAGATTGACTGACAATATTACAGTAAAAAATACTCCTGTAAAGATACACGATGGTCATAAGTAAATTGACAGTATTCATAATTTTCTGTAAAACGTTTTAATTGATATAATGACACAAAATTCAAGCTCAATATGGCAACACGTAAAAAAACTAGAACGTTATATCAAAACAGACAACGTTCCTTATCTGTAATGCCACTTTTTGAATCTCTCCAAAAGTAGCAGAAGAATAAGTTTTTTAAATTCAAGTATTCTGTTACACATTTTGGCAGAGTGCCATCTTTTTGGGGGCTTTTAAACACAATTTGTTAATTTTAGATTATATCTTATTGAAATATATGAGCAATGATGTTTCGCCTTTAGTTGAGCATGTGGAACGTGTTATTTTCTGTTACCTGAAAAAACGCTTCAACCACGCTCCGTGCTGCAAAATTGCATAAAGCTAACGACATTTGTCAGTTAATGGATTATAAGCTACAATTTCGAAGATAGAGAAAACACGTTTTTTTGTTTCAGTCCAAGAATATTACTGCAACTTCCAATGCTCGTTATTTAAATGAAAATCTGGATATCTCTTAGAGTACCGAATGAAAATAAGCCGTGTAGAAGAATTTTTTTTACCCAAATCATGACAAGCGATTGAATCTTTTTCTCATATTTTCTTGCCAGAATGAAGGTATGTGATACGCGACCGCGAAAAAACCTTATGACTAACGAAACACTTTTTTAACTGAATAGAAACGTATCTATCATGGAACAACATAATTTCTTTAACAAGTCACAAAATGCATTCTTTTACGTACATCTAAAATATGTATTTGGTGTGTTTTCAATTCACAGATCCACATATTCGTATTAACATAGATCCACTCTTCTGTGAGTACATTGAACAAAATGGACCGGTAACCTGTTATGATTTTCGTAAAAGATAAAACTCTTCTATACATTTCTACGAGAGTACAGCAGAGGAAATTCACAACAGGAAAAGTTAAAAGCCACTACTTTCCAACTGCATGATTACTCGGTCCGCTGATCTTACCACATGCAACTTCTGTTTATGGTTTTACATAAGTTCTATCATGGAGTTGTCCAGGGCATGTGTATGTTAAAACATAACATATCAAAAAGTGCATGTCACATTCTTGCAAACACCTTATTTTAGTTGTTACAAATGAAGTGTACAGAATGCAGTGTTTAATAGACACTGAATCTAATCCGAATGTTCCAAATAAAAGGAATTTTTTTCAGTATTTATTGCGAATTTTTAAAACTCTATTTTCTATTACACAACGTCACACATTATAAGTGTACCATTTAGAATTTTTCATTTTGTATCATTCGTTTATATTTTTGTATTTATTTTATTAAAAATTTTTAGTCACATATTACTTAGCGGTTACTTTTAGAAGTAATATATTTTCTGTAGAATCGTTTTTTACCGTGCTGTTTAATTTTCCCGCAAACTTTTGTGGTATTTACTGAATTAGATTCTTACAGTATATTTTAAGTACCGTCAGTTTCATGAAGGCAAACTTGTATTTTAAATCTTATATATTTTGAATTACATTGTTCAAAATTGGGAACTGTTCCATATCCTTTAGAATGTAAAATGTATTATTTACATTACAATAAAAAAGTCATTAAAAAATTTCCGTCTGTGATAATGAATTCCCCACCCGCTTTGAATATAAAGTAAGGTGGCGTACCATGTCAAAAATATTTTTACTTTCACTACCTGAATTACTTTTATATCCTTTCACTGTCGGAAAAAAATATTCTAGCATATACTAATATTACTACTTGATATTTTGGAAAATGAGAAAAAAACAGCTAACATGAATTGTTTAAAAATGTTAAATTGCATGCGTGCATGGAAAAAAGCAATATTAATGTTATTAAAAATATTTGTTTAATAATTTGCAAAAAGATGAAATGCATTACAAAAGATAGCGTAGAAATAGTTTTAATTGATTGTACTATATTTATTTAGTCAAAAATACATGATGTCTCATTTGAATCATTAACCATGCTTTCCATCATAATTTAACAAAAATTAAGGTAGGTTATTAATATTTTTAGTATATCAAAATTCTTTTATTAGAAATGTTGCAACACCATGAAAATTTTGGAAGTATCCATTATCTGTCTTAAGAGAGAGAGAGAGAGAATGAGAGAGTGGGAAAGGAGACGCAGCATTCTTAAGAATGTTCACTTACATGAGTGCTACGTTTTGAATTAGAACTTTTATTGGGCCTTAATACAAGAGTACTTAATACAAGAATACTTAATACAAGAGTACGTTGCACATAGGGTTATAAAAGTATTTACAGAAGACATCGTCGCTATTGTCAAATTTAAATGTTGGATTCCCGTTTTAAATTCAACACAAAGTAAGATTTGGAACACTCTTTTCATGTATTAACATTATCTTTCTTTAGCAAGCACTACATTTCTACAAATTTCTAAGTAGTTCGCCTGAATGACCTTGTGTATCTCATTTGTAATCTAGCCAAACAAAGTGTTTTTAACAGAAAGATACTTCTTGAAATTTCCATTTAAATACACAGCATGAATATTTCTAATATATTAAACATGGCCACTGATCACAATGGTCGTTGTGATTAAATTATTTTCAGATTTACTTAAAACACTAGATTTAACTACTTAATACTATTTAATATTACATCATAATAATTAGAAGACATTTTTATGTAATATAATGTCTATAAGTTCAATAATAATAGTTTTAATGCATGTAACAAAAGTTTTGCTGTGACTTTTAACTTTCTAATTTTAATATTTTTGCCAAATTAATTGACATATAAATTATTTTAGAATTTAAAAATTATGTTTCTTAAAACAAAAATCGAAAATATATATACAGTGCAGCTGTTTAGAAAATCACCATATTTTTCAAATTCAAGTTAAAAATACTTCAAAATGATTTTCGATATTTCTAGTTTTGAAGATAAAAGAAGAAATAGCTTTTAATAGTTTCTCAGATTTTTCCCATTCCTTAAATGATGCATAAAATACATTCCAATATTTTTATTATTTTCTTTTCGCCACATTAGCCAAATGATTTGAACTCCGATTTTCCTTAAGTACTTTTCGTCATTTTATACAGTAGAAAAGTATTCTTTCAAAGAAAGGATTTTTCTTTTCTAGATTTCCATTTTTGTGATTTTGAAATTCATTCCTAAATGTTATTTTTGTATGCAAGAGAAAAATATGCGGCGTAATAAAAGTTAGATATCAGATATTAATTTCAGTTTGAAGTTAGAGAACATGTTAAGTAGAGAACAGAAAAAAAGCATATTTTCAAATTTTAAACATAAAAATAACACAGAAAATATAAAAAAAAGAAATGTTGACAAATTCCTTTTTTATGAAGTGCTATATTTAAATGGGATAAAATTTAATTTTAATTTAATTTTTTAAAGCTTTATGAAAAATTTAATTGCTTTACTAATTTTTTAAAACTAAAACTATAAATATACCGATCCTATACAAGTCTAACTAAATAAGACATGGCAATAGAATCGTATTAGTGTTGAAACTAAAACAGAGAATACATAAAAAAGGTCATTTAAAGAAATGTTATTTTGTGCAAGATTAATCGGAATCTGTTGTACATCATATAAACAAGTAATTAAACTTTTTGAGTAAAATGTACATTAAGGTAAGAGGATATCTTTTTTCAAACGATAATTCTTAAATCATGTCATTTTTATAAATTTGTAATAGTTGAATAAGATAACCTGAAAATGTATTCATATTTTCTTAATCAGCAATTTGTGTTTGGTTTGTGCGGAGCAAAGCCTTTCTGATGACCCCGAAATCAAATTTCAGAGACGGACGCTCCGATGAGAGTTCGGTCTCCTTAAGGCCCTTAGGCTCAGTTCAGAAAGCAATATTCTTACTTTAATTTGAATTCTTGGAAAAGTCTTTTGAATAGGATTGTTTGCGGTTCCTTCATAAAAGAATGAAGAATTTTAACAAAAGAATCGGGAGATTAGCAATTTACCCTACTCGACAGAAATATTTTATTTTGCCGGACAACAGTCCCTTTCCTACAAAACTCATTAAGATCAAAAACGCCGCGTCGCCACAATAAACGAGCCGACACCGAAATTTAAGAAGTGGTCAAATGTTTTTGGGCTTTTAAGGTGATCTGAGGATATATATTTCCCTGTAGTATTTGTAACAAGATGGTTATTACTGTTATGACATCAGACGTCATACATGGAAGCAAGCGTAAAGAGTTAAGCACGAGAGCGCTGTTCTCTGTGAAAAATGCTGCGAAGGATGGTTCTCGGACAGTTTCGATAGGGTGTATGTTAGTAATATGAAGCTACGACTGGGAAATTGTGGCGTCCGGTCTTCATTTACTCAGCAACAACAGATGGAAACACTGTATTGTATAAAAAAAGAGTGATTTACTTTTTATCAGGATAACGTCTTCTGCATTCATATCAGAAATTAAAAAATAAATGATAGAAAATTTTCATAAGCTGTATAGGTCTACTTGTAATTCTATCACACTAAGCCCATATATTTAATAGCACATTCTAACCGAAAAAAACCATGAATATGAATTTTAATATGTGCTTTAAATATTACTCACCTGGTCAGTGAAAAAGAATATGTAAGATAATCAAACATGTATTACATGCTGGAATATTAACGGAATACATATAAATCAATGTATTACATTAATATTATAGTTAAACGCATTACATTAATGTGACCAAAGGTCATTTTTTTTAAAAAAGTATCCAGATATCTTTTAGAACTCACCGAAAAGTTCCAAGTAACTTTTTAAAATTATTCAAGATCATGAAAACGAAATCCCCAATTTAAATTGTTTAGATCGATTTCATGAAATATTACAATGTATTAAGTAATCAAATAATTCTTTATGTACATATTTATCTGAAGAATTATTATTATCAATTGCATGAACTTAACTTCCCGCTACACAGGTCTTTTGATTAGTTCATTTAGAAACACAATAATTTGTAGAAGATGAATAAATATTAAGTCTTGAACTGAAGAATACAATATAATTTTCCATCTTTATTTATCGCGACACAAAACCCCAAAGAAAAACGAGTATATACACTTTCCTAACAAAAAAAAATCACTTTTACATATCTATATCTCATACTACAATTTTCGGTTTTTATTTTAAACTCCTCGAAAGTTCCAGAAAATCATTCATCCCTTCTGTAGTTGCCACTTTTTTCCGAAATCCGAAGAAACTTGAATTTAGCACAATATTCTGTCCGTGACAGTTCACGCAAAGCCATGGGGTCAGTCCTTGGCAATAAAGTTGGTCCTCAGCCGAGCATGTTCATAACAGAGTCAATTCAGGGCAATAGAGCTTGTCCGCAAAGCTCCTTGACTCTTACAATTCCCCCTAAAGGAGCTCATTAGTGGCTTTTGACACAATGAAGCTTTAAAATACATACACAAACAAAAAAAAAGTATTAGCAAAGATGAGAGCAATGTGAATCTTCCCATTTCTTTTAAATGAAATATATACAAATACCACAATATATACACTAAATATAAGCATGAACAACAGAAACACCAAAATACATCAAAATTTAAAACATCATACAATTACCTTTTTTTTTTTTTTACTTTCAGAACGTCACAAGTAGTTTTTGCAGTAATATTTTTAACTGGTACGGCTTCAGCCCACCGAGTACACAAGCCGACGGCACTTATCACAAACTTATGACCTCTACGAGAAGGCGGTTCCAAAGGACCAATGCAGTCCACACTCCACACCCCGAAAGCGTTTTCAGGTCGAACCAAGGGGCGTATAGGTATCCTATCTCTATATGTGACAGTTCTTCTTAATTGACACTGTTTGCAACTTGTACAGAACCTTTTAACATCTTGTTTCAATCCAGGCCGATAAAAGGAATACTTTATTCTCTGTTTTGTTTTCTGTTCTCCCAAATGACCCGCCAAAGGAATTTCGTGAGCAACAGATAAAATATACTGTCTCTTACACTGAGGTAACACCACCTGCTTCCCATTTTCACCACAGACATCTTCAGAATGCATAAGAATACCTTCCTCTATAAAATAAGCACTTTTACTATTTTCAGCCATTTCCCAAATAATTCTTAAAGTATCATCAGCTTTTTGTAGTTTTATAAAAGATTCTTCTGTTTCCTTCTCACTCAAATAAAGTTCATCATTTTCAAGATCAGAATTCAACTTTTCAACCTTTCCATGCTCATTGTACATTTCTAACTCATTTCCACCCTCCAAATCAACATCACCAGTGAGATCAGAGACATTCTCAACCTTCGTATATAATATAACCTTATGGTTTAATGCTTCATAAGCAGTTGGACATATAAGCATCTCATTCACCAATTTCTTGGGAACGGCACAAGTTACCATTACATTTCCATGAATTTTATCGTCAATTCTCATCGGTATTATTTTTAATGGAGCGACTTCACTCTCTCCGAATGCTGAAGTTATCTCAATCTTTCCCTCTCCTTCAACTGATACATCCTTAACTAAGTCTGCCCGTATCACCGAGATCTGTGTACCAGAATCATAGATACCGTCCAATACATTACTTCCACATCTAATCCTAACCACTTCCAATTCATTAAATTTTCCTTCTCTTTTCACGCAGGACGAAACAGGTATTGTTATTCTTGCAGTTAATATCGATGACTGCTCTTCTCCAACTTTCTCATTCGATTGCACAGAGTTCGTTTGTGGTCTTTGTACACCTTTAGTACCACGTTGATTTGGGCAAAATGAAGCTTTGTGACCCTCTTGTCCACACGAATAACAAGTAATTTTATTAAGTATCCGTGTCCTTGGTTTATAAGTACCAACTCTTGACTCATATCTGCGATCCGATGCGAAACCAGGATTTCTATCATCAGTGTGTTTAGAATAAAATGAAAAATTACTCTTCTCTTCGGAAAATCTATCTTTCTTAACTAACTTCCTAAAATCTTGTCGCACACTTTCATATAAGTCAAGTTTCTCAGCCAAATCAGCAGGAGATACTATTTTAGGCCATTCATCCACAAAATGATCTCGAATCTCATCAGGCACTCTTCTTTTTAATTGATCGGTTACAATCAAATCTTTTAAAGAATTGAAATCAACAATTTTAAGTCCATCAATCCATTCTTGAAAATAACCATTTAATTCAAATACAAATTCTCGCCATGTGCGTTCAGGGTTTCTTTGATATTCCATAAACTTTCTACGGAATCTCTCAGAACATAACTTAAACCGTCTCAGTAGAATCTCTTTAATATATTCATAATCTTCAAATTTGTCCTCTGCCTCACGTGCGAGAACCTGTATAATATCGGACGGCAGCAAAACCAACAAGTCCGATACCCAATGTTTTGGATCTACGCACATCCTCTTTGCTTGGCGTTCAAAAATAGATAAATACAAAACAATGTCGTCCTCCTTGACATTAAAATTTCGGCATAAGTTTCGCAAATTCAATTCCATAATTATAGGTTTTCATTTCCAATCCATCAATTCCTGCTTTTTCGCTATCTTTTCCTATCCTTAACTTTTCCAACTCAAACTCCCTCTCTTCTCTTTCCAACGCAATTTTTTCCATCTCCTTTCTTTTCGCCTCATTCTCTTTTCTCGTCTCTATAATAGTTTCCATCAATCCCTTCACAAACTCTACTTCATAGTTTTTACTCGCCATAATTAGTTGCTTTAAATCAGCTATTATTGCATCCGGTTCAGGGTGCTCTCCCAATTCTTCAGCCAAACACCGTAAATCTTCTTTACGAGCCTTACCCAAAAATGACATTGTTACTTTTTAAATAGTTTCTCAAGAGGGTAGTAACCTGTCCAACAAATTTGCGAAAACTCAATTTAATCGTAACTCGGAATAACTAATCCACCACTCTAATAACACCAGAAATAAATCACACTTTGTAACCATATCACACACATAAATTCAATACCGTTGTGAGCACCATAGCAATTTCAAAATTCAACACCTTCACATGTATCACGTCACAATACAACACTTCAACTAATACTACTTTATAAATCAATCCAAATTCATATTAAAACAAAAATATACACACCACATCAATGAACACTCATCATAATTTATAAATCCTTCAATTAACATATATACACAACCAATACTCAATTACTCTCCGAAATATACACAGCCCTACTTTCATAGCAAAACATCTCGTATATAAAACCAACAATAAAAAAAAAATCACAACCAAAATCAATTCAAAATATCCTCCATTCAGCCGGCACTAGAAAGCACCACTCCTATACTGCTACAATGCTACTACACCTTAGCACTGACGAACTACTTAGTTATATTCAAAACAAATTCCTTTCCTTAACGTCAAAATATGAAATAAAATCGCAAAAATCTTAATAAATTTATCATAGATATAATATAAATTCTTTTAATGGGAAGTCACATTAATAAAAAGCTCTCACCTTGCATATCCTTCCAGACTACGCCACTAAACTTCCCGCTACACAGGACTGTAGATTAGTTCATTTAGAAACACAATAATTTGTAGAAGATGAATAAATATTAAGTCCTGAACTGAAGAATACAATATAATTTTCCATCTTTATTTATCGCGACACAAAACCACAAAGAAAAACGAATATATTCACTTTCCTAACAAAAAAAATTACTATTACATATCTATATCTCATACTACAATTTACGGTTTCTATTTTAAACTCCTCGAAAGTTCCAGAAAATCATTCATCCCTTCTGCCGTTACCACTTTTTTTCGAAATCCAAAGAAACTTGAATTTAGCACAATATTCTGTCCGTGACAGTTCACGCAAAGCCATGGGGTCAGTCCTTGGCAATAAAGTTGGTCCTCAGCCGAGCATGTTCATGACAGAGTCAATTCAGGACAGTAGAGCTTGTCCGCAAAGCTCCTTGACTCTTACACATGACTACAAAGAAATAGCAAAAATCTTTTTTTGAATATTTTTTTCTGAAATATGTTTATAACACATATTTCTTTCGCGAATTTTTTTCCTTCGTCCTTTCTTTATCTATTTTAATGTAATTTTTGATATTTCGTTTACGATTCAATAATCTCGTTCGAAGGATATCTGAAGGTATTCTACCTGTATTACTTATTGTATGCTGTAAATAAATATTCAAATGCTTGTTTTAGTTGCGTTCAAATTGTTCCGTACTATAAATATAACAATCATTGTTTGTTTTATTAAAAAAATTAAATGCTAAAAGCATAATAAGACTTTCTAAAAACTACACAACATAAGGTTATGCACAACTGTATATAATACACAAGTACTATAAATAAGAATACCATTAAAGTTCAAAGAGATATCAAGCCTAAACTATATTAAATATTGTTCTTCTGTATAACTCTTTTTTATCTCACCGTAACTTAATTTGATACTAACAATAAATGCCGTGTGTATTTCCTTTCAAAAAACTGAATTCAGTAAAGTAATAACCTTTCATTTTTACTCTGCAACTAAAAAAAAAGAAAAAAATCTTCAATTTTTAAACATGTCGTTGTGTTTAGCGGGCATCAAAAGAAATATTAAGTGTCACAGGAGTCGCAAAAAATAGCGCAAATAGTATTAACACATTCACTGCCACTAAAAATTATATTTATGTTATTAATCATATTTTATTAGCTCCTTAACTCCTTCGCGACGAGAAACTTTTATGAAATTTTTAATGTTTTGTACACTGGTTTTTAAAAATAGAAATTTGTGCCCTATTAAATCGAGAAAAAGCTCCGATTAAATAAGGCAAATTTTACTGTAAAATTTTACTGGTGGCTCTAAACAAGGATTCTTATCCTTTTTGCGGCACGTATACGTGTCGCTTGTCCCCAAGGAGTTAATTGATGATTCAGACGCTTGACGCTCTAGAGCGTTGCCGGTCTATATAGAAGTGCTGGTCGGACACACTAGCGTATTAGTGGCAGCGAACGTGTTAATGCCGTTAATTGAAATTTAACTTTGTTGGTTCTCATCAATTTATATTTATCGCTTTTAATACTCTATTGAGCATTGCATTACCCAAGTATATCATTAAATGTAGTTACGGGCTTTTTATCTATAACGTTATTATTTTATTAGATAATTCGTGTCTGGCACGTGATATTGAAATATATCGCTAGGGAAGGAGGTGTCTTTAGATATCGTCATCATTTTTTATTCAATCATTTTTTTTATTGTAATTTGAACTGTGCATGACAATACTTAGATATAAATTTTTAGTTTGTTATTTATTTATGTACAAATGCAAAGTTACTGTTAAATTGTGAAATCCTTATAAGATTATAAAATTATTTAATTCCGAATTTTATAATACCCCAAAATTTATGTAACCCCATTAATATTCTTAAGTGATTTCATAGAAAATGTGAAAGAAAAATATCCACATGTTTTGTTATAATATAAATGTTTTGTTTTTACATAAATTCATAAACTCAAATTTATATTTTATTATTTTCTCTTGATCCGAATCAATCATGTTTTCGAAAGAAAAATTTATATTAATATCTGTATATAAACAAAAAAAATAATCAAATTGATCAATATGTTTTTTTCAAATATTTACAGAAATATCCCAACGAGGAGGGGGGGGCTGTGATAACGTATGATGTTGTATCTGGAGAGAGATCCAAGTTTACCAAACAATTACAAAGAGCCCCTAATTTAATCCCCCAATTTAGACTCATTGAGGTGAGACTTGATATATTTTGTACCACGTCTTTTAAAAGAGATTCTCATCAGAAACATTTAATGGAATTTTATATTTTTAACTTTGGCAGAAAACCGCTTAAAAATTGTCTTTTCTCATTTAAAAATATTTTTTTCGATTTCTCCGGTGAATATTCAATATTACAGTTACATTCTTACTTGCCCTTTAAGATATTAAAAGCTGATGGTGAACAACAAAAAGTATGTCACCCCTGATATTATGTATTTACAAACCACCCGTATTTTGAAGGGTCAACATCTCGGCTGATTTCCGATTATTTTTCTATAAAAATCATTATCAAAAATGCTTTTATACTTCTGCTAGAATAGGTTCCCCCAGCGTTCCTACACTGTAAAAAAAAAAGAGTCGATCTGCTAAAAAAATTTAGTGATCCTTGTAATTACTAAAAAAATTTTAGTAATCTTTCTCGGTTGCAAGGAATTTGTAAGAATTACTAGAAAAAAAGCTAGCAACGAATATAGTTAATATTTTTACATTTTAATAGATATTACTAAAACTCATTTGGTGTGGCCGTGATAGCCTAGTGGTCATAGCATCGAACTCCAGACTGAAAGAACCTGGGTTCGATGCTGGCCACCGCCAAATATGCACCGAATGTATGCAATGTAAGTACTTGTTAAATAAAGGGATTATGAAAATCCTTACGTAGCAGTTACCATGGATAATGATCCCTGACTTTCCGTCACCTTTAGAAACATGTCAAAATAGAGCAGGAAGCAATGTTTGCTGCTCCCATCTATTGCGGCTTTTCCGAAAATCTTCCGTTTCAGAAGTCTGTCTTTTTACCCACTGGATGCAGCTTGAAGGATGCTCCTGCGCTTCGGGCACAGGTAATGGTTACTAAAAATAATTTTGTAGTAAAATTTGCTTGGTCTATCTATTAGTAAAATTTGCTTGGTGGCTCATACTAAAAAGTTTTAAGTTAGTTATACAAAAAATTATTTTGTTCAGTTTACAAAAGAAATGTTTGTTTTACTTGCAAAAAAAAGTTTGTAATGGTTACTAAAAAATTCTGTGGAATACAAATTTAATAAGAAACTTACTGTAATTCGAAATTTGTGTATAACGGAAAGAAGCGGTTTTCTCGAAAACTCCATGACCTAGGGTAATCTCTATACTTTTCCCGCAAGGTTTAAGTTAACATCTAATATACTTCTAATTTTTGCATAATTTTAGTTCCAGGAGATTTGGAAACAGATGGGTAAGAAGGAACAGTTTTTTGCACTACATTTTCGACGATATCTCTAAAATGGATTCCAAAAAAATTTTAGTTTTGAGTTTAGTTTTATAAATATCGTCACACGATACCCTAGACGATATACAAAGAAAATATTTTTTTCCTTCAAGTTACTTAATTCCCCTCCCTACTAAATATCCCGATATATATTTAAAATGTTTTATAATATGAAAATATTGGAAAATAGGACTATTTTAACTTTTAATGTAAAGTTTCTGTAACAGATGAACGCACAGAAACAGGAGTGATCTTATAATAGTTTCTTTTTTACTTTTTAATAGCGGAACCCTAAAAATGAATGAAATATTGGTAATTTATTATATCAAAACATTATTCTATATTTAAACATTTATATGTATAAGGTAATTAAAACTGTTTTTTAAACTTATTTATGTTCCTATAAAAAAAACTTTTTTTTAAGAGTTACAATCTCCAGAAATTGAAAATATTCAAAGTTACTCCCTAACAATTGCTTTTTATATTGAAAATGTTGAAACTCTGAAAATCATTTGATCAATGTTCATTTGCTGAAAAAAATATGAAACATATCCTGGAGGCCTTTTTCTACAATACTGGCAATCCCAGATATTCACATTAGTTTTTCTCAATATTTTCCAATAATTTGAACTTCGATTTCCTTTAAAGTTTTTTTTGTCCTTTCAATACTTGACGATTCCTACTTTTTAAATTCAAAGATTTATGCTTCGATTTTATCAGTGAGTATTTTATTCAAGACTGTTTATTCAAAGAAGGAATATTTTATATCATATATGTTATTTAAAAATGTTCTCTGATTAATTTAAACTATTTCAGAAATATTAAGTTTTTGGAATTATTTATAATTTTTAAAGAGTTCACAAAATGGATTATTTGTTAATTTGGATTTTTTTTAATGTTTATGTTGAATAATAGATATTTAAAGAAATTAAACTTTTTTTTTTCACGAATCTGCGCTACGTTTTCATTGACGAAAAGTTTTATTTATTATTATTTACAAAGAAAATTATTATATTTATAATGTAATAATACAGGAAATTCGATTCATTAATAATATAGTAACTTGTTTTTAAGTAACATTATTGAAACATTAGAAAATGTAGCAAAGCAGCACGCCCGGTTAGATAATTTACAGGAGAATCTAGTCAACATAATCTTCTATCAATTTCTATATAGAGAAATATAGAGCAAAGAAATATGTATTTAGTTTTCTAAATTTGACATGACAAGTCAAATAAAATTAAAACTTAAGTAGTTTACACTGAGATTTTTTGCTCGTATGACAATCAATATTTATTCGATTTCTAAAGAAGATTTAAGAAAAGCACAAAAAGCACGTGTCATGTTTTTGGGCACCACTAGTTTAAAATAAAATTTAACACATTTATATTTGCAAAAAAACATATTTATTCTTTAGATATCAAATAGTAGTAGAAGAACTGCCAACTATGGAAATTATCTATAAAGAATCATAAGCAAAAATGTTAATAGAAATATTTTATACTGTCATTTTTATAGTAATATTACAGTTAGTTTATTAATGTAATGTAATTTTAGGATGCAGAAATAATTTTTATGCAAATTATTATGCATATCTCTTTGAATTCTGGGCCCGCGTATTATATAGACTGTAAAAAAAATCAAGAGGTTAGTAAAATTTTTTAGTAAATTTGTATTCAACAGAATTTTTTAGTAACCATTACAAATTTTTTTTGCAAGTGAAACAAACGTCTTTTTTGTAAACTTAACAAAAGAATTTATTGGATAACTAACTTAAAACTTTTTCGTATGAGCCACCAAGCAAATTTTAGTGATAGCTCCAAAATTAATTTTATATAGATTTCGTAAGAAATACTACCTATTGCAATCGCACCAGTTTATCTATCTATATATATATATTTATATATCTCACTTTTTTATGGACACAATAACTTCTATAATTCTTCACCAATCTCTACCAAACTGGTACATAAAATCAAAGGGATTAAAATCTTGGCTAAGTTCGTTAATGGGCAAAATCGGACCAAGGGGGTCGGAATAGGGGCGTTTTTGTGAAAACCGAAAAGACGCTATAACTTCTTAATTAAAGTAGATATAGAATCGGTTTAAAGTTTATATTACTTCTTAAAAATGGGCCAAAAGTATATGCATACCAGATTTTTGATAAATTTAGAAGTGGGCGAAAAAAACAGGGATTTTGAGAGAAAAAAATTCATTACTTCGTCAATTTTCAAGATATCAAGTCCAACTAAATTTTTTGTAAATGTTCTTAAAATTATCTAAAACTTTTGTATTTACAAGTTTTTGATAGAACCAACTTTTACCGATGAAAAAAATTAAAAACGAAAAGAAAAAGGGCGCTGAAAAAAGAGAAAAATCCATAACTCCGTCAATTTTTAAGATATCAAATCTGATTAAATTTATTTTACATCTTCTCAAAAATATCTACAACATTTTATATTGACAAGTTTTTTATAGGACCAATTCGTATAGCAAAAAGAAATTAAACAAAAATAAGAGTTGGTGAAAAAACCTCAAATTCAAACTGCTTATATTCTGACTCATTTTTAAATTCATTTTTGATTTTAAACGCATCCAAATGGTAGATCCTCTTATTTAGAAACTGTATAAAGTGACGCATTTGTCAATTTTCTGATAAAGACAGAATATATTTCAAAAAAGTTTATCAAAAAGGGTATTTTGAAGAGAATTTCCGAAAGTCATCAGGACTGAAAATTGAAGAGAATATCCAAATAAGAAATTGCGTTTTTTTCAGACTCGTTTTTAAATCAATTTTTGTTCTCAAACGCATCCGATTTACAGATCCTCTTATTTAGGAACTATATAATATTATGCATTGATCGTTTTTTTTTATAAAGACAGAGTATATTTTGAAAAAGCCTACCAAAAAGGGTATTTTGAACAGAATTTCCCGAAGTCTTCGTGATTTGAAAATTTAAGGAAGTTTTCACATAGCAAATTGCGTTTTTTATGACTCGTTTTAAAATCCATTTTCGCTCTCAAACGCATCCAATTTACAGATCCTCTTATTTAAGAACTATATACTGTGACGCACTGGCCAGTTTTTTGATAAAGATAAAATATGTTTTTTAAAATGCTGTCAAGCTTTTCGCACAAAATTTTCCTAAGCAATCATGATTAAAGAATTAAGGATGCATTCAAACAACAAATCGTTATTTTATGGCTCATTTTTAAATTTAATTTTTTTCTCAAATGCATTCAACTGACAGTTTTCTGTTATTTATGAACTGTATAATGTACTGTTTTGTTCGATTTTTTAATAAATTCAGAATCTATTTCAAAATATGTTGTCAAAATGGGCATTTGAGCTGAATTTTTCTGAAGATAATTCTGATAAAACCAGTTTTTGCAGAAAAATGAAATAAAATTTTTTTCATAAACGGCCAAATGAAGTTATTAAACTGGGTTTATCTCTAATCATATATTTTTTTTGTTGAAATGAGCACTCTTCGAAATCTACCTCCACCTATAGGCCCAACCGACAGGGATTTTATTTAATAACCAGTACGTGTGCCCGAAGGGCAGGAGCTTCCTTCGAGCTGCATCCAGTGGGTAAAAAGACAGACTTCTGAAGCGGAAGATTTTCGGAAAAACCCGCAATAGATGGCAGCACCAAACATTGCAACCTGCTCCAACAGGATTTTCATAATCCCTTTATTTAACGAGTACATACACTGCATACATTCGGTTCGTATTTGGTGGTGTCCAGCATCGAACCCGGGATCTTTCAGCCTGGAGTTCGGCGCTATGACCACTAAGCTATCACGGCCACACCAAGTGGGTTTTAGTAATAGCTATTAAATATATAAAACTATTAACTCTATTCGTTGCTAGCTTTTTTCCAGTAATTCTTACGGATTTTCTTGTAACCGAGTAAGATTACTCAAAAATTTTTAGTAATTGCATGGATCACTAAAACTTTTTTAGTAGATCGACCCTTTTTTACAGTGTATGTTGCCGCCAAAACCCGAAATTGGCTAATTCTAGAACTGGCCAGCAACGTTTAAGAATGACTGGCCAATTCGCTAACTGGCCATAAGTGATTGGCCAATTCGTGAAATAGAGGCACTCGGTTTAATCCTTTTTAACACAGTTGAAAGTGTCTATGAATTCAAATAGTTTAGCTCTCTACTTGCAAGTGCTTTCACTCGAGTAACGGCGCGGGTTAACTTGTACTTGTTATTTTATTCGGTTTATCAATTAATTTGGGTACTGAAAGGGAATTGTGTACCATTTTTTATTAATTTTCTGGGATAAACAAAAATATTTCGTTTCAATATAATCAATGGGAATCGTTTTTACTGTGCATTTTAATGTTATACATTATCTTAGTTATCTTAGTTATCTTACAATTAAATTTGCACCTATGCATCATTAAGATGGACGGCAAAAATTCATCTATCACAGTGTATGAAATATAACAATTCCAGATTTTTTACAGAAAACCTGAAAATTATTTCATTACAAAGAAGAGATTGGTGAAAGAGTTTTATAGTGCCTTTTTATAATGTTACACTATTTCAAATATAATGAAATTCATATGATTCACTCATGTGGGAAGCACTTTTTTGTAAAGTATATTGATTAAGTAGCCATTATAGTTCGTTTTATGATACGCCAAAAAGAATTCGGATAAAAATTATGATATTACCAAAAAATCATTTTTAGGGTTTTTTAATGATGTTACACTTTTTGAAATATAATGCAATTTAAAAGCCTCGCTTGTGTGGGAAGCAATCTATGTGTTTAAAGGTATTGATTAAGTAGCCAATATAGATCGTTTATAGGGATGCCAAAAATAATTCCGATAAAGAATTATGATAAATTTCAAACATAATGAATTTCTTATCCCTTACTTATGCAGGAAGCAAAACATTTTTTGTAGAGTATTTATTAAGTAGCCATTATAGTTCGTTTGTAGAGACACCAAAAGGAAGTCCTGTAAAGAATTGTGATATATGCGAAAAAATCTTTTATATCGTATTTTAAAGATGTTACACTATTTCAAACAAAATGCACATGTAGGATGCATTTTTTTAAAGTATTGATTAAATAGTGATTGTAGTTCGTTTGTAGTAACGCCAAAAAACATTCCAATGAAGAATTACAATATATTTAAAACATACGAAATTTATATGCCTTACTAATGTGGGAAATAATGCGTTTTTGTAGAGTATTGATTACATAGAAAATATTATTGCTATGTAGAGACAAAAAAGGAATTACGATAAAGAATTATGATGAATACAACAAATCTTTCATAGATTATTTTAATGATGTTACACTATTTCAACATAATGCACATGTGGGATGAAAATTTTTTGTAGAATATTGTATAAGTAGCCATTTTAAAGTAAGTTTATAAGAACGGCAAAAAAATTCCAATAAAGAATAATGATGCATGCCAAAATACATTTTATAGGGTATTTTAATGATGTTGCATTTTTTTTTTTAACATAATGCAATTTACAAGTCTCAATGATGTGGGAAGCAATATATATTTTGTAGAGTATTAATTATGTAGCGATTTTAGTTCCTTTATAACAATGCCAAAAATAATTTTGATAAAGATTTGTGATATATTTCTAATATAATGAAATGTACAGTACATGCCTTACTCATGTGGAAAGAAATACGTTTTTGTAGAGTATTGATTAAGTAGCCATTATAGTTCGTTTATAGGGATCCAAAAAAGTATTTTGATATAGAATTACGATTTATGCAAGAAAACCTTTCATAGAGCATTTTAATGATATTACACGATTTCGAACATAATGCACATGTGTGATGCTTTTTTTCTAAGGTATTGATTAAATAGCCATTAAAGTTCGTTTATAGGAACGCCATAAAGAATTCCGATGTAGAATCATAATGTATGCCAAAAATCTGTTGGGTTATTTTAATGATGTCACATTATTTTAAGCATAATTCAATTCACAGGCTCATGCTTGTGGGAAACAATATGTGTTTTGTTGTGTATTTATTAAGTAGCCACTATAGTTGTGAGGGAGTGACCTTTGTAATAAAGGCACTCTAGCATTTTTGAGATCGTGACGTCAATGATTTAACATGTGTAAGCGTGAAAGCGACATCTATCCTCTCTTTTACTTTAACTTTCTGGAATGTGTGTATCTTTCGAATTCTACAGTTATGTCGCGGTTAGTAGTAATATGTAAATTTGTAGTATCTCAGTTTGCAGCAAAGCTTGGTATTTGAGCAGTGTGTCTCTAGCGGCGATTGCCCGCTGGTGTCTAGCAGAGTGTGTCTCTGGCGGCATTAGCCCGCTAGTGCCGTCTAGCAGTGTGTCTCTAGCGGCATAGCCAGCTAGTGGCGTCTAGCAGTGTGAGTCTAGCGAAGTGTGTCTAGCGATATTAGCCAGCTAGGAGTGTGTCTAGCGGCATTGGACAGCTAGTAGTATATCTAGAGCAAGCGATATCAAGTATTAGCGAGCCTCCAGTGGGTTGACAAGGAGTTTTGGAATTCGACTCGAGAAGTTGGCTGGTGGTAAGCAGTTAATAGTAATTACGTTGCCTAGTTCAAAGTTAATAAAGAAATATATACAGCCACGGGCTGTCTAATAAGATTTTATCTAGCAGCTTAGCGGAAAGATAGCTGAGAAGTAATCTGAAATGCCCCGATTGAGCTAGTTCAGGAGCTGTGAGTATGAGTTTAATCTTTTAGTAGCGTTCTCAGTTGTTAAAATTACAGACTTGCTCCACTCCCCACGAGCCCTTATCATTTTTAAATAAACTGTTTTTATCTTATGTTCTGAGTTATGTCTGCATTCAACAGTCAGTACGAGCACCCAATCGTTACAAATGGCGCCCAATGTGTGTTTACCGTTACAAATGGTGCCTAACGAAGTGTTGGACATTGTAAGATTATGCCACGTGTTTATTTTACCGGTGAAGGTGACATTAATGAATTTTTAGTCAAACTAGATGATTATATTTCGTTCAATAATATACCTGAGAAAAATAGATATATAGTGCTTAAATGCTCTCTCAAGGGCGAAGCACTTTTGTGGTTAGAAAATATAGGAAAATTTTTGATTAATGATGAAGCTAAAAGATTTGAGCAGACTGTGATTGAGTTAAAGAAGGCATTTCCTCCCGTTAAAGATAAAAGTATTTTAAGAAAAGAATTCTATTGCAATAAGCAGAATATTTACGAATCAGCATCAAAGTTTTACCTATGTAAGCTTGAACTGAAAAATAAATCGGATTTAGATATCACATTTGAGGAATTATTGGACATAGTTCTTCCTCTCTTTAATGCGAATATACAGGACTATATTGAGATTAGAGCACCTAAGAACTTTTCAGAAATGCACCAAATATTATCGAAGTATGAGACTCGGCATAGCTCGGATCAACGGGATTCGCGTAGCCCTCGACAGAGTCCTGTCACGGGAAGTAATTTGAGAAATCAGGGGGAGCGTAATATTTTGAGACGGGGACAGCGATTTCCGGATAATAATTTGAGTAATGGAAATTATGGATTTGGTCGTAATGTGTCGAATACTGGTAATGGTAATAGGAATTGTGGTGGTGCTAATAATTTTAAAAGTAATGATAGATATATATATGGAAATAGGCAGAATAGTGATTTTGGTCGGTAAGGGGGAGTACGGGACAAGAATGTTTCTTCGCAAGTAAGGAGATTAACTTCGGATGAGAATTTCGAAGGTAGATTAATGCAAAAGAGATGTGTTCAGAGGTTGGAAAAGTCTTCTGTGAGTTTGAATAAAGTTACTATTAATCCGGTTGAGTTACCTGACGTGTTAATTGTGTTAGATAGTATTGTCGTTAAGAGTGTGTCTTCGATACAGGGGCAGATAAGTCGTTCATTTCTTTTTATTGTTGAAGAGGTCAAGTCTGGAGGTTCAGTCGGCGCAGTGAGTAGCTTGTGATAATAAGGGTTCAATAGATTTAGAAGTTGAAATTAGTTCGGTTAAGACATGTTGGGTGTTTTGTGTGTTAGATAGATTAACAGTGCATTGTATAGTTGGTGTGGATTATATGAAGGATAGAGGAATTAGTCTGGATTTCTTTAAAAATTTGTTGATCGTGAATAATGATGAGAATGTCAGTAAGAAAGATCCTGTTTCAGTGTCAGTTGATTTGGAGGAGTAGGGTTTAAGTCAAGTGAAGAAAGAGGAGTTTAATAAGTCTTTGGTCGATTTTGGTGACGTCTTTTCTGATAAACAGAGTTTAACGAATGAAATTCATATTGGTTTTGATGCACTCATTGCTAGTAAACCATTTCGTTATGATTTTACATCTAATATTTTTAAGTCTTTGTGTGAAATGTTGAAGATTGATCATTCTTTTACTGTTCCTTATCGTCCTCAGTCTAATATGGATGAACGTGTAAATCATACATTAATTCAAATGATTTCTTCTTATGTTGGTTCTCATCATGCAAATTGGGACCAGTTTCTTCAACATTTTGCGTACGCACTTCGTACGGCAGTTCACGAGTCGACGGGGAAAACGCCGGCTGAATTGTTTTTGGGTAGAAAACTCATTACTCCATTTCAAAGGCTAGATACGGTATCGGATGCGAAAAGCCAGTTTATGTGTCAGAACATTCAGAGGTTGGTTAAGGAAGCTCAAGTTCAGATGGGAAAAGCACAGGAAAAGGAAGCTCAGTGTTATAATATGTGTAGAAGGGAACTGGAAGTTAAAGTTGGAGATTTAGTGCTACTAGAAAAGCATTGGTTAAGTTCAAGTCGTCAAAAGAGGGTAGCTAAGTTTCGTCCAAAATTTGTGGGTCCGTTTGAAGTTTTGGAAGTTCGGAATAATAATTTGGTTGTTAATGTCAATGGTGAAAGAATGACAGTTAATTTGGATCAGGTTAAAATTTATAAGTTTACAGAAAATGGTAGTGAAGGTTCTCATGTGTCGAGCGGTGTTTCGCAATATTCCCGATCCAATGAGTGTCCAGAGTCCAGCACTTCTTCATCTAATTCTTTTCATCAATATTCAAAAAGAAAATCTGGGCAGACAGCTCCAAAAACTGTTATTGAAAGTAGAAAGTCTATCAAATCGAGAGCAAAGTATGATAATAAAAATAAAAGAGCAGTGTCAAATACGGCAGACTCAGTGTGCCATAAAAGGCAAAAGATCATAAACTGTCCCGTTCCTCCACTTATAATACAGCAACCTCTAAAACATAAGTTATCCAATAGTTCAACGTCTTCAGTACTTAATCCTCGAAAAAAACTTCAAATGGACACTCGTCAAACTGAGAAAAGATCTTTTAAATTTGACTTTTTGCCAAATAAGAGACAGCGTAGATCCGGAAAGAAACGTGGCCTAGGATCTTCAGTAACTTCGGGTGTGTCTAGAAAGAGGAGACCACATTTAGAGTACCGGCATCAGCAGTTTGAATCTCGCCATGGAGTGACCCCAGCGAACCGATCAGAGCGGAGTCGTCGAGGGGAATCTATAAGTGTCCCACGGCATCCATTCAGGACCAGGCTGTAGACACGACAGTCAACTGTGGCATCACCATACAGTTCTGATGACGAAAGATCCTTCGTGCAAGGTTTTTGGGACAATAGGAGAAAGCCATCTTGTAGTATGAAGCCGGCTAGCAGCGAATCATCTCTATAATTGGGTGATCATGTTCTTTATTAAATTTCTATTAGAGTGCATATATGTGGTAGCAATGTGAAGGAATAAAAAACAGATAGACTGTTTGGTATTTTTGGCCTTTTTGGAATTTTTTGACGCACTCACGAATGGTGCTTAATTGTGTTCAAAATTTTTTTGCAAAATTGTTACTTTTATGTATGTTTGAAATTTTGGTCATAACTGCTTTTAAAAATTCTGGATCTATTGTTAAGTTGTTATGTTAGTTCTTAAGATGTTATTATATTGTATACTGTTCACGTGTTATAAAATGTTAAATTTTCAGAAAGTATAGATAGTAATTTGGGTTATTTTGTAGATGCGCCGCGAATCAGGCGGGCACGTGTTTTGCGGTCAAGAAGTCCTTGACAGGCGTTTCTATATCTTATACTAACATTTAATGAATAAACTCTCTTCTTATCTTTCTGAGTTTATGCGTTGCGTTTGTACTTTAGTTATGAAGTTGCAAAGTTTTATGTTACATTTGAATATGAAATTGTATTGTATTAAAATTGAATGTTAATGTGATTTTCTTGCAGGGAAATATACCTGTGTTATATATTGACACTGATATTTTTCTTTTAGTTTATACTGATGAAGAGAATTTAATGACGTCACTTTGTAAATTTGATCTTTTAGATTATTGTATAAGCACAGCTATGTAAAGCTGTATGTATGTTACCCCAAATATTGTTAAAGTGGAACTAGTTCTAACGAAGTTTTGGGAGTTAGTTCATTGGCATATGGATATTAGGTACTACGTAGTAGCGGAGTTATTGTAGCACAGAGTTATTGTAGAATGAAGTAAATTTAATTTTAGATGAGTTCTGAATTTTCATGAGGAAAATTTTTGCGCATTGGGTTTTTTGGACTTGGTGCAAATTCTAGTGTTAGGAAAGTTTTATGGAGAAATTTTTGGTTACAGTTGCATTTCAGTATTGAGGAAAATTTCGTAAGTTTAGTGTTTTGATGAATTTTAGGACTCCCAGTCGAGTGGGTTGTTCTGGAAGAAAAAGTAGTTTTGGAAGTTTTAACAGTTTTGAAAGTTTTATGGAGGTTATTTTTAAGATAGAAGGATGATTGGATTGAATATGTGAATATTTGATGCAAACTGATGTTTTTGTAGTGGTGGGTTAAGGTTAATATTTTAAAAGTTATGTTTCGGTACCAAAATTCACCCATCACTTTGTTTTGTACGGTTTGAAATTTATAACAAGAAAAAGTCCAGGGCATGCATTTTGCCCAGTCCTTTTTCTCTGTGGAGTCCGAGGGGGGGGGGTTGTGAGGGAGTGACCTTTGTAATAAAGGCACTCTAGCATTTTTGAGATCGTGACATCAATGATTTAACATGTGTAAGCGTGAAAGCGACATATATCCTCTCTTTTACTTTAACTTTCTAGAGTGTGTGTATCTTTCGGATTCTACAGTTATGTCGTGGTTAGTAGTAATATGTAAATTTGTAGTATCTCAGTTTGCAGCATATAAAAGCTTGGTATTTGAGCAGTGTGGGTCTAGCGGTGATTGCCCGCTGGTGTCTAGCAGAATGTGTCTCTGGCAGCATTAGCCCGCTAGTGGCGTCTAGCAGTGTGTCTCTAGCGGCATAGCCAGCTAGTGGCGTCTAGCAGTGTGTGTGTCTAGCGAAGTGTGTCTAGCGATATTAGCCAGCTAGGAGTGTGTCTAGCGGCATAGGACAGCTAGTAGTGAATCTAGAGCAAGCGATATCAAGTATTGGCGAGCCTCCAGTGAGTTGACAAGGAGTTCTGGAATTCGACTCGAGAAGTTGGCCGGTGGTAAGCGGTTAATAGTAATTACGTTGCCTAGTTCAAAGTTAATAAAGAAATATATACAGCCACGGGCTGTCTAATAAGATTTTATCTAGCAGCTTAGCCGAGAGATAGCTGAGAAGTAATCTGAAGTGCCCCGATTGAGCTAGTTCCGGAGCTGTGAGTATGAGTTTAATCTTTTAGTAGAGTTCTCAGTTGTTAAAATTACAGACTTGCTCCACTCCCCACGAGCCCTTATCATTTTTAAATAAACTGTTTTTATCTTATGTTCTGAGTTATGTCTGCATTCAACAGTCAGTACGAGCACCCAACCGTTACATAGTTTATTTATAGGGACGCCAAAGCAATTTCGATAAAGAATTATGACATATTTCAAACATAATAAAATATATACGCTCACTAATATGGGAAGCAATAGGTTTTTTTGTAGAGTATTGATTAAGAAGTCATTAAAAATCTTTTATAGTGACCCCAAAAAATTATCCCGATAAGGAATTGTGATATATGAGAAAAACCTTTACAGAGTATTTTATGATATTTCACAACTTCAAACATAATAGAACATTTATAATTTTCTAATATGCTCTACAACATGTTTTCTATAGATTATTGATTAGGTGGAATTTGCCATTTATATACCGACTCAAATTATTTGGTTGTTTTAAAAATTATGAGCCATTATTAATTTTCATGTTCGTTCAAGCGGTTAAAATTTATTTGTAAAGCAATTTATAGATCACATGAAAGCTTTAATGAAAGATAAAATAAACAGATTACTGGTTGTGGAAATCCATTGCTGAAATGAAATTTTATTTCTTTTTTATGTTTATGCGGATATTTCTTTACATTAAATGAACCGGAGTAAATTTTCTTAGCAGTATCTGATACAGTTGGATGATGTTTTATAATCTATTCAGTGATTCATTTTCTTTCTTGTTTTAACTTAAAAAATGTTCATTTGTCAATGAGGTAGGTTTATTATTAAAAAAAAATCAATTTCATATTTATTTTTATTTTTAAAGAATCTTCTGCAGAATGCACTTTATCAGGTACAAGATAAATAATAAATAATGCAAAATATTATAAATTTATTGAGGCCATTTTTATACAATTAAAAAATGTATATTTCTATTAGCAAAAATGGTGTTTTAGACCACTTAGGTATCAGAATAGCACGGAAATATCCTTTCCTGTCACGTATGCATGTCAGTGCCATTTACCGGGACCGTCGCAAAACAACTTTCTTCTCTAAATCAGAAACAACTTCTAAGTGAAGTTTCAGGACGGCCCCGCATGTAAGGGGTAGCCTTAAATCCCCAATTCGGAACTTCGGCCAAGACGTCCCGGCCAATCTGCGAAATGGCCGGTCAAAACCTGAAATACGCTATTAATTTCATGAGTTTCGATATTTGGCCAGGAAGCTTGGCCAGTTCGGGTATTGGCCGCAACATACAGGGTGTTTCGCTACCAGACCGACAAACTCTGAGGGGTGATAGTAGACATAGAGACAAACACTATTAAATAGGAAACCATGGGGCGCAAACGTCTTCTATAGGAGCTACGGGCCATTAAAGTTTGAGGTCCAAAACTTCAAACGATGATAAAAAAACGGAGAAAAGGGTCAATTTGTTTGCAGTTTTCACTAAAATCATTCTTTATATTGCAATTTTTTTAGAAAAAAATTTTAAAGGTTGCGTTCAAAAATTGTCGATAGAAGGCGCTTTAGACTTTAGAGTAACAAACAGCTACTTTTTACCGTTATTTTGTGCATGGAGTTCAAGTTATACTAATGTTTAGTCTTTAACTTAAATTTTAAGCCCAAAATGGGAAACATTGGAATCGGATAACTTGGGAAAATTGAATTGTGAACAGAGGGGAGAATTTTAAACACTCATAAACATTGGAAAAACTAGGTAATTATTTTATTCAAAATGACGTACAACTTTGGTATCCTCTTTTTTGATAGAGGGCGCTTCCGACACATCTCCGATATTTCAATGGCATTACACCTAGGTGTTTTACTACCAGAACAACATACTTCCAGGATGTGTTAGGGATGCAAAGACTACTCGGAATCACATAGGAATGTAACTTTGGAAATGCATTTTTTTAAAGTTACGGTTAAAGGAAGCAGAGAAAAAAGCAACAGAAGCAGCAGAGAAAGAACAACACGTTAATGTGAAAGAAAACAGTTTATTTAAATGTTTTACTAGAAAAGGTGTTCGAAATTACGACCAGAAGTGGTCCGGCATGCTTGATAGTGGCGTCGCATGGAATTCCTCAAATTTTGAAAGCTTCCTGGCATCTCAGAAAGCTTTCTGGCAGCAACAAAAATATCAGCTGCGAGGTCTTCAACTGATGGTACGGAAGTCTCATACACCCAACTTTTTACTTGACCTCAGCAGAAGTCCATACATGATCGGTGTGGCGATCTGGCAATCCAATGAACTAGGCCACCACGACCAATCCACCGCTATCCATATGTTACTTTGAAGTGTCAGCAAACGTTATTGGTAAAATGTCGATGAGTCTCATCGTGTTGTTCATCGTTCAAATACTTCTTTCTGCTACCTGTAGAACCGGTTCGCGAATGATAGCTTCAAAATGATCACTGTTCACGCGCCGTTTAGCGCCATCTACACTCACTGTCAAACTTGCCGGAGTATTTCTGGTCGTAATTTTGAACACCTTTTCTATTAAAACCTTTGAATTTACTGTTTTCTTTCTTCTTCTTGTCTTCTTTAATGGGTTGCTCTTTCTCTGCTGTTTCTGTTGCTTTTTTCTCTGTTTCCTTTAACCGTAACTCCCCAAAAATGCATTTCCAAAGTTACATTCCTATGTGATTCCGAGTAGCCTTTGCTCCCTAACACATCCTGGAAGTATGTTGTTCTGGTAGTAAAACACCTAGGAGTAAAGCCATTGAAATATCGGAGATGTGTCGGAGGCGCCCTCTATCAAAAAATGAGGACATCAAAGCTGTACGTCATTTTGAATAAAATAATTACCAAGGGAATGACTTACACGCAAACCGCTAAAAAATCGATTAGTTTGACCAATGTTTATGAGCGTTTAAAATTCTCCCCTCTGTCCACAGTTCAATTTTCACTAGTTATCCGATCCCAATGTTTCCGATTTTGGGCTTAAAATTTAAGTTAAAGACTAAACTTTAGTATAAATTTAACTCCATGCACAAAATAACAGTAAATACATACGTATTTATATACAAATATACATACAATAACTTGCAATACACTGTGTTTGTTAAACACATTTTACTTCATGTTTATTGATGTCAAATGTTGAATTTTGTAAACAGCATATTAAAGAATTTTTCAATGAGCAGAATATAACTAAAGTAAAATGGCTTTCACTAATCACATATCATTAGTTTTCCATAATATACCACCGAATTACGAAATAAACTACACTTATTTTCTTTGTACTTTATACTAATAACTAATACATAACGTATTTCGTCTTAGTTTGATACTATCTAAAATTCCTATTAAGCACCGCCCCTTCCTTGCAGCGAATTCACATTCACGTTCAGAAAATGGTCCCACAAGTGACCGGAAAAAGTTAAGAGAAAAGTGAGCGCGTATCGTGAGCGGAGCGTAACGTAACGTAACGCAGTTTCTTGAAGTGTCTCCCGGCAAACCAATTTACAAGACGTTGTCACGTCAAAAGTAGTTGTTCGTTACTCTAAAGTCTAAAGCGTCCTCTATCGACAATTTTTGAACGTAACCTTTAAAAATTTTTTCAAAAAAAATCGTGATATAAAGAATGATTTTAGTGAAAACTGCAAACAAATCGACCCTTTTCTCCGTTTTTTATCACCGTTTGAAGTTTTGGGCCTCAAACTTTAATGGTCCCTAGCTCCTATAGAAGACATTTGCGCCCCATGGTTTCCTATTTAACAGTGTTTGTCTCTATGTCTACTATCACCCCTCAGAGTTTGTCGGTCTGGTAGCGAAACACCCTGTATATATATATATGTGTATATTACAATTGATATTTTTTTTTCTTTTACGAATTAAGTAAATTAATGGAGAACTACGAATTTTTTGTCAAAAAATGCTTAAATAATAATGCAAAAGCATACATCATTGTATTTCAGACGTACAGAATTGGATTTTAAAGAAAGGCAAAAGGAAGAGCAAACTTCCTCAACTACCGCATATTTCCACTTATAAGCCTAGTATGTGATGTTTTAGTCCAAATTCGAAAACCCCCTATATAAGCTCTATAAAAAATTGGGAGAAAAATGCAGCGAAAATAAACTGGTCCATTTTATGCACATAGGTAATAGGTAAAAAATGCTCTCTCCGAAATTATTAATCTGTTCCTATTAAAATTTCAATTGCAATATATTTTTATTTATTTTAAATTGTCAGAAGAAATGATCGTTTAGTGTTTCATAAAACTATGCTTCAATAAAGTGATGGGTGGTAAATGCGGACTTTTTAAAAGCAATCTGCAATTAGGATAAGACACTGTCGCTATTAATATTGATTTAAAAATGAGAAAAAGCAATTTTAATAATTTGCTTGAAAATTAGGATAAATAATGAATAATAATAACAATAATAATAATAATAATAATGGATAATGAATAAGGACTGGGTAATGAAGGACATTTGATAACTTTTTTTATTGTATAAAATAGCGTTATAAAGTATTTTCAGAAAATAATAATCATATTTAAAGCCTTTTCTTTTTATTTACCATTGTAACGAATATTTGAAGAATGAAAGATTTTTGACATCACAAAAACATTTATTGTACGAACACATCACAAAAACACATAGCACGATGTAGGACATAAGCTGCACGTACATGAGAATCATTCACCTTGGATAAGGCGTACAACATTCTTTAGTAACTTTTCTTATGCCGGCCTAACTCGCACCTCCCATGGAGGTGAAGGGGATAAAAAGATGTTCTGCGCAAGGAACCAAAAAGCAAACAGCGCCCTCTAAGCTTTTAGAAAGAGAGCGGAGGGAATGGTGTGTTACACCACCTTATTATTATTATTATTATTATTATTATTATTAATGAATATAAATGTTTTTAATTTCTCTTAACTCTTGTATAAGCCGTACACTGTAAAAAAAAAAAAAAAAAAAAAAATCTGTAAATGTACTAAACATTTTCCAGGAAACTGGGATTCCAAGAACTTTTCATGTAACGATAACAGGAAAAATCCGTATAACAGATTCTAAAACTTGAGTTTTTGTTGTTACCGTTACAGAAAAAGTTCTTGGAATCCCAGTTTCCTAGATAAAGTATAGTACCTTTACAGATTTTTTTACATTGTACTTTCCACTTTTGAGTCAAAAATTAGCCAAAGTTTCTAGGCCTTTATGCGGAAATTATCATAATGTCCTTTATTATCATCATAGCTTTAATGATAATACAAAAGTTTTTAATTTACATTAATAGAGGTCGAAAATTTTATAATCGTATTCGTACGCATTTAAATAATGTTTAGGTAAATCTCTACTTATAAGAGCGTAATATCTAAAACTCCCTAATATAAATCAAATATTCAAGAATTATAAATTTTAATCAGAAAAATTTCTAAAAATCCAGATTGATTTTATTATAGTAAAATCACTATCCAAAATATTCTGTAACAGGCAAATATTAGGTTAATTCAAAACCTCAAATGTTTTCATCGAGAATTAATGTGAAATCTTTGAGCAATCAAGGTTTTAATATTAAGTTCGTTCCTCCGTTATAATATTCTGATAAGAGTTTATTGCATCATTACCACGGCATGATACATAATAATAGAAAAGTATTAATTAAAATAGGTAGAGCAATCGCAAAGCTTTTCAAAGAGATTTCAACAAAGACACTGAATTTCCTTAAGTGTTTATGTTACAGTGACAACTGAAGGAAGTAATCTCATAATATTGTTTAAGTTAAGAGAAGAAAATAGATGTATATAAAAATGTGGTATATATATTTCAAAATACTAGAAAAGGAATATTTTTATGGATTTACTTTCAAACTTTATTATTTATTTAAGATTTAAGTTGGTTTAATATTTAAAGTGGAATTTTGTAAACATTATAAGTTATATATAAAAACATTTAGGCAGGTAACATCGAAGAAAACGTAGTAATTGTTTTGTTATTTAGTTCTATAATGTACAGTATATTTCATTAAAAGTGCAATATTGCAAAATTGTAATGCACATGTAAAACTAATTAAACATTTTACGTAGAATAAATATGATTAAAGTTTTTCTAAAACTTTTTGTTTGAGAATAAACTTGAGCGAGATCAACATTGATAAGCCTCTAAAAATAAGAATGTTTCGGAACTTACTCACGTAAACTCTTTCAGAAATCGTTTTAATCATTTATGTACCGACGACACATTAAAGTATTATTAAAATGCTGTAAAATTAATTCACTGCTTATTATACTATTTATAAAATCAATTTACTGCATCAGTTAATGCCAATCCAACTAAATTGAATTATAGATACTTTGTTTTAGCTTACAAGACATTGCTGTACAAAGCAGATTTTTTTTTTTTTTTTTTTTTTTTTTTTTTTTTTTTTTTTTTAATAAAAGATGCTACCTTTTTCATTGTGTATTTTCAGCTTTCTTGGCATTAAAAAACTGTAAGGCGGAAAGATTCAGTTAGGAAATATTCCCATATTTGTGTTGTAAGAATATAATATTTGTGCATTCCCTAGTTTTAAAAAACTAAAAAAAATATTTTAAATAAAAAATTTTAGCAACGTGATAAATGTTTCACAAAATCGTAGGCATACACTCACACACACACAGACACACACACACACACACATATATATATATATATATATGTGCATATTGTTACGAATTTTGTATATTTCAAAATATTTCCCTTTTATTATGGTAAAATTTCAGTGTAATTTATGCCGAATGCTTTGAACATTCATTGCAGGATCTCGGATGATTTTCGGGAAAGCAACCTTACACGTTCGCGATGGTTTTGGCTACTTACATTCGACACCAAATTTGGCGATATATCGCAAAATATTTCGCCGATCAGTCGACATTTTGGCAACTTTGGAGGTTACCCCCTATACATGTAAGGTGAATTTCGTGCAAATCTACGAGAAGCATCGATAATCTTCTCTCGAAATCTATAAATAGGGGGTGCTACCTTTGGATCATCGTTTAAGTTTTCTTCCAGCAGTCCTGTAGTGAAGATCTCTTAAAACCCCACTGAAGGCACAGAAAAAGACCCGGATGATAGTGTAAAGTCTATGGGAGCGTTCCTTTTAAATATCTCACTCAAATTTTAATATTTTTACATGATTTTTTTGCACAAGGTAGCTAAGGACATTCCACAAACGGCCTAGTTTTTACTTTTTAAGTTTTGGTTTCAGATTTATTTTTAAAATTACTTTAACTTTCGAAACCGGTTTAAACCGGTTCTGAAATTCAAAGTATCTTAATATAAGAAATATTTAATTAAAATCAAAAAGTAAAAACTAGGCCGATTGTTGATTGTCCTCAGCTATCTTGTTCAAAAAAATGTAAAAATATTAAAATTTGAACGACAAAGAACGCTCCTTTAAACTTTACATTATCATCTGGGTCGTTTTCTGTGCCTAGTATTGCGCCTTAAGTCTTTGTGTGTTGAGAATTGGGTCTCTGCGATTAGAAATAGTACATGCTGATTTGAACTTAATAGTTCTGAAAGAAAATTTGCTGTGCTTTGATTTTAATTAGAAGAATATCTGATTTTATTTGACAAATTGCTGAATTTTTGTTTTACTGAAGATACCCATGCTTTCTGTGCACTGGAAGAAATTACTACCGAATTTCCTTAGTTATGTTAAATATAAATTTTTTTTAACTCTGTGGTATTAATCCTAAAAGAGCCCCGAACACACAAATATGTATATATCTATATATAAAAGATACACTAATATGTATTTAATACAGATAAGGAATTCCCTAGCATTCATGAAAGACACAAATCTGAATTTAGTATTGAACTGTATATGGTAAATAATTGTTCAAGCATGTTTTAATCTTTGGTACGCTTTAAAATTTGAGATTTTTTTTTTGCATACGTCTAAATTTGACATGTGTAATTGACATGTATGTATAAATTAAATTAAGTTTATAAATTATCGAACAAAAGATCTTGAATACATTCCTGTTTACTAACGGAATTGTGTAAATTGTTGGATGGAAATTTTTAAGTGTGCTATCAAACTTACGTTAAAAGCATTTATAAATGAACTGAACACCAGAACCTTTGAATGTTTAAAGATAGATATATCCTAAAATTTTTCAGGGATTGAATTTGTGTTTGATATCCGAATTCACAATTTATCTAAAAATCCAAATGTGATGTTAAAAAAGTACTTCTTATACTTCGTTAACATTACTTATTAGACATTAACACGTTAAAATTACTCATTTTTTATATTTTTCATAAAAGAAACATATATTAATATAAAGCTTCATCCTCTTTATATAAATATTAAATAACTATATTACGTTAATTACCTACGTGTTTACAAACAAACAAGAGTTCCGCAAAGCGCTTTAAGCTCATAGTCTTCTTAATAAGTTGATCATTTTCAAGAGTATGGATTCAGTTAAAGATATTTACAGGTATATTAAAATAATAACTAATAAAATATGTTAAATCCGTTTAACATGTAATGTTCTAAAAATTTATCAATATCTTGAAACACATTCTTTTTACATATATATTTATTTTGCTAAATATATATTTCAATTGGTTGATATTTATTCTCCAAAGCATTTCGATATCTGTATGCTAACACATCTGTATAAACTTATAAATATTTATAATTAAGAAAAATAATAATTAAATGTATTCACGTATTAAAAATAACCAATTCAAATAAAATTTAAATCATGTTTGGATGTGTTTTAATAATAAAATACCAGGATTTATAATTATACTTGTGATCAATCAGGTAGAAATACACTTTTAAAAAGTTGAAAATTGCACTTGAAATAGCTGAGTATGGAGTAGAACTAGTATTGTAGATTTTCGGATTTTGATGCAATTCGATTCGGATTGATTGATGATTATTGATGCGGATTGATGATTCGGATTTTGTTGCACACTTATACATAATTTATTGCATATATATTTAAATCAGTTATGTGAAAAAAAAACATGTTTGCATCTTAAACAGAACATAATTACCATGGCAACCAAGAATCTTTGCATGTTATGCGAAATGGTAGAATCCATTACATGTGACAGGATTTAATAGAATAATCGCTTTGACAATATAGAATCATTAGATATCAAGAAATATCAGTAAACTTAGTATACAGATTAATGATTGATTGAATATACATTGGTGGCCAAAAGTGTGGATATTTTTGAAAGTTTCATGTTTTTCAACTTTGTGTGCTTAAAGAATATATTATTTTTTTACTTAAATGCAAACGTTTATATATCAAATTAGAAGGTAGTTCAATGTAGAATTTAAAACTAAAAACAATGACACAATATATGTATTATAAGAAAAATTACGTAACTAATAGTAAGATCTATCTTAGATTTGCATTTTTTCAAGTGATACTTACACAATCAATACTTAGTAGGATAACCCTTACTTTTTAAGACAGCTTCACAGCGTCTTTTCATCATGTGAACGAGTGTTTATAGTTCATTTTTCGTAATCACAAGGTCCAAGAATCAATTCTAGCTTCAATGAGTTATCTTTTATTGGATGGACATTTTTTTTTCGTACAAGAATTTTCAAACGTCGCCACAAATTTTCAATTGGATTGAGATCAGGGCTGTTTCCTGGTCATGGTAATATATCTATGTCTTTATTTTTACATGCTGTGCATACTTTTGCTTTGTGGCATGGAGCTGAATCCTGCTCAAAAATAAATGGTGTGTTGTTGGGGAAGATATCCCTGAAGGAAGATATATATTTTGGTTCCAGAGCAGTTTCGATGCATTTTTTAGCATTTAGGATGCCATCAATCACTTGAATTCGGCCCACACAATCTGCAGACTCCCAAATCATGACATTTGTTGGGCTTTTTGTAGTTTCTTCAATGCAATCAGGATGAAGTGCTTCTCCTACGCTACGTCTCACGTATTTTCTACCATCACTACACTGTAAAAAAAAATTCTGTAGAGGTACTAAACTTTTTCTAGGAAACTGGGATTCCAAGAACTTTTCCTGTAACGGCAACAGCAAAAATTCTAGTTTTAGAATCAGTTACATGGATTTTTGATGTTGCCGTTACATGAAAAGTTCTTGGAATCCCAGTTTCCTAGAAAAAGTTTAGTACCTCTACAGAATTTTTTTTACAGTGTACCAAAGTGCGATATTTTACTCTCATAGCTCCAAATTACATTCTTCCATTGATTTTCTGACCATTTAATGTGTACTTTTACTCACTTATCTCGTTTTTCGCTTTGCTTTTGATATAAATAAGTTTTTTTACCTTGGAATTCTAGCTTGTAGTCCAAATCCTGATAACCTTCTGCTTATTGTTCTTTAACTTACAGCAATACAAACTGCATTGAATACATTTCTAATGGCAGCTGTTGAGATTTTTCTGTCTTGAAGGCATAGCCGTTTAATTTTTATATCGGCAGGAGCACTTGTGTATTTTTTCAGCCTGATTTGTCCTCCTTTTCCACTGATTTCGTTTTTTCATAATGTAAAGAGAACTTTCGTACACCAGAACAAATCTCTGAACCACCAAATTGTCGTGCAATTTCAACAAAAGAAATGCCATTTTCTCTCAGTATGACAATTAGGCTTCTTTTTGTAGATGTCCAATTAGTTCTTGTTGATGACATTTTTAAAATTAGTTTATTTAAAAAAAAAGAACTTTAAATATTTTAAAACAGTAATAGTCTATTTAATTGTGCTAGTACGCATCATTCCGCAAAATATTTCCAGAAAAACAACTCTTTACCCTCCAAATAACCTAAACTACAGTTACAGACATTTCATTGGTCCTCAGAACAGTGTTTGCTATTGGCTAGTACGTTTTTATTACAAAACATGTCCTTATTCAAAACGATTTGTGTTTGTTTGTTCTACTAAAATGAGAATAACATTTTTTGTAATACAGATATCGAAATACTATTTTTATTATTAAATTTTACATTAAATTATCTTCAATTTGATATATAAATGTTTGTATTTAAGTGAAAATTAATATATTCTACAAGCACACAAAGTTGAAAAACATGAAACTTTCAAAAAATTTCGAAATTTTTGGCCATCGGTATACATATATACTATACACACACACACACACACACATATATATATATATATATATATATACATACGAACGCAGCTGAAAAGCAGAATTTGATTCTTTATCAAGTGGGTTATTTTTACTTATTTTAATGTAGATAAGTACATTTTTTAAATGACTAACATTTATTTACAAAACCGTTTTGGAGATAAAATCCTAACTATAAATATGTCTCAAATGTGGTTTATCATCCTATGTTTCACTTATAATTAAAACTATTTATTTCTTTATTTATTTACTTATATTCCCAAAATTTATATATTTATCTATTGCTTCTGCAGGTAATATAAAATAATATATATATAGGAAAAATTTTTGCTAAAAGAATAATAAGACTTTGGATAGAACTATACAGCAAAGGGTCGGTATAGCTAAAACAATATATACTTCAAAAATATTAATATTTCTATGATAAAATTTCAAAAGCACATAAAGCCCCCTTTTAAAGAGTTATGAAGCCTGATATCGGATATTGCATTTCTGTATATCTCTTCTTTAATTTTTTAATAATCTGTTTTCTCTTGTTTTTTATGGACTTAATTCGGTATTGGCCATAAAAATAGTGTAAATTTAAACTTCATTTGGCATTTATTAAAGCTGAATTCAAATAACTTTATAAGTTCAACAAAATTTTACAAAGCATTTTGAAATGATGAATGATGAATTTTGAATGATTACAAACAAAATTTACAATGATGATACAAGATTAAACTTTGGATTGTGATAAGCGCGCTTCAAAAGTATGTCCCAAATTTGTAACCCTACGACTGTCCGTGTCACACTTTTTTCAGATAGGTCTTAACACTAGAAAGATCGGATACTTTTGTCAGCTTTATAAACAAATATTTTACTTCAGAATTTTGATTTAAATAAGGTGACTTAGGATAAAAATACCAGATTGCGTAATAACGCCTAGTGCTAATACTACGTGTAACTATGCAGCAATAAGGGAGTGGGTGGTACCTACGGACTCTGCGAAAAACGGATCTAAGTCATTTGAATAACAAACAGCTGCTAATTGTTAATTTGTTTCATTTGTAGATCAAATCGCTGAAAGAAGCGCGTAAAGGTTAACACCCGATCTAAAATTTGCGAGCTATTCAAATTTGTATTGTATATAACTTACTTTCAAAATTTTGCAGAAGACTTTGGATATGTTCGCGAGGCAATTAGCAGTTTAAAATATACTGCGCAATAATTATATTGGGATATTAACGTCATCCACTAGCCACCACCGTCTGATTTTTTTCAGTGCCAAAATCACATCCGAAGAGAGTTTATTTTTTATTTTATGCCCGAGAGAGTAACAGGTTCATTGTTGAAAAACAAAGAGAATTTCTTATGTGCTAAGTGCTGTCTATTTATTCATGTTTGTCAATATCTAAAACTGTAGAGTTTATATATTTAGAACTGAACAAATTACATGTCATTAATCTATCTTATTTTATAGTTCTTTTTATATAAGGTAAAGCTATTTATATATAAGGTAAAGTTAAATGCTTTTTATATAAAGTGAAGTTATTTTTATATAACGTAAGCTATATAGCAATAACTCCAGATAGCATTGGCGAAGAAATCATGCCATTTCATTCTATGAATACGTAATGTGCTACAAATATTTTTCCTATATAGATTGTCAATAAGTTACTTGATCACATTCTGCATTTGTTTGAAAACAAAAATTAAATTTAGCTCTAAAAATTGGTACAACTTTAATGTGGCATTGTTACCCCAGGATACAAATGACCGCTCACAGCCATTCTAAACGGTAAAAAATAAAAAAAAATAAAAAAAAAATATATATATATATATATATATATATATATATATATATATATATGAAACGTTATATTGGCAGCTGCAGTTTCTAACACATACTACTGGTGTAACATTACAAAATTACACAGGTTATACAATCAAAGTACTCCATAATATAGGAGGCAGCAAGGCTGGCACCAATTTAAGGAGTAAAATTACACAAATATTTTACAGTGTAGTGTTACTTAAATATAAAGAGACGAAAGGTGTATTGAGATATGCACAATTCCATAGTATTTTTCTGATTAATCCATTAGCATCCAGTGGCACATTTTTAGATTATTGAACTAAGTGGTAAAAAAGAGTATTTTACACCAGTAAATATAAATATAAATATATACCCTTTTTCACAAAAAAAAATAATTGATAAAATAACATAAAAAATATTCTTATTTTAAAAATGGTGGGAAATCTAAAAATAAATTTTAACTAAGAAAATAATTAAGGTGGTACATGTAACATTTAAATTTTAACGATAAAAATATTTTGGCGTTAATGGGTTATTTCGTCAATTTTTAACAATTTAACGTTTAATGCTTTTTTATTGCTAAATAGTTTACGGTTCTTTATTGGTATGCTGCATACATCACGATTTTAACAATAGCTTTATCTTAAGAAATAAAGTAGGAAGTTTTATAAAGCTTCATGTTCCATTAGTTCTTGATGTATTTTGATGCTAATTAATCGCCCAGAAGTTAGCGCTACTATTCGGAATTGTTCATGATTATCGCAATAATTCTTACCTAAGAAATAACGCACGAACTTTCATCAAACTTTATATTCTCTTAACCCTTATATCTAATTGTGCCGTTTAGGTTTTGGTAATCTTCAAATTGGTGGTGCTCCTTAGCTTTTTTTATTACTATTTCCGAAATAACCTTATCTCAAGAGCTAATAAGTGAATTTTCCTCAAACTTCAGATACCAGATAAAAATTGGTCTGATTAATTTTTAGTTTAAATCACTTAACATGTAGCACTGCTATGCAGATTGTTTCACAATTTCTACAATAGCCCTATCTGAACAAGTAATCCACTTATTTTCATTGAACTTCAGATTGAGTTAGAAATTTCATAAATTATTACTAGTTATAGACCAGGAGGCGACAGAAAATACAATCACTTCATCGAGTTCATATTTGAAAATCTAGGGTTAGTTATATGTCTGTTCGTAATTTATCCGAAAAGTCATATCTTCGGGGAAAACACCCAAAAAGCCAATTTTATCTGTGGACTCGTACATTTATAAGTGTGCATTTCTGCACCGAAAAGTATGAAAACATGGGTGACTAGGAGAAAAAGTAGCAGTAAGCCAATAAAATAAACTCTAAAATTGGAGTTTTAGGTGTTTTCCACCAAGATATGACTTGACTGACATTATCAATTGCATTCTAATTTGCGAATCAAAAATCAACTAAGACTAGAATTTCATTCATGAATTCGATGATGTGATTGACTTTGCTGCCGCCTTCTGTCTATTAGATTTTAGTGCAAATCTCATAACCGGTGGCATTAGTATGTTTCGTTTTTAAAGATGTTTTAACATGTTTCCATTTGCTACATTCAACTAGTCTTAAACTTTATTAAAGAAGATTGTAAAACTTAATGAATTTAGATATAGTATATGGAGACCTTATAACAATTAAATGGTTCTTAGAAATGCCGTTACTGGTCAAGATGGCCGTCTAAAATATCTTTATCCGATATAAAATGTTTTTTTTATTTACAACTATGAATTTTTGATTAATGGCTTTATAAATTCTTTATAGCTATAAATAGCAATGAATTAGATTTAGATAAGCGTTTGAAGTAACAAAATTATTCGTAATTGAAACATATAAGAATTTAAACATATAAGAATCGGAAAATGTAATAAAGTGAATATACTTATAAAAGAAATTTAATACAAAAAGAATTATAAAAATCTTAGGAAAATCTTAGCATCTTAGGAAAATTGCTTTGCGATCTATCTATAAGAGATAAAATAAATTTTTTAACAAATATCGCAGCACGTACATGTTAATTGTATTTATGCATCCACATACGTCAATCTTATATTGATGAAATTGCTTTTAAACAATCTTAACTGTAATGACACACAACATAAATTAATTAAAACTGTTAATATAACATTGCGTAAACTATAACAGAGAAGTGTATTTTGAAATTCCTAAGAATATTAATGCCATTCTTTCAACATAATTATCATAATTTCTTTCAACATGGCAAGAAGGATTAAATAAAGGCATGTATTCATCTCTTGGAACAATAGAGAAAGCCCTGAATAATTTTCAAACATGCTCTTTTGAAAGCCTCTAATGATTGTGCAGTCTTCTTTATAGGGGAATGTTGCCTACAGTTCAACAGAAATGCATTTCATCAGTTAAAACACATTCGTATTCCTAATGGGCTTTAGATGCTTTTAAGGTTAATCTTTCAGATTTTCCATTTGGTTAGATGTTTTCCCTTATTTTATTATTTAAATGGATTAAGTCGGGATTGCAATGCACATTTTCTTTTCACGAATCTTACATTAAAAATTATTACTTGCTATTAAAATAAGAAAATAAAACAAAACAAACTACATCGTGATGACGACGACATATGCTTGTGTTTAATGAAGACGAAAATTTTAATTTTAAAGCCAATGTTTTAATGTAGAAGATTTTTACTAATGTTACTACGGTAGTGTGAAAAGTGTTACGTGTCAATTTTGGCAAAAGTCTAGTGCTATTAAGCCGTTTTTTTAAGATTTTGCAAAAAGGCTATCATAAAACTAATGCACTGGTTTTCGTCGAACTTTAAATTCAGTTATAATTTGACATAAATTATTTATGTCAAATTTTATTTAAAACACCTAACCAGTGGCGTTAAAAAAAAAAAAAACATTAAAATGCATAAGAAAGAAAAAAAATTGTGATTCATATATCTCACTAATTTCGTATTTGAAATTTTGTATTTCCGACTAATGGCTTTATAAATTACAGTAAAACCTCTAAATAACGGACACCTTGGGAGCGCAGAAATTGTCCGCTATTCGGAGGTGTCCGCTATTGGGAAAACTTCGGAGATTTAAAAAATGCTAAGAAATGCTTAATGTTTCATTAATTGACTTTGATATGTCTTAAAACCTCAATTATATGATTAATCAAAAATTAAAATTATGTTTTAAGCAATAAAACTAAAATAAAACTGTGCATACCTTTACCCACTGTTTGTTATATTCTTACGAAAAAAAATCTGTTATAAAAGACTGCTTTGATAGCGATTACATGTAATTTTTTTTTAATGTGGCGTTTGAACTCTGTCGGATGTTCCTCTCAGCCCGCACAACTTTAAAGAAAGTCCGTGGTAGTTATAGCTGCCATCACCGATATTATTAAGTGATATCGGTCACCCACTGTGAGGATTGTGTAAATGAACACTGACGCTGTCAATTAACTGAATTAACAGTTTATTTAGAATATATGTACACACAAAATACGCTATTTACAATTATATACAATTACAACTCGGATGCAGGTGATCCGGTTCAACATTAAATTAAATACAGTAAAGGTTGGCTGTGTACTATTCAAATTACACCTTCCACCTCACACTCAATGCACGTTAGATTCACTTTATCGGAGATCAACTTCGAATCTCCCAACGCATGAATACTCGGCCTACGATATCCGGCCCAGAACACTACGCACAAAGACCTCGGTCCTACACTACTCTCTAGGTACTCTACTCTCGTACTACCAGGTACTACTCTCTAGGTAAATCACTGTGTTTCCCCAATGTCAACCCCCTTTGGAGCTTATTCATTGGACACATCCCACATCCCTTTCTTGATTAGTGACATGTAGCTTGTTTGTTCATCATCCACATACATCCCTGACAGATGAACACGCCTCTCAGCAATCTCCTCTTTCTCACTCACCACCTGTAGAGGATTACCTGTCAATTCTCCCTTCAACAAAGAAAGAATGTCATCTTGAAAATTCTAGTACACAGCCATACAATACACAAAGTTTAAGATAGAGAAATATCGGAAATTCCAATCTTTAGCAGAGGTGGTCTCAGAACCTGACAAACTCTATCAGTAATTTTAATATTTCTGAACTATCTTTTTTTTTCTTCAAAAAATTGTATAATTGCTTACTGTATTAACCACTTCTTGGAAAATCTAGATCTAGATAATTCACAGGAAACATCTTTAATTTCAGTATCTCTTTCATCATCACTAAAAGACAGCTTTTGTCGAAAATTCTGAAGCAGTATAATCGTATATAACAATTGATTATTTTTCAGTAAGTAACTCATCATCAATATTAATGAAAATTTTGACACTTTCTTCACTCCTGATATATTTGATTAATTCATTTATTTCGCTTAATTTTTCATTTTTGTCGGAAACATGTGCTTCATTTTCTTTTTATATAAAGCCTATTTTTATGGAACATTGCCGAAATCTTTCCAGGTTTTTATTTTTTTATAAGTGAGGAAATCCAAATTATAGCATTCACTGCATTATCTAATTTTAGGCAGTTCTCAAGTGCATTCATAGAATCTAACTTTGAAAGAATGTGGCATAATAAAAGCTTTCTGTACTAGGCTTTAACATTGTGTATTACGCCTAGATCAAGTGACTGGCATATTACTGAAATTATGTTTTGGGGGAAAAACACAATTTTAACATTGTCGAACTTCAAATGCTTGGATGAGAATTTGCATTTCCACCTCACCCCCTACAATGGTCTGTAATCACAAAGTTTATGACACATTATCATGATAAATTTAGAGACATTTTACTTTTTTCCATTTTTTTTTCCCTCGTTAAAAGTAATTTTTTATCCTTTATCGCCAAAATTACTGTCCGCTATTCGGAATGTCCGTTATTCAGAGGTTAAACATACAAAAATTTAGGTTTTGGGAGTGGGGATTAGAAAACTGTCCGCTAAATAGAGGTGTCCACTATTCGGGAGTGTCCGTTATGGAGGTTTTACTGTACTTATTGCTACAAATAACTGTGCATTATATAAATATACAAATATGTAAAAAATAGTAATAGTTTTAATGGATATATAGATATTTATCTTTAAATAAATAAAAATCGGAAAACGTAATATGTTGAATATCTATATAAGAAATTTAATGACAATAAATAAATGAATAATAATAATAATTTCTTAAAAATGTCAAAGTGAAAATGATTTTGTGATGCATCTTTAAAATTAAATTTTAAACAAATATCATGTCATATACATATTAATTGTATTTATACATTCACATATGTCAATTATACATTAAAGAAATTCCTTTCAAACATACTTCTGTAATGACACCGATCAGAAATTAATCAAAACTCTCAATTTAACATTGCATAAACTATGACAGAGAAAGGAAGTTTGATATTCGTAAGAATATTAGACAAAGTCTTTCAACATAAGTATCATAATTTCTTCAAACAACACCTCATATATTAAATAAAGACACATTTTTGAGTTCTCAGAACATAGAAAAATCATTTAACAATTTTCAAACATTTTCTTTCGAAAGCCTCTAATGACTGTGTAGTCTCCGGCAAGAGGTATGTTGCCTAGAGTTCAACAGAAATACAATTCATTTGTGAAAACATATATTCTTAATGGACTTAAGACGCTTTTAAAGTTAATTTTTCAGATTTTCCATTTGGTTGGATATTTTCCCTTATTTCATTATTTAAATAAGTTGAGTCGAGATTGCAATGCACAATTTCTGTTCGCGAATTTTACATTAAAAATGATTACTTGCAATTAAAATGAGGAAAAACAAAACAAAAACAAACACCTTCGTGACGACAAGGACATTAATTGTGTTAAATGTAGTTACACTATTAAAGAAAAAAAAACACCATATCATTAAAGATGTCGTTTTGTATTTAAATTGACATTATTCCTGTGACGCAACGTTAGTTAAAATAGCAATTTCTATAACCTCGAACGGAAAAAAATAGGATCTATTAAAAGTAACTTCTTAAAAATGTGTAATTAAAAAATGACTTCACTTTATAAAATACCGCAATTTAAATTATAATAACGTTTTCACATTTTAACACTTTTTCATTCCACTGTCACTGAGTTTGAGACGATAAAATGAATGTAAAAATGATATTATAGTGAAAATTAAATAAGTATCATCTTTGATAAAACTAAACATTTTACTATTTATGAAATGTTTTATTTTAAAACCAATATTTTAAAACAGAATATTTCTTCTTATGTTGCTCCGGAAGTGTGAGATGCGTTAGGTGCCGATTTTGGCGAGAGTCATACATTATGAATGATTTCATTGAATGAAATATAAAGACAATGGAACTATACTTCCAAAGTAATTAACAATTTTCGAGATATCCCAACAATTTATATTACACAATGCTTTAATTTATTTAAATGTATTTATGTGGTTTAATGTATTACTGCATTACATTCATAAAATTTGCTGCTGTCTTTCTGCTAACGTAGTTACATTACTCAAACTTTAGCAATTAAATATAAAGTAAAAAAAAAAAAGAAAAAAAACTTGGGACAAATTGAAGAAATTTTTATGGATGTAATTGCATGGTTTACAAAGGCGACCGTACTAATTTTACAAACCATAAGCACTAAAACATGTCGTTATTATTTGAATTTTATAGTTGATAATGATGTTACAGTAATGAATTGTGTTTCCATAATCAAAACTTCGAAATCGACAGTAAAAAATGGCCGACCCCAACTCCTGAAATTTGGAGCTTTCACTCTGACTCCTAGCTTGCTGTTGTTAGTTAAAATTATGAAGAAAGTCAACAAAAAAAAGATGAAATTTCACAATTAATTCAGTTACAATAAAAATTTCGCAACTTTGGACCCGTGGGCTTGAAAAGTTGAAATTTTATAATTTTGATAAAAGTTTGTTTCTTTCAGTCAAAAAACTTTTGGGGAATGGAAAAAAAAAATAGAAATAAAAATTTTACTAGTTTGGAAAGAATTCCAGGTCTACTAGAGTTTTTAATTGAAAAAAAGATTTCATTTATTATAATGACTATATATTTGTAATTTTTAATTTGGGTAGCACGATATAATCCAAAAATAGCAATAATAAATTCTATTATGTGTTTAGAATGTGTATAATTTGTTTAATTTCACTTCAATGTGTACAACAAAGAAGTCGGGGTTGAGATCGGCTTTTTAAAAGAATCCGACTCTGACTCCGACTCTTTTACTCAATTTTGAACGTCTTTCAATAATTTTTTATTTAAAATTTGGAAAAACATATTCGATCAGTGGATTCAATACTAATATATCTATACTTAAAATTCATTCATTAATTACAATACTGAAAAAGTTATAAAATGTGATTTAAAAATACACATTTGTATGAAAACAATATCAAAATTTTTTAAAAAGTTGATAAATTTATGAAACTGAACAAAAGGTAAAGATTAAAATTTTAAAAAAAAGTGAATAAAGGCATAAAATTAAACACTTCTGAAATTCGACCACCTTAACAAAAAACTACGAACTGATATATATATGTACACTACGTAATTTCCACTAAATTGGGAAATTTGTATTGCCATAGTTTGGTCCAAAATTTTCATTCTGACGATCCGCTTTGTATGCTGCTACTGTAATTAATAAAACTGTGCTAACTACATATTTTTATAATTGCTTAATAGAGTATGGTAAGATGTCATAACAGCTTCTAAAATTTGTAATCTAGATGCAATAAGTCCCAAATATAGATATTCTTTTTAATTGGATGTTTTCTCAATTTCAAAAATTTTTAAAAAGTTGATAAATTTATGAAACTGAACAAAAGGTATAGATTAAAACTTAAAAAATAGTGTGAAAAAGGCATAAAATTAAACACTTCTGAAATTCGACCACCTTAACAAAAAACTACGAACTGATATATATATGTACACTACGTGATTTCCACTAAATGCGGGAATTTGTATTGCCATAGTTTGGTCCAAAATTTTCATTCTGACGATCCGCTTTGTATGCTGCTACTGTAATAAATAAATCTGTGCTAACTACATTTTTTTTATAATTGCTTAATAGAGTATGGTAAGATGTCATAACAGCTTCTAAAATTTGTAATCTAGATGCAATAAGTCCCATATATAGATTTTCTTTTTAATTTGATGTTTTCTCAATTTCAAAAATTTTTAAAAAGTTGATAAATTTATGAAATTGAACAAAAGGTATAGATTAAAACTTAAAAAATAGTGTGAATAAAGGCATAAAATTAAACACTTCTGAAATTCGACCACCTTAAGAAAAACCTACCAACTGATATACATATGTCCACCACGTGATTTCCACTAAATTCGGAAATTTGTATTGCCATAGTTTGGTCCAAAATTTTCATTCTGACGATCCGCTTTGTATGCTGCTACTGTAATAAATAAATCTGTGCTAACTACATTTTTTTTTATAATTGCTTAATAGAGTATGGTAAGATGTCATAACAGCTTCTAAAATTTGAAATCTAGATGCAATAAGTCCCAAATATAGATTTCCTTTTAATTGGATGTTTTCTCAATTTCAAAAATTTTTAAAAAGTTGATAAATTTATGAAACTGAACAAAAGGTACAGATTAAAACTTAAAAAATAGTGTGAATAAAGGCATAAAATTAAACACTTCTGAAATTCGACCACCTTAAGAAAAACCTACCAACTGATATACATATGTCCACCACGTGATTTCCACTAAATTCGGAAATTTGTATTGCCATAGTTTGGTCCAAAATTTTCATTCTGACGATCCGCTTTGTATGCTGCTACTATAATAAATAAATCTGCGCTAACTACATTTTTTTTTATAATTGCTTAATAGAGTATGGTAAGATGTCATAACAGCTTCTAAAATTTGAAATCTAGATGCAATAAGTCCCAAATATAGATTTTCTTTTTAATTGGATGTTTTCTCAATTTCAAAAATTTTTAAAAAGTTGATAAATTTATGAAACTGAACAAAAGGTATAGATTAAAACTTAAAAAATAGTGTGAATAAAGGCATAAAATTAAACACTTCTGAAATTCGACCACCTTAAGAAAAACCTACCAACTGATATACATATGTCCACCACGTGATTTCCACTAAATTCGGAAATTTGTATTGCCATAGTTTGGTCCAAAATTTTCATTCTGACGATCCGCTTTGTATGCTGCTACTGTAATAAATAAATCTGTGCTAACTACATTTTTTTATAATTGCTTAATAGAGTATGGTAAGATGTCATAACAGCTTCTAAAATTTGAAATCTAGATGCAATAAGTCCCAAATATAGATTTTCTTTTTAATTGAATGTTTTCTCAATTTCAAAATTTTTTAAAAAGTTGATAAATTTATGAAACTGAACAAAAGGTACAGATTAAAACTTAAAAAATAGTGTGAATAAAGGCATAAAATTAAACACTTCTGAAATTCGACCACCTTAAGAAAAACCTACCAACTGATATACATATGTCCACCACGTGATTTCCACTAAATTCGGTAATTTGTATTGCCATAGTTTGGTCCAAAATTTTCATTCTGACGATCCGCTTTGTATGCTGCTACTGTAATAAATAAATCTGTGCTAACTACATTTTTTTTTATAATTGCTTAATAGAGTATGGTAAGATGTCATAACAGCTTCTAAAATTTGAAATCTAGATGCAATAAGTCCCAAATATAGATTTTCTTTTTAATTGGATGTTTTCTCAATTTCAAAAATTTTTAAAAAGTTGATAAATTTATGAAACTGAACAAAAGGTACAGATTAAAACTTAAAAAATAGTGTGAATAAAGGCATAAAATTAAACACTTCTGAAATTCGACCACCTTAAGAAAAACCTACCAACTGATATACATATGTCCACCACGTGATTTCCACTAAATTCGGAAATTTGTATTGCCATAGTTTGGTCCAAAATTTTCATTCTGACGATCCGCTTTGTATGCTGCTACTATAATAAATAAATCTGCGCTAACTACATTTTTTTTTATAATTGCTTAATAGAGTATGGTAAGATGTCATAACAGCTTCTAAAATTTGAAATCTAGATGCAATAAGTCCCAAATATAGATTTTCTTTTTAATTGGATGTTTTCTAAAAAACCTACGTTAAAGAAGAGATTCCGTCACATGGTCTCAGTTTCCAAGATCTAATTATGTAACATCATAAATCAAGAAATTAAAAATTAGGGTACACATTTTTTTTAATATTAAAAAAAAAGAAAAAACTTGCGTAAAATATGAAGTGAATCGAGAAGTTTCTACGAAATCGTTTTTACATAACTAAACAAATAGAAGACAGAATGATTCCCAACACTTCACTGCACCGTACGCTATGTCTGGCACATACGAAAAAAAACCACTATAATTCTTATCAAATACCACGAATGTGACTAATTATATCCCTGTAAAAAAACAAGAACAGTCCAATGGATAGAATAAAATTTGTTTTATCCATATCAGACAGTTGAATTTTACAATAAATGTGAATTTGTCCTCAGAAAATCAAGATACAGTATATGGCCAAAGATGACCGGCCATTTGCGTTTTTAGAGATTTTGCTATATATTTTGAAAACTGTATGAGGAATTAACCGGAAAATCTAAGTGTTTAAACATAATATTACCGGTCATACATTTACGTAATGTTGATTTACCGAAACTGTATAGGGGACCGTCAATATAGTGAAAAGTAAAAAAATACATTTTGGATAAACCTTTCAAAATTAATGTAGAAAAAGCTTGCAAATGGTAGATTATGATTATTTGGCTTATTGTAATAAACTATGCTAATTTTTATGTGGATGGCATGTATACTCATAGGAAAATTAAAGTTTTTACCAAAACAATCTCAAAATTTTTCAAGTTTTTTGCTCTTAATTATCAGTGTTAATGTAAAATATAAAAAAATGCCATTTTTTAGAAAAGATGAGAAATAATATTGTGCACAAAGCCCTGTAATAAAAAAAATTAAAAATATATAGAAAATTAAAAATTTGCAAAGTAATGCTTCACTGTAAATGTGTGAAAGACATCAAAATTTCATTTGCATGTTGTGTTACTAAATATATAGAGCAATGTTTGTAAAAGTCTCAAAAGCATAGCTCAAAAATTCTTAAAGTGATCGTCCATAGAATAAACTCAAAATCCGTTGTTTCCAAAATGAATAAACAGATGAGGGGCTGTGTGCATATAACCTTTGATAGGTAGCATTATAAAATACACAATATGACACGTATTGCTGTGTTTAGATACAACCCATCATTTTTTTTGCATAACTTATGACGCAAACTATTATATTTACATACCTGGAGTTTCAGGATAATTCCTCATGTATTTTTTTTATACTTAACAAAATGTCTAAAATCGCAAAAGAAAGGACACCTTTGGCCATATTAGGGTTTTAAGACAGAATTTACTTTTATTATCTTTATTGAATATTTTAAAATATTAATACTATAAAAGTTCCAGAGTGTTAGGCAGATAAAATTAATTAAGTTTAATCTCTTTTAACTACAAAATATATCAATACAATACAGCTCATATTCAAAATATTAGAATAATTGAGAAAAAGTAATAAGAAAAAATTATTTGTCATTTATTTATTTTTATACTAAGTAAATGCAATTAAATTTCTTATAAATTAAATCTGGAATGTTTAGATAAGATTTTAACATTTATAAAATATAAAATACAGCACAATAAATTAGGTATACAGCTTCCTTAAACACACCAGAATATTAGAATAAAATTTAGATTGGTTCAAAATATTAGAATATCTTATTTTACGCAACAATATTACCTTATGATTATGAAGTAAATGGTAGTTAATATTTTGTAGCATCCCCTTTAGCTTTCATAACAGCGTACAATCGATCTTGCATACTATATACAAGGTGTTTACAAACATTTCTATCAATATTAGCCCAAATAGACTTTATACGTGCCACTAACTCAGTTTTACTTGAAGGAGGATTTTATTGAAGTTTTTTCTTCATTATACACCATAAGATTTCGATGGGATTAAGATCTGGTGAATTTGGTGGCCAAGGAAGTACCTTAATGTTGCGTTGGCGGAACCAATCCTTAGTTGACACCGAGGTATGCGGGGACGCTAAATCTTGTTGAAAGATGAAATCATCTTCAAATAAATCTTCTGATGATGGAATCATGTAATATTCTAAAATTTCTTGATATATCAGAGAGTTAACCTTTTCGTAGACGATGCATAACTTTCCAGGTCCTTCTGCACTCATACAACCCCAAACCATGACACTAGCAGCAAATTTTACGGAACGTTTAAGGCATTCTTTATCAAATGCTTCTTGCTTCATTCTCTATACTCGAATACCTTGATTACCATATGAAACACAAAACATACTTTCATCACTAAATAATATATTTTTCCAATCTTCATTGCTCCATAAACGTCTTGATTTACACCAATTCAATCTTATACGCTTTTGTCTTGCAGTCATGAGAGGTTTTGTTTTCGGTACACGAGATTCAAATTTAAATTTATGGAGACGTCTTAATGTTGTCGATGTAGAAACTCCAACTCCTTCTTCTTTCCATTTTTGGTGCAAGAATCGCACACTTTTAAAACGGTTTTTCTTAACTATACGCTTCGGTTTCCTGTCATCTCTAGCAGATGTTTTTGGTTTTCGGCCACCATTTCGGCGATTATTTTGAAATTTTCCAATTTTTTAATATTGTGTTAGTATTTTACTAACGCTCGATTGCGAACAATGTAAATAATTTGCTATAAAACATTGATTTTTACCGTGCCGATACAAATCAACCATACGAAGTTTAGTAGATTCAGGAATATCACTCACACGGCCCATTTTAGTACGAAAAAGAAACAAACTGCAAAAAAGAATACTGATTTTAAATAAAATAGTCTGAATTTAATCAATGATGCCACCAGTTAAGAATTGGTAATAATTAAAGAAGAATTAATGTGAAATATTCTAATATTTTGAACCACTTGAATAAATATTCTAATATTTTTACTTTTCAAAATAATTTTTTTTGCAATTAATCTTTTCAAAAATGATATTAAATTTAAGATAACAAGTAAGTTTAATCAACAATAATTTCTTAATAAAAATATCGTTTGCATATTTTCATTAAAAGACATTAAATTACCAAACGATATTTTCAATTTCTAAAAAAAGGTAATTATTCTAATATTTTGAATATGAGCTGTATATAAAAAATGTTATTGTGTGTATAGGGTACATGTCATAAAATACCTAATGTTAGCTGATAATTTGAAATTTAATTTTTTTGCTCATTATCAAACATACATAGATTTGAAATATAAATATATTTTTTCATAAAATTACTAAAAATTCTGATGTGATTAGTTAACATTGTAGATTTTTTTCAGCTTTCTTTGTTTCATTCAATAGCTTATTTTCTTGGACAACAATGTGTTTATATATATATAACTAAATGATATATACGTAAATTACTAAAAGCAAATAATAAATAAAACAAGTTGATAGTATTCTTAATAGAAACAAAATATATACAGAGAACTCCAGAAATGTATAATAAGAAACTATGAATGACCAACAGAATCATCAGCGGAGCTTGCAAGATTAATTCATAGTAAATATATATGTATGATTCATCCAATTTCGTTGGCAGTATTCCCGAGATAACAAAATTTAGCTCGTTTTAAACATATCAAATCATTCCAAAATTAACCAAATGCTACATATAGGATATGGAGCTTCCAGCATTAATTCAGTATGAAGATATTTTTATTTCTTCCGATTTCGTCGGCATTCGGCCTAAGAAGACAAAATTTAGCTTGTTATAAATATATCAAATCATTCCAAAATATACCAAGTATTACAAATAAGATAAGAAGCTTCCAGGAGTAATTCATACTGTATTTATATTTATTTCCACCGATTTCGTCGGCATTAGGTCACAGAAGACAATTTTTAATGATGTTTAAACACACCAAATCATTCCAAAATAAACAAAGTATTGCAAATAAGATAAGAAGCTTCCAGGAGTAATTCATACTGTATATATGTTTATTTCCACCGATTTCGTCGGCATTAGCTCATAGAAGACAATTTTTAATGATGTTTAAACACAACAAATCATTCCAAAATTTACAAAGTATTACAAATAAGATAAGAAGCATCCAGGAGTAATTCATACTGTATATATGCTTATTTCTACCGATTTCGTCGGTATTAGGTCATAGAAGACAATTTTTAATGATGTTTAAACACAACAAATCATTCCAAAATTTACAAAGTATTACAAATAAGATAAGAAGCTTGCAGGAGTAATTCATACTGTATATATGTTTATTTCTACCGATTTCGTCGGCATTAGGTCATAGAAGACAATTTTTAATGATGTTTAAACACATCAAATCATTCCAAAATTTACAAAGTATTACAAATAAGATAAGAAGCATCCAGGAGTAATTCATACTGTATATATGTTTATTTCTACCAATTTCGTCGGCATTAGGTCATAGAAGACAATTTTTAATGATGTTTAAACACATCAAATCATTCCAAAATTTACAAAGTATTACAAATAAGATAAGGAGCATCCAGGAGTAATTCATACTGTATATAATTTTATTTCTACCGATTTCGTCGGCATTAGGTCATAGAAGACAATTTCTAATTATGTTTAAACACAACAAATCATTCCAAAATAAACCAAGTATTACAAATAAGATAAGAAGCTTGCAGGAGTAATTCATACTGTATATATGTTTATTTCCACCGATTTCGTCGGTATTAGGTCATAGAAGACAATTTTTAATGATGTTTAAACACAACAAATCATTCCAAAATAAACCAAGTATTACAAATAAGATAAGAAGCTTGCAGGAGTAATTCATACTGTATGTATGTTTATTTCCACCGATTTCGTCGGCATTAGGTCATAGAAGACAATTTTTAATGATGTTTAAACACAACAAATCATTCCAAAATAAACCAAGTATTACAAATAAGATAAGAAGCTTCCAGGAGTAATTCATACTGTATATATGTTTATTTCCACCGATTTCGTCGGCATTAGGTCATAGAAGACAATTTTTAATGATGTTTAAACACATCAAATCATTTCAAAATAAACCAAGTATTACAAATAAGATACGGAGCTTGCAGGATTAATTAATAGTGAAGATATATTTATTACATCAAATCTCGTTGGCATTACGCTTAAGAAGACAAAATTTAGTTCATTTTAAACATATTAAATTATTACAGAATTATCCAAGTATTATAAGTAAGATATGAAGCTTCCAGGATTAATTCATAATAAAGAGATTTTTATTCCGTTAAACTTCGTCGAATTAGGCCTATGACTAGAAAATTTAGCTCGTTTAATAAATATCAAATCATTCCAAAATTAACCAGGAATTACAAATAAGATATGGAACTTGCAGGTTTATTTCATAGTAAAGATGTGTTTATTTCTTCTAATTTCGTCGGTATCAAACAAAATAAGACAAATTTTAGCTCTTTTTAAACATATCAAATCATTCCAGAATTAACCAGCTATTACAAATAAGATATGGAACCATAAAAAAATGAAGAGAAGTGAATATTTCAACGACAGATAAAAATGTAAAATACAGCAAATACCACTGATAAAACGAGATTGTTAGAAGAAGTAAATGGATTATATAAAATCTTGAGCAAGAGGCATGAGACTCAACTAGAAAAGCAGATATTGAATAAGTGTGACTGAACTATAATTCCCTACTGTAAATAATGAAAATTAATATTACATGCCAGCCAACTCCAAGTGATAATTATTGAAAATAGAATAAAAATGTATAATAATTGAAAATTTATCAAAAAAAGGAGAGGGGTGATTTAGATGAATATTTGAGTAAAATTTGATAAAAAGTATTAAATAAATTGGTTATTTTAAAATACTTCTAAAGAAAGTAATGGAAAATGAGTAAATTAATTATGTTGAGAAGTAATATGGTTTATGTTATAATAGTAATATACTGACTTATATTAGGTGCCAAAATATGAAATATTTATGAAAGTTGATAATGTTAAATGAAAAAAGAACCATCGTTGTTTATATTAATATTTAAATATATAATGTAACAAGAACAATTCCAATCATATTTTCTTTTTCAGTTTAAATGTGTATGCACTTACTTAATGCTAAAGTAAAAGACATAAATTAATTACTGTATACCTGCTACAGATTTTCACACATTACACATATTTTAACAAGTAAAAAATGCGGATGAAATTTCAGTACAATATCATTGTTGCCTTATTATTAGTTGTGTGAAAAAGAATTATTATTTACTCCTATTTTTGAAGTATTAAACACAAACTTAGTTCGAAAATTTTTTGAATTAAGTGAATTTTGAAACATTTTCAGTATACTCATATATTTTTAGGTTTATATTTCACATGTTTGAAGATTAAATATTTATTAATCCTTATAAGAACAATTTTTATGAAAGTACTTCCTAAACAGAAGCATTCAATGAATTATTCATACTACCATTATTAAATTTCGCGAGTACTTATTAATAATGCAGAAGCAGTAAGGTCTCGTAAAATTTATCATGTGCTAATGGGAAAGATTTCGTATTTATGAAAAAAATATATTATTTATGAATTTTAAGTTTGGAATTTTTTTAGTAAAAGATTTTTCTAATTTTCTTTGTTCAATATAAAGTTGCAAAATATTTTTTTTAATTACTAAAGTACGTTAATTAGATAGTAATTTTTACTAAATATATTTACAATCATGTATATCTAGAATTTTCTAAAGATGAATCTGTTTTTAGGTTTTGGAAAAAAGAATACTAAAAAGAAAACTATGCCTGGAAAATATTGTAGTTGTGCATTTTGTGATCATACTTGGTTATCCTTTTTTATGACAATTTTTCTGCTTTTTTTAATATTGTCGACACTATGTGCATAGTATTTTTTTTTCTATCTCGATTACAGCAACATCGAATTTTCGTGTATAAGAACGCATTTTAATTTAAGCTCGAAATTCATCAGGAAAATTAAACAGTGTGTATTATAATACGGAAAATTTTACTATACATACTTCCTTGTTACTTTTATGAGACACTTCTTCATACTTTGTACATGAAATTTACATTTCGCTATGTTATTGAGCTTTACTTGCCGTGAAAGAAGTATTTTTATGGCATTTAATTTAACGCAATAAAATCTAATTCATTTGAGGAAAATTCGAGTATAAAATAAAATCTTATTATTTGTACACAGAAAAATCTTTGTATGTTTATGCATTGAAGTTAAGAAACCATTATGGAATCATTATATTTCAAAAAAAATTCCCATGAAGTGCATGCAAATATGTATCGTACGTTGTGGAACCAGGTAAAATTTTAAACGACTTTAAAAATAAATATCCCTTTTATCCGATGTGTAATAGTTTTTTTAGGTGTAAAATTTGAATTAACGTACATTTGTAATGTAATCTTGTTTAGAAAAATTATTCAATAAAATTATTCAATATTAAAAATTGAAATGAGTAAATTAAAGGAAAGTTTCTTTAGTCATATTGAAAGTATACAAACAATGGTTAACTTTTTTGTTTGCATGTTTTTAATTTCGAAATATATATATTTTTTAATCAATGAAAAATTTAAATACCAAAATAAAAAGTTTTTTCGTTGATTATTCTTTCCAATTAAACTACGGAAATAAAATGACTACTTATTAATCCACTAGTACCTTGCGTTGTCATTTGGTAAGAAATTAAATTTTCTCTTCTTATTGCTTATTTACCGTGGTTTGTTAGTTGATCTATCGTTTGAGTATTCATTTTGACCCTATATTTAGGTTTTATTCATTGCAAACACTATAACTGATGATCTATGTTAATCAGTTGCAAATAAAAAAAATACTGTCAGGTCGGTCTAGAAGCAGAGGTCCATTTTGATCCGAAGTGCTAATTTTACTTTAACAATTTTAACAAAGTAAATTTTAGTGATAAACTTAGCTTCTTCATAAAGAATGAGCCCCAGAGACCTAAACGTTTTGTGAAAATTAAATATACACCCATACACACACGAATGTATACGGGGTAAATTTTAAAATATCGAAAACAGATTCAGACACCCTCAAATTGATAAAATTTGTCCATTGTCAGAGTTTTTATCATATATCATTTATTTTTTTCAAACTCACAAACTTCTTTCGGTTTGTCTGTCCGACTTTCTGTCTCTCCAAGCTCTAAATCTGATAAATATACTCAGATTGATATGAATTTTTAAAATGTAATTGACGTTTATCCTAGCACGAACTCTACTGAAAATAAAATTTCTACCATGTATAGTTTATTTACAAGGATAGTCAAAAGCTTTCCGTTACATTACGGCCGGTGAGAAAAAATCGTTTCAAATGAATTTTAAAGATGTTACACCTTCTCAAACATATTCAGATTTATATGCTTTTAAAAAGTGCATTGAAATATGCAGTTAAAATTATAATTATTTTTCCCTTACAGAGCCTAACAAAAGAATTCCATTACACAATAATAAAGTGTGGAATTGTTTACGACATATCTTATTTATGTTAAATGATTTCTTGTATATTAAAATTGATATACACTTCTGAGACTTAATATTCCACTCATAATATGAAATACATAGAATTTACAGAAACACACAAAAAATTTCGAAATTCAACTAGGTGGGGAGGCCTATCACATGGCTTGAGCTACAAAAGATTTCAAATAGATCACTACTTTCCGAAGAACTGTATATTATTGATGATGGCTGATAATGGATTAAATCCATGATGTTTTTTTTTTTTTTTAATGCACGGAGCGGCAAGTCAATCCGAAAAATAGCAGGCAAAATGAAAAATCTTTCGTAGAATTTTTCGAACCACACAAGTTTTTTTTTTTTTTTGGGGGGGGGGGGAATTGTAGATAGTTCACTTTTGCGGATAGTCCGCTAAAGCGATGCGTTCGAAACCAGAAATTTACTGTGCGTTCACTTTTTTTTGTGTTGCAGAAAACTGGAGAGGCACCAAGTATTTATGGCGTAAATTTCAGATATCAGGATGAAATATCCAGGTTTCTGAGCGCAGTAAGAATAAAAACTCCAATATATCCTTAAAAAATGCTGAAATTTATATCTTAAACAATTAAGGCACAAGATTTATCTAAAGTTTAAAAATACAGAAGAACGCAGGTCCAACCGTGTGCTTGGAGGCAAGACGGACACGCCGAGAGGCGTAGATAGCCTTTTTTCTGGCTGTCTTACATAGTCTGGTGTGAGGGGAGAAGTGAACAGTTAAAAATTTCCATCGTTTAAAGTTCGAGAATGCATTGCGGTACTAAAAGAGTGTGGAGCAGACAAAATTACAGATCATTATTGGCGTCAAGACTATGTGAAAACAGCTAAGCTGAGTACTTAGTAACAGAATTTTCAAGGGTTGCTGCAAAACTGAAATCCTGCAGTTAAGGAGTGTTAGTTATTGATACACGTGTGTTTCTAGATACTGCTAAGAGACTTAAGTGCCGAAGGACTCGTTGAATCTGGGAATTTTAATAATTAGCTTAGCGCAGGATGAACAAAGTTAACGGAACATTTATCATAGACCGCAGCTGCAGTTTTCTGATGAGAGCGATATCAAAAATGTGCAGTCACAAGCCTGATTGAATTTTAGTTTACTTTTATTGTGACGCAGTTAAGAATTATTAATAGATTTTTCTCTAAGTGAAAATGGAGAAACAAAAAGGACGGATGAGAACGAAATGATGTTTTTCATTATAAAGAAAGAGGATTTCTAAAAAGTATTAATTTCACTTACAAAGTTGTGAAGTGAGGCAGGGTGTGAGTAAGCATTGACGTACTACTTTACATGTAAAATTATATTAAATACAAGTATCTATATAATAAAGGCCAAACGTATATGTGCGTAACGCATACGTCATTTTGCGAATGACAACACTTTCCCATTCAATTTCGGTTTTGCAATTTCAGCTACTGCCAATTTTACACTTTTAAACATCGCACATTTTAAATTTTTACACCGTAGTATAGAGAAAAAAATGCACTTTTAAATGCAATTTGTTTGGAAGCTGCATCTATATTTATTTTTGGATATATTTTTTTTAGTATCAATTTTGTAATCGTAGCAATACAATCGCCCCATATTCTCTTAAAATTGAAAACAAAAATAGAAATTAAAATGTGCAACACTTTTTTTAGGCAATTTTGGTTTTTCAATTTTTTGTACTGCAAATTTTACACTTCTAAACATAGTACATTTTAAACTTTTATACCGTCGTACAGTGAAAAAATATTACTTTTAAATGCAATTTGTTTTAAAGCTGTGTCTCAGTTTATTTTTGAGATGTTATTTTTTTTAAATTTTTAGTACCACTTTTGTAAATGTGGCAACACAATCACTCCATTTTCTCTTTAAATGGAAAAGAAAGAAATAAGAAATTGCAATGCGTGTACTATTTCAAAAATATCGTCTGTTATAAAATCCAGTGAATTTCGGTTTTATTTCGTTTAATAATTTGGATAATTTAGTTAGTATTTTGTTGATTTTAGCTTAAAATAATATTTGTTTGAGAGTTAAACTGACCAATATAAGATGTATTTTTTACTGTAACTAATTTTGTAGACTTATTATAAATCAATGAAACAGTTTTCTTTCCTAAAGATTTTCTTTCGTCAAATTTCGACGGGGTTCACCTCGTTTATTTCAGGGTTGAGAGTAATCTTAAGTTAAAGTTACAAAGTTTCAATTTAATTGTTCAGTTTTTGAAGGGGGGGGGGAGGCAGGATAATATGTGACGAGAAAACCGTCACAGTATCCTCGACATACGTGCTTTTGGACTTATGTCACCATGCATTTACATTTTCTGGCCTGGAGATAAACATTCCTAAATTGAAGCCGATTTTGAAATTTTCTGAAGATGTTTTGGTTCTATAATTAAAAAAAAAAATATTGCAAACGAATATTTTTAAATATTTTTTTTGTGTAATTTAAACCCTAAATATAATAGAATATGTGCATTATTTTAGCACGATTTGTATTAGTTTTTTTTTTCTTACCAAATTATACTTGGGAGTACGTAGCGTGTCTGTTAACATATTCTAGATATAAACAGAGCTACTATTGTACAATGCTTCAGAGAGGAATAGAGAAATAAAAAGGAAAATTTTGATACCAGACATTGAACAAAATTTTAATAGGATTTTACCCCGTTGAACAGATTTCTGCATTGATATGTATAATATTTGGAAGAATGATAATCCTAAATATAAGAAGCAAATATTAAAAAACTATCCGCAAAAGATCTCGCATTAATTGTTGAATAGATTTTCTCCAAAACTCACTTAATTTACATTATATTGCGACTTCTAATATTTGTCTTGATTCGAAATGCCGTAAAAAGATGTGGAAATGTGAATTTCTGTTTATGCTGATGTCTGATTCCGAACATCAGTTATGCAGTAATTTTCCAATTTTCATAAATTTTAAGAATAAAAAAAAAACAGTTTTAAGTTTTAAATAGAACTTCTTTTGTTGGATATTTCGTTAACTTTGCAATATTTCATGAAATAATATTATAAAATTCATGCTGAGGATTACATTTTTTTAGAAATGAAATTCTTAAATCTATAAAGACAATTTATATAAACGGAACATTGTGTTTTCTAGAAGTCTCGAAAAACTTAAAAGTTTTGGAAATAAAATAATACCGACAGAAGAAACAAAGACCTATTTTTAACGATTTCCTTTTAATTTTATTAACAATGGAGATACGTTTTAATGTATTTTAATTAGTTACTAACGTTTACATTGCATATAAACAACTGCTGATTACTCTGATTTTGAAACAATTGAATTTCCGAGAATTAGATCGATTTAATGAGTGAAACTTTTATTGAGTATCCATTAACATCAATTGGATGCACTAGACCAAAAGAAAAAACAAACAATGAATAAATTTGTAGAACAGCATATCCTCAATCCTATAGGGTGATTTGATGAATTCTTTGAGAAAGATTGAGAATGTTTATTACGCTAAATAATAAAACTTAATTTCGCATCGAAAGTAAGCTCCTTTAAAATCTAAAAACCTTTTTAAAGAATTGCATTATTTTAGAATATTATGCGGTTATATAAAAATTTTTATATGCTATAGCAAATACTTTGCGCGCTGTTGAATTTTAAATAAAAAAGGCATTAGTTTAAACATATAAAAATCTATTTTTAAAGTACAATTTTTCTAAAAAGAATTGATTGAATTATTACAGTATACTTACGTATGTATGCCAATCCGTGAGCAAGCCGAATATATGACTTTTAAGAGAAAAATAGTCCAAAATCGCAAACCATACATATAAGCTGATTTTTTTTTAAATGTGAGGAAAACTGCAGAGAAGTAAAAAGACAAACTTTTTGAACAGATAATATAGCAAAAACACAGCGATAATTGAAATTATTAATATATCCTGTTTTTTTTCCCCAGAGACGTTACCAAATCATTTAAAATTAGTCCCCGCTATTTCTGTGATGACTCGTTTGTTCATAAAAACAAATGTACTGTTTTCTTGCTGAATTGCCACAAGAAATTATCGTTTCATCATTCAAAAAGTGTTGCATCAATAATGGAATTGGAGATGCTGCCATTTTTTTTAAGAAGACGGCGGTTGTGATAATTATCATCGATGTTAGTAGTGATGTACCAATGTAAAAAAAGCTTTAATGAGATGCTTGAAAGTTATGATAATGATTTGGTTAATGTATGGTGGTTTTTGAGATAGGTGATTTTTGTCTTTTTAAAACAATGGAGCTCAAAAGTATTTATAAAATTATAATAAATAAGTATTTTCTATATTTGTTGTTAGTTCTTTTATCAATTTAGAATTTTAATTTTCGAAATTTTCTCATACATGTTTATGTGATTACCCATCTCTTCCCAAATAAGAAATCCCCATCCCCCAAAACGCGGAAATATGCAGTAGTATTTTTTTATGACAAATAAAACAACTACTCACATTCTATTGAAAATAATTGTTTTAATCAGTATTACCTAAATTATCTAATTATTATTTTAAAATGAGATTTTAAAACAAATTAGCTATCTCCGGGAGCAACCCCGGTCTTCTATAGATACATATTCCCTGCTAAAGCATTTTTCGTTATATAAAAACTAGTTTTAAGGGTTGCAAATGAGAATATATTCTCCTCCAATGTAGCTTCAAAAGACGACGTTCATTAATTCTTCAATTTCAAGGTTTCTACTTTATCAATTCCTCGAAATAGGATGTGATACCTTATCACGATTAATTTTAATTCTCGAACATCAAAATCCTATTCGTATGTTACACGTATTTGTAAGCAAAATTTTATTTTTATAATATACTTGACAAAAGCATTTATTAAAAATTTTTAAAATTACTGTTGAACTCGGTTAAGAATCTTTCAGGGGAACAGACAAAAATAGCGTATTCAGCGGGATCGCGTATTAAATGTCATAAGCGAAATGCTAAAAGAAACTGGCTTATTTAACACATCTAATAGTTAAGTAGACATTTGTGCTTTTATTTACAGGTGTACGGTCCAAAATTGTGCCTTTTATTCAGATTTAGATTAAAATTTAATTGTATTTTCCTTTATATCTCAGTCTTTATATTTTATTTTAATTTTTAATAAAACCGACTGGAATAGTAATAGAAGCACATATGGTTTCCATCATGGCTTTATTTTACATTATTGCAATACAAAATATTTTTTTTTTACTAACCTTAATTTATTAATAGAAAGTAAAAATAAATACATAAATTTTTGAAGCACATTCAAGTTTTAAAAATCGTTCTTATTATTTCTAAAAATAAAAAATATTATACATTTTTATTATACATTATTTTTATTATAATAACAAAATATTCTTATATATATTTGTGTAATAAGTAGTGAGAGCGTTTCATAAAGAAACAAACAAGGCATAAAAGTATTTCCCAATAGCTGTTGTATTTGTTTAATCATGATTAACGTTTTTTATGTTTATAATATCAATTATAAAATACAGTAAAATATATTTAAATCCTTTCTAAAAACAGATAGAATCATATTATTTTTTCTGACTTCTCTGAGTAACCTGAATTCGTCTATATATTCTATCACAGCAAAAATATGCACAAATTAAAAAGCAAAGAATGTTAGTATGCCGGATTGAAGATTTGTTTTTATTATTATTCAATATCTACATATATCTACAATATCTAAATATACTCTATTAAGTTTTATTCAATATCTACATATAGCTACAATTTCTAAATATACTCTATAAGTTTTATTCAATATCTACATATATTTTTGCAAACTATACCTTAATCTGTTATTAAAAAATAATACGATGAATAAAATAAATAGCATAATCGATCAGCGAAATCATGTACTTTTTTCCCTTATGAAACAAAAAATGAATAGCTAATTTAAGCAATCATAATATCGTTATATAGAATGGTTTCTTTATAAAATACGGAAGTTTTTCACTTGTTTCACAGGCGATGTTGAATGGATGTTAAAAAAGCGCATTAAGCGAAATCGCATATAAAATCCGAGAATTTTAATCAAGCCAAATGTATCTGTTGGTGTTTTAATTTCATTGAATTATTAAATAATATTAGCAACTCAAAAACTTTGCTCCCTAAAGAAATCTTTTTCCTTCAAAATTCGTTCTGCAGGATTCTGGACTGGTAAAAATTATATCATTTTGTATATTTCTGTTGCTATTTACTTTGCAACTTAGTAGTTAAAAACAAAACTGCTCAAACCGATTTAAATTGCATAGACTAGCACCAGAATGTCCTACATCCTTCAGATAAATTCTGTATATGTGTGCAGGTACTTTAGTTTAAAATAAATTACATGTTATTATTCTACCCTAGTTATAATTTTCAAGAAAATGAAAAACTCCCCATTTTAGGATTGAGTACTGACATTTTTAGAATTTTAATCGTCTGACAAAACTCTACTCGTCTCTGTCCTCTGATTTTCCGTCCGTCACAGAGTCCATACACAAAAATTGTACGAGGCAGAAACTTCCAATTTGGGTACTTATGGCTGGAAATTTCGTGTTACGTAACAAAACTTAATATTTTTAAAAAACATATTACTTTAATTAAATTAATTTTTTCTATGTCAATTGTTCCTTGTTGAGATTTAAACTTTAAGATAACTTACATTTGAAAGCTTTGCAATTCGACATCACAGTTTGGAGCTAAAACGTCTCGCTAGTGAACAGGAGGTTCTTTGTTCAAGCCCCGATATTGGACGCTGAAATTTTGATATTACGTTGGATTGAATTAAAAGGAATTTGTATTATTTGCCAATTAAAAAAATTGTATTATTAGGCTATCGATCATCTTTCATTAATTTTTTTCAATTTACTTTATATTTAAAAAAAAAAAAACTATTGTAATTTACACTGACTTATTAAAGTTAAAATACAACGGGTTTTATGCGTCTAATTTGCAAATGAATAAATATAGATTTAGAGGAAATGTGCGCTAAACTATTATTTATCAAATGTGACATAGAAATTTCTTAAGTTTAACGTATAAATAAAATTAAATAAAATCAGGTGAAAAATTCCATTATTGAAGAAAACAGTACATTGAAGTATTATGCAGTAAAATGTGACAGAAATATTTAAAAACTAGTTCTAATTTGGAATATGTCCATTCCGGTCTTGAATGCATTGACGGCATTGAATTTCCATGCTCTCAATTAGTTTGTCGGACACCGAAATAGGTAGCGCTGATCAGACATGGAGTATGCCTTGTTCCAGCTCATTTAATGACCTTGGAGGAGGACATAAATTAGAAACCTGTCTTCCAAAATAGTCTCATAAATGTTCTATCGGATTCAAATTTGGTAAGTGAGATGGCCAATCCCTTTTCTACAAACCGTAATCATCAACAAAATTCTCAACAACCACAGCTCGGTGTGGTCTCCCATTATCATCCATTAAAGTGAATGCACATATAAATCGAGGATCACATCCCAATATCTCGCACCAGTCACAGTTCCTCCATAGCACAAATGTCACAGTGTGGCGTCCGAGTGAGATCCCTGCCCAAACCATTATTACACCGTTTCTGTACCTTTGCGATTTGACAGTGTTTTATTGATGGTATCAAGTGAATTGTTCTTCCCAGATCAGAAGACGTCTTGAATCGCCCTCCAGTATGAATCTGGACTCATCTGTGAAGAGTACAGAAGCCCACTGTTGTCTGTTCCAGTAAACATGTTTTCTTGCCCAACATAAGCGGACACTTCTCTGTCGTTTGTTGAGAGGGACACATACAAGTGGTCGCCTTGCATAGAGACCTGCATTGTAAAGACGTATACGCACCGTAGTAGAGGAGATTCTTCTCCTTTAAACTGCAAAGTGATCTGCAATGCATTGCGTCCTACTAGTAAGTCTTCTCCTTCGGGCCGAAAAAGGTATAAACAGGTTGTAACACGTAGGTGGCCAGAAACATGTCGTCTGAACACAGAATCTTCGGATTCATACTGTTGCCAAGTTCAACTGGGTGGGATAGGACTACCATATGGCTTGAGCTCAATTTACCTAGAATTATAGAGTCGCTGGACCGCACTGCGACACACATTGAGTCATCTAGCAGTATCGGCCTGTGACAACCCTATTTCTATCCATCCTACCACCCGCCACCAATCGGGCAAACGACTTCTTCATAAGTACACACCATTAAACGCTTATTATAAGTACACACCATTAAACGCTTATTCCGTTGCAAAGCCCTGAATTTTTCAAGGAATTTCTTTTTGAAGCTTATCAAGAGGTTTGAAAAATGTCTCAATGTACTTTGTAATTATGCGAAAAAATAAAGATTATCTTATCTTTAATGTTTCATTCCATTTTTTTTCTTTCATACAATTTGTGCAATTGCTACTTTCATTCCTTCAGTAAAAACATTAGCTGCATGAAGAAGTAGATTACTTTAGATGCATTATTCTTTGAAATTTTTAAGTGTTCAGGTAATCTAAGGATATTTTAACAAAAAATACAATTTCCAGATAGTTACACAGACATTTAAAGAAAAAGTTAAATAAACTAAAGTCATAAACAAATGTCCGATATTTTTAAAATATTAGAAAAGTAAATATGGAAATTATAAAAGTGGGCATTTTAAAAGCTATATAAATATAGCAAACTTTTTTTGTATTGAACTCAGTTAAACGAAATCGCAATATCGTTTATCAGTTACAGTTTTAAACTCATTTTGTTTATTTGAGATTTCAATTTTGTTACATTAAGATAATGCACTTTTATTATTTTATAAATTAATATGAAATAAATAAAAAAAAACTTTTCTCCCACCCATGTAGGAGAAAATTACAAATAAAATACAATACCTGTCAGTAAAACATTTAAAAATTGCTCTATCTATCGGATTATGAAATTCCATACTATGTTGTTAGAATTAAAACAAATCGCCTTTGCCTGTGTTCGAATTAGAGATGAAAACAACTGTTGAAAACGCAAAAGTTTTAAAAATACAATTACTTACGTTTTGAAAATTGTACTGATTGTAGAAGATTAAAACACTATAATACGACAAATATAGGTATCCTACTCGAATAGTCCCGTATAAACATTAAGCAGTATGACGCCGTTTAATCTCGCGCTTAAGAAAACATTCATTGCATCGCTTTTGAAAAGATTTTATAGAAAATGTCTGTGCCTTCACGACTGCTATAGCTTCTAGAAGAAAGTAATAATTTACAAGGTTTCTTCCTTTTTTTTAAATCTTAACGCATAATTCTATATTCTAAATAAAAATATGTTTAGAAATATTTTTACTTGTACGTTTGAGAATCTAGTAAAATAAATCTGGATAACGCCTAGATAAAAATGTATATTGAATTTCTAACAAGAAAATAAAAATTTTACTACAACACCTTTTTTTAATGCAGATATATGGAATACATTTTTAATATACTTTCTCTTTTTCGTCAAACAAGTGTGATTAATTTCACACTAAGAAATGTACTTAAGAAAATACTTAAATAACTGCATTTTCTTAAAACCTAAGATATGAAGACATTAAAAGCTAATTTTTAAACTTTGATGAGCTTCAATATTTGTTAGCAACTAATTAAATAGACCTCAAACTTTTGAACTGATAATTATCTCGACCATTTATAAATGGATGATCTAGTTAATTGCTTTAATCATTAATATAATTGTTTCACGCTAATGTATTCCAGTTTGAATGATAAAGCGCAACAATTTCTTTGAAATTTAGTTCATTACTGAAATGTACAATGCTTTGTAATTTTATTAATAAGGAAATTTTTAATTATCCGTTTTACATTTAAATTTTAAAGTTCCATAAATTTCCAGAAGTATTGAAAAAATGTTATGCATTTTTTTAATTACTTTAATTTTCGATCTCTAAATCTTCATGCAAGTATAATAATTAAAAAAATAGATTATATGTATAACCTCGTTGTTCCTAAAGTTATAATCATATTACAAATAATCATTCATGGGTTTTAAACAAACAAAATAGCTCATAGGTGACAGCAAAAAGAACTTTTCAGATACACATAATTTTAGTGACCAGTAATTTCGGTTCACAAACGGGGATCGCTTCAAAATATTTTACTGTCGAGGATTTAAAATTAGTGAGTAAGAAAATATCTGGACATAATCTCTACAAACATTTTCTTTAAGACATTTGGCAAATTCAGATAAAACTAACATCTTTTTTTATGAAGAAATTAGCAAGATGTTGTCACTTATTTGTTGTTTATAAAGCAAATACTATTCGGCTATTAAGAAATGCAGTTAAAATGTAGAAAAAATGTAACGCATTTTGTGTTCCCTCATTCACTGAAAACAATTTCTCTAAATTTACCATGATTTCTGTGCAAACGTTACACAAATTGTGAAGTAAGTTGTTCTGATGGTTTAAAACCTCACAATATTGGAAATTTCTTTCACAAAAGTTGTGGAATCTTTAATCTGAAGCGTAACCCTCGACAGGAGTCTTGTGTGCACAAACGGGGATGGGGATCGCAGCTCGTAGGGGTCAGAGCTCTCTAATTATTTTAAGAGAATTTCAAATTATCGCGCTAAATCGCAATACTTCTAAAACATTACAGAGAGCGAATCAGCAAAGAAAAAAAAACTTGTGACTTAATTTTAAGCAAATAAATTTATGTTTTGGTTGAATTAAATGCATTTGTAGTACAAGTTGTTTATGTGCCATATTTATTTTCAGCTTGTATTTTCGATCGAGATATTTTTAAACATATGTCAAAATGTGACTCTTCCTCGTGCAGAAAAATTAGGTAAATCTTAAAAAGAACTCAGAGATAAATGTTTCTAATTAATATAAGTTTCAAATATTTCAAAGCTATAAGGCATCAGATATAAAAAATGGAAAGCTTGAATAATATTAATAAAGCTCTAATGCTTTTAAATTATAATGTTCCCATTGCAGGTTGTGCTAAATTTTCTCATTTTTAGGTTTTGCATGAATTACTTTTTTTAATGGAATAAATAATCTATAAATTATTATAAAGGTTACATTACATGAAGAAAAAGATCATTTATATTTAAAATAGAATGACATCAGATAGGAAACACAATTTTATTTTTATTCACGTTCCAATACTCGAAGAAAATATACATTGCTGTTAACTATTAGGAAAGAGAATATCATTAAGTTTGTTTGCTTAAATTTCGTGATTTTATCTAATGTAATTCCTCTAATCTAATTAAATCTAATGAAATTTATTTAACACATTTTCTATTACCAAAATTTAATTGCTTCTTACATATTTCAAAAACCTGAAATGCTGTTACCAAATCAGACATAAAATCCTAATATTCTTAATAAAACATTTAAATTTAATCGTTTTATTATTTTCTAAGCGTTTATTTATTTTATACTGTATAAATATATTTTACTGTTAAAAAATATTTATTTTCGTATTTACACACAGAAACATTACTTCCAATTAAAAGGAAATATGCAAAGACTAACGTTTATTTGGAATTTACAGATGAATACTGTTAGAAAAGAAAGATATATATTTGAAACTGTTTGAAACTTGATATATAAAAGTCACTGCATTTTTAAGTTGAAATAAATTTTGTGTCTTTATTAACCCAAGTACATAGATATAGTAATTATTTTTTTTTATAAAATTTAATTGCTACTTGTATTTTGTATCTTGATACATTCACACATCTTATAAATTATAGATTATGAATATTTGTGTAGGTAAGATTTATTTAATTTATGTATAACTTAACATTAAAGTAATCAGCAACGTAAACTTAAATAAAATGGAAATTCATTACGTTTATTTATGTTTAATTAAAAGCCAACGCAATTAAAAAATATAATATATCTAGAGTATTTGGATTATAAGCATTTAAATTTCTTTTTTCTTATAAAACTTTATACAGTATTGAATTAGTTAAATATGTATCAGCAGAACTAAAACCTTTCTTTTCGATGAATGGCATGCAAGCATAACTCCCTTCGGTCATTAATATAAATTTTATTATACTTCAACTGTCTTAAAAACCTTCAAATGTACATTTCACAAGAGATCATAATGTAAGGAACTTTGTTTCCATGCCTTGTAAACGAACTGTAAATTACACGCGTAATGTATTCATTGATAAGTTTTTAAATCAAGTTTCCATATAATATAATTATTATATGCTATGTTAATTAGAGGTAGCACAGAGGGCATGCAGATTTTCACATTTTTCAGCTATAACCGAAAGTAAACAAAAGTAATAAAAATAGCTAGAAATAGTGTAATAATAAAAAAAGATTTTATTCAACAGTTTACAGCTATAAGCTAGATTTTATTTTGAACATTATGGCCACTTAAATTATTTATTGTTATTTCTTAAATTTAAAAGTATTTTTAATTTAAAAAGGATTTATAGTTTAAAACATATGGGTGATTTTCCAATAAGTGGGTAATTTCATTCCCTTAGGGTTACATGCTGTTTTTTGTCATTCATATAGTTTTTTAGCATAAAAAGTATTTTGTAATGAAGTTCTACTATTTCAAAAAGTATTTTCAAGAAAATAACTGTAAATTTTACTGTAATAGTATTTTAAATATTAAATTTGTTACTTGTCCCTTGTCCGTTACCTCATGTACTAATCTTCTGGAACAATTTTAAGTGTAAAGACAAACTATTCTTAAAAATTTTACCACTCAAAATAAAACTATTTTCCGAGGTACATAATATAGTATTTTTATTGTAAATTAAAAATAATTTTACATTTATTCTGAGTCAGAGAAATGTTGTCCCTTAGTTTCTATGTCACTACTGTCCTCTTGTATAAAGCTGCTAAAGTGACCACCAGGTGGCCAGATAAAATTTGGTTAACAGATGCATTTATTAGAAGGATCCATCTTAATTGTTTAGAAAAACACATGGCACAATTCTACGGATTTCAAAAAAGTTACAAGCTACAAAATGGATAAAAAGGTAGGAATATATTTATTACTTGTCATTACTATCCCCTACTTAAACTGTCCTTGTTATTGTTTTTATTTATTTATTATTTTGCCATAATGTAATATACTTTTGCTAAGTACAAAATATCATATTGAAGTCTTACTAAGTCTAACTTACTATCTACACAGTCTCAATTTTCTTAATTTTGTCACTTCTGTCCACTTTCAAATTATTTATTTGAAGACAGTCTCCGAAGCAGAAATTAATGCCATAAATGACTTGAAGCTAAAGGATATAATGATACTGTTACGAATTTTGTAAATAGTTAGTGTTTGTACTGTAAAATAATGTAAATAATCTTATTAAGCTCCATTCCTTTACTAATATTATGTTACATTGTCTCTGTTATCAAGCAAACTTGTCCATTATTTTCAGTGTATGTCTACGGCAGATTGGCGAAATAATGAAGATATCGCCAAGTTGGCGTCACTTTTGGCGACTAATTTTGGTCGCCAAATTTGGCGATATATCGCCAAGTTGGCGACAAACTTGGCGATTGTTGGCGATGGTAACCCTTCCCTCTTAATGGTAACCCCCCTTAGATATACTGATACATTGTTTGTTGTTCCGTGGTTTTCCAGGTTTTTCTAGAAATTTCTAGCACATGCTACGAGACTATATATAAGAAGAGAAGCGATGCGAGCTGTTGTTGTTATTATTTACCAGTCAGTCATAGAGTGAACTTCTAGGTTTAAGCAAGTTTGCTTGATGTATTGAGTTTTATCTACGTTGTTTTGAATGTGATATAGTGTTGAGACATTGTATAAAGAGTCTCTGCGACCTATATTTGTACTTGTTCGATAGATTTAAACAGTTATTTTGGAATATCTTGTAATATTTGTGAGTTTCGAAGACTCTGTTGTTCTGAAGTTCTGTAAATAAATTATTTTCTACTTTTCTATAAGCAAGAGTTTGAAGTTGTCTAACCATAAGATCAAAAGAACCCAATATACGCTACAACATTTGGTGTCAGGAGTCGGGATATTATGGCGAAAACAAGAACAATGGACGGTCAACTGAAAGAACTGTTAGAAGCTATTAATGGAATAAAGGCAGAATTGACGAAAGGCCAAGAAGAGTTGGCGGTAAAGATGAATAAAGGCCAAGAAGAGTTGGCGGAAAAAATGAATAAAAACGAAGAAAGAATGGAACAGTTGACAAATAAAATTGATAAAGGCCAAGAAGAGTTGGCAGAAAAAATGAATAAAGGCCAAGAAGAGTTGGCGGAAAAGATGAATAAAGGCCAAGAAGAGTTGGCGGAAAAGATGAATAAAGGCCAAGAAGAGTTGGCGAAAAAAATGAATAAAAACGAAGAAAGAATGGAACAGTTGACAAATAAAATTGACAAATGCCAAGAAGATGTGACTGAAAAGATTAATAAAGGCCAAGAAGAAATGAAGAAAACTTTAGAAGAAAAGTTCTCGTCGGTAGAGAGAAGAATAGGCTCGGTAGAAGAGAAAATGGCGGAAGTAGAAGAGAAAATTCAGAATGAAGTTTGTAACTTTGAGGAGAAAATCAGTAACGTTGAAGAGAAAATCAGTAACGTTGAAGAGAAAATACTAGGTGAAGTAGATGAAAAGCTAAATAAAAGAGTACAAGAACTCGAGAAGAAGCTTTCAGCGTCCAGTGGTAATTATGAAGAATTTAGGAATCCGCCTGCTTCTCCCGTGCACATCAAACTGTCGACATATGACGGAAAGAGTTCCTGGCAAGTTTATAAGACCCAATTCACCATTGTAGCCGAAGCGAACAAATGGAGTGACGAGGTGAAAGCTTGTCAGCTGGCAGCATCTTTAAGAGGAGAAGCCGCCGACGTGCTGCAAACATTGCCCGATATGACGCAACTCAATTTTGAGACTTTAAGTTGTGCACTTGAAATGAGATTCGGCGAAAAATTCTTCAAGGATTATACGAGAATACAAATGAAGAGCCGCCATCAAAAATCGAGTGAAACCCTTCGAGAGTTTGCCTCGGAAATTGAACGGCTTGCAAATTTAGCATTCATTGACTGTCCAACAAATGTACGGGAAATGTTGTCACTGCAATATTTTGTAGACGGAATAAAAGATCCAGAAGTGCAGAGAGCGGTACGAATGGCAGATGTACAGGATTTAAAGGCTGCACTACTATATGCCTTAAAGTTGGAAGCAGCTACACAAGCCAGCCGAAGAGATCGTCATTCAGTTCGAGGGGCAACGGTGAACAAAAGCTCAGACACTGAGAACGACGTCTTGAAAGAAATTAGGAAAATAAATCAAGAAATTGAAGCTTTAAAATACGGAAGAACAAGTTCAAGAAGACAGAATCTCACGTGCTGGGGATGCGGTGATACAGGACATCTCCGAAGAAATTGCCCCAAAATCCACGAACGTGAGATAAATTCAAACAGTCAGCAGGGAAACTAAATTTTGGCCATCTCGCGGGGCGGAGGTTGCCAGAGAATGAAAAGCCCCACCTGAAGATCCTCCAGATATCAAAAATGAGTGGCGGTGATAATGAATTATATGTGATAGGCTTTATTAACGGAATTCAATGCCGTATGATTGTCGATACAGGAGCCAATGTGACAATAATCAGAGAAGATTTGGCTCGAAAATTGAAATCTAAACTCATCTGGACTCCACCATGCATTACCCTGCAAACTGTGACGGGCGACAAGATTGGCATATATGGAAAGGCCAATTTAACTATCAACTTTGGAGGAACGAAATATTACCATACGGCATATGTGGCTGACATAACAGATCCTTGCTTAATCGGACTAGATTTTCTGAAGAAGTTTCACTTCAGACTTGATTTCAAAAATAACAAAATGATCTCAAAATTTGAAGAAATAAGTCTTTTTGGATTAAATAACGAAATTGAATGTAAACAAATAGTAATAGCCAAAGAAGACATTAATCTAGATCCAAGAACAGAATTTTTAGTTCCAGCTGAAATTAAAAATGAAACTAATTACCGATTTGGCCATATAGATTATCCAGTAGACAATAGTACACAAGCAGGAGTATTGGTGGCTTCTTCTGTAGTAGACCTCTCGAAAAAGACCATTCCAGTCAGAATTGCTAACATCAGTGATAAGACGAGGACTATCAAGAAAGGAGAGGTGATAGCATCATGTGCTCCTGTGACGTGCATAAGTCAAACTTCCAATCACTCTCAGAAATCTTCAGATAATTTAGTCAAGGATTTGTTACAAAATACGGACTTAGATCCAAACCAGAGAGATGCTGCTGAAAGTTTAATTAGAGAATTCCAAAGTTTATTTTCCCAAACATCTGAAGACTTTGGACGAACTAAAATGGCACAACACCGAATTGACACGGGAGATCACTCTCCTATTAAACAGCACCCTAGACGATTACCTTTTGCCAAGCAAGAAGAGGTGCAGAATTTAATTAAAGATATGGAAGAAAATGACGTCATCGAACCATCGACAAGTCCATGGGCTTCTCCCATTGTATTAGTAAGAAAGAAGGATGGTTCAACAAGATTTTGTGTAGACTACCGCCGACTGAATGACGTCACTAAAAAGGATAGTTACCCTCTACCAAGGATCGACGACACTCTCGACACACTTGCGGGCAACACTTGGTTCTCGACTCTGGATCTGAAGAGTGGTTACTGGCAGGTAGAGATCCATCCCGACGACCGCGAGAAGACTGCCTTCACAACGGGACAAGGATTATGGCAATTCAAGGTAATGCCTTTTGGTCTATGTAACGCACCTGCAACTTTCGAACGGCTTATGGAAACGGTTCTCCGGGGGCTGTCGTATGAAGCATGTCTTGTTTATTTAGATGACATCATAATCATAGGAAAACCACGGAACAACAAACAATGTATCAGTATATCTAAGGGGGGTTACCATTAAGAGGGAAGGGTTACCATCGCCAACAATCGCCAAGTTTGTCGCCAACTTTGCGATATATCGCCAAATTTGGCGACCAAAATTAGTCGCCAAAAGTGACGCCAACTTGGCGATATCTTCATTATTTCGCCAATCTGCCGTAGACATACACTGAAAATAATGGACAAGTTTGCTTGATAACAGAGACAATGTAACATAATATTAGTAAAGGAATGGAGCTTAATAAGATTATTTACATTATTTTACAGTACAAACACTAACTATTTACAAAATTCGTAACACTACCCCCTCCTCAAAGACTGCACGTCCCGGGCAGTGCAATCCTTGAGATAGAGGAGAACACTTAAAATAAATAAACAAATAAATAAATAAATAAATAATAACAATAATAATAAAATTTACATAAATAAGAACTAATTACTATTTACATATTTACAAAAAGTGACTTTCATGACCATGGTCTGAAATTCCAGTTTTGAATTTTTAATCACTTTGGCCAAAATAAGGGGCTAGCCGGTTATAATGTACGACCTTGGGTTTGGTGTGTGGCGATTTTCGTATGCGTACGACGACGTCATTCAGCCTGTTGACGACTGTGTAAGGACCGTCCCAGTTTCTTTGTAGTTTTGGCGACAGTCCCTTACGGCGTACCGGATTCCACAACCAAACTTTGTCACCTTCGTTGAACTCATGCCCAGTTGCCTTTGTGTCGTACCGTGTCTTCATCTTTTCTGATGCCAGTCCAATTCGGTTCCTCGCTAGACAATGAATCTCCTCAATCCGTGCCTGGAGTTCATCGACATATTCCTCAGGCGATGAAGGAGCATCAGGAGGACGGCCAAACAAAAGGTCAGCAGGCAGACGAAGATCACGACCAAAGAGCATTTGAGAAGGGGAGTAACCAGTGGCCTCATGTGTGGCACTCCTGTAGGCAAGCAGGAAAAGAGGCAATTTCTTGTCCCAGTCCTGTTGGTCTCTAGACACCAGGAGAGAGAGGCTATTTAGGATGGTACGATTGAACCGCTCCACCATGCCGTCCGATTGAGGATGTAGAGGTGTAGTTCGAGTTTTGTCCATGCCGAGTAGTCCGCACATTTCCTTAAACACAGCCGAATCAAAGTTTCTTCCTTGATCGGAATGGATTTGAAGAGGAACTCCGTATCTGGAAACCCAGTGTTGAACTAGTATGTCTGCTACGGTTACCGCCTCTTGATTTGGAATGGCATAGGCTTCAGGCCACTTAGTGAAGTAGTCCATGACAACGAGGATGTACTTATTGCCATCAGATGTTCTAGGAAGTGGACCCAGGATGTCTAGAGCAATTCGTTCGAATGGAGCTCCTACATTATAACGTTGCAATCGCCCACGGGTTCGCATCTTAGGACCTTTACGTGCTACACAGGTGTCACAAGTTCGACACCACTTCTCCACGTCACTGCGAACATTATTCCAGTAGAAACGCTCTCGAACCTTTTGCAGGGTCTTCATTACACCAAAATGACCTCCTGTGGGACTACCATGCAGTTCTTGAAGGACCATAGAAATTCTAGACTTAGGGAGTAGTAGTTGCCATCTACATGTCTTTCCATCGTCAGACTCCCATTTTCGGTACAAGATGCCGTTCTTCAAGTGTAAGGAATCCCAGAGAGCCCAATAACGTTTAGTCGTAGGATGGTAATGGGCCATGTCTTGCCAGCTGGGCTTCCTGTTGGACTCCTCTTTCAGCTTTAGAATTGGCTTAATTTCAGGATCAGCAAGTTGATCTTTACGCAGGCTCTCGTCACTCCACGGATCTTGCGATGATGTAGACCCAGTTGTAACTTGTCTTACTATAGGACCTTTGACATTAAATTTCTTCTCAGCCCGGTCGCAGTATCTACAATTCTCTGAGCAGGGTCTTCTTGAGAGAGCATCTGCATTTCCATGTGATGAGCCTTTTCGATGGCGTATCTCCATATCGTACTCTTGAAGCTTTTGTATCCACCTGGCTATCTGGCCTTCAGGGTTCTTAAAATTCAATAGCCAAGTTAGAGGAGCATGATCAGTTCGGATCAGGAACTTTCGACCGTAAAGATAGTGATGAAAGTGGTCTATGGCTTTCACTACAGCAAGAAGCTCTTTTCTTGTTACGCAGTAGTTTCGCTCAGCCTTTGACAAGCACTTGCTGAAATAGGCGATAACACGCTCCTGGCCGTCGATTTCCTGGGACAGTACAGCGCCAATGCTTTCGTTGCTTGCATCCGTATCAAGTATAAACTGTTTATCGATTTGAGGATACGACAGAATTGGAGTGGATGTCAAGGCCTCCTTAAGCTTTTCGAAAGCAGCGTCACATTCCTGTGTCCACATAAATTTTTGATTGGCTTCTGTTAATTTATGAAGTGGTCTTGCAATCATCGAGAAGCCTTTGACGAATTTTCTGTAATAGGCGCATAATCCTAGAAAACTTCGAAGCTGGTGAACATCTGCTACCACCTCAGGCGGGTGCTACAAAAATTAAAGGAAGCTAATTTGAAGTTAAGCCCTTCGAAGTGCAGTTTGTTTCGCAATGAAGTCGCCTACCTTGGACACATCATTTCGGCGGAAGGAGTTAGGACTGATCCAGAGAAGATATCGGCCGTGAAAAATTGTTTTCGCCATAAGAACCTCACTCCTGACACCAAATGCTGTGTTTAAGGAAATGTGCGGACTACTCGGCATGGACAAAACTCGAACTACACCTCTACATCCTCAATCGGACGGCATGGTGGAGCGGTTCAATCGTACCATCCTAAATAGCCTCTCTCTCCTGGTGTCTAGAGACCAACAGGACTGGGACAAGAAATTGCCTCTTTTCCTGCTTGCCTACAGGAGTGCCACACATGAGGCCACTGGTTACTCCCCTTCTCAAATGCTCTTTGGTCGTGATCTTCGTCTGCCTGCTGACCTTTTGTTTGGCCGTCCTCCTGATGCTCCTTCATCGCCTGAGGAATATGTCGATGAACTCCAGGCACGGATTGAGGAGATTCATTGTCTAGCGAGGAACCGAATTGGACTGGCATCAGAAAAGATGAAGACACGGTACGACACAAAGGCAACTGGGCATGAGTTCAACGAAGGTGACAAAGTTTGGTTGTGGAATCCGGTACGTCGTAAGGGACTGTCGCCAAAACTACAAAGAAACTGGGACGGTCCTTACACAGTCGTCAACAGGCTGAATGACGTCGTCGTACGCATACGAAAATCGCCACACACCAAACCCAAGGTCGTACATTATAACCGGCTAGCCCCTTATTTTGGCCAAAGTGATTAAAAATTCAAAACTGGAATTTCAGACCATGGTCATGAAAGTCACTTTTTGTAAATATGTAAATAGTAATTAGTTCTTATTTATGTAAATTTTATTATTATTGTTATTATTTATTTATTTATTTATTTGTTTATTTATTTTAAGTGTTCTCCTCTATCTCAAGGATTGCACTGCCCGGGACGTGCAGTCTTTGAGGAGGGGGTAGTGTTACGAATTTTGTAAATAGTTAGTGTTTGTACTGTAAAATAATGTAAATAATCTTATTAAGCTCCATTCCTTTACTAATATTATGTTACATTGTCTCTGTTATCAAGCAAACTTGTCCATTATTTTCAGTGTATGTCTACGGCAGATTGGCGAAATAATGAAGATATCGCCAAGTTGGCGTCACTTTTGGCGACTAATTTTGGTCGCCAAATTTGGCGATATATCGCAAAGTTGGCGACAAACTTGGCGATTGTTGGCGATGGTAACCCTTCCCTCTTAATGGTAACCCCCCTTAGATATACTGATACATTGTTTGTTGTTCCGTGGTTTTCCAGGTTTTTCTAGAAATTTCTAGCACATGCTACGAGACTATATATAAGAAGAGAAGCGATGCGAGCTGTTGTTGTTATTATTTACCAGTCAGTCATAGAGTGAACTTCTAGGTTTAAGCAAGTTTGCTTGATGTATTGAGTTTTATCTACGTTGTTTTGAATGTGATATAGTGTTGAGACATTGTATAAAGAGTCTCTGCGACCTATATTTGTACTTGTTCGATAGATTTAAACAGTTATTTTGGAATATCTTGTAATATTTGTGAGTTTCGAAGACTCTGTTGTTCTGAAGTTCTGTAAATAAATTATTTTCTACTTTTCTATAAGCAAGAGTTTGAAGTTGTCTAACCATAAGATCAAAAGAACCCAATATACGCTACAACAATACCATCTATTCTAAATCTATTAAAATTACATCAGTTGACTTAGAATAAGTTTGAAAATGTTAAACTTCAACTGCATTATTTAAGCTGTTTCACATGTGACACACATGAAAAATGCAAACATTACTGTTCAGAACCATCATTTTTAGACAGATCTCCCTGTTTTTTTAGGATATGCTCAATCTTATAAAGATACTGAAGTATCAACTCCTGGTTCTAAAAGTGAACATATTTGTGTAGGAACTTGGGTTGCATCTGATGTGTTTTAAATTTTTATGTAAAATTAAATAATTATTTTAAATTTTTATCAACATATTTTATTTTTTTATATTACTTATTACAACGGTTTTTTTTAACAGGTTTAATTGAAGAAATAAAAGATGACATCCTTAAAATAAACTTTAAGTTAAGGAATGGAAGCCAATTCTATTGGAGACACGAGATATCCAGTATGTTCCAAAGTATGTAATTTTGTGTGTTATTGATATTCCTCCTCGACCAGTTACTTCAAGATATTTTACTATAGACAAATTATATGATATAAATTTTTAAATGAGCAGTATTTCTCGTACTTAAAATTTTTTTTCTTAACTAAAACGTTTGTCCAAATGAATTCACTTATTTAATCATTATCTTATTGTTGGTTATTTTTTCTAAAAGATTATTCAAATTTTAAAATAGTAAAAAAAATAATAGGTGTTAAAAATTTACAATTGTTAAAATGTTCAAAACTGAAAAGTTTAAAAAGTATATCACTTCTGTCCATGTAAATGTCACTCCTGTCCCATATTCTCTAAACTTGAAAAATATTCAGATTTATCACAGATGACACATTAACCATTATATTTTTTACTATAAAAATGCACTTTAATAAAATATAGATATTTTTCAGATAAATTTCATTAAATACCTGGTTTATAATGTAAACAACTATCTTGGGAACAATAGTGACATTGATTACCAAATTAATTTATAATATATATATTTTAATATATAGTGCTTAAAGTTTATGCCCGAATATTGTATATTACTCAGTAACCTATACTTATTAAAAAATATTGGTTAAATTTTTATTTTTATTTTTCACTAAATGATTGAGTGAAATTACCCACGTATTGGAGAATCACAAATATATGACTTATAAATTATTTTTTTAATATTATTTGCGTATTTGCACAATTCGCATACATACAATTCTGGGTATACTCTCAATCATTTTCTATATTGCGATTATTTTTCATTTATAGCAAACTGACACTTTAATAATATGAATTAAAATACATGTACACCTCAGAAAATACGTACTGCAAAGTAATTTTGCTATATAGTTTTATATAATCTTATCTAATTATTAAAAAAAAAGATAAATTGTGTTTTAACCATAGAATATGACACTCTAGCGCATTTAAATATTTTAATTCAATATTCTTTTTCACAAAGACGAAATATAATATCTAAGAAAATTATTACATTAATCATTAAAAAAAAACAATTTTAGCATTTACCTTTATATAGATAAAGAAATTGCACTGGGATTCCTTTGCGCAACCCTATTATCTGAAAGTTTTATAGACACCATGGTTTAAAAGAACCTCAGTTACATTCAGCAATACATATCACAAATTATAACACAGTCCCAGAATAATATTTCAAATTACGAACACTGTAACCCACGCACGCTCTAGGGAAAAACTTCGCCTATCCGGTATAAGGAAGAAGACTGCCTTTTGATACTTGAATGTCAGCCTGCAATCTTTTTTACAAACTTTTTGGTGGTAATTTTTCATTTTTATTTTGCCTTAACATTTCTGATATGTGTGCAGAAAATTTTACTTGACTTATGTATTTGCCCATATAAATCTTAGTTTAAAAACCAGAGAATTACCTCTGAAAAATTTAAAGGGTACTGGTACATGCACTTTCTGCTAAACGTAATTGGCCGCCGGATAAATGTACTCATTTTCTCGTAAACGTTCACAAAGAAAAATGCTTTTTTTCTGTAAACGCAAATTAAGATTTTCATATACAAAATAAATAAATAAATGAATAATGCATAATGTTTACGACAATGAAATAATATATTTTTGTACACGTTTATGCCGCGTTTTTCAAAAAGTCGATTATAAACATGCTGATATATCGTATCATGATAAACAAGATTTACATAGAAACTTGTGTTCGAAAATGCTAACTCAGACGGCTACAGGACGATGAGTGCAGCGTTTCGGTAGTGTTGAAAGCTTAATTCTTTCAGGACGAGGACGTTGCAGTAGGTGGATAAATCGGTTTAGTAACGCAGAATTAGCCGATATATATTAGGCATATGGCGCCGGGATGTAAATACATGATCCATAGCACAGATATACTTCCGAAGCAGACGTAAGCCACGTCTTAATTCATTAGAGGCCTAGAAAACTCTTGGTTGTAAGGACTGAGATCATGGTATCTTATCATGCGATTTAAAGCCAATTTAATAGGCAGAGTTTATATAGGCTCTTGTTTAAAACGCTAATTGCTAGGACAGCTTTCTCCTGAATTGGTTCGGCGGATAATATAGGATATGATCTGACGTCATGAACTCCATCTTAAGCCCCACCTTAACAAGCAAAGGCTTCTGTGGTCTCTAATGAATATGGTCCTGCGTCAGGTAAATTATGTTTTGCTTTGACAATTATTTTGTTTTAAACCGCAGATTGCTTGAAGCAGGAGCTTGCCAAGTGCATAGCCACATCGGTTGACAGTGCACTACAAGGACGACAGTCGTAGAGAAAACTGTGCTATGAAAGTTTGACAAGAACCTCCAAACAATTATCCGTTCAAGCGAAAGCGTCTTGGGTGCACATCGTACCAACATTATGCGCATATTGCATGAAGACACGCTAAAACCCTACCAATTACAAAGCATTGTGTGTTTACGATTATCTTCAAAACATTGAATCTGTACATTGGTATTTGAAATAACGGGTCGCACAGCAAGAATTTTCATCGAAGATTTTATTTTCAACTGAATCTTGTTTTACACTGGACGGTGACCCCCGAACTAGTACAACTTGCATATATGGGTGTACAAAATTCCAAGGCCTACACGTTCCCGTGCATGTCAACAACGTTTCATCATAAACTTTTGGGTTGGTATTATCGGTCGCATGTTAATTAACCCTTAGTTACTACATCAACACCTCGACCGGAATACCTACTGAATTTTCTTAGAGTCTTTCGGGATCCGACGAGTGACGTTTCAGAAGCTGCACACTAAAAAGGTCCTGTTCTAGCATGATGGAGCAACTGCTTAAGATAGCTACACTGTGCGAGAATACTTCGATAAGACATATCCTAATCACTGGATTGGCCGAGTGTCACATGGCCACCACGTTTTTCTGACCTGAGTCTCCTGGATTTCTTTGTGTGGGGAGATATTAAGTCCATAGTACAGGAGACAACCGTGACATCGGATATGGACCTTGTCGTGAAGATCTCGGAACCGGCGCACAGTGGGGCAGGAAGACTCCAAAGTTGGCAAAAAATAAAATTTACTTTGAACAAAAAAAGCACATCACGGATTCTTTTGCAGAAGAAAAGTAGTAAAATTTTAAACTTTTACATAAGCTAAATAGTAATTTATTAATTAATTTACAAACCTTTTTCAATATTTTTTGTAAAAAAATGAGTTAAAAACAAGAATTTAAGATAGTTTTATAGTAATTAGATATTTATAAATCATCCATAATATCGCATTAAAAAATGCAAACATAATTAGTAATTTTAATTATTCTCAAGCAAACCTTATAATGAATATTAGCGACTCGTTTTGAAGGATTGGATCAACCTTTCTCAGGCTGTACGTATAACTATAAAGACAGCAGAAGAAAAACTGTTTCTGTTGTTTTAGTGCTAACACACACTTTTTGTTTTCCTGTTTTTCAGATCTTAAACTGATACATGTCGCGTACACTAACGAATATGTAGAACTAGAATTGTATAACCGTTTTACTCTTGATATTTTTGATCGTCCAGAACAAATTCAGACGGAATATGAAGATGGGCACGTTTGCTTTTCATTGACGCTTCTGTTTGTTTTTCAAATCGAGGAAATGAAAGCGATTTGCCAAGCCACTCTTTGTTAATTCTAAAGCATTTCCCTTGTTTCGCCAGGCTTTTGCTCATCGGATTTTATATTAAACTTTAAAACATTTAATCTTCTTTTCATTTAAACTACTTGTTCGTAGTTTCTCCGATTATGGAGCTCTTATACCATAAAATCACATTACTTTTCAAAAGTTTTTTGTTAAAATGTTCCATGATAATCAGTTTCATTTAAATACATCGTTTTGTGATAAACAATGCATTAAAATTCGTATTTAACAAAGAAAATATTTATAATCATGTTTGGCACACCCGTACACTAACAAAAATTTAAGGATGATTAGCTATAGAAATGACCATACAATTAAAAAAGTGGCAAAAAGGAGCAAGATTTTCTGGCATATTTGTCCTTTTAAAACTCATACTTAGTAGAAAAAATTATAATTAAAACTTAATTCGCCTTAACTCATAACTAAAACCTACAATGTTTGTAGACAGTGCTAATTTTTTTTTATAAATTTCACCACTATATATTCTAAGCGTCTGTATATCTATAAAAATCGTATTAAAACAAATTGAAAGTTAATGGATTATTGTTACATACTTGTAGTTAAAAGTTCCATAGTCAAAAAAAAATATTTTTTAATTATTATAGCGAAATTAACAAACGAATGATGAAACAAAATTATTGATTTTTTTTTTCACTTATTATCAAAGCACAATATGCAGTTTAACTTCTTTTTCTAGTGACGATCAAAATAACTTTGCGCAAATTTTAATACTAGAAAGATGTGTACTGACATCTGCTCTATTAAAGTGACGTACGTCGGTAGTTCAAAATAAAATTTCATTTCTTCGATTTTTTGCCAGTTTTGAAGGCTTTTTGCCCCACTGTGCGGCGGTTTTGTCCGTGACACATCTGCCCATTTTGAACGTGTCCGTTAATCCATGCGTCCACGTTGTGATGCATGGATTACGGCAAATGAAAGGAATTTCGAACATCTTTCATATATGACAACCATACTCTTTAACCAATGTCATATTGACACCTTTTTTGATGACCCTTCTTTAACCGTCTACCTACATTCGTCGCCTTCTCGCGATCGCAGTTTACATTTTCGAACGCATGTTTATGTGTAAAAGCTGTTCATCAGGATATGAGAGATTGCATGTTTAGCTTTAAACGACTTTTTGAGGCACCTTTTATATGTATACATAAATTATATGTTTGTGGATTTGAATGCAATGTTTAACTTTCTGTAGCTTTTTAAACTATCACTTCATAGTTCATTTTGAATTTATATTTTCGACTGTAATTTCTCATTTCTCTGAGCCAACATATGACATTTTTGTTTCCGAAATGTTGGAAATTTAATTTAAAATAATTATGTAAAAATTGATCAGATCAAGAGATGCCTCGCTAGAAGAAAGTAAACTATAACGGATGGAACATATTTAAATTCATGAATTAATATTGCATTGCTAAATCGAATGAAATTTGAGGATCTTTGTTTCGCTTTAAAAAAAGTTTCACTGTAAAAACATGATAAACAGATAACATTGTTACAATATTTATGTTTTACATAAACTTTTACTTAGGCTTTTTCATAGAAAAATATAATTAATATTTAAATTAAGAAAGGAGAGGTGACAAATATTCACAATCATTTTGTTATCATATACATTATAAAGCAGAAGTTCTGAAACTTCCAAACGACTGTTTTCAAAAACTACCCGATGGATTTTTTTGTCGAATGTATCATTCGATAGGAAATATTTTCCCGAAGGTTTATGATTCAAATTTACAGGGATAACTCTGATTTTTCGTAGTAAATTTCGTATTTTTCGGTTATTTTTGACAAAAGGGTTGCCATTAGCTGTTTTTGGCGAAAATTATAATTGCTAAAAAAATTAAAATGGCTATATCTATTAGAAATATTACAAATATCTTGCAAATAATAGCAGAAAATAACTACTAATAATATAATAATAATAAAGAAAGACCGCTTAAATGAGGCATAATATTATAAAAATATATTTATCTTGAAAATGAAAAAAATATTTGTAATGCTTAAAAAATAAATTAACGCGAAATATAACAATTGGTTCAAGTTTTGGCGACTTATCCCTGGTGTTAGAATAAAAACATGAATTTCAGAAATTGATTAAATGAATTTTGAATGATAGTTATTTCCCTTTTTATTATTTTCTTACTCTTTTTTGTCGAATTTCCGTATAATATAATTTACAGCAGAAAAAAGCAGATCTGATTGTAAAAGACACTGTAATTTGAGAGTTACTATTCGTTTCTATACCATTTTCATCTTGCTTATGTCGCCGAAGAATGTGTTTTAAAGCCGAAAACGCACTACTGACTTAATGCCTGACTTAGGTTCTTAATGGTCGCAATAATGTTATTTTTTTCAAGTGAAGATAATTTTTAGAGTATATTTTAATATTCAATCGTAAATTATATAGATATGAGTATAACTCTTTTATTTCTTTTTGCAAATGTTTTCATTGTTAATTTAATTTTTCTTGCGCCATTTCGTCAATTTCACTTACAGGAAAAATTTCAGTTTTAAAATTTAACAAGTTGGAAATTGCACGTAAAGCGTAGCAAATGAGGTGCGTTCGTTGATAACGAATTTTTAAAATATTCAGATCTTGCTGATATAGTAGAGCGTACTTTGGATACAGTATAGTGGTCGAAATCTTTGTGTTCCTGTAAATATGCAGGGAGTAATTTTTATTATACTTCATTAACGTATATCTTATTTATAAAATGGGAAGTAGTCATTTTAATAACAATTTTAATTTTTCTTAAGAAAGGTGTTATAGTAAAAATAAAATACATTGACATGTTTCGGAACCGTCAAATAAGTTCCATAGTCATAATATAAATAAAACAAAATTTCAAAATATTTCTCGGACAATACAAATGACACGCGACAATGAGATATAAATAACAAAAAACACGCGCTCTATTGCAAAAAATTAAATTAAAATATAGACCATGATCTAAAACTTAACTAAAAATAAAAATTTCAAACTATTTCACGGTCAATACAAATGACACGCGACAAAGAGATATAAAAAAAACACCAAAAAACACGCGCGCTATTGTAAAAAATTAAATTAAAATAAAAATAGACCATGATCAAAAGAAATTCCAACTTGGTTCACCCCATTCAAGCCCTCAAGAGGAATTTATTCATTAATTCTAACCATAACTTAGGAATAATAAAAGAAACGGTATCATTGCAAACCAGATTATTACGCGTATAAATTTCAATGGACTCTCTTATAATAGATTTACGATTACAATTAGATATGAAACATAATTTACTTTGATTAAACAATATTTTTATCTCCTCATTTAAATATGTTCTGGATAAGGCCGTGTTAGTACGTCCAAATTTAATATCAGATTCGTCTTTCCCTTTTCTAATTCCAAACTTTCTCCCAGTCATGCCTATGTAATAATTTAAGTCACCATTTTCAGTAATATAAGGTATTGCATAAACTCCAGCAAGATCATCATGTCCAATAGGATCCACTTGCTTATTAAGTAAACATCTTAATTTTGATGGAGGAGTTGCAATCAAATCAATATTAAACTTTTTTAATTTAAATTTTAATTTCTCAAAATTGCCTTTCAGATATGGAAAAGAAACTCTTTTAAAATTTTTGGAATCACCCCCTTTATTGAATCTTTCAGTTAACCCTGGATATTGTTGTTTAGGCTTTCCTTTTCTACACTCTAAATAAAAAGGAGTGAATATTCACTCCGGAGGAGTGAATACTCACTCTATTGCAGACTCAAAATATGCCCAACCTCTTTAGAGTGACTATTCACTTTGGGCAAAAGTGAAATCGTTGACTCTCTGAAAGAGTGAATACTAACTCCTGGGGAGTGAATATTCACTCTAAACAGGAGTCAATAATCACTCTTTCTGAGGAGTGACTATTCACTTTTGCTAAAAGAGTGCGTTTTTTCACTCCTGGTAGGAGTGACTATTCACTCTTACGGGATTAGTGACTATTCACTCTTACGGGAGGAGTGAGTTTTTCACCCTTGGTTGGAGTGAATAGTCACTTTTTCACAGGAGTGAATGATCATTTTTTATGCAGTGAATTATTTTTTTTATTGCTATTATGGACTTTTATAAGAATCGTAACTTTTAAAGCATACAATGAAAATAAATAAAAGCATGGTAAAGATTGGAATAAAATATTTTTATTGACAATATTTAATTCATAGTATATAACATCGATTTTTTTAAGGGAAGACTTAAAGTTACTATGAGTTAAATTAGATTATTGACAGTTCAATCTTTCCCTTCGTGTTTGCTTTCATTGGTAACCCCATAAATGTATGATAGTTTTTAAAAATCCATAAGTACAAATTATTAAATGTTTTAAAATCTTAAACAGTCAATATTTTTTGTTTTCGATGCCCATTAAGTTTTACATATTATTTTAATAATTCCGTGATGCAAGTTTTCTATTTTTTATTTTTTTTTATTTTTTTTTTATTTTTTTTTTATTTTAATGAGTAATTACATTGTGCATTTCAGCAACATATTATTTTGTTGCTGAAAAATTGGGTTACTGTTAGATTTTTTTTGCGGGTTTTTCTGGTTTGGATCGGGTTTTAAATAGAGTTAAACTGGAATTTCCAGGTTCTGGCCAGTACGTATATTGATGAAAATTAAATGTACTTTTTCGAATTGGGATATGGTTGGATAGATTTTTTTCGAGGGTTTGAATCTGGGTTCGGGTTAACTTCAAATGGAATTTTTAGGTTCTGGTCAGGTTGCATTTTACCGTATATTATTTGTTATTGACAGATTCGGTTATAATTACAGATTTTTTTTTTTCAGAGAAGGGGGAGGGGGGGGAGGATAGATGTCAATAGGAATTTTCAGGCTCTAGGTAGTGCATGTTGACGGAAATTATTTTGCCCTTCTTAAACAGATTAATCTTTCCATTGATTTTTTTTTTGGGGGGGGGGCGGATGCTCAGATTGGGTTTTTGTAAATGTATGTCAGCAGAAATTATGTTTTCTCTTTAGAATCAGGTTAAGATTTGACAGAATTTTTTTTCAGTTTAGATAGAGTTCAATTCAAACGGAATTTTCATGTTCTGGTCAAATTGCATTTCCACCAGAAATATTTTGTCATGTACACATACCGTGTTATGATTATATGGATTTTTTTGGGGGGGGAGCAGGGCGGTTTGGATTGGGTTTAAGATTTATAGGTTCTGTCTGTGTATATCGACAAAAATTATATTTCCTTTCTCAGATCAGGGTATGGTTGATAGATTTTAATTATTATTTTTCTTTTTTGGGGGGCAGGAGTGATTTATCTGGTTTCGGATTGACTTCAAATTGAATTTTCAGGTTCTTGTCGAGTTGCATTTCAATGTATATCATTTTGTCACAGATTTTTTAGGTTGCAATTGAGTGGATTTTCTTTTATGGTGTTCGGAATAGGTTTAAATTGATTTTAATTGGAATTCCCCGGTTCTGGAGAGTATGTTGACAATAATTATTTTGTCTTTATTGAACAGATTTATGTTTCCATTGATTTTTTTTTCGGGTTTGGAATTTGGTTTCAGGTTAACTTTCTGGTTCCTGTCAGTATGTATCAGCAAGAACAATTTTTCTTTTTCAAATCAGGTTAGGGTTTGATTGATTTTTTTTTTTTTTTTTTTTTTTTTTTTTTTTAGAATGGATCGGGTTTAATTCAAAAGTTTGAAGTCCTGGGCAGGTTTGCATTTCCATGGGAAATATTCTGTCATGTAAAAATACTGAACTATGGTTACGTGATTTTTTGGGGGGGGGAGGGGGGGCAGGGGTTGGATTGGGTTTAAGATAGCGTTCATTTGGAATTTTCAAGTTCTGGTCAGTACGTACAGATGAAAACTACGTTTTCTTCCTCGAATTGGGATATGGTTGGATAGACTTATTTTAAAATCTGGTTTCGGGTTGACTTCAAACTGAATTTTTATATTCTTCTCGGGTTGCATTTCAACGTATATTATTTTGTCGAAGACAGAATGGGTATAATTTGACAATTTTCTTTTAGGGTTTAGGATAGATTTTAATAAGAATTTTCAGGTTCTGGGTGGTTCACATTGACAGAAATTATTTTGTCCTTCTTAAACAGATTTATGTTTTCACTGACTTTTTGGCTCGGATTGGGTTTTTGTAAATGTGTATTGGCAGAATTTTTTTTTAAATCAGGTTAAAATTTAATAGAATTGTTTTCAATTTGGATGTAGTTCAATTCAAATGGAATTTTCAAGTCCTGGTCATGTTGCATTTCAATGAGAAATAGTATTTTGCCTTGTACTGATATCGTATTATGATTATATGGAAATTTTTTTGGATTCGGATATCGCTTATGATACACTTTAGTTGGGATTTATAGGTTTTGCCTGTGTATAATGATGGAAATTATATTTTCTTTCTCATATCAAGATATGGTCAGACCTGTATAAAACCATAAACTTTATGAAAACGTAATATTGGATCAAAAACTTTCTGCAAGTTAATTATAATGTCTAATAAAATACGCATTATTATATTTATTTAGTATGTACAAAATTTGCTTTTATTACACAATTCATGGACATAATTCGAATTTTTTATGCAATTCATAAAAGTAATTCACGTTTTTTGTGCGATTGATGCACAAAATTCCCGTTTTAAGTGACTTATGGACGTAATTCGCTTTTTTATGCAATCTGTCGATGAAATTCGCGTTTTATGAGATCTGTTAATGAATTTCGCATTTTATTAGAGATCTGTCGCCGAAATTCACGTTTTTTATGCGATTCATGAACGTAATTCACATTTTTTAAGGGATTTAGAGACATAATTGTTTTTTATGATTTATAAACTAGTGTTCACTCTAGAAATATAAAGGGCATGGTGCTATTCACTTCAAAAGGCACTACTGCAGCAGAAAAGAGCACTTTTGCCAGAAAAAAATTGTTATTGCCTTAAGAAGGGGAAAAACAGAAAGCAATGAAACACATAATTTTTAAATATGATAAATCAAGTAACATTAATTTTGAATGATATTATGATAGAAAAATTAAAAATACAATTAAAACATGATTCAATAGTTTTATGTTCTTTTTCTTAAAGAAATGAAAAACATCTATCATTTTTGGGCACACAAATTTAGAAATACTACGGAATTAAAAAAAATATTTATTAAAAATCTCTGGGTAAAACCAGTGGAGCATTTTACTACTTTTAAAAAGGGCAGGGTGCATTTTGTAAATTTGAAAAAGAGCAGAGTGCTGCACCCTTCAAAAATGGCCTAGAATGAACACTATATAAACATAATTCTCTTTTTTATGTGATCGGTCGAAGAAATTCGTGTTTATTAAGCAATCTGTTGATGAAATTTGTTTTTTGAGCAATCTGTCGGCAAAATTGACATTTCTTATGCGATTTATGGAGGTAACTCACTATTTTTAAGAGATTCATGGATATAATGCGCTCTTTGAGCTTTTTGTTGACGAAATTTGTGTTTTTTGAGCTACCTTTCAACAAAATTTGCGTTTTTTTAGGAATGTGGATGTAATTCATAATTTTTATGCAATATGTCGGTGTAATTTGTGTTTTTTATGCAATTTATGAACATAATTCGTGATTTTTATGAGAATTGTGAACGTAATTTTGTGTTTTTTACGCGATTCATGGAATAATTCGGGTTTCTTGAGCAATTCATTGATGCAGTTCGTGGTTTTTGAGAGATTGCTGGACATAATTTGAGGTTTTTATGAGATTCATGGACGTAATTCATGGTTTTTACGAGATTCATGGTCGTAATTTGTAGATTTTACGAGAACCACGCACAAAATTCGTGTTTTTTTACGAGAACCATGCACGAAATTCATGGTTTTTATGAGAACCACACACAAAATTTATGATTTTTACAATAATCATGCACGAAATTCGCAGTTTTTAATGAGATTCATGCACAAAATTCACGTTTTTTACGTGGTTCATGGGTGGAACATACGTTTTTCTTGGGCTAATTCCATGGGTTCTGTAGTGTAAGTCACATAACTTATTAATTGCTATGCTTGTTAGCCACCGTTATTTTCGAAAAGTCTGCTTGGCTTTATTCAATTAATGAGAATGTGCCAATAAAATTAATCAATTTTTTTTTTTGTTCTATAATACTGGTAGCCAAAAATCGTAGCCTGTGACTTACACTACAAGTACTCATGGAAATAGCCCTTGGATGTTTTTGTCGAAATGTTCGTTTTTTACACGATTCTTTGTTGAAATTTTTTTTCAGAGAGGGGGGGGATGTCAATAGGAATTTTCAGGCTCTAGGTAATGCATGTTGACGGAAATTATTTTGCCTTTCTTAAACAGATTAATCTTTCCACTTGATTTTATTTTTTTGGAGGGGGGATCAGATTTGGTTTTATAAATGTATGTCAGCAGAAATTATTTTTTCTCTTTCGAATCAGGTTAAAATTCGACAGAATTTTTTTTGAGTTTAGATAGAGTTCAATTCAAACAGAATTTACATGTTCTGGTCAAATTGCATTTCCACCGGAAATATTTTGTCCTGTACTTATACTGTGTTATACCAGGAGGGAGCAGGGCGGTTCGGATTGGGTTTAAGATTTATAGGTTCTGTCTGTGTATATCGACAAAAATTATATTTTCTTTCTCAGATCAGGGTATGGTTGATAGATTTTAATAATTGTTTTTCTTTTTTGGGGGGCGGGAATGATTTTTCTGATTTTGGATTGACTTCAAATTGAATTTTCAGGTTCTTGTTGAGTTGCATTTCAATGTAATTCATTTTGTCACAGATTTTTTTTGGTTACAATTGAGTGAATTTTCTTTTATGGTGTTCGGAATAGGTTGAAATTGATTTAAATTGGAATTTCACGATTCTGCAGAGTGTATAGTGACAATAATTATTTTGTCTTTATTCAACAGATTTATGTTTCCATTGATTTCTTTTTTGGGTTTGGAATTGGGTTTCAGATTAACTTTTTAGTTCTTGTCAGTATGTATCAGCAAAAACTATTTTTCTTTTTCAGATCAGATTAGGGTTTGATTTTTTTTTTTTTTTTTTTTTTTCTAGAATGGATTGGGTTTGATTCAAAATTTTCAAGTTCTGGACAGGTTTGCATTTCCATGGGAGATATTCTGTCATGTAAAAATACTGAACTATGGTTACATGTTTTTTTTTGTTTTTTTTTTGGGGGGGGGGTTGGATTGGGGTTAAGGTAGAGTTATTTGGAATTTTCAAGTTTTGGTCAGTACATACTAATGAAAACTACATTTCTTCCTCGAATTGGGACATGGTTGGTTAGACATTTTTTAAAATCTGGTTTCGGGTTGACTTCAAACGGAATTTTTATATTCTTCTATATCAACATATATTATTTTGTCGAAGACAGAATGGGTATAATTTGACAATTTTCTTTTAGGGTTTAGGATAAATTTTATTAGGAATTTTCAGGTCCTGGATGGTGCACGTTGACAGAAATTATTTTGTCCTTTTTAAACACATTTATGTTTTCACGGACTTTTTGGCTCGGATTGGGTTTTTGTAAATGCGTATCTGCAGATTTTTTATTTATTTATTTATTTATTTTGAATCAGGTTAAGGTACAATAGAATTGTTTTCAGGTTTGGATGTAGTTCAATTCAAATGGAATTTTCAAGTTCTAGTCAGGTTGCATTTCAATGGGAAATAGTATTTTGCCCTGTACTAATATCGTATTATGATTATATGGAAATTTTTCTGGATTCGGATTGGGTTTATGATACAATTTAGTTAGGATTTATAGCTTTTGTCTGTGTATATCAACGGAAATTATATTTTCTTTCTCATATCAGGATATGGTCAGACTTGTATAAAACCAAAAACTTTATGAAAACGTAATATTGGGTCAAAAACCTTCTGCAAGTTAATTATAATGTCTAATAAAATATGCATTATTATATTTATTTAGTATGTGTAAAATTTGCTTTTATTACACAATTCATGGACATAATTCGAATTTTTTACGCAATTCATAAAAATAATTTATGTTTTTATGTGACTGATGCACAAAATTCGTGTTTTTTAAGTGACTTATGGACGTAATTTGCTTTTTTTTTGTGATCTGTCGACGAAATTTGCGTTTTATGAGACCTGTCAATGAATTTCGCATTTTATTAGAGATCTGTCAGCGAAATTCAAGTTTTTTATGCGATTCATGAACATAATTCACATTTTTTAAGGGATTTATGGACTTTTTTATATGATTTATAAAATAAACATAATTCTTTTTTTTTATGTGATCGGTCGAAGAAATTCGCGTTTATTAAGCAATTTGTCGGCAAAATTGACGTTTCTTATGTGATTTATGGAGGTAACTCGCTATTTCTAAGCGATTCATGGATATAATGCACTCTTTGAGCTTTATGTTGACGGAATTTGTGTTTGTTGAGCTATCTTCTAATGAAATGCGCGTTTTTTCAGGGATGTCGATGAAATTCACGATTTTTATGCGATCTGTCAACATAATTTGTGTTTTTTATGCGATTTATGAATATAATTAGTGTTTTTTACGTAATTCATGGATAAATTCGCATTTCTTGAGCGATTCATTGATGCAATTCGTGGTTTTTGAGCGATTCCTGGACATAATTTGAGGTTTTTGAGCGATTCCTGGACATAATTTGAGGTTTTTATGAGATTCATGGACGTAATTCGTGGTTTTTAAGAGATTCATGGTCGTAATTTGTAGTTTTTATGAGAACCATGCACAAAATTCATGTTTTTTAAGAGAGCCATGCACGAAATCGACAGTTTTTATGAGAACCACACACAAAATTTGTAATTTTTACAATAATCATGCACAAAATTCACATTTTTTAATGAGATTCATGCACGAAATTCACATTTTTACGTGATTCACGGATGGAATATATGTTTTCCGTGCAGCTTTCTGTCGAAATGTTCATTTTTTACACAATTCTTTATTAAAATGCATGCTTTTCATGTGATTCTTTCCCGAAATGCACGTTTTCTTATGCGATTCTCTGTTGAAATTCGTGATGTTTTTAGGGGTTTTTGGCAAAATTCGCATTTACAGTAAATAATTAGGATAGCTATCAATAGGAATTTTCAGGTTCTAGGTGTGCATGTTGACAGAAATTATTTTGCCTTTCTTAAACAGATTAATCTTTCCACTGATTTTTTTTTCTTTTTTCTTGGGGGGGGGGGGGGTTGCTCAGATTGGGTTTTTGTAAATGTATGTCAGTCGAATTTTTTTTTTTTTTAATCAGGTTAAGATTTGACAGAATTGTTTTTGGATTTTATTGAGTTCAATTAAAATGGAATTTTCAAGTTCTGGTCAAATTGCATTTGGACTGGAAATATTTTGTCCTGTACACATACAATGTTATGATTATACGGATTTTTTTTTGTGGGGGGGGGGGGGGTTGGATTGGGTTAAAGATACACATAAGTTGGGATTTATAAGTTTTGTCTGTGTGTATCGATGGAAATTATATTTTCTTTCTCGGATCAGGATATGGATGGATAGATTTTAATTATTATCTTTTCTTTTTTTTTGGGGGGGGGGGAGTGATTTATCTGGTTTCGGATTGATTTCAAATTGAATTTTCAGGGACTTGTCGAATTGCATTTCATTGTATATCATTTTGTCACAGATTTATTGGGTTATAATTGAATGGATTTTCTTTTATGGTGTTCAGAATAGGTTTAAATTGATTTTAATTGGAATTCCCCGGTTCTGGAGAGTATGTTGACAATAATTATTTTGTCTTTATTGGACAGATTTATGTTTCCATTGATTTTTTTTTTCGGGTTTGGAATTGGGTTTTAGGTTAACTTTCTTGTTCCTGTCAGTATGTATCAGCAAAAACTATTTCTCTTTTCAGATCAGGTTAGGATCCATCAACAAATTGAAGAGGTAAAATTTTTTAGCAATTGTGCATTGAGGAAATTTAAGCATTACTATTAATTTACAAATTTGATTTTCATGTTTCATAAACATAAAATATTTGTCAATTGGTAATTTTTTTTTCTACAATGAAAGTAAACAGGTTGTAGATTGTACTAGAGGCTCAGTGAAATGCTTAGTGTAGCTTCAAATATTGGCAGGAAAAATTATAACAACTGCTGAAGAATTTGCTGAAATTGCTGTAAAATGAATCTTAAAATAACTAGTTTATGTCATCAATTATGATAAAGGAGTATATGTTGAAAAGCTCACAGAAAGGTAGGTAGAGGTTTTTCGTCTTCTGGGTAGACATAGCACACACTATTTGTAGCCTTTTAATAAATATGTAATTAAATATAGAAAATACTTATTTTCTGATTAAAAAGTTTCCTTTAGCTTCATAGAAGTTAAAGAACATTACTGAAAAGCAATAAAAAGCTAATAAGAATTTAAATTAAAAACAAGCTTTGACATGCAAGACAATATATGAGACTATATCCTTTCGGTGATTACAGAAATAGTTTGAGTACTTTTGGGCTGGGTAGATGCCAGTGTTACATACAGGGGTAGGGAATTTTTCAAAAATCTTACCACCAAGGATTTATTTCACCAGCCCGCAAGATGCAACACACACACAGTTGAAAATAGTTACGACAAAATCGTACACGCTTACAGACGAAATTACTATTACTACAATGCATTTTCGTAGTTCTTTTTACCTATAATATTAAGAAATATATACAACAGAGGTAGCTTAATAAGATTGAATTTAGTGCCATATTTACACTGTAATAATTTGGAAAAATAAAATATCAAGATTAAAAAAAATGTTTTTGATGATGTCTGTATTGCCTGCAATTTTTCAAAAATTTAAAATGCACTTGACAGAAAATCCACTTGTCACTGGTGAGAAAAATGATGTATTTCCCTACCCCTGGTTATATATATACTACAAAGATATATACGTATGTATATCCATATGTATACAAATATATTGTATACGCCAACATGAAAATATATATGTGTGTGTATATATATAACATTGATTCCCAGCAAACCAAAAAGTATCCAAGTTTGTTTGCTGTTATGCTGCCAAGATAATTTCTGTAGATTATACCTAAAAATTATCATATATAAAGAAGCAGGAGGGTAAAGATCTAATTTACTTATTCCCAGAAAAAACTATAAATGCTGAGTAGATAAGAACCAAAATACAAAATCATCAATTATAACTTATGGAATTACAAAACAGTTTATTTGTAGGGCCGTACCGAGTACTCGGTATTTACTCGGTATTTGGCATACTCGGCAAATCTGCCGATACTCAGTATTCGGCCAAAATTTGGGCCGAATACCGAGTACTTACCGAGTAGTTGTAAGTTGTAAGGATTTAAAATCTAAGCATTTATTATCATTACAGTGAGAAATTATTTGGCACAATACATTACAAATGAATAAATTAAAGTTTAAACTACTAAAATAGTTAATTTCTTCTTGCAAGGTAGTTTTGGTCGCCATGGCATACCATCATCATCATATTTTGCACTGATGAAGGTATGCTATCTATGGCTACTGAAACTAATTTTCAAGAAGAAATAAAATATTTTGGTGCTTTAAATTAAATATTTTTGATTTATTTATAATATTATCAAAGACAAATGAATTTATAACTGATCTGTAAAAGTTATTTGAATATAAATGTATAATATTTGCAATTATTCAAAAAATATTTTATTTAATACATAAAAATGTCTAAAATATGGAAAAGTAAAAAAAAAAGACACAAATGCAAATTCTTCCCTCCAGTTCACTTTTAATCCGCCTTTCATTGTACCACAATTAAAATGACCAAAACTTTCTTTTTCCTAATATGGGAATCTATTCATTTGAGCTCATCAATGTTATGATTACTCTGAATGAAAATAACAATTTAATTACACTTCACAGTAATTGCTATTAAACTGTGATTAAATTTATCTTACTTTCAGCAGCATAAAGGCAAAAAAGCTGTTTTAATTCATACAACATTTTCAATATATTATATTTTGAGCTCCATCTCATGGTTTATTACAGTTAATTACTCTAATAATTAATTTTTTTGGATCCAGGCAAGGAAACTGAATCTTTTCAAAATTTGAGCATGCAACTATATGGAATGGTCAAAATCCTCCTACAATGTTTCTAGCTATAGCTAACATGTCTAAAATAGCCTGTTAGGCAATAAGCCTGATTTTATTGCAAGTTGCATATTGTGAATAATGCAAGCTTACATCATTACTTTTAACAACAGTTATTTGAATTATTCAAAATTACAGCAACCAATGATCATTCTTGATACAGATTTCCAGTATCAAAATGAATTTGTAAATTGAAGAATCAGTTAATTTGCATTGGTTGAATTTAATTTTTATGTATCACTTTTATTTTCCATTTTTTAAAACTAATGCTACTGTTTTAAACTGTTTGAAATTTCAAAAATTATCTTTAAAGGATGTATAATTACATTTCAAATTAGTTAATTAGAAATTATTCAAAAGTTAATTAAAAAATATATGATTATATGTTAAAGAAGTATGTTTATTATATTTGCACAGACATGTTACTCTTAAAGCTCACTTCATGTGCATTGAAGTTCTTTGTTATACACAACTACTCGGTACTCGGCCAAAGTGCTACTCGGTGCAGCCCTGTTTATTAGTTATATATATGTAGACTCATACTTAACTGCAGAATAATGCTTGATATATGCATAAATTTCATTAATTTTTAAACTGAAATAAAGTTTGCAAACTATATGGAATTTTCTGTCATTCCGTTACCAGAGTAAGATTTTCTTTTTCCATTACTAAGACTTATTTAGTGGTATTAAATTACTTATATACACTTTATTCAGGAAAAATAACCAATATAATATTGTGAATAGTTTTAATTAAAAAATAAATTTGTATTAGAATTTGATAGTTTTGAATCTTTCATGAAAATGATATTAAGGACATAGCAGTTATTAAAATTCTAAATAAATGTAATGATTTATATAGAAGTTAAATACTTTACAAATGTTAAAATCAATTGCCACTGCTTTAGATAAAAGTACTGTTCTATTGCAGCTGCTCATACAATTTCCTTAACTTTATTTAATAATCAAAATATCATGCAAACTCACAAATGCAAGATTCAAATCTCATTTAATACAATGCGAGCTTTTATGCTATCTTATTTACTTCACTCTAAGTATATGGCATCAAAATTGACATTTGAGCATGAAGAAAGGGCAAGGAAGGTGCTTTTTTATATCAATCTAAATTTTGTGCCATACATAATAACTGCTTGTTTTAAAAATTTAAATATAAATTCAATCGTAAGCAATAATATCAATAGTTAAACTTGTACAGCATCAGATTACTGTTATTAAAATTTCTCAAGGTATAGAAAATTATGAACAAAAATGAGTGAATAAACAAAGTATTTATATTATTCTTTACTACTTGCTACTTTTAATAACATTCAGAATCTTTATTTTAATGTTTTAAATAGTAAATTCCTTATATATTAAACATATGTGAGTAATGAATCACAGCAGGCTAAAATTCTTATTAGTATTATTTCTTAGTTTCTGTAAATTTTTGGCACTTACTGGCAGAAACTAGTTTCTGCCATGCTAGTTTTAACCGGTTAAAACCACCCCAGCAGAAATTTGCCAGCCTGATTACTCTATAACTATTTATTGATTTAGAAATTCAAAAATCAATGAATATATCACAATTAGCCCCTTGTTGGTCCCGATATTTTCATACAAGCTTTATTATACACAATTTGGCTGAATTTTGCATCATAAGCTTATGGTGAAATACGAGGGTAGCAAACATGCCATTCTGTTACCATGAATAAAATTAATGTAATTTTTATTCCTAATCGCTTAAATCCTAATTATTAAGTATATTTAATAAAAGTTAATGGTGGTGTTTAAAATTCAGATAAAACAAATTTCCTAATTCCAATAATTTTTCATTCTGAGATTAAAACAACATCAACTTGTTTTGTTACTTAAACCGTTATTCTGTTATCCTGGAATGGACCCAATCACACCTGTCGGTTTATTTTTTTTGGAGTTTTCCATGGTTTTCTTCTAACCTTGGATTTTCTCTGAACAACCATCCATGAAAGACACCCCCTCCCTCTTTAGGGCCTATATTCCATGTGTTGATAATTGGCTGTCATACAAACAGCCAACAGTTACTTATGCTCTTCACAATAAAGCTAAAAAATTTTAGTTGTTAGTATTTCAAAATATTTATTTGTTAGTGCGTTAGTTATTTTAACCCTTAGCGCTCTGTTGGCTTCGCTATGGAGCCGTCAGTCATAAAGTACAAAAACATGAGGACACTGAGGGTTAATTGAAAAAATATTAATTTGTGTTAAATCTATCTTTTATTTTTAGGTGTAATTTATTTAAATAATGGCTTTAAATTTTGATATGAGTGTTTTGCATTCTTTAGTAGAAACAGTACCTGATTTTTTTTTATTTTCTTATATAAAACAGGCTAGACTATGAATATTAAATTAAAGCTTCTGATAGGAAAAAAAAAGAAACAGGTAAATAAATATTTTATGAAACTCAATGTTAAAATATTATTATAGAGTATAAGTCACTTCTTTTAAAACCAATGCTATTGCTAAAATTTGGCAAATGAATTTTTTAATCAAGCAAGTTTAATAAGTGCTTGTAAACTAACATTATCAAACTACATTAAGATTCTTATAACTATTTTAGATGTCCAGTTCATGAATGTTACATTATGAATTAAATAACAATACTTAGTTCTAAGCTGCAAAAATTATGCTTTCATATTTTGTTTATTGATTTGTATAGTGCATATACCTACATATTTTTTTTTCTGTTAGAATACTTTTGTATTGGATTTATAATTTGTCTCGACAAAAATTTTTAGAATTAAAGTTAAATTATCAGGTTCTTAAAGAGAAAAAAAATCTATTGGGAACAACATCTGATCACAGACCACCATGATGCGCTGTAGTACCTTTATAGCAATTGATAAACAACATATTTAAAATAGAAACATGGATTTTCAAAATTATTAATGAAAAAATATGATGCATGAAACATTAAAAATTAAAATTGCAGTAACTGATGCATATCAGTGCTCTATGCACATAAAATTCATGGATGCAGCAAACTTGTACAATGATGTCTAAAGTGCATGAAATTTGTTAAAGCCGAAGTCAATAACACATGTATAAACACTTTGCCCATATGAAAACAAACAACAAAAATTAATGGATACAGCAAACTGTTCAGTAAATTCATTGGAAAATCATTAAAAGTCTAATGCATGTATGGGCACTGTGTGCACACAAAAACATAAATCATGAATTTCATCCATCAGCTTCGTAAAAATTGCAAATTTTGGCCATCGGCTTCATAAAAATTGCAAATTTTGGCCATCCGCTTCGTAAAAATTGCAAATTTTGGCCATCCGCTTCGTAAAAATTGCAAATTTTGGCCATCCGCTTCGTAAAAATTGCAAATTTTGGCCATCGGCTTCGTAAAAATTGCAAATTTTGGCCATCGGCTTCGTAAAAATTGCGAATTTTGGCCATCGGCTTCGTACAAATTGCAAATTTTGGCCATCGGCTTCGTAAAAATTTCAAATTTTGGCCATCGGCTTCGTAAAAATTGCAAATTTTGGCCATCGGCTTCGTAAAAATTGCGAATTTTGGTGATCGGCTTCATAAAAATTGCAAATTTCAACCATCGGCTTTGTAAAAGATGCGAATTTCGTTGATTAACTTGGTAAAAATCCTGAATTTTGTTAATTGGCTTTGCAAAAATAGTTAATTTTGAAGATATGCTTCGTAAAAGTAACAAATTTCAAGAATCACACTCGAAAAAATGCAACCTGTGACAATCAGACTCGGAAAATCATGAATTTCATGGATTGCACCCAAAAAATTGTGAATTTCATCAATCGGCTTTGTTGAAATTGCGAATTTCGTTGCTGTACTTGAGAAATATCGTAAATTTTGTTGATCAGACAAGAAACCAGTATGGAGCTAGTCGATCAAGTACAGAAAATTGGAAAATTTTGACAATCAGTTTTATAAAAATCACAAATTTCATCAATTGCAGGGTTTGTGATTTTTTTTTTTTTTTTTTTAATAAAAATCAAAACAATCGGTTTTTTTGATTTAAATCGGATTTTTTTTTATTTAAATCAGACTTTTTTGATTTTTTTAAAAAATGCCACACAATATTATTATTTTATGACTTTTTGTTTAATTTAAATAACAAATTTTACACACATAGACATGCATGTTATACGTATTTTCTATTATTAATATTACACAATTTACATAAACGATTTATATTATTTCAAGGTAAAATTTTAGGCTATGAAAAAAAAAATCTTGATTACACAAAATGCATGAAAAACTACAAATCAGATCTCAAGAATTAATTCAAGCTTCAGTACTTTAATTATAACAAAAATATCTGCAACACATAAAAAATTTAAACAAAATTGGAAGCAAACTAAGTTTTTAACTTTTGTTTTTTTTAAGTGCTGGCTGAGAAAAATGAGTTTAATTGCTGCCATCAAAATACTTAAGGCCAGAGGATACAAATTGAGATGTTATCAGTAATTGATTAACTTCTCGGTAGTGTTGGAATTTACACAGGAATATTTTGAATAGCAGTTTTATTTTAATTGTGGAATATCTATCATCTCATAAAACAATAACTATTTAAACTTACTAATGAGAACTTGGAATCCCTAAATAAAAATTCAGCCAGAGAAGGGATGCTGCAGTGTTACTGCATCTGGCTGGTTTATTTTATTGGGGGATCACAAATCATTTAAATTTAAGAAGTAATTAATCATAAGTTAATCAGTAAGTTCAGTGTTTTATAAGATTATATATATTACACAAATAAAATAAAAGTAAATTGCTATTCAAAATTTTTCAGTGTTAATTCCAACACTAGTGAGAAGTCAGTCAATTAGCGAATACATCACAATTTGAATCCTCTGGCCTTGAGCATTTTGTTGCCAGCGGTTTAACAGTTTTATCTGTTGATTTCTAATTTCTCAAAGTACCAAACCAAAGGCAGAAAACATTTGTTGTATCGAAGCAGATAAATCTATTGTAGTAAAAAGCTATTTGATCATTAATTCTTTAAGTTTTTAGTATCAGCCTTTTCGATAACTGTAACAAAAATAACTTCCACTATTCTAAAGGGCTAAAATCAATTATATTAAATTAAAATAAATAAATAAATGACTGATTTAGATTTTGCTCAAATCTTAATATAACATGCCTCACCAAAGTACAGCACATAAAGTCATATAATTTTATTTTACCTTGACTTGCAGAAGTTTTTCCAAATACCAATGAGTAAATATTCAAATATTTAATATTTCTGCTTAGATTTCTTTACTGTTGCAAGATTATTTTATAATTTGATTCAAATGAAATTTGAAAGCATTTTTTTCCCTAAACTTTAGATTTATTTTACTTTTTTACAAAGCTTAAGCTTTATCTTTCTGAAAGTTGTTTAATTATATATATAAGACTAAATTATGTTAAAGCACATTATTATGTTTGTTTACATCTTAAATTTATTTAAAAATAACTTAAAAGAAAAACTGATTTAAATCAATGATTTTTTTAAAAAAAATCAATTGATTTAAATCGTAATTTAAATCATGATTAAAATCAAGCTGATTTAAATCAACGAACCCTGATCAATTGGTTTCGTAAAAATTGTGAATATTTGACCAAGCACAAAAAAATTGTGAATTTTTTCGCGTGGTGTTATAAAAGTTGCAAATTTATGGATTGGTTTCATAAAAAGCACAAATTTGGTTGATTACGCATAAAAAATTGCAAATTTTGTTGATCAGGTGCAGAAAAAATGGGTATTTCATTGATTAGGCATGGAAAAATCTTGTCAATCTGCTTTTTCTTTCTCTTTCATTACTAAAGTTTACATTTTTTGAGCACCATCCACTTATGTTTGTTTTTTTAGCACTTTTAATAAAACAAAATTTACTCTCAAGAATTATTACATCTTGAAAATAATCCTTGCTTCATCTGTTATATATGCAAACATAAAAACTGCTGATATAGATTATACACCCCTACCGTTCCGTACATGAAAAGAAAAGAAAAAAAAACAATGAATGCAACAAACCCGCTTTGCAATCGCTGAAATCTTTACAGCTTCAGTCACTAATGAAGGTATCTTCTTCGCCCCCCCCCCTCTCCCCCTCAGAAAAAAAAACATCAAATAAACTTTGGTGGTGATCTAGGATCAGGAGAAATTTTGTAAAATCATAAACAACTGATTACGATTTTAACGACAAATTTTAAAATACTGCAAATTTTGTCCAAGAATTCCAAAGAAACACAAATTTTGTCATTAGATTTCAAAATTACCGCAAATCTTGCAATAGGAATACAGAAAAACCTGCTAATTTCTTCAAAAGAGTGCGAAAAAGTTTGCAAAATTTGTCAAAAGATGTGAAGATTTTTTAAAAGGTTCTTCAAAAAATCATCATATAACAGAAAATTTCATCAAAGAAACGTAAAGAAAGAAAGAAAAAAAAACACAAATTTATTAAAAGAGCACAAAATCAGCAAATTTTCGCAGAAGATTGCAAAAAAAATTGAAAATTTAATTAAAAAATAGTGAAATAAACGGCTGCCATCCTTTTATACAAATCAAATATAAGTAATTACATACAGCTGCAATAGCAAAAGTAAAGTGAGATTGAATTTAGCAAGAAAAATAAAATTTTCAAAGGTATTGGCTGGCAAATCTTAATTTAACATTTTGAAATTGAAACCATAATGAATTTCATAAAAGGACAAAACATATTATATATTTTTTAATTATCAAATACTGCTATAGTTGGTTAAAAAGTAATAGTTTGTTCACACTTCCCAATAATAATTGAATTTGTATATATAAAAAATTGTATGAATTCTGGTTTTACTACTCTTTAAAATTAATTGACACAATTTCAGAATGAAATTAATAATGACAAAAATGCATAAAAAAAAGTAATGTTGGCATTTCTGGAAAACATATTCAAGCAATTTTAACCTAAAAATTAATTTTAAGGGTTATACATTTAAGAAATCAATAATTGAAATATAGAAATATGCGAAAAGGCACAATTCTTACAGCACATTAAAACGTAGTCGTAGTATTGTTAATTAATTTACGATATAACGTTGGAAAGAGTTATTAACATCTTGAAAGTTAATAACATCTCAATATATTTTGAGAATTTTAGAGTTCAAACAATTGTTAAACTCATGATTAAATATAAAAACTTTGTTTACCAAAATTTAGCAATAGCGTAGCGTATGTGTTAGTTTGAAAACGCGTCGAAATAGTTAACTAACATAGCAAGAAATAGCACTTGCAAGAAATAGCACTTGCTTTTTATTACTACTTTAATAATGAGTTTCAAAAAACATTTATTTACCTTTGTTTTTTGTTTCCTTCGAATCGAAATCACTAACACCAACGAAAGGCGAGACGAACAAGAAATATCGCGCCCATTTTTTAAAGGATGGTTGGTTGTTTGAATTTTAAGACAGAATAGATTATCCACTATTATATCGATAGTGACAAAAATGTAATCGAAACGCTACGTAGAAACTAGAAAAGCACAGTTCGAGGCACAGTTTGTTTGATGTCGGATAACAGGAAAGACGATCTTATTCTAAAATGGCGGATACATTAGGATAGAAACGACAAGACACTGATTGATTCTTTTGAAAGGAGTCAGTATCGACTTTTTTGAAAATAGTGAGTGTGACTCTTGAAAGTGTGAGTATTAAAAATACGAAATAAGCATAATTTTCCAGTTTATATTATGAAATTAAGGTTTTGGAAATTAAAAATTGAAATATTTTGGTGTTTTTTACCATTTTACGCCATATATTGGTTCAAAGTTTAACGGAATTTTTTTTTTAATTTTTAATGTCGGGCTTTCACTCTCATTGGTGGAGTGAGCCAGTCACTCTCATCCATGGAGTGATCCTCTCACTCTCGATTATAGAGTGAGATTATTCACTCCTTTGTATAGAGTGGAAAATTCCACTCTTTTTGGAGTGTATTTTTACAAAAGTCACTCTAAAAAGAGTGAAAATGGCTCTCACTCTCCCAAAAAGTGTGCTTTTCACTCTTTCCACTTTTAGAGTGTATAATAATTAATTAATTTATTGATGCTACTTATTTTATACCCATTAGAACTAACAATCTCACGGATCTTACGCAACTCTTCGTTTAAAAATTCATCAGAACATACTTTAAACGCTCTATCAAGTTTTAGATCATGGTCTATATTTTAATTTAATTTTTTGCAATAGAGCGCGTGTTTTTTGTTATTTATATCTCATTGTCGCGTGTCATTTGTATTGTCCGAGAAATATTTTGAATTATTTTTTTATTTATATTATGACTATGGAACTTATTTGACGGTTCCGAAACATGTCAATGTATTTTATTTTTACTATAACACCTTTCTTAAGAAAAATTAAAATTGTTATTAAAATGTTTATATAAAAGGTGAATATTTTAAAATCTGATGATTTAAAAAATGAATTGGATTTAATTAACTTTTTATGGGAAGTAGTTTAATATAATTAAAACACCCCCCAAACAATGTTTCCCCGTGTAACATTATTTAGTGGAATACATTTGTGTGGCCCTGTAATTTAATAATAAATATTCTTTGCATCACAGATTGTACAAAATGTATTTTTAGCACATATTTCATAGATTCATGTCAATTCTGTTATATTCAAATGAGTAAAACACCATTAAAATGCATTTGAAACATTTCCTCATTGACCGTAATGTAACGGAATACTTTTGATTTTCCCTGCAATTGATCAATGCATCCGATTTTCATAAAATTTGAAATGACTCGACAAAATTATGTAATAAATATACGTTTTAAATTTCAAACGATTAAAATGCATTTGAAACTTTTTTCCCCATTGACCGTACTGTAACGGCATCCTTTTGATTGTCCCTGTAATTGATCTATTCATACGATTTTCATAAAATTTGAAATGGCTCGACAAAATTATGTAATAATTATGTATTTTAAATTTCAAACGATTCGGTTGGGTAGTTTTTGCGTTGTTATATGCGGACGGACAGACAGACAGACAGACAGACAGACAGACAGACAGACAGACGGACGGACTGAGCGACAACAATAGGTGCTACCGTAAAATGGGGTGAATCGGAACACTTTTCAACTTCAACTTTAAAAAAAGCAACATTTGATTTTTTAATTTTTTAATTTTTCTACTAGAAACTTCTGTCTTGTTCTGTTCTTTACTTTTTAAGCAAAAACGGAACATTTTTACTGTTTATATATGTATTATTTACTTTTTTAATGGTGTTCCGATTCACCCCGCAGATAGGGATGAATCGGAACAAATGTTATAATCTCTATTTATTCCGATTCAAACTTTAATAGAGTTAATAAAAAAGGTAATAATGATAAGGGAGGAATAGGAACACGTAGTTACTGTGAAACCAAGCCTTTATCTCATATACAAGTAAAGATATGCCTTTTTGAAAATTAAAAAACAACTTTGAATTCAAGAAAAAATTAAATTTATTTTAAGAAATTATATTCGAATTGCAGAAGTAGAATTTAATACAAAAGCAGATCTGTTCTGTGTTAGCCTTTACTAGAAGTCATTGGGTAAGTGAATTTATTGAGTAGCCCCAATCGCTGCATGTATTAATATGATCGACTAATACGCCCTCATCCCCAGCCCTTAGTACTCTTTGCATCCCTCTCTTTTTTAATTGGTTTTACATTTTGCGATGTTTGTGTAATTTTGTGGATGTCAGAGAATAATTTTGTGCAGTTTTTCTAACTAATTTGGTATTTTTGAATTCTTTTATTGTGTGTTCCACGTCTGTTGGATTAGGCGTTGACTTTTTTGTTTAACCAAGTAATTTCTGGGCACCTTTAAACTCTTCAGGTAATTAGAACAAACAAAATATTGTTACAATACCTATTCTTACACATGTTTTCATATATTACATGAAACTATTACTGCGTAGAAAAATTAACCATAAGAGAAAACGTGTTCCGATTCACCCCGTAAATCTTAAACCTGTGATTTTACAAGCCATTTTTTATTTTTTCATTATGTAGTTTAGAAATAATTAGAATTTAATACAGCATATCGTTTACAGGTCTATCATTAATTAAAAATCCCCTCTCTTAGTTTAGAATACGAAAAATACTGAAGTTACATACAAAGTTTTGAAGGCATTGAAAAAATGAGGCTTTTAAGGATCCTCTTGAAATTGTTTTTATATACCCCAGTAGTTGTGCAAACATGTCAAAACTGAATTTCCCAACTCTTAATGTTATTACTTCTTATAAAAAAATTGGCAACTAAGAATATCAGCAAATATATTTATAATAAATTTATTTATATGACCGGGAAGTTTCGTTCTTGTTCACCCCGCTGTTCCTATTCACTCCATTTTACGGTACGTATTTACATAACTACGAACGCACCTAAAAACTGAAGAAGGACAGATTACCCCATCGATTAAAAATCTACTCCCAAATTCCAAGATTAAATGTCAATAATGGATGATCGTAAATGTCACATTCACTTGACATTAAGCATAATATAAATACTAATTATGTCATCAAGTGATTTTTAATTCGACATTTTATTTCTACTTTTATATATGTTCTGCTAATTTGTTTTTCGTTATTGCTGGATAGAACTGAGCTCCTGTTACGGAAATCTTTATTTCGACATGTTAGCATAACCCAAATCCTAGAATGAATTATGTTAGTCACTCCTAATCACTTTAATTCAAAGTATTCATAGTGTAAACTCATGCAATTTTTTTATATCTAATACAAAAATAACAGTGATCGTTCGTTTCAATCCTGGTTAATCCCTTCGATATGAGTGAGGCAACTGCCTTCATTACCAAATTGCGTTGTGAATATTTTTGAAGACGGAATTAACTTATGGATCGTAAATAAAACATAACTCTAAATTAGATCATAATAGAATTAAATAAAATAAGACTCATGGTCGAAAAGATACTAACAATTTTTTAACAACTAACATATAAATTTATTTACATTTATCTTACAAATTGTTGGTGCGTCATAAGACACATTATTTTCAATATAGATAATACAAAAAAAAACAAAATAAAACACTATTAATTCTACTTGTGTAATTATTGTTTTTAATACTATAATTGAATACCAATTGGAGCGTGCAGAACCCCCTACTTGGCATTTTGCCCTACACATTTTGGGAAACAATATAAATTATAAGAAAACCGTACCTTCATATTATTTTGTGCCCCGCACTCAGTTAAGGCTCGCATTCGAAAACATCACAGGCGGTCACACATCAATACTGGCGGACATCACATTCGGATCCTCGGCTATCACACATCATCAGTGGCGGACCTCATTTTCGGATCACAGGCTATCACACATCATTACTGGCGGACATCATTTTCGGATCACAGGCTATCACACATCATTACTGGCGGACATCATTTTCGGATCACAGGCTATCACACATCATTACTGGCGGACATCATTTTCGGATCACAGGCTATCACACATCATCAGTGGCGGACTTCCCATTCGGATCATCGGCGATGTTGGTAGGTCTTCCTTGGAATTAATCACGTTTTTCTTCTAACACATCTTCGCCTCTCGGAGCGAACTTTTCATCTCCACTTTTTTGAGGAAAAAAAAAGTCTATATTCTTTTTTTCTTTTTTTTTATGGCGGGCGTGGCTAATCAATCTGCCCGAAAAAAATGACCATTCAGTCTCTCGCCCGGCCTGTTCCTGAAAAAAGATTCGTTGGCTCCTTCTTCGAGCGTGGGGGGCTGGCCCCTCTTGTCTGCAACGCACTCCCAGCCGGAAAAATGACCGGTAGCCTCAACTAGAGAAACGTGTGGGGTCTCGCTTAATTGGCTTGTAAATCTACCAATAAACCATTCTTGACGTAAATGTCAAGCGATTGTTACGCGAGAGCCCATCTGGTGCCTTCTAGATACCATCTGAGATAGGGGTCTGCCTTGCTCCTGACATGAATAGCGTTAAACATACACTAGTATTTACAACCACTATACAAAGACATCAAAGGATACAATATGTATAATATACCATTTATATATATGTATCTATAAATCACGGAAGATTGCTGGATGCTTATGTTTCCAGCATCTCCCCCCCCCAACTAAATGAAAAAAAAGAAATAAACAGACAAAAGAGTACTTTTTTTTATAAGTGTTCGGCGATCCTGAAAGATCAATCACTGTTTCAAAGTCTGTTTGTGATTGAACACTTGCAACACCATCAGTTGTCTACTTCTGTGCATCACAATCTAGAATGATCATCGTAGAATGCCTAGATTTTTTTTTTTTGTCCATGTCTGTAAAGAAAGTTCAGGTTACGTACACAATGATTCGCAGTCTCTGATTGTATCGCTCCTGGTTTATCTCCCCTGCTGGGAGGTTGTTGATGTGTGAGGATTCTTCTTCTGCGTTATGCATCCATACTTATATTGTTCCCATAATTTTGCCTAAAATCGCGAGTTTCCGAAATAATAAAGCAATGAGAATATATATACATATATATATATATGTATTTTATTTATTTATTTATTTAAAAGCTGTTATTATGTCCAAAACTAGTTACTGAAATAGTTTAAGAACACATTTCTGACTCATTTTTCCATTTACAAGTATGGCTGTTATCATAACGTACAAACCAATGCATCACCATATTTATATGCTACACTATAATTTTTTTTTATATATGATACACATTTTATACCATTCACATTATCTCAATATAAAATCAATACACACAATTATTTATATTTACAATTTTGTTGTGCAGGCTGATTTTCACCCTTAGCACTATTCCAAAACTTATAGTAAGTGCTGTTGTTTCTGTTTCATTCCTTATACATATTGAAAAATTAATCTTACAAGACCAATTTTACCCTTTTTCTTTATATAACATTTTTACATATAATATAATCTGTCCACTCAAAAAAAGGTCCCAATTTCTAAAATTTTATGTCATTCTGATGACCGCGGAAACCATATACTTCAATAAAATTTTGTTAGTAGTCAAACTCTCCAAGTAATCCATTATGTAAGCCTTATAAGCATTTTGTTATGTGCTGATATAAAGACATTTTTTTATTTATTTATTTATTTATTTATTTCATTTTATTTTATTTTATTTTATTTTATTTTATTTTTTATTTATTTATTATTATTATTATTATTTTTTTTTTAACTAATTTGAAACTGAAACAGGGAGGGAAAAACAAAAAGCTACCACATTTATTGATTTATTTATTTATTTTATCCTACCAATGCTACCTTATGTCTCCTTATTACTTATATAATCCTTATTATTATACTTCTTTTATTATATATCCGTTTTATTTTTTTTTTATCGCTATTATTAATGTATTTACTTCCAAACCCTTTTACCCAATTTCGAAATCTATCCTTCTCGGAGCAAATAAAAACAATGATAGTTCACGACCCTGCATGCCTTGGCCAAGTAAATCAAAATCTTCTGCCCGCAAAAGAATTTATTACATGCAAAGTCCCAAAACCCCCAATGTTGGTTGCCCCTCCAAAGATAAAGTTATGCAAAAGTTTTTTTTTTTTTTTTTTTGTATGGCTCTGAAAAGGGCCTTTTTTTTTTTTTTTTTTTTTTTTTTTAACTAAGTTCCCTTTTCGTCTTTAAATATAAAGAGGTATTATCTCCCTGTGTCGCCCAAACAAAACTACTTTTGAAAGAAGTAATTATTAATATTATTGTTATAATTTTATTTGAAAATGTACAATGAATCTGACTATCTAAGCTATCTATACATTCACTCAATAATTAATCTTAAGAGGAAATGCGTTCATCCACCTTATCTTATATAAATTTGCCTATCCACCGTAATACTTATTTATTTTATTTTCATTTCTTTTTTTTTTTCCATGTATGGCTCTGAAAGGAGCCTTTTTTTTTTTTTTTTTTTTTTTTTAATTAAGTCTTTGTGACAGTCTTGTACATTGTACAAGCCAATCCTCCGTAACCTATATATCTAAGTAAGAGTGCCCTTACCTAATCCTCAATACTCTGTTCCGAGTCTGATTCATTTAACTCGCCCTTAGTTTTTCTGGCATTCCTCGTCGTAGCCTTGGGTGCAAAAAGAAATTGTATGTGTCGACGTATTGTTGGCCCATTTATTTTGTCTTTCAGACGGAGCACATAATTATTGTGTCGAACAACTTTTACTACCACAAAAGGCCCTTCAAAACGAGGGTGTAAAGCCCTAGGCTTGCCAATTACTTTTGCGTACACTTCTTGACCCACGTCTAACTTTTTAACTTCCTGAAGATCATTTTCTTTGATATATTCCGCCATAATTTTTTGTTGGTTAGCTATGGCTTGCCGGTGAACTGCTCTCATATGTTCTATCCTATTTTTAACGAACGCTTGAGTGCACGTTAAATCCGGAGCACTTAATACCGTAAATTGATTTTTAATTTCTCTACCAAAGAATAATTTTGAAGGAGAATAACCTAGTGCTCGATGGATCGTGGTATTATAATTAAGTTTAAAATATTCGAGTCTGGTGTCCCACTCAAGAGTGGAATTGGACATTGTCACCAAGGATGCCTTAATCGATTTATTAATGATTTCAGCCAGACCATTCCCACAAGGTTTGTAGACTCTTGTCGGGTGTAGATCTATATTTAGTGTCTTCAAATATTCTTTAAAAAGCGCACTGCGAAAATATTGTGCGTTGTCTGTAACTATTTCGGAACACAAGCCGTAGGCTCCGAAGTACCTATTTAAAACGTTCAAGATAGTTTGGGACTCCACATTTCGTAAAGGGACTGCTTCTAAAAATCTAGAGCCTGCGTCTATGATAGTCAGAATGAAGCAATTTTTCCTGAGGGTCATGGGTAATTTACCTATTATATCCATTTGTAGACTTGCTCCGATTTGTAAATTTCTTTCCATTTTTTCAAGTGGTACTTTAATCGTCTGGTGCTGCTTACTGCAATTACATCTTACGCAATTCGTGCAATAATTTTTTATATCTTGGTACATTCCGTACCAGAATAAACGAGTTTTGACAGTTTCGTATGTTTTTTTAAAACCAAAGTGGGGTCCATGTGCCTCCGCCATAACCGTAAACTTAAGCTCGTCCGGTACGATTATTAATTCTGGATATTTCCCGTTTTGTTTTAATACCAGCGTTTTATTCTCGTTTAAATTATACTTTTTTGTTATTCTGTTGTTTTTCTTTGACTCAACCTTTTTTATAATTGTGATTAATTTTTCATCCTCATATTGCTTGGCTCTAATGTTCTCTTCACTCAAGTTAAGATTTACTTTGAATAAGTTATTCTGTAACTCGTTGCTACTAGTAATATTATTTACTAAGTTTCTAGACAAAAAATCCGAAGGATTAATTTTCCCTTCGATGTACTCAATATTGTAGTCATAGTCGCTGAGATTTAAAATCCATCTAGCCACTACATCCGACTGCATTTCAATTTTCAGCGGATATGTGAGAGCTTTGTTATCCGTTAAAATAGTAAATTTCCGCCCTAACAGCATGTGTTTAAAATGCATAACTGCGTCATGAATAGCCAATAATTCGAACTTCATGCTTGGGTAAGCCGTTTCTGACTGCTTAAGTTTTCTACCGTAAAATTCAATAGGGACTAAGTATCCATTATCTTCCTGCGCAAGGACACCTGATATTGCTTTCTTTGAACCATCAGTTATTAAAAAGAACTCCCTATCAAATTTTGGCGGTTTAAGGGTAGGGTTGCTCACGATTGCCTCTTGTATATTTAAAAATGCTTGTTCCGTCTCCTCAGTCCATTTAAATTTTACATTTTGTTTAGTCAATTCGACTAGAGGATTGACAATATCGGCATAATTTTGAATAAGAGTTCTGAAATAATTTGCCAAACCTAAAAGTGACTTGACCCCCTTTTTATTTTTAGGTCTAGTTAATCGTTGTACCTTCCCCACGTTTTTTTCTGATGGGGCATATCCGTTTTTATTAACTTTGAAACCCAAAAATTCAATTTCCGGTTTACATATTTGCACCTTAGAGGGTTCAACTGTTAAATTGTGATCAATTAGAGTTTCCAAAACTTCCTTTAACAACTGTGCCATTCCCTCCGGGCTGTCTTCGGCCAAAACCACATCATCTATAAAATATCCTACTTTGTCCTTAGGAAAGTGTCCCAGGACCCTATCCATAAGTTCAGCGAATTTTGTACTACTTAATTTAAGCCCAAAATTTAGGCGGCACGGGGCGTACTTCCCACACTCCGTCACAAATGCTAATTTGTGACGATCCTCCGGGCGTAACATAATTTGGAAAAAAGCCGAATGCAAATCTAATGTTGTATAAAAAAATTTTCCACTAATTGCCTGTAAAACATCTTTTACGTCCGGTACCGGATATGGAAACCCCTCTAAAATCTCGTTTAACGTCCTGTAATCCACCGCCATTCTATAGCGAACCAAGTTTTTTTCCGTACCTTTTTTTTTTACAAATAATACCGGAAATGCATAATCTGAATCTGATTTTTCGATTATTTTCGCTTCTAACAGTTTTCGTAGTTCCTCCTGCGCATACTGCTTAACTGCCTGGGGCGTCTTATATGGTTTATGCTGAATGGGAAAATTGTGGTTTAATTGTATTTTGGGCACTACCAATGAAGATTGTCCCAAAGATTTGTAAGACTTCGAAAAAGCATGTGCATGACTCATCAATAAGTCTTCTATCATTTGCTTAAAATCCCCTGTTAAATGATCTAAATTAAAATCCGATCTATCAAGCTCCGCTTCTCTCAAAGCCCTAACTTCTTGCAAATCCAGGTTATTAATTTGATAGATTTCTCCATCTTCAATCTCATTAGGCTTTAAATTATTCTTACTCACAAAATCCGAACTGATAAGTGCGATCCTAGTATCCGTTCTAATTATAATCTTATCTTCTGTATTGTTTGTTACAATTAAATTAATTTTATTAGTGACTGGTACTTCATGAATTGAACATTCCGTAATTAAATTTTTAAATTCCTCTGTTGGTTCAATTAAAATCAGCTGATTAGGCTGGACTGCCTCAGGACATCTCAATGATATTATTTTCGTTTGTCCTGGGTGTAAATGTGTTTCTTTCTCTATACACGCAAATATTTCATTTCCTTTAAAATGACATTTAATTTTATTTGTGCGCACTGCCTTGGTGATATTTTTCATTTCCGACCCCCTTTTATTTACACTATTTACACTAACTATTTCCTTATTCATAACCTGCGGTTCCAGGGCAATTTCCGTATTTTTTAATTTTAGTGTTTTCTTATCAAAATTTAAAATCATTCTATTTTTTTTCAAGAAATCAAAACCTAGCAACATTTTATAGTCCCCTTGAAAATTATGAGATGTAACATAAAATGTTCCTGTCACAAACTCATTGTTAATTTTAAATGTAATTTTTATACATTGCCGAAAAGGTATGACTGAGTTATCGAATGTGTGGATTGTTACCCTATTCGCCAAGTATTTAATTTTTGCATCCGTTTGTTTGAGCGCCTCTAAAACCTCCGGTGATAAAAGCGAAACTGCGGCCCCGCTATCCAGCAACGTGTCAACTTTTAACCCAAAAATCTGTAATGCAATGATGGGAAGTTTATCCTTTTCCGCTGAATTCACACTAGCAATCACGAACTTATTCCCCCTTATCGGGAATCTACCGGGGTCTTTCTTATGACTATTATTTACAACTGCAGATTCCCTTAAAAGTTTCCCGAATTCGACTTTCTTTTCCCTTTGTGTCTGTCCGAAACATCTCTCTTATTTTCTTTTTCCTGAATTGAATTTCTATTTCTGTCATGCTGCGGTTCATCCCTGGAATAGTCATTTCGCCCTCTCCTATGTTCATCCGATTGTTTACGATTTCCATAATATGCATCGTAGCGTGCAACCCCTGATCTGTCCTCTCTGTTATTATAGCTTCTATCCGAAAAATCCCTATTCCATGGAGAACTATGATTGAAATTTTCATAAAAATTTTCAAATCTATTACAATCCTGATAATTTCTTTCCCTGTGAAATCTGTCATAATTAAAATCACTATACATTTGTGCACTGGGAAAACAATTTTGTGATACTGGCGCTGCAAATCCATAGCCTTCCATCGCCCTGTAATTATTCGCACCAAAACTCTTATTTGCAAAATTTCTCTGTCCCTGGTTCCGAAATTTAGTATTTGAATTTTTTAAAGTGTACCAACATTCGGAAATGTCATGCCGATTCGTATTACAGATTTCACATCGTTTTTCTTTCAAATTATCTTCCCTAACTTGGGTTTTCGTTTTTAATTTCAACTCGTTGACCTGAGCAGTTAATTCTGCTATAGCCGTAGCCTGCTCTTTATTTAATTGTAATAAATTCGTACAAAAATCCTCATTTTCTTTGTTTGTATTGGCTGTTACCGCGTTAATCTGATCTAAAACTGTCGATTTATACGCGGCTTCGATCGTCTGAGCTTTTTCGCACAATTTCCCAAAATCTTTAATGTCTAATTTTCGCAATTCCAACGCAATATTTGGCGATATCGCCTCTAAAAATTTATTGGCTTTTATTAAATCGAATAGTTTATTAGCTCCCACCTCCGTTGCCTGGCCAGAAGCACCTAAATACATTGATGCGGCCTTGTTAAAAACTTCTATAAAATCTTTCATGTTTTGATTTGGGAGTTGCTTAATTGAGTTAAAATTTATCTGTGCTTCGATAAAAGAATCTTTTTTCTGAAACAATTCCACGATTTTTCTTTTAAACTCTGTATAATTCTTTTCCTCATTTAGCGTCTGGTCAGATACTAATTTCTCACGGGCCGTACCCACAAATTTAGCTTTTAATATCTGTAATTTAAAATCCTCTTCTACGTGGACCCGATCCAATAATTCATCGAATTCTTTCAAATAAAATAACACATTGCTAATCTTTTTTACGTCAAAGGGAACAATCAATGATAACATTTGCGACAAATTCGGTTTTAACGGGTCGTCCATTTTAATCTCTAACGTTTTAGATTTCAATTTTGATTTATTTCTTGTTACTACCCCTGGCTTAGATTGATTTTGTAAACTTTTCCTTCCTCTTCTCCTCGGCATATATTGTCCTAATTGACATTCATTACCCTTATATTATATATTTTTACACAAATAACTTTGCAATACTTAACTCCTGAATAAAATTTACTATCACACACACAAGAAAATATAAATATATATATATACACTGTCCCTCAATACCAAAATACAATCAAATTCAAAATAAATGTATAAAGTACACATAGAAAATCAGTACCAAATTATTAATTTTCTAAACTGCCCTTTCTTCGTCTTATTATTATTATTTTATTTCATTTGTAATACTACTCCCGCTGTTTTCTTTTGCGGCATAAAATTGGTCTTATAAATTCACATAAAATACTTCTTTTTTTGTTCAATAACATAGAAAATGCCATGTACCCCCAAAATATAATCCTTGCAATAAAATACCACACATAAATTCAATGAGATGCAAAATCTATTTTAAAATTCTTTCAAATTTTTCAAATATGTCATATAATTTGAAATCTTATTTCATAATATTACTCTTAAAACCTTTCCACACACAATTATAAGATTGATTGTTTCCAATTTAAAACACAATATCATCAGTATAATCATACTTAAACATATGTATTTATTTTTAGTATAACACATCAAAAAATAGCCATTTTGGACGAATGAGTCAGAAACGTTGTAGCACACTCCATTGGCACCAAGTTTTACTTTTAAAATTTAATTTAACATTAAAAACCATGAATAGCGCGTAGAATTTTGAGTAAAACTAACACTATGAATTACTATTAACTTTTTATACCAAAAACAATATTATTAACCTCCGGAACTGATCCGAAAAGGTCACGGCACCAGATATGGTTCTAGGGGCCTATGCTGGATAGAACTGAGCTCCTGTAACGGAAATCTTTATTTCGACATGTTAGCATAACCCAAATCCTAGAATGAATTATGTTAGTCACTCCTAATCACTTTAATTCAAAGTATTCATAGTGTAAACTCATGCAATTTTTTTATATCTAATACAAAAATAACAGTGATCGTTCGTTTCAATCCTGGTTAATCCCTTCGATATGAGTGAGGCAACTGCCTTCATTACCAAATTGCGTTGTGAATATTTTTGAAGACGGAATTAACTTATGGATCGTAAATAAAACATAACTCTAAATTAGATCATAATAGAATTAAATAAAATAAGACTCATGGTCGAAAAGATACAAACAATTTTTTAACAACTAACATATAAATTTATTTACAATTATCTTACAAGTTGTTGGTGCGTCATAAGACACATTATTTTCAATATAGATAATACAAAAAAACAAACAAAATAAAACACTATTAATTCTACTTGTGTAATTATTGTTTTTAATACTATAATTGAATACCAATTGGAGCGTGCAGAACCCCCTACTTGGCATTTTGCCCTACACATTTTGGGAAACAATATAAATTATAAGAAAACCGTACCTTCATATTATTTTGTGCCCCGCACTCAGTTAAGGCTCGCATTCGAAAACATCACAGGCGGTCACACATCAATACTGGCGGACATCACATTCGGATCCTCGGCTATCACACATCATCAGTGGCGGACCTCATTTTCGGATCACAGGCTATCACACATCATTACTGGCGGACATCATTTTCGGATCACAGGCTATCACACATCATTACTGGCGGACATCATTTTCGGATCACAGGCTATCACACATCATTACTGGCGGACATCATTTTCGGATCACAGGCTATCACACATCATCAGTGGCGGACTTCCCATTCGGATCATCGGCGATGTTAGTAGGTCTTCCTTGGAATTAATCACGTTTTTCTTCTAACACATCTTCGCCTCTCGGAGCGAACTTTTCATCTCCACTTTTTTGAGGAAAAAAAAAAGTCTATATTCTTTTTTTCTTTTTTTTATGGCGGGCGTGGCTAATCAATCTGCCCGAAAAAAATGACCATTCAGTCTCTCGCCCGGCCTGTTCCTGAAAAAAGATTCGTTGGCTCCTTCTTCGAGCGTGGGGGGCTGGCCCCTCTTGTCTGCAACGCACTCCCAGCCGGAAAAATGACCGGTAGCCTCAACTAGAGAAACGTGTGGGGTCTCGCTTAATTGGCTTGTAAATCTACCAATAAACCATTCTTGACGTAAATGTCAAGCGATTGTTACGCGAGAGCCCAACTGGTGCCTTCTAGATACCATCTGAGATAGGGGTCTGCCTTGCTCCTGACATGAATAGCGTTAAACATACACTAGTATTTACAACCACTATACAAAGACATCAAAGGATACAATATGTATAATATACCATTTATATATATGTATCTATAAATCACGGAAGATTGCTGGATGCTTATGTTTCCAGCAGTTATTTAAATGAAAATTTATGCTAACCTATATAATCTGGTTAATAGTTTGGCGATTTGTATAATTTAGCGAAATTGGTCGACGGTATAACCGAGTAGTACTGTAGGAAAAATTTTGCAATTCAAAGTAAATTTATGCAATTATGCGTTATTACTACAGATAAATTCAACATTTTGAAATGAAAAATTCCCGCTGAATAAAATTTACAAGTCTTTTTTAATTGACCATTTCCTCTTCAAAATTTCTTCAATCAAACTTTCGCTATTCTCTTTCGCACAGGCTAACAAAAATGTATTTTAAATATTTTATTAGATAAAACGTAAATAACATTTTTCTACTTTAAAAAAATATTTTTAAAATCTAATTCTACCATTATGTCTCTTACAGGACAAAATAGTAGAATTACTTTTAAAAATGGTTTTATCTGTTAATTGTATGTTATTTGTTTATTTGGTTGTTTGAATTTACTTTTGTTATCAAACAATGGGATTTTATACCAAGAAGGCATAAACCGAAGTGATGTTCACAATTACTAAATCTTTCACTCTCTTTTCAATGTGTGAGAGCATTTTTAGGATATTTTTTTTATGTTTAATTGTAAATATATAAATAGCAGTTATAGCAAAAAAAATGCGTATAATGTTTAAATTTTAGTAAAAATGTCTTCCTCTTCCAAACTGTAAAATAATTTTATTGTAACTTTTTAAAGTTTTGGCGCAGATGTCATATACGCACCACATTCGCACGATTGCAACAAAATGGCGATTTTATGCCACACATGGTAAACCGACTATGGTTGTTTATTTATTAATAAACTATTTATTAACTTTCATTTTGTTTTTTAAAATAATATAAATCATTTTGTTCTATAGCTATTAATTAAACTTTTTTATTTATTATTTTTTTTTCAAATAATACAAAATAATTAAAAAATATTATTGGTAATTAAAAACCAAGTTCTCCAAATTGGTGCCAGAAAAAACATTGCGCCAATGTGGTGCATACATGACATCTGTGTCAAAGTTTTTTCTTATACATAACTAGGGAAAATGCAGTATAAATACCGATTAAAGTTTTTTCCAAATGGAAATTTTGTCACGGATTTGGTCATATACTCATCGAGGTATCTCACTGGCGCCAAAATGGCATTATTTGCCTCTTTTGGTAACCCAGCTATGGTTGTTTATCTGATGATAAGTTGTTTATTTACTTTCGTTTTTTTCTTTTTTGAAATGATATTTGTTGTTTTGTTCTACAGTTACTTTTTATTTATTGTTAATTGCTGTTTAAAATGATAGAAAATAATAAAATATACATAAATTTCTTTGGTATTATAAAACGAGGATTTTGTCACATTGTAGTCGCAAGATAATCATGCTAAACCTATTGCGTATATGATGTCTGTGTAGGAATCTTTTGTGAAATATGAAAAGTGTAAATTGGCTACTACTTCATTATCACGTCAACCAATTTCGCCAAATCGTTCGCCAAATTATACAAATTTACATAATTTTATCTTAAATAACTAAAGAGAAGATTCTTAAATACGAAAGAGCAAATAATTTTGTTTTCATTTTTCAGAAGGAAATTTTGCAATAATAAAGTAATTGTTGTAGTGAGAATTTTAATGTGTGTTTTTTTTTATCGTTGGCAACTTGCTGTAACGAAAAATGTATATTTTTTTCCTGCTATTGTTTTGTAAGAGCTGGTTTTGTGAAAGCCATGTTAAGATGGTATTCAAATTTTTGAACCTTTCCCAATTACCACCCCCTTAGGCCGATTTTGCTCATTTGCAATTCCCACTGAGATATTAACCATCTCAATGTACTTGGCGAGTTTGAAGATGATTCTTGCATAATTGTGCCTTTAATCGCGCGGACAAAATTTAATATATATATAAACTTTTTAGGTGGGAGTAGCTTTGGGTTTCTGGCTTCACATAATGAAAAGCTGTGAAGAATTTTTTCAGAAGTTGTACCATGGTAACGACTGTAAAAATTAATATTTCTTCAGATAAGGGAAAATATTAAATCCTCTTGCCATAATGGTCTCATTTCGCTTTCAAATGTGCACTGTTAGTAATAAGCTAAAATAGTTACTTCTAAATAGCTGGTTTTTGCGCAACGTTTAAGATAATTTAATATCACAATCGTGTCTAAATCGTTTTCAGCAACGAGCAAGGTGCTGCTGGAGGTCCAAAATATTTAAAATACAAATTTAAATCACATAATGTAATCTTTATCGGTTTACGAAAAAGGAATCCTGAAATTAAAAATATACAAACAATATCTTATTACAGTCAAGCTGGCATTTCTCTATGTATGTGCCTGAAGAAAAGTATTCGGAAATGTATTGATCGCTTAATCTTAGAAAATTTTCCTAAAACTCTTTAAATGAAATTTTAAAAAAATTTTGGAAAAAATGTGGGTTATCGCTGTAACTGTTATCATACTGAATCTTGCATAATTTCATATTTTTCATTTTCAAACAGCACAAAAATGCACGTTGAAATATTTTTGAAAAATATTTAAAAATATTTATTTACTCAATTGTACACTATTTTTCAGACAATTTTAAATAATACTTTAACTTTACTTAATATACCTGATTATTAATATTAATTTCGTATTAATCAACGCACAGAAAAATCTACCGAGCCTAAAATCTTGAAAATTGTGGCAAAAATATTTCTTATAACATCGAAAACTCCACTCCTAAGGGGGGGGGGGAAAGAATGAACTTTTAAAAATCGGATTTTGTAGATATTTTTCAACTGATAACATATTTTCGTGTATTTTTTCAGGCTGAATTGAATGGTACTAAGCAACTTATTTTAAATCCATAGTTCGTGAGATATTTCACGGTTTTATAATTTAGCGATGTCTTCGGCTCAAAAATTTCAATTACATTCAATTATATTTAAAAAAAATTTTCAAATATATACTTATATAAAATAGTTTGTCCTGACTGACTGATAATTAACGCACAGCCTTAACTACTGAACTTAAAAGCATAAAAAATGTGGAAAATATACTTCTTATGAAGTAAGTGTGCGCTAAGACGGTATTTTTAAAATTCGTCCCTTAACAGAATTAAAGTAGGGGTCGAAAAATTTTGATCATCTTACTACAGCTCACAGACGTTATAGATAGGAAAAGGAAGAGGAAATTCCAAATTATAAATCTACTAAAAATAATTAAACATATATTTCAGCAATTTTACAAATTCCCCTTCATAAACGGTCTTTCATAAGAGGGGGTCGAAAAGTTTAGAATACTTAGCACATCTCAGCAGTCATTTTAAGTAGGAACTTGAAGTTGCAGAAAATAAATCCATTATGAAAATAATTTACATGTGTTTCAGCGATTTTAAAATTTCTACCTAAATTTGTACCTATTTTCTTTTCTAAAAAATCTACAAATAAACGTAACATTTTCCGTGTATACAACATACCCTAAATTTTTGTCATGGATAAGATGTAAGTTTCTGATATTGGTTACTTTATATGTTATTGATATAAAAATTTATAATTTAACGAATATTTTATAAATATAGCACAGTTTTATAATAAAAGAAATCATACATCAAAACATATCTTTATGTGCTCCATAAAAGCACATATCACATGTACTTGGTACTCAGTTTCTGTAGTTACTTTAGCAGCATAATAATCGGAAAAAAAGAAACACGTTTAAGGGAGACTCGTACCCCATTTTCGGCCAAAAATCATCAAAAGTTCAATTTTTTTTTCTCAGAAAATAAAAAATTACATATTTGCGAATATCCATGCAAAATTTCAGAGCTCGGGGACACTTGGAACAGGTAGAAAATGAGCTTTTTAAATTGTACTCACTATAGAGTATAAAGGACTAGCGGCCATTTAAAACGTGTTTTCCTGAAAATGACTTTTTTCATATTTCGCCTAAGTTCAAAGTACTAAGGCTCAGTAGTAAAATGATTTAGAAACAAAGTGTTTATGTTTTTAGAATCTTAAAAAAATTTGCAACAAAAGTAAGGAGAGATATTTTTTTAAACTATTTCTGAAAATTTTACATAATTTGGTAAACATGAAAATTATAACGAATTTAAGGAAATTTACCATGCGTATTTTTATTTATTTTTTTCTTAGCCGATTAAAATAGAAAATTAAAAATATCTCTTTTTAGTTCTTTTCTATATACTATAATGCTATTTAAGAAATTTTAGTAATACCAAAATATTGAAAATTGAATGAGGAGTAGTAATTTTAAAAAGTGCATTTTTCGACTTAAAAAAATCATAAAAATCCCCATAAAAAATATACTTTTTAATTAAAAGTGAATTTTTTTGCTAATTATTCCTTACAAGAAGGTTCTTAAATAGTACACCAAAATTCATTACTATAAAATCTATAATAAAAATTTTGGGGGTTTTCTTACGGGTCTCCCTTAAGTTAGCCATTATTTTTTTGAATATTGATGAAATTTTTACCATGAATGCATAAAGAAGTGTAGCATCATTCTGCAACACAACCTGATATATAGTGAAATAAACTGTTTCTTATTTGTGAAGATTTTCGGTTTCCAGCATGCTGCTAGACCAAGCCTCTCTATGAAAAACTGCAACAAAGAACTTGATTAGTTTCAAGCACATTCGTGGCAATTTCACATTGTTATCTTATACATAAGAGATATGAAAAAAAATGTAGTGAAGAAAAGAATTTTGGACATTCTCTATTACAAAAATATTTTACAGAAAGAGGCTGTCTTTAGTGAAAGTAAAAATGAATGCTGGAAAGTTTTTATCGCCGATAATCATATTAGTATCCTTAGAGATATCGCAAGATCGTGATACAACTATATATCATTTTGCGAGAATCCAAAAAACATAATGCTAAAATCATTTTGAAGTATATACTTTGATATTTCCAAAGGTTAAAAACTATGATTAGTAATTCGAAGTTTTCAGTTTTTTTGTTCTAAATATGAACGTATTTGAAAGTAACAATTAATAAAAAATTAGAGTTCCAAATCTTAAAGCACCAAGCTTAGTAAAAAATAAATTACACTGAATGTAAAACACCCCCACCCACAATATAAGATTCTAAAAAAAATCAAAATTAGAATGGAAGGTGTGTACGATCCAAATGACTGAGAAATTTTTATTAAAAAACCGTATTGTTTTATTAAAAAACTATTTTGATACAGTAATGAACATGTTGCTCTACGTTAGAACTTCTGTAACTTCTTTTTTTAAAGTCAGGTTAAATCAATGCTCTCATTTGTGAAAATAGAGATACTTATTTTTTTCAACGTGTTCTGTATGTTCGATTGACGTGAAGTTTTCTGATATAAATACGAAAAGTTTTAATTTTCTATGCTCTATATTTTGTAGTTTCAAAATTTAATGTATATGTCAATTTAGCAGAAATATATTCACTATTTTTTTCTACCCTAATTTAGATCTCTTATTAAGCAATAGAATTACTGGAGATTTATACTTTTATGCTGATGAATCATTATTTAAATATAAAAATACTTTAAATACCATTTAAATAAAGGTATATGTTAATGTAGTAGCTTTTGAATTGTGGCTTAATTAGAGTGTTGCTCAGAAATATAAAATGACATGTTCTTTATCAAATAATAATAATAATCTCATTTACAACTCATTTATATTTTTTCATAGCTATGAATTATATAAGAAGGTAATGCAAATTTGAAGAATGTAAAATAGAATAAAATAAATTAGTTTATCATACCTTATTATATCTTGTTGATATAACTACATAATAGTTAACAATTTCATTAAAATTTCAATGATTTGCATGCAAATAACAGCACTGGCACTGTAACGATGTCGTTACTTAAGTGGACGTCGTGCATAATACCTATAAACTCAATTGTTAAAAATTTATTAATATATTTAGTAATTGAAATTAATTATCATTTTTTTTAAAAATACATGAAAAAATAAACTGTTTGTGTTATTTTTTCTGTAATAAAATAAGGAATATAGTGATCATGTAAATTTTATTTGTGTTCAAGATGAAATAAAAATCCCAATTTTTTTTCTTGTTTAAAAACTTACTAGCAGGGGTGACCGAGCTCAACTCGGTCAAAATTAACTTTGTGTTCAACTCGATATAGTATTTTCCCTGAATCATTCACTCTGAATTATTACTGTAAAATACATTATTAATAATAGTATTATTTACAAAAACAATTAATAAGAAAAGTATGTTTGTATGCACATGTTCATAATTTTTACTTTATTTTAATATTTACAACGAAAGGACATCAATCTAAATAACTTTTTTAGCTCGACTCTGATTAGTTTAACTATGCATCTCGAATACTATTAAGAATGTATAAGAAATTTCTTCACATTCTGAAAGACTGTATTTTTTGCCAGATATATCCAAATTTGGACACATTCTTTCATTTGGTGCTAAATACGTGTTTTGGTTTCGTAATCATAATAGCGGATTTTTCGTCCAAATTTAGCCAGTATTTGTCAAATATCGCCAAATTATTGGATTTTACCATAGTCTCGTGATACTGACCCTTATTACCCAAATGATCCACTAATCAAATGTGATCAAACATATGACTTAGCTCAATGGTCTTCAGGTAATCAAAAACAGTAGAGTATAAAATGAATCAAAATCGTTTAAGCCATTTCTTAAGTAAAATTAGCTTGACACAGCATTCAGCAATGAAGCGATATGACCCACTAATATAATTTTGTTTAATATTCAACTTAGCCCAATAGTCTTCTCGTGACAAAAGACGTTTTGTTGCAAAATTTAGGTAAAATTGAATGAGTCGTTGTTATGTATAATTAGAATGACCCGAACCCATTAAGACCTAAAACTACCCACCAATTCAATTGTTACGAGTATGTGTCCTAGCTCAATGGTTTTCTCTTGCCCGAAAACGATATAATAGAAAGTATACTCAAAATGGGGAGAACAATTTTTTAGATAAAATTAGCATGACCCACAATCGACCCTTATATCGAAATCTCTCGAAAATGTGACCTAGCTCATTATTTTTTGCGTGCCGAAAAACGTTTGATACAAAATTTAGATAAAATCGACTGAGCCAATTTTTAGGTATAAATAGTTTGACCTTGACCCATTATGACCCAAAATGACTTATTAATCGAATTTCCTCAAACATCTGACCTAACCCAATGATTTTCTTGCGGCCGAAAACGATACAATATAAAATTTAGTCAAAATTGCGCGAGATTATTGTCTTGATAAAATTAGAATAACCCAAAAGTGACACACTGATCAAAATTTCTCGAACATGTGAACTAACCCAATGATTTTCTAGAGCCAAAAATATGCTGTATACAAAATTTCGTTGAAATCGATTCGCCCGTTCTTTAGGTGTAGCTTGACCATAACCCATCATGACCCACAAATGACCCTTATAATCGAAATCTCTCTAACATGTGACTTAGCCCATTAGTTTTCTCGTGTATAAATATTGTTACGCACAAAATTTCGTTAATATTTAAACTCGAACCTGTCGTTCTTTAAATATAAATAACTTGACACAGACCCCTTATGACCCAAAATGACCCATTAATCGAAATTTCTCGAACATGTGACCAAGCCCAATGATTTTCTCGTGCCAAAAAATGTTGTAAACAAAATTTCGTTAAAATTGATCCACATGTTCTTTATATAGAGCTTGATATGGCCCATTATGACCCATCATGACCCATAAATCACTCTTATAATCGAAATCTCTCAAACATGTGAGATAGCCCATTAGTTTTCTCGTGTCAAAAAACTGTTACATTCAAAATTTCATTAAAATCGATCCAACCGTTCTTTAAATATAAATAGCTAGACCCAGAGCTTTTATGACCCCAAATGACCCATTAACCAAAATTTCTCGAGCATGAGACCTAGCCCAATAGTTTTTTTGTGCCAAAAAAATGTTGTATACAAAATTTCGTTAAAATCGATCCACCTGTTCTTTAGATATAGCTTGACCATGACCCATTATGACCCATCATGACCCACAAATCACTCTTATAATTGAAATCTCTCGATCGTGTGACTTAGCCCATTAGCTTTCTCCTGTCAAAAAACTGTTACAGGCAAAATTTCAATGAAATTGATTCTGCCGTTCTTTAAATATAAATAGCTTGACCCAGACCCTTAATGACCCAATATGACCCATTAAAATTTTTTCTCGAACATGTAACCTAGGCCAATGTTTTTCTCGTGCCCGAAAACCATAGAATGCAATTTTTAGTCAAAATTGCGTGAGAAAATCTCTAGATAAAAATAGCATGACCCACAATGACCCAAAAAATGACCCACTAACCGAATTTTCTCGAACATGTTACCTAACCCAATGGTCTTCTTGTAATCCAAAACGATAAAATATAAAATTTGGTCGAAATCGTTAGAGCCGTTTTTTAGATAAAAATGGCTTGACCCATAATGACCCAAAAATGACCCACTAATCGAAATTTTTTGAACATGTGACCCAGCCCAATAGTTTTCTCGTACCAAAAAACAATTGGGTACAAAATTTCCTTAAAATCGATCCAGCCGTTCTGTAGATATAAATAGCTTTATCCTGACCCATTATGACCCAAAATGACCCAGTAATCGAATTTTCCCGAACATGGGACCTAGCCCAATGGTCTTCTCGTGCCCGAAAATGGTAAAATCCAAATTTTTGCGAAAATCGTTAGAGCCGTTTTTGAGATAAAATTTACCCACACACACACACACACACACACAATTTTTGCTCGCATTATAGTATAAGATAAAAAATCATTTAAAATACATAATGCATACAAATAAGTTTAATATATCTTTTAAAATTCCGAAATGAATTTCAATCTGGATATTTTACAAATGAAAACTATAACATAATATTTCTGCAACATTTTTATAAGGAATACTGTTCTCAATATGACTCATTCAAATAAATAAAGTAAAGTTATTAAATTAACTTACCAAGAAAATTGTAAAATTAATGATTATTTTATTCTCATGGAATGAAAATATTTTTTTTTAATTTAGGAAAACAGCATTAATAATTTTCTCCTTTTTTGTATGTGAAAGATAAATTCCACAGCAAACTGAAAAATAAAAATAAAAAAATGAATAAACCCTTTGGAAATATATAATTAGAGTGTTGAGGGTAAAAATGAGCATAAGAAATAAACAACCATGCAAATTGACTCCTTTTTCAGTAGGTACTTTTTTGCGTGCTCATGTTTTTAAAAAACAAACACTTGTGAACTAAGAAAGGCTGAAAACGGGACTCGGTTATACGTATATAGAAAATAGTGTTCATATAAAGTGTGTTTAAATAAACAATGCAAAATTTAGTTTTTAAACTACAACAATAAAATAAATAGTCTTCCTAAAAATATCAGATAAAAAAAATAGATAGATTGAATTACTTTTTGTTACAGATACTTTACAATTTTTTTATTCAGGTACTAAAATAGATATATTTTTTTATTTTACTTTTAAATAATTAAAAAAAATCAAATTTGCTATTTTCAATAAAAATTCTGAAAAAAATAAAACATATAAACAATTAAGTTATAACCTTGTAAACGAAATTATTTATCTGTTACTTTTTCATTGATATAATCTTCTCGACTTATAATATGTTGGAATGCCAATCAATGCTATAATCAATATCAATAATTATAGTGGGGCATTATGTAAAAAAAAACATAAAGCTGATATAGGGAATAAAGTAATTTCGTACGTGTACCGTTATTTGCCAAATGAAAGATTTGTATTTTTTTTACAATTAAAAGAATTGTGATAAATTCAGTTTAACGCACGAAATTTCACCATTTTTAAAAAGCTTAAAATCTGAAAAATTAAAATCCATTTTAAAATTGTTCCATTAAAAAACCTTTACGTATTTAAAATTCATTCTTTTTATTTTAATTTTTAGTTTAATATTTAGCATGTTAGATTTATCACTTTTCATCTTAATAAGGTTATCATTTATGAAATGCTTTTGATTTTAGCTAACATATCGACGCCAGTTATTGAATTTTATATAAATAGCATAAGTCTGGTTTTAAGGCTGATGAATAAAAAAAAAAAAAAAAAAAAAAAAAAAAAAAAAAAACATTTTAGAGAAAGAAGAATTTTTTGCATACATAATAGTACACAGAAAAGGATGGAATAATCCCTATTTTATCAATATTAATGTACAAATATTGTTAGTAGACTTTTTTAATTGCATTTTTGCACTAAAACAATAATTCAATAGATTTGTTCGGCCAAAATCGTGAATTGAGTTAGTACTGTGTGTTAATCGAGCGAAGAGAAGATTACAAACAATATTACAAGGCTGACACAGGCGACAATTTTTTTTTTATGTAACAGTTACAATTTTCTTACCCCAAAATTCATAGCACAAACTTTGCCAACATTTGGAAGTGAAAAGTATGTCAAAACTTATATTAGAAAAATGTTGCTACGAACGGAATATAAAAATAGTCACCTGTATCAGCCCTGCGGTTATATTATTCATTGTGTCTTTCAATAAAATGCTTTTATAGAAGAAATGCTGAGTTTGGATAGGTTCTATTGTCCTTGCCGTTTTTCTTTTCAACTTTGCGAAGTTGACGGTGTTAAAAGACATGTTATTTGGGTAGAATGAATTGAATCAATAATTTCTGAACCTATGTTAATAATGAAATAGAGCATTTCTACTAATTTTTTTTGTTTTTTAAACGAAATGAAATCTTGGAACATCTCATCGAATGCTTATTGTTGGAAGCGTCTATCTCAGAAATATTTGGATGAATGATAAAACATTTTGAATTTTTGGGGGACTGTTCTTCGTGATTTTTTTAATAAATAGTGTTTCCTCATTAACATAATTGATTTGTCATCCGCCTGTGCTCTCTGATGGGAAATTTAAATAAATAATGCTGGATGGTATACTATGTAACGAACTTCGATAATCATTTCATGACATATATAATCTCATACACTTTTTGATTATACAGCATTTTAAATCAGCAAAAATACTACACGTGTATTTTCTAGAAAGATATTCAAATTTTGAATTGGAGTTTAGTGTCCATAACAAAAAAAAATATATATGTTTTTTGGTTCAATTCTATTAAAGATTTGATACAAATTGAGACGATATAATTCATAAATTTATTAACATGACAGGACATGTGCGGCGTGTTTTGACACCTCCACGCCTGAAAATATTCATCAGCTGTTTCTTGTGACCAAAGTGGTTAGATTCATCAGTACCTTCATCCAAACTTACCTCCTGTGCTTAGAGTATGAAAACAGTGACTTCAGACGTTTGTTTAGTCTTATAAAAAGATTTTGGAAAGTGCAGACAGTCAAAAAATCTAAAGTTTATTATTCATGTACACACTAGTTGTAATTATTATCAATTTCAATTACATATCGAACTCTAAGGATATTTTCTAAGGATAATTCTAAGGATACTCATGCCATTTAGTATCTTTGGGGTGCGCTGACACCCCATGCCTATCCTGGAGTTACATTTTAGAACGCCTGTTCGGTCAGGTTAAAAATATCTATTATATCTATCGTTTTTGGCGTAATATTCAACTGGAACATGCTAATCATCAGCGGAATTGTTTTGTATGAAAATTTTATTCAGTTCTGTGCAAAACATCATGCACTTTAGAAAGATATGAAGAAAACACACATATACTGACACATAGACAGACAGATATTATGTAAAAATATATTTTCTAGATACCTGGGATATAAAATTTCTAAATCCATTTTTAAACGGAAAATGAAATAATTTCATTTTAATACTTCAATTTGTTTTAGTTAGAAGAATAGAAAAACTCAATGAAATACTAAAATCTAGTACAGATAACACATTTACCAAAACTCTATAAAGTAAATGTAAATTTTTTTTAATTTAAAAAATGCAGTTATTATTTGCTCCTTAAGTATTGTTTACGCAATAACATACTCATCATAGTTTACAAAACACTGCCTTTTCAATACTATCCTTAGAAAATATTATTTCATTTCCTTACAAAATCTTATATCAAATGATAAATGAAGAGTTAATTGCTTTACTTGTGGTAAAAGAGTTTCTTGATTGGACCATTAGGGACACATTTATCTGATTATCTTCTAAATAAGTTTTATCTGACACTTATTAAGTTCATGATGAATTAATAATGTCTCGAAATTTATTCTTTTGAAAAAAAATTACAAATATGTAAAGCAGTCAAAAATATATATAAAGCCTTGTGAATAAAAAAAATTGAAAATAAGAATTCGTCATTATTTTGTTCATAAATTAGCGCGTCATTAAAAAGAAGTCTTCAATTACAGTAAGTTAAAAGAAGAAATAAAGAATTTTAGTAGGATGCCTACATTCAGAAAAGAATTCTCTCTTTTAGGTAGCTTTCATTACAAAAAATGTCAAAATCTACCTATTGCAGCCGTCCGGAGGAAAGCACTTCCGGAATGTTTTGGTATATTTTCACCGATCATGACCCCCAGACCCCCAAACTACCCTCCGTTCAAATGTTAACATATATGTGTATATATATATATATATATATATATACAGTAAAACCTCCATAACGGACACTCCCGAATAGCGGACACCTCTATTTAACGGACAGTTTTCCAATCCCCACTCCCAAAATCAACATTTTTGTATGTTTAACCTCCGAATAACGGACATTCCGAATAGCGGACAGTAATTTTGGCGATAAAGAGTGAAAAAAGTATTTTTTAACGAGAAAAAAAAATGAAAAAAAAAAAGTAAAAAGGCCTTTAAATTTATCAGGACATTGTATCATAAATTTTGTGACCATAAATAAATGTAGATCGTGAGCTGGGGAAAATTCCCCCTCCCCTCCATGTTCTGCGTTGAATTCAGGAAGTTGCCCGTGAGAGACATCTCCCGAGCATTGAAATGTCCCCCCGAAAAAGCTTGAGATTTTATTCTTTTAACTCCTTGGGGACGAGTGACACGTATACATGCTGCAAAAAGGCTTTAGAACTCTTGTTTATCCCCGCTAGTAAAATGTTCCTTATTTAATCGGAACATTTCTCGATTTAATAAGGCACAAATTTCTGTATTTAAAAACCGATGACAAAATATTTATAATTTCGTAAAAGGCTCCCGTCGCGAAGGGGTTAGTGGTCCAGGTCCAAATGTCCTATTCCCCCCTCTGCGCTCGGAACTCTATAATGTCCAAATAACGTAACATTTAAAAACAAATTACATGTAATCACGAGCAAAAGTAAACTTTTGTAACAGATTTTTTTTTCATAAGAATCTAATAAAGAGTGGATAAAGGTGTGCACAATTTTATTTCAGTTTTATTGCTTAATTTTTTTTTAATTTTCTAATTAATCATATAATAGAAGTTTTAGGCCATATAAAAGTCAATTAATGAAACATTAAGCATTTCTTAGAGATTTTTGAATCTTTGGGGTTTTCCCAATAGCGGACACCTCCGAATAGCGGACAATTACTGCGTTCCCGAGGTGTCCGTTATTTAGAGGTTTTACTGTATATATATATATATATCTGATTTTTGTCATGCTGTAACTATAGTATTTATGAACAGATATGAGTGAAATTTGGCATGTGCATAGCACATAGAAATATCTCGAACCCGTTCGTTGGCAAGTATCATCCGCCACCCTGTTTCAACATAGCGACCATTAAAACTTTATAAAATTAAATGCAAAAAAATTAAAAGTTGAGAGAGTTTTTACGAGTTTTCTTTTACGAGTTAGAACGTAAAGCAACAATTCCAGAACACTTTTTATTTTGTCCATATATTAAAAAATGACTGAGTTATAGCAGTTTGAACTTCTAGTGTAGCTGACATTTGGAAGAAAGATGGAAGAAAGAAAAAAATATTATTATTTCACTCATTCATTAGTTCATCCCTTACGTCATAGGTTCCCAACCTTTTCTGAACCACCGCCCCTCCCTTTACAAGAAAAAATATTTCAACGCCCCCCCCCCCTACCGTAATAATTATAAAAATATGATTGCAATTATCTATATCGTATTTCATTTTTTTTATATTAAGAGTCACAACGTAGAAATTAATTAGAACGACAGTCAAATGTAGTATTTTAAAATATATATTTACTAATAAACACGAAATCAGTAAGAAACAAAATGAGATGATGAGACCGGTAGACTTCTAACAATTCGTTAATATTGGATTCCGATTTTGTTAAAATCAATCGCAAATTGCCTCGTTCAGTCATGTGCAGTCTGTTTCTTTTCTCAGACAGTAAATTAGCTAATTCTTGCTCAGACAAATATGCTGAAGAAAAACTTTTTGTCGACTAAGAATGGCAGTACTCTTTCCCACAGTTCAGAGTAAAGAGCATGTAAGTACTGATATTTGAAACCAGAACTCTTGATAACCATTTCGTAAGTTGTGAGTTCTACGAGTTCCTCCACTAAACTTAATGATTTTGCTGTATCTACATTTGAGAATGGATCTAAAAGCTAACTCGGAATATTCATGTTTGAAATTTCCTGGAATCGCTTCTGAAAATCAGCATGAATGCAAATGATTGCAGCATGCAAATAAATATTCCTGTTTTGAAGAGACCTTCTAAAAATGCAGGAAGGTGCTTGTATTTATACCTAGGTACATTTCGTTTGAACAGAAATTTTTCTAGAAAAGCAGCTATGACTTTTGCTTTAATTAAATTGGGTTCATTAAATATTCTTAACAGAGGGAAGTGAGAGTGAAAGGGTTATTTCGACTTTATAAGCTTATAAAAAATGAAATTAAAAGATAACATTCTCATATTTGCGCCTAATTCACGTCTAAAACCTGGACTTTGATACTAGTAAAACCTCTTATCCCCAAGTGGCAGCAATTAAAATTCTGTATGCGTTTATAAAAATTGGGAGAAATGTTACTTTTGTGTATATTGTAGGGTTGAAAAGGACACACACAAATAAAACGCTTTTAAGAAAATATTGTCTTTCTGTTTGCGATTACACTATTAAAAAATAAAAGGTAACAGTATACAAATGAAAATAAAATATAGGGCAACATATAATAAAATAAAAAGAAGTATCTCATCACCGGGTTATAGATAAAGGGAACTTCATCAAAATACACTGGTGTCCAAAAGTTAAACATAATTCGTAAAATGCTAAAGATGTAAAGTAAATATTCGTAAAATTATTCAAAATTACTTGCGGAGATTAATTGGTTGAAGAAGAAACATTGGGTTTATGCAAAACTTTTCAGTCGACTACGCCATGCGCGAAATACCTGCGCATGTCGGAACACTTATAAAACGGTTCACGCGGTATAGGCAGATCAGACGAATTTCGTACAACTGATGTGCCAAGAAACATTGTTACGATGAAACAGGATCAATGATTGCTCAAAGACGCCAACTGCACCTGTTTGCGAAAAGAAGAATCGTTGGAATGCTGGAATCCGGATGATTGCAAAACGAAAGTGTCTCGAATTCTGAACGTGGACCAGTCTGTGATCTCAAGACTGTGGCAGAGGTTTTAAAGTACGGGAGACGTTATCCGACGACCACTACCCGGTCGATCAAGTGTCACAACCCATCGCCAAAACAGGTAATCTGGCAATAAGTGCACGACGTCTGAGGAGCAGTACTGCCAGAGAACTGGGTTTACCGCTCACAGTCGCCGCAGAAACACGGATTCCGAGACAAACTGTTTACAGCAGACACAATCATGCTGGCCTGTATGCCAGAAGACCAGCAGTTTGCATTCATCTCACGTCTGAGCATAAATGCACCCGTTTAAACTGGAGTTTGAAACATTAACATTGGAGTGAGGGAGAGCGGGCCAATGTGATGCTCAGAGACGAGTCCTGTTTTAGTCTGACTTGTGATTCTCGTAGAGTAACTATATGGAGAGAACGTTCAACACGTTTTGAACCAAGAAACATAATGGAAAGACATCTTTTTCCATCAGTATGGACTGGCATCAGGTTGGACGGCCGCACAGACCTCCATATCTTTGACACGGGGTCTGTGACTGCTAAAAAATACACAGACGAAGTTCTTGACCCATATGTTCGGTTGTTTCGAGGTGCTGTCGGTCCTGACTTCATATTCATGGATGATAATGCGCCTTGTCACCGTGCATTACTGGTTGACGAATTCCTTGAAACAGAAAACATCCCGCGCATGTCGTGGCCTTCAAACTCCCCGGATTTAAATTCTATCGAGCAAGTATGGGATATGCGTGGGAGACAACTTGCAGTCTTTTCATACCCACAACGCTCCGTTCTAGAACTGAAAAGAGCTCTCAAAGAAGCTTGGGATTGTTTGAGATCACGACTCATTCATAATCTCGTAGCAGCTATGAAAAATCGCTATGCCGCGTGTCTGGCTGTCACAGGTGACCACACGCCTTATTAAACTGCAGCATCACTATTTTATTTAATATTTTCTTTCATTTTTCCTTTAAAGTGTTAACCCTTACTATGCTGAGTTTTCTTTCAAACTGCTACTTTGGATAATAAAAGCAAAAATTATCGTTCTTTTGAATTGTTTCCTTATTTTATAACCGTTTGACCCTCGCATATCACGTTTCACCACATTCTGATTAACATTTCTTTCATTACTTACTTAATTACCAATTATGCTTAACTTTTGGACACCAGCGTATATTAATAGGGTGGGAAGTGATCAAAGAAAAACACAGTAAAAAAAGGATTCTACCAGTATATTCTTATAGAAAATATTTCCAATGTCATAAAGGAATTAAAAAAAACGCATTTTTTTTAATAAAATATTGGTATTTTACACATTGTTGTGTTTTTATGTCCTTTTTAACTCCCTCGGTTATTGTCCCTTTCAAGCCCATATCCACCTGGCAAAATTAGAAATGTATTCAGGCATGCCAATATTTTATCTGACAAAATATACTGGTACTCACATAAAGTACATACTTTACACTGCTAAATAGTATAAATATTATAATGTTAAAGTTAATATTAATTTTTTAGGGAAAAAATAAACATTTTGGTATAAAATTTATTTTTATATGAAAAACATGGTTTACTTTAAGCACTTACAATGCTTCAATTCCGAGTGTTAGTTGTAAGGATTATTAAGGTAAAACAAGCATTGCGATGAATTGAGCCAAAGATGAAACTTTGTACATTTTATTTTTTTTCCTGAATGTCCCTTTCATCCCCAGTCTCCCCTAATTCTGTCATTTTTGGATGTGATGAAGTTTCTGCTCTATTTTTCGTCTACGTTTTCAAAGAAGTCAAATATCGAGTCCAAATAGATTGAAACACGATTCAAATACCTATCGTTGATTTATGCAATTATGTGTGCCATAGTAATCTTCATCATTTTAACTACAAAGTTAAAAAAAATAATCTGTCATGCAATAAGATGCTTTTAATTTTATCGACTACCTTAATAATGTACTAAAGTTACGTATGCAGTCCTACATTAAATTATTTTGTAACCAATGGCTGACGATGAATAATGTACATCGAGTGCAAATGATACTGCTTGTTCAGAGTGACGAGTAATCGGTAAAAAATTCAGTCAAAAAATAAATTAATTAATTAATAAAAAAGAAAAGAAACTATTAGTATTTTTTAAACAGAAAATACTTTAAATAATATAAAAGATTAAACATGGTGAATTTTTCTTTACAAAATACTGGTATACAACACCCTTTCTGATTCAGTTTTTCCTTGATCAGTCGTCACCCTGTTGTTTTAAATGCATCCTTAATGATGTTCCGTAATTGCTGGAGAACCATCAATGATAGCAGACAAAATTTTTACACTTTCGTAAAAGAAATCAGAATTTTGGGATCGAGCTCTAAATTCAATTGTATAATTTTTCATGTAAAGTTAGATTTCAAATTTTTGTCACGGTCCCAAATAACAACATGGAGGTAAGTTAGATTTACTACACATATCTTAGCACCTTGGGAATGAGCGACACGTATACGTGCCACAAAAAGGCTTAAGAATCCTTGTTTATTCCCACCGGTAAAATTATACTGTAAAATTTGTATTATTCAATCAGAGAATTTTCTCGATTTAATAAGGAGAGGAATTTCTGTTCTTTAAAACCGGTGACAAAACATTAAAAATTTCGTAAAAGGCTGCTGTCGCGAAGGGGCTAAATTGCTAGATATGCCACGCCAATGCCCCCTTTGACAGTCTCAATGCCCCCTTTCACTGTCTGAACGCCCCCCAATTTGCGTCTTGACCCGCCACCGCCCCCCTGGAAGGTTCTAGAGCCTACAGGGGGGGGCGGTACCGCCCCCGTTGGGAACTTATGCCTTACATCATTGATCAAAGTTTACACCTATTTTCAATGGCAGGGATCGGAATACCTACAATTTCAACGTATACGACTCACATAAAAACACCTATTTCGCAGTACGTAATTTCCCTGCCTTTCGAAAAAAAAGAAATTAATGCATTTTTAAGAATAATTCAGGTTTAAAAAATAAATAAATAAACAAAAATTACATGAACTCATGGAAAACAAAATCTGTTTTATCGAGAATATGTGAGAGTAAACAGTTCTGGAATTTTCTTACATTTATTTACATTGTCAATTATTACACAAGAGCGGAACGTCATAAAAGAGACTAAACTGCAGCAATAGGTGACTTATAGACTGTGCTAAATTGTATCCTACTGAATCGTGTAGGATGTGGCAATCCCATAACTTTTTTTCTTATACGTGTAAATACGTCCAGAAAAAAATGATTCATAGCAGTTTTCGTTCATTGTACCGAAATCTTATCAGTAACAATTTACACAATGTTTATCTGTATTTGAAGTTTGATGGAAATCCATAAATGAGTTTTTGAGATAAAGATAGTTAAAAAAAATACAGTTAAAAACACAATCTGTTATACAATTTAGTCCAAAAATTAAAGAATAATAATTTATATCTGGGACTGAGTTCTGAAACTTGATAAAAACTCATGCATTAGTTCCCGAGATAGAGCTACGAGCAAACACATACTTTTCGGCACACGATCGGACCGTAGCCGGTAGTGTCGATTATGTGTTGGCATGGACACATTGGTTTCGGTGAAGTGTCGGCAGCATGTCGACAACTGAAACATAAGAATCTGCTTTTTCTGCTTCGGGCTATCGTAATCGATCCTTTTGTGATTTTATATCAGCAAGCGACTTATACCGGCAAGTAACTCAGGACCGATACGTGATTTCTGATAGTTGTCCGATTATATTTTCCAATTAGTTCTTAATTCAGAATTATGTGTCTTAACCGGCATTTATTTTTTTATTTTTCTAGATTTTGTTTGAGTTTTGACAAGATAGACATTTTTTCAAAATTAGCCAATATATATTTATTTATTTATTTTGATGCATTTAAAAAAGGACTTACAACTATTTGAATCAGCAAAAAAACATTTTTAATCGTTCCTTAACATTATTAATCATTATTAACTTAATCGTAAAAAAATAATAATTATAAGAAGTATTGCATAAGTTAATTCAATTCATTTTCAAATTATATCTTCATTTCAAAAGAAATAATTTTTCTCTTTTGTTTAAAAAACAAATGATTAAAAATTTTTTTAAATTATTTTAGAAGCTATAAAAATATAAGAATTATATTCAGCTTTTTAGCCTTAAAATTTGAATGAAAGAATCAGAAATCCAATCTCCCTCCCCCCCTCATTATGAAAAAAAAATACCTAACGAAAAGAAATAACATTGATGAATTTTTGCTAAACGTATATTTTACAGTAAATCATCAAATGACATAAAATATTTTTTTCTACTTAAAAATGATTAATTACCAACCTTTTATCTTAAAATTTGGTATTTTAATGTCAGAAATATATATTTTTAATCTAATGCATTTAATTGAATTATAACTCCTAAAACGAAAATCGTTCAACGGAAAATTTCTAAATTCTCCGTTTTTATTAAATTCTATAATATTCTCAAATTTACAGAAAGATTTAGAAATATACCCCATCTACCGAAATAAAAAAAAATATGGATGTAAACTAATATTTTTGTTTTATTTTTAAATTAAAAAAATATTGATAAATAACAAATGGCATAAAATGAATCCTTAGTATAACTAAAATTTATTAATTACCAACTTACTATTGATGAAAATAATTTTTTTTTATGTTAAAATATATAATTTTATAAATTAATGCAATGCATGTTGTTACATTATAAATTCTAAAAAAATATATTAATGCAAAATTTCAAAAAAAAAAAATAATTTTATTAAATAAATAATGATTCTTATATTTGTAAGAAAAATAATTTCGTTTCCTCCAATTCGCTATGATAATTAGTTCTTTCATTTAAATATTCAGTTAATCCTTAAATACATGCCCATATGACAATTGCAAAATAAATAAATTAACAAACCATATATATAAATAATACTACATTATTAAATAATACATAGATTAAAAGATAAAATAAAGCACATATCAAAATTCCAACTTCGTCACTACCGTTTATCATTAACAAAAAAATCATCTCTTAACAAAATACCTTTCTCTTATTTCCCATCAAAATCTTCTCCAGAAGAATGCTCAGTAGCCCAGTGATTAAAGTGATAATGAATGAAAAATGAAAATAAAATAAGGGTATTTCGTAAATTTTAAACTAATGTGCTCTTCCGTTATTAATTTGACAAAAGTTTGTAAAATGTTGTTATTAAATAACATGATTATTACTATCCGCATCATGTTTTAATAATATCTTAAATTATTATTATTTCTTTTGTAAACAGTATTTTGTGTCTGTGATGTAATTTTTTTTATTACTTTTGCGAACAGCTTACATTTTTTGCCAACAGGACAAAGAAATTTAATAATTATGTATATATGGGTTATAAAAATTTAAAGGTAACTATGCCCGCTACACATTGTGTTATTTTATATTACTTATAAAATAATATTACATTATATGTTTAGTTTTTATATATTATTCGCTAAATCATCTATTAAAATTTCGAAATGTATTATTCAAATGTCTTTAAATATTTATCATCTGTTAATTTACATAACAACTGTTTTTTCAAATGTTTTTAAGATAATCACTAAATCGTTAATCCTATGAGGATTATTTTCTTCAAAGCTGTAAGAATATTTTTTCAGTTTTATTTCCAGTTTCACTTGCAAATTTAATTAGACTTTTGGTAATTTTCATATAATTAATTTTAGGAAAGATTACTTAAAAAAAAAAATATTTCAAATATTTCTTTCAAGTGAAGTAATTATTGCGAATTATCGAAACAATAAAAATTAAAAAATAAACACGTAAATAAATAAATAAATCTTAGTGTAAACCTATTATATTTCAATTGCGTGATAAATTTGTAAAATATCTGGCTGACGTAATAAGTCATACTGAAATATTTATTTATTTTTATTTCAACCTAATTTGTTTGTTAAATCGTTTGCATTAAACTTTCATTATTTTAAAAATCTAGCACAGTAAAATCATATAGTACATTGCTCCGAATTTGTTATTGTAAATGAAATAAAAACATTCATCTTATTAACTCTCCACTTTTATAAGATTTTCTTTTTCTAAAAAAGAGGAGGGTCTTTGAAATATTTATAATTATTGTCTTCTATCTAAAAAAGAAGAGGTCTTTGAAATATTTATAATTATTGTCTTCTATCTAAAAAAGAAGAGGTCTTTGAAATATTTATAATTATTGTCTTCTATCTAAAAAAGAGGAGGGTCTTTGAAATATTTATAATTATTGTCTTCTATCTAAAAAAGAAGAGGTCTTTGAAATATTTATAATTATTGTCTTCTATCTAAAAAAGAAGAGGTCTTTGAAATATTTATAATTATTGTCTTCTATCTCACTGTTTTATCATTATATCAAAATTACTCTACTTTAAAACGCAAATTATAATTTTACAAACCAATTTACTAAATAACTGAGACATTTAAAAATATATATATATGTGTAATAGAAATAGTTATAATAAGAAATTATAACGATAGTAAATATTTAAGAGCCTTTGAAATATTTTTTAAATTTTACTGTCTAAGTGTTATTAAGTAGATGCATGCATAAATTATTCTCATCAAAGACATTCAAATTTAAATTTCATCCTTGATTTAAAATAAATAAATAAATAAATAAAGATTTGTTACTAAGTTCAAAGACGGGTTCACCATGTTCATGATAAAATAAATCAAATTTCTATATTTTTCGGTTGATGCACCTTTTTCTTAAAGCATTCAATATTCAAAGCATAGTTATAAAATTGCATTTTGTATTAATTAAGAGAAGCGATTTGTTAGTTGAAATAAAAAAGTTTTCATTAAATACTTTTAGTTAAAAGTAATTTTATTTGCTAAATTATCTAAAAGATTTTTCTTAAAAGCATTCTATTCTATTTTCTTTTTAAATATTATTAAAAAACTGTTAAGAAATGTAAACTTGAAAGCGTTGTATTCGTTTAAACATTCTTGTGCAGTATTTCTTTCCTTTCTCAAAATTATAACAACATAGTAATGTGTAAAATAGACAGTTTCCTCTATGATAAAAACTCTTTTCTGATTTCTGCCAAAACTGTGTCTCAGACAAAATAGTCTGAATATAAAGAATCAGAAAAAGTAGAATCGCTTTTTACTCATCCGTTAAATTGTTTCTTTTAAGAAACAAAATATCCTTCTGGAAGTTGAAAACCACCAAACTGCATATATATCTAAACTTTTGAACAAATTGAGAAAAGTTTTGAAAACGGTAAACTATGATGAAATATATAAGTATAAATCTAAGTAAAGGGGTTGTGCAGACTGATCAACATTTGTGAAAATTTTAATCATGTAGAGAGGATAGAAAAGAAGTAGTACAGAAATTACATAGTCGATTAACTTTTGTTTTGTTAAAGAAAATGAAAGTAGTTCGTTTCACTTATGGTTTTTTAATATATTTTTCTTTAAAAATTTTAAGTATTAAGTCAAGTAAGGTACAGAAAATATTTTTACCTTAAAATTTATTCAAAAGAGAAATGAGATATAAATTCGTTTTAATCACAAACAAAAAATATTGGCAGTCAAACGCTTTAATAACATATAGACTTAATATGCAAATAGTTAAGGGGGAATATGATTAAATTAATATACAAAATACGGCTAATATGTTTTAAACTGGAAAACACAATAATTATTTTGTACTAATTAAAAGTATTGATTGCTGAATTAGGAACTGATTATTTTCATTTCTTGTAGCTCTATCGTATTCGTAAAATGCGCAATTAGCATAGCAGTGTTATTTAATTAATTATTTATAGAAAGAAAAATTTATTAATAATACGACAAAAATATTTCAAACGGGTTTTAAATCCTTATAATCTTTATAATCATCCATAATGTTTTTTTATGACAAATTATTCCTAAGTCGTTTGTTTCAAGTACATGTTGCTGCCTGAACCATTCTTATGTGAACTAATTTCAACCGATAACTTTTTTTATTCGGATAATACGAAATTCCAAAAAAAAAATAAATAAATAAAAGTGAAAAGATTTGTCAAGGAATGAAAGCATAGTAGCCTGCTATCTCTTAAAATCCTTTATTGAAAAGCAGTATAAAAGCAATATGCATTCCCTAAGTGGTTTGTTTTAAATGTATGTTGCTACAGAAACCATGCTTGTCTGAACTAATTGGGACTCATGCCTGTTCTTAGAAATTAACCATCTTTCATTAGAAAAATGGATATTTTCCAGTAAAAAGTGAACTTTTCCTATGATGAGCATAAGAAAGGAATACTTCTACTAAACTAGTGATTCATCGCCGCAATGATGGGTTATTTAATTAATGTCCAGTATTTTTAATTAATGTCTACATGCAGTTCAAAACCTAATCTTGCGAGAATCAAAGCACTCACTTTCTTGTTACCTCAACAATTCTCATACGAGCACACGTCTTTTATACAATTCATTTAAAACTGGATCATTTATGTTTATTAATTAATTTTAATTATTGCAAAGCACTCACTTTCTTGCTACCTCAACTATTCTCATACGAGCACACGTCTTTTATACAATTCATTTAAAACTGGATCATTTATGTTTATTAATTAATTTTAATTATTGTTTTAAGCATTTTAGTTATGCTGAAAAGTCAACAGAGAGCTTGCTCAATAAAAAACGAATTAGATGTACTATTACATATAGAGAAAGCAGAATCCGCCGCCAAAAGTCTAGTTTCTGAGTTTTTTATTGGCAAAAGAAAAATTACAAAATTGAAAAAAAGCAATCGCGGTAAAATATAAAAATTTAGTACCTGTACATCAGAAAGCATCATCAGCAAAACATAAAATAAAATAAAAGTGTCACATTATGAATATATTGATGAAATTATTTTTCTTTGGTTTTCACCTGAGTTACAGAAAGGAATGTCGATATCTTGTCTGTTTATTTAAGGAAAGGAACATCGAAAAAACAATTTCTTGAATGACGACAATACGCTTGTTCCAAGTAACGGATGGTTAGATCGTTAGAAAACATGACATGGAGTTTGCTAAATATGATTAAAAATAGAAAAAAAGAATCCTGTCATTCAAATACAGCTGAAGAATTCATGAAATAAATCTTTGAGTAGGTTTCATCCAAAAGGTTTTTTTAACTGTGCGAATGTTTTGAATGTGGCTTTAGCTTTAAACTGCTCCCTAAAAAATTATTTTTTGTCAAGAGGAGTCTTGTGGATAATAAACCAATGATTATTTTTATAAGGTAGTCAAAAATTCTAAAGCATTGCCAATTAAAAACGACAACATGAAACCGGTTCCTATATTTTATGGGAATCAGAAAAAAGATTGGATTTTCAGCTTGTAAAAGTGACATGCATAAGACATAACTATAAAATTATCTTAACAAAATGTAAACAATTTTTAAAGTTAATCATTTGTAATCGGAATTATTCACAATATTATGCTAAGGATAATTAAAAATTTTCTTCATAAATGTAAAAGAAACAAACAAAATCATACGTTATGATACTTTTCTCCCCTGTTAAGTAATATTAAAAAAAAAATACTTAGGTAAAATATTGTACAGAAATATTTAAAAAACAAAACACATGTGATTGTTTTTTAATTATAGCTGGAAACGTTTTCAGTTGTTCTTTGCAGTTCTGTATTTATTTGCATATCTGTGCATATTTGGATTGAATATATTACAGATTTGTAAAAAATCACAGCATGCGATTATTTAGTTTGGTTAAAAAACTTATAACAGAATTGAAATTTTATGCTTAGCAATATCTACCAGTAGACGAAAAGCTATATTGCAACAACATTTTTATACAAACTGTAAAATTAAAATTCCGTGTTTTCGACGGAACACTTTTTGTTTATTATTTAATTTTAATTAATGTTTTAAGCATTTTTGTTAAGCCAAAATTCAACATTGTGCATGCTCACAATAAAAAAAGAAAAAAAGAAGAAATTAGATGTGTTATTACATTTACAGAAAGCCGAATTCACCACAATATTGGCTACTGAGTATGTTATCGGCTAAGGAAAAAATACAAAACAGAAACAAATTATCGCGGTGAAATTTAAATTAAATTCAGGTAAAAACATCATGCTTAAAGTTACTGAAATCGCACATCCACGAATTAATAAGCATAGGCAGCCAAACTTATATACTACAACTCTTTCTTAGTATACTAAAAGTAGTTGATCTTGAAACTGCGCGATATAAATTGTAAACAACCTTTACGCAAATCAAGCTCATTTTCTGTAATGCTTACGAAATAATTTCACGTAGAACTGTGTATGTCTAATAAAATTTCTACTCAAAAACTTAATTCAATTTAAAATAGATACCATAAGCCTAGTTTCATTGTCAACAATCAACCTTAAAGGAAAATACTTTCAATATATTATTGTATTCGAAATATTATATGCATCCCTGTAAATAGACTTTAAAGTTCATGATATTCATATTCTACTGCAAGAATAGCGTAATAAAATTCACACTGTATATTAATTTCATCATGTTTGAAATAGCGCAATACAACTGAAATATGGTGGAAATAGGTTTAGAGTATTATGTAGCCGAATTATTTTGTGCAACCCTGAAAATAAATGATATGTGCCCATATATTAGGAAACTCATGCTTTAATGTACCTCATATATTTATATGAAATTCACCATATTTGTAACACATTAAAATCGTTATAATATCCCACGAACTATTATTTTTCATAGAACATGATATGGAAAATACTTTATAATTTCTCTATAAGACTACTGTAGGTGTTAAACATAACACATTTGAGCAGCAACCAGTTTCTTGTGTACCTTAATAAATTATATAAACTTCATTGTATTGTTTAAATTTTATAACACTCTAAAAATATTTCGTGAATGATTTTTACCAACAAATCTAAATGTAAAAAAAATACTTTAAATGTTGCCGTAAATGAACAATAAATGAAACACAGTTAATTTTAAAAATGGATCTTGATATAATAACTTTAACACCGTATTATTAATTACTCAGTGATCCAAGCATATTAAACACAATCAGAGCATGGACAAACAGACGGCAGATGATATACAGAAAATAGGCAGTATACTGACTGTAGAAAATAGACGGAAGATAGACGATAGACTGTAGGCAGCCGGCAGACAAACAAATAAAATTTCGAAAGAGCTTTCAATTTGGAAAGCGATAAAAATAAGATTTAAATTTTTTATTTGGACAAATCCATTATAAAAAAGAGAGAATCTTGTGGTTCACATAATCCTGTTTGGAAAACAGTCTTGATTATTTTGGATATTAATTAGTTTGTTAAAGTTAATGATTTCGTATCTGCATGTAAAACTAATCTCTACAACAAAAGTTAATTTGAGTCAGCATTTGTTAATAAATTTTAGAATCGAAAATTATATTTTTATTCTAGAAAATAAACGAATTTTTCATTTCAACCATATATTATTCACAGCAAAAAAATCCTGAACCTGACTCGGTTAATCAAATGCAACCTCTAAATTACAAGCTAATAATATTACATTTTTAAGTCACAACTGAAAATATTTTATTTTTAATTCTTCAAATTCGTTAAAAAAAAAGATTTTTTTTCTTTTTTGAGATAATTACATATCTATATTTAATATCTTTCTTTCACTATCACTTATAATCACTTATAACAGAAAATTTAAAAATTATGCAAAGTAACCTTTTTAAACCAGTGAAAAAAGATTAAAATTTTTTTTTTTGCAAGATTTTTTTTTGCATTTAAAATAACAGTTTCATTTTAAAGAATCGCGAACACATAATGCCTTTGTTAATATGCCTTATTCTGCTATTTCTTTTCAGCTCGTGATATAAAAGCTATTTTTAATAATAAAAGTAACAGTATCTTTCATATTCTAGCATATTTTCGTCAACAATGGTTGTTTGGATGGATAAAAGATATGTACATACGTACTTTAGCTGATATTATTTAGGATTAAAATCTTAAAAGTGAGGGTGAATATATTTTTTTACTAAAAAGGATGATTTTTTTTTTTTACTTTCTGGTAAAAGAATATATAAAAAATATTGTTCAAAAAGTGGTAACATTAAACTTTTCATAAAAAGATCTTAAAATTAAATTTTATAAATATAATCGTCCTAACTAATCAATTTTAAAAGTATTTATTTACAGAAGAAAAAAAGAATTATGATTTTGTAAAACTTTCTTGTATTTTTAAACCTTGGTTGCATAGTTGTTATAATTTACAACAATTTACATCTTCTCTTTCTATCATTTATCAACCATTCTCATTTAGTAACTTTATGCTTAAGCAATTCTTTATTTTTCGAATTTTTAAGCTTAATTAATTAAAAATATCACAGGTTATAATATTTTTTTATCAGTTACAAATAAAAAGAAACTTTTGAAGCTTTAAATTTTCCTAACTATAGACAGGTTTTTAACAATATAAGGATGTATCTAAACTCTTCGGTAAAATTTTAAGGGATGATAGTACACATCAAGAGAAACAATATTAAATAGGAATTTACGGCTCCCAAACGTCTTCTGAAGGAGATAGGCCCAATTAATGTTTAGGATCCAAAATTTCAAATGATAATAAAAAGCGGAAAAATTGTTCGATTGGTTTGCGGTTTTCACTAAAACTCTTCTTTATGTCACTATTTTCTTGAAAATAAATTATAAAGATAAATTTCAAAATATGCCAATAGACGGCGCATTAGACTTTGAAGTATCGAACAACGATTTTTAGCTGTTGTTTTTGCATCTCATTAAATGTTTTCGGAAGTTTAGACTTAAACTTAAACTTTTAGCTCAAAATCTGAATGTTTGGGCGTGGCTATGTACGCAAACTGAACTGGGTTCAGTGGAGGGAAAGAAGTTTAAATTTCAAATGATTATAAGAAAAAAAAAACTGAAGTATCGGTCGATTTGTTTGCGGTTTTTGCTAAAATTACTCTTAAAATCAATATTTTCAAGGAAAATAAAATTTAAAAAATAATTTTCAAAAAATGCCGATAGAGGGCGCCTTAAAAATTGAAGTAGCGTACAACTATCTTTAACCGTTATTTTTTTAATCTCATTAAATGCTTTCAAATTCTTAGACTTAAATTTTGAACTCAAAATAAGAATCGTTAAGAGTAATAAAATAGTGCAAAATTCAACTGTTGGAGGGGGAGGGGAGGATTAAATTTCAACTCCTAAACATGCTTCAGTTTGCGCTCCTTAACCCCTCCTAACGATTCAGAATTTGAGCTCAAAATTTAAGTTTATGCTTTTGCAAGCATTTGATTAGATAAAAAAAAAATATAACTGTAAAAAATAGTTGTTGGTTACACTTAAGTTTAAGGAGGCCTGTGTGGTACAGTTCTATAATTTAAAGTATGTTGACCAGGTTTCTTTTAAATGCATTCGCTGAAATTGTAGGCTGTGATCATTTTTTAAAAAACTAGATGCTTTTAGAAATTTGTTTATTTGCAGTAAAATTATAAATTTAAAGCTTTCATACAGAAAAGCTAGGGATGGTGCCTGCGCATTATTAAGAAAAAACGTGACTTCACATGACTGCCTCGTAAAGCGAAAGGGAGGCAAATTAATTCCTCACTCAATAATTCACACCTTGGAATCACACAATTGGCGACAAAAAGCATACGAAAAATGACTGATATCATCTACGCAAAATTGTCTGTTACATCTTAAACAATTAAAAGAATTTTGAATTTAACAGCAGGGCAACCAGAAAATAGCAGTCCTAAAAAATACCCCAAGAAGGAATTCAACTGCCAATTGTTACGTTAGGAGCATATTTTGAGAAAATGTTCTCAAAAGATACAACAAACAAAAGACACTTAGCATGTACATGCAAAGACTATTATGCAACGAATAAGTTAGACTTAAAATTACGCAGAGAGGAAAATGAAATTTCACTGACTGCAAACACAGTCGATCTTTATTATTTTTTTATTTGTTTCTAGCTAGTGTGAATATTCATCTAAAGGAAATCTGTTTATCTGAGCACCGTTTTAATGATAAAGCAGATGCAACATATGTTTTCTTTCTTTTCGTTTGAAGAAAAGTTATTGTGTGATCGAAATAAAACGTTAAGATAAAATAGCTATTTAATTAAAGATTAGCTTTAACTGTAATTTAGAAAAATGTATAATTTAAGAAAACTATATGTGATTCTACATCACACCCTCTAACATAATTTTTTTAATATTTATCTATAATATTTTTTTTAAGGAAATACTGGCATAAAGAATAGTTTTAGCGAAAATCGCAAACGAATCGACTAATTTTTCCGTTTTTTACACTATTTTGAAATTTGAACCTTCCCTACCTCCACCTTAAACACAGTTCATTTTGCGGTACTTAACCAGTCCCAACGATTCATATTTTTAGCTCAAAATTTAAATTTATGTCTAAACTTTTAAAAAAACTTAATGAGACGCAAAACATAACTGTAAAAAAATAGCTGTTCGTTACTCCAAAGTCTAAAGCGCCCTCCATCAGCATTTTTTGAAAATTATATTTATAATTTTTTTTAAGAGAATACTGACGTAAAGAATAGTTTTAGCTTAAACAGCAAACGTATTGATCAATTTTTCAGGTTTTTTTTAATAAATATTCGAAATTTTGCATCCTAAACATTAATGGCGTCTGTCTCTTTCGGAAGATGTTTGGGACCCTCAGTTTCCTATTTAATATTGTTTGTCTCGATGTGTACAATCTCTCCTTAAGGTTTTGCCCAAGAGTTTTGATACATCCTGTATATATATATATATATATATATATATATATATATACATATATATATATGTAGATATTTGAAATATAAAATGAAATTCGATAGCTATCTTTTTCAAAATGATATGTTTTTAAAAGATATTTTATGTAATTTTCATCAACGTTATTTTCAAATAATAATCTATGCATGCAAATATTGCATGGTGTTGTTATTTAGCCACCATTAAAAAAGAACGGAAATATTGAAAATTATAACAGAGGTCTTTTTTCCTTGATGAATGCCCAATAAGAAATCAAATATTCATTTTTAAGGAAAAATAAAATAATAATTAAAAAACTCATGCAGTAGAAGGTTGATTTATCTTAATAACATCTATTATAAGCCCGCTGTTTTCGTTCGATCCGTCCACCTACAACAAAGTAAAAACTGCTGAAACGAATCGTTTGAAATTCAAAATATATAATTGTAGAATTTTGTCGAGTAGTTTCAAATCGTATGAAAAAAAATATGAATGTATAGTTCAATTAAAGTTTCTATAAAAAGAATTCCATTTGATTATGGAAAATGGGGGGATAAGTTTCAAATAATTTTTAAAATGTTACACACTTTTGAACATGACAAAATTCATATGCAACTGTAAAGTTAATACTGAAATATAAATTTTGTACAATATGTGGTGCAAGGAATATTTGTCCTTAATTTACAAGTCCACACAAAAATAATCCATTACATAAAGGTATAGAGGGAAACATTGTTTAGGGCACGTTTTAAATGTATTAAATTATTTCATATATCATAAAATTGATATTCATTGCTCAGGTTTACATTAATTTACTTCCTGTATAGTATAAATTAGATAGTATTTACAGAGACAAACAAAATACTTTGGTTATTACACTATATCTGAAATAGTGTATACTATAGTGTATATTATATTATATTATATGGTGTAATATTATTTATATTTATTTATATTATTATTTATATATTTTTTTATATTATTTTATTATAGTGTATATCATATAGTATATTACACCATATCTGAATATTTTAAAAACATATTTTGTTTATGTATAACTAACATATTTTTTATATACCTAACATAAATTAAATATTGTAGAAACGCAATTCAGTTTCTACGCTTGATGTGCAGTTTATGAATGCATTTAGTGCATTTTTATTATTCAAAGAGATGTTAAATTCGCAAGAGATGTATAAACGCATTTCAGTTTCTAAGCTTGCTGTGTAATTTTTGATTGCGTAAATTAGAGATAGAAGAGACGCGTCGTTCGGAAGAACTGGAATTAAAAAAGACTGAGATGAATTTTGAGCTTGAGAAGCTTAAGTTAAATGCTCAGAGCCAGAGTATTTCCAGAGGAGCGGTAGGTTGTAATGCGGCAGGGATAATGTCTCATACAGAGAATAAAACAGATATCAGAAGTTGTTGCCCACATTTAAGCTAGAGACAGATGATGTAACATTGTTTTTGGTGTTTCTGGAACGGCAATTAAAGCTTACAAAGGTACCTTAGCATCTGTGGGTTTCCTATTTACTAAGTGTTGTACCATCTTCTATCTCTACGCTTACTGCTCGTGAAAAAAAAGAGAACGCTTCAGATTTTTCACATGTTAAAGGTCTATTTCTAAAAAGGTTTAAAATTAGTGCCGAAAAGCTTACGCAGCTGTTTTTTACACATCGCAAGGCCAAGGAGATTACTTGGAGTGATTATTATTTTGAGTTACGTGCTTACTTTGAAAATTGGCCTAAAGAGTTAAATGTAACATCTTTTGAAGCTCTTCAGAATCTTATCATAGCGGATTAGACGAAAAGACGCGCGCCTGTCGAATGCAAACAACATACGTTAGATTATTGAGAAAATTTAAAATTGCCAGTCGAACTTGCCGGAAAATTAGATGTGTATGATACTATCAGGTCTACGTTTCCTAAAAAAGATTCGGTTGTACCCCAGGAGAGAAAAGAGTATTCTCGCCGAGAAAATTCATGGAAGCAGATTAAGCCTCCAAAATAAGATAGATCTTCTCCTAAGTTTACTAATCGACGCTTAGAATCCGATATATTTTTTTTGGTTGTGGCAAAGTTGGATTTATAATAGAGAAATGCCCAGATTCTTCCACTACCGTTTAAAAAGAAGCAGTGCAAGCTCATCGTGTTAAGCTATATAGTTTAAATATATCAGCAGCTTCAGCTCCTATTGTGCATATTACGATCTGCAATAAGAAGGTGTTAGTCTGTGCAGATACAGGAGCGAATCGTACTATTGCTTGAAAACAAATGTATAAATTATTTTTGAAAACGGGTGTTGCATTCAGTCCTCTTACTCATGATGTAACGTTGGCGGATGGAATTACAATGGCTAGAGAAACTTTGTCTGCCACTGTGCCCGTAGATATTGAAGGCCGAGGTTCATTCAAAACAGGATTTATAATATTACCAAATTCCAAAGGTAATAAGAACTCTTTTAGGCATGGATTTCTTACACAATGCTAATATAGTGTTAGATATTGCCAGCAAAATATGGCATTTTAGTGACCAACCTCATAAGCAGTTTGATTATGTGGATGAGTAGGAAGAATAAAATAGTACGTTTGCTGGTTTGGTCGAAGTTAGTCCACATGCCTTACGTAAAGACGAAGAAAAAAATTTAAATTCTGATGAAAGGGAAAAACTTAATGATCTTCTGAAAAAGTATGAAAAGTGCTTTCAACCAAGGGGAGAGACAAACCGATTTGTTGAGCATCGTATCAGTACAAATGATAGTGCTCCTGTTGTTGTACCACCTTATCGGATGACTCTTCAGAAGGAATTAGATAATCTTAGAGTTCAAGGAATCATAGAAATATTTGAATCACATTATGCTTCGCTTGTGGTCCTCGTACCAAAGACCGATGGCAGTATAACATTATGCATAGATTATAGATTATTAAATACAATAACAGTAGCAGATAAATATCCATTACCTCGAATGGACTACCTTTTATATGAAGCCAAGCATGCAGTTATAGATCTTCGTTCTGGGTATCATCAAGTTCAAGTCTACCCACCAAATCAGATAAAACTGCATTTGTCTGTATTTATGGAACTTATCGTTTCTTAAAAATGCCTGTTGGACTAAAGAAGGCTTCTGTCACATTTAAAAGATTGATAGATCAATTTAGAAATGGTCTTAAAGATGTTTTTCCTTTATCCTACCTAGAAGACATCATCGTTTTTTCGGAAACATTTGTGACATCTCTTAAATCTTACAGCTGTGTTCCAGAGACTCCTTGAAATTAAGTTAGATGCCAAACGAGAAAGATGCCATTTCGCTTGTGAGAAAGTTGTATATCTAGGACACTGGATGACTCCAGATGGTTTAGAAGTAGATCCAGAAAAAGTATCTGCGATTAAAGCGATACCGCCACCAAAAAATGTTAAAGAAATTCCGTCTTTTTTACAAACCTGCTTTTGGTACAGAGGATTTATATCAAACTTTGCTGATATCTCAAGACCCCTTAGCAATCTTACTAAAAAGAAAGCGCCGTGGAAATGGGGAAAAGAAGAACAAATGGCCTTCGAAACTCTTAAAAATTGTCTCATTACATCCCCAGTACTGAAGCAAACTGATGGATTCAAACCATTTATTCTACGTTTTGATGCTAGTAACTATGCTCTTAGTGCTGTACTTTCACAAGGTACCGACAAGACCTCTGAACACCCTATAGAATATGCTAGCCGTCTTCTTACAAGTGCAGAAATAAATTATTCCACTACTGAACGCGAGGCTTTGGCTGTTGTCTGGGCCTTAGAAAATTTCGTGGTTATGTGGAAGACCAAGAAGTGATTGTAGAAACTGATCAACAACTTTTAAAATGGCTTCTGAGTTTTAAGTCACCATCGGGAAGATTAGCAGTTGGACACTACAATTGCAATCGTTTTTATTGAAAATGGAATATGAACCTGGAAAATCTAACGTTGTGGCTGACATGCTGTGACGTCCTGTGTTTAATCATCAATCTGCTTTCTACGAAACGTGCAACTTTGTCAGCATAGATATGCCAACAAGAAGCTCAAAAGATATGAGAGAAGCGCAGTTACAAGATGAAAATCTTAAAAAAAAAATCATTGATTGCTTTGAAGACGAACAGAAAAGTGAAGATTTCGCCCATTGGACTAATAGAGGATTCCTGAGGAATCAAGGTGTACTTTATCGTTATTCTTCTTTATCAGTTGTCGAGGAAGCGCAACTGGTCATTCCAGTACAATAAAGAGAAAATATTTTGAAACTTCAGCATGACGACCCCTCAGATTGACATTATGGTGAAGCAGGAAGCTATCAAAGAATTGCTAAGAGATATTATTGGACAGGCATGCGAGCCTTCATTTCTGAATATGAAAAGAAATGCTCAGAGTGTGCTCGTAATTACGCAACTAATCCTAAAGCAACAAATCAGAAACCTGCTGGTTAATTACGAAAACCTGCTTATGCTTAGCGGTTTGAAACCCTCAGCATTGGTCTTTTTGGACCACCGATGGATTTTTATAGTGGAAGATTGTTCCACTAAATGGGTAGAACTATTTGCCTTAATAACTGAAAATGCACAAGAATGTGCGACTACTTTGATAGAAGAGATCTTCCTTCGATATAATATTCCAAGAAGACAAATAATCGATAATGGCCTTTAGATTGTGAGCACTGTTTTACAAGTTTGGTTTATTCTTGGAATAGACCAATCATTGACACATTTGTATCATCCTCAGGCCAATCCGGTCGAACGCAAAAATCGAGACTTTAAACCTCGAATAACAATCCTTGTCGGGGATGAACACAGTTCCTGGATAGGTAAACTTCCTTTTATTAGATTTGCCATGAACTCTGCAAATGTGATACGACTGGCCAAACTGCTGCCTATCTACAATTTGGTCGAGAATTAAGAACAATCGATGATGTGGTAAACGATTTCAAAGCTGTTGTCAAAAATGACAATTTTGTTTCGGAAATAACCCCATATCTTAAACGTTTTGCAAATATTTCGAAAAGTGTGAAAGAGCGTGTTGAAATAAAACAAGATAAGCGGAAGAAATATTATGATAAAAACCGCAGACAAGTACATTTGAAGTCTGGTGAAAAAGTAGGGTTAAGCTACACCCAGTGAACAAGGCAAGTAAATATAAAACAGTAAAATTTATGCCTAAGAGAGATGGGCCATACAAAGTTTTGACTGAAAAGTCACTAGTGACATATGACATTGCTAGTCTGGACAATCATACAGAAGCAATTGGATCTGCCTTGTCACCTTTCCAAAAATCTGAAACTATTACTGTTGCATCCTTGAGAAAAAGAGGAAGACCCAAAAAGCATCCTGTTTCCTCTCCGAGACGTAAAAGGAAAACAGAGGGAGAGAATGTAACACACTCCTATCCATTCCAAAGAAGAGGGAAAAATAGACTGTCACGCACCACGTGACCTGAGCTCTGCTGAATTAAAAATATAGTTGTAATATTTTTCGTCTTTAAAAAAATCTGGCAACACTATTTTCTATTAAAAAACATTCTATTCTGAGCTATGTTAGAAAATTCGAAAGTTGGTTGTGAGCAGTGAGTTCACGTTTTATTGTTGGTGGTGTGTGCAACTAAAATTATGTAAAAATAAGCGCGATTTGTAAGTATATTATGTATGTTTATTGTTCAAAGTGTTACTGCCGTCTTTTATGAAATAAAAAATATTTAAAGAAGATGATAGCCCCCGAGACATCCATATTTAGATACGTGATACTTTTCTTTTTTTTTTTTTTTCTTGTAAATAAGTAAAATTGAGTTCTTACAGTATAAATTATTGTGTTTAGGTAAACACAATACGCTCGTTTGTTAAAATACAGTCACACATTATTTTTATCGTGTGTTTTATGTTCGCCTAGCGCGAAGTTTTGTAATTTAAATATGAATAGTTTTAAATTACAGTGTTTATTTTTTTAATTGTAGATTTAGTTTGTAAGCAAATTTAGCGAAAATATAATCAGATAAGTTTTCCTACCCCGTATTATTTGGATATTTAAGTAATTAAAGAAGCAATAATCATTTACTATAGAGAATTTACACCTTAATGCAAATGAATTATTATTTATTTCTTAAAATGTCTTACATACCATTGTACTAAAGGGTTAGTGTAGATTAATAAAGTAGTTTTTTGAATTGTAGCTTTATTCAAGTCTTGCTCTAAAAACACAAAAAGCTATGCGATTTATTCTTAAATTATTAATAATTTTTTCATTCAAATTTTACCACATTTATATATTTTAATAGCAATTAACTATGTGAGAAAATAATGAAAATTTTAAAATTGTGTATAATAAAATAAGGTAAATAAGTTTATTCAAAACATATTGTATCTTGTTGATATTAACATATTATTTTTAGTGTTCTGACAAAACCTTGCAATGATATACTTGCAAGTAACATAACTTGCACTATAATGATATTTTTACAGAAATTAATGTCGTGTATAAAAATGAAATGATAAAAGTTTGTTAATATATTTAGTTACAGAAAATAATAAACTTTTTAACTTACCTTAAAAAATTACACGTTATATTTTATTGCAATAAAATAAAGAATATAGCTCTCATATAAACTTCTGTTTTGTAAAAAATGAAATAAGATTCTCAATTTTTCTTGTTTAACTCTATTAAAGAAATATATTAATAAGTACACATATATTTATTTATGTATTATATTTTAATATATATATATATATATTAATATTAAAGAAATTCTCTAAAATATAAATTACACAGTAATACGTTTAATAAAATATCTTATATAATTTAAAATTACCTTTACAATGTAATTTTTACAAATGATGACACTTACATGGTATTTATTCAGCACTTTTAAAAAAGAATATTGTTCTTAATATGATTCATTCTAATTAAAACATTAATGTTAGTAATTTACATTAGGAAGCAAATTCTAAAATTATATGATCCTTTAATTCTAAAGAAAAGAAAACGTTTTTATTAAAATTAATGATAACAGACAATTTATATTAATCTTTTAATATGTATTTTTCTACTGTTGCAATTTTATTCTGAAAAATAAACTCCACACTTAAAAGAAAAATGAATAGACTCTTTGAAAATGTATACTTTAGAAAAAAAAATTGAGAGCATAAGGAATAAACATGTATGAAAATTGACTACTTTTGTAGTAGGTACTTATTTTGAGTGCTCATTTTCTAAAACAAACATTTGTGAACTGAGAAAGACTGAAACTGAAACTCTACACTGCGAATAAAGATATGTTCATATAAATTGTGCTTAAAAAACAATGCAAAATGTAGTGTTTTAAATTACAACGATAAAGGAAATTGTCTTCATACAAATATCCGTTTTAAAAATACCCGGAGTGAAAAGATTACAAATATTTTTGTAAAAAATTCTTTTTATGCATATACCAAAATAGATAGCTGTTGGTTATTCTTTTAAACATTTTTTTTTAAAATAAACTTCATGTTTGCTATTTTCGATAAATTCTCTGGATAAATAAAGTATACAAAGAATTTTCATAGAAACTTATGAACAATATTATTTCTCTGGTACTGCTTCATTGTTATATAACTCGTTGTCTTCTATCAATACTAATAATTATTACCCGGCTGTTACGTAAAAAAACGAGAAAAAAAACTTTTAAAGTTTATATTGGTTTTGTACGTATATCGTTGCTCTGCACGTAAAATAACAGTATTTTTTTTAACTAAAGAAAACAAATGAGAAATCTAATTCAAACGTAGAAAAATTCGCCATTTTTTCGGAGATTACTGCAAATTCCTTAAGAATTTACCGAACAGTTTCTTACACTGTCAAAAAAACTGTAAAAGTACTAATATTTTTCTTGGAAACTGGGATTCCTAGAACTTTTCCTGTAACGGTAACATCGAAAATTCAAGTTTCAGAATCGGTTACAGGATTTTTTCCTGTTATCGATACATGAAAAGTTCTTGGAATCCCAGTTTCCTAGAAAATGATTAGTACCTTTACAGATTTTTTTTTTACAGTGTAGAGTAAAAATTCCAGGATTCGTAAGTGCTCTTCTTAATATAACGTCATACGTTCTTTTCCCCTATATTACCTCAACGTCCTACATTTTAATGATATCATACATTTGTCAGGAGAGATGTTCCAAGCAATCGTCAATTAAAAATTTACTATTTTAAACAACGGATTTTAAAAAGAAAATATTTTTTTTTTGTTTTTAGAAAATTTCGAAAATCTATAATAGAAAATGATCATCTCTTATATGGAAATGAATATTCAAGAAATGTATGATGACAAGCTTGACTATTTCGAAGAATGAAAAGAAAATGAATGTGTGGTACACTGTAAAAAAAAATCTGTAAAGGTACTAAGCATTTTCTAGGAAACTGGGATTCCAAGAACTTTTCATGTAACGATAACAGGAAAAATCCATGTAACCGATTCTAAAACTTGAGTTTTTGTTGTTACCGTTACAGGAAAAGTTCTTGGAATCCCAGTTTCCTAGAAAATGCTTAGTACCTTTACAGATTTTTTTGTACAGTGTATGTGGTGAAAGTTACAATGAAACGACGCAAACAGTAGATGAGTTACAGGGAATTTCTTTTTTGCCTACGTTTCAAGAACGCGATCCCGGTTTGAGATAACATAGTATAAATGCAGGAAAAAATTAAAAAAAATTCTGATTTTTTTTCTAAATTTATGTAATACCATATAGTTGCTACGATTTCACGAATTGAAAAACTAAAAAATTAATCATTTATTCTAGAGTCAACGCATTAAACATTTTTATGCAGTACCTTATTTAATACATTTATATTTAACAAATGCAAAATAATCTTTTCATTTTGTACAAAAATTTGCAGTAAAAACACTCAAAATGACTGCAGTGGGAAGGGAGAGGCAATATGTGTCCAAAGATTGCGAGATTTTGGTGTTAAATTGTTAATATTTATCTGTGAATATCACTGTTAATCTAAATAACTATTTTTTTCACGTCGCAATCCTAAATGAAATATTTAGATTTTTAAAATGATTATATCATTCTTAAATCCAACTAGACCGTGAATAATATTGATACTCGATGATTAGGTAAACGTTAATATAGAATAAATTAATTTCAGAAACATTGTATAAGATTAAGTACATATTTTTAATCAAAACATGCGTTTTGTTCACCCTTTGGATAAAATCCTACAAGTAACTTTATTGTAACGTAAATATAACTTGCCTGAAATCTAACTACAATTACTGATAACCTAAAAGTAGCTGAAATATAACATAAATGTATCCTAACCGTTTCCTTGTTGTAACCTATCCGTAATTCAAACATAATCTAATTGCAACGTAATCTGGCATACCTCTAACTTAATCATAACATAACTGTAATCTACCAGTATTTAAGTATAACATAAGATTAACCATAACATAATTGAAACTAATCGCAATCTAACTATAACCTAATTATTACCTAACCGTAAACATTTTATAATTTAACACTAACTATAAATTAATTACGATAACTGTGCACGTTCTAAAAAAACTTTAGTCCAACTTTCCTCCACCACGGGGCGCAATATGTATTGTACGAACATCAAACATGAATCACCGACACCTGTGGCTAGGTAAACAGGCGTGCTATGCACGCTTTTTTGAATATTGCTGTTTCACTTTGCATCACCAGGATAAACACTCTTTTTGTAGAATAACCTATGTCTGAACGATGCTTTCTTCTGTTATTGCAAGAATAAAGTTGAACGACGTAAATCAAATATTAAAAATAACTAATACAGCAAAAGGATTTATCGAAATTTTATAGCATATAAAACTAGTCGTTGGGGGCCACCGTAATACTTACCCATCATGGATATGTATATGAAAATAAAACATGCGAAAACTATTTATACAATGCATTGCAATTCATAAACAAAATTTAAATATTGTTAATATACATAGTAATGTTTTAATAAAGAACTGCTGATGTACCAATTTCGACAAATTATACAAAACGCCAAACTACTCAAGTAGTACCGAACTGCGTAAAAGAAACATCCTTATAACTCCAAAAATAATAATTCTATTAACTAACAATTAACTGTGTCGGATTAAGCTTCTCTTTTCAAATTAAAATATACCTCTGAATTGAAATTTGAATGAAATACAGGGTTATGAAAAATCGAAGAATGTGGAAAACAAGATTACAAATATCTCGGCAACTAATAATCCGATCGACTTCGTTCTATATGCAAAATGTGTGTTATTTTATTGCCTTTTATGTCCATTCCTTAGAACGAAAAAATTCGAAAATTTTTATATACTTTTCATCAGAACGAATTTTTCGAGAGTCCGAAAAAATAGTTTTGGATAATCGAGGTTGCTGATATTAAATAGGGTTCGTCCCATTTTTACATACTAACTACATACAAAATTTCAAATCTCTATCTCAATTTGTTCGGGAGATAGAGCGTTTACAGACAGACAGACAGACGGACGGAAATTTTTTTTTTCTAAAAATATGTTTTTCGGAATCTCCACTATCTAAAACGTGTAAATCCGTCAAAAAAAATTTTCAATTTTCAAAACGATTGCAAGACTTATCCTATACTACGTATGATGGGTAAGTAATAAATGCAAAATTTGTTTTTCGTATAAGAAATACAGTTATTATTTGCTTATTATAAGTATTGTTTACTCAATAAATTATTCATTATAGATTACAAATAGGGATTACAATCCCGGGATCCCGCATCCCGGGATTCCGGGATCCCGGTGCATTTTTAATCCCGAAAATCTCGGCATTTGTCAGAAAAAAATCCCGGGATTTTCGGGATTGTCTGTTTTTTTTAGTGAAATAATATTCAGTTTAATTTAAAAAAGATATTTATAAACTTTCGCTTTTGGTCGGAAAAAAATTAATTTTCATGAAGTTTATACATGATTGAAAATGAATATATACCTCAAATATTTTTTACATATATTTCTAAGCGAGTAAATCTTTTACAGTAGATATCTTTTGACTTGCAAACAAATGTAACACATAAAGCTTTTAGACAGGAAAAATGAAATCATTTGTTTATTTCGATTTTACTGCGTTTGTCGAAATTATCTTCACTTCGTAGATCATTTTTTGAATTAGCTTTTACTGATAAATGTCGCATTTGTGTATGATAGCCATTATGGGCTAACTTCTTTTCTTTTCGTGAATTCAGACTTACTTTGTTTTAAAGATGTCGACTGAAAAGGATTCCGTGGCTCATCGGAAAGACAATGATATATCTTCAATATGGTACTACTATTTAATGCCAAAAGATGGAAAAAGCACTAAATGTAAAAGGTGTAGCACAGTGCTTAAAACATAAGGTGGATCGACTAAGGGATTGCAGAATTTATTACATATAAAAAGTTGAAAATAGAGGACTATTTTATTAGTGATAAGAAATCACTGGATGTGATTCTATCGAGAATGACTGCTAAAGATGGTTTTGCATTTAACGTTTTCATCGCTTCAATTGATTTAAGAAATTTACTGGTAGCTAAATTCTATAATGATTTGCCAAAATCTGCAATATCAGTTTGAAATCGTGTAATGAACTATAGTTTCATAATAAAGATGTTAATTACATGAGAAATACAAACTTTTAAAACTTCGGGGGGGGGAAAATTACTTTGGTTTTGACGAATGGACATCTACTGCAAACATGCGATTTGTAAATATTAATGTCCCTTCAAGAAATATAAATTTAAACAAATTCTTTAATTTAGGGCTTGTGCCTATACATAGATCTTTCATTGAAAAAAAGTGTATCGAAATGCTAACTCTACTCCTGAAACAGTATGATATTTCAATGAAAAAAGACGTTGTTGAAATCGTAACTAATGGACAAAATGTAATGCTGAAAGTCGCAAAAGAAATTGAAGCTGATGAACAGCTTTGTTTCTTTCATGGCATTCTTTTAGCAGTTTGTGATGATTTATATTGTAATCAACGAAATACAGAACCAGAAACATCCTCCAGTAAAACATCAGCTGAAACATGCTGCGGAAGTGAAAATTTAGCCCTAGAAGATGATAAAGATGAAGATATTGAATCTTCCGAAAGTTTAGAATCGGGGTTAATTTTAATTTTTAAAGATGAAAACGGCTTTTCGTACTCTGATGAATATATCAATGAACTTATTAAAAAAGTTCAAAAATTAGTAATTTATTTTAAAAGATCTGCAACAAGGAATGAAGTTCTTCAAAAGTATGTTAAATCTGAAAAAAAGAAAAAACTTTACCTTCTTTTAGATAGATAGACTAAGTAGAATAGCTGGTAACTATACTTGAATGATTTCATTTCTTGAAAAATTGCATACAGAAAGCTTTAATCGATTTAGAGCATGAAATCTGAATTGACGATTCCGATTTTCTACTCATAAACGAAATTGTTGAAGTCCTCAAACTGATACAAATCACAGTAGAAGCAAGCTGTTGCAGAGTTTCTAATTTGTTAGCCACAGACGCAACCTTAAAAATTCTTTTAAACGAATTGTCGGAGAAAAAAAAATCAAAATGTGCTTATAAAATGACAGACGTGTTAAAACTATACATTAGAGAACGACGACATATGGAATTATCGGGTGTTTTAAATTATTTCCATAATCCTAAACGAGATGACCTGAATGCAAACTAGCAGTATGTTTTCTATTCTTAACAAAACTGCTGTTAAGAAGCAAGTAAAAGCAATAATTGGAAGGGTGAATAACAGTGTTGACAATAGCAAGTCTGAAGATATAGAAATAACGCATATTGAGCCCACTGTGAAACGTCAAACGTATAACCGAACATTTAAGGAAAAATGACAAGAAATAAAAAAAAGCATGCAAATTGTCTAACCTGAAACACAAAAACAAAATGATTTATCAATACAAATTAGAAATGTGATGTCTCTTTTTGAAAATGGGGGAGTACGCGGTCATCATTTAAAATTAGTTTATCAATAATTGCTGACAATTCCTCCTGCGAGTGTCGAAGCAGATCGAGCAGCTTCGGCAGCAGGATTTATTGCAAACAAAATTAGAAGTCGACTTGGAGGCGATACTTTAGAAGCTTTGATATTACTTAGATCATTTTTTCAAAGAAAAACCGATTAGTTGAGGGTGTTCTTAAATCAAAAAGGGCAACTTTGTGACACATGCTTTAATTTATTTTTGTTCGGAAATGCATGAAAATAGCAGATGTTGTTATTCAGAAACTGTCTAATTGCACTCAATTTTCTGTTTAAAAAAAAAAAAAAACACAATAGATTTTTCATAACAAGCCTTCAAAGTTGACACTTTTGAGCACATTTCTCGACAAAAGCAGAAAAACGGTCGAAAAGCAGGAAAAAAATGGATGATCGGAAGATCGAAATAGCTTATAACTCGATAGGTAATTTAGCTATCATAAAATGAAAAAATAAGTTCGATTCCATAGTCAGGTATTGCAATTTTATATATTTCTGTTAAAAAATGAATTTGTAAATGTGTGAAAACGTTTTGTACTTGTTGAGCGGAGCAGTTAAGAACACCCTTAAGAGACACTGAGCTATTCAAACTAATGTTCTTTTTTATGATGGTATGCAATAAATGTTTTTATGTTATGCAATGTTTTCAAATTTTAACAACTATCATTAATTAGAAATTTAAATAATACATTTATTTAAATTTTTATTGTTGTATGTGAGTATGTGTTAAGTATTTTTATTTCAAGAAAAAAAAAAACATTATGTATAGCGGAAAATCTTGTGTTTTCAATATTCTAAATTTGTAATCTTTAGTTATTTGGTAATGAGAATAATTTAAAATTTAATTAGTGATATTAATTTATTAATTATCTTTCCATGTTGTAAATATTTACCCATTCAAAGACGTTTTCAATACCAAATGAAAAAACTTATATGGAAGATAAAACATAGACTTTTTTTGTTGTTGTTACATTGTCAAACATCAACATCATATTTGTTTTAATTTCCAATTGTTGTAATTTATCCTATACTTTATTATTATTAATTAATAAATTTTGAACTTGGTTTAATTTCTTAAGTTAGGCTGTATTTTTGCTTTAATTATTTTTTTTACAATATTGTGAAATTTAGCTATTGTGAGAATTGGTAATATTGGAGAAATTTTAATTTTCATAATCCCGGGATTATCCCGGGATCCCGGGATTGAATCTAAACAATCCCGAAATCCCGGGACCGGAAATTAGTCTCGGGATTGTAATCCCTAATTACAAAACACTTACTTTTCAGAGTTTTTTTTAGCAAAGCTTATTTCATTTCCTTACAAAACCTTTGATCAGATGATAAATGAAGACATAATTGCTTTACTTGCGGTGAAAGAATTTCTTGATTTGACCATTCGGAAGACATTTCTTTTATTATGAATGAGTTTTATCTGATACTTATTGAGTACATGTTGAATTAATAATATCTTTAAAATAATTCTTTTCAGAAAAATACCTAAAGCAGTCCAAAACATATATATAAATTCTTATGAATAAAACAGGACAGGAAATAAGAATTTCTTATTACTTTTTACACTGATCAGCGTTATAAAAAAAAGTTTTGAATGACATTTAATGTTAAAATAAGAAATTTAGATTTTCAATAGAATTTCTACGTTCAGATTCAAAACTATATCATATTAAGAAATTGACATGGAAAGAGGATTTTAATTAACTGATGGCATTTTTAAAAATAAATGTATGACAATTTTGTGTAAAAAATAATATACCACTTTAAAAAATAATACATAAGACATTCATCGTTAAAAATGGTGAAGCATATACCAAATTCAATTAAAATTGATGATTTTTAAAGTACTATGGAACACTGCCCCTTACGACCTACACTCACCATCTTCCGTTCAGACACCCAAGAATTTTTAAGCTAATTTTTTCGCTTTAAAAAGATTTAATCATAACTTAAAAAAAAACTTTCTATTTCCCTGAATCAGATTTCCATTTATTACTTACCCATCATACGTAGTATAGGATAAGTCTTGCAATCGTTTTGAAAATCGAAAAATTTTTTTTGACGGGTTTACACGTTTTAGATAGTGGAGATTCCGAAAAACATATTTTTAGAAAAAAAATTTTTGCCGTCCGTCTGTCTGTCTGTCTGTCTGTCTGTAAACGCTCTATCTCCCGAACAAATTGAGATTGATACTTGAAATTTTGTATATAGTTAGTATGTAAGAATGGGACGAACCCTATTTAATATCAGCAACCTCGATTATCCGGAACTATTTTTTTCGGACTCTCGAAAAATTCGTTCTGATGAAAGGTATATAAAAATTTTCGAATTTTTTTTGTTCTAAGAAATGGACGTAAAAAGCAACATACACACACAAATAACACACATTTTGCATATAGAACGAAGTCGATCGGATTATTAGTTGCCGAGATATTTGTAATCTTGTTTTCCACATTCTTCGATTTTTCATGACCCTGTATTTCATTCAAATTTCAATTCAGAAGTATATTTTAATTGGAAATGAGACGCTTAATCCGACGCAGGTAATTGTTAGTTAATAGAATGATTATTTTTGGAGTAATAAGGATGTTTCTTTTACGCAGTTCGGTACTACTTGAGTAGTTTGGCGTTTTATATAATTTGTCGAAATTGGTACATCAGCAGTTCTTCAATATAGCATTACTATGTATATTAACAATATTTAAATTTTGTTTATGAATTGCAATGCATTGTATAAATAGTTTCACATGTTTTATTTTCATATACATATCCATGATGGGTAAGTATTACGGTGGCCCCCAACGACTAGTTTTTCTTTAATTGGCGATTTTTAAGGTAAAATCAGCCGCTGTTAAAGGATACAATGTCTGTTTTCGACCTTGATTTTTTTAAAAAGGTTAAAATTTCAAAATAAGCTTAAGTAAAATGAATTAAATAATCAGTGTTAAGTAAAGGGTTTAAATAATTTTCCGCTAAACGATGTCAAAAGTTTTGTAAACTTCTTATTGTAAATCATTTCTTCTTTGTGCAATCTTCTTACCTTTTTTGACACACATTGTATTGCCGTCCTAGATCTCCATGAGGCAATCAATTTCGAAATAACGTGGGATATGCATGTTGTGAATGAACTTTGTAAAATTATAAACATTTCTCGTCCATCGATTCCAGTTAATTCATGCAATATTGTATTATTTTTAGCATATATTTGAAAAGTTCACATAAATATACTTTTCCGGATTTTGTAAAGAGATAGTATTTGTAGTCAAAAATAATGCAAATAATCCTATTAAGCTCTAGTACACTAATATTTGTTTTTGTTCCATTAATTAGCATCAATTTGTTAGTTTTCTACAGTCAATTAAGCTTATTGATTGCCTTAGATGTCTATGGGATCTAGGCTAAACATTAGAGTTAACGTTAAGTTCACGTCACTTTGGCGACTAATTCTGGTTGCCAAATTTGGCGATGTATCGTGAATTTGTAAAAAAATTCGCTGATACTTGGTGACAGAACGGGGTCTCGTCCCTTGCAGTATCTACACAGATTTCCATCAGTCGATCGGTTATTTATGCTGATTATTATTGGTCCATTTTCTCATCGTTACTCTTATACATTTAAGAATAAGGATATGATAATGCCATACGTAATGATATTTCCGTTGCCCATTTTTTCATTGTTTAGAAATTTTTTATAAATTTTATTGTTTGGCTGATTTAAATATGACGTATTTTTTCTATTTACGGTTGCTAGGGCATTGTCTATTGCCCATTGCAGACCTTATCTATCCCACTTGAATTAAAAAAATTACAACGCATTTAAATAAACCTAGGATTAACTTTTTAGCATCTACAGTCACGTAGAAAATGTAAGTGCTCCAAAAACCTATACTTTTTCAGTCGTAAATTACAGATTCTATTCATTTGTGACACAGGAAAGAGAAGAAAAATAAAAACAACAATAATGGAATCAAGATCCGTTGACGACAAATACATTAAAATAGCAAATAAAGCCTTTGTGCAAAAATGCTTAAAGACAGAAAACCAGCAATTATAAATGCACAAATAAAGTATGAAAAAGTAGCAAACAACAGTTTCGAATCTACTATCGAGACTCTTCATTATTGCAAAACTCAGCGAGCTAGAGAAAGCAAAACTGAGCAAACAGTCAGAGAGACGCAGGCTTATATACTCGCTAAGGGAAGGATCCCGCCTAAAGAAAAGCAACCAATGAGAAAAAAAAAGCCCGAACAACTGGATGGACAAGTAACGACATGTATCGGAGAACAAACAGAACAAAAATTAAGAAACGAGAGAAAAAAGTATTAAATTAAATATCTTCAAATGCTTGGAAAATAAGGAGTACTTGATAAGTCATTGATTCAGGAGTGACATATTTTAATAATGTTGTAAGATTCCCAAAAATTAAGATCAATAATGGAAGGGCACTTATGAATGATGGTGGCTGAAGAAAAGGTAAACTTATGTTGTGAAGACCAACAATGTTGAGCAATAGAAGACCGTTTAAGCTCTTGATTTTAGACATAACTTTTATGTTCCGTTAAACGAAATCTGAGAGCACTTTTAGTCTGACCAATATAAGAAAGACCATATTTGCAAGAAATTTGGTAAATACCCCAGTTTTCTAAACGATCATTGGGGTGCTTAACATTTGAAAAAGCAATTTTACTAACATAAGAAAAAATAACATTGAAATCGAATCTTTTTAAAATTTTAGCAACTTGCTGAGTGATTTTGGGGGAAAAGGCAAAACAACCAAAGTATTGGAGTTCGAATTAAAGTTTTTTCTTTCAGATTGGGTGGATTTTGTCAATTTTCTATGAATCGAATCTATAATATTAGGGGAATAACCACGATCAACAGCAATAGCTTTTAGATAATTAAGTTCATCACTGAGTAACTGAGCAGTTGAACAAATATTGGAAGCCCGGAAAACAAAAGTTCTAAAAGCCGCAACTTTCTGGTTAGGATGATGAGAAGAATATCTGTGAGTTGGAAGACTGGTTTTCGAAAGGTTCGAAAAGGTTTCAAAAGGCTTTCGAAAGACAGTAATCTGAAAATTATCTTCATTGCGAATAACAAGGACATTCAGAAAAGAAAGGCAATTGTTAGATTCAACTTCAAGAGTAAATTGAATGCAAAAATCTATAGAATTCATGACAGAGAGAATATGATTTATATCTGAATTCACTTCAACTAAAGCAAAAATATAATCTACGTAACGAACATAAAACTGAAATTTTAAGGCTTCAAAATATTTTATTTCAAAATACTACGCGTACAATTCGCATAAAATCGGACTAAGAGGATTACCCATAGCCAAACCGTCAGTCATACGAAAGAAATTTCCGTTAAATACAAAAGTATTTTTAGACCAGCAAGCACGAGTGACATATATGAGCTCCTCGATTTCGAAAAAAGAAAAATGAAATTCGAAAATGATGATTTGACAAATGAAATTTCGAAAAGAAATTTGAATTTCATTTTTCTTATTTACCAAATTTCTTGACAATGTGGTTTTTCTTATATTGGTCAGACTAAACGTGCTTTCAGATTTCATTTAACGGAGCATAAAAGGTTTGTCAAAAATCACGAGCTTAAACGCTCTTCTATTGCTCAACTTTTTTGGACTTCACAACAATGGCACACTTTATTTGTTATTTTAATGTCATTTTTTTTTAATACGAAAGTGTTAATAGTTTTTCACAAATACATTTTATTTTTTTCCTCTTACTTACCCATCATACGTAGTATAGCGCAAGTTTTGAAAATTGAAAAAAAATGACTGATTTGTACGTTTCAGATATTGAAGATTCCGAAAAACACATTATTAGAAAAATTATTGCCGTCTGTCCGTCTGTGTGTCTGTTTGACTGTAAACGCTCTATCTCCCGAAAAAATAGAGATAGAAACTTGAAATTTTGTTTGTTCTTTGTATGTAAAAATGGGACGAAGCCTATTTAATATCCGTAACCTCGATTATACTGAACTATTTTTTCGGACTTTCGAAAAATTCGTTCGGATGAAATTTTCGATTTTTAAAATTTTTTTTAGTGGACATAAAATGCAATATAATAACGCAATTTTTTCATAAAGAACAAAGTTGATTTGATTATTGGTTGCCGAGTTATTTGAAATTCTGTTTTTCACATTCTTCGATTTTTCATGACCCTCTATTTCAAATTTTCTTTCATTCAAATTTCAATTCAAAGGTATATTTTATTTGGAAATGAGACGCTTAATCCTGTGCAGTAAGTTGTTAGTTTCTTTTATGCATTTCGATACTGCTTGAGTAATTTGGCGTTTTATTTAATTTGTCGAAATACGTTTATCAGAAATTCCTTAATAGAGCATTACTACGTGTTTAAAATATTTTAATGTACGTTTACATTTCATTTTCGATTTCCGATGCATTTTGTTTACCCATGTTTTATTTTCATAATTTATATTATGTATATCTATGATGGATAAGTATTATCGTGCTCCCCCCCACCCAATGACTAGTTTTTTGGAGAGACTGAAAAATGAATCATAAGCTTATTGTACTTTAATTAATACTTGGACAATCTCGTATGTATATCTTTTAAATGTATGAAATTTTTAGAAATATTGGAAAAATTAATTTGTTTTATTTTGTCATTAAAAATCCTTAAATTAATAATTTTAACAAATCAATTATTCTAAGTAGTGAAGCAAACTTAGTCTCAAAATTAAATGGAAATCGAGAAAAAATTACCTTTAGAAATTTGCGGGTATTGGTAGTAATAATAATTTTTTTTTCTTAATAAGATTTCTTAACATTCAGGGAGACTATTTATGATATTTGGATATAAATATTAATTTCGTTTAACAATAATTTACATTCATCTAAATAAACATAAATTTTTGCATGTTCACGCTCTTAAATACTGTTTATTCGAAATGGTAAAACATTTTTTTTCATTAAAATATGTATTCAATGTAACAATTACCGATTTTTTTTATTTTAATTCTTATTCAAGGAATAAAAGTTTTCCACTTGTTTATTTAAAGTCAATTTTTCTTTAAAATCTTAAATATGTTAATGTATTCTTTATTAAATTTAAACTTTAAGAATTTGAACAATATCGGCAAATATTTCCAAACACTTTATGTTAGGTTAAGTAAACATTGCGTTACTTTGAATTCAAAGTTACTGTAAAATGCCTACGTAAACTTAGATTTTCACAAATAATTTTTTTTAGTATAATTAAACAATAAACAACTAAAAAGTAACGGTTTGAAATAATCACTGAAACGCAGATACTATCAGAATCATTTGTCTCATTTAAACATTAGCTGCATTTTCAGGTTTCCTTTGCATATTTAAGTAAACAGTTAATGATAATTACATAATGATTTTAAGCTGAATTAGTTTATTAATTTTAAGGTCATTATTTCAGATGAAGTAAATTATTTTGAAACATCAAAACAGAAAAATAATTAATAAACAAATAAATAACATTCAAAAAGTAAGTCTAATATAACTAAATCTTATAATGCATTTGCAAAAAATCTGCCTGATTAACGAAATGAGCCTGCCTGATTAATAACTGAGAGATTTACACTTTTGGCTTCATCTTAACTTGTTTGTTAAGTTCTTTGATTTGACCTTCTTAAGTTTCTTAATCTGATACAGCAAAATTCTAATTTTCAATAACTCGAATAACTCGAATAACTCGAATTTTTTTAAATGAAAATCAATTAAAAAATATCTTATTGATAGTCACACAAATCTAACTTTAATACATTGTTAGTCCAGAAAAAGAAGAACACTATCTGTTAATTGTTGGAAAACATGGTTTTCAATTTAACTGGTTTGACAATATACAAGTCTCCTGATTTATAATTTTCACATGGAATTTTTACAAACTATTCAACGGAGATATTTTTTAACATTGGTGTAATATAAATATTCATATTCAAGGTATTGTAGCTTTAGTAAATATTTAGTAGCCTTTCATATCATATATTAAATATTTCAAATTTTACGATGTAATTAGATGAACTTTTAATTTGCCTTCATTAAAGAAGCTTAGTTACCAAGTTCATCGATGTGTTTAACATATTGAATAAGTTCTGAAGAGGCATTCTGAAGCACTTTAAAATCCAATGCGAAGCTATAAAATTGCATTTTAGATTTATTAAGAGGAGCTATTTTTTATTTAAAAACAAAAGTCTTAATTAAAGACTTTTAATTAAATGCCTCTAAAATTCAAAATTATCCAAGAGAATTTAACTAAAAGCATAGTATTACCTTTTTTCATTATTTCAAGAACGTTGACTTAGAAGCTTCATGATTCTTCTAATATGCTTGTCCTTTATCAAAGTTCTAGCACCATAATATGTAAAATATGCAGTTTTCTCTAAGATGAAAAGAGAAACTTTTTTCTTACTTCATCGTAAACTGTTTATCAGACAAATTGATCATTCAAAAGATCAGAAAATGTAGAACAAAAATAAAAGTAGAATAAATACCATTTAATTGAAGCAAACCTAATGTATTTCAAGTGTAAAGGCTTTAAAAAATCCTGGCTAATGCACCACCTGATATTGAAAAATTTTATATTTTTTACTCCAACTTAACTTGATTAGTAAATTCTTTGCATTGCCTTTCTCTAATTTCATAAACTGGATCAGTATATTCACATGCAAGGTTACATACGTTACTCTGAAATTTTTAATGCAAAAGAAATAGAAATATGCATCTTATTGATTGTCATACAACTCAAATTTTAGTAGTTTTTTAGTGCTAAGAAGAAGAATATTTTCTGTAAAAAAATGAGAAAAAGTATTTTCAATCTGACTAGTTTGTCAAAATACAAATCTATGAATTTGTACGCAAATTCAAATTTTACAAACTACTTAACGGAGATGACTTTTTTATTTTGGTGTGATATAAATATTCATATTAAAATATTGTATGTTTAGTAAATATTTAACAGCCTTTTAAATATTTCAAGTTTTACAGTATGAATATATGAACTTATAATTTATCCTCATTAAATAAAATTCAAAATTTAATTTTATCGTTAATCACAAGAAAAATATTTGCCAAGTTTAACTATGTGTTTATCATGTTGGAAGCGCTTTAAATATACGACCTGAAACAGTTCACAATTCAAAGCGAAGCCATGAAATTGCATTTTACATTTATTAAAATAAGCTATTTTTAATTAAAATAGAAAAGTCTTAATTAAAGAATTTTAGTTAAAGGTCTCTAAAACTCAAAATTATCCAAGAGACTTTCGCCTTCACATAGTATCCCCTTTTCTTTTTTAATATTTTAAGTGTGAAAAAAATTTCTATTCGTTCTAATATTCTTGTCTTTCATCAAAAATCTGGTATCATAGTAATATGGAAAATAAGCAGTTTTCTTAAACATGAAAATATAAACTTTTTCTCATTTCATCGAAAACTGTTTATCAGACAAAATAACCTGTCAAAAGATCAGTAAAAGTAGAATAGTTTTTTACTCATCCGTAAAATTGTTTTTTAAGCAACAAAAATCTTATTCTGAGAGTTGAAAAGTATCAGACTACAATTCTGTCAAAATTTTTGAAAATGCTGAAAAAAGTTCTGATAATAATAAACCATAATAAAATACATGAGCATATATCCTAGCACATATCTACTAATACAAAAATACAAATCATTTTGGAAGGGGAAAATGATAGTAGTAGAAAAATTTCATAGTCGAATTACTTTTACTTTACTTACGGAAATAAAATTGATTCGTTTCTCTTATGATTATTTTAAAATTTTCTCTTAAAATAATTTACGTACTAAGTGAAGTAAGATATATAAAGTATTTTTACTATGAAATTTAACCATAATATTCAAAATTTTAGAGTGTATCTGTATTCAAAATTTATTCAGAATTCTGATGTAAATTAGAAATTTGTTTTAAATTAAAACAAACTTTAGCAGACTTCAAATGCATTAATAAGGTATGTACATAATATATAAATAATTAGGGAAACATTTGAGTATATTAATATATAAAATACTGCTAATTTGTTTTGAAATGGAAAATATAATAATTATTCCTTATTAATTAAAGGTTTTCTTGCAGTATTACAATATTACTTTTCTATTTTCTTGTAACTGTAGAGTATTGGTGAAATAAGCAAATAGTAGAGTAGGTTTTATTAATTATATTTTCATAATAGTAAAAATTATCAATAATTTGGTAGAAAATATTGTAAAGATAACACAAAATTTTGTTCTGAAACGGTAAAACAGGGGAAAACAATAATGCATAACAGTCAGATTGTAAAAAAAAATTTCAGTAATTTTAGAACACATTAACAAAACCTCACTGTTTAATAGTATTAAAAAGATATTTAAGTAAATGATTATTAAAAAAATAATAATAATCAAAAGATTTTGCATAACCTTCTGAAAGTTTTTCATAATTTCTGCACATAGTCAGAAAGGTACTCTAATTCTTTTGTGCAGCTCTGTATGTATCTACATATTTGTATATATTCTGATCTGTATATAATAGAAATTTTCTGTCCCAAATTTTCTAAGATTTTATAGTATAATTTGTAGCATTCTTAATATAAAATAATATTATTTTCAGAAAACATGACAAACAACATTGCGCAAAATATCATGTAATAAAAATTAAACAATAATAAAAAATTTATAAAAAATGAGAAGGTTTACTAACGAATTTTTCTCTGGGCATGCATCAACGATATCAAAATTTCATTTGCATAATATGTTAGTAAGTGTATAGAGCAGCTTTTGTAAAAGTCACAAAATCATAGCTTGAAAATTCTGAAAATAATCGTCTATAGTATAAACACAAAATCCATTGTTCCCAAAATGAAGCAAAAAATCGAGGGATTTTATCTAAATGAAGTAGTACGTCCCATATAGTGTATTCTATATTGACATTAATCAATGAATATATGGATACAACCCCTCTTGTTTTTGCTTCATTTTGTGAGTAACGGATTTTCAACTTATTCTATTGACGATAATTTTCAGAATTTTCAAGCGATTATTTTGAGATTTTCACAAAAGTTTCTTTATACATTTGTCTAACATAATATGCAAATGGAATTTTGATATCCTTAACGCATGCGCAGTGAAAAATTATTTAGTAAACCTACTCATTTTTCATAAAATTTCTATTATTTTTTTATTCTAATTACAGGGTATTGTGTGCAATGCTGTTTGTCATATTTTCGGAAAAGAATGTTATTTTCTATTAAAAACCCTGTCAATTATAAGCAAAACTCTTGGAAAAATTTGAGACTGCTTTTATAAAAGCCTTAATTTTTCTACAAGTATACATGCCATCGACATAAAAATGAGCAGAGTTTATTACAATAAGCCACTTAATCATAATCTACAGTTTGAGCGCTTTTGCTACATTAGTTTTGACAGGGTTATCCAAAAGATATTCATTATTTTTTAATTTGTTGACTGTCCCCTATGAAGTTTCGGGAAAACATTATCAGGGAATTGTATGACATTTACTATTACATTTATGCACTAAGAGTTTCAGGATAATTCTTCATGTATTTTTCGAGATATTTAACATAATGTCTAAAATATCAATTGGACGGTCATCAATGGCCAGGTAGTATATATGTGTGTGTGTGTGCCACAACCTTATCCCAGTCTACTAAATGTAGTTGAGCTTGATAATGTGTAACTCAAAAAATAGTAATAATAGTAATAAGTATTATTATTATTTCAAAAATGCAAATCAATCATCTTTACTGAAATTAAGCTCATTTTTATATACTTCATGAGTTAATACAACATGGGTAAATTGAAAAAGAAAATCGAAAAATGTTCCGAAAGCAATTGTTGATAAACTTTTAGAAACTGTAAATGAAGTTTTTGCGCAAAATAATAGTAACAAATTTCTGTTTGGAACAATGCATTTTTTATATAGTTAAAAAAACGCAGCCTGCTGAGTTTAACCAAGTGCAACACTTTGAATTGCGAATAAATACCACATTTAAAAGTAATAATTTTATTTTTTTAAATTACAGTTGTCAAGATTTCATTTTATTTTTAACTTCGTTCAAAAAAAGGTTAAAGCATTTTATTTTTCTCAGGTAATTACGCATTTGTATTCAATATCTTCCTTTTTGCATTACTTATAGTCATAAATGAAAATGAAAAATGGTATAAAAAGCTTTATAAAAGCAGTTAAAAAACTTTTTTTTTAATTTATTCAACAACTTTAGCATTTAAACATAAACTTTTTTTAAGAATAAGAAAGATATAAAGCCTTTGAAAACGTTCTTTCTTCTGCTCTTTCCTTTTAACTCTTTATATATAAGATTTTTTAGTAATATATGCAACAGTATATTTCATATTCTGCCATAATTCTGTCAACTATGGTTGTTTGGAAGGGTAAAGGAGACATGCAAAAGGCTTTGAGCTGATATTATTTAGAATTAAAATCTTAAAAGTTAAATTGAACTTTAGAGATATATTTCTCTGTTAAAAATAGGAATAAATTTTACTTTGATGCGGAAAATGTTAAAAATACTGCGCAAAAAATGGTATATTAAAATATTTTCTAGATAGGGAAGTTTGTAAAAGTACTTCTTATTGTAACTATTCAAAATTCAAAGTAGTTATTGAAGAAAATAAAATAATTATAATTTAATAAAACTTTCATGTATTTTTAAATTACCTTTATAAGAACTGGTTATAAATTCGCCTTTTCACGTTCTTATGTATACTGAAGTTGCCATAGAATCGATATAAATATATGAAAGGCTCAATACAGGATATTTTTATTGAAATACAAACAAATGATGAAAATTAAAAAAAAATGAAAGAATGTGACTAATTTCAATGTAATGCCAAATGAATACGACCTGTTCCTGTTTAAAGCACATTTGGGTTGAAAAATTGTATAATGTGTATATTACAGATATTTAATTAAAAATATATTTCAGAAAGGAGTGGTCGCTGATTCTTTTTTTTTAGTGTTATTATGAAAAATATTGCCTAAAACTCATTCCAAAAACATATGTTATTTCAGTTATTAAAATTATAAAAGATTATATAAATTTTGTCGGTATATTTTAAGGGTAGATGTTTAGATTTATATGTATAAATATATAACTGTCTTGATACTGCAATGCGTAAATATATGGGATGTTTTAAAGTGAACTATAAGTATAAATTTTTAATAACAAGAAATTTTTGACAAAAATATTCGTATTGGATAGCAATATATGATATCAAAATATCTTTACATTGTTTTATTATTTCATTTCCTGTTATCAACAGTAAAATGCGCATAAGTGTCCCAAACTGTAATACGCGTGAAAAAATATTTTTATTTACAAAATGGAACATTTTTTTTTACATTTGAGCAGTTACGCATATTAACATTCAAAAACTTGTGGAATTTGTCAATGTGCATGCGTTAATGTGATCTTAGTAACTGATTGAGGCAGGGAAGTGAATACGATATTTTGTAACGAAACAAAAACACGTGAAAAGACATTTGTGACATCTTATTATAAATATTAATATTATTTACGAAAGGTAGTTTCAATAGCTTTTGTCGATTTGTTTCTAAAAAAAATATTAAAATATTTTAGCTTATAATGGGAAGCTCCATAGGCATAGATGTGCAAATCTGTTATCATAAAGCGTATAAAGATAATTATAGCATTTAAGTCGTGTGTATGGATGTTTATCTGTTAAAATAACAAGTAATGTTTCTTTCTCAGTGCTACAATTTCAGTATTTAAAACAGGAGTGTGATGTCGGAAATAACACGACATCACATATTATTATTAATTCCCTTTTTAAAATTAAATTATGAAGTTTCAAATTTAATTTATCCGTCACAGTTATAAATGTAATCAATACTCTCTTTTCTTTGTAAAAAGAATATATCTCTTCTCTTGTGTGCGTTAAATTCCAATTCCTTGTTTTCTCATGCTCAGTCAAGATCGTTAATAAAATAAATCAAAAACAAATCTTTTCTCATCCTAAAATCATTGTATGTGCGAGCATATTTTCATTTGATGAAAGAGTACATAAAAAGATACTCGTAAATCACATGCTTTCGTTGAAGCAGTAATTTATACATATAGTATTCGTTCTCAGATTAAAAGCCATTACAAGTGCCTTTCGGCTGCAAATATAACACTCTGTTTATCTTAAAATTGACGTCTGACATCTCTGTTTTTATTTGTAAATATATCTTTCCCATTAGTCAATGTTGGCATGCATATTTGTATGTTGATACTTTAAACGCCAATTTAAAGGTCCGGTTGGCTCGTTTTTAATGTCAGCTTTCATTGTGTGTTGCATCTATGGGGTTATAACACCACAGAGTACCCATACTTCAGCTCGAAGCATTTAAAAATCATATCTGACGGTCACGATTCATTTTATCTCTGGCCGCTCTTGTGAGAAGATGTAGAGCAGCAGTCTTGTCTTTTCGCGGGGTCATCCCGCGAAAGTGTGATACTGTATACGCATTAATAAATGCCACATACATAAATTCATCTCTTTCATTGAGTCTCCTTTACCTGAGGTTTGACACATACTCAAAGTGATTTTAGTTGTCACGGCTGATTTATAACTTAAGCACTAATTAAACATTAATTCATTCTTCCTTTCAAAGTCTAAACGAAAAACCTTCTTTACTAGGAGAATTGGCCTATCGCACGTGTTTCAGATATAGACTTCTAAAATCTAAATTATAAAACATACACTGTACCTTCCGTATTTGCAGATTTTATATACATCTCAAACTTGGGAAAATGGAAGAAATTTTATGGATATTTTTAAAAGCAGCAATAGCTACTCTGTTCAATAAGTAAAAAGTTCCACATAGGATTTTTAAAAATTATTATACTTTTCTTAGAATATTGTCACCTATATCTTCTAATGAATAAATAAAAATAGTTTCTTTAATTTAATATTCTATCAGGGTTTCATGCTTCAGGAAATTTCAAGTATGTTTTTCCACAATTTTCGTTAAGTTGATTTTGACTTATTGAATATAAAAAAAATCTATCTTCAGATCTAGCAATCAACACTTAAAAAAATTTGGTGGTAAAATCCTTAAAGTACTCTGAATTACCTGATGCGTTTGTTAGATGAATAAATATAAAATTGAGTACAACTGATAAAATTAGAGTTATTTTAAAGGCGCAAGCTGCACTCGTTGATGTAACTAATATAACAGCATGGATTTCTCATCCAGAATATTATTAGGAATTGAATCAGTAGTCACAATTTTATATTATCTAATTCAAATTAGATCTTCAAAATTGAAATGAATTCATTGTCTATAGTTCTGAAGCAGCAAAATAAGATCAGCGTCACATTACTCTGTATTCACCATAGTTTGAGTATGTAAATATTTAAATGCTCGTTTAGCATATCAGGCAAAAATTACTTAATTTCTTGTAAATCGAAGACTGAGGTATTTAAAAATGACATTTCCGTTAAAGATTACATGAGTATTTCAGATATATAATAAAAGATCCGTAATAATGGATCTCAGAATTTAATGTATGATTAAAATATTTCCATTTTTGTCTTTATTCCTTGAAAAATATGACTCAAATATGTTTTTAAATTATGTTTTTCAAGAAAAAATTGTCATGTATGTTTAAAATATTCAATGAAATGTTTGGAAAGGAATGTTTTATGTGATTTTCGTGCATGTAAAGAACTTAAAACAAATGGTTATAATAGCTATAGTAAGCTCGCATTAAACAATTTTGATCAACAATATAAATATAGAGACTAAGGAAGATAATAAACAAAGGCAAATATGACTTGAAAATATTGCATTAACAACACATCATCATTTTAAAACCTCTTATTAAAAGTAAATAAAGTCTCTCCTTTGCCATAAAAATCCCAGAGTGGCTACAAATCTCTGAAACGTAGCAAAAGACGAATTATTAAGTTTCAGTTTACTAACGTCATAACTTTTAGGAAATATGATAAATTTTGAAACCAAGGTGACACAATACGTAATACATTTTGTGTTGATATACGAAATTTTACATCCGTTAAATCGATTTTTTTTTAAGAGCGTTTAACAACGTTTACGTTAATAAAGCTGTTTTTTAAGCTTAATCGAATGGACTTATTTTATCACTTTAAATTATGTTAAAATAAAACTTTTTTTTGAAATATTGCTGGTTAATCTGTAAATTTATCGCCCTAAATCTCAAATTAATATATTTTCCTTCGCGTTATTTTGATTTATTTCGTACATATTTCTATAAATTAAGATATTGGTATTTCTTTCACAAAAACGTAAATAATTTTAAAGTTTAATCCTTTATTTTTTATTATGTTAGAAATGTATATCTATTTATTTAGGTCTATGATTTAATAAATAGTGAAACAATATTAAATTAAAAAAATAATAATAACTTTTACAACTTTTTATTCGATTATCTCTAAAATAACGTTTACAAACGATGACTTTATACAGTTAAACTTTGAATTACCATAATCTTAGCAAATTTATGCATATTTTGTTATTATGTTATCAATTGATAGAGAAAATATGCACATTTTACTTATATTACGAATTTAAAAAACATACTAATAATACAAATTGCATTTTCTAAATTAGATCAGTCTAGGTGTTCAATGAAGTAGAAAATATTTGGTATATTGCAATTTCTTTTCTTTAATGTGTAAATTATAGAAATAAATCATTTAATGAAACTGAGACTTTCATTTCCGAGATGTAATTGGGTTTTTCATTTCCATTATGATATAGGGGAAGATGGGGATACTTGAGCCATTTTTTAAATTTTAATTTTTTAAAATTTTTTAGAATTTCTTAGAACAAAATAAAATATTGAAAATGAAAATTTGATATTTTTTCTTCAATTGAAAACCACTTTCAATTAATTTTGAACTATTTTTCTATGTCTAATAAATTTTTACTTTTTCTTTTACATTGTGGCTCAAGTATCCCCATGGAGGGGATACTTGAGCCAGATGTCACATTCGCACCAGTATTTTGCAAAGAAAAAAACCGATTTACAATATACGCGAAAAAATGCATTAAACCTTTTTCAAATAAATTTGGTCGAATTTTCTGGTGTCGTTGTGACATTTCAGAATTAAAATTTTGTGGTAGAAAATTCTACCAGCAGAGCTCAAAGGGTTAATCACCATACTTTAAAAATGGTACCAAGGTATATGATTTCTTTTTTACATGTTCAGAACTATAAATATGTTACCATGTTGCCAGTTTTAGAAAGAAAAATTGAACAACTGTAGAGATAAAGGGGGTGGCTCAAGTATCCCCTATGCTCAAGTATCCCCACTCTCCCCTATATATGTATATATTTATATATACATATGTATATAATTTTTGCTGGTGATGTGTTGCATGCTAATTATGTAATGGACATAACGTCATGTAAAAGAACGCTTTTCTTACTTAGTCTTCTACTAAAAACTCTAAGCAATAACAGCAGAATTTTTTACTCCAAATTTTAATGTCCATTTGATGAAGATTGTAAAAAATGTGTTTATTGCACCATTTCTTGAGAATCAATAAAATATATGCATTTTCCGATATAGTTCTAGCACTAAAGAATACGATCAAGCACATTTTGGAATTTATTTTAAGGTATTTTTTTAACATTTGCAGATATATACAGGGTGTCCACCAAAAAACACCCTGATTTCAAAATAAAATTTCACAAAAACAAAGACCGATAGTAATATGCGGCAAACGGTTTTCTCATTAGGTAAGCTGTAAAAATCTTATACAGAAATTTCAAACAGTGAATATTTTGAAAAAATTGCGTTCTGATTGCATAGAATGCTTTGATTTGACATTTTTCTTGTTTTAGATTGCCTGCGAGAGAAATAATTTTTCAGCTTACAGTGCAATATTTTAAAGATTTTTCGAAGTAAATTTTTAGAATTTCGAAATTTGAAAAATTTAAAAAAAAAAAAAGAAATATGACACTTTAAGCCGAAAAACACATTCTCTGGCAGCAATCTAAAGCAGGAAAAATGTCAAATCGAAGCATTCTTTGCAATCAGAACACTATCTTTTCAAAATATTTACCGTTCGAAACTTTTGTATAATATTTTTACAGCTTATCTGATAAACAAACCGTTTGCCGCATATTACTATCGATCTTTGTTTTTGAGAAATTTAATTTTTAAAGCAGGGTGTTATTTGCTGGACACCCTGTATATATATACACACTTTCGAGAAATTTCATTCTTGATATCAGAGTCCAAATCTCTGATGAAGTCAGCATATACGTATAAGTGAGAAATTCAAAGTTCTAGTTACTAAACTTTACTTTCTCATGGACATGCTAATAAGTTAAAAGGCTTATTCTTAACTATGCATGTTGAAAACAACAAAAAAGTAGTAACACATTCGGTATTTATTTATTTTTATCACGTTTTTTTAGTTAAAAAAACTTTAAAGCCATGTAAAGGTACAAAATCTATCTGTCTATATATATATCTATATATATATATATATATATATATATATATATATATATATTGTTGCAGCGTATATGGGGTTCTTTTCATCTTATGGTTAGACAACTTCAAACTCTTGCTTATAGAAAAGTAGAAAATAATTTATTTACAGAACTTCAGAACAACAGAGTCTTCGAAACTCTCAAATATTTCTAGATATTCAAAAATAATTGTTCAAATCTATCGTATAAGTGCAGATATAGGTTCCAGAGACTCTTTATACAACGTCTCAACACTAAATTACATTCAAAATAACGTAAATAAGACTCAAGCAAACTTGCTTAACAAACGCGTTGTTCACTCAATGACTGACTGGTAAATAATAACAACAGCTCACATCGCTTCTCTTCTTATATAGGCTCGCAGCATGTGCGGGAAATTTCTAGAACCATCTCGAAAAATCCACGGAACGACAAACAATGTATCAGTATATCTAAGGGGGGTTACCATAGAGAGGAAAGGGTTACCTTCGCCAACAATCGCCAAGTTTGTCGCCAACTTGGCGATATATCGCCAAATTTGGCGACCAAAATAAGTCGCCAAAAGTGACGCCAACTTGGCGATATCTTTATTATTTCGCCAATCTGCCGTAGACATACACTGAAAATAATGGACAAGTTTGCTTGATAACAGAGACAATGTAACAAAAACTAATATTAGTAAAGGAATGGAGCTTAATAAGATTATTTACATTATTTTACAGTACAAACACTAACTATTTACAAAATTCGTAACACTACCCCCTCCTCTAAGACTGCACGTCCCGGGCAGTGCAATCCTTAAATTAGAGGAAAACACTTAAAATAAATAAACAAATAAATAAATAAATAATAATAATAATAAGATTTACATAAATAAGAACTAATTACTATTTACATATTTACAAAAAGTGATTTTCATGACCATGGTCTGAAATTCCAGTTTTGAATTTTTAATCACTTTGGCCAAAATAAAGGGCTAGCCGGTTATAATGTATGACCTTGGGTTTGGTGTGTGGCGATTTTCGTATTCGTACGACGTCATACAGCCTGTTGACGACTGTGTAAGGACCGTCCCAGTTTCTTTGTAGTTTTGGCGACAGTCCCTTACGACGTATCGGATTCCACAACCAAACTTTGTCACCTGCGTTGAACTCATGTCCAGTTGCCTTTGTGTCGTACCGTGTCTTCATCTTTTCTGATGCCAGTCCAATTCGGTTACTCGCTAGACAATGAATCTCCTCAATCCGTGCCTGGAGCTGATCGACATATTCCTCAGGCGATGAAGGAGCATCAGGAGGACGGCCAAACAAAAGATCAGCAGGCAGACGAAGATCACGACCAAAGAGCATTTGAGAAGGGGGGTAACCAGTGGCCTCATGAGGGGCACTCCTGTAGGCAAGCAGGAAAAGAGGCAATTTCTTGTCCCAGTCTTGTTGGTCTCTAGACACCAGGAGAGAGAGGCTATTTAGGATGGTACGATTGAACCGCTCCACCATGCCGTCCGATTGAGGATGTAGAGGTGTAGTTCGAGTTTTGTCAATGCCGAGTAGTCCGCACATTTCCTTAAACACAGCCGAATCAAAGTTTCTTCCTTCATCGGAATGGATTTGAAGAGGAACTCCGTATCTGGAAACCCAGTGTTGAACTAGTATGTCTGCTACGGTTACCGCCTCTTGATTAGGAATGTCATAGGCTTCAGGCCACTTAGTGAAGTAGTCCATGACAACGAGGATGTACTTATTGCCATCAGATGTTCTAGGAAGTGGACCCAGGATGTCTAAAGCAATTCGTTCGAAAGGAGCTCCTACATTATAACGTTGCAATCGCCCACGGGTTCGCCTCTTAGGACCTTTACGTGCTACACAGGTGTCACAAGTTCGACACCACTTCTCCACGTCACTGCGAACATTATTCCAGTAGAAACGCTCTCGAACCTTTTGCAGGGTCTTCATTACACCAAAATAACCTCCTGTGGGACTTCCATGAACTTCTCGAAGGACCATAGAAATTCTCGACTTAGGGAGCAGTAGTTGCCATCTACATGTCTTTCCATTTTCGGTACAAGATACCGTTCTTTAAATGTAGGGAATCCCAAAGAGCCCAATAACGTATAAAAACATTTCATATTTATTTACTTAGAAGGTGTCACAAATAAAAATTTAATTAAAAAGTTGACATGTTTCGGTTCATTCATAAGAACCGTATTCATAACATATAAAATCAGTAGAAAATTAAATGACACTAGATATAAATATAATTTAAAAATCAAAACAAAACATTGCGCCCGCTATGATCGTGAATATAGCCATTGCCAACGCGGCATATAAATATAATAAATTTTGACCATATATTAAATTTAAAACGTATAAAATTAAAATTAAAAAAGTAGAAAAACTAAATGACTCTGGATATAAAGGTAATTTAAAACCCCCCAAAACATAAAATATTGCGCCCTCTATGATCGTGAATAGCCAATGTAGTAGGATGTAGGATGGTAATGGGCCATGTCTTGCCAGCTGGGCTTCCTATTGGACTCCTCTTTCAGCTCTAGAATTGGCTTAATTTCAGGATCAGCAAGTTGATCTTTACGCAGGCTCTCGTCACTCCACAGATCTTGCGATGATGTAGACCGAGTTGTAACTTGTCTTATTATAGGACCTTTGACATTAAATTTCTTCTCAACCCGGTCGCAGTATCTACAATTCACTGAGCAGGGTCTTCTTGAGAGAGCATCTGCGTTTCCATGTGATGAGCCTTTTCGATGGCGTATCTCCATATCGTACTCTTGAAGCTTTTGTATCCACCTGGCTATCTGGCCTTCAGGGTTCTTAAAATTCAATGGCCAAGTTAGAGAAGCATGATCAGTTCGGATCAGGAATTTTCGACCTTAAATATAGTGATGAAAGTGGTCTACGGCTTTCACTACAGCAAGAAGCTCTTTTCTTGTTACGCAGTAGTTTCGCTTGGCCTTTGACAAGCACTTGCTGAAATAGGCGATAACACGCTCCTGGCCGTCGATTTCCTGGGACAGTACAGCGCCAATGCTTTCGTTGCTTGCATCCGTATCAAATATAAACTGTTTATCGATTTGAGGATACGACAGAATTGGAGTGGATGTCAAGGCCTCCTTAAGCTTTTCGAAAGCAGCGTCACATTCCTGTGTCCACATAAATTTTTGATTGGCTTCTGTTAATTTATGAAGTGGTCTTGCAATCATCGAGAAGCCTTTGACGAATTTTCTGTAATAGGTGCATAATCCTAGAAAACTTCGAAGCTGGTGAGCATCTGCTGGACGATTCATATTTTTCACGGCCGATATCTACTCCGGATCAGTCCTAACTCCTTCCGCCGAAATGATTTGTCCAAGGTAGGCGACTTCATTACGAAACAAACTGGACTTCGAAGGGCTTAACTTCAAATTAGCTTCCTTTAATTTTTGTAGCACCCGCCTGAGGTTGTTCAGATGTTCATCAAAAGATTTTCCTATGATTATGATGTCATCTAAATAAACAAGACATGCTTCATACGACAGCCCCCGGAGAACCGTTTCCATAAGTCGTTCGAAAGTTGCAGGTGCGCTACATAGGCCAAAAGGCATTACCTTGAACTGCCATAATCCTTGTCCCGTTGTAAAGGCAGTCTTCTCACGGTCGTCCGGATGGATATCTACCTGCCAGTAACCACTCTTCAGATCCAGAGTCGAGAACCAAGTGTTGCCCGCAAGTGTGTCAAGAGTGTCGCGTCGTCAATCCTTGGTAGAGGGTAACTATCCTTTTTAGTGACGTCATTCAGTCGACGGTAGTCTACACAAAATCTTGTAGAACCATCCTTCTTTCTGACTAATACAATGGGAGACGCCCATGGACTTGTTGATGGTTCGATGACGTCATTTTCTTCCATATCCTTAATTAAATTCTGCACCTCTTCTTGCTTGGCAAAAGGTAAACGTCTAGGGTGCTGTTTAATAGGAGAGTGATCTCCCGTGTCAATTCGGGGTTGTGCCATTTTAGTTCGTCCAAAGTCTTCAGATGTTTGGGAAAATAAACTTTGGAATTCTCTAATTAATCTTTCCGCAGCATCCCTTTGATTTGGATCTAAGTCTGTATTTTGTAACAAATCCTTGACTAAATTATCTGAAGATTTCTGAGAGTGATTGGAATTTTGACTTATGCACGTCACAGGAGCACATGATGCTATCACCTCTCCTTTCTTGATAGTCCTCGTCTTATCACTGATGTTAGCAATTCTGACTGGAATGGTCTTCTTCGAGAAGTCCACTACAGATGAAGCCACCAATACTCCTGCTTGTTTACGGGATTGTCTTCGGGATAATCTATATGGCCAAATCGATAATTAGTTTCATTGTTAATTACAGCTGGAATTAAAAATTCTGTTCTTGGATCAAGATTAATAACTTCTTTGGCTATTACTGTTTGTTTACATTCAATTTCGTTATTTAATCCAAAAAGACTTATTTCTTCAAATTTTGAGAGCATTTTGTTATTTTTGAAATTAAGTTTGAAGCCAAACTTCTTCAGAAAATCTATCCCGATTAAGCAAGGATCTGTTATGTCAGCCACATATGCCGTATGGTAATATTTCGTTCCTCATAAGTTGATGGTTAAATCGGCCTTTCCATATATGCCTATCTTGTCGCCCGTCACAGTTTGCAGGGTAACGCAGGGCGGAGTCCAGATGAGTTTACATTTCAATTTTCGAGCCAAATCTTTTCTTATTATTGTTACATTGGCTCCTGTATCCACAATCATACGGCATTGAATCTCGTTAATAAATCCTATCACATATAATTCATTATCGCCGCCACTCATTTTCGATATTTGAAGGATCTTCAGGTGGGGCTTTTTATTCTCTGGTCTTGAATTCATCTCACGTTCGTGGACTTTGGGGCAATTTCTTCGGAGATGTCCTGTATCACCGCATCCCCAGCACGTGAGATTCTGTCTTCTTGAGCTTGTTCTTCTATATTTTAAAACTTCAATCTCTTGATTTATTTTCCTAATTTCTTTCAAGACGTCGCTCTCAGTCACCGTTGGTTCACCGTTGCCCCTCGGAGTGAATGACGATCTCTTCGGCTGGCTTGTGTAGCTGCTTCCAACTTTAAGGCATATAGTAATGCAGCCTTTAAATACTGCACATCTGCCATTCGTACCGCTCTCTGCACTTCCGGATCTTTTATTCCGTCTACAAAGTACTGCAATGATAGCATTTCCCGTACATTTGTTGGACAGTCAATGAATGCTAAATTTGCAAGCCGTTCAATTTCCGAGGCAAACTCTTGAAGGGTTTCACTCGATTTTTGATGGCGGCGCTTCATTTGTATTCTCGTATAATCCTTGAAGAATTTTTCGCCGAATCTCATTTCAAGTGCACAACTTAGAGTCTCAAAATTGAGTTGCGTCATATCGGGCAATGTTTGCAGCACGTCGGCGGCTTCTCCTCTCAAAGATGCTGCCAGTTGACAAGCTTTCACCTCTTCACTCCATTTGTTCGCTTCGGCTACTATGGTGAATTGGGTCTTGTAAACTTGCCAGGAACTCTTTCCGTCGTATGTCGACAGCTTAATGTGCACGGGAGAAGCAGGCGGATTCCTAAATTCTTCATAATCACCACTAGACGCTGAAAGCTTCTTCTCAAGATCTTCTACTCTTTTATTTAGCTTTACATCTACGTCAACTATTTTCTCTTCAACGTTACTTATTTCATTCTGAATTTTATCTTCTACTTCCTGTATTTTCTCTTCTACCGAACCTATTCTTCTCTCTACCAACGAGAACTTTTCTTTAAAAGTTTTCTTCATTTCTTCTTGGCCTTTATCAAGTTTATTTGTCAACTGTTCCATTCTTACTTCGTTTTTATTCATTTTATCCGCCAACTCTTCTTGGCCTTTATTCATTTTATTCGCCAACTGTTCTTGGCCTGTATTCATCTTTTCAGTCACTTCTTCTTGGCATTTATCAATTTTATTTGTCAACTGTTCCATTCTTTCTTCGTTTTTATTCATTTTATCCGCCAACTCTTCTTGGCCTTTGTCAATTTTATTGGTCAGCTCTGTTTAATCCGTTAATAGCTTCTAACAGTTCTTTCAGTTGTCCGTCCATTGTTCTTGTTTTCGCCATAAGATCCCGACTCCTGACACCAAATGTTGCAGCGTAAATGGGGTTCTTTTGATCTTATGGTTAGACAACTTCAAACTCTTGCTTATAGAAAAGTAGAAAATAATTTATTTACAGAACTTCAGAACAACAGAGTCTTCGAAACTCTCAAATATTTCTAGATATTCAAAAATAATTGTTCAAATCTATCGTATAAGTGCACATATAGGTTCCAGAGACTCTTTATACAACGTCTCAACACTAAATTACATTCAAAATAACGTAAATAAGACTCAAGCAAACTTGCTTAACAAACGCGTTGTTCACTCAATGACTGACTGGTAAATAATAACAACAGCTCACATCGCTTCTCTTCTTATATAGGCTCGCAGCATGTGCGGGAAATTTCTAGAACCATCTCGAAAAATCCACGGAACAACAAACAATGTATCAGTATATCTAAGGGGGGTTACCATAGAGAGGAAAGGGTTACCTTCGCCAACAATCGCCAAGTTTGTCGCCAACTTGGCGATATATCGCCAAATTTGGCGACCAAAATTAGTCGCCAAAAGTGACGCCAACTTGGCGATATCTTTATTATTTCGCCAATCTGCCGTAGACATACACTGAAAATAATGGACAAGTTTGCTTGATAACAGAGATAATGTAATAAAAACTAATATTAGTAAAGGAATGGAGCTTAATAAGATTATTTACATTATTTTACAGTACAAACACTAACTATTTACAAAATTCGTAACAATATGTATATAATACAAATCTACATATGTATATTATCTATATATGTATATAATACAAATATATATATATGTATATAGTATAATTTCTTATTTTCCGCTTTCTTCTTCAGCTCTACAGAAAGGATTTTAATGTAACGTACATCGTTAGATAGATATTATTTTATGGAAGTTTTTCGCATATAGTACATTGTTCTATGAATATTAGTTATTAAGTTATGATGGTAAGCTTTTTTATTTTGGACGAAAAGGCCAACATACAATTACCATTTGGCACATGTTTGGCATATGTTAAGCTATATTTCTTAAAGAACTAAAATGTTTATATATTAAATAAAAATGAAAAAAAAAATCCCTAAAATAAAAATTAAAATATATTACTGATTTTATTTAAAATGCAAAAAAGAAAAAAAAATCAATTAGTAACATTATAAAATACAGTTATTTAATTTAAATATGGGGGCATTCCTTTTACAGATAAAAAAAGTATTATTCAAGTCAATCCATTCAATCAATATCTGGAAGTTTATCACTTTTTTGTCTATGTACAGGGTGTTTCGCTACCAGACCGACAAACTTTGAGGGGTGATAGTAAACATGCAGACAAACATTATTAAATTGGAAACCATGGGGCGCAAACGTCTTCTGTAGGAACTAGGGGCCATTAAAGTTTAAGGTCCAAAACTTCAAACGCTGATAAAAAACGAAAAAAAGGGTCGATTCATTTGCGGTTTTCGCTAAAATCATTCTCTAAATCACGAATTTTTTATAATTTTTTTTAAAGGATACATTCAAAAATTGTCGATAGAGGGCGCTTTAGACTTTAGAGTAACGAACAAATACTTTTTACCGTTCTTTTGAGCATGGGGTTGAAACCGTTCTAAAGTTTAGACGTTAACTTAAATTTTAAGCCCAAAATTGATACATGGAGATCGGGTAACTAGCGAAAATTAAACTGTGAACTGAGGGAGAGATTTTAAACGCTCATTAACATTGGAAAAACTAATCAATTTGTTCCGGTTTGCGTGGAGGTTATGCCCTTGGTAATTATTTTATTCGAAATGACGTTTAGCTTTGTGTCCTCATTTTTTGATAGAGGGCGCTTCCGACACATCTCCGACATTTCAATGGCATTACACCTGGATGATTTACTACCAGACCATCATACTTCCAGGAAGTGCTAAGGATGCAAAAACGACTCGGAATCACATAGGAATGTAACGTTGAAAATGCCTTTTTTTGCGACTTATGGTTAAAAGAAGCAGAGAAAAAAGGAACAGAAACAAGCATAGAAACAGCAACACGTTAAAGTGACAGAACAGAGTTTATTTAAAGATTTTACTGCGAAAGGTGTTCGAAATTGCGACCAGAAGTTTTTTTCAGAATGTCTAGGTTAATTATGAGAAATGCTGAATACATTTTTTAAAAATTATTTACATCATTGGTTAGATTTGCGGCGTATTTATAATACAATGATATATATCTATATATATTAAACAAATTTATATATTTTTTCTTTGTTTCTTTCGCAAAGGTTTGTTATTTCTAAGTATTTATTAGCTGTGAAACTGTATATCATGTTGTTGCTGATAAAATAATTGAAACTGTTATACTAAATGGGAAAAACATAAACAGAGAGAAAAAACTGTTACTATATGTATTTATATTAATATACAATAAACAAATAATAAGAGAACTTACGATTATTCATATGGATATTTATGAGATATACGCATCGTGATACCTATATGTCGGCAAAATGGCGTTATTTCATCTGACATGGTCACCTGGATATTGTTGTTAATTTATTATAAAATGTTTAGCTGCAATTATTTTCCTTTTTAAGCCTCTACACGTCTTGCAAATGGATAAAATTGGAATGTTTTTTCTTTTCATTTTGTCTTGAATTCTCAGACAATATGATTATTTCAACATTATATAAAAACCAAAACTTGGTTAAAACTATGAATGTGATCCTTGAGAGAATGTATCATTCTAAAATGTATTGAAAATTCATTTAAGCTATAGAATTATATTATCTTAAATTTTGCCTATATTGCAGTGAAACCTGAAGCTTTGTGAACGGAATATTACGTTCCAAACATTTAGAGGGTTAATACAATACAAATATAGCTCTTAAAATATAAAAATGTATGATTATAAAAATGTAAAAATATTTTTTTTCGATCCTATGAAAAATTTGAGAAGATACTAAAACGGCATTAGACCTCCATCTTTGGTTTCTTCGTCAATCGTACGAACCAGAACAGGACACGGAACCCTACTCTTAGTCTTTTGTATTTTTATTGAAATGCGTGAAAGGCGTGTATTTTAAATTTATGTAATTATGTATATAATGTATGTATTCTAAATGAAATGTGATAAAGGATTAAGCTTTAAGTTGAATTCAATAGGAATGACAAGTGTGGAAATAATATTTAGTAATTTATTGCCTAGTTATAAAAAAGATATTGCGTTTCGTCAAAATTTTTGTAGCAACCTATATAGTAATAAAAAGATATATGATGGTAGCCAAAATTGACAACCTCTTTGGTCTGTTTATTGTGTCTGAAATATTGCTAACATTAAATATTATGATGCTTCCATTCCGCAAGTCAAAGAAAAATACCATCGGAATGACAAATAATATTTGAATAAGAAAACGTGTAGCTGTACGTCTTACGTCCTTAATTATGTTTTTGGCTGAAAATTAGAAAGTACAGTTTTAGCTGTATGTAGGTATATAGCTGTATAGTTTAAACATATGTATTAATTAAGGAGGTAAATTAAAAAACAATATTCTACCGATAATTGGGCGTAAGTTGACTGGCGTGGTTTGGCAAATAATGAACTTTAGAATGGAGGTTTAACTTGATCCGGGTTCTTTCATAATCGAGTTTACAGAAAATTGGCGTAATTTGGAACATAAATTTTTTGAAACATTTTGACACTTTCCGTTATGCCAACACCATGTGAAAATTTATAAGGTATACTCGAAGAAACATTTTTCCATCCTGAACAGTTTCAGATATTTTCAGACTCATTTTTCAATTTAACAACATGAATTTTTTAAGGTGATTTTTGAAGATTGATTTTTGATTTGATTTTTTAAATAGTTCAACTATTAAATTTAACTATAGTTCAAATTATAATTAGACCATTTTTAAATCGAACCAATCTCGCGCAAAAACTTTAAACGAAAAAAAAACTGTATTTTTATAGCATTCCATTCTTTACATCTGCTTTTACGAATGAATTCTAACGTAGACTAAAGAAATAAAACCAAATATTTCACTTTAAAGAATTCTTCTCTTCATCGGAGAGATTTCTTTTCTCGATAAACAAAACCGGCATAGCAGCTTTAAAAGTATCTATAAGGAATGCTGCCTAATCATTCGTATAAATTGAGAAATATTCAGGAAGGAATAAAATATAAAATGAATGGGAACAGATTAAAGCAAAATATATATGTGCAATACTTAATCCACTTCTGAAGTGATTTGAATAATTTAGCCATCCGGAAGTAGATAAATAGGAGAAAAAGTAACTTATGCCTAAATTATGCAATTGAAAAATTCTTTCTTTTTGGGAAAAAAATATAACATTATAAATCACTTACTCTGAAGTGTACTATAGGAATAAATTTATTTAAATATAGAATTTCTACTTTAAAAAAGCAGTTCTAAATTACTTCTAGTAGAAAACTATCTAAAAATATATTATCTTGTTAAAACATGCCAGCATTTAGTTTTGTTTCTCATAATTTAAATACTCGAAAAAATAGTTTCTATAACAAATAAAAATTTATGTATTACATTTACAATTCTTTAAAATGTTAACGAAAAATTATCTGCGCAAATTTTAATTAATCAATCGAATATATATCTCAAAAAATATTGTACATTAAGATTTTTTTTGTTTTTAAAATTTTAAGAAGTTCATCCCAAGATAGACTGTAATAAAGTAGTATCCTGAAAAAATAGTAGATAAATAATATATAAAATTTGATATAGAAATGTTATTTATAAGAATATAGTGCACAAGATAAAAATACGATATAAATTACACCCTAAATCCAATAATAATAATAATAATAATAATAATAATAAAATCCAGAAACTCTTAAATTTTTCTATAATTGATATCAATTAAGACATGAAGTAACCTTATAATTTCCACTATTCAAAAAATATTGTTTTTCATGAATTAATTTGGCACTGAAATTTGTTTATTGTTAAATAATTATTAACAATAGTTAAATTGTTAATTTCACAGAAATGACAACAAATACTCTTTTTTCTTTAAAGTTCACTAGGCAGAATATTCGGTTTAAGCAGAAAGCACAGGACGTTTTACTCAAAAAATGTTTTCTCTCAAGCTGTTTTTTAAATACTAGCCGCCTATGGCGACCAGTTTGGTCTCCTTTTAATGTATGCTAAGCATTGTGTCATATTACGTTTATTCGTAATTTAATGAAATTGCTCAATTCTATGCCACATTAGAAGATACTGCTTGAGCCTTTTATTTTTCCTAGCCCGAAGAATGTGTTAAATCGCCAAAGGTTGCTCTCATGGAATATATTCTTATTTCTTTATTTTCATTAAAAATAAAATTCTTCTACTCATTTCATTTATATTACATAACTTTAATTTAAGCTAAAACGTTTGAAATTCGTGAATTTTATTTATTTATATTTCTAAGTAAAAAGAACAAAGTAACAAAATTAATAATATTTTGAAGCTTCATAATTGCAGCGAAAGAGCGAAGCATGAATAAACTCGATTTATCTAAGTCTAAATTTCTGCTAAAGACATTTGCAAAATAACCATTGAGATGTGTTTCATTTGGATGTTGCCATTGGGAAATTAACAAATAATCGAGGTTTATTTGCCACGTACAAGAGCATATTCATAGCAAACGTGGTAGCGTTTGGTATAATATAATTAAGAAATGGAAAATGCAACGTATTTTTCAAATTTCGGGGGAACCAGTTGACGTATGACCATGATTCTGTTTTTGAAAGACAGAACTCGACGATACGAATAAAAAAATAACATTCAAAAAAATTATTGTAGCTTACTGTAGTTTTTTATTTAACTTTAAACGAAAAAATTAACACGCAAAATTTACCAAGCGGTAGCCAACGATCCCATAGATCAATTAACTTTGTTTTTGCTCTATTTTTAAAACTTTGTTTGATAAAATTTTATTTAGATTTTTTTTTTATCTTTGTATGTCTGATGATCACTGAGAAAATCGAATTTGTGTCTTAAAGCTTCAGCTAAATATTACTTCTTCTGGTTTTTATTATAGTTTTTTGTATTCATTTCCACCAATTTAGATAACTATAAAAATTATTGTACAAGTAACGCAATTCATTCAAATTAAATAAATCAAGGGAAAAACGTGGTTATTTGTTTTTGTTTTCATTCATCATATATGAGGAGCCCAGAAGCCAAGGGGTACGAGTGACAAAATGTCGATTTGGAGTAAACTGAGTTTAAAGATAATTGATGTTAAATTGGAGCATCAATAACAATTGACTAAATTGAAATAGGAAACATCTGCTTGTTGCATTCTAATCTTTGAACTCTCATATCAATAACTGTTAAAGAAATAGGGTACAATTTTCTTTAAATGTGTAATTAATCAATATTGTTTGTTTTTCGAAAAAAGAGGTTTATCTCTATAACTCCCCAAATAATCAGAAAATGACCTATGTTTCTTTACTCGAAATGAAAAAAGCATATTTCCAGATACCCTGTGCACTTAACTCAATTTTTTCAATTTTGTCACTTATACCCCTTGGCTTCTGGGGTCCTCATATATCATCTACTTTGACACACGAAGTAAAATATATTCTTTATTTATATAAGTAATATTTATTTTAAATCTATAGCCGACTCTGGCGACCAGTTTTGTCTCCCTTAAATGTATGCTTATCATTGCAATATGCAATTTTTATTCCTAATTTTATTTGCTAACGTACCTTCACTAATTTTGATTCTGATACAGAAATCGACACTGAATTCATATGCACACCACATTGGCGCAATTTTTTTTCTGTCGAAAAATTCTATTTTGAAAATTTTGAAAACTTTGTCTTTAAATATCAGTTGCATGTATATATTTTTTTATTATTTTCCATTAATTAAAATTTTCTATTAATTTAAATATTAATTTTCTATTAATAAAATACTTAAATTAATTTACAAATAATAAATAAAAAAGGGTTTATTTAATAATTACAGAACAAAACAATTTATATAATTTTAAAAATGAAAATGAAAGTAAATATACAGTTTATTAATAAACTAGCAGGCTAAGCCCGCTGCGCTGGTCTATTTTTGAAAACAAAACATGAATCAAACAAAATATTGAATATTATTGTGTTTTTTAAAGCAACTTCACCTCGAATGCTTTTTCACATTTCTGAAAATCATACAAAACGCCATTGTATTTAAAGATAAAAAACCAACGATTATAAATGCACCAAAAATGCATTAAAAGTTAGCAAACAGCTGTTCCGAATCTACTACCGAGATTCTTCATCAGTGCAAAACTCACCGAGCTAGAAAAAGCAAAACTGAGCCAAAAATAAAAACAACAACAATGGAATCAAGGCCCGTTGACGCCAAAATATATTAAAATAATAATAAAATATTATGTTGTTGTATCAGCTTATGCATTCGATAAAATTTGGTCTTTAAAAAAATATATTTCAGTTGACCATTTATTGTAGAGTTTCATAGATAAATGAGGCTATTATGAAAAGAACAATTTAAATATTGTCTATTCACCATACTTCTAAAATAGCGAGCATTATGATCGCAGAGATTGACCATTGAATTTAAACAATTTTCAAGTGATTCATTTTCATTTGATAGTTTTTGAACTCTAAACCTCTCAACTTGAAGATATGGGTATCTGTGGAAACCTTAATACATCCTCTATCAATATTATATTATATTTCGCAACGTACATCTACTCTGGACAAATCTATTACAGTGTTCCGTTTTCGGAATGCAGCAGAATAAATAAAGTTAAAGTTTTCCTTAGAAAAATAAGGTGAATGTTTTTTGAATGCGTGAAATTCATTTTTTGATACAGATGTCATGTACGCATTACGTTGGCGTGGTTGAAATAAAATGAACATTTTATGCCTCTTATGGTAATCCAACTTTGTTTTTAATTTATTAATGAACTATTTATTTACTTTCATTTGTACTTTAAAATGATAGAAAATGTTATGCTCTATACACAGAAAAGTAAAATAGAAAATAGAAATGTATTTGTCATTTGAAAACGAAGTTTCCGTTAAGGGAGACCCGTAAAAAAAACCCAAAATTTTTATTATTGATTTTAAAGTAATGAATTTTGGTGTACTATTAAAGAATCTTTTTTGTAAGGAATAATTAGCAAAAAAAATCACTTTTTATTAAAAAGTACATTTTTGGGGGGATTTTTATGATTTTTTTTGTCGAAAAATACACTTTTTAAATTACTACTCCTCATTCAATTTTCAATATTTTGGTATTACTAAAATTTCTTAAATAGTGTTATAGTATATAGAAAAGAACTAAGGAAAGATATTTTTAATTTTCTATTTTAATCGGAAAAAAAATACGTGTGGCACTTGGGGACTGCCGCGGTAAAGCTATTGCATAGAATTTTTTATCAACTTATGCAAAAATACTGCGTCCATGTCTGCCGAAGTCTACCGAAAGATACCGTGCCGCAGTCTGCCGAACTGAAACGTCGTTAGCCGGAGTGTTAGGATTTTTTCTCGTTACGGAATTTCTAGATTAGGTCGCCGCGCTCAAAGTCCGCGATAAAAGCTATACAATAGCTTAATAAATAATCAAACACAATTTGGTCGCTCTACGAAAATTAGATCGCGAGTTATAAGCATTTAAAAATTTTCGACCCTCTCGGTGGGGGGGGGAGTCTCCTGTCACCAAAAATTAACACTGTCTCATAATAAATTACCAAACAAAATTTGGTCGCGCTACGAAAAGTAGATCGCGTGTTATAAGCATTTTAAAATTTTTCGACGCTCACGGTGGGGGGGGGGTCTCCCGACACTAAAAAATTATCACTGTCTCATAATAAATTACCAAACAAAATTTGGCCGCGCTACGAAAATTAGATCGCGAGTTATAAGCATTTTAAATTTTTCGACCCTCAATGTGGGGGTCTCATGTCACCAAAAATTAACAATGTCTCATAATAAATTACCAAACAAAATTTGGCCGCGCTAGGAAAATTAGATCGAAAGTTATAAGCATTTTTAATTTTTCGACCCTCACCGTGTGGGGGGCTCCCGTCACCAAAAAGTAACGCTGCCTCATTATAAATTACCAAACAAAAATTGGCCGCGCTAAGAAAATTAGATCGCGAGTTATAAGCATTTTTAATTTTTCGACCCTCACCGTGTGGGGGGCTCCCGTCAATAAAAAGTAACGCTGCCTCATTATAAATTACCAAACAAAAATTGGCCGCGCTACGAAAATTAGATCGCGAGTTATAAGCATTTTAAATTTTTCGACCCTCACCATGGGGGTCTCCTGTCACCAAAAATTAACACTGTCTCATAATAAATTACCAAACAAAAATTGGCCGCGCTACGAAGATTAGATCGCGAGTTATAAGCATTTTAAATTTTTCAACCGTCACCGTGGGGGGTCTCTTGTCACCAAAAATTAACAATGTCTCATAATAAATTACCAAACAAAATTTGGCCGCGCTACGAAAATTAGATCGTGAGTTATAAGCATTTTTAATTTTTTGACCCCCACCGTGTGGCGGCTCCCGTCACCAAAAAATGACGCTGCCTCATTATAAATTACCAAATAAAAATTGGCCGCGCTACGAAAATTAGATAGCGAGTTATAAGCATTTCAAATTTTTCGACCCTCATCGTGGGGGGGGGGTCTCTTGTCACCAAAAATTAACAATGTCTCATAGTAAATTACCAAACAAAATTTGGCCGCGCTACGGAAATTAGATCGTGAGTTATAAGCATTTTTAATTTTTCGACCATCACCGTGTGGGGGGGGGGGGGGGGGGCTCCCGTCACCAAAAAGTAACGCTGCCTCATTATAAATTACCAAACAAAATTTTGCCAAGCTACCAAAATTAGATCGCGAGTAATAAGCATTTTTAATTTTTCGACCCTCACCGTAGGGTGTCTCCTGTCACCAGAAATTAACAAAATCTCATAATAAATTACTAAACAAAATTTTGCCGCGCTACGAAAATTAGATCGCGAGTTATGAGCATTTTAAATTTTTCGATCCGCACCGTGAGGGAGGGGGGTCTACTGTCACCAAAAAATTAACACTGTCTCATAATAAATTATGAAACAAAATTTGGCCGCGCTACGAAAATTAAATTGCGAATTATAAGCATTTTAGATTTTTCGACCCTCACCGTGGGGGGGGGGGGGGGGTCTCCTGTCACCAAAAATTAACAGTCTCAAAAAAAATTACCAAACACAATTTGGTCACGCTACGAAAATTAGATAGCGAATTATAAGACTTTCAAAATTTTCGACCCTCAGCATGGGGGTCTCCTGTCACCAAAAAATAACACTGTCTCATAATAAATTACCAAACAGATCTTGGCCCCGCTACGAAAAGTAGATCGCGATTTCTAAGCATTTTAGATTTTTCGACCCTCACCGTGGAGGGTCTCTTGTCACCAAAAATTAACACTGCCTCATAATAAATTACCTAACAAAATTTGGTTGCTCTACGAAACTTCGATCGCGAGTTATAAGCATTTTAAATTTTTCGACCCTCACCGTGGGGGGGTCTTCTGTCACTAAAATTTATCACTGTCTCATAACAAATTACCAAACAAAATTTGGCCGCGCTATGAAAATAGATCATAAGAAACATAAGTTTGAGACTTGATATCTCAATATCTGAAAAATACCGCGTCAATTTCTGCCGAAGTCTACCGAAGGACACCGTCCCGAAGTTTTCCGAACGGAAACGCCGTTAGCCGAAGTGTTAGGTTTTTTTGCTACGGAAGTGTTAGGTTTTCTTGTTACGGAATTTTTAGATTCCGTCGCTGCACTGAAAGCCCGCGATAAAAGCTATGCAATAGCTTAAAAATACGCATGGTAAATTTCCTTAAATTTGTTATAATTTTCATGTTTACCAATTTATGTAAAATTTTCAAAAATAATTAAAAAAAATATCTCTCCTTTCTTTTGTTGAAAATTTTTTTAAGATTCTAAAAACATGAACACTTTGTTTCTAAATCATTTTACCACTGAGCCTTAGTACTTTGAACTTAGGCAAAATATGAAAAAAGTCGTTTTCAGGAAAACACGTTTTAAATGGCCGATAGTCCTTAAACTTTAAAATGAGTACAATTAAAAAATCTCATTTTCTAGCTGTTCCAAGTGTCCCCGAGTTTTGAAATTTTGCATGGATATTCGCAAATATGTATTTTATCGTTTTCTGACATAAAATTTTTTTAACTTTTGATGATTTTTGGCCGAAAATGCGGTTCGGGTCTCCCTGAAAGTGGCGCCAGAAATGTATCACCCCAACGTGGTGCATATATATCATTTATGCCTCTTTCTTACAACATGGGTGTGTGCATTTGCACCTAAATTTAGTTATTTAGCTCTATTTTTGTAATATTAACTGGAGTTGGTTCAATGTACGACGGTACTACTTGATTATTCTATCGAGAAAAAAAATTAATAGCAGATTATAGGAATAAATGTCAATAATCGATGATCTTAAGTATGATAACAATTGATATTACACTTGATACACGTATTTTTTTACGTCATAAGTGTTTTTTAATTCGACTTTTAATTTGTATTTTTTATATTATGTTTATTTTTCTTTCGTTATTTAAAATGAATGTATGTAAATTTGAATAGTTTGGCGAAACTGGCCGACGTGTTAATCAAGTAGCTCTCAATTTACATTTGAAAACATCATATTTCACAAAAAGCTCCGGCACAAACCCGGATTTGCAAGATTTCCTTCCAATACCAATGCGGCAAAATCCTCGTTTTAGAATAGCGAGGAAATGGGCATTTAAAAAAATTATTTTCGTTATATTAAAACAAAAATATTAATAAATAAAAAAAGTTACTATAGCACAAAACAATTTATAGAATTTCTAAAAAGAAATTGGCAGTGAATAAACAATTTATTAATACAGAAAACCCTATTGCTGGGTTACCATATCAGGCAAAATAACACCGTTTTGGCGATAGTCAGGTACCTAATGTGTATATAATATCTGTGACAAACATGTTTAGAAAAAACAATAATCGTTATTTATACAGCATATTTAAATACTGTAGTATTGTGTAACAAATGTATACATGATATATACGCACCACATTGGCGAGTTTTTTTTTTTTTCTTCTCATGCCGATTTGGAGAAAATTTTATTTTCAAATACCAGTTACATATAGAATTTACAATTATTTTCTGTTATTTTAAATAGAAAATAACAATAAATTTTAAAAAGTTCAGTTAATAATTATAAAACAAAACTATTTATATCCTTTAAAAAATAAAATAAAATAAAAATTTATTAATAAATAAACAACAGCCAGGTTACCAAGTGAGGCATAAAATCGCCATTTTATTGCAGTCGCGCAAATGTGGCGCATGTATGACATATGTGCCTAGATTAAAATAGTTTATATAATTGGAAAAAAAAGAAAAAAATTGTAAATAGACAATTTATTAATAAATAGACAATAACATCCGGGTTGTCATATCAAGCAAAATAATGACACTTTGGCGTCAATTAATTGCCCAGATGTATATATGGTATTGGCGTAAGAGACAAATCGCACCAATGCATAGGAGATATCTGTGCCAAAAAAAATTTTTAAAGTTGCAGTTAAATTATTTTCAATATCTATGTATGTGGAAAAACATTTACCCTAAAATTTAAATATTATTCATTTTTGTGGTATTAACTGCTATATATGCATTTAAGTTAAATGTAAAATGCTTTCCTAAAAATGCTCTCACTCATTAAAAGAGAGAGAGAAAAAAAATAGTTCTTGCGAACATCGCTCCGTCTTGTGCTTTTTTTGGTTTAGAATTGCATTGATTGGCGACAAAAGTAGATTGAAACACCCGATTGAACAAACAACATACATATAACAATTAGAGCCTTTTTTTTTTTTTTTTTTTTTTTTTTTTAATAATTTTGCGAGTTTCTTCTGTAAAACACATAAGGGAAAATTAGATTTAAAAATATTTTTAAAAAAAGAAAGAAAAATACTTATGTTTTACCTAATGAAATTTTTGATATGTTGTTTTCTTTTAATCTGGCTCGAAAGAAATAAATAGCCAAATATTGTGTCACTTCAAAACTTTCTTTCACATTGAGATACTTTTTAAATATTATAAATATTCTTTTTTTTCGTTAAAGATAAATATTTTCCTTTCATAATATTATTTTGCACTAAACTGATTTTTTTCTTTTTATCATTATTTATTTTAAATCAATGAATTAACAGGTTTTTTTTTCGAAATTTTTATATTATTTTCCATTAGAGAAACCATTTCATTTCTTTTTTGAAACATAATTATCGCCAAAAAATTAATTGTTGCAACCCTTCCGTCAAAAATAACCGAAAAATACGAAATTTAGTACGAAAAATCAGAGTTATCGCTGTATATTTATATCATAAACCTCCGCAAAAATATTTCCTATCGAATGATATAATCTGCAAAAAGATCCATCGGGTAGTTTTTGAAAACACTCGTTTCGAAGTTTCAGAACTTCTGCTTTATAATATACTAGCAGGCTATGCCCGCTGCGCTGGTCAATATTTAAAAATCAACCGTGGATGAAACGAACTGGTGAATTTAAATTTGTATTTTAAATAATTTGGACCTCCAGCAGCACCTTGCTCATTGCTGAAAACGATTTAGACACCACTGTGATATTAAATTATCTTAAACGTTGCGCAAAAACCAGCTATTTAGAAGTAACTGTTTTAGTTTATTACTAATAGTGCACAATTGGAAGCGAAATGAGACCATTATGGTAACAGGATTTAAAATTTTCCCTTATCTGAAGAAATATTAATTATTACAGTCGTTACCATGGTAGAACTTCTGAAAAATTTCTTCACAACTTTTCATTATGTGAAGCCAGGAACCCAAAGCTACTCCCACCTAAAAAGTTTATATATATATTAAATTTTGTCTGCGCAATAAAAGGCACAATTATGCAAGAATCATCTTCAAACTCGTCAAGTACATTGAGATGGTTAATATCTCAGTGGGAATTGCAAATGAGCAAAATCGGCCAAGGGGGTGGTAATTGGGAAGGGTTCAAAAATTTGAATACCATCTTAACATGGCTTTCACAAAACCAGCACTTACAAAACAATAGCAGGAAAAAAAATAAACATTTTTCTTTACAGTAAGTTGCCAACGATAAAAAGAAACACACACATTAAAATTCTCACTACAACAATTACTTTATTATTGCAAAATTTCCTCCTGAAAAATGAAAACAAAATTATTTGCTCTTTCGTATTTAAGCATTTTCTCTTTAGTTATTTAAGGCAAAATTATGTAAATTTGTATAATTTGGCGAACGATTTGGTGAAATTGGTTGACGTGATAATCAAGTAGTAGCCAATTTACACTTTTCATATTTCACAAAAGATTCCTACACAGACATCATATACGCAATAGGTTTAGCACGATTATCTTGCAACTACAATATGGCAAAATCCCCGTTTTAGAATACCAAAGAAATTTATGTATATTTTATTATTTTCTATCATTTTAATCAGAAATTAACAATAAATAAAAAGTGACTGTAGAACAAAACAACAAATATCATTTCAAAAAAGAAAAAAATGAAAGTAAATAAACAACTTATCATCAGATAAACAACTATAGCTGGGTTACCATATGAGGCAAATAATGCCATTTTGGCGCCAGTGAGATACTTCGATGGGTATATGAACAAATCCGTGACAAAATTTCCATTTGGAAAAAACTTTAATCGGTATTTATACTGCATTTTCTCTACTTATGTATAAGAAAAAACTTTGACACAGATGTCATGTATGCACCACATTGGCGCAATTTTTTTCTGGCGCCAATTCGGAAAACTTGGTTTTTAATTACCAATTTCATAAATATTTTTTAATTATTTTGTATTATTTGAAAAAAATAATAAATAAAAAGGTTCAATTAATAGCTATAGAACAAAATGATTTATATTATTTTAAAAAACAAAATGAAAGTTAATAAATAGTTTATTAATAAAAAAAACAACCATAGTCGGTTTACCATGTGTGGCATAAAATCGCCATTTTGTTGCAATCGTGCGAATGTGATGCGTATATGACATCTGCGCCTAAACTTTAAAAAGTTGCAATTAAATTATTTTACAGTTTGGATGAGGAAGACATTTATACTAAAATTTAAACATTATACGCATTTTTTTTTGCTATAACTGCTATTTATATATTTACAATTAATAATAATATCCTAAAAATGCTCTCACACATTTAAAAGAGAGTGAGAGAATTTAGTAATTGTGAACATCGCTTCGGCTTATGCCTTCTTGGTATAAAATCGCATTGTTTGATAACAAAAGTAAATTCAAACACCCAAATAAACAAATAACATACAATTAACAGATGAAACCATTTTTAAAAGTAATTCTGCTATTTTGTCCTGTAAGACACATAATGGTAGAATTAGATTTAAAAAATATTTTTTTAAAAATAGAAAAATGTTACGTTTTATCTAATAAAATATTTAAAATACATTTTTGTTAGCCTGCGCGAAAAAGAATAGCGAAAGTTTGATTGAAGAAATATTGAAGAGGAAATAGTCAATTAATAAAGACATGTAAATTTTATTCAGCGGGAATTTTTCATTTCAAAATGTTGAATTTATCTATAGTAATAACGCATAATTGCATAAATTTGAATTGCAAATTTTTTCCTTCAGTACTACTTGGTTATACCGTCCACCAATTTCGCCAAATTGTACAAATCGCCAAACTATTAGCCAGATTATATAGATTAGCATAAATTTTCATTTAAATAACGAAAAACAAATTAGCAGAAGATATATAAAAGTAGAAATAAAATGTCGAATTAAAAATCACTTGATGACATAATTAGTATTTATATTATGCTTAATGGCAAGTGAATGTGACATTTAAGATCATCCATTATTGACATTTAATCTTGGAATTTGGGGGTAGATTTTTAATCGATGGGGTAATCTTTCTTTCTTCAGTTTTTAAATTTTAAAACTGAAATATTTCCTGTAAGTGAAATTGACGAAATGGCGCAAGAAAAATTAAATTCACAATGAAAACATTTGCAAAAAGAAATAAAAGAGTTATACTCATACTTATATAATTTACGATTGAATATTAAAATATACTCTAAAAATTATCTTCACTTGAAGAAAAAAAAAAAAAAAAAAAAAAAAAAAAAAAAAAAAAAAAAAACATTATTGCGACCATTAAGAACCTAAGTCAGGCATTAAGTCAGTAGTGCATTTTCGGCTTAAAAACCCATTCTTTGGCGACAAAAGCAAGATGAAAATGGTATAGAAACGAATAGTAACTCACAACTTACAGTGTCTTTTACAATCAGATCTGCTTTTTTCTGCTGTAAGTTATATTATACGGAAATTCGATAAAAAAAAGAGAAAGAAAACACTAAAAAGGGAAATAACTATCATTCAAAATTCATTTAATCAATTTCTGAAATTCATGTTTTTATTCTAACACCAGGGATAAATCGGCAAAAGTTGAACCAATTGTTATATTTCGCGTTAATTTATTTTTTAAGCATTACAAATATTTTTTTCATTTTCAAGATAAATATATTTTTATAATATTACGCCTCATTTAAGCGGTCTTTCTTTATTATTATTAATAATATCAGTAGTTATTTTCTGCTATTATTTGCAAGATAGTTGTAATATTTCTAATAGATATAGCCATTTTAATTCTTTTAGCAATAATAATTTTCGCCATAAACAGCTACTGGCAACCCTTTTGTCAAAAATAACCGAAAAATACGAAATTTACTACGAAAAATCAGATTTATCCCTGTAAATTTTAATCATAAACCTTCGGGAAAATATTTCCTATCGAATGATACAATCGGCAAAAAAATCCATCGGGTAGTTTTTGAAAACACTCGTTTGGAAGTTTCAGAACTTCTGCTTTATAATATACTAGCAGGCTATGCCCGCTGTGCTGGTCAATATTTCAAAATCAACCGTGGATGAAACGAACTGGTGAATTTAAATTTGTATTTTAAATAATTTGGACCTCCAGCAGCACCTTGCTCATGGCTGAAAACGATTTAGACACCATTGTGATATTAAATTATCTTAAACGTTGCGCAAAAACCAGCTATTTAGAAGTAACTATTTTAGTTTATTACTAACAGTGCACATTTGGAAGCAAAATGAGACCATTATGGCAACAGGATTTAAAATTTTCCCTTATCTGAAGAAATATTAATTATTACAGTCGTTACCATGGTACAACTTCTGAAAAATTTCTTCACAACTTTTCATTATGTGAAGCCAGGAACCCAAAGCTAATCCCACCTAAAAAGTTTATATATATATATTAAATTTTGTCCGTGCGATAAAAGGCACAATTATGCAAGAATCATCTTCAAACTCGTCAAGTACATTGAGATGGTTAATATCTCAGTGGGATTGCAAATGAGCAAAACGGCCCAAGGGGGTAATAATTGGGAAGGTTTCAACAATTTGAATACCATCTTAACATTGCTTTCACAAAACCAGCTCTTATAAAACAATAGCAGGAAAAAAAATAAAATTTTTTCTTTACAGAAAGTTGCCAACGATAAAAAAAAACACACACACACATTAAAATTATCACTACAACAAATACTTTATTATTGCAAAATTTCCTCCTAAAAATTGAAAACAAAATTATTTGCTCTTTCGTATTTAAGCATTTTCTCTTTAGTTATTTAAGATAAAATTATGTAAATTTGTATAATTTGGCGAACGATTTGGCGAAATTGGTTGACATGATAATCAAGTAGTAGCCAATTTACACTTTTCATATTTCACAAAAGATTCCTACACAGACATCATATACGCAATAGGTTTAGCACGATTATCTTGCAACTACAATATGGCAAAATCCCCGTTTTAGAATACCAAAGAAATTTATGTATATTTTATTATTTTCTATCATTTTAATCAGCAATTAACAATAAATAAAAAGTAACTGTAGAACAAAACAACAAATATCATTTCAAAAAAGAAAAAAATGAAAGTAAATAAACAACTTATCATCAGATAAACAACTATAGCTGGGTTACCATATGAGGCAAATAATGCCATTTTGGCGCCTTTGAGATACTTCGATGAGTATATGAACAAATCCGTGACAAAATTTCCATTTGGAAAAAACTTTAATCGGTATTTATACTGCATTTTCCCTACTTATGTATAAGAAAAAACTTTGACACAGATGTCATGTATGCACTGTATTCATGCGGATGTCATTGGCGCAATTTTTTTCTGGCGCCAATTTGGAGAACTTGGTTTTTAATTACCAATTTCATAAATATTTTTTTTATTACTTTGTATTAGTTGAAAAAAAAAATAAATAAAAAAGTTTAATTAATAGCTATAGAACAAAATGATTTATATTATTTTAAAAAACAAAATGAAAGTTAATAAATAGTTTATTAATAAATAAACAACCATATTCGGTTTACCATGTGTGGCATAAAATCACCATTTTGTTGCAATCGTGCGAATGTGGTGCGTATATGACATCTGCGCCTAAACTTTAAAAAGTTGCAATTAAATTATTTTACAGTTTGGATGAGGAAGACATTTATACTAAAATTTAAACATTATACGCATTTTTTTCTTTTTGCTATAACTGCTATTTATATATTTACAATTAAACATAAAAAAATATCCTAAAAATGCTCTCACACATTTAAAAGAGAGTGAGAGAATTTAGATAATGCGAACATCGCTCCGGCTTATGCCTTCTTGGCACAAAATCGCATTGTTTGGTAAAAAAGTAAATTTAAACACCCAAATAAACAAATAACATAGAATTAACAGATAAAACCATTTTTTAATGTAATTCTGCTATTTTGTCCTGTAAGACTTATAATGGTAGAATTAGATTTAAAAAAAATATTTTTAAAAAAATAGAGAAATGTTATTTACGTTTTATCTAATAAAATATTTAAAATACATTTTTGTTAGCTTGCGCGAAAGAGAATAGCAAAAGTTTGATTGAAGAAATATTGAAGAGGAAATGGTCAATTAAAAAAGACTTGTAAATTTTATTCAGCGGGAATTTTTCAGTTCAAAATGTTGAATTTATCTATAGTAATAACGCATAATTTCATAAATTTACTTTGAATTGCAAAATTTTTCCTTCAGTACTACTTCGTTATACCGTCGACCAATTTCGCTAAATTATACAAATCGCCAAACTGTTAGCCAGATTATATAGATTAGCATAAATTTTCATTTAAATAATGAAAAACAATTTAGCAGAACATATATAAAAGTAGAAATAAAATGTCGAATTAAAAGTCACTTGATGACATAATTAGTATTTATATTATGCTTAATGTCAAGTGAATGTGACATTTACGATCATCTATTATTGACATTTAATCTTGGAATTTGGGGGTAGATTTTTAATCGATGGGGTAATCTTTCCTTCTTCAGTTTTTAAATTTTAAAACTGAAATTTTTCCTGTAAGTGAAATTGACGAAATGGCGCAAGAAAAATTAAATTAACAATGAAAACATTTCCAAAAAGAAATAAAAGAGTTATACTCATATCTATATAATTTACGATTGAATATTAAAATGTACTCTAAAAATTATCTTCACTTGAAAAAAAAACGTTATTGCGACCACTAAGAACCTAAGTCAGGCATTAAGTCAGTAGTGCATTTTCGGCTTAAAAACACATTCTTTGGCGACAAAAGCAAGATGAAAATGGTATAGAAACCAATAGTAACTCACAACTTACAGTGTCTTTTACAATCGGATCTGCTTTTTTCTGCTGTAAGTTTTATTATACGGAAATTCGATAAAAAAAGAGAAAGAAAACACTAAAAAGGGAAATAGCTATCATTCAAAATTCATTTAATCAATTTCTGAAATTCATGTTTTTATTCTAACACCAGGGATAAATCGTCAAAAGTTGAACCAATTGTTATATTTCGCGTTAATTTATTTTTTAAGCATTACAAATATTTTTTCATTTTCAAGATAAATATATTTTTATAATATTATGCCTCATTTAAGCGGTCTTTCTTTATTATTATTAATATTATCAGTAGTTATTTTCTGCTGTTATTTGCAAGATATTTGTAATATTTCTAATAGATATAGCCATTTTAAATCTTTTAGCAATGATAATTTTCGCCAAAAACAACTACTGGCAACCCTTTTGTCAAAAATAACCGAAAAATACGAAATTTACTACGAAAAATCAGAGTTATCCCTGTAAATTTGAATCATAAACCTTCGGAAAAATATTTCCTATGGAATGATACAATCGGCAAAAAAATCCATCGGGTAGTTTTTGAAAACACCCGTTTGGAAGTTTCAGAACTTCTGCTTTATAATATATATGATATGATAAACAACAATAGCTGGGCTACTATCTATGGAATAAACTCGCCATTTTGTTGCAATCTTGCCAATGTGGTGCCTATATGACAGATGTGCACAAAAATCAACAAATGTATGTAATCAAGACTGCGTTTTCTTCTATACATAAAAATATGGTACTACTTAGTTATCCCATCTACCAAAAAATTATCGCCAAACTATAAGATTAAATGCTAATAATAGATGATAGTTAATGTCACATTCAATAACATTAAATGAGATACACGTGTTTAAAAGTCATGCAAGTGATTTTTATTGCGACTTTTTATTTGTATTTTTTATTAATATTCTATTAACTATTTGTTTTCTGTGTTATTTAAAATAAAAAGTATGCCATTATGTATAATTTAGCTATTAGTTTGGCAATTTGTATAAGTTGGCGAAATTTGTCAAGGGTATAACCAGGTAGTAACAAAAATAATAAAGATTTGGAGATGAGTTATTCAAAATCTGTGTAGATATTGATAGTCTTTTGAAAATCCACGTAGATAACGCAAATCCGCAGTAGGGTTACTATCAAATGGACCCAGTTATGTCGCCAAGTTTATCACCAACATATCGGCAAATTAGGTGACCATAATTTCTAGCCAAAATTTAATTCAATTTGGCGCTATATCCGATACTTCGCCAAATTTCCATAGAGTTCCATTGTAATCCAATAAAGTCCCTTTTTGTTTTCATTTTTAATTTTTATTTGGCAATACACATTGGTCCTATCAGAAAGTTGTCGGAATAAAAGTTGTAAAAATACTAAAAAGATTTATAATAAACTTAATTGTATTTGATATGTTGAAAACTGGCGAAGTTAAGATATTTTTCCCCAAAACCCTATTTTTATTTAACCATTTAAGTTAATTATTAATTTTATCATAAATCTACTAAAAGTAAATTTCTGGCCATCTTTCTAACCATAGTAAAAATATTAAACTTTGATATGCATTAAAATTTAAAAGTTACCGGTATTTTTCGTTTGTTATAAAACCTCTACTAATTTCCACCCATTTCGTCCGATTTTGCCATTTCCTGGCTTTTATTTTATATATCAGTTTGGAATATATTTCTGCAGAATTATACAATTTATCGCGTCCATAAAACAGTGATAGATATAGAAAGCTAGATAAAGAAAGATAAATAAAGTTTTTAACTCGGAGTGGTTTTGCGGTCTCGGGGTCAAGATCATTTTAGATCTGCAGTTTTTTAAGAAATTATAACATAGAAGAAAAATTAATCGACAAAATCTATCCAAAATGTCAAATGCTTAATTACGACTACTTTCGGATATTAATTTCATCAAATATCTTAACATGTTGCAAGACCGCCACTCCCTTGATTAATATATCTACTGATAAGTTGTTCAACGGAATTTCCTTCAGACATAATTTTGTTAAGAATAGAGTGTGCTCGCTGGTGGTGGAATGTGGAATTAATAGAACACGACGTAGTTAAAACTTGAAAACCTAACAAGGCGGTCTATTTTAAACTTTAAGATAACTTATAACACATTATAAAAAATATAAAAAGAAATGGTATGTCATATTTTGTGGGAGGAGTTGAAGGGGGAGAAGGGCAAACAAATTTAGGATATATAACAAGACGGTAACTTTCAGATGGTTTATAACACATAATATATATATTTATTTAAATGAGGGCACGTAAAAAATTGGAAAGAGAGAGAACAGCATTTTTACCAATTGTAAAAAAAGTTAAAGTTTAGAAAATAAGGGATCAAGAAGTAATTCAGGTCGGTTATTAGCTAGAAAAGAGGGGTTACTTCATGATATCGAACAGAATTACAACGCGATTATACGGATGGTTATGAGCGTAACGAGCAGGGGCCGGAGACCCGTAGTAGAATATATATATATATGTGTGTGTGTGTGTGTGTGTGTGTGTGTGTGTGTGTGTGTGTGTAAGTGTGTGTGTGTATGTATATATATGTAATATGATAAAAAAAATTGCGCCATTTTGCCCGCTCTGAGTTTTTAATTCTAACTTTATGGAACATACTTTTAATCTTAGTTTCGGAATGTATTAATTTTTTAACAGCTAAAGTTCTTTTTTCTCATTTTATTTAACTTAGTAATAATCTATTGATTGATTCTCAAAAACAGCGGGAAACGATTTCGAAATCTTCTTTCAATGTAGAGGTTTTAATTTTATTTTTTATTGGATTGACTGCGGGTGTGTTCATGCGCGTATGTCAACAGGTTATTCTATTCCGCACAAGTGTTAAGATCTTACGGGAGATTACGCCCCTGTCCGCCAATAGGAGATGGTGATGTCTGACTTCATAGCCTTGAAGTTAATCGTAATGGGATCTTTAATTTCTGACGTGGACTGTTGAGGGGCTAGTTTTTTCGTGAAGTCTTGGATTTTCATTCTAGGTTTGAAGAGCGTGAGAATGCAGCTGACTTTTAAACTATTAAGACGCCCGTTTCATTTTTTTCCGATAAATTAGAATATCGGATGATGTAGATTGGATAACGAAGGTTGTAGTATTTGATGTGTGCAAAGGTGACTGCTGGAACAACTTAACTTATTTTATGAGTTCTAATAAATATGAATTCAAAGACTGATTGATTTAACTTTCTTGTGGGGAAAACCCAAATAAACAAATCCACTCCTTGTCAAACTATCATTACGGCTGCTTAACCTGCTGTTAGTTCTTAAGGAAAGGAGGTATTGTACCGCGGAAATGGTGCTCAACGAAAATTGATGCCTTTAGATGGAATACCGCCTATCTCGTTACAATTAAATCCTACCGCCTTTTAATTGGCCTTTTTTATGGTAATTCTGTTGATTATCGTATTTTATCACTCGTATTTATTATGAATTCTAAATTCATGCAACAGTATGTCTTAAATTAATCAAATTAGTTTTAAAACATTTTTATGTATATATAAAATTATCTAATCTGTATATTTTTTTCAAAGAATTTTCTATATATGGTGAAAAATACATCCATGTTTAAGTATCATTTTAAATATTGAAATAATAAAAGATTTTGAAAAAACAAAAACAAAAATTGCTTTATTTTGTTTTACTTCACGGTTGTTAGAAACTAAATTTCATTGCGTGTTACAAAAATTTCATTGTAAAAAATGTAAATTTGAAATTAAAAAAAGTATTATTCTAAAACTTTATGAAGTTTAATATTCTTTATAATATACAAATAATTTTATGTTATTAAATGCGAATTTCAGAATAACTTTATGAAGTTTAATATTCTTTATAATATACAAATAATTTTATGTTATTAAATGCGAATTTCAGAATATTAGCTAATAGGACAATTTCAGAGAAAAATTTCAGATGTCTCCAATTAAAGACATTAAGTGAACACATTAGCGTGTGGAAAGCATGATAAACTATGAACATATGCATGTTAGTAAATATTTTGCGCAAGTATTGGGGATGTCTAAAAGATGTTTGTTTATAATATGGATGTATCTTTATCCTTTAATATATTATAAAATGAGCATATATTCTGCTTTAATATTCACCTTTTACAAACTGAAAATCTTTCTTATTCTTGTGTCTTACTCTTTGTTTTGTATTTGGAAAATATCTTTTAAATATACCATATTTGCTGAACGTTTAACTGTTCTGAATTTTTCTATTTATTAAGAAAATGTACTTTTTATTTAATACTTGAGACAAACGGTAGTAAATTGAACTGTATAACCATTATTTAAAACTGATCTGATAATTAAAATGAATTTAATTTTAAAAGTAATTTTACTTTGTTAAAATACGATGAATAAACTGAATAAATTCGTTTTGAAATTGTTTTAAAATTTCAAATGAATATTTAGAAAAATAGCTTAAAGTATTACAATATGAGTAAAAGTTCATATAAATTTAAGTATTTTCATATTCATTTCCACATCTTTTGCTACATATATTTATAAAACTCAATGGTCAATAATCTCTGAAACTTTCAGGTGATAAAAGAACATTTTTTAAAAAATCAAATTTTACTTTAAGTAATTTGAAATATATGAATTTATTAGAAAAGTAAACATAATGCAATGTTAGTAATCACAGTGTTCTGAAGCACTATCTAATCGAGAGAGGATGATGCAGGATAAATTAATTATCAATATTTTTAGTTTCAATGTTCCAAAATTTATTCAATTTCATTTTTCTTAAAGAAAATAAAATACTGAATTTAGGAGAAGTTTAATAATATGAAAAAAATGAAATCAAAAGTTTATTATTACCTGCTCTCTTTAAAAAAAAAATGTTATAAAATATGTAATTGTTTAATTTTTTTGGTTACGGCAGTAGGAAGATATTCTTTTAAAAGAATAGTTAAGTTGATATCATAAAAAATAAAGAAATAAATAAAAAAGTTGATTCGTTTTTGTATTTTAAATGTTAGATTCAATATTTTAATTTATTAATTCTCTTGTTCCTGATAGAAAATAAAAATTTATTTAATCAATACTTAAAATTATAAAAACAGCAATGAAACATATTTGAAATATTTTTTTCTTTTTTTCTGGCTTAAAAAAAAAAAAATTAAATTTTTTTTTATATCTGTGTTTGTGACAAGTGATAAAAATTTAATTTCAATAAAACAATTTATTAAAATGTGAAAAAAAAATATTTCTCTCAAAATGAACACAAATGATTTCAGGATTTCTAAATTCAAAAGTATTAGTATAATAGTTGTTTATTTATTTTAAAAACGCAGATGATTTTCTCTATATCTACGAAAATAAATAACTCTGAATCATTTGAGAAATATTAAACGAAAACAATATTTAAACGATTTCCAAATATGTATATCTCTTCCGGAATATATTCCGTGCAAAAGTCTATTTATCATTTGTTTATTTTTCCGGGAAATTTAATTCAAGTATAGTTTGAGCATGACATTCCAAAGGTAAAGCTAATTTGTAAGCCTTCTATGTAGAATACAATATATATATTCCAAATTTTTGTTTAAATAGCTTTCTGTCTCTTTATATTTTGATGCATCAAGTTTTATAAAGGTGGTCTTGGGAATTGCACTAAGTCCCTTTTACGAAAGCTGAACAAATCAGAAATCTTGCATAAACAAAGGATGTTGACATAAATCTAAAAACAATTAGCTTCTAGCTACAGACTATGTTAAAGTTACAAGATTGAATGAAATGCATTGCGACATAATGAAAATGAAATGCATTCTTAATGTTCTGGATGTCCATTCATAGTTCCAAAGGAACTATGTAAGTAATGAAACAGAAGTTTTCATTTGGTATATATTTGAAAACTGTAAAAAATATTTTTATTACCTTAATATACATAAATGTTAGGTTTTCCCACCTAACATTTATGTATATTAAAGTAAGGTAAAGTTATGTATATTAAAGTAACATTTTAAAATCATGGTTAAAAAATAAAAATATGAAAGATGACAATGCATCTTGGAATAAACAGAAATTCGGGGATTTTGAGCATTTGTGTTAAAATGTGTTTAAAATGTAAAAAAAATAATAATAATAGTTTTAAATAAAACTGATAATATATGTTTTAAAGATTTAAAAATATCTTCTAAAAAAAGTCTCTTCAGATATTATACAACATCTTTTTTTAGCTCATGATTTAAAGTGCTAATTTCTTTATGTCAAAGCGTTAATGCATTAATAAAACATTCTTTCTTTTAAATACATATATTATTTACAGGGACACTTATAAGAAAAACAGAAGTGCCCTTACAAGCTACAGTGGGTGGCAAATTATTAGTTATATGTGTAAAATTTACATTGTCATGAACAAAACCCTTTTTTGAATTGTTGTTTATTTGTGGATTGTTGTACTAAATCTCGTATACATTTGCCGAATACTTATATAAATAAAGACAAACATTCACGCATAAAGTAGAAATTTATTGTAAAAAAAAGTCAACTTTTGTCCAGCGTCAGTTGTCCGAAATTAAAATTTTTCCAGGCAAATTTCTTAGTATTTCGTCAAGTCTCCCATTACGGACTGCAATCCTCAGACCATGCTGCGGATGATTTTTTTTACGCATTCCTATAAATTACTCATTATGATGACAAGCAATAATCAAAGCTTTTATCAAGTTATTTTTTTTTCTGTTGTAAAATCATTTGACACATTTCGAACAGAGTTTGAACATTTTTTTACTTGTTTATTCACCATAAATAAGTAAAAAAAATCACCAAGTATCCACATAACATCTCTGGCGCAAATTATGCATTAAAAATCCCATGCCTGCTGATGGCACTTGTCAAATGTTACTTATTGTCAGAACAACTAAAGTAAACCAAGACTCACAATAAGAATAAATGAGTAAAAGTGATTGCAGATAGTACAGAGGATTTCGCATAGTATTTACTTCAAAACATTCGCATGTGACGGTGATAAACAATTTTCTTTTTCATCACGATGTACATTTGGAAACAGAAATAGAAATATGTATAATATAAATAAAAATATCCTGTAGCGGAAGGAAAAAGTAGCACCACTATTTCTCGTTTTTTAAATATTAAAAAAATTTACTTGAAAACAAGAAAATGCAAAAGCAAAGATCCAAATATGTTGTTCTATACTTTATTTTGAGACGAGATATACGAGCGCACGCATTTCTGAATTAAGATGAAAAAAAAGAGAGTTTATGTAGATTTTAATGTTCGTTTTTGCCTATTTAATATTGGTTTTGTGCAATTTGAATGTTATCTAAAGATAGAATTTATATATAACACGATATATTCCAAATAAAAGAGAAAGGAACTTTAATAAAGGTAAGGTCATTCTTCTCCAGGTAAGAGAATTAATATGATTAGAGAATTAATAGATATACTAATATTTTTACAAACATATTTTCTCCCATATGTTGAACTTTTACTTAGTTTACGTATTATTGTTTTTTAAGTATTTATTTACTTTGAGAATATTCAAATGGAAAGTTTAGAGGCTTTAAAATTAAAACAGAAAAGTATGGAGCCTAGCGTAACGAAGCTCATGAATAATATTAGTGGTGTATTTTGAAATGAAATAATACAATTGGTATGCTTAACTTCGAGGAATCTTCAGTGCAAATGAATTAAAAAAAACAATTTCTTGGATTGTGCAAATGCAATGAAGCAAAAATAAAAGATTTGAAAAGTTTAGAGTTAGATTTTGAATCAAATCAAGAGTATAGATAAAAGTTTATTTCCGTGAAAACTAAATTGAGTTGCAAAATTAATGATTCACCGAAAGGAAAAAGCAATGTCGCTTTAATTTTGGATGCTGCCTTTGTAGTATGAACACCAATTTGTCTCTTATGGCTGAGCATAAAATTCTTGTTAACCTGCCTAAGCTGGACATTTAGAATTTCAATGGTAATTTTGAAAACTGGCAAGAATTTTATAGTCATATTAAATATTCGCAATTAACCCCTTACTGGTCGTACAATTAGCCCCTTACTGGTCGAATGGAAATTTTGTAAATTAACCGTGTTTCTATAATTTACTTGAAAGGTGGTAAAGTGAGTGTAAAATATATGATCAGGGAATCATTATTTTACAGACATCTTTAACAATGTGTTAAGAAGAGCAAGGTCGATTAATCGTTCCATCCGATAAATCATGACGAGTCGGGTAGGAGACGTTGTCTATTTCTTTTCTAAGCATCAATGGTACTGTTTGTGTCATAACTCAAATGATGACCATTGAAGTAACCTGGTTTAACATCTAGCCTGAATAATTTATCCAAGTCGGACGGAAGAGCGACCGGGGGACGGGGGATTGCCGAAGGTTTAGAGACATACATATGAGACTGCGAATTAACTTTCACTGTCTAAATGGTTTTTAATATTAGAATTTTCCAGAATTTGGGGGGGGGTAGTAAGTTTTCAAACGAGAGACCCTTATATTAACGAAAATAACAGTCTCGTCGTATCAGTGTTGAATTCATGGGATGGCGGGGGGGAAAAACCCACGTCTAAGCAATGACCCCCCCCCAGAAAAATAGAGTTTTTGTGTTTTCACTGTTGAAAAAGTGCCATTCCCTCCGATACTATATAATATCCCTCCCCCCGGAGCCACAAAAGTCTCTCCTGGAGGAAATTGTCTGAATTCAACACTGCGCCTTAAGGCGAAATAGCAACGACATCTATTCAGGCCATCGAGAGCAGTGACGTGCCCAGAATCAGTCACAAATCCCCTTCCCCCTTATACAGACTCTCAAGACACATAAAAAGCATGAGAATCTTTAATAATACCCCGTTGACTTTTAGGAGTCTTTTGTTCGTCTCTCATAAATTACATTATTTATTTTCCTGAATTTAAAAATAATAATTAGATATTAATACTACTTAACAAAAGTAATTAAAGACCTTTCTTTTTTGTTGTTACATTATGGTATACATAAAAATTATAATATACAATGTATATTGTTAGTGTTGTGCTCCTTTGAGCTCCTAGCTCACCAAAACAACTTGCCGGCTGCACCCCTCCTCTTTCTCTCCTCAGATCTGCACTCATTACGCAGCAAGAGCAAAATCATCACTTGATAGGTTGCCGTACACCGAGGCAAGAATACCATTTTTTCACTTACTGAAATATAATTATTTTATAGTATAAATATCGCTTTTTTAGTGAAAAACCATTATTCTATGGTATAAATACTGTTTTTCAATCGAAATAGCATAGATACTGTTTTTTGATGCCTAATATACCTTAGAAATACGGTACTCATATCGTAAAGAATGAAAATAGTACAAGAATCGTAAAATTTAGGTACATCTACTGAAATGCCACGAAATAATTTAGAATATCATTTATCTTACTGAAAAATAATTATTTTACGGTATAAATACCGAGTTTTTACTGAAAAACAATCGTTTTACAGTGTAAATATCGTTTTTAATCGAAACAGTTCAAAATCAAATTCTTTACTCTTAATATAACTTAGATATACGGTATTCATACTGTATAGAGTGAAAATGGTAGTAGTACCGTGAAATCTACGGTACATTTACTGAAATTTTACAAAAAATTTTTACAGTGCATATAGTACTTCGGATGCAGTATAGTGGTCGGGTTTTTTTTGTGTGTGTTCCTGTAAATATACAGGAAGTAACTTTTATTACATCTCAGGAACGTATATCATACGCTATACTATGTGCTTTTTTTAATTCAGGAAATACCTAGTAGTATTCCTCAGCAACGTATATCAATCTCATAAAATGTTAAATAGCCAATTACAATTAAAACGCACTGCAAACAATATTTTTCCTATACCATTAATGGAATAAGATGGTGTGGCCTTGTAAACCAATAGAGAATGTTTTTGCATCACAAGATTGCACCAAAGATTGTGCAAAATGTATATTATAATATGTATTTCATAGATGCATATCAATTTTATTGTGCTCGAATGAGTGTAACTCCATTAAAATACTTTTTAAAGTTTTTACCCAAGTTTTTTAAAGTAACGAATACTTTTGATTGTCCCTGTAATTGATCTATGCATTCGATTTTCCTAATATTTCAAATATCTTAACAACATTATTTGATAATTATATATTTTAAACTTCAAACAATTAATAGGCATTTGAAACTTTTTCCCCATTGACCGAAATGTAACTGTATACTTTTGATTGTCATTGCAATTGATCTATGCATCCGATTTTCATAAAAATTGAAATGACTCGATAAAATTTTGTAATAATTATCTATTTTAAATTTCAAAGATTCGATTGGGTAGTTTTCTCGTTTTTATATGCGGGCAGACGAACTGACGGACTGAAAGAAGAACGGACGGACAGACAGAAGGACAGAGGGACGGACTGGGCGACAACTATAGGTGCTAGGTATTTACATAAAAACGGGATGCCACAATTAGTTCATAAATATTATCTTAATGTTGGTTTAAAAAAGCAGAGTACGTTTTAAATAATTGCATCTGAAATAAATATAAGTTAAAGGGATACAATATTTTGTGAGATTTTTTTAAAAGTTTATAAGCGTTTTAAGTATATTTTTAGCATTATAAATAGAAAAAAAAAACGAATAAAGAAAAATGATTCAGTCAAGTGAATGTTTCATTTTTTTAACTTTAAGCAAATATTTCAATGTACATTTTTAAACATTTGGAGCAATTTATATATTTAAAATATTATTAATAATTGCTATATAATTTAAAGTATCAAATTTATCATACACGTAATAGTTTAAAAGAAAAAAATGGTGAAATACTTGTAAAAAAGCTATAGAAACTGAAAAACTTTATTTATTTCACATTTTTTTGTGTAAATATATATATATATTTCTATAATTGATACATAGTATTACAAATATACCATAAGAAACAACAACAAAAATCGAATCAATTAAATAAGTAAAGAAAAATAAAATTTTATCACTTTTAATATACCTATTCGTCAAACAAGCATAAACAGAAAAAAATCAATTTAAAATGAACTGGATTTTCATTTAAGACACAGCAATCTAACGATATATCTTGAAATTGTCTAGGGTGGTCAAAATATGATTTAAGTGAATGAAAAAAAAAATAGGAAATAGATAATTTTGTCCCTTTTTTTAATAAAGGGCACATATTTCTGTTAAGGAAAGAAAATGCATCTGAAATTATATATGTATGTGAACCCTTGAGACTTATTTATCAAAACTAACGCGTAAATTTTTGAATTAGTACGATAAACATTCTTGGATTTTAATTGCCATGCTTTACTTTCATTTTCAAAAAATAAAAAGAATCTTTGTTCGAAACAATGTTTTTAACCATAAAAAAATGAAATAATAATTTTTAAATTCGTATAAAATGCACGTCAGTTATTCATTACTATCTATAGAAATTTTAATATTGGATCTCAAATGAAAAAATAATAAAAATAAAACTCTATATTTTCCAGTTATATATTACTTGAAAAAATGACGTGAACTAAAGTAGTTTAGTTTTACGTTCAAATATTTTCAATCAACTAATGCAAAAAAAAAAAAAAAAAAAAAAAAAAAAAAAAGTACGAACTTGAAAGAGAAGAAGAAGAGCAAACTTATTTGTGAAATATCTTGCAGTAAAACAGTATGACGAATAAAAAATCTGTATTCACTATCGCTTAAGATAGTTAAAATTTATTTGAATACCCATAGTTGGAAAATAAACATTTATTGAACAATAAAAAACAGTTTGAAATTTGAAATTTTATGCTCCAAATATAAGCATTTATATGATATGTAAATTTATTTATTTATATTTTTTTCTTTATTTTGTATTATTTATTTTTTTTCTTCTTTCTTTAATTTTTTAACGAGTGATATTGTGATCCTAAGGAGAATCAATAAAAGTATAAATGTTTGCCATCATAAAATATCAAAATATCATATGGGAAAAGTACATAAAATACTTTCTAAGAGTGGTTCACATAATACTAATGAAAAACATTTTTGTTGTTAGCTTTGTTTTTTATTAGTTATTCGAATTTCCTATGTAGACTTTTATTGCTAGCCATAAGAGAATAAATAATGGCGCTTTTTCAAATAAATAATGAAACCAGGAGGCATATTAAAAAAAAATTTAAACGTATATACTGCAATTTTTTTTTCGAAATAAACTTTGTAGTACATTTAAAATGTAATAGAAAAATTTATCTTCAGACTCAACGAGTTTTTTATACATTTTTTAGAATTTCAGTTATGTATTTATATTAACAAACTGATAACTATGAAAGATTGAATAGCGAAATTAAAATACATTTTATGTTTTGTACAAAAATTTGTACAAAGATATACGTGGACTAAAAAAAAATACACTTTTTTTACAATTTCTTACATATGTATATATATAAATATATATATATATATATATATATATATATATATATATATATATATATATATATATAATATTGCAAAACATTGAAAAATAATGTATACATATGCATATTTAATACATCTTTATTACTAATCAACTCTACCAATAGTATCTTATCGCACAGTATTATTTTTACGTTTAAATTATATTTTTCTGCATTGATTTCTGTATAATTTTCTGCTACAATCCATTTTTATATAATAAAAGAGCGATATAAGAAAACAAATGCGACATATATTTGGTTTAGCTATTTGTTAGGCATCATTCACAAGGATTTCTCTTCTTTAACGTAGTAAACTTCCCGCTGCACACGTCTGTAGGTTAATTCATTTAAAAACACAATAATCTGTAGAAGATGAATACATATTAAATCTTGAACTGAATAATACAATATAATTTTCCATCTTTTTTTATCGCGACACAAAACCACAAAGAAAAACGAGTATATTCACTATCTTAACAAAAAAAAAATCACTATTACATATCTATATATCATACTACAATTTACTGTTTTTTATTTTTAAACTGCTCGAAAGTTCCAGAAAATGATTCATCCGTTCTGCCGTTGCCACTTTTTCCGAAATCCGAAGAAACTTGAATTTAGCACAATATTCTGTCCGTGACAGTTCACGCAAAGCCATGGGGTCAGTCCTTGGCAATAGAGTTGGTCCTCAGCCGAGCATGTTCATAACAGAATCAGTTCAGGGCAGTAGAGTTTGTCCGCAAAGCTCCTTGACTCTTACAAACTCATTCATACATAAGGAAAAAATTTAACCCTTCGGACTCTCATGCCTTTTACACAAATTTTATTAGATTAGCATCACTTGTTTAAAAGAACTTTCCTTGAGCTAGACAATTTCAAAAATTAAAAAATTCTCTGATTAAATAAGGAAGATTTTATTTTCCTTTATTACTGGTGCCAAAAACAAATTTTGGAAGGAAAGATAATGTCTCCGCGGCGGAGACAACGGAGTGTCAAGGGTTAAAATATGTTCGCTATAGGGCACACACGTGCTCAGAAGGGTTTAATCCACAGCTATAATTCTTGAATTAGAGTGCATTTTTATCTCACAATTTTAAAAGGGATAAAAGTTTACTTATTTAATCCGGAATTATTTATTTATTTAGTGCATTCTATGTGGTTGGAAATCATTTGGGATGACCGGATTATCCAAGTCAATTTAAACAAAATATGTTCTCATAAATTAGAGAAATAATTCATAATAAACTTTAAATTCATTCATTCGTTGAAAAAAGTTCATAAAATCAGCGAAACATTTTGAAACAGAACAATACACGAAACGCTGAGGCAACAATGGTCGCGTGTAGAGACTGACTAATCTTTTATGCCAAAAATTTCTCTACTGAAAAAAAAACGACCACCACAAATATAAAAAAAACTTACAAATGAAAAATAAAAAATTATCTCTTAAATGCAAGAAAGTATTTAAAATTGCGCCATAAATCTAACTTTAAATTTCACGATTTAAACCCCTTTTCTGTAACTGAGAATTGATGAGTTGCATTACTCTTTAAAGGAACGTTCACCAAGATCATAAAGTAATGTAAAGGGCCTGTTTTTGCTAATTCCTAGGACATTTGTCATAGACATATTGTTTCAGTAACAAAAAATGTTTTAAATGAGGTAAAGAAATATTTTTAAAGTGATTTCACTGAAGGTGCTTCAACCGTAAAAGTTTTACAGTTGTTTACATTTTTATTCATTAATTTCTAGATTGGTTAAAATAATTGAAGAAATGAGCATCAAAATTCTCTTTATCGAAAAAATTAAATTTTGGAAATCGCAAAAAACCTTTAAATGTGTCCATTGGTTTTCATTATAAATTAGGAGATTGTAGTGTTACATTAGTGCAGATTGGTATAGACTGATAGAGAAAAAAAGCGATAAGGTGAGCTTTGAAATTCTCATCCTTATTTATATTTTTAAATATGTTTAATTTTGTGAGAAAGTAAAGCTGTTTTTTCATTATTTTATTTTTAAAATGTTTATGTTTTACTTATAATCTTCGTATGCATTTTTTCTTATTTTCAAATTTGTATTCAAACTTTAACTTACTTCAATACATCATATCGAGGTTCATTTCGTATGCTTATTTATATCCAATGATAATGTAACGATTTTAAGTATGTACCATTTATTTATTTTATAGGACTACACCAAATTCTAATATGTTATATAATCTATTATAACTTTAAATGTGTATCCTTTTGTTACGATTTGTGACTGTTGCTTTTCATAATTTAATTGAACAAAATTTCTGTTATTTTTTTATTCATATTTTATGTACAAGTTGTATATTTTGTTTTAATATGTAAACATCAACATAAACGTAACAATAATGTTGTACAAATTATTTTACTCTCAATGTTTAATGTAAAATTTTATATCTGACGTTTATTTTTATTTTCAGTAAAATTTCCACCTACCCCTATTTTGCAGCAAAAAAGATCATTCAATTTTAAACAGCTACTACTCGGTCAGTTTTATAGTAGAGAAATAGGAATTTTTTGTCTTACTTTTGAGACTAGTGGTAAATGTTTACCAAATATCATTTTTAGGATCGGTTGACTATATAAAAAATTAATTCTCGGGATTTTTTAACAAATTTGTTTGACCTAAATTGTTTTAAAAATACTTCTTTACGTTTTTTAAAACATTTTCGCAGTCTATGACCTAACGGTTTAAAAATTAGCCATTGGCCACTGTTTAAAGGGAACACACTGAGCAAGACAACAATGAGCGATAAGCTAGTTTGTGCCCGTAAGACATGGTGACGTCATTGCAACGTCGTTGTGAAGTCACATTGTGAGTTTGGGACCATCGTTTGTCGATGTGATGCCACGTGACGTCGATATGAAGTCACAGTGACTAAAATGTGAAGTCGTTATATCCGTTTTAGAGCTTTTTTGAGACGCCACATTGTGACCACTTTGTGACGTCACAATGTGAACAATTTGTGAAAAGTGTGTCATTTGTGACTACTTTGACATTAACATTGTGATGAACTGTGAAATTATTTTTAGAAAGTCACATCTTAGTCACAATGTGACGTCACTGAGTGGTGGCATTTTCGTCACAGATGTGATGTGACCAAAGTGACTCACAGTGACGTCATTGTAACGTCACTGTGACCATGCATGATATGAGGGTGTTAATTACATTTCTTAAAAGTACTCTTTAGAATGAGGAAATCTATATATTTTAGAAATAAAAAGTTTTTCTATATTCAATAAACTTTAATAAAAAGCAATTAGGATTGAGATAAGTAGGTAACAGAATCTATTCTAAAAATAAAATTTAATCAAACTAGTGGAATGGGATTTATGACTAGTTCGCATTGAGTGAACCTCACAATACATACCAAGTGCACAAGTAAGTTCCTGCGTTTCACATATGAAAGGTGTTACAGACATATGTAGATGACATACATGTTTGAATATACGTTAGTTTATGGATATCTGTTAACAGTTAAATATCGTAGCATACAATATATATCGAAATGCAAATATATTACTTCTAAGACCGCATATGTAGAGTTTTGCGCCGAATAAACATCATTTATGGGACGTTTTTGCCTTCCTTCCTTTTAATCTGAAAACGTTTTAATCTGAAGATTGTCGTTTGTGAATGAGGATTACGGCGGACATGCACAATCGGAAGCAACATTTGAGGATTTGTTTAAACTCTTTAGAATTGACTATTTTCCGGAAAAATAAAAGAATTGAGGATGCCGATCTGCAATCGTGATTCGAAGAAGACAGTAACACAAATGCAAGATTAATTTGGGGAGGCATTAAACAGGACTCGCCAAAGTATTTCCAAAGACTGACATATCATGAAAAAAAATATAAGTAAGGAAAATGTATGCTGCATGAGTTGACTGTGAGAGAGAATAAAAAATTATGAACCGTTATTGAAATTTTACTTTTGTAGCACAGTAGAAATAGTTTTCTTTATTGAAATGTTATTGGCGATGAAAAGTGACTATATTTTGGAAATGCCAAATGCAAAAAATCGTGTTTTTCATTTGCCGAAGCATCATCATTGAACGGCTGGGCCAATTCGCTACGGAAAGATGACAATGCACAGCATTTAGTGGGTCCTGAAAGGAATCGTGTATATGAGCTGTCGAAAACAGGTAAAACTGACAATAGATACCGATATCAACAACAACTAATTTTAATCATGCATTGCTCGAATAATGGTCAAAATGGGACCCTGGACACAAACAACTAATATTGCAGCATGATAATTTGTCATACTACCGTTCAGGACATCATCGAACCGCTAAAACAGGCTCTATTACAACACCCGCAGTATTCCCAAGACCTGGCTCTTTCCGATTATTATTTTTTCAGATCAATGGCTCATAACTTAGCTGGGATACACTTGGTTAATTTCGATGACGTGCGAAATTGATTATATAAATTGTTTAGGTCGAACGATGCTTCGTTTTATCGTCATAGTATTCCTATATTTTCAGAGAGATGAAAAAAAGTGTAGCTAGCGAAGGACGATAATTTAATAACACATTTTTTGTATTTCTTTTGAAATTTTCCATTTTTCATCGATCAAAAAACCCCACAAAACTTCGTTTCGCACCTAGAATCTCATGTGTTTAGAGTTATTTAACAGTAAAACTGCCGCTAGCTATCATTTGGATGGCTAACATACGAATATACTACTATAAAACTGTATAAAAAATCCAAAAAAAGAAATAAAATGTTAAATGAAAAAAACTATTTTAAAACAAAAAACTTGTTTTAACTACTTTCATAAAGCTTGAATAAAATTTCCAATTTTTCTAGTGTTAAAACCTCTTTGGAAAATCGAGGTATGAACTTCGGTGGTGTTGTAAATGCCGATATGCTTTCAAAGCTCACTCAGTACAATACTAAGGTTGAACTTTTCACTCGATTTTTATTTTAGCTGCACTTAAAAATGAAGATTATCATTAAGTTAAATTATGTTTTATAAAATGTAAAATGTAAATTTAATATGTGCTGTTTTTTTTTTTTTTTTTTTTTTTTTTTTTTTGCCAGTACCAAATTAAGTTTGTAAAAAATAAAAAATAAAAACACAAGAAAACAGAAAATAGATTTAAATTAGAAAATTGTTAAAAGAAAAATGTTATACAGAATAGCGGTACCTGATGTTATTTATCCTTCACAACTCTTTGAAATTTTATTATAAAGGCATTCATACTTTTATCGTATGTAGTGTCTCGTATGTCTTATATATACCCAAAAAGATAGTCATTGAGCATAAATTTCTTTCAGTAAAGTAATTCAGTTAATAATTTTTATATTTATTGCACGTAATCCTCTGAGCACTTCACTTTTTATTCTAATACATAGGACAATATAGCAACTTCTTTATTTTTCAATATGAAATATTATAATTTATTAAGTTAATTTGGCTTTTTTTTTAAAAACTAAGTATATTATTGAAGGAAATAAAAATAAATTCTCTGAAATGTAGATTAAATGACTTTAATCAAATATATTTTCAGAACAAAGGCAAACCCTTTAACTTTATCGCTTACCACTTCAAAAATTTTCGAAAAACTTCATTTTGCTTTAGCCAAATATTTAGTTGTTTCAAAATATTTTCATTGCTCTTAAAGATTATTTCATTAAAAATAAACATGAGAGAATTTTTATACAGCGAAATAAGTTTAAAGAGAAAAAAAATAAAATTAATAAAAATTATTAATAAAAAATTAATTAATAATTAAGACGTGCAAAAAGGAGTCGGAGTAGGAATTTCTTTAATATATGACACAGTCCAAGTTATTTCTGGTGCACGTTTACGGTACATTAAACATTTCTGTCAAAATCATTTGAGCCATTTTTAGATACAATCAGCTTGACTCGGATAATGACGAGAAATGAGCGAGTACATAATGTTATTGAACGTGCAACGTAACTCAATGGTTTTCTGCTTCCTCAAAACCACAAATTACTAAATATAGTCAGAATCGTTAGAATTGTTTTCTAGAAAAAATTTGCTTGTGACATAGTGGTGCAAAAATGAGTCGGAGTAGGATTTTTTTTAATATGGGACCCAGCCCAAGTTATTTCTTGTGAACGGTAACAGTGCATTAAATATTTTTATCAAAATCATTTGAACCATTTTTAGATACAATTAGCTTGACTCGGAATTGTAATGACGAGAAATGAGCGACTACATAATGTTATTGAACTGTGCAACTTAACTCAATGGTTTTCTCCATCCTCAAAGCAATAAATTGCAAAATTGAATCAGAATCGTTAGAGCTGTTTTATAGATAAAATTAGCTTGACCAGCAGTAACACCCCAAATTACTTTCTAATGGAAATTTCTCAAACATGCCAATGATCTTTTCGTGCCCGGACGCTATATAATAAAATTTTGCAAAACTATAGCTATTGCAAAAATAGTTCTAAATTGCAAAAATAATTATAGCTATTTTTTAGATACAAATAATATTGCAAACTCGTACTTCCTACGTGAAAAGCCTTTTTTAAAACAAAAATTAAGGGGAGGTATCCCCATCCCCTCTTTATTCCTAATCAATGTACATTCAAAACTAATCATGGATGCGCCTTAGCAGAAAGAACCTTTATGCAAAAATTGAATCAAATTGGTAAATTCTGTGTAAAAAGCAAAATTTGCCTAAATGAAGAGGGGATACCTCCCATTCCCCTCTTTTATTAACTAAAGAACAACAAAAACTAACCTTGAATGCACCTTATCAGAATGATTTTGTATAAAATTTTGATTGAAATATGATAAATCTGCATGGAAAACATATTTATTTATATAAATGGGGGGGGGGGGGTTGTCACTATTGCCGCCACTATTGTTTTTTCAATGAATTCCAAAAACTAATCAAAGGAACATCTATTCAAAATAAACTTATATGGAAATTTAAATGGAATATGATAATTTTGCAAAAAAAAAAAATCTTTTATCTAATTCAGGAGAATGTTATCCCCTCCTTCCCCCTAAAAATATAATCAGGGAAGCGCTTTATAAAAACAAACTTATATCTATAATTTTAAGCAAATCGGATACTTTTATCATGAGTTCTCTCATTATGTACATACATATAAACATTTATACCCATTTCCATTTATTTTTTTTGCGTTGTTTTGTACGTTGTTATATCTTATTTTATCTGTATATAATAGTAAACTTAACATTGTTCAGTGTAAAATGTAAAATTCACTTATACAAATTCCCTACGCTGTTTTCTTTCATATTCTGTAAGGAAAAAAAAATATTTTGTCCATCTCTATATAAGATTTACACCATTTGGATACATCATAGTATCTGAAATCTTTTGTGTGTGCCTGTAAATACCTTGCATTTTCTTTTGAACAGGAAATAATTTGTAGTTTACTTAAACAGTGTAAGGTAAATTTGGGAGAGATAACGCAGTTTTGCTTTTTATTTTCTATAATAAAGATAAATCAACAAACAAAATGCAACTGAAATTTTCTCCTAACATAAGTATTAGCTTTTATCTATGAAGGCCCTAGTATTTTTTTTTAAGGGGTAGGGAATATTTTACTTTTATAATGTTTAATTTTGTACTTGGATTCGCCCATAATCGCACCACGCCTGTCTTTGGAAGAGAGCTAAGTGAGTATTGTAGCGTACAGAAGGTTCTTTTGATCTTATGGTTAGACAACTTCAAACTCTTGTCTCTTAGAAAATTAGAAAATAATTTATTTACAGATCTTCAGAACAACAGAGTCTTCGAAACTCACAAATATTACTAGATATCCAAAAATAACTGTTCAAATCTATCGTACAAGTACAGATATAGGTCCCAGAGACTTTTTATACAACATCTCAACACTAAATCACATTCAAAACAACGTAGATAAAACTCAAGCAAACTTGCTTAAACAATCGACTACTAGTTCACTCAATGACTGACTGATAAATAGTAACAACAGCAGCTCACATTGCTCTCCTTATATAGGCTCGCGGCATGCGCTGGAAATTTCCACAGGCTTCTCGAAAAATCCAGAAATCCACAGTATAACATTAAATGTGACAGTATACCATTAGGGGGTTTACCATCGCAAACAATCGCCAAGTTTGTCGCCAACTTATCGATATATTGCCAAATTTGGCGACCAAAATTAGTCGTCAAAAGTGACGCCAACTTGGCGATATCTATAATATTTCGCCAAACTGCCATACACATTCACTGAAAAATAATTGACAAGTTTGCTTGATAACATACACAATTTAACAAAATCTAATCTTAGTAAAGGAATGGAGCTTAATAAGATTATTTACATTATTTTACAGTACAAACGCTGACTATTTACAAAATACGTAACCCTCCTCAAAGACTGCACGTCCCGGGCAGTGCAATCATTGTGTTAGAGGAAAACACTTAAAATAAATAAATAAATAAATAAAATAATAATAATAATAAGATTTACATAAATAAGAACTAATTATACTATTTACATGTTTACAAAAAGTGACTTTCATGACCATGGTTTGAAATTCCAGTTTTGGATTTCTAATCACTTTAGTCAAACAAAGGGGCTAACCGGTTATAATGTACGACTTTGAACTTGGTGTGTGGCGACATTAGTATACGTACGATGACGTCTTTCAGCCTGTTGACGACTGCGTAAGGACCGTCCCAGTTTCGTTGTAATTTTAACGACAGTCCCTTACGACGTATGGGATTCCACAACCAAACTTTGTCACCTTCGTTGAACTCATGTCCAGATGCCTTTATGTCGTACCGTGTCTTCATCTTTTCTGATGCCAGCTCCTACATTATAAAGCTGCAATCGTCCACGGGTGCTTCTCTTTGGATCTTTAAGTGCTACACAGGTGTCACAAGTTCGACACCACTTCTCCATATCACTGCGAACATTATTCCAGTAGAAACGCTCTCGAACCTTTTGCAGGGCCTTCATTACCTTTAAATTGACCTCCTGTAGGACTACCATGAAGCTTTTGAAGGACCATATAAATTCTCGACTTAGGAAGTAGTAGTTGCCATCTACATGTCTTTACATCTTCAGACTCCCATTTTAGGTACAAGATACCGTTCTTCAAATGTAGGGAATCCCAAAGAGCCCAATAACGTTTAGTCGTAGGATGGTAATGGGCCATGTCTTGCCAGCTGGACTTCCTGTTGGACACCTCTTTCAGCTCTAGAATTGGCTTAATTTCAGGATCAGCAAGTTGAATTTCACGCAGGCTCTCATCACTCCACTGATCTTGCGATGATGTAGACCCAGTTGTAACTTGTCTTACTATAGGACTTTTGACATTAAATTTCTTCTCAACCCGGTCGCAGTATCTAATATTCTCTGAGCAGGGTCTTCTTGAGAGAACATCTGCATTTCCATGTGAAGAGCATTTTCGATGGCGTATCTCCATATTGTACTCTTGAAGCTTTTGTATCTAAATGGGTATCTGATCTTCAGGGTTCTTAAAATTCAATAGCCAAGTTAGAGAAGCATGATCAGTTCGGATCAGGAATTTTCGACCGTGAAGATAGTGATGGAAATGGTCTACGGCTTTCACTACAGCAAGAAGTTATTTTCTTGTTACGCATTAGTTTCGCTCTGCCTTTGACAAGCACTTGCTAAAATAGGCGATAACACGTTCCTGGCCGTTGATTTCCTGGGACGGTACAGCGCCAATGCTTTCGTTACTTGCATCCGTATCAAGAATAAACTGTTTATCGATTTGACGATATGACAGAATTGGAGTGGATGTTAATGCCTCCTTAAGCTTTTCGAAAGCAGCGTCGTAATTCTGTGTCCACATAAATTTTTGCTTGGCTTCTGTTAATTTATGAAGTTGTCTTGCAATCATCGAGAAGCCTTAGACGCATTTCCTGTAATAGGTACATAATCCTAGAAAACTCCGAAGCTGATGAACATCTGCTGGACGTCTCCAATTTTTCACGGCTGAGATCTTCTCCGGATCAGTCTTAATTCCTTTCGCTGAAATGATGTGTCGCTGAAATGATGGGTATGCGACTTCATTGCGAAACGAACTGCACTTCGAAGGACTTAACTTCAAGTTAGCTTCCTTTAATTTTTGTAGCACCCGCCTGAGGTTGTTAAGATGTTCATCTAAAGATTGGCCTATGATTATGATATCATTTAAATAAACAAGACATGCTTCATATGATAGCCCCCGGAGAACCGTGTCCATAAGGCGTTCAAAAGTTGCAGGTTTATTACACAGACCAAAAGGCATTACCTTGAATTTCCATAATCCTTAATGTGAACGCAGACATCTCATGGTCGTCGGGATGAATCTCTACCTGCCAGTAACCACTCTTCAGTTCTAAAGTCAGAAACCAAGTGTTGCCCGCAAGTGTGTCGAGAGTATCGTCAATCCTTGGTAGAGGGTAACTATCCTTTTGGTGACGTCATTCAATCGGGGGTAGGCTACACAAAATCGTGTAGAACCATCCTTCTTTCTTACTAACACAATGGGAGACGCCTATGGACTAGTCGATGGTCCGATGACGTCATTTTCTTCCATTTCCTTAATCCTTCATTAAATTCTGCACCTCTTCTTGCTTGGCAAAAGTTAATCGTCTAGGGTGCTGTTTAATAGGAGAGTGATCCCCCGCATGAGTTCGGTGTTGTGCCATTTTGGTTCGACCAATGTCTTCAGATGTTTGGGGAAATAAACTTTGAAATTCCCTAATTAAACTTTCCGCAGCATCCCTTTTGTTTGGATCTAAGTCTGTATTTTGTAACAAATCCTTGACTAAATTATCTGAAGACTTCTGAGAGTGATTGGAATTTTGCCTTATGCATGTCACAGGAGCTCAAGACGCTATCACCTCTCCTTTATTGATAGTCCTCGTCTTATTACTGATGTTAGCAATTCTGACTGGAATGGTCTTTTTCAAGAGGTCTACCACCGAAGAAGCCACCAATACTACTGCTTGTGTACTATTGTCTTCTAGATAATCTATATGGCCAAATCGATAATTAGTTTCATTTTTAATTACAATAAAAACTAAAAAATCTGTTCTTGGATCTAGATTAATGTCTTCATTGGCTATTACTATTTGTTTACATTCAATTTCGTTACTTAATCCAAAGAGGCTTATTTCTTCAAATTTAGAGAGCATTTTATTATTTTTGAAATCAAGTTTAATGCCAAACTTCTTCTGAAAATCTAGCCCAATTAAGCAAGGATCTGTTATGTCAGCCACATATGCAGTATGATAATATTTAGTTCCTCTAAAGTTGATGGTAAAATTGACCTTTCCATATATGCCTATCTTGTCGCCCGTCACAGTTTGCAGTGTAACGCAGGTTGGAGTTCAGATGAGTTTACATTTCAATTTTCGCGCCAAATCTTCTCTTATTATTGTTACATTGGCTCCTGTATCCACAATCATACGGCATTGAATATCGTTAATAAATCCTATCACATATAATTCATTATCGCCGCCACTCATTTTCGATATTTGAAGGATCTTCAGGTGGGGCTTTTTATTCTCTGGCCTTGAATTCATCTCACGTTCGGGGACTTTGGGGCAGTTTCTTCAGAAATATCCTATATCACCGTATCCCCAGCACGTGAGATTCTGTCTTCTTGAGCTTGTTCTTCCATATTTCAAAGATTCAAGCTCTTGATTTATTCACCTAATTTCTTTCAAGACGTCGATCTCAGTGTCTGAACTTTTGTTCACCGTTGCCCCTCGGACTGAATGACGATCTCTTCGGCTGGTTTGTGTAGCTGCTTCCAACTTTAAGGCATAATGCAGCCGTTAACACTAGAAACGCGGCGATGGGTCATTTTGACCCGTATCTTATCTAGAGATGTCGGTTCCAACCAGAAAACTTTTAATAAAATAAGCTAAATATATGCTGAGCAAAAATATTTTCAATAAATAACTTTAACAGTTTAAAAAAAAAATTCCGGTGAGATACATTTTTATAAAACTTGAATGAATTTTCCCGCGGTTCTTGTGTTAAATTCTGCACAACTGCCATTCGTACCGCTCTCTGCACTTCTGGATCATTTATTCCGTCTACAAAGTACTGCAGTGAGAGCATTTCTTGTACATTTTTTGGGCAGTCGATGAATGCTACATTTGCAAGCCGTTCTATTTCTGAGGTAAACTCTTGAAGGGTTCACTCGATTTTTGATGGCGGCTTTTCATTTGTATTCTCGTATAATCTTTAAAGAATATTTCTCTGAATCTCATTTCAAGTGCACAACTTAGAATCTCAAAATTGAGTTGCGTCATATCGGGCAATGTTTTCAGCACGTCGGCGGCTTCTCCTCTCAAAGACGCTGCCATTTGACAAGCTTTCACCTCGTCACTCCATTTGTTCGCTTCGGCTACAATGGTTAATTGGGTCTTGTAGACTTACCAGGAACTCTTTCCGTCGTATGTCGACAGCTTAACGTGCACAGGAGAAGCAGGCGAATTCCTAAATTCTTCATAATTACCACTAGACGCTGAAAGCTTCTTTTCAAGATCTTCTACTCTTTCATTTACCTTTACATCTACGTCAACTATTTTCTCTTCAACGTTACTAACTTCATTCTGAATTTTCTCTTCTACTTCCTGTATTTTCTCTTCTACCGAACCTGTTCTTCTTTCTACCCACGAGAATTTTTCTTCAAAAGTTTTCTTTATTTCTTCTTGGCCTTTATTCATTTTATCCGCCAACACTTCTTGACCTTTGTCAATTTTTTCAGTCACCTCTTCTTGGCATTAATCAATTTTATTTGTCAACTGTTCCATTCTTTCTTCGTTTTTATTCATTTTATCCGCCAACTCTTCTTGGCCTTTCCTCAATTCTGTCTTTATGTCATTGATAGCATCTAATAGTTCTTTCAGTTGTATGTTCATTGTTCTTGTTTTCGCCATAAAATTCTGACTCCTGACACCAAATGTTGTAGCGTATATAAGGTTCTTTTGACCTTATGGTTAGACAACTTCAAACTCTTCTCTCTTAGAAAATTAGAAAATAATTTATTTACAGATCTTCAAAACCACAGACTCTTCGAAACTCACAAATATTACTAGATATCCAAAAATAACTGTTCAAATCTATTTTTTAAGTACAGATATAGCTCCCAGAGTCTCTTTATACAACGTCTCAATAGTAAATCACATTCAAAACAACGTAGATAAAACTCAAGCAAACTTGCTTAAACAATCGCCTACTAGTTCACTCAATGACTGACTGATACATAATAACAATAACAGCTCTCATTGCTCTCCTTATATAGGCTCGCAGCATGCGCTGGTAATTTCCACAGGCTTCTCGAAAAATCCAGAAAACCACGGGTAACATTCAATGTGTCAGTATACCTAAGGGGGGTTATCATAGAGAGGGAAGGGTTAACATCGCCAACAATCTCCAAGTTTGTCTCCAACTTCGCGATATATCGCCAAATTTGGCGACCAAAATTAGTCGTCAAAAGTGACTCAAACTTGGCGATATTTATTATATTTCGCCAACCTACCCTACACATTCATTGAAAAATAGAAGACAAGTTTACTTGATGACAGACACAATGTAACAAAAACTAATATTAGTAAAGGAATGGAGCTTAATAAGATTATTTACATTATTTTACAGTACAAACACTAACTATTTGCAAAATTCGTAACAGTATGTTTAATTTAACTACCTATTGTACTTCATGTACTGAATCCCATCCGCTGTAGATTTTATTTCTTTTTAATACTAGAGACAATAAGCACATTCAAAGTCAACAAATTTAATGCTCAATGCTGCTATTAGAATACATAACAGGAAGACCTTCGTCACTGTCAAAAGCTGAGTCATATTTAATTTTTTTCTTCAAGTAACGGGTTTTCAAAATCATTTTTCCATTTTTTTTGGACATTTAACTTCATGCAAGTTGTCGTTCTTTGACGCTTTCAAATTAATTATTATTATTATTATTATTATTATTTTGTCTATAAATTTTGTGTTTCTAGCTTTTTTACTTTAACTTATTTGGTTGCATATTGTCATCTGAGAATAAAAAGGTTCTATCTGTGTTTTTGAAAAAATTGGCTTACCGATATAAAAAGGTTCTATTTGTAGATATGAAAGCAACTTTTCATCAAAATGATGTTACAAATAATTTGCATTTCTCACAGCAATTATGTTATGACATCATGTTAATCCAGAAATGATTTATAGATGCAAATATAATAGTTCTAAATCGAGAAAACGTTTTTTTTTTCAAAAACACAAGTAAAAAGTTATTATTTTCAAGTGACGATATGTCTTTTGATCATTGAAATAGGAGACATTCTGTGAAACAAGTTAGATGGTGACAATTGTAAATGTTCTGTGTTTTCGTTACCCACACATAGTCAACTAACATTGTTGCGCAGATTATTTTGCTAACAAGGAAGGTCTCCATACGGGCATACTCCAAAAAATCTGAAAAAAATTACAGAAGGTTCTTCTTATGAGGATGTATACGTTTTTTTGGCGAAACGAAATATATACGGTATTTTATATGAAATTTTTGGTGGAACCCCAGTACCTTGTTCCGAAAAAAGGAAAATTTCGTTATTTGGCGATTTATCATCAGTTGGCGATAAAAAGCATTTTTCTAATGTCAAAGTTTCATGTTAAACACGTTCAGAATAAATAAATAACTTGGTTTTATTAGTTTTAGTTTGTTTTATATATAATTTCGTTATATTGATATTTATACGTATTTATACTCAAATTTAACCATCAAAATTTGAGATTTAAAACGAAATTAAAATTAAAATTTATTAAAATTGTTTCAAGTTCAAAGTCCAGTTGAGCATTGTCGATTCGACTTTGTTGATATGGAAACATCTGGCTTTTATTTTTGATTACGCTTAAATGTGTGAATATAATTTTACTGAATAAGATTTTTTTATGTATGAAAATATTTTTCCATAGGTAAATTATATATCTATAGGTAAAATATATGTATATATGTGTGTGTGTGTGTCTATAATATACTAAACTCTTTCATTTTTATGTTTAAATTCATTAAATTCAAAATTTAAAAGTTTTCAGTTGCAGTAAAATCGTTTGCTTTTGGCGGGTTGCTGCTCGCCAAATCGTGAAACACTTTCGTCTTTGTACGCCAAATATTCAAAAGTTTATATTTTTTATATATTTTCTACTGCAATCACGCCGCTAATTTTCGCTGATCCTTTATTACACACATGAGTGGTTTAATTAGTGTTTTTTTCCAAAAAAAAAAAGAAAAAAAAACTTCGTATATCCAGAATGGAGACCTTTCTTCTAAGTAGCAAATGTGGTTCATTTATATGTAAAATCACTGAAGCTGTAGTGTTGAATTTATTGAGCAGAAAAATAAAAATATATGTTTTGTGGCATCTGTCCCCTAGTGGAGGGTAAACGGCTTCACTGCAATTTTGTGTCATATGACTATCACGGAAGTAAGTGAAGCACATACCTGTATTCTACAAAGATCTAATTTGCAGTTGCAATTGATTTTGCGATGAAATGATTGCGTTGTTGACTTAAAATATGCGTTAAGTCAATTAAAAAGTTTAAGTTGACTTAAAATATGCGTTATTATATTAAATTTTTCAACATACAAAGTTGAACTGAAGCAGAAAAACTGACATAAACATGTTATACTGACAATTAAGTGTTGGGAATGCATACTATACAGCACACAGCACAGAAGAACACAACGAATATCTTATCAATTTAATATAATGAGCGCTATTGTTTCTTGAACAATCTCTTTGGCATGTGACCCACTGCGGAGACGATATACTGCTAACCTACATCTGTTTTATTATACATGAGACTGTTTAAGAAAATTAAAATATGCCGTAAATATTGATCCTTACTGTACTGTTATAAAACGAAACACTTTTATGTGGCCCTGTAAATGAATAACATATTCTTTGTGATTCATATTCTATAAAATGTATATTTTACTGCCCTTTGTATTTTAGTGCCCTTTAGCCCGTCTATAGACGTTCTCTAAGCTCCAAGTTTCACTGCAATGCAAGCAATAATTAAAATGATATAAGTCAATTGATTTAAAGGATTTTCAATACATTGTGCAATGATTAACACACTCAAGGATAACATTCATATTCGTGATTAAGATTTTTCTATAATTTTGAAAGAATCATATTTTTTTAGCAATTAAAACAAAATGCTGAGAAAACAACATTACAATTTTGCCCTTTTGCAAGACTGTCAGAGGGTTAATGCATTTCAATTTCAATTTGTTTGATCAGGTGTGTTAAATTAAATTTTAAATAAATAAAAAAAAATTATAACAAATATATTTTAAATTTTAAATGATTTGATTCGACTGTTTTTACGCTGTTATATGATGTCCGACTGATAATTTTATATACATAATATACATGATATAATTTTATATACACGTAAAAAACTTACAGAAACATGTATACATTTACTAAAGCGTTTTTTACAGATCATGTCTTCCAAATTTGTTTTTGCTATGTTGAATAATGTTGTATTTAAATTTTATAAATATATATTGGAAAATGCAGATGATGATTTGTTTTGCGACATTTTCTTGTTTATTTATGATGGCACACAATGCTATGAATTATTCATAAGACAAACATAGCTTTAAAATGTAAACAAAAAAAAGTTTAAATTCAACAAAAAGCTAATGAAGCTAAAAGTTCTTAAAAACAAGAAGGCTTTCAACTTCAGATGTTTAATATTACTGCTCTGAGCGAGTAATTACTTGAAAAAAGTTATTTATAAATATTCATTTTCTTATACGAACTTACTGACTTCTTGTTGTTACAATAATAACAATTAGAAGAAGCAGAAGTGTTGTATCTAGATTAAAATATACGAAGTAGCATCTCATTTTAATAATTAAGGAAATGTTTTTTCTTATATCAGCATTTAAGAAACATCATTTACAGTTATTGCATATTTATGAGTATAAAAAAAATCGGAAAGGAAAATTGAGATTTTGAATTCCAATTCGAAACTTCTTTAAAAAAGAAAACAAACTTTTTAATATTCTTTTTTATATCCATGTGTTAATTCTTTCTAAATTATCAAACTAGCTCTTAATTCATAACAGTCTAAAAAGACTACCAGTTGTAGTATCACAGCATAAGTACGTTTCTTAAACATACTAAAATAATTCCATAGAAACGTAAACGAAACAATACTTGCTATCCTTTCAACATTTTAATCAACAACTGACATTTTTATTCAATAACATTTTACACAGAGATATCATGTCGTAACAGAATTAAAACAAAGTAAATACAGAGTCTTCAATCTGTCGGCATTTATAATTAAATTATAAACATAAAAAGCAATATATCACACTCAATGTTTTAGAAAATGATTACAACATAAATAAATCTTACTTAATGATAAAGAAAATGATTATTATAGCAATAAATCTCTTTTAATGATTTAGAAAATTATTTTACATTACTTTTGACTGATTTATTATATTAAATGATTATGTTAAATGATTATGCTAAATAATTATGTTACCAATAACATCCTCCCCCCTTTTGAATTGCTGACTAGCTACTCAAAACTAATTTTTTTATTTACCAAATCTTTGAGGCATTTTGGAAATACGCCGAAATCAAGTTCTATAACTCGTTGTTTCAGTTTTTGTCGTCAAGTCTGCAGAATCAGACCCCACGAGAGCATCTTGGCTACTGCTTTCTAGCTAAAAAAAGAAGGATACCTATTAGTAGTAGATAGTTCTAAAGAAAATTCCTTTGAATAGGTCTCAAAACCACACCATGTTCAGTTTTTAATTTTACTGTCCAAAATTTACATCTTTTCTAGTAATTAGATCCACAATCTATGCAAGCGGCCAATATATCAAAGTTGACCAATATATTCAGTTCGAAAACGCATTCTCAATTTGATCCATGAGTTTAACTCTGTATCTCAGTCTTTTGCGAAACTGTTTAGCGTCAACTTCGTCAATTTCCGTGACGCTGGAGTTTTGAAATAAAAACATATTAGGTGTTAATGGAACTAAATCCTTTGGATTTTAGGATTGATATGTGAGGGGACGAGAATCGATAATATATTCACAATCACACAAAATTGATTGTAATTCTTCCAAAGTCACAACAGCTTTACCGAGAGTTCATCGGAGAAGCTCTTTGATCTAAAAGCTACTCGTGTCAAAAACTTTATAATATTAAACATGTACATAACATTAAGAAGATCTGAATAAATTTAATTGGATTGGCGCTTACTTATGCACGTGATGAGAAAAACCTCTGACCTAATAAACTTTGATAGAGAAAAGAATTCAATGACCCTGCAGCTGGAACAAGTATCTCCGAAACATCGTGACCATTGGGTTTTACACAACATATCTTTGTTAGTACTTAATCAGAGAAGATAAATCATCTGAAACTTTTTTCAGATGCCATAGCTTTAAACGTCCGTTCATTATCAAGTAAAAGCTCGTCGGAGATCGCTTTCTCGGAAAAACAAAATCGGCAATATATATTGAATCAACTAACATTCCAATGGAATACAAGTTCAATTAAAATTGTTTCGAAAACCACAGCTCATCTAACACTGTACGGCGAGACTACGGAAGAAACGTCCATTGTTAACTGGACCTCATCGCTAACTACTCCTACATTAGGCCCGCGATCATGATACTAGATCATCAATAACTGGTAGAAAATTGCTGGTTGGATGAATCAAGATTCATTTTCCAGTACGTTGATTTGCAGAGTAAAATGCATTCTTTCTGTTTAATTGTTTCTCCTCCTTTCGCATCAGGTTGTAAACAGCCCGTAGGTTGAAATATTTTACTTTTGGAAATGCTCTGACAGATATCCTTGAGACGTGATGTTAGAACACATCACGAAAATTGCGGACTATCAGAACATCATTGTGGAATAGTTGGATCATTATCTATCTTTCAACTGGAAATGGATTCTATGAACACGATGTGGAACCTGTTAAAATTTGACGAAAGAAAATCTTTAAGAGAGAAATACTTCATTCATTTATAATAAATTTACAAAATTAATTACAGTAAAGAGTACATCTTATATTGGTCAGTCTAACTCTCAAACAAATATTATTTTAAGTTAAAATTAACAAAATGCTATAAAACTCAATTTTCCAAATTATTAAACGAAATAAAGCAGAAATTCACTGGGTTGTATAACAGAAGATATTTTAAAAATGGTTTACGCATTTTAATTTCTATTTTTTTTTTCTTTTATTATTTTAAGAGAAAATGGAGTGATTCTGTTGCCACAATTACAAAATTGATACTAAAAATAATAAAAATAATATCTCATAAATAAATTGAGATACGGCTATGAAATAAATTGCATTTAAAAGTAAATTTTTTTCTCTATTCGACGGTGTAAAAATTTAAAACATACGATGTTTAGAACAATAAAATTTGCAGCACCAAACTGCATAAAATTGCATAAAAACGTATTGCGCATTTTAATTTCCATTTTGTTTTTCAATTTTAAGAGAAAATGGAGTGATTATGTTGCCACAATTACAAAATTGGTACTAAAAACTATAAAAAAAATTAGATACAGCTTTCAAACAAATTGCATTAAAAAGTACATTTTTGGATCTATACGACGATGTAAACATTGAAAAATTGCAATGTTTAGAAGTGCAAAATTCGCATTAGCGAAAATTGCAAAACCGATATTGCAGGTGAAATTGTTGCCATTCGCAAAATGACGCATGCGTTACGCACAGATACGTTTGGCCTTTATAATATAGATAGATAATACTCAATTCCAGTTAAGATTGTCTGCTATAAAAGTTTTGTTTAACGCATAAGATAACATAAAAGCGCACGGCTAAAAGTGAATAGCGTAGTATTAAGGAAACCACATTGTTTCTACGCAACTAAATGATGATTAATTTAATAATGAAATTGGTAGATATTGAAGTTTTTCAAACGTAAAATCAAAATCATTCTTTAAACGTGTAGTTTAGATATGGTTTATTTTATTAGTTCATAAAACTAAAGCATTGATAAAATCATATATTTAAAAGAAACTTTTAAACTTGTAAAATACCATTTACTCACGTGCAACCACTACAACCCCCTCTACACACATAATATATATACATACATACATATATATATATAATATATATATATATATATATATATATATATATATATATATATATAGATATATATATAGATATATATATATAGATATATATATATTAAAGGAAAAGCGAAGATCGAGCTCGGAAGAGGAGTAAGACAAGCAGACACCATTTCACCTAAGCTTTTTAATGCTGTCTTAGAAAATATCTTCAAGAAGCTGGATTGGGAAAACAAAGGGATCAGAATAAATGGGGAATATTTAAGTCATCTCCGGTTCGCTGACGACATTGTAATTTTCAGTAACAGTCCTGAAGAATTGGAAATTATGCTAAAAGATCTTGCAGAAGCTAGCATCAATGTGGGATTAAAAATAAATTTAGAAAAGACTAAGGTGATGCTTAATTCATTTACATCAAAAACGAAAATTCTCTACAAGAACACTGCGATTAAAGAAGTGCAAAGTTATGTGTACCTAGGACAGGAAATATCATCGGATAATAGTATCATGAATGAAATCAATAGAAGAATAAGAAATGGGTGGAGTGCTTTTGGGAAGAACAGTATTATTCTGAAGAGTAATATGCCTCTTTGTTTGAAAAGAAAAGTGTTTAATCAGCGTATTTTACCTGCATTAACTTACGGAGCAGAAACATGGACACTTACAAAACGGATGATACAAAGACTACAAACAACACAGATAAGTATGGAAAGATGTATGCTAGGCATAACTAGAAGAGACAGAAAGAGGATAACCTGGATAAGAAATCAGACAAAAGTTTTTGACATCCTTGAAAGAATCAAACAGCTAAAATGGAAATGGGCTGGGCACATTGCAAGAAGACAAGACAATAGATGGAGCACAAATTTACTACAGTGGTATCCCAGAGATGTAAAATGACCAAGAAGACGACCACAAGTAAGATAAAGTGATGAAATTAGAAAAGTGGCTGGTCTAAATTGGATGACAAAAGCACTAGACAGAAAACATTGGAAAAATCTGGGGGAGACCTACATCCAGCAGTGGATCGAAAACGTTTGATAATGATGATGATGATATATATATATATATAACATTTCTGGGAATATATATAGATTTAGACTTTAATCTTGTAATATGACACATAAAGTACTATTTCTAGTTTGCATCTCATATTTGAGGTGATTTCATTCACTGGATATTTAATTTTATTCTGGATATTTAAAGACTGAAGCAATGACTATTTTTGAGCACGTTGGTTTTATATATAAAACAATTATATGTAAAACCATATAATTTTACATATAAAACAATATATCTGTGTAAAACAGTTTTCACGAATTCTTGACAAATACTTTAGTGTGTTAAGAAAATAATTATTAAAGAGTTTGATGAAAATGTAAACATGACGGATAATAAATTCTATTAATACGATGGACGCATAGACGTTCTTTCGTTAACTCCAGAACCTCTCTCACCGCTTTTTGTTTTCATATCATAAATATATTTTTCTTTTACAATTGTCCGGTTCAATTTTTTAATTTTTTTTCAACCTGAATACTGTTGCATACTCGGCTATTCGGTAAATGAGCTGTGATTTATAAACCTGGCAACAGTTATAGGATCGAAATAAGAGAAGAAAAGTTAAAACATCTCGGATGGAACGCGCGTGATGTCCCCGTAGTATTTAAGCTTTTTTTTTCTCTTGTCTACACTGTCTACAGAAGAAATGCTAAAAGAAAAAAAATGGAACCTAAGAAATTTAAAAGAAAAACTATACAAAATAAAATTACTGAAAAAGGAAAGAAAGAGCTCTGTGGTCTGAAGCTATCGAAAGATCGCAGTTGCGTCGAATTTATTATTTATAAATTTCTTTTAAATGTATTAATGGATGATTTGTTTTTCCTAAAAGGTATAATATGACAACATGTTTTTTTTATTATTATTTACTCTAAAAAAGGAAAATTTAAAATCTAATAATGTACATTTTATGACTATTTATGTCTTTATCTAAGAAAATGATATTTATATGAGAAGTTTTTGTTAAAAGAAAAAAAATAAATAAACTTGTTGAAAAAAAAGTTTGTTGTAGTTTTACTGCTTATGATGAAAATAAAATTGTATTTTTAAGAAAATCGTTGAGTAAAATGTTATTTGTTATGAAAAATAATGAAACGGTAGAAAGAAAACAGAACAAAAAAGTTCAAGGAAAATATTTTTAAAATTAACTCGTAAGGGGATTTAGCATAAAGCTGAAAATATCCATATTATAAAACGGAAATGTAGCTTATCAATATGATGCAATATGGAAAACACAGCCGTGTTAGACACGAAAATGTATTTTATTGAATTTGAATTTAATCGGAAAAAACATTTAAAAATTCGTTGAAGAAATTCAGCCTGTACATTTCAATAGAGATTGGCGACAAAGAATTTCCCATGCATATAAAAGATGATGTTTCAATACATTTGATGGAACGAGGTATTTAAATGATTTGGATTGGATAGTTTTGAAGCATGAAATTCAAATGCATCTTGAAGAATTATAGGAAATGAAAGACAAATCGATCAAAGAAATTCTGTTAGACCTACAAGTTAAGGAAAGGTTGAGTAACCTACTAAAAAGATTATTTGTAAATACCTAATGTGTGACATAGTTAAAAAAATCATTGATATTATGGAGCCTTTTAATGCTAGAGTGTGTAGTTTTTCTTCCTTTAGGGAAGTATATATATAATTTTACTTTCTTAGAATTGTTTTTGTTTTTCTCGTATTGTAACTGTAGAGAAAAAAAAATTCTCTTCATGCAATATTCTGAGGTTACATAAAAAAAATCAGTTAAATCAGTTTTAGTCTATATACTACATATCCGCAAAGAGTAAACAACCAAGTCGTCGTAAAAAGAGACGCACCTGCTGAATCCATTTTATCCTTCCGAACTCAGACCTAGGAATCAGTAAAAAAGAAATGACTTTTTCTCTCTTAGTTTCAACTGCGTTCCTGGCAACACATGTTGAGCGGGAGAAGAAAGTTTTTGTTTCGACCGTGATCGAAGCTTGATGCATCTTGCTGCCGCGACGGTAATTCCCAGTATTATTTGATTTTCGACTGAAATTATAGTTGTGAATTGGTTTGTTCTAGTGTCGGCTATTCAGCACGTGTGCCAAGTGTCATGTAAAATCCTAAGAAGTAAAAGTGGTAATGATTTCCGTTTATGTGTATTTTTCTTACATCTAGTGCTAAAAGAAATATAGAATTCCTCAATGTTTGTGCAAAAAGTATAATGCAGTACGTGTGCGGAATCTTCCTCAGTGATTGTGCAGAAATACAACAAGTGTGCGGAATCTAAAGGAAATATGCTGTTATTTAGAAATAATCTAAAATTGTGAATCTATTTACTTACCAAATATATGGCCATCAACTCAATATAATTTGATTTAGAAATATATCTATTTTACAGAAGGTTGGCTAATACACAACCAGATGGTAAAAAAGTCCTAATAGTGTCTTCGTGATTTTCTCATCATGATGTGTTAATATTTATTTATTGATTTTCTCATTTCATTATGGACATGTACTCAAGATATGTATTTTTATGTGTTTGATTTTAATATATGTATATATTAACCATATATATATTAAATATATATATATATATATTAATATATAAATATATTAATATATATATATATATTAAATATATATATATATTAATATATATATATATATTAAATATATATATATATTAATATATATATATATATATTAAATATATATATATATTAATATATATATATATATTAAATATATGTATATATATATGTTTAATAAACTTGCAATTTTCAAGAAAAATCAGTTTTGATTGGGTTAATCATATATTGTCTCAATAATTAATTTTCCATCTCAAAATATTTAAATGTTATATCAATATAATTACTATTAATTTTCTTTGAAGGGAAGAGTTTTCTAATTTAATAATATTTCCTTCTTTATTTCTCTATTCACAATTATGATGTGTCTCCATCCTTTATTTTTCCTTTACACGATCATTTAATAAATAACTAATTACGAAAATTAAACTAAAGTAATAATGAAACAATTTATGAAGTTAAAATCTTTGGTTCTATTCTACATAAAGCTGCAAATCACCATCCTTCTACAGTAATCATCTGCTCATTCTAATGAAAATTTTAAAATCTAAGAAAAGTAGAATTACTTATCACTAAACCAAATATTTTTTATATATATTTTTTTCAAATATTTTGTCCCAAAATATTAGACATTTTAGAATAATTCTTTTCATTGCTATTATGTAAATGGCTTACCGGCATAGAAACGCCCAAATATGTAATGATTTACATAATATTTTTAAAATGCAAGGTAGGATTCATTTCTTTTATTCAAGATTTAATTAAAAAAATCAGCTTAAGGGGACAGTGGAGCTTTATTTGAGCAATATCATCTATAGCAAAATCGACAGAAAAAAATTCTATTTCTGGGGTATAATAGTACCTAAACAGTTTTTTCTTATTAAAATATCATTTATGAAGGTTTTAAGGAGTAACTAATAAAGATATTTTTTTAATATACTTTAAATCTCTTTTTCTCAAAACTAATTTTTTAGCGTTTTTAGATTTTGGAATTGCTCCTTGCGTCTTAATTTTTTATCAATATTTATAAAATTGATAAGGGTGTATCCTGATATTATTTAAAAAGAAATTGGGTATGCTTTTTAAAATTCGTCTTCATTAAGATATTCAAATTTTATTTTTTACTTATTAAAAGGCAAAATTTTGATGAAAATCGATAAGGAATTTAGAAAAAAATCTGTAAAATACTAACCATTCAAGAGATTTATAAAAATTACACAAATTTGTTTAGAATATAGTTTTAAGTAATAAGAATGCAAAAACAAGATAAACAAAAATTAAGACACGAAGAGCATTTTAAAATTTCGTTTAAAAATTTAAATTTTTGTAAAAAAATTACAAATTTTAATAAGGTTGGAAATTTTTTGAAGGTATTCTGTATGCTTTAGGTGAAATGTATATGTGCACAAAATTTCATATTGCTATGATAAAATTGAATAAAATAAATATTTAACGCCCACCGACCCCTTAATAAGCGTAACCTAGTGGTATATGATACAGTACAATTAATAAAATTTAAATCGAGTAAAGTTAAAACTAAATAATAATGTAAAAATGTTTTAGAATTGAAACATGAAATTTTGAGTTCATAAGGGATATATTTTGTTACACAGGGCAACTGGGCTATGCTTTTGCTAAGAAGGTTCTGTCAATACACCTTACAAAAGCTAATGTTGATTTAAATTAAAGTGTGGAGCTCTGTAAATGTGCCGAGTTAGGTTCATTCTATTATGCGAAAATTTTGAAAATTAAACTTTTGTTTCGAAAAGTAAAAATATTGTGTGTTTAACTTTTCATTCTTCATGGGTCTACTTGCTCCATAAAAATTGAGCAATTGTGGCAGGGAAGCATTGTAATGAAAACTTTTGCTGTCGAGATGACTAAAAAACTAATTGTGAAATTATTACATTTATTTATACCCAAAGAATCGGGATTAAGTGAGTACATCGGTATTTTAGTTTTGTAATATGTACTAAATTTACAAGGATAGTAAAGAAAACATAAAGAGATTAATCTATGAACAAACGGCGGCGTAAGTAATTAAGTTCCTCACTATCGTTTTTTATTTACCGTTTTTATTTAAATGCGATATGCCCAATAAATGCGTGGAGAATGTAAGTATGCTTTTATATCGATAAAAACTATTTTTAATTGGTTTCGATAATTTTTTAGTAATATTATTTTATCTCACATTTTTGTACACCTCTTGATTTATATCGTAAAAATTTCACAATTTTGGTATCTCACTTAAGAAGTTTGGTTTGATTCCCAAAACTTTGAAAAGTAATTTTAATTAGATAATTTAAATTCCCTTTATTGTATACAAATATATATATATATTATAATTTAAAAATAGAAAAAAAAAATAATTTTAAATAGAATCATTTTAGTAAAAGAAACTTAAAAAGCAAACCATAAAATGGTGTAATTGGAACCAGCGTAGTCCTATTGCCGGTGATATAAGTCCCAGTTAATCCATAAAAATGGTGGGATAATTAGGACAGCAAAATCACTAACTGCTATTACTACTGCACTTACTACTACACTTACTACTACACTTGCAGTACCTGTAGGTGTACAGTAAGCTATACACTTGCAGATGTAAGGTGTATGATTATCATGTACGTATGAAAAGTGAAATAAATATGCAAAGATATCTATAACATTAATGCAGTTATAGGTCAAATGTAAAAAAAAAATGCATAAAAAGTACTTACAGTATTTCAATAAAAGGCTATTAAAATTCAACGAAGGTTATTTATTTATTGATTGATTTACGAAAGTTTCGACTACCTCTTCCATCGAAGACAGATGTATGATTGATTTCATGCCCTTTGTTTTAAGAATTAGAGATGAAGTGATATTTTTACAAAAGCTTAAATGAAAAAAAAAAAAATCAACAAAATTTCAGAAAACAATCTATGTCCCAGTTACATCGTGACAAAAATATCATTGATAATAAAATATGTATGTAAAACTTTTCTTCAATTAAATTGATATAGATATGTGTGTGTGTGTGTAAAAATAAACTGAAAATAAGTAAAGGAATTTTAAACAAATAAAAATTTAATGATTGAAAATTCATAATAAGAAAAATAGAGAATGAAATAATAATTTCCAATATAAAAACTAAATGAGAACGTACTTTTTGTGTATATATGTGTGAATTCTCGAGGTTTGTAATGTCGTTAACTCTGGTTATGTACAAGAATCGCTTTTGCCATCCTTTCGTTAATCTGACACAGCTCAGGACTGTTAAATGGTGTTTTAGAAAATGTGATTTATTCGCATGAATAAAACATAAAATTTAAACTACATAATTACTTCGTAATTCTGAAAAGATATTTCATGCAATAGAATATATGGATAAGGCTTATCATTTAACTTCACTATAGCAATCAGCATGGGTTAAATGACTCTTTTAGATGTTAGTTAACTTTTTTCTTTGCTCCAAAATCCTGTCGGTAAGCTTATTATTACATAGTACTTTTCCTGGAGCCATCATTAATATTCTTTAATGTTAGAAATCAGAATAGGGTCGTAAAGTTTTGTCAGCAAAATTCAGTTAGTATGTGATAAAAATGTATTCTAGACATGGGCAAAGACAAATTAGCTTTGAATTGGAAATGTCACGCTGGGATCAAACGTGAATTAATCTTAACTGGAAAAGTGTGACACTTCTAAATTATGTTCTCGACAAAATGTTATTTCCAAAGGGTTGATGTTCGAATGAAATTATTCTACGTCTTAATTTAGTTATATATTAATGTCATTCAAATAATTTAAATAATGTTAAACAGGGTATTTTTCTATTTTTATCTTACATTAAAGCAAAATATTTTTTGAAATATGAAGAAGCCCAAAAAATTACATAATAAGCTAAAGATCAGTAATATATTCTTTAAACGAGAAGTACATTAATTTCAACCTACCATTCACCAAATTCGGATCTTCAATTTGATGACGATAGATATCGATAGATATATATGATCTGAATAAAGTGATAGGTTATTGGGAAATACTCTTAGCATTTCGTGCGGCAACTGGTCCTTTATCTTAAAATACGGCTGAGCAGATTATGGATATTCACGTTAGCTAAAATTCATTTAAATTTAAATATGGACCTCTGTAAATATATTCATATAGGTTTATTCTACTTGATTGATATTTTAAAAATTGAATTTTAATGTCTAAAAGTAAAACAAATTGGTGTTTTTTTTTTTCCTGAGGCAAGTTGCCCTATAAAAATTGGGTGTTTTATTTCAAACAAAACTATTTTTTTATTGGTTTCGATAATTTTCTAATTATGTTACTTTCCTTTATGTACATCTATTCATTTTTATCGTAAAATTTCAGTTTAAGTTTGGTTGATTTTAAGTTTTGCTAATAAGAAATTTCCTTTGACTTCCAAAATATGTATAAAAATATTATGTAATTTTATAGGTGTATATAATTTTCTTATAGGAAGAAAATTATGGGAAGAAAAAATATTTGAGAAATTAATTTATCGTAGAAAGAAAACTAGAAAAAAACATTTATAAATATTTAGTGACTGGATCCGATATGGTCCAATTACGCTATATAGGTGAAAGTCGGATAAAACCGGAGCCCTATTTTTTTCTTTTTATTATTGTGCACTATGTGAACAAAACTGTCAAAACTTGTGCTAAAATGATAAATTGATTCCTTAGGAAGAAAAAAAGTATTCATTCAGTCACGAACAACAGAAATTGAGATCATAACAACACTTTTTTTAGAAGTGTGCAATATTCCGGTTTTGTCCGACCAGGTAGGATAAAACTGGGAACTAGAAAAAGTAATTAAATGCACATTGTAATTTTGCAACAATACAATTTATTAAAGAAAAATTAACATATTATACTTACAGAATGTGAATCTGTATAAAATCTGTATAAATTGAAAATGAGTTTAAATTATGCTTTAAGAGTTAAAATTGTTAAGCACAAAAATCTCTAATAAAAATTCGATTGTGTTCATTTGCATTGCTGCATACTCCATGTGCCCACCCTATGCAATGAAGGCACCATATCTATTTTCCCTTAGGATTAGATTGTTCATGTAAGCCGTTGCAAAAAATGCATTCTTCACTTTCATCTTTCATCCTCGTTTGACGAGAAGGATTTTTTCTTGGGACTTTTCTCTTTCACATCAGTTCTTCCACTTTTCTTTTCTGTCATTATAGAAAGCCTTGATTCAGGGATAAGTTCTTCTTGTCTTGTTTTTCCATCTTTTCTTTTTCTTCTTGTTCGAGTTCAAATTTTTAGGGGCTTCAAATAAGGATAGATGTTGAAATAGAAATGGCTAAAACAATCTTCTATATAACAAATTAATTTTAATAATATATTTTGTATAGTTTTTAGCAGACGTCAAACAATGCATAAACAAGTTATTTCTTAAATATTATTATATATTATTAGTTCAAGTTATTTCTATTTCCATAACGCAAATAAATGAGTTATCGATCCCGGAAACTTCCCGGTTATGTCCGATTATCTGCATCCCGGTTTTGTTCGACCACGCCCTTTTGATGAAATGTTACTCTAGCGTTATTCATCTAACTCATAAACACCAATACAAAATGTTAAAATAACGTTTAAATAATAGCTATCATACGTTATACTTACCTAATCTAAATCTTTCGATATTTAGCATTGGTAACGTAATATTGCAGACGTCGAATTTTTAACATTTACACGTGAAATGTTTAAAAAATCACCACTGCCAAATGAGTTTGTTTATGCGACTTCTAGTTACTAGGAGCTGGCATACCGCTCGCCTAAAAGTAATTCTACACTGTAAAAAAAAATCTGTAATGGTACTAAGCATTTTCTAGGAAACTGGGATTCCAAGAACTTTTCATGTAACGATAACAGGAAAAATCCATGTAACCGATACTGAAATTTGAATTTTTGCTGTCACCGTTACAGGAAAAGTTCTTGGAATCCCAGTTTCCTAGAAAACGTTTAGTACCTTTACAGAATTTTTTTTTACAGTGAAAAAGTTTCGGCTAGATACAGCGGAAAATAAAGCCATAAAGCCTGGTTTCTTTTTTTATCCACCTACCCGGTTTTATCCAACTATCCCCTACATGTCCCAGTTAGCTCATTCTTGAAAAAATGATGTTTTAACTGTGACATCTGCCTTGCATTTGAAATATGAATTAAATATACATAAGTACCTAATAATATTTCATTTTACACAAAACAAAAATTTAAAAAGTTTTAAGGGTTTCCTTTTTTCAGCTTTATGGCCTAGTTATTTCGTGAGTCCAGTTTCTCCATTTAACCTTACATTACGGCAGGGATGAATTGTTTTCGCCTTGAGAGCCAATTTTAACAAATGTTTCTTTATAAAAATCCTTTTTCTAAATATATCCTTCGTGGGCTCCAATAGTAGCACAACTCAAAAAATCAGATTTTGAACTTAATGGTTTTGAAGTTTCGCCTTGTAATGCAAGCAAGGAAGTCAATAGAGGCACTTCTGCTATCTGTTGGTGAAATACTGAACTACAATATATGCCACTGTTACTGCTGGAAAGATTACGAATCTGCAATGCTGGAGAGCGCATTAACTAAAAATTTGTATTTTTGTTTAGTTGTGCCACTATTGCAGTCCACGAGCGATTATGTTAACATTTTTTATTAAATGAATAACGCATAACATGTTAATTATTTTCCGTAAAAAAGAAAAGTTAAGGCAGTTTTATAATATAGAAGCTATGATTCATATACTCAAATTATTGGATTAGAAAAATAAAAATCACATTTGATTTAATTTTGCCATCTCGCCAAATGTATACCTGTGCAGGATTAGTTCTAAGTTTATCTATGTCTCCATATCTGTAATTTTAGATGTTTCTATAAAACATGTAATTGTTAAAGATATTCATAAATGTACTTGATAAATAAAAACATACTTTCAACGGTTGTCAAAATGTATAAAATAATCTTATCTATTTTGTTTATATTATACAGCTTATCTGTTAAATTGTGTTGTCACCCCCAATAATTTTTGAATGGATCTATAAAAATAAAACAAGTTTGAAATTTCACGTGAAGCCTGGCAAATTAGGTGCGTTTGTATTTTCAGTATAGTTCATATATTCAGGTCTTGCTGTTATAGTATATAGTATATTGTTCGAAATCCTTTGTGTGTTTCTGTAAATATTATCTACTTTCTATTATATAGGAAGTAATTTAAATAAACCGCAACAATGTATATCGATTTCATAAAATATGAAATAATTTAAGGTAATTAAAAAACGCCCCAACTAATATTTCCCCGTATACCGTAATGCAGTGGAATACTTTTGAGTAGCCCTTTAAATTAATAATAAATATTCCTTGTCTCATAGATTGTAAAGTATGTATATTTTATTATCTACTTCATAGATTCATGTCACTTCTGTTATATTCGAAAGAGTATATCATCATTAAAATGTACTTGAAACTATTTTTTAATATTGATAATAATGTGATGGGACACTTTTGATTGTCCCTATATTATACTATACATCCAGTTTTTATAAAATTTTTATAAAATTTGAACTATTCTGAGCATACACATACCATTGTATTTCTGTTTTATCGCTCTTTTTCGATCAATTTATAAACCTGTTAGGCAATCTCAACATTGCTACTAAACAATGTACAAAACAATGATAACAATCTATCAAGTTTAAAAATCTGCTTAGATTGCAAATTCTCGTTAATTTGGAAAACATGTAATAGATTTTACATTATCTTTTATGGCATACAGCTCTGACTATTTATGGTGTGGAAGAGAAAATTTACGCTTTATTTAAAGAATTCAGATATTAAAGTGAAATCATCGGATTCATTTTTACAAGATTATGTATTTTTTTCCAATTCTCAATACTTATCAACAAAGTTAGGGCATTATTGAAAGCTGTAAAAGACTAATTCTGCTTTTATCTACAAGACTTTTTATGATAGATCTAACGGATGTAGATATTTAATCTGTTATTACTTTTAAAAGAGCTAAATCTTCGAGTAGCAGTACAAATGCATATTGTGACATGAATCTACACTGAGAAAACCCGACCGTATGCATGTTGTATTTATGTGATGATATCTTCTTCGATCCCGGATGCGGAGAAACGTAGCGTTTATTTTGAATTGAAGGGGAAATATCCAGAGATTCCGAGCTGCCCAATCACATCCCGAAATTCCAATTAGTTGGTAAGTTATTAATTAAAAACGTTAAAATTTTAATTAATTTGCTCCTGTATGTTTGCATAGTGTACGCACAGGTCGAAAAAGATATCTTCCAAAGTCAACCAACAACGAATGAAATAAAAAGAATATTGCCCAGCTAAACTCATGGCATTGAGCTCACAGGCTACGCACACTAATTGCACATTACAGCCTTATATTTTCAATTGTTAATTCAGATCGAAAAAAGAAATCAATGTAGGGGAAAAAACTCACCCTTTCCCCTTTTTATACTTAATCATTGAACCCCTTAAACTATTCAGGAACATGCTATATCATATAAAATATCGATATCCAAAATTCAGAGCAAATCGGAAAATTCTTAATAAAAACCCATTTACATAATTTAAGAGGAGTTATCCCCCTCTTTTATATTTAACCATTAAACTTTCAAAACTATTCTGAGATTTGAACGAAATCTTCTGATTATTCTGCATGAAAAACCCATTTATATCAATTAAAGAGAGGGGCATTAGAACCTCCGTTTCCCCTTTTTATACCTATACAATGAACTCCTAATACTAATCATGGAGGCGCCTCATTAGAATGATCTTATACCTAAATTTTGAATGAAAACTGATAATTCTGCATGAAAAACTCATTTCTATCAATTAAGGGGAGGTGCATGAGCCCCCCGTTCCCCCTCTTATACATATCGAATGAACTCCAAAAACTAATAAGGAAAGCGCCTTATCAGGATATAACTATATACAAAATTTCAAGTGGATAGGATATTTTTATCATGAGTTATCGCGTTACGCACGCACGCACGTACGTAGATACATACAGAACGGGCGGACACATAAACCCTCAGGCTATGATAGCCTGTGAGCTAAAAAGGAAAATAATTTTTCTCTTTTTTAAATTGCCATCGCGGGTGTTCAAACAGTGTTCAATAAAAAACAATGAGATTTTTAGTAGATTGTTATTTTCTTAGACTAACGGTCTAATTTTTTATTTATATTTTTTTCGATTATTTTACGAAACATCGATTTTCAAACATAGATTTCAGTACTTTTTTTTCAATATTATCGAGGAATGCATTTCTGAATTTCAATCCTGAGAGTTGTATAAAACTCTGACAATAAACGATGCCTGATTCTAAATTCTCATTCCTTTCTGAGAGTGACAGTGTAATGTTTTTTTTTTTCGATTTTTTTCAATTTATTATTATTTTTTAAAGGTTATAATCATATAGTTTTCACAAGTAAGTATTTTGTGTCTTCCAAATTTTTGCACTATCACCTTGCTTTTTTTTTTTTTTTTTTTTTTTTTTTTTTTAAATGGAGTTTTAAAGATTTGCTAACTATTTTCAGAAGATAGAAAAATTCGGTTGGGTGGTTGGTTGAAAAATGACAGATAAGCGACTATGAATAAAAATTTTATATCTCGCCAATTTTTTTTTTATTTTTTTAGCTGTATGCTTAAACATGATTTAAAAGTATTGAAAAATTTGAAAGAATTGTTTAAATACTTAAAAAATAATAATTTCAACGAATGCAATGACGAAACGAAATAATTACAAGAAATCTATCGAAAAGTGTTTAAGACATCAAGCCAAAAGCGGATTACTTCTCTTCTCAATATAAAACATTTTAGGAAACTTGAATTTTGTTTCTGCTTTTTAAAATGATTATTACTTTAAAAGACATCACCCAATTGACACATATATTTCGTGTTATTTTCAAGTTTTCTTTAGATAAACCGACCAGCGTAGTGGGAGAAGAACGCTAGTTTTGTTAAAAAGGCCTTTATCTGGTGTTTATTATTTTATGGAGAATAGACGACATAAATCAACACTTCATTTTATAAAGAAGGGGTGGGGGGTATTTTCTCTACGTTTTCTTTAAGTAAAGAAACCGTCATTTGTCCATAAATTTTAGGTATATTTTAGAACAAACAATACAGTTACGAATATTTTTTCTGTCTGTATTTGTGCCATTTTAAGGCCAAAATCCTTGTCTTTTAGAATAAGAAAATGCTTGAGAATGTAAATGTAAATTTTTAAATTGAAAGTAATGAAATTTTAAATTTAAACTTTGATTTTTATGCAAAATAATCGGATGTTTCTAAACATATTATAAGTTTGATTGGTCTAAATGAAAACCGACTCTCAAAAATGTTTATCTCGATTAAGAATTTTTTTAATTACTTACACGATTGTCCATTTATTCCTCACCTTTCTTAACTACCATTATGTCCCTAAAAAATACATTACCTTAATTAATTTAAATAATTTGATCTGGCCATGATAAAATAAATTTTATGTCACCCTACAGTTTTTTTTAGTTTATAGTTGTTACAAAATCTTCAAATATAACTAATAATACAAATTAACTAAAATATCTATTACATAAATCACAATTATTTTAATAAATTCACAGTACAAAATATAAAAACTGCTGATAGAAACAGACTGAACTAATTTAACTATGTGGACTATTAACTATTAATATGGAATATTAACTAACTTGTGGATATTATCTATTTGGAAATTATTTTGCTTTCTGTTGAGTCAATGAGATATTCAAGCATTGATGGTTATGCCATCTGAGTTCCAAATCTATTAGTTTCTCAGGGTTTTGTACCAAGGGACATGATGTCAAGAAGATTATTGCTTTACAAATTATGTCTAACTTTAAATCGTTCAGTTAGTAGACAAATTGAGTAGCAAATTTTTAACACTCGGTTTCTATTACTTTAAAAAAAAATTAATAGATAAGCCGATGTTTTTGTCCAAGCTACAGTTATGGTCAATCCGTAACAGAAAACTACTTATTGCATGCGTAATTTCAAAGTTGGAATAACATATACAGCACATGTGACAAAATCAAACAGGAACATAATTCTAGTCTAGTGAAGGAACTGATTTTTTAAAAGAGGAAATCTAGACTTACTCGCTACAAGGATCGAAATGGGTAAAATGAATCCCTTTGAGGAATTAAATTGTAGACTGGAAGGAAGTTTTAGAAGTATTAGCGAGTGCAAGAACAATTACTGTTTCCTTCAAATATGTTGAAATATGTCTAATGAATTTTAAATTCTTGACATCCTTTAGTTTATTTACGAAGTTGCGCTTATTCGTTCCAAAAGGCTCTGTGATATTCTTTAACAATTCAATGTCTTTTGGAAAGCTGTATTTTTATAAGATAACACTTTGGTATACAAGTAATAGGTCAGTGAGTAATAAATTATCATACAATTTTGCCATGACAGAAAAAACTATATTAATAGATAAGTATATATGCTTCTTGTTTTTCCATCGAATATTAAATTATGAGTTAATCTTTATTAGTTTTCAAAAATCTCTCCAGAAGTTTAACTGAAATTTTAGAGCAAAGAATACATCTTCAATTCCGTCACAGTTTAGAAAATAATTTAAATTTGAATTTCATCTTAACAAGCTCATTCCACAATATTTAAATATTTTCATTAACGATTCTTTTAATTCAGTAGTTATTTCTTAATCAGTTGATCCAATAAATCTAACAGCTATATAACTATCAAATGAAATATTTTCCCCCTTAATAGAAATGTATTCTTTTCATAAACTCTAACAGTTTTACACATTTTGGGGCTACGTGAGGAAAGCATTTGGTTTATTCAGTAATGTTATTCATTTTATAATTAACTGTGGAAATATTTTCAAAAACTTTCTCGTGAGTACGGAATTCCCTAAAGTATATCTGCTACTCAATACCAGTTTAAAATTAGCTTCAAGGGACGCAAAAATAAATCTGCATTATTTGGGCAAAAATTAAAAATTTTTAGAAACATTTCTCTCTTATTTGTATTTTTATTTTCCCAATCATTAGAATGTCAAGCAAGCTTTAGAATCTCAAAATATAAATAAATAGAATGACAAAAAATATCAAAACTTTAAAAAAAGCCAAATTTTGACTTAACATACGAAATAAGTTAAAATAATGAGCAACGGCAACCCTGGAGGATTACAGCAAAATGGAGATAAACCTTCTACAATCACATTCTTATACGCTAAATAATGATAAGTTTGCCGACAATTAATTTTCATTGTTCCATATCTAGAATTAAACGTATAAATTAGCAATGTTTTGTGATAGAAGCATGAGCTGAATTTGATGAAAAATATATTATTATTTTCATTAAAATAAAAAATAAAATATTTACAAAACAATAATCTCAGGATAATAAAATTTCATGACAACGAATACATTTTCAAAATCGAATTTACATGAGCCTCAATTGAAAAAAATAGTATAAGGAGATGATTTTCCCTTGCATTATTCCTATCAAATCTCAGGAAAGTTTTTCAGTCACAGAGCAGCTCTGAACTCTTAAGAAAAACAATTTTGACGTCACATGGGACGTAATTTAAGCCACTGTTTCGAAAGTTGCCATTTTTTGTGCTCTGAAAATCAGTTCCAAAAATAGAACATTTCTGCTGCGATAACAAAACTCATCATATTAAAAAAAATGATATCTTTCTCATCGACCCACTTACTAACACGCGTCTGAATTTGTTGGTTGAATTCGGTAGTGCCCTGTATAAAACAAAAACATTTTTAAGAAATGTTAAATATTAATATTCTCTACCTAAAGTAAGTTAACTACTGCTTGCGTCTCCTGTAAAAACTATTAATTTAGATAAGGTGACAGTTGAAAATAGCTGTTAATGAGACTGATTCAATTCTCTACACTATACATCGGTCAACCGTTACTGATTCACAGTTTATTTCACATTCTTTGTGGTTTTCGGCTGCTTAGCAATATTTCCAAAATCTTAATAATATTATGTTTTTTTCGATATATTTAAACAAAATGAAAGCTGCAGATATTATGTATATTTCATAGAAATTTCAATAGGAGCATTTATAAACGCTGGTAGTATTCTAAATCTATGTGAATAAGTCGTTATCTATAGCACAAAAAATATTTTTAAAAAAATATCATTCACTCTCTTTATAGAAGAAAAAGTAAGGAATTATTGATTTAAAATTAACTCAATAAGAATAAGATAAAGCTCCATTCAAAGGGGAAGCAGAGTAATGTGTCAAATGATCTAATCAAAAAGTACTTTCACCGCAAGTGGAGCAATTATATGTACATTTATCGTGTCTTCTATACTCTAGTAAGGAAATAAACTTTTTTAAGTATTGTCTTGCAGGAACGTAGTTTTGTAAAATCTGATGAGTTTTTTATTGAGTAAGCAATAATTAAATAGAAAAATATAACTTAATGGAGCTTGATAATACATCTTTTTTTCATTAAGAATATTTTCCAGGAAAAAGTACTATACGCAGCATTGATTCGGTAGTTTCTTCGATTGTTTTAAAAATATAGAATACTTCAAAATCCATTTATTATATTTCATAATTACATTTTTAACCTATTATCTTACAATACTTTTAAATGTTATTTATATAATAAGTAAGGTATCCTATGGTAATAACGTCGAGTTAAGGTTCTATCAATTTTCACGGTTTAGTTTTAGATTCACTGTAAAAAAAATCTGCAAGGGTATTAAACCTTTTCTAGGAAAGTGGGATTCCAAGAACTTTTCCTCTAACGGTAACAGCAAAAATTCAAGTTTCAGAATCGATTACATGATTTCTTCCTGTTATCGTTACATGAAAAATACTTGGAATCCCAGTTTTCTAGAAAATGTTTAGTACCTTCACAGATTTTTTTTTTTACAGTGTTGTATTTATAAAATTAAGTAATCCCATGTTGGTTTCCAAATTCTAAAAACAAAAACTCTACACTCCTAGAAATAACAAAATGCGTTCTAAGCGATATAAAATGTTGCATTTTGTGTAAACATGTAAGAAAACGAAGTATTGGGAAAGAGGGGGGGGGGGTGAAAACAATATAAGACCCTGAGTTTCGTTTTGCTTGAAAAGCACCACTTGAATAAAATTATTAAACACTTAAAACTTGAATAAAATTGCACAATTTTAACTTTAATTATCTAAATCAGTATTTAAGTTTGAATGTTTGAATTCTATGGGATAAGAGACTATTCAGATTTTTGTGAAAGAAAAAAAAAGAGAGGAAGATCTCCTACAGAATATAACACTTTGAACTTGTCTTTGCTTAAAAATTCCCGCTTAAATATAGTTATAAAAACATTGCACGATTTTAACCATTTTTAATTTAATATTTATGTCATGAAAATTTTATAATAAGTAGAGTTATGTATAATAAATATTTTTCTTGACACTGATATGAGAAGTCTTGTAAATACTTTTAACTCGTAAACTCCACATTAATGTGAATTCACAGAAACCTAAAGTCAAAATGTCAGAGTTATATAAAACGTGTTTAATAAATTTATATTTTTAATTAATTAAATAAGATTTTTGATAAAAAACAATATCCCTGTGAGATCCCTTATTAAATTTTATACATGATTCATATTGTTATATTTCATTAGCTCTATACTCCGAGTCCGATTATGACTAATTGGGTTCCGGGGCAAAGCTAAATTAAGGGGGCCCCTTTCGAATCAATGCAATGTTATTCAAATAGAAGTGATGGTCATTGATATGTGTATGAGTAAGACATAAACAGATTTTCGTACCTTAGATATAAATAGAAGATAATTCTTAGCTCTGTTAATTTTTAATTAAATACCTTATTTATAAAAGTACATTTTCCCCATTAGTGCAGAATAAAACTCTTTTATATAACTTTAGCAATTTGTCACATTACTTTAAGATGAATTAAATAACTTCAAGATATGGAAGAGTTCGAATTGTAAAAAGAAAATAAATATTTTATAATTTAATGTATGGATTTGAAGCCCCCATTAAGGTCCGGAGCCCATGGACAAAATCCCGATTTGCCCATGCGGTAATAAGGGCCTCTATATATTCGCAACTAATTTACTAATTAACTGCTGTTTGCAATCTCACTAAACGCAAAAGGGGTTGTGTCCATTTATACATTGATTAGTGCCAATATAGCATATACAATGTGGTACGTACTACAATATTTGGATACAACCTCTCATCTTTTTGCCTTATTTTAGGAATAACGTATTTTTAACGCATTCTCTCGACGATTATTTTCAGAATTTGCAATCTATGTTTTTGAGTCTTTTACACAAGTTGCTCTATACATTTAGCTGACATAATATGCAAATACAATATTGATAGCCTTCACAAATGCGCGATGAAAAATTATTTAGTAAACCTACTCATTTTTCACACAATTTTTATTTTTTTACTATCTTGTATTATGTACAATATTTGTCTATTTTCGGAAAAGAACATTATTTTATATTAAGAACTTTGCAAATTATAAGTAAAAAACGTGGAAAAATTTGGGACTGTTTTTATAAAAATTTCTATTTTTCTACTAATATACATGCTATCGGTATATAAATGAACACAGTTTATTGTAATAATCTACTTAATTATGATCTATAGTTTGGGCGTTTATGCTACATTAGTTTTCACAGGGTTATCCAAAAGATATTCATTCTTTTTCAATTTGTTGACGGTCCCCTATGGAGTTTCGGGAAAAAATCTTCATGGAAATATATGATATAAAGTATTATGTTTACACATTAAGAGTTTTACATTAATTCCTCGTGTACTTTTCTAGATATTTAACAAAATGACAAATATCGCAAGTGGACGTTCATCTTTGGCCAGACAGTGTATTATTTAAAATGTTTGAATCGATTAAATTTAATTAGATTTAATCCTGTACAAAAAGTTAAGTGCAGAAACAGTACTCTATGAGTTTTAATCATTAATCGCTTTTTAGTCTTTAAGTAATGTCATCGGTCGCGGAGACGACTGTTTTTTTTATTTTTATAGTTTAATTTGTAATTTTCAGTTTAACTACAAACATTACCAAAATTTTGTTTCATTTGGAACTTTAGTACTATCACCAGACACTTTAAATAGATGAATGTTAATTATAACATTCTTGTACAAAAAGTTAAAGGTTAAATTTGTAAAATCTTGAAAAAAAAAGAACTTGAGAAAGCGGACAGTTGAAATTTGTAATTCAGTTGCTCTATCAAGTGGAAATTTAATAGAAATCATATTTTGAAAATGTTGGAATTAGAACATCAAAAACATTTTGATATCGTTTTATTTATTTTAATTTTTTTACATTTTCTTAAAAATAGAGAAATAAGAAAGATTAGTTTTGAGTATTGGGCTTACCTTAAACTATCCATTTCAACAATGACAATAAATCTGTCTTATACATAAAGTAAAAGATAAACCCCCTTCGGATGTAGTTCCACCATACCACTACTGTAAGGAATCAACCAGAGTATTAACGCCATGGAATGTCGTACCCTGATATACTTATTGCGCGGTACATTTTCAAATACAAACTATCCCGCGAATATGTTCAAAATTTTCTACAACATTTTTAAAGTACATGAAATGCACTACAAATTTATATAATTAACAAAGTATTTCGTGATAAATATTTAGTCTTCACATCACATGACCTACCTTACAAATTTTACATCAAGCGTTAATTTTGGTTGCTTCTAAAATCGATAAGGCCTGCAAATGAAATAAATTAAATTTAAGTTGTTATTTTGTGTTTTATATGACTTAGAGCCCTTCAGCGCAGAGACCATGGGTGCCATTTACCGGATTATTTCATAATTATGCGTAATATTAGCAATTGGCGTTATTACAACAGAACACCTTACTATTATTTTTTTAACTAGAAAATGACTACTAAAAGAATGAATAAAAACAGAGACGCACAAATTATGCTGTTAAATTCGAATAACTTATTAATACCATTAAATGAACAAATTTGAACATGTAACCTCAAAAATGAATACTAAGTGAAAGTAAAGAGATATATATAATCTTGTTAAATTATAAAATTTATATTATAAGGAAACCAGTCTCCATCAGAGCATATATTCGATGCTCTCAGTAACCTTCACTAAGCACAAGATAACATAAGATAAAACATAAGATAAAGACACTCGTATCTCTGTGTATTTATATGTTTTGTTGGAAACAAAAAAAATAATTTTCATCGAAAGCAGAATCGCAGACAATAGATGAATCGTTGTTTGCCTTGGGTTTTGGATTGTTTTATTATCGTTTCCTCTTACAGCACGAAAGTAAAAGCTAGCACAAGAGGTAGATTTTGAAAAGTTTTCAAACCTAGAATGTAGGAACAAAATTTTTCTGTGAAATAAGGGAAATGGGAAAATCAAAATAACATGTTTTAGTAGGTTGGATGGATTAGTGCCGAAATATCTAGAATCTCCACCCATCAACGCGCATAGGACTTCAACGTTGTTTAAATTTTAAAATATATAAAAAATATTATAAACTTTTTCCATCATTGAGACAATAAATTTATAGTTTATGTTGATTGTAATAAAATATCAACTATTGCTTAATTATTAGAACTCTTAGTCAATGACCGTAATGCAAGTTCAATATATATATATTGTTTTTGCTTAAATAATCGATTGGCATCAAATATTTTTTCTTGTTTATTTATCTCATGATAGGGAAATATTAATACAATATAACATAGAACTTTTGTAAATCCATGCATACATATAAGAAGATATGCAAAATATAGATAGTTTTTATCTAAAAATATGAAAATTGTGAGAATTATCTAAAAAGGATCCACAACAGGAAAAAATGAATTTCTTAAACTAATGAACAAGATCAATGACAGCAAACAAATCCCTGCTCTACGGAAGGTAGGTGGATTGAAGTATCAAAACTTTCAAAAATGTGTATTCTTACAGGTTTTTTAAGACATGGCCAGCCTACATACTTCATTAACTTGAAAATGAAATTCAAAAAGAAAATTAGAACTAAACTTTCTTTCAAATAAATAAATATAATAAAATAAATATAAACTCAAATAACACAATAATAAGCAAAAATTAACAGGCCGGAAGACTATGCCCCGACCATGAACTTTAAAGAATAAAAGATACCCCATATATTACTTCTTCGACTGACAGCAGGAGCAGTAAGGCCTAAGATTTCAGCGTAGTCAGCATCTGACAGAAAATTTGTCTGTCCTTTAATCCAATTTCAAAAGCACAAATTCATTTTGCTTCAGCTACATCTTGAAACATTATCACTCTGCTAACGTTTCATACAGACATTCATTTGCAAACATCAAATAATATGAATGTTTTTAGGTAGATTTCGTAAGAAATACTACCTATTGCAATCGCACCAGTTTATCTATCTATCTATCTATCTATCTATCTATCTATCTATCTATCTATCTATCTATCTATATATTTCACTTTTTTATGGACACGATAACTTCTATAATTTTTCACCAATCTCCACCAAACTTGTACATAAAATCAAAGGGGATAAAATCTTGGCTAAGTTCGTTAATGGGCAAAATCGGACCAAGGGGGTCGGAATAGGGGGCGTTTTTGTGAAAACCGAAAAAACGCCATAACTTCTTAATTAAAGTAGATATCGAATCGGTTTAAAGTTTATATTACTTCTTAAAAATGGGCCAAAAGTATATGCATGACAGATTTTTGATAAATTTAGAAGTGGGCTCAAGGGGCGAAAAAAACAGGGATTTTGAGAGAAAAAAATTCATAACTTCGTCAATTTTCAAGATATCAAGTCCAACTAAATTTTTTGTAAATGTTCTTAAAATTATCTAAAACTTTTGCTTTACAAGTTTTTGATAGGACCAACTTTTACCGACGAAAAAAATTAAAAACGAAAAGAAAAAGGGCGCTGAAAAAAGAGAAAAATCCATAACTCCGTCAATTTTTAAGATATCAAATCTGATTAAATTTATTTTACATCTTCTCAAAAATATCTACAACTTTTATATTGACAAGTTTTTCATAGGATCAATTCGTATAGCAAAAAGAAATTAAACAAAAATAGGAGTTGGAGAAAAAACCTCAAATCCAAACTGCTTATATTCTGACTCATTTTTAAATTCATTTTTGATTCTAAACGCATCCAAATGGTAGATCCTCTTATTTAGGAACTGTATAAAGTGACGCATTGGTCAATTTTCTGATAAAGACAGAATATATTTCAAAAAAGGCTACCAAAAAGGTATTTTGAACAGAATTTCCGAAAGTCATCCGGACTGAAAATTGAAGGAAGTATTCAAATAAGAAATTGCGTTTTTTTCTGATTCGTTTTTAAATCCATTTTTGTTCTCAAACGCATCCAATTTACAGATCCTCTTATTTAGGAACTATATAATGTGATGCATTGGTCAGTTTTTTGATAAAGACAGAATATATTTTGAAAAAGGCTACCAAAAAGGGTATTTTGAACAGAATTTCTCGAAGTCTTTGTGATTTGAAAATTTAAGGAAGTTTTCACATAGCAAATTGCGTTTTTTATGACTCGTTTCAAAATCCATTTTCGTTCTCAAACGCATCCAATTTACAGATCCTCTTATTTAGGAACTATATACTGTGACGCATTGGCCAGTTTTTTGATAAAGATAGAATATATTTTTTAAAATGCTGTCAAATTGAGTATTTCGCACAAAATTTTCCGAGCAATCATGAATAAAGAATTAAGTATGTATTCAAACAACAAATAGGTTATTTTATGACTCATTTTTAAATTCAATTTTTTTCTCAAATGCATTCAACTGACAGTTTTTTGTTATTTAGAAGCTGTATAATGTACTGTTTTGGTCGATTTTTTTAATAAATTCAGAATCTATTTCAAAATATGTTGTCAAAACGGGCATTTGAGCTGAATTTTTCTTAAGATGATTCTGATAAAACCAGTTTTTGAAGAAAAATGAAATTAAAAATTTTTCATAAACGGCCAAATGAAGTTATTAAACTGGGTTTATTTCAAATCATATATTTTTTTGTTGAATTGACCACTCTTCGAAATCTGCCTCCGCCTATAGGCCCAGCCGACAGGGACTTTTTTAGATTTACTTCCGATGTTTAGTTTCTAAGCTGTTGCCATTTTATAATACATTTTTTAAACTGATTTGGATAATGAAAAAAAAAAGATACGGACATAAATTATTATAAAAATATTTGCATTAAATTTAAAAATCTCCGAGCTAAAAAATTTTTACTGCTTCACATTTTATAAAATCTATGAACTCGTCCGAAAATAATATTGATGAAAATTCTTTACTTAAATTTAGCAAGTGTGGCATTGATTGAGTATTAAAATAAAAAAAATTACAACGAAAATACACGAAGCTTTTTATTTCACATGCAAACAATTTTTGGAAAACCGTGTAATTTACTGTAATATATCACATACCAAGCATTTTTATAGAATTTTTAAGTATAGTTTACATAAAATATGTCATCTGTATCGAAATCTTCATGAAAACCTATTAATGAAAGAAAAATCGATTAGCTAAATTTTACAATAAATTACATCTGACAAAAATAGGTACAAAAAATTTTCGCTAATATATATATATTTAAAAATAAAATGTCGGAAGAAATTCGAGAAAATAGAACTCAACTGTTTATTTATCATACACACATACGCAAAACATGAATATAACATACATTTAATTTATTTATTGCCGGCGGTAATTTTATCTCGGTATTTCTCATAAAAACATTTTTACGAGAACCTCTTTATTTATCTTCATATTTCAAATACTCCACATTTTTATTGCATAATTAAGTAAGTTTTATTTGAACTGCGTTATCTATGTCTTTCTACTTGAAACTCAATATGCCTTTTTTGTCAACAAATGTTTGTTTAGAAGAAGGAGCACTCAAGCTAGAGTACACACTACAAAGAGAGTCAATTTTCACTCTCATTTATCACGATTGCATTTTTTTTTTAGGAAATTTATTTCAAAAAGTTTCTTTCTTTTTTTTTTAGCATTTTTCATTACCTTTCTGTAATACATAATTTATATCTCCGAAGAACAGGCGTATAAATGTGAAATTAGAAAGTATTATATATATTTTTTTATTGGTTTCTCTAACTTACACTAGAATTTTTAACAGTAATATTGTTTTTATATTTTTATATAAGACAAAATATATACTTAAAATTTATATCATGACAAATATATATAATTTTAAAGTTTTTATAGTTTTAACATTTTATATTTAGTTTTAAAATACGGAACGATTTTAGAGAAGATACTTTTCAAATACAAATTCAAACAAATATTATAGACTTTTTCCATCATACAATAAATTCCAAATTCAAAAGTTAATTTGAAATGTTAAAATGTTTTTATATAATTAAGAGCACAATAAAAATTGTTAAAAATGGTTGAAATATAAAATGGTTATTTTTTTTAATTATCGTCCAGATTATAGAGCTGTATGATTATTGAATTAAAAGGCAATGGTGTTGCAAGGTTTTTAATTAATGTATTTCAAGCACTGCTGATAGGTGTATAAGCATTTTTCCCTTTTTTATACTTTGGTATATTTTTAAAAATTTTATTTTAGGTTAAAAAAATTAAAACTTTTCAAAATTAAGTAACTAGCTCCTTTCTTTAAAAATATTTTAAATTAAAGGTCTGGATGATTTTTTTAAACCTGTCCTCCGTCGGTCGCTATATCTTACGTGAGATCAGTCTCAGAGTGCTTGACAGGCGCTTGTTAGAAATTCGACAACAGCAACTATTTGACTCAAAGTTAATGCTCTTAAAGCATACTTGCCAACCTCCGCTTTTTTTAAACAAGGAAACCTAATTTCCACCAAAAAATGTATTAAATCAATTGTAATCGGTATTAAATTAAATGTAATGGTAGTTAATCGAAACCTACATCCTTTCATTTATTAAATAAATTTTCTGGTTTAACCTATGTTTTGTGAATAAAAAAAAATAGGGAGGTTGACAAGTATGTCTTAAAGTGATTCGTGTTATTCACGATGTTATTCAAATATACAATATTTAAATTTAAATAAAAAATTATTTTTTATTAAACTGAAAGGAAGTAATACATAAAAGATTCAAATTTGAAACTAAACATCAAATTGTCGTCAGTTTTCTTTACGAAATATACAAATATATTCCAATTATGAACAAAACTGAAAATACAAGTAGGAAATAGTCAGACTTACTTGGATTCCTTGGTAAAATATTTATTAGTAGAAGTGCATTAATCAGCTGAAGTGCAAATTTAGCAGATCATAATACATGGAAAAGGCAAACCGCATGATTACATTTATAACATTTCTAGTTCGATATCCTTCTGTGGTCTGCTTCATAACACTCTTAAAACGAAAGAGTGAATTTGGCTTTTTAGGAAAGAGATGTAATTTATTGAATCATGAATGAGTTGTTTTTTAAACATTTTACTCATCTTTAGTTAGATTGTTATTTAAAAAACTCATCTTGATTTAAATTGTTAGAAACAACTCACTCACTTGAGTTGTTTCAACTCTTTATGAGAAGCTTCTTCAAAACGTGAGATAAGCGAATTTCAGTCCAACTTGGGTTATTTTTTGGTTGACATTTTAAGAGTGTAAGAGCAGTAACGCATCTATATTGTTTAAAAAGGGATAAGTGATAGTACTTCTCCCGCTCATCGATGGGAAGATATTTTATTCAAACTGGCTTGCAAGTTGCTTAGAATTCCAGTCATCTCCATTTTTTTTCAAGGTAGGTCTGTAATTATAAATTAATGGGTCAACCTTTAGACACACTTTTCTACGCAATAATTTGATTTGATTACCAAGGTAAATGAATTTAGTATTGATTTCAGCCACATGAAGCGTTGTAAAAAATGACCATTGGTCAATGCTTGATATTTTGATTTACATTGTATGCAACGCACATTTAATGTGCAGTATAAACTCAATCTCTAAATGTTTTCAAGAAAATAATCATTTCTGGCACTTTGTTATGGACAGAGAATAAAAAATGACATTTAAAATATATGGAATATATTTTAAATATATTCTGCGGATATAAAAAAAAAACCTAATGTCTTCCAAAATTGAACACAAAAATGAATTCAAAACTGTATATTTTCACAAAATAATTATTAGTTTATAATTTACATTCCTAAAACGGATGAAACAAACAATTTAAATGACAAATAATACAAATATAAGAACTGTGGAAAATAGTACGTGTTTGGTGGTAATAGGCCTGTGAGGCCACTAAGGTGAGATATCTCTTTCGAGCGAATGGCGGTTAAACTGGCTGGATGTATTTCAGACAACGCTGAAAAAAAGTGAGTATGTGGAAAAACGAAGCTCTGTGCACTCTAGTGGCCGAGAAAAGACCAAAAATAATTGTGCTGTGCGTGTCTGGCTTTTTGTAGCTGACAGAAGATTAAATAATGAAACATACACTATATGGCCATTAATGATCGGACACTTGTAATTTTAGACGCTTTGTTAAATATCTAGAAAAATATACCGGTATTATTCTGAAACTCTAATTACATAAGCAAAACAGTTCAGTTAATATATTTTCGGGAACATTCCTTTTCAAACGGTATCATAGGAAACCGATTGTAAACTGAATGCAATTGTTTTGATGACCCATTTCTAAACTATCGTAGAAAAAACACTCAAACTGCTGATTATAATTAAGAAGCTTATTGTAATAAATTGTGTTTATTTTTATAAGGATATCATGCTTAGTCGTATTAAGGTTTACATAATAAAAATCCAAAATTTTGCCAATTGTTTTGCTTACAATTTGCAGATGTCTTTATAAGTAAATTTTTCTTTTGAGAAAATATGACGGAAGAGATTGTGGTTAGTTAAATGTAAAGAACAACTTTTGTGAAAATTTCAAAAGCTTAGATTAAAAGTTATTAAATTATCGTCGATAAAATTAGCTCCAAATCCGTTATTCCCTAAATGAATCAAAATGATGATGGACTGTAACCATATATCCACTAATTAGTGTCTATATAGCATACACTATATTTCTTGTGCTACTATGTTTGCATACGGCCCCTTACTTTTTTCCTTAGTTTTAGAAATAACTGATTTTGAACTTATCCATTGACGATATTTTTGGATTTTTCAAAATATGTTTTAGGACTTTCACAAAAATTTATATACAGGGTGATTAAAAAAACGTGGGCAAATTGATATGACAAATCGGGCATCCGACAATAATAAAAAATCACATAGGAACATAGGGCCGCAAACCACTTATTGAGTCACAAATACAGGGTGTTTCATCCTAACTCAATTTGGGTAGACGGTGATAAATTTCAGAAAACTGAAGTATATAATAAAAAAAATTTAAAAGACATTCTCACCTTGTTTTAAATCTGATAACACCAAAGAAAAGTGGTAGATATTTGCATTATGCGCGCCAACAATATGCACTTGGCACCTCACGTTTTGGACTGCGATAATCAATTTATACGGTATCATCGATTGCTTGAGCAATATGTTTTTCCAGATCTTTTCGTAACGTTAGCACATTTTTAACAAAATAAGGTACATATCGATGCATTTTCATTACACTATTTTTATTTTCTTCGAAATTATTTTCAAACTGGGTGTAACTAGAATGAAACACCCTGTATTTGTGACTCAATAAATAGTTGGAGACCCTATGTTCCTGAGTGATTTTTCATCCTTGTTGCATGCTTGATTTGTCATATCATTTTCTCCACGTTTTTTTTAATCACCCTGTATTTAGAAAATACATTGAGCAAATTATATTTTGACTGCGTTCACGCATTCACAGTGAAACATCATTTAGTAAATCTGCCCGTTTTCATACAATTTGATGTTTTTTAAAATTCTGATTACAGAGCATTATGTACGATGTTGTTCGTCATATTTTGTAACAAGAACATTTATTTAAAAATTGAGAAATAAGCTAATTATTATCAAAATTCTGCTAATTATATGCAAAAATTTCGGGACAGTTTTTATAAAAATCTGAATTTTTCTACGAAAAAACATGCATTCGTAAAAAATAGAAAAAAAAACGCAGTTTATTACAATAAGTATCTTAATCATGAATCTTAGTTTTGATTATTTTGCAACATCAGTTTTAAAAGGGTTATTCAATGTCGTTATTTTTCAAGTTGGTGGCGATTCCCTGTTAGACTTCAAGGAAAAAAACTTTGCGATAAAATATGACTTGTAGTGTTTTATTTACACGCCTGGAATTTCAGAATAGTTTTTCATGTATTTTTGGAGATTTTTTTAAAGTATAAAATCGCATATGTCCGGTCAATAAAGGCCATATAGTGAATATGTTTCAATGTTTCTTTAGTAAAGTGGTTTTAATTTTATTTCTTTTAAGTCAAAATAAAGAGTAATTCTTATTATTCTCAAATAGTATGTCTTGTGACACCACAAGGAATTTTAATGTGACTTATTCAACAGTTCTTCGAAAAGTATGCAAAAAAGGTATATTATTTTAAAAAAAATAAAATGTTAAATAATTTTTGATAAGGAATGTATTCATGCAATTAACTTCTTTTGATATATATATACGAGTTTTAATGAGTACATATAATTTGTTACTGTATGTAATGAGTTACTGAAAAAAATCTATGATAATTTTAAATAAGTAGTCGTTGGGGGCCACAGTAATGCTTTTCAATCATGGGTATCCATAAATATAAAAATTATTATAAAAATAAAACATGTATGAATAATTTATAAAATGCTTTGCAATTACAAAATAAAATATGAATGTATTTATATGTATTTTAATACATCGCAATGCTGAATTGCGGGTACTACTTGATTTATCGACCCATATCGACAAATCATGAAATTCGTCAAACTACTCGTAAATTATAATAAAAGGGCATAATTTTTATTTTAAATGACAAAAAGATTTTTAAAAAACAGAGGATCAATAAAAATACAAATAAAACATTAAATTAAAAATTACATTAAGACGTAACAAACAGGTGTAACCTAATTAATACGAATCGAAATGGCACTTACGATAAACAATTATTAGCATTTAATCTCCTTTGACGATTGTATTTTCAGTCTACAGGGCTCGAAAAGTACCAATGTGGATCAAGAAACATAATACTGGATTATAATTAAGGTCGTAGACACCAAACTCAATGGATCTCAATTCAAAGAAGGTGTCACAGTAAGGCAGATTAAAGCTAATTAAAACGTGTTGTAATGAATCGGGTTTGCGTGACCGCGCCCTGAAAATCTTCTACAATCAGTCTACCATGGATTTGAGACATCCATGTGAAAATGAATTGCCATTGCTCGGCGTACGAAAGTTGGATCAACACATATTAATTTGGTGGCAACGTATTTTGGCTCGTCTGTGTATACTGGCAAACAGCGTTGTACCATTATCAGAATCAAATAAACAAAGTGAAAAATATTTTCTAATTTTATTTAAAGCAGAATTATGGCAATAATCTATTGATAAAGAACCATAAAATATTTATCATTATTATTATTATTATTAGCAACTAAAGAGACATTTTGAAGAATGGGATTGTGTGCAAAAGTATAATTCATAATTTATTAAAATGTATTCACATGATATAGGCATTATTGTTTCTTGAGGTGTTTCTTTAATTTTGGTTTAAATACAGGAATTAATATACTTAACTAATAATAGCGATAAATGTCCTTTTAAGGTGCACTGAACGTACTATGTTATTTCAAGAAGGTTTTTATGGTATATTGTGGTGATAAGAATTGGATTTGAAAAATTAAATTAAATGTACGAAGAAATGACAAAATTCACAAGGTTCGTTCATGAGTAAAATGAATTCAATGAGTACAATTAATGAAACTTTAATTATGCACATGGATTTGCTGAATATCACAAACAAATATGAGACCATTCCTATAGGAATGATGTAAATTTTCTCAAAAAAAGTATTTTAGTAATATTCAAATGGAATTTTATTAAAATAGATTGAACTGCAAGGAAATATGAACAATTATTGGTACTTAGTAGAAAAACAACTGAGAAAAATCTGAAAGTTAAAATGTGTTTGAATTACAGTTTTAGTTGGCATGTTTCAGTTTATAATAATAAAAATGATTTATTCTGTGTTATTAAGTTGTTTTCGTTTAAAAAATATATTATTTTGATAAGTTTCGATAAATATTTAACTGTATGTGTACGACAGTAAATCTTTTTTTCTCATAATAGATGTTGATATACAATTGAAATGTTTAACCCATTGCTAAATCTTCCATATTTTTTAACACATGATCTCTAGCATTAAAAAAAGATAGTCGTGGTTGATATTATAATAAATCGATCCGTTACTATGCATATACGTTTCAATTATGGCTATAGATATTTCTGTCCATCAAATATTTATGAGAAATGAAAAGTAGAATCAACTGTGTGTCAAAAATATGCAAAAAATTTATGCATTTGCTGCAAAGTAGTTACAACGATGGTATTATCGATATCGTGGTTGTGATACTTGTTGGTAGTGATAACATCTTTTTATGATTTAATTTGAAAAAAAAATATTTATTGAGTTTTAGTAAAAATTTCTTAAAATTTTATTTTATTTCTTAAAATAAAATATAAATCCTTCATTCAGCAAACAGAATATTTTAATTTACGAATTAATATTTTAATTCATCTTATTTTTTACAAGAGTGATTCTTAAAACTAATGCTTAACCTTTACAGAGGGGCTGTGACAGCATCTGTCCGGGAATGCATGTATTCTCAGGTAGACACTGAGCGAGCCCCTGCGTAAAGGTTAATCTTTATTCTTAAATAACTAAAACATTTATTGTTGAAGAAAAATATATGGTTTATATATATAACTCTTCGCTACTGAGTATTAATGCAGTATTATTAATTATTAGTGAATGATTTCTTATTCCATTTAACTTCGGAGCAAGATTTTTATGTTATTTGCATTAGTTCGAATCTTAGACTTCGAAACATATCATTAAGATGTCAAAATATTAATTATGTTTGGGTATCATTAATAAAATGGGACAAAACGGAGGTCCACATATGTGGACCCAGGGAGCGAAGAGGTTACGAGTTTGTTTGTTGTGCGGAAAACAATCTTAAAATTATAACTTCAACAGCAACTAATGATTCATTTTTAATTATTGCGAATTAGTAAAAGAATATAAATATTCAGTTTTAAAATTTAGATTAAGTGCCTCATAATATTAAACTAGTCTTGAAAGTATTCAATTTTAATGAAATCATAACAAAATTCTAAGCAATATACAATAAATTCCGTATGTAAAATGCAAAATCCTTCGTTAGAAAAAGCTATATTTGGTTGTTAAAACTGTTGTTAGCTTTCGTTTTTTAAAAAACTAAAACAAAATCACTTCACCTTTTTTCATTCACGTATAAAAACATTTCATATTTATTTACTTAGAAGGTGTCACAAATAAAAATTAAATTAAAGAGTTGACATGTTTCGGTTCATTAATAAGAACCGTATTCATAACATATAAAATCAGTAGAAAATTAAATGACACTGGATATGAATATAATTTAAAAATCAAAACAAAACATTGCGCCCGCTATGATCGTGAATATAGCCATTGCCAACGCGGCATATAAATATAATAAATTTTGACCATATATTAAATTTAAAAAGTATAAAATTAAAATTAAAAAAGTAGAAAAACCAAATGACTCTGGATATAAAGGTAATTTAAAACCCCTAAAACATAAAATATTGCGCCCTCTATGATCGTGAATAGCCAATGCCATCGCGGTTCCTCCTATTAGACTCATCCTTTAAATATTTATTAAGTAATTCTAACCACAAACTCGGAATGTCATAAGAATAAGAATCATTACAAACTCTATCCCTCCTAGAATATATCTCTATGGATTCACGGATGATTAATTTTCGGAATAAACTGGAAATGAACACTAATCTACTATCTTTAAAACAAATTTTAACCCCCCTCTTTAAAAACAATCTTGATAACGCAGTCTTATCCCTACCAAATTTTATGTCACATTCATGCTCTTTCTTTCTAACCCCAAACTTTCTACCTGTCATACCGATATAAAAATTAATATCCCCCTCTTCATTCTCATATGGAATTTCATATACCCCTGCTAGATCATCTTGTGGAACCGGATCAAAAGCTCTGTATAGAAGATGTTTTAACTTAGGAGGTGGCTTAGCAATTAATTCTATTTTAAACTTTTTTAATTTAGCTTTAAGCCTCTCAAAATTACCCTTTATATAAGGAAACGATAGTCTTTTAACCCCAATCTCTTCCCCCTTCTCACAGGCATTATCAACCAAATTACAATTAACCTGAGAATTATTTTTATCCCTATAATTTTTAACCAATTTATTAATTTTATCCTTTTTGTAACCATTCAACTTAGCAATATTAAAAATATAATTCAACTCTTCATACAAAAATTCATCAGAACAAATAATAAACGCACGATTAACCATGAACCGGAATGTAGAAAACTTATACCCAAAGGGTGAATACGCAGAAAATGGAATAATATGCTGACTAGCTATATCTTTCCTGTAAACTTTCCTTTTTAACATAGAACCCTCTCTAATAAGCCACACGTCTAAAAATGAAATAGCACGATCATTTTCCAATTCAAACGTAAATTGAATATTCCTATCCAGTTTATTAACTTCATCTACAAAAACAATGAAAGACTCAACTCCCCCCTCCCAAATTAAAAACACATCGTCAACATACCTCTTCCAAAATTTAGGAACTTTCTCGAACTTTGCGAAAATATTCTCTTCAAAAGGCCTCATTTTAAACTCAGCTAAAAAATGTGTGCCCCTATGGGTTCTCCTATTTCGGGTTTTTTAGCTGAGTTTAAAATGAGGCCTTTTGAAGAGAATATTTTCGCAAAGTTCGAGAAAGTTCCTAAATTTTGGAAGAGGTATGTTGACGATGTGTTTTTAATTTGGGAGTGGGGAGTTGAGTCTTTCATTGTTTTTGTAGATGAAGTTAATAAACTGGATAGGAATATTCAATTTACGTTTGAATTGGAAAATGATCGTGCTATTTCATTTTTAGACGTGTGGCTTATTAGAGAGGGTTCTATGTTAAAAAGGAAAGTTTACAGGAAAGATATAGCTAGTCAGCATATTATTCCATTTTCTGCGTATTCACCCTTTGGGTATAAGTTTTCTACATTCCGGTTCATGGTTAATCGTGCGTTTATTATTTGTTCTGATGAATTTTTGTATGAAGAGTTGAATTATATTTTTAATATTGCTAAGTTGAATGGTTACAAAAAGGATAAAATTAATAAATTGGTTAAAAATTATAGGGATAAAAATAATTCTCAGGTTAATTGTAATTTGGTTGATAATGCCTGTGAGAAGGGGGAAGAGATTGGGGTTAAAAGACTATCGTTTCCTTATATAAAGGGTAATTTTGAGAGGCTTAAAGCTAAATTAAAAAAGTTTAAAATAGAATTAATTGCTAAGCCACCTCCTAAGTTAAAACATCTTCTATACAGAGCTTTTGATCCGGTTCCACAAGATGATCTAGCAGGGGTATATGAAATTCCATATGAGAATGAAGAGGGGGATATTAATTTTTATATCGGTATGACAGGTAGAAAGTTTGGGGTTAGAAAGAAAGAGCATGAATGTGACATAAAATTTGGTAGGGATAAGACTGCGTTATCAAGATTGTTTTTAAAGAGGGGGGTTAAAATTTGTTTTAAAGATAGTAGATTAGTGTTCATTTCCAGTTTATTCCGAAAATTAATCATCCGTGAATCCATAGAGATATATTCTAGGAGGGATAGAGTTTGTAATGATTCTTATTCTTATGACATTCCGAGTTTGTGGTTAGAATTACTTAATAAATATTTAAAGGATGAGTCTAATAGGAGGAACCGCGATGGCATTGGCTATTCACGATCATAGAGGGCGCAATATTTTATGTTTTGGGGGTTTTAAATTACCTTTATATCCAGAGTCATTTGGTTTTTCTACTTTTTTAATTTTAATTTTATACTTTTTAAATTTAATATATGGTCAAAATTTATTATATTTATATGCCGCGTTGGCAATGGCTATATTCACGATCATAGCGGGCGCAATGTTTTGTTTTGATTTTTAAATTATATTTATATCCAGTGTCATTTAATTTTCTACTGATTTTATATGTTATGAATACGGTTCTTATTATAATAAGATTACAAACATTATTATAATAAGATACAAAGATTATAGGTTCTTGAATGAACCGAAACATGTCAACTCTTTAATTTAATTTTTATTTGTGACACCTTCTAAGTAAATAAATATGAAATGTTTTTATACGCTATATTTGGTTTTTTAACCCATTCAGAGACAGACTCTACAGACATTATATGCAAAATGATGAAATGAGTGAATGACACCAGAATTCTGAAACAAATTTCATTTCAAAAGAAAAGAAGTTTTTGTTCGCTTACTTAATAAAAAAGAAAATTAATTTCAATTTTCCGGTTTCAGTGTGGCACTTAGGAATAAAGATTAAATGTTCAAAAACGAACCACCACGAATGGGTTAAATTATAGATTTTCTCATTTATAGCATGTTTACTAATTTATATATACATCTTTCTAAAGAAATTTAAGAAATAATTTCATAAGATGTCAAGAAGTTTTCAGGTTAATAAATATTTGTCTTCACGTTCGTACGCGTGTGTGAAAGTAATTATTCTACATTTAATATGAATACACAAAAAGTTCTTAAAACTACAGTACAAAATTAAGTCCTCAGGCTTTCAGAAACCAGTGTCTTTCTTTGTCAGGCGCAAAGAAGAGTGCGTCTACAACGGAAGCAGCTGCACGAGGGAAATCAAAAGGCGAGAAAGTGTAAAAGCTGAACGCACAGCCAATAGGAAAACAGAAAACAACAGCCAATCACAGAAAACTACAATAAAAATGAACACAGTGAGGAAGAAGAATGATAAAACAAATCGGCAAAAAGGAAAAAAATACATTTAATAAAATGAAAATACATACATAAATGGGAGGAGAAAATATATGACTAATACTAATTAATACAAAAAGTTAATAAAATGGTATACGGTTATAGTTGATTTACCGATAAAATAATGTATTATAATTTCGTATGCATCGTTTTCCGCAGTTCCATACATTAGCCTGCGATTTATTCTGTTGAGCTGTTGCAAAGTATCAGACCAGATTGTGTGATCGTTAAGGTTTGTTGGGTGAGTATTATTCCAGTATTCGTCCGGAATGTCTCAGTTTGAAGAGCATTGGTAGCTTCAGCCAACACAACTCTGACTTGAATCCTGGCCCGGACATTTTCACCCGTTTGGACAATTTACATCTGTTATAGTTGATTTACCGATTGAGTAATCGTGTTATAAAATAATCTAATATAATTTCGCATGCAGCCTTTTCTGCAGTTCCATGAATTAGCCTTTGATTTGTTTTGTTGTTCTAATATAAAGTATCAGTCCAGTTTGTCTGATAATTGACTCTGGAACATGATTAAAAATATCACTTAAATTTCAGTCTTCTCACGAGAACTGGTACCTCGTTTTCCATAGACTTATAGGGGAGATGGTACACTTTTTACGGCAGTTGTTCGCAAATAATTATTTAGAGTGTAAGAAAACTGATGCTAACTGGATGTATTGCCAGGTTCGGTACAGAAATTCGAAAAACCCCACAGCTGATATAAAGGCAACTATTTATCGAAGATCCATGAAAACAGGGAGAGGTACAGCACAATGGCGGTGAAACAGCCTCCGGGAAAAAAAGTAGAGCTTTTTTCGTTCGTTGACAGAGGCGAAGAATCGTCGTTCAGAGAAAACACACACACAGTTGGCGTAGATATAATTCCGCCAATATACAAAAATTCGTACCATGCATATTGGACTTTTTGCGAAGGTCATATGTTGGCTAAATAATATTGACTCATTAATCAGAAGGATTTTTATAAAAAATAGAGTTTAATGACTTCACAAAAACATAAATAATATTCGTGAAAACGTCACTGCGATAATGAGAGAGCGCTTCGTTAAAAAGTAATTCCATTAATTGAGTTGCCATTCGTTGAAATAAAAAGTTCTCATACGCGAGAGAAAATTACAGCAGAGCTCGAGAAGATCCGCTACAGACTTAACATACATATCGGTTGAAAAAAACACAGCCCGCATACTGCGGTGAGCAGTATTATTTTGAATGCACACAAGTAATAAATGGTTGCCAAATTCTTGTGGTTACCACCTATTTTATATACACGTGGACAAGAAAAGTGCCTAGCAATAGAACAGATAAGAATGCTGACATCCTCGAAATTGATATTGTTATGTCTGTAAAGGAGGCCCAGAAAAAGGAGTGGTTAGCATTTACATTACATGCGTTCAACAATCGGAGTGATAAAATGAAAACGAGGTGCCAGTTCTCGTGAGAAAACTGAAATTTAAGTGTTATTTTTAATCATGTCTCAGAGTCAATTACCAAATAAGGAAAAAGGAAACCTACATTGCATCTGTATTAACTGACATCTGCAATTTATTTCTAACGGTTATTTATATGCAGGAACTTTTCTCACAATAAAATTAGGAAGCTGAAACTACAAAGTACTTGAATGCGCGATAAATTGTAATGGCAGGGGGGGGATGAATAAAAGAAACCCAAAACAAATTAAGAAAATATTTGAATTGAAATGGGGGAGAGGGCGCAAGAAAAAAACGTATATAATGATATAACCGTTATATGCAAATGCCAAAGAGGGTCCCTTTGAGTCAGCTGTGAAATGTTCGATGTATAGTGAAGGAATCTATAATTTGTCAAATGTTGTTTCCAATGTGTCGAGCCAAAATCCTAGTACTCTGAATTATCATAACCTCAAACATAACTTAATGGAGTTTTTCTGTAAAAACAAAAAATCCATTTTATATTTAGGAATTACTATTATTGTTAGTTAATTACTATTTTTTAGTTAGGTGTATACTATATTATTAGGAATGTATAATAATTTATTATACGTTTAAAACCTTCGAGTAAATTTGAAACATGTTTAAGACAAAGTCCACGTATCAGTGTTTTAATGTATCTTCTCTCTCACCTATCACTTAAACATTTTTTCCGTTTCTATTCCGATTTCTTAATGATATATCCCTTTATCAAAGTATCGTTATAATGTCTAATTTTAAATGATTATTTTTATACGCTTCAAGTTAAAAAAAGAGTTAAAATTTATCAAAATGGATTTATTTTATATTTGACGCTTTTTAATTATTGCTAAGTGATTTTCGTAGTTTCGAACGAATCATTAATATTTTCCTTGTTTATTTGCTTTTGACTTACATAATGATGGCCATTTAAGGATTTTTTTTTAAACTAACGATATTCAAATTGCACAATTGAATTGAAAAACCAAACACACGATAATATGCATTCAGGCCAACCCCAAAATGGCAAATTTAATATCATTTTAATAAATAAAATGTCAGACATGTGATGTTGAAAACAACATATCATCATGTATCAATAGTTTCTCCTTTTTTAAATGAAATTCTTTATCGCAAAATTTAATTTCTCCTTTCACAATTCTAAATTATATCAAAACTCCCTTTCTTTTGGAAAAGTAACATGTATATTTTCTTCTCTTTTAAGCTTTAAATAACATCCACTCTAACCTCTCCATGTTAAGCTGATGCCATTACTAAAATAAATCAAAAACAGATATATTCTCATCCTGTAGTCAGTAATGGAATAAATTACATGCTATTAACAAATAAATAAAAAAAGATATTCATTGAGCATATGCTTTTTGCAGCACTAATTTATACACTCATTGTTAATGCTCTCTTTTATAGTCAATACAAATGCTTTTTTGGTCTAAAAATATTCTTCTGTTTACGTTAAATTCGTCTTCAGGCACTGATTAATGTTTGCATTGATTTATACTTCTAAATATAATTTTCCCATTGCTCAATTTCAACATTCATATTACGTCTATGGAAAATTGTGACACCAATTAATGGACTTTTTTTTTTGGTTTTTACAGCAAAACTCCATTAAGTGATCTTTGAGATTATAATAGTGCAGATTACCAGGATTTTGGCACGAAACATTGGCAACAACATCTGACAAATTATAGATTCCTTCTCTGTACATCGAACATATAACAGCTAACCCAAAGGGACCCTCTTTGGAACTTAATCTCTTGATATCTGCATTCAATAAAGTTATCCTATACTTAAATTCTAAAGTTCTTCTTTTGAAGTTGTCCTTAACAGGAAACGTTAGTGTAAAAATGAAACATATTTGAGTAACAAACAATGCAAAAATAATATTGAAAGACATTTTTGATGCTTTTTTATTTACCCTTGTCTCTAATTTATCGAGATAAATTGGGTTTTCAGAAACGGAAGACCAAATTTGAAAATTAATAATTTGAAAACCATTATACACGTTATAATAACTAATATACGAAAATAAAAAGATCATTCCATTTTTTTTCTTTCAATTACAAATGTTTGGTGCACTTAAATTTCGTAACACAAATAAAAACAAATTTTTAATCAAGTTTGTTCTGCACATTTGGTAGTTTTGAGCAGCCAACTATGCATAATGCAGCACTGTTGTATTTAACCACTAAATAATGCATTGCAAAATAATACTAAATCTTTCATAAGTGTATAAGTTACCCAAAGAACTTCTAATTGATCATAAGGGAAGCTGAAACTGTTTTACACCATGAACTGCTTCTTAACTCTAGATAATTTATTTTGTAAATTTTCAAATTGTATGCCTCAATAACTGAAAGAAGATTGAAATTAATTTATGCATCTACAAATGCGTTTATTTTGATTTTTAATTTATTTGAACATTCTTTTTAATTATTACATTATTGGGTATTTTATTAGTTAGTATTCAAATCGTTATAAGCTTGGATAATAAACAACGATTATTTTTTAAAAACGCAGAATGTTATTCACTAATACATTTAATCACGAAACTATTTCGCGATAGATCAAATTCTCCGTTACACTAATAATCTCACTGAATAGCTCTAGTTTCCATTTTAAAGCGCTGAATAATAATCTGTGAAAATTTGTAATCACTAAACAGTAACTGAAATACCTAGATAAACAGCTTGTAAATTTAGCAATTCACTTGGAAATCGTTAGTTAGACTTTTCATGTTAACATTTAGATAAAAATGCTACATTGATTTTTTAATTTATTCTCGAATTACTTTGAATAAACACGCTGATTATATGATATTTTATCAATCAAATTAGTTACCGTAAAATGGGGTGAATCGGAACAATTTTCAACTTTAACGTTAAAAAAAGCAACAACTGATTTTTTAATTTTTTTATTTTTCAACTAGAAACTTCGGTCTTGTTTTGTTCTTTACTTTTTAAGCAAAAACGAAACAATTTTACTGTTTATATATATATTATTTACTTTTTTAATGGTGTTCCGATTCACCCCGCAGATAGGGGTGAATCGGAACAAATGTTATAATCTTTATTTATTCGGATTCAAACTTTAATAGAGTTAATAAAAACATATATTAAGGATAAGAAAGGAATAGAATCACGTAGTTATTGTGAAACCAAGCCTTTATTTTATATACAAGTAAAGATATGGTTTTTTAAATATTAGAAAACAACTTTGAAATCAAGAAAAATTAAAATTTATTTTAAGAAATTATATTCGAATTGCAGAAGTAGAATTTAATACAAAATCAGCTCTGTTCTGTGCTATTCTTTACTAGTAGTCATTGGGTAAGTGAATATATTGAGTAGCCCCAATCGCTGTATGTATTAATACGATTTACTAATACGTCCTCATACTTAGTCCTTAGTACTGTTTGCATCAGTCTCTTTTTTAATTGGTTTTTCATTTTGAGATGTTTGTGTAATGTTGTGGATGTCAGAGAATAATTCTGTGCATTTTTTCTTAGTAATTGGCTATTTTTAAATCCTTTTATTGTCTGTTCCATGTCTGTTAAATTAGGCGTAGACTTTGTTGTTTATCTAAGTAATTTCTTGGCACCTTTAAACTCTTCAAGTAATTAGAACAAATAAAATATTGTTACAATACATATTCATATATATTTTTTATATATTGAATGAAACTATTACTGTATATAAAAATAAACCATGGGAGAAAACGTGTTCCGATTCACCCCGTAAATCTTAAACGTTTGATGTTGTAAGACATTTTTTATTTTTTCATTATGTAGTTTAGAAATAAGTAGAGTTTAATACAGCATATCGTTTACAGGTCCATCATTAATTAAAAATCTTTTCTCTTAGGTTTATAATACGAAAAATACTGTAGTTACATACAAAGTTTTGAAGACGTTGAAAAAATGAGGTTTTTGAGGATCCTCTTGAAGTTTTTTTTATAAACCCCAGTAGTGGTACCAAGATGTCAAAACAATGTCCCTACTCTTAATGTTATAATCTTCTTATAAAAAAATTGGCAACTTAAAATATCATCACATATATTTATAATGAATTTATTTGTATGACCGGGAAGTTTCGTTCCTATTCACCCCATTTTACGGTATCCATTTCTATAAATTCGTCAAGAGAAACAGAAACATTATTGAAAAAGTAAAAAAAAAAAAATAAATGTTTATTTCTAACTAAGTGTAATAAAGGTATAACAATAGGCTGTGGATAATTAAGGGTTATAGGTAAATATACGTACTAGAATTACACAAAACTATACTTTTTGAAAAATAATACTCATGTTGCGCACTTTAGCCCCTTCGATAAAGAATCCCGTAAAAGCATACATGTTTTAATATACTTTTTCCAAAATTTTGTAGAGGTAAAATGTAAAATAGTTAAAAAGCTTATTTATAAATTTAAGCAATTAAAAATTAAGAAAAAAACAGAATTATTGATATGTATACATATGTATATACCTGGTGTACCAAAAATGACTGATCGATTTTAAAATTCATAACTTGCAAACGATAACAGCATTTTTTTTTTTTCTTGCAGGAGGGTTATGTATGATGTCATGAGTATTTTTACCTTCATTCTTGGTTTTAGTTCGAATTTCAAAAAATAGATGGCGCTAACGGCGATTGGCGCTCAGTCGACCTTGAAACTGAGGTCACCCACCATTGATAAAAGGAAGTAGATTAAGGCTATGGAGTGCGTCTCACTTGCCAGTGCAATCTTGCTCTCCGGCTCCAATTCTGAACTCATTCGATATGATTTCAATGGAATGCGTTGCTGCCATGGAAATAACAGATATTGAAATACAGAAGTGGGCATAAATTTCGCAAGTATTCCAGTTTGCATTAGATTTTGCATTTATGAACTTTTATTTTCCCGGATTAATTTACTTTTTATGGCATGATTTAAAGAATATTTTATAAATCTTATTTTAAAACTACATTGTTAAAAATTTGAAACCTTTGCTGCCTCATCACGCCTCCACTTTTATAGAAAACGATTACTCCACTGTATTACGGAGCATTCTCATTGATCATAATAGAGATATTCTATAACAGCAGTGGAGTGACGATGCAGCGAAAGTTTAAAATTTTTAAGCGTGTAGATGAAGATATCTTGCTACAATCTTGCTGTTAGGTCCCGATTCTGAACTCATTCCATATGATTTCAATGGAATGTGTTGTTGCCATGGAAATAACACATTATTCCATAGCAAAATACAATGTTCGGAATTGGGCATGAATGTAACAAACTGAATTCAAGTTTGCAGGCTACATTACATTAAATTTAATTGTAAAAAAAGTTAGTAAAAATACTTGTTACTAACTATATTCTAGCATAATAACAGCAAACTGCTACTTCCACTTATTCATACTAATTAAATCATCTTCACAAAATTTATGAATGTGCATATTTAATTATTTTAAATATAAACTTGACAGCTTTTCTTTTTTAGCATGTTATTTTAGTGAGGGAGCATGGGAATTAAAAGAAAAAAAATGATTATATTGAAACTAAATGAAATTTTTCGTATTACAGTCAGGTTAACTCTTGATCAGAAGAAAATATACCTAACAGGAAAAAAAATTAAAACAGCAAAATAATTTTGATATTCTTTTATTAGTTAAAAGTTTGTAATATTTCATAAATTATGTTTATTTTATATTACTGATAAGCTAATTTCTCTTAAACATATTTCCAAAATACGATTTGTCTTCTCTCGGAAACCACTTTAGCATGCTTTGCATTTCTTTTATTTTACTTTTGTTAATGCAATCCTCCTTTATCTGTGATATTTTAAGATTTGGCAAAGTGATTTGTCTGTGAATATTATCCACTTCTTGCACACATGAATATCTATGTGTATAATATTTTATAGTAATATCCTTAACTTGTGAATTAAACTGTATAAGGGGAACTGGGGGACATAGATACATGGGGCACATTGATACATCCCCTCTATTGCTCTCAAGGTCATTATAGGAACAGCTCCAAAAGATGATGCCAGTGTACTCAACTACATACAGAAAGTCTTGGGATGATTCAGTAGTTTGATGAAATGGGACGGGTGATTTACTTTTTTTATAGGTCAAAAGTAAAATTGAGTTATACAATATCAATTTTATACAACTGTTCCAGTATTTGCAACCCAAAAGAATGCTCTGTAAAGTTAGTGTTGATCAGTTTTTAATTTTTTATTGTTAGGTAAATTAGGAAGTGTTGGATTTGAGAGTCACAATGGTAAAAATGTCTGCATGGGGCACATTCATACAGCCTATTCCGGGGCACATTGATACATATGAATGTGCCTCATGATAGCTACAGACAACCTAAATATTTTTCCAGTTAATTTTTTATTACTTTTTATTGTTTTCTTTTATCTTGCACTCCTTAATCCAGCCATTTACCGCAAAACATTTCTGATATTAGTTTTTATTGAAGTGAAAAAGCTCGAATTTTTTATATTAGAAAATTTTATAGTGCATTTGCAAACAGAAATCGTACGAACTTACCTAACAGCTAGTGGTAGTAGAACTAACCAAAGAAAAGGACGGCAATCTGGAAAATCTCGAATTTCTATCGAATCTCCAGAAAAAAAAAGTATTTTCGACATGAAAAATTTTAAGTAAGAGAAACAACCTGCAGCACAGAATTGGATTATTACATTATAAACAGAATTTTTAATATAATTATCCATTATTCCCTGTTTATAAACCGATTTTTAAACATGAAACTTGGTAATTTTTCAATCTTTCCTAAGAAAAAAGATAATGCAGGGGTTGAATTGCCAGATATGACAAAGTTGTCACTGCTAACAATTGCCGAGAATTGAAAAAATTGACAAAAATAGTCAAAATACCAGACCATTATACATTTAATTTAGACTTTTTTAATATTGCTTTCAAATAAATTGTGGGTGATTTGAATTTCTATAAATAAATATAGAATGGTTTTTATAAAATAAATATAAAATGGTTAAACTCATTTTCAATGAAAAAAATGCATTAGTATTTTTTGTCTCCATTTTTTCCATACGTATAAAAGTGCCCCATGAGGTGTATCAATCTGCCCCGGGGATGGTGAACATTGATACAAATGACTTTTTTTAGATTTTTTTTCATTACATGCAAAAATACTATATAAAATAATCATTTTACATTTTAATAACACATTACACAAGTATTGCTGACACCATATGGAAAAATAAGTATAAATTTCTTTTTACTAGATACCAAAAAATTTCTTAGAAAAAAAAAAAACATATCAATGGGCACTAGTGTCTCCTAGGTATTGCAGCTGCAAAAGATATCATTTGGTTTCTATTCTGAGGAATACAACTATCACTCCATAAAATTAAACTATCAGCATGAGGAAATTTTTTCATTATCTTCCCAATAGTCGTTTATGCAGCTGAGCTTATGTCATTCCCATCTCAGCCTGACATGTCTTTTTTCCAAAAGCAACAATATGCTTTTATTTCTTTCTTCTTTGTTGCATGTGCCATCATGTTATACAAGTTTAATTTTTTTTATAGAAAAATTTGCTGACAACACTTTTGGAACACGTTAAAACATTTTCTAAATCAAAGCAAATGACTATCTCTGCCAGGAGAATTTCTGTCATCATTCCTGAGAGTGCTGAAGGATTCAAATTCTTTTCTGTGCATATCATATTTAAATTATATTTAAATTTTAATTTCCCCCTCTGTTTCAGCACATTTATACTCCTCACAGTGATCACAACTATCTTTCTTTGATTTATTGAATTCTATGTTGAACTGTGTATTAAATATGTGCCTAAAATAGGAAAGTTTTAACGGCTCTTCATTTCTTTCTCTGTATTTCTGAAAGTACAAGTCATACATTTTTTGTAAGTTAAGCCCTGATTCTAAGTATGTTTTTTTAGTGCTTACTCTGTTACAGTGTGACTGAATCTTGGAAAAACTCTCAATATGAGATTTCATTTTTATTTTGATATCATTTGATATTTCCCTGCTTCAAGTTTTACTTCCAGAATTTTGTTCGTAGCCAAGGACAAGGTATTGACAGTGGGATGTAAATAACTAAATAAATGCATTTTTAACATACAAAAAACCCATAGTCCTGCTATCAATTTGATTTGAAAGAATTACATTTAATGATTTTTTTAATCATTTTATCACCTTGAATATCTATAGCTAATGCTGCATCTAAACTGTTATCCATTCTTCCAAGAGAATTTAGTTTATCTGAATCAATTAGATTTATTCATTCATCCCTGCTTGTATTAGGTCCATTAATCAAAATAAACACAGTTAGCTTAGCATATCGACGTACTAAAAACATATTTAAAATGATTTTTACTGATAAAAAAATTTTCTATATTTTACTGAAAAAAGATTTAATTATCGAAATGATGCACTCTTTCACACAACAAAGAAAAATTATCGGTTCTTTTAATATACTCTCTAAAATAAAATAATAACATATTATCTGGTATGCTTTGCACATATGCTTATGTTATTCTGACTTTTTCGACAATTTCTGATAACACTAAATTATTTTCTATCGCAAGCGGAAATAAATTATATATATATATCGAAATTTTAATGCAAAAATGCATGCATTGATACAAACAGAATATTCCTATGACAAAAATCCTTTTTTTAAATGTCAGTTAGAGCCTTATTCTTCTCAAGTTACGAGTTAACTAAGAATTTAATTTTGTCAAAGGAAAAAATAACCTATAAGTTTATTTAATAATTAAATCATATACACAATTCTTTAATTTCAGTTTGAATTATCAAAAGTATAAAAATTATAATATAATTAGTACAACTTTATGTTTTCTTATTAATTAAGATGATACCAACATTTTCCACAGTTTTAATGCCAAATTATATGTAATTTCTAAAGTAGACCTGGTCTAGTTGGCTGCAGTGGTTTGTAGGTACAGTCCAGATAATTTGCCCGTTTAGGAAAAAAAAAACACACCCACTCACATAGATTCTTTTTTTCTTGCCTTCTACAATCTTCATTGTTGTTTTGTAGCGTCTTGCATGTGCAATGGACATTTATTACGGTTTAAATTCTTTTCATTGATAAGTAATACTTATTTCTTCATTCATTTTCTTATTTCTTATCTTAAGAATTGCGGTTTGACTTTTATAGTTTATGGCAGTGCATTATTAACTCTACCTTACTCCATATGTGAATTATTTAAACTTTAATGTTTTACTAGTTACAATTACAATTTTGGTAAGAAAGTTGCTATGGGGTAAAAAAGCAAATTAAACAGGGAGTAAGTTGGCTCAGTGTGCCAACTAACCCCATAAAATTATTTAGTAATATATTCTGCCATTTTATTCTGTTTGATGGTGAGAAATGTTTAAATCAACGGGCGATCTACTAAGCTTTTAATATTCCTTTAAGAAATCTGACCCGATATTTCTAAATTATGAAGAATGAAGTTTAAACATTTAATTGATTCTCCCGTACGTAGTATGAGAAAAAAAAAAGTTTTCTTTATCCATTATTCAAAGCTTCATGACATCACTAAATTGTTTTTTTTTTTTTATAAAATTTAATACTATTTAAATATAGAAATGTTTAATATATATATATATATATATATATTGTAAATATTTTATCCGATATTTTCAAATCATTGGGCCTAAAAAGAATAAGTTAATTCTTAAACGAGTGATGATATTCATAACTCACCTATGACATACTAGAATGATGAAAAAGTATGAAAAATAAAACAAAAAATAAAAAAGAACAGAAAAAAATTAGCCAAAAGTAAGCAGATAATAAAGAAAACTTTGTTTATATCTGTAATAAAAAGGAACATTTTATTGAGAAAAACAGGAATCTTGACAATAGATCAGATGACAAGAAGTGTTAATATATGTGTGTGTTAGTTGTTCAGGATCAGCAAACACACCTGTATGCAGAAAACAGATAGTCAAACACAGAAGGTGTGCGACGCAATGTTTGGGCACATGAAGACTGCACATTCAAAGACACTCGCTTTTAAATGTTTGATAACCGTAACTTTGATGTTATCTTGTGAGATAAAAGTTACTCAATGTTAATGTATTTTTCATTATTTTTAGCTGTGTATAATTAAGAATCTAAATTATTCGGGAATAATTTCTTTCTTTAAACTTGCTCCTAATAATAAGCTTTATTTATCTTAACTGCGTGTGATATTTGAGCTTCAATTAACTAATTGCTATTGAAATAGACTTATTATTCTTTGCAAATACTTAACTTATTTGCCTTTCTTTTATTCACCCTTATCATAGAAATGCATGCTTCGACCTTTTTTAAAGTCATAATCAAAATATCATTATTTTTAAAGCACAGTACTTTAGTAGTTGATAATAATATCATAAAATAATATCATGAATATCAAAGGTTATAATAAACATTGATTGATAACAAATAAATAATACAATCATTAAAATCAACGTTTAACAAAAAATATATAAAAACATGCTACAGACGTATACGTTTCACGAGCACCAGGGCTCGCTTCCTCAATGTACAAAAGGTAAAAATGTTTAAAATCAGAAAACCGCTCCAACTAACAGCAAGTCATATACTCAAATGACCGCAAACATAGTACCAAAATACCAATAAGTCTCTGCAACCAATAGAATCAAACCGGAAATGAGGTACTATGACATAATAAATCGAACCAGAAAGTTGAGATGTACGGTACACTAGATAAATCATTAACATAGGAGTTTTTTACTTTATGTATATGGAGTGCTTTAAAAAAGTCTAACAAGGGGACCACCAAACATGGTGCTCACAGATTTTGATGATTTCAGAGTATGTTGTAGGGGTCATACCACTAATTATTCAGCTAAAAGAATTTCTTCAAATGGGCCTTAGTTTTTAAGAAATTGGGGGTCAAAGTTCAGCGCTCATTTCAACTAGCCGTTAGTGTTGCAATTAGATTGTGGCTCAGTGGCGCTGCGGTAGCGTACGAGACTCCAGACTCGGACTTGGCGGGTTCAACTCCAAGTTAGAGCTTTTTTTTCCTTCCTTTATATACTTTTTACACGTTGCATATTTTAAACAGAATTGGGAATTCTACAATCTTTGAACTTTTTGATATTTTCTTAATAAATTAAATTTATTTTTTCGAATTTATTTCATGAAAATTTATTTTTTGTGCGATTTTTAAACTATATTTTTATTGACAAAACTGCAAAAATAATTTATGCCTAGAACTCTTTTTTATTAATTATTATGTTTTTATTATTATTATTATGATTATTATTATTAAGCACAATTCTGGTATAAAAATTTTTCTTTTTTCTATCGCCTTTTTTTGTGGAATTTTTTAATGAAAATTTATCCTTTTTTGTATAAATTATATAAATAATTTTCAGGTGCAATTTCTCAAACATTTATAGGATTAGTTAATTCAAATAATGCATATCTTCGAAAGTGTAATAAAATATTAATCAGTAGTGCTAAAATATTACCCAATTTTTACTGATCTTTAAATACATTCATCTCTAAAGTTTAACCTAAACAATATTTATCGTTTGCACAATAGTCCAGTCATTTTAGCACTTTTTTTTGCAAATAGCAGAAAAATTTAGAACAAAGCTGGATTTTTGCATAGGTGCTAGTTAGGGTATGTAGTTTAATATACTAAAAGTCCCCATCTATCCGATGTGAGCTTTCGCCGCCAGGGGGCGCTAAAGAGCTTGAAAATCGGTTTTCTGTGAATATCTCACGAACATTTTAAAAAGATTTTGTAAAAACAGAAAAAAAGGGTCTGAAGTCGCTTGTGACAGTAAGTTCGGAAAGAGATGACCATAAGTGGATGAAATGGCTAAAAACAATAATGAATTTACAGTTTATTCAAAAAGTAAGAAAAATTATTCACGAAGAAGAAGAAGATTCACAAAGAGATGACCATAAGTGGATGAAATGGCTAAAAACAATAATGAATTTACAGTTCATTCAAAAAGTAAGAAAAATTATTCACGAAAGAATTCTATTAAATCATACAATAAATCTATTGCCGAAAAACGATCAACATCCCCACAAATTAATCATCCATTGAAGGAAAAATTGAGAAATGACAGTCCGTTGTTTGAATTTATGGGAAAATTTTTGTTATTTCTGATACATTAGACGAAGATTTTTTACAGAAGGAAAAAAAGAAAACTCTAAAATATCAAGGAAAAGAATTTTTTTAATCTAATCATTAAAATAAGACACGTCTCATATCTATGCTTATGGAGAAATTTATGGAGAATGGTTTCGAAGCGAAACAAGCAGAAGATGATGCAGACACACTAATCGTTAACACAGTTATTGAAGTAGCAAAGTCTGGTGCGCTTACTGCTGTTGTTGTCGTTGATGTTGACTTGCTCGTATAGTTGACAGTTTTAGCACCTCCAGAGATAGAGATATTTTTTATTAAGTCTGGAAGAGGACGAATTGTTACCACCCTGTATTCATCGCACAGTTTTAACAATGATGCTGTTCTGAAATATCATATATTGTTCCTTCTCGCTTTTTCAGGCTGTGACTCAATATCAGCAATGTTTGGGAAAGGTAAAATGTCGTTAGCAAAATTTTTGAAGAAGGAAGAAGATCATAACATACAAGCTGCCAGCATTTTAAAAAGTGATCAAATATCTTAATTTGAAGTTTTCGAGGCTGGAAAAACTATTTTTCTTGCTTTATACGTTAGTAAAGCAGAAATTTCTCTGAAAAAGTACCGTTATGTATGTTTCAAGAAAAGAGTTGCTGTTGGTAAAAAAAAAGCCTTTTATCGTTACCGCTTGCCGAAGATGCAACTAGATTGTACAGTTTACGTATTTATCATCAAGTACAATACTGATTGAGCAATAAACTACTTCCTGAGAACTGGGGCTGGCAAAATGCACCTAATTTGTTTCCAATTCTTGCTACCTTACCGCCCGCACCAAAAGATATTATTGAATCTATTTTTTATACTTGCTCCAAAGGATGTGGAAAAGCATGTGGATGCCGAAAAATTGGATTGAAATGTTCTGTTATTTCATAAATTGCTGCGGAGTTTCATTTCATAATGCAAGTAAAATTGAATTTTTAGACGAGGAAAATATTGACAGTATCCTGTCTACTGCGAGGGAGGAGGGAAGCGCTACTTCTGTGTTCAGTGATGATATCGAAAGGTAGACAAAAAATACTGAAAGCATTGCAGCAACGAAAGAAATACATACAGATAATTACGAATCTAAATCGAGTATAGAAATTGAAGCTGTGCAAAGAACTACTAAAGCAGCTAAACGACTTAAATTGGATTAAGCCAGTGACTATAAGTGGAATATGCCTACGGGGAAAACCACAAAAAAAAAAAGCACTAATTGTGTTACCTTAAGGGTGGTGTGGAAATAAGCATAAATGTATATTATATATTCACTTTCCCCATTCAAAGGTGAGAATTATAGATCTGTTGTTTTGATGTCTTATTTTTTGAATTTTTATAATTTTACTTTCAAATATGGTCACGTTTTTACATTTTTGACAGGGAAGGGTTATTGTGACAAACAAATGTTAAAGACACTTTTTATAGAAAATTAAATTATCTACAACTTTGTAATTCACCTTTTTTCTCTAAATGCCATTGTTCGTGAGATATTCACAAAAAACTGACTTTCAAGCTCTTTAGCGCCCCCTGGTGGCGAAAGCTCACATCGGATCGATGTGGACTTTTAGTATGTTTAACTACATAACCTAACTAGCACCTATGCAAAAATCCAGCTTTGTTCTAATTTTTTCCCCTATTTTTGCTAAAATGACTGGGCTACAAATAAGAAATGACAGATTACATTAAAAAAATTATATATACATTTTTATTTTAACAAATTAAAACACTATTCATAAAAAAATAAACTAGATCGGAAAAGTCGTCTGCTAAATATTTCAATGAGATAAAATTTACGATACATAAAAAAATATATATGTACAGCTCATATTCAAAATATTAGAATAATTGAGAAAAAGTAATAAGAAAAAAATATTTGTCATTTATTTATTTTTATACTAAGTAAATGCAATTAAATTTCTTATAAATTAAATCTGGAATGTTTAGATAAGATTTTAACATTTATAAAATATAAAATACAGCACAATAAATTAGGTATACAGATTCCTTAAACACACCAGAATATTAGAATAAAATTTAGATTGGTTCAAAATATTAGAATATTTTATTTTACGCAACAATATTACCTTATGAATATGAAGTAAATGGTTGTTAATATTTTGTAGCATCCCCTTTAGCTTTCATAACAGCGTACAATCGATCTTGCATACTATATACAAGGTGTTTACAAACATTTCTATCAATATTAGCCCAAATAGACTTTATACGTGCCACTAACTCAGTTTTACTTGAAGGAGGATTTTCTTGAAGTTTTTTCTTCATTATACACCATAAGTTTTCGATGGGATTAAGATCTGGTGAATTTGGTGGCCAAGGAAGTAGCTTAATGTTGCGTTGTCGGAACCAATTCTTAGTTGACACCGAGGTATGCGGGGACGCTAAATCTTGTTGAAAGATGAAATCATCTTCAAATAAATCTTCTGATGATGGAATCATGTAATATTCTAAAATTTCTTGATATATCAGAGAGTTGACCTTTTCGTAGACGATGCATAACTTTCCAGGTCCTTCTGCACTCAAACAACCCCAAACCATGACACTAGCAGCAAATTTTACGGAACGTTTAAGGCATTCTTTATCAAATGCTTCTTGCTTCATTCTCCAATCTCGAATACCTTGATTACCATATGAAACACAAAACATACTTTCATCACTAAATAATATATTTTTCCAATCTTCATTGCTCCATAAACGTCTTGATTTACACCAATTCAATCTTATACGCTTTTGTCTTGCAGTCCTGAGAGGTTTTGTTTTCGGTACACGAGATTCAAATTTAAATTTATGGAGACGTCTTAATGTTGTCGATGTAGAAACTTCAACTCCTTCTTCTTTCCATTTTCGGTGAAAGAATCGCACACTTTTAAAACGGTTTTCTTAACTATACGCTTCAGTTTCCTGTCTTCTCTAGCAGATGTTTTTGGTTTTCGGCCACCATTTCGGCGATTATTTTGAAATTTTCCAATTTTTGAATATTGTGTTAGTATTTTACTAACGCTCGATTGCGAACAATGTAAATAATTCGCTATAAAACATTGATTTTTACCGTGCCGATACAAATCAACCATACGAAGTTTAGTAGATTCAGGAATATCACTCACACGGCCCATTTTAAGACGAACAAGTTGGAAATTGCACGTGAAGCGTAGCAAATTAGGTGCGTTCGTACGATAACGAAGTTTTAAAAATATTACTTTCATATGTCAATCTCATAAAATTGTAAATAGTGAATTACAATTAAAACGCTCATCAAACAATGCTCTTCCTATACCATTATATAATGTAATACTTTTGTGTGGCCTTGTAAATCAATAACAAATGTTCTTTGCACCACAAATTATGTATGATGTATATTATAATATGTACTTTATAGTTGCATATAAATTTTATTAAGTTCGTATGAGTGTAACACGATTAAAATGCATTTGAAACATTTTTCCCATTGACCGTAATGTAACGGAATACTTTTGAGTGTCCCTATAATTGATCTATAAATCCGATTTTCATAAAATTTGAAATAACTCGACAAAATTATGTAATAATTATGTAGTTTAAATTTCAAACGTATAGAATATATTTGAAACTTTTTCCTAATTGACCATAATGTAACTGAATACTTTTGATTGCGCCTGTAATTGATCTATGCACACGATTATCAAAATATTTGAAATAACTCGACAGAATTATGTAATAATTGCGTATTATAAATTTCAAACGATTAAAATGCATTTGAAACTTTTTTCCCCATTGACCGTAATGTAATGGAATACTTTTGATTGCCCCTGTAATTGATCTATGCATCCGATTTTCATATAATTTGAAATAATTCGACAAAATTATGTAATAATTATGTATTTTAAATTTCAAACGTATAGAATATATTTGAAACTTTTTCCTAATTGACCATAATGTAATTGAATACTTTTGATTGCCCCTGTAATTGATCTATGCACACGACTATCAAAATATTTGAAATAACTCGACAGAATTATGTAATAATTGCGTATTTTAAATTTCAAACGATTAAAATGCATTTGAAACTTTTTTCCCCATTGACCGTAATGTAATGGAATACTTTTGATTGCCCCTGTAATTGATCTATGCATCCGATTTTCATAAAATTTGAAATGACTCGACAAAATTATGTAATAATTATGTATTTTAAATTTCAAACGATTCGGTTGGGTAGTTTTTACGTTGTTATATGCGGACGGACAGACGGACGGACAGACGGACGGACTGAACGACAACTATAGGTGCTACGTATTATATAATTACGAACGCACCTAAAAAGAAACAAACTGCAAAAAAGAATACTGATTTTAAATAAAATAGTCTGAATTTAATCAATGATGCCACCAGTTAAGAATTGGTAATAATTAAAGGAGAATTAATGTGAAATATTCTAATATTTTGAACCACTTGAATAAATATTCTAATATTTTGACTTTTCAAAATAATTTTTTTTGCAATTAATCTTTTCAAAAATGATATTAAATTTAAGATAACAAGTAAGTTTAATCAACAATAAGTTCTTAATAAAAATATCGTTTGCATATTTTCATTAAAAGACATTAAATTACCAAACGATATTTTCAATTTCTAAAAAAAAGGTAATTATTCTAATATTTTGAATATGAGCTGTATTTATTTTATTCGTCTGCTTTTATTTTCTCGGTAAAACCACGCAAAAATAGAAATTCTTTTTACTAATGCCATTTAGCTTCTTTTGCACACAAATAAAAGATTTGCAATATTGGTATGTATATGTGGGATTAAATCCTAAAAATACTGTAATGAAAGGAACCAGCTCTAGTATACAAAATTTTCGTTTGGAAAAGGAACAAAAAGGCGAAATTACGAATGCATTAAAATATTGCGAGATGTTGTTACAAAATAATAATCTGCTTACAAATTCTTCACCGGATGATATTTCCTGTGCTTCTGTTGCTATGGCTGAAAAATTTCATAATTCAATACTAAAAATATTAGATGATCGGCAAATTATTGAGGCAGATGAACTGATATTGAATGAAAAATATGAATTAAAGGAATTTACAAATGTATTAATTTTATAATGTCCATTTATCCATATATTTTTAGTAATTTGGTAATCTGCCACTTCAAACTTCAACTGTTTGTAATAATATGATTGTAAAATTACTGGTTTCATTGGTTTATTTAATGGTATTGTCTGAATAACTTTGGATGTATTTATAAAAGTATTTATATATTCAACTTCCATAATGATAAGATGCATAAGCGCAATCATTAAGGGATAGTTTAATCTTTTATGTTATCATAAGATAACATGAATTCTTGCAGATATTTTGTGGATTATTTCACTTTAGGCCTATTTTGGCATAAATTAACCTTACTTTAAAAAAAATATATATATATAGATGTATTTATACGTTATATTTCATTCCGAAAAAATCGAAAAATTAAAAATTGAAAAAATAAACTATCCCCATATAAAATATCAAAAAGTTCAAAGCCTGTAGAATTCCCGATTCTGCTTAAAATATACAACGTGTAAAAAGTATATAAAGGAAGGGAAAAAAAAAGCTCCAACTTGAAGTTGAACCCGCCAACTCCGAGTCTGGAGACTTGTACATTACCGCAGCGCCACCGAGCCACAATCAGATTGCAACACTAACGGCATTTTGAAATGAGCGCTGAACTTTGATCCCCAATTTCTTAAAAACTAAGGCCCATTTGATAAAATCCTTTTAGCTGAATAATTAGTGGTATGACCCCTACAACATACTTTGAAATCATCTAAATCTGTGAGCACCATGTTTGATGGTCCCCTTGTAAGTCAAGTGGAGTAGTGCATTTTTGGATAATCGTGGCTGATATAAAATTAAAATTATGGCCCTCCTCCCAACAATGAGAAGCAATAGAGGAATTTTTCAACTCTTTTCTCTTAATAAAACCTATGTGTTCCGCGATTCTTTTTCTGAGTTTACGTTTTGTTTGTCCAATAAAGGACAAACCACACTGACATTGTATATTATAAATACCCCAATAATCCAGAGGAGAAATGTGATCTTTTAATTGAGAAAAAGTTAATTTATTGACTGGTTTGAATACTACTTTGAAATCATAATGTTTCAAAATATTTGCAACTTTAAAGCTAATGCTTTGATGAATAATTAGACTAGAATAAGAAACTGGTGAAGCAGAGGAATCAGGACCATCGAGATGTTTATTAAAACTATGAGAAATTAATTTGTTCTTGTATGATAAACTGAAGCCACGATCTATAGCAACTGATCTAATGTAATTTAACTCATCACTAAGAGAATTGTTAGTGATGATTCTCTGGATTATTGGGGTATTTACAATATACAATGTCATTGTGGTTTGTCCTATGTTGGACAAACAAAACGTAACTCACAAGGAAGGTCTCCATTGGGGGCATACTCAGAATTTTTTGAAAAAAATACGAATTAAACTACTCATGTAGGTAATAAAGGATCAGTGAAAATTAGCGGCGGAATTACATTATTAGATATGTAAAAAAATAAAATAGTTTGGAATAATTGGCGTGAAAAGCTGAAAGCGACGCGGGATTTGGCGTACAGTGCATTTCCTCGCCAAAAGCAGACGATTTTAACGAATCTGAAAATTGATTTCAATTGACTTCACTGTTAAAAATCTGCAGCATTTACTGCACGTCACTCCACTACTTTTAAAGAATATCTCTCTTCTGACCAATGAGAATGCTCCATAGCACCGTGAATTGGCCGTGTCATACACTGTTAAAAATCTGCTGCATTTTGTTGCAACGCACTCCTCCGCTTGTATATAATATCTCTATTCCAACCAATGAGAAAGCTCCATTTCACGGCCAAGTAACCGTTTTCTATACAAGCAAGGGAGTGCGTTGCAACAAAATGCAGCAGATTTTTAACAGTGTATTTTTCAATTTGGAACAATTTTAATCAATTTAAATTGTGTTTTAAATGATAAAATATATTAATTTCATTTTGTTATAAGTACGTATAAACGTATGTGACAAAATTACACTTAAAGTAAAGTAAAAATACAAAACTAAAATTACTTAAACTAAACTTATTTAAATAAATTGAACATAGAAAGTTTTTTCTTTAAAAAGTATTCGAAGCGTAAAAGCGTATTTTTCAAAATTTCGTTTTTTCGCCAACCGGAGATAAATCGCCAAATAAACGAAATTTTTATTATTTTTTTACGGACGTTATAAGGAGATTCCGCCGAAATGTTTTTTATAAACATGTATAACTATATGAGAAGAACATTCTGTAATTTTTTCAGATTTTTCTGAGTATGCCCGTATGGAGACCTTCCTTGTCAGAAAACAAGTCGCGGAACACATAGGTTATGTTAAGAGAAAAGAGTTGAAGAATTCCTCTATTGCTTCTCATTGTTGGGAGGAGGGCCATGATTTTAATTTTATCTCAGCCATGATTATCCAAAAATGCACTAGTCCGCTTGACTTAGACTTTTTTGAAGCACTCCATATACATAAAGTATAAAACTCCTTGGTTGATGATTTATCTAGTGTACCGTACATCTCAACTTTCTGGTTAGATTTATTATGTCATAACACCTCATTTCCAAATTGATTCTATTGGTTGCTGAGGCTTGTTGGTATTTTGGTACTATGTTTGCGGTCATTTGGGTTTCTGACTTGCTATCAGTTGAGGGGTAGGTTCTGATTTTTAAACATTTTTACCTTTTGTACACTGAGGAAGCGAGCCCTGGTGCTCGTGAAACGTATACGTCTGTAGCATGTTTTTATATATTGTGTGTTAAACGTTGATTTTAATGATTGTAATCTTCCGCACAAGGTTTTATCGATTATCTTTGGTTTCGACGGACCTATTTGTTTATTCTAACTTATTTTATTATATCGCATCTCAATCGTTTTCACAAACTTAGATTAAAGCGTGAGAAATTTTTAAATCATTTACATTTTTATGTATTTGTAAACAACGTGGCATCATTCCTAGTTTTATTCGCCTGGGTTTTAATCTACATCTTACAAAACGTATTTCAAAGAGTATACACAACTGCAAATTATTTATACTCCACGCTATAATTCAGGACACTCGTAGTAAACTTGATTTCATTGAAAAAGAGTTGTTCCATTTGCATATCTATGTTGCAAACAGTTTGTCAGACTTTGCTACATTCGATCGTACATCATGGTGTCGCGCCGTCAAGTTCTCTGCTTTCCATAAACTTTCGTTGTTAAAGAAACTTTCAAATTTAATCCCACCTACTCCTACTCCCCTCCACAACTCACAGAAGTCAGTAGTAATGCTACTGTAAACCTTTCTGATATACAGCTGTCTCCGACACAAGAGAATATACTTAAGCTTAACCATAACTTTTCTTTCAGTAAACAACCGAACTTGCCTAATTTAATTGCTCCTGTCGAAAGATGTTTTATGTTTAGTAAACTTTCAAGCTCCTAAAAATATTCTATCAGAGTTCTCATTAAAAACACAGTAGAACATAATACAATGAAATTTAAACCAAATATCACTAAAGATCAAAAGGAAGTTTTATGAACTATAAAATCTAACGATGACATTATTATCTCCAAAGCTGACAAGGGGGGCCAAATAGTGATACAAGACAAAGCTGTTTATTTAGAAAAACTACATGATCTCTTACAGTCCGAACTTTATGTTAAATTAAATCTTGATCCGTCTGAAAATGATTTAATAAATACTAGAAAACTTATCAAATTTTCTCCTTGCATTGATGACTGTATAAAAATGTCATTACCTCCTTCCCTTGCTAATTGTAGTCGTTTTTATGCTTTACCAAAAGTACACAAAATTGGTGTCCCTGTCCGTCGATTGTTTTCTATATCTGTTCGGCCTCTTACCCGCTTGCCAAATATCTGGTTAAGCGTTTTTCTTTTCTATCAATATCCAATGTTTACCCTGTTAAAAATTCAAGATCTTTTGTAAATCTCATTCAGAACTACACCCCCCCCCCCTCTACACAACAAAATACAACAAATTCAAGATCTTTTGTAAATCTCATTCAGAACTACACCCCCCCTCTTTGAGAATGGTTTCATTTGACGTTACATCTCTGTTTATACATGTTCCTGTTCTTAGTGCAATACAATGCCTCACTCTCAGATGAAAAGAATTCCATTATACAGATCATGAAATTAATCATATTATTGATTTATTCAACATTTGTTTAAAACGAAATGCTTTTCAATTTTCTAATCAATTTTATTCCATGTCTGATGGTATAGCTATGGGTAACCCCCTTAGCCCTTTCTTAGCGGATTTATACATGCATTACTTTGAGATTAAAATGTTTAGCCTCATCACTTGTCCAATTTATTGCAGATATGTTGATGATTCCTTTGCACTCATTGACTTATCTGTTTCTCCTGTTGATAATATTTTGACTATTTTAAATCAAATAGATCCAGTCATTCAATTCACTTATGAAGTCGAAAACGATAATAAATTGCCCTTCCTTGACGTTTTAGTTACTCGTCATTTAACCTCATTTGACACTCGTGTTTACTATAAACCCTTTGTTGTCACGCTCCCACTGCATTTTAATTCATGTCACCCCACCCCCCTTTCTCAAGAAGCTTCTGCTTTTCTGTATTTAATTAATAGAGCTCACTGAATTTGTACAGTTAACAATTCTCTTGGTGATGAGTTAAATTACATTAGATCATTTGCTATAGATCGTGGCTTCAGTTTATCATACATCATGAAATTAAATTTCATAGTTTTAATACATATCTCGATGATCCTGATTCCTCTGCTTCACCAGTTTCTTATTCTCGTTTAATTATTTTACCGTTTCATCAAAGCATAGCTTTAAAGTTGCAAATATTTTGAAACATTATGATTTTAAAGTAGTATTCAAACCAGTCAATAAATTAACTTTTTCTCAATTAAAAGACCAAATTTCTCCTTTGGATTATTGGGGTACTTCCAATATACAATGTCAGTGTGGTTTGTCCTATATTGGACAAACAAAACGTGAACTCCGAAAAAATAGTCGCGGAACACATAGGTTATATTAAGAGAAAAGAGTTGAAGAATTCCTCTATTGCTTTTCATTGTTGGGAGGAGGGCCATAATTTTAATTTTACCTCAGCCACGTTTATCCAAAATGAACTACTTTGCTTGACTTAGACCTTTTTTGAAGCACTCCATATACATAAAGTAAAAAGCTCCTATGTTAATGATTTATCTAGTGTACCGTACATCTCAACTTTCTGGTTAGATTTATTATGTCATAACACCTCATTTCCGGTTTGATCCTATTGGTTGCCGAGGCTTGTTGGTATTTTGGTATTATGTTTGCGGTCATTTGGGTTTTTGACTTGCTGTCAGTTGGGAGGGTTTTCTCATTTTAAATATTTTTACCTTTTGTACACTGAGGAAGCGAGCCCTGGTGCTTGTGAAACGTATACGTCTGTAGCGTGTTTTTATATATTTTTTGTTAAACGTTGATTTTAATGATTGTAATTTTCCGTACAAGGTTTTATCGAAATGAATAATACATTAAATTAATTCTTATTTGATTTCTTACTATAATTAATTATTAATAATTAATCATACTATTTCTCTTCTACCAGTTGAGTTCCTTGACTAAAATATATTTCTATACAAGAAATACTTAAATATATTTTTAAATTCATATCAGTAACCTCGGATCTTGTTATAATATCATTAAAATTCCCATAATAGATTAATAAAAGCATCAATTTATTTTTAACGATCTATAGGCCGACAAAGAAATTAGTATCAAGATATTTCATTCAATTACTTCCACATTTCACATTAAATTCTAGAATAAAACATGATAAAACTAAATCAATTTTACAAATTAACTGAGCGAAAATAAAGACCAAACCCGGTATGACGGAATCCGGAGTCTTGGTTTACAGGAGCAACGTGTTTTCGTTTAAACTAATTGGGCTGAGAGTTTTTCGCTCAGAGTGATTTATAAATCATTCTCATTGTTTTAAAGTAATATTTTTAATGAAACAAATTAAGAAAAAAGAAATAGAAATAAATTTAACTAATAAGATATTTAAATCTATATAAAAAATAAATTCAATTCAAATAAAATCAAAATAAGCTTTTTTTATTTATTTTTATTTGGATTTTGCAGATTACATATCAATTTGTAAAAGAATTGTATAAAATTTGCTATAAAGTGAAATTACATTTAAAAAAAAAATAGATACTCAAAAATAAAAAAAAATCTAAAATTTATTTGGACGAAATCTCAATTTTCAAAGCAGTTTAAATATAATATTTTTTAAAGTTAAATAAATTTAACTATATTTTTTACAGTGATTTAACGTTTAAGGTAGAAGCAACTAAAAGCAATATATTTATATCAGTGTGTTTTTGCACCAAAATAGCATAGGAAATAATTTGTTGTTTCTTAATAAGAGATTTTAAAGCAATCAGAGTTAATACAAAAGATATTTCAAAATTAATATTGGCAAACTAATGGTAAGAGTTCTTGTTTCAAAAAAGGAACTTTATATTGGTTCTACTATCCTTACGCAAAATCTTGGAATTTCACATGATGATTAATTTAAAGATGTAAATCCGCCCTCAAAAGATTTTTTCTGAAAAAATTCGCAAATAAAAATAAGTACTGAAATGAGCATAAACTTTTCATCATATTTTCTTAATTATCATTTATTAAAATTAACTTTTTTCTTTATTAGTTTTAGTCTCATCTCTGCCTAATGCACTGTAATAATATTAGTCTAATTGCTTTTTTTAATTATTCCAAAATGTATAATTTATTTTTAATAAAATTAGACACACAAATAATTTACAGCGGAGTTTGCTACTACTCATATATAACAACAATATTTTTACCGGATCCAACAGTGACTAATGTATTGTGGATTTTCATTGCATACCAGAGCAGGTAGACAAACTGTGATCTCTAAAAATGCTTAAAAATTTTCGAGTGGGAAGTTTTAAGCCATTTGCCAAGCAGTCAAGATCTTACATCTAGTCACTTCCACTTATTCATTTATCTAAAGAGGTACCTTTCTGGGAAAACTTTCAAGACGATGAAGAGATAAAAATATAAGTTGAAATATGATTTTGAATATACATGGCAAACTTCTATAATAATGAGATACAAAAGCTTGTATCCAGACTAAGCAAATGCCTGTACAATGGCGACAATTGTGTTAAAAAAGAGATATATAGCTGTGAATAATTCATAATAAAGAATTTATGAAATAAGATAGTTCAGTTTATATATGCGGCATCCCACTTATTTACAGTTTAATGGTGATGATGAATATGGAATCTAGTCCAACTGTTGTATATTCGAATAGATGTTGTCTACGATTCATGTTTGAGAAAAACTCCTGTCTGAAATCTTAAACTTTTGATTGGCCTTTGATTGGACCTACATCTAAAAATTTCTGACATATCTTTAATTAATCGCAAATACTGACAAATGAAGTTCAACTGTCAGCGCATCACTTTCCAAGGTCATTATTTTCTCTGTCATTACTGGATGTTTAGCCACACACAACAGATCCTATAAAATAGCAATAAACACTGCATACAAAATTAAAATTTCAAGGAGGTTAAACCACAGATTTTAATTCATAAATTTTGAATCTATACATAATTAGCAATCGTTTGAATCGCAGTTCATTATTGTATGTTGCCTTCAACTTAATCTGTGATTATTTTATAACGTAGGGATCAAATAGTTGGCTGCAATTATTTGAAAATACATGATTTTTGTGTTATTAATTATTGAATTTGCTAGGCGAGCCACAACAAAATATAATATTGTTTAGTCCAATGACTTGGTTTGGAATGATTTGGAGGCTTTTGATCCAGGATGGCACGTCATTAAATTTGTAACAGTTCGACATAATTTTCAAGCTAATTTAAAATTTCAGATGTTCAAAAATTCATGATTCTATCTAAATATTAAAAACTAGTAGAAAACGAAAAACAAAGTTATATTGCTTTTAAAAATCATTTAATAAATTCCATTTTACGAAACTGTGTTCAGATAATTACAAATTTACACAGTGTGTGCCCATGATTGAACATTCTTTTTGGAGAGGGACAGAATTAAAGTAATTACAAAAAAGTTAAATGTTATTAAGAATTCATCAGATGAATAATAAAACAAATCTCGAAAAATCACGAAATAAAAAAATAAAATCTAGCGAATTCGCCAATCCTAAATGAATATACATAAGTATGACTATGTTAGGAGGATGACTATCTATCGGATGTACATTCACAAAAATAAGTTAAATGTTTCGTAAAACGTGAAATAAACTATTTAAAATAAAAAAAGTTTTAAAAATTACACTTATAGTTGCAATGTACCGGTAATAAAATATTCTGAAATTCTTGTATCAATATTTATCTTTTTCCGCTATAGATTTGGATTTTTTATACATGTTAGGCACTTTTAAATACTTTATTACAACTTATAGAATGTTAAAATGACATTTTAGAAACATTGAAGGTTAAACATTTTGCTATGACTTACGTAATTGGGTTATTTCTTATACATAAAATGTCTTAGTAATTAAAAAATTCCTCTAAATTATTTTTAATTCATATATAATGAGACTTTAAATTTAATTAATTTTAAACTTTATTACATAAAAAAGAAATTATTATTATTAAATTATCTTAATTGAATAATTGTAATATCCTATGTAGTATGATAATGCATGTGCTATTTTCATTGCAGCATAAAATGTTGCATTTACAATTTCACAATAAATCGAATAAGATAAATATTGTTGTGTAAAACATTGTATTTTGTATACTGTTTTTTGAGGAGGGGCTTTTTTTTTAACTTTTAAGCAAATAAAACTTTAATTCATTTCTTTTTCTTTGATAAGCTCTTAGTTTCTGTATAACGCTACAATTAATTTGTAAACATTTTCATTTTTCAATGCATTTTTACTTATACCTTTGTAGAACATTTCATAATAAAAGATGAGACATATTAAACTCAGAAAAATTGAAAGAAATTCTTTTGTCCTTTTTTTAAAACTGAAAATAAACAAATTCAGACAAAACTTATTCTTTTTTATACTTATTTTCCATTCGTTTCTTTCAGATAATAAAAAAATGATGTAAATTTTGTTCAAATGCAAAATGTCTCAATGTATTTCCAAATGAATAACTGACAAAACACCTTAAAGCAATAACATAAACAAAGTAATATCTTTGTTTTTAAGTATAAACAAAAAGTAAACACGTATTAAATGAATTTCAATGAAATACTTTCTGTAATTTGTAGTAAATTATCAGCTTATTGAAAACATTTTAAACATAGAAAAACATTTAAAAAATAGAGCTTGGTTTCAGTTTTTAAATTTTATTGAAGAACTAGCTTTTTCTCGTAGCTTCGCTTGCGTTAAATACAACAAACTGTGTAAACGACCTTTTAAAAACTCATAGAATTATTGAGGGATAAGTGGAAAATAAATTTTACTTATTATTTGTATGTATAATAACTTTAAACCAAAAACAACAAAACCAATTCACGAAGCAAAAGTAAATACAAAACCAAAGCGATTGCCTTATTCCTTAAAAGTCCATGAATACTATAAATCTAAAGTAAAAGAATTAATCGAATCCGAAAAGCAACAACGGTAAAACCGAATCCGAAACCGAGTTTGATTTCGAAAATCGGAAAACCAAACCAAGGTAACAATACCAAATCGCAAAGCTAAACACGAATAGCCAAAAATCGAAAGCAGTTAAATCAATGTAAATCAATCTCCAAATAACAGAATATGGGTACCGTATGCACTACAATGTGAAGCGTGGGCCGATGCCCGCACTTAAGTACAGATCGAGAGCACACAAAGTTATCTTGTTTCAGAAATCTTTCAGCGCCATCTATCGGAATCCATGAGTAACAATTTAGCTTTCTACCTTGAAGTTGCAAAATGCTCCATACAAACTTCCATCCCCCATTTTAGAGAATTGGGGGGGGGGGTTAGAAAGAGATAAAAAACAGCCTATGTTTCTCTACATCCCTTCAAATATCTCCACTTAAAAAAATCATGTCAATTCGTCGCTCCGTTTTGCCGTGAAAGACGGACAAACAAACATACACTTTCCCATTTATGATGTTAGTATGATATAAGAATATACATAATCATACATGAATATGTTTTAAATAAATATTTAAAAAAAAAATCTAAAATCAACATCAGAATCAAACCATAAAAAATGTCAATTCATAAATATATTTTTGGTGGTTATTAAATGATAATTTAATGCACATTAAATTGTTAATTATTTCATATTGTCACATCATAATGCATGGTGAATGCTGAAAAAAGGAAAATTTATTCGTTAGAACTCAGTATTAAAACTGAAAAAAAATTTGTATTCATTAATTGAAATATACTTGAAAATTTCTTTAATTAGAATGCTTGTTACTATTTATACCACTTTAAATGTTATTTTTAGGTATAAATAATTATTCATAAGGATTCTGTATGAGACATTGTAATAAAATGAATTTAATCTAGAATATCTATTGAATTTTTAAATTTATAAAACCTATTTTATACTTGCATGATTGTTTATAATATTATGCTTAATATATAATTTTCAAAAGAGCACTCCTTGCTTCATAGTAATTCATAATACATTTTCAATAGAATATTTCATATTTTGTAATTGAATTTATTAAAGCTATAGTTAAATAACATAAATATTAATCCTAACAACATTAGATTAATTCATAACACGACTAATCAATCGGTAAGAGTTTCATATGCGGCGTTATGTGCAGTTCCATATATTAGCCTTCGTATAAGAGCACAATGTGTGAACGTTAAGTTGGTTGGGTGAATTAGTTCGCAAGTATTCCTCTGGGATGGCTCAGTTAGACGATCATTGATGGCTTCAGCCAATATATCCCTGCTTCGAATCCTGGTCCAGACTTTTTCACCCACTTGGAAAATTTGCAGTTGTCCTAACAACATTTTTTGTCAAAAAATATTCAGTACACATTCCTTCAAACATTAAACTAAAATAAACTTTAACACATTTATTAATTTATGGATAAAATATTTACCTTATTTACATTGCTGACCACACAAAATGCAGCACCTTGTGGGAAGCGTGCAAATAATGTGAAATTTGCGTTTGCGGCTATGAAATATACAAATCATTAGCATTGCAGCACAGACACATATCACGGCGATCATAGTGCCACACGCAGAGAACAGATGCGATTTGAAGTACAGCATTTTTTTATAAACTGTTTCCTTATTCCTTGTGAAAGTCATCGAGCCTCCTTTGACCAAGTTTTTGAAACTCAACCGAGGAAGAATAGTAGCCTTTAGGAACTGAAGATTGTCCTTCAAAGAAATCGTTCAACATGTTGGACGAAACCAAGCAATTGTGATGCGGATGTGTAATCGGTGGACACATAAGGGTATAACGGACCTACGGGGCTGATAGCATCCACCTCCTTGCACCACTGCCTGTGATGACAGGCGTATTATTCGCATGGCAGTGATGACTTGCGCATCCACATCGAGAAGCATAACACAACACAGTCAGTCTAGTATGCATTATTTGGTGTGCGCTCATACTACTCAACGCTATTTGCAGGCAAATGGATTGTCCTCAAGACACCCATTGCTTCATTAACCCTTGACAGAAAATCATAGATGTTTGCGTTGTCAATGGTGTGAGGAACGGTGGACACGAGCATCGAAATTGAACGACATTGTCTTTACTGACGGGTCCCGCTTCTGTCTGCAACATCATGATGATCGGATTAGATTTTGATGACACCTTTGTGAGAGGTTGCTGAACTCATGCGTTATGAACTGAAACACTGGTCCTGCACCCGCTCTTCTTTTTTGGGGTGGCACAGTATTTTACTGTCGCACCCCTATATTACGCATTGCCGATACTCAGCGAACGTTGAACAACGATCTCTAAGGTGTTGGAGTTCGAGGTCCTTTCATACATCCAGCGCTTGCAATCAGCCATATTTTAACTGTATAATGCGTGATCACACGTAACTCGCAATGTTCCTGAATTCTTCTTCATCATCAGATTGAAATGCTTCAATGATCTGCTTGTTCCCGCTGCTGCTCCAGATCAAATTTCGCAAAATGAGGAAGCAGCATGAACTGCTGTACTCCACACAGACATCCATTCTTTGATTCTATGCCAGACCGTATGTCAGCGGTTAATTCCAACAATGGTGGCTACACTAACTATTAATTTTCTCATCATCAACTCATCACAAGAGGTTGTAATTTTAAATCTTTTGATTTTTGTACAACATGTTATCTGCCAAATAGATTTCTTTGTGATATTTCAGGTCCTTCTCGGTGTTGCATTTAGTGTTGTCAGCACTTTATTACTTCAATAAATTTCACAATATTTTGAAGTTTAACTTTTGTCTAAAAATAATGATTTATATTTATACATTTGTGGAGTACGGAACAATAGAACAAGTACCTATAAACAATTATCCTTTCAAAATAAAACGAATAGTATTAACAATATTATAAGGGAATGAAATACGTTGATGCAGTTAAAAAATACGGATTATCGAAATCTACTATTACAATGTTCCCAAAGAAGAGAAAACATATCAAAGACATTATAAGTTCAAAACGAATTAACGTACAGAAAAAACGACTGAAGGTTGCGACAAATGAATTCATTGACGCTGCATTTTTAAAATGGTACCAAGAGGTGAAGGCAACAAAGGTTCCAATAAATGGACCTTTGTTATGTGCACAAGCACATAAATTTACAGTGACGCTAAGAAACGAAAATTATAAAAATAGTAACTGTTGGCTAATGCGTGTCAAGATTGTCACAGAATAATTTTCCAAGAAGTACATGGACAGAAAAAGTCTTCCCCGATTAATGACGCATTTGAATAGCGGCAAAACAAAATTAAAAAAAACTTATAAAAAGTAATCCAGAAGAAGTTTCTATGATGAACCCGGGATGTCTTTCCAACTCCTACCCGATTGGACACAGGCGTTCAAAAGTGAAAAGGTTTATGGAGGAAAGAAATCGAAACAAAAACGTATTGTTCTTCTGTTTACAAAAAGCACAGGCTCACATAGTATCCAAGGTTCTTCAAAGACCGGAAAAATCTTTCCGTTTAATATAAAGCCACACTGTAAAAAATTTTGGTCTCGAATCACGGTGGTTATACCGTCAACTTTGTGACACTTCCTTTTACCGTAATTTTACTGGACGGTATATATACCGTAAAATATTTAAAGTACATGTACCGTAATTTAACTGAACATAAATTTAAATATTTTTTAGTATATGTACCGTAAAATGTTTAAAGTATATGTACCGTAATTTAACTGGACGGTATATGCACCGTAAAATATTTAATGTATATGTACCGTAAAAAAAATATTCTTACAATATATATACCGTACATTAAATTTACAGCATAAATACCGTAAATTAAATGTAAGGTATATATACCGTAAAAATATTTTTACACCATATATACCGTATTTTAAATATACAGTATATATACCGTAAATTAGATAAATGGTATGTGTACCGTAAATTAAACATACGGTATATGTACCGTTAATTAAGTATATGGTATATATACCGCAAAAATTATTTATGCTGTATATATACCGTAAATTAAATGTATGTTATATGTACCGTAAAGGCATTTGTAATTGGTATATATGCCGTAAATTAAATATACAGGGTGGTCATAAAAAAAACTTTACCGATATATGGAGCTCTAGCGGCCAGTCCGCTCAACCGATCGAGGTGAAATTTCAGATATAGCTATTCAGAGGTATGAGCTCGAGATTCTCTGAAAGGCAACAAAATGGCGCTCACGGTTACGGTTATAGTTACAGAAACTCGAAAATTTCCAATAGCAACACCCATTTTTTTTATCGCAAAATGCTCAGCGCATGCGAAAACCCTAAAGAGCGTTGGAAGCGTACGTGTATCGCAAGAAACGGACACGTTATGCACGCACAAAAAACTGTTCTGCGAATCCTCTCCCCCATAGAAAAAACTCGATTGAGGCGCAAGGAGGAAATTTGCATATGACACAGAGTCAGTACACTAATCTCTGATTACAATACAGATCGGAGAAATTAAAACTTTTATTTTGATTACACATTTTCCACATGGGTGCCATCTCCATTAATTGCCTGTGATGACACCCATGTGGAAAATGTGTAATCAAAATAAAAGTTTTAGTTTCTCCGATCTGTATTGTAATCAGAGATTAGTTTACTGACTCTGTGTCATATGAAAATCTCCTCCTTGCACCCCAATCGAGTTTTTTTATGAGGGGGGGGGGATTCGCAGAACGGTTTTTTGTGCGTGCATAACATGTCCGTTTCTTGTGATACACGTACGGTTCCAACGCTCTTTAGTATTTTCGCATGCGCTGAGCATTTTGCGATGAAAAAAAATGGGTGTTGCCATTGGAAATTTTCGAGTTTCTGTAACTATAACCGTAACCGTGAGCGCCATTTTGTTGTCGTTCACAGAATCTCGAGCTCATACCTCTGAATAGCTATATCTGAAATTTCATTTCGTTCGGTTGAGCGGACTGGCCGCTAGAGCTCCGTATATCGGCAAAGTTTTTTTATGACCACCCTGTATGTTATATATAACGTAAAAATACAGGATGGCCCAAAAAACCTCCCACTTTTGACAGGATAAAAACCAAAAAGGATTGCAGAGAGAAACTTGTTTGTTCAAAAATATGCAATAAGTATGACAAAAGTTTAAAAAGGCTATCGCTTTCAAATTATATCTGGTAAGTATTCTCCATTGGAAATAATACACAGTTCAAGAAGATGTATGAAATCTACCCCCACTGATGTAACTCTTGTGGAATACCTGCTTATGATAGCACCTGCTTATGTAGATCTTATGTCTGAAGAGCAATTCAAGCAGAGGGCGTAGCTTTGACAAGATATATGTCTTGTGATAAGAGATTGCATCTGTTGTCTTGAAATGTATATTGCTTACAATGACCAACACTTACCAAACACCATATCTAAAACATAATCATTTTTAGATTCTTGTCATACCTATTGTATATTTTAAAACAAACAAGTTTATATCCCTAATCTTTTTTGTTTTATATTATCCTGTCAAATGTGGGAAATTCTTATGGATAATTCTGTAATCAGAATCAGTGAATATACAGGAAGAGCTCAAAGTCTTACCTTTATAAAACTTACTATGTGGAAAATATTATTCGATATACGCGTGGATACATTTAAAAATTTTTACAAAATTTTAAAAATCCACTTGGAGGTTATCAATTTGCATAAAGATACGTCTACTCATAATCGAAAATATCTTGTAATAAAATTCAATTACACTCTAACATCTGTAAAGTATGTACTAAAATCTTTTTTTTTTTTTTCATAAATTTTCTGTATTTGTCTCGATAGATGTTCATTTGTTATAATGTGCAGTTGTTGAATTAAAAAAAATAGATAAAAAAATGTTTTGTGATCTAAAATGCAATTAAAAACAATGAAGAGCACATTTATTTATCTGCCAACTTCTGCAATTATTTATACTTATCTTATATCACTATTTTAAAACTGTTATTTTTGTCATATTCCATGTTTGAAAGTACAGCGAAAATTGTTATTTTAAAGTAGCAGTATAAAAAGGATATAGAAGTTAAGGATATAAAGTATGTCGCAGTTATGCAATTAGAGGATTAAAATTAATAAACAAACATATGTTATAACAAAAGATCTTATATTAGTATCTGGCAGTAAGAAAAAAATGCTAAAAACGATATTACTCCGCTGTGATCAATAATTTCGCAACTAACAGTAACACATTTATGTGTTTGTCTATTTATGAAAGGATACCTAAAGTAAATTTCTTTGCACTGGAAATTCAGATTAAAATTTTATCATAAATCTCCCAAATGAATTTTTCGAATCCATCTATATGTTTTGATATAAATATGATTTTATACGTTTAAAAAGATTTATGTTGTAAAAATATTACATAATTATTTTCCAAATAAGATTGACATTGAATTCAATTTGTAGCAATTTTTATAAAGGAAACTTACAGCATAAGAACAAATTTTGTTTTTGTATACAGTGAAATTTTAATTTGCTTCAAAATTATTATTATTTTTAAAAAATAATGTTGTTTTCATAATAGAAGCAGCTTTAATAATCAAAGAATGGCAGTATAATATGCAATAATTTTAATTACTCAATGATAAAATAACATTCACATACGTGCATTAAATCATAAACTGATTTTCTTAAAATTACACTGCAAAAAATCTATCTTCAGTCTTACGTAATCCATTAGAAATTACATCGCACAAAGTTACATGATTAAATTAAAGAAATAAATATTAAAACATTCTTATGTTTAACTTAATATTTCAATGCCTGCATATTATATGAATTTAATACTAAAAGAGCAATAAAAAATTTATGAAACATGCATAAAGATTTCAAATAGTAAGTAATTTTACATAAGACAGAAAATGCCTCGTTAAATTAAAAAAAGCAAAAACTAATGTAAACAGTATGTATGCTGAAAATAGCGTTCATAATATTTATCGAATAAATAAATACAACTTTTTAAAAGCAACGATTTCCAAATGTTATTTTCTATTGTCTATAATATTTTTTGAATTTCTGTTGTTTACTTCTTACTTAGGCATGAGAATTTTCCGCGTTTTTCCCCACCAGTATAATCTTAGATAAAATGTTATTTTACTCAATCGAAAAATGCTGCGATTTAACAGAACAATATTTTCTCTAATATTATACTGGTATGAAAAAACGCGGAACACTCTCATCCCTATTACTTCATCTTACTTCTTATTTCTTCTTTTTATTTCAAAATTATTCAAGAATGTATTAAAAAGTTGATTTTGAGAATAGTGTTAAAATTCATCAATGCACACTAGTAAAATTAATTTTTTTTATTACACCAATAAAAATCGTAAACAAATAAAAGATGCAAATTCAATCTATGTGTATACATATTTTACAATGGTTTTGTATTATATAAAATTATTTTATAATAAAAAACAAAAGATAAAGAACTTTTAAAGTGGAAAAAATTCATAACATGAGGATACAAAAACAATCTAATGCAATTAGAAACTATAATTCTAACTATGTTGTTACAATCTATGTAACAATAAAATAAAACAACAAAATGCACAATTGGAAATATTAATTTTACATCGCGTGATACAAGTTTCCAACTGAATACACACACTGTATCAATGTCATAAAAAATCAAAACGAAAATAGCATAGCGGAGCATCTATGGGGAAAAACTAATGCAAATTTAAATTATCTCTAGTTTTATTTTATAATAGATGTATGTCACATGAAGTTTTTTCATATTCAAAATAAAAAAGTGAAACAAATTTGAAGAAAATAGAACTTATAATACAGTTATTGACTTCAAACTAACCGAAATAGAATCTGTAGGAAATAGAATCTAAACCTTATTTAATATCCATGCATATATATATATATATATATATATATATATATATATATATTAATTTAAAACTAATACACAAAAAAAAAACTTTTGCAGTACACAGTTACTGAAAGTAATGCAGATTCAAACTCTATTTTTAGCTTTATTACCTTCAACAAATAAAAACATGTTCAATCTTGTTTGACATTCATGCATATCGCATGAAATTTCAGAATAAGAGCAATGATACAAAATATTTGTGATTAATTCTACACAAAATACATGCATAATTACATCAAAAACGATAAGTGCTGCAGTTTTAAAATTAGATTCCATATAATATATGTGTGATTGTTTGGAAATTAGCGAACATGAACTGTTAGCTATTTTAATATTTTTAACAAAAAAGTTTACAAATTATTTGTTTAATATATAGACATTGTTTATTCAAATTAGCCCATTATTTTGAAAAATTAATTAAAAAAGACATTTATTTTAAAATTTTATATCTCTGAGTATCACTGCCTGACATGTAACAATTATACTTTTAAATACAAAAATTATTTTTTCTTACTAATATACTTTTACATTCACTGTCTCTAACTTCTGTCTTTTAAAATGAAAACATGAAGTACTATTTATATGTTTCAATCAACTTTTTTTCAGTCCCATTCCATTCTTTTTTCAAAAAAGTTTGTCATTCAATTCAAAAATATTTCAAAGCATTCCCTCACTCATTATTAATTCATGTTTCAGCTAGATGTAAATAATTAACAAGTAGAAATACTAAATATGTATTCAGTACTTGTTTTAACCTAATTGTAAAATACTTCTAAACTATCTTGAAGATATTCTGCAGTGTATAATAAAGAATTTAATAAGCATAAATGTTTAATAAATGAAAATATTCAGATATCCCCATTCTCTCATTCAAATTTGTAAAGTTAATTTACACATTAATAATATATCAATATGCAATTAATTTTTCCTAAAGAGATAACTTAAAAGTATATACTGTCTTAAACATCTTCTCTATGATTAAAAGTGTTTTGAACTAATAATGTTAAATTTATCATTCTCCCATTTTATCGCTCATTTCTCCCATACAAAATCTATGGAATATATATATATTTTTTTAGTATTAGGTGTAACGTCTGTTTTTTCTCTATTAAGCAGCTACTTAACATATTTCTGCAAAAAATTTAGAAATTTCTGACATGATTATTTATTTCTTATGTCACTAACATAAAAATCGCTAATTTTTGTATAAACCTCCATGTACAGTAAAATAAGTTTAAAAAAGGCACCAAATTGAATGTTAATATACAAATACAAAGCACAAACCAAATACAACCTGCAAATTGTTACAATCCATATTATCATATTCAAATATTCAAAATGAAATTGTATGGAATGCAGTTTTAAAAATATGGTAAAAACAATAATGCTGTTATATAAAATAAACATATAATTATATATATAAATTTTATAAAATGAAAATTAATGTAAATGAAGTGGTACAGAACGGGTAAATTTTTATGTTAAATTTAAAGTCATTGCATACAATTTTAGTTGTGAAAAGAATCTTTGAGGGAAAAAAAGCAAATTAGCAAGAGTTTTGTTTTTAACAGTAACATACTACGGTATAATCTCAAAAATCCGGAATTCCTAAACCCAGCTTCAAAATTGTAATTTCTCTCTTTTAATAATGCCAGCAAGATTGAGGAAATCAAATACTGAGGAGCTCAAAGATTAAGGAAGAGAAAAACAAAAAAAGGTTTTGAAAATTATTTGAAAAATCAAACTTGGTTACAGTTAAAAGCTGATTTAGAAACAAATACGTTTTACTGAAACATATATTCATAATCTGTATTTAATATAAGGAACTCCAGTTGCAAAATAATATAAAAGTAAAAAAAAACCTACTATGATTTTTCAGAAATTAAAGGAAAAATGACTGCACTGTTTTTCGAATTTTTTTTAGCATAAACGTCAAATACAGTAAATTATTTTTTTCCCTTTCTCTCCCTTAATTATTTCTTCATTATAAATTAAATTGTGACTAAAAGTGCCATTAAAAAATTCGCAAGCAGTTGTAATCATTCTTCATAAATTTAGCTTTATATTGGTCCTAATGAAACTGGATTTTCGAAATTAAATTGCAAAAAATTTTCACTAATAAACAAAATCAAAATGTTGAAACAAAAGTCTTAAGAAAACACAGTATTGTACAAATACAAGATTAAAACGGAGAATACTGAGATTTTTAATTAAAAAGTAAACGTCTGATAAGGACTTTATATTCATGTAAAACAAAAAATAAATTAATAAACGCTACGAACCAAACTCATATCGGAAATAACAATATTATAAATTTACCAATGATTTTTTTTTGCATCGAATTCTTATTAGAAATTAAACTGAAAATAGCACATCGATTATATAAAGCAGCTGATGTTAAGTAAAATCTATGGTTACAAATATATTAACTTTAAAATAAAAAATCTAAAAAATTTAAAAAATGAAGGACAATTTAATCAACCACCCTCTCTACCACCTCTCCAACAATTTACTTCTATAAACATTATCTTGCAGATGTTCTACATAAGATTACTCATAAAGGAAATATAATTTGTTCTCATAATTCTCAGTAGCATGACTATAAGAGATTAATTTGAAATACTCAGAAAAAATGCATTAGAACAAAAAATATTTTATATCACGGCTAGATAAATCTGATAATTTCTACATGTTCTTTCAGCATGCTATGAAAATAATTAGATGATCAAACTGAAAAGGCACATACATAAAAGCTTGCTTCTTAAATTTATGTTGCTGCTTACTCTTTAAAGCTCAGAAAATTAAAATGTCTTTATATAGATTGCCCTAACCTTTAAATGTTATACAGAAAACAATTATGAGTTACGATCATCAGTGAAGAATAATATTTCTTGAAATCTTTGAGCGAACACCACAAGTTTAGGATGGGTAGACATATATTTTCCACCTTTCTTTCTCTGTACTTTTGATACACTATGAGGATTTATTCCAAATGCACATCTAAAAATTGAATATAAAAAGATACTCAATAAAGTGTACAAAAAAAATACTCAATAAAAAAATATTATCAGAGAGAATCCTTAAAAAAAATCTATTTGTCATCAGGAAAGATGAAATTATACATTTTTTAAAACCTGTATTTAAGAAACCTGAACTCAAAAAACACATTTTCACTTTAAAATTAAGAACTTGGTAAAAAAAAAAAAAAAAAAAAAAAAAATACGACAAAATTTCTAAAACTTTTTCGAAAAAATTTCTGCATGCCTCGAAAAAATCTATTAAATTTACTTAGCATAAATGAGTTTATAAATGTCTCTTCATATTAGCAAAAAATAAAAATATAACTTACAAAGCAATGTTTCTTTCTAATTAGTAAATTATTTTGTGTCATTTTATAAGGTTGCCGGTTTTTAAACATAAAAAAAGACCTTTTTTTGTTTGCCTGTTTTAACTACTTACAAAAAGCCAGATTTTTTTAAAAGTTGGTTTACTAATTAATGAGTCTAAATCGAACTAAATCTAAATCAATTAACTTTAAATACCCTCATAAATATTTTCTGATAAAAAAATTTTTAATTTCTATTAAATTTTGTCAAATAAATAAGTCTTTATAACTGACAGAAGGCAACTCTGGAGGCATTATGTCTAGCAAAAAAATAATATTGAAAAGAATATAGAGTCGGCTCTCGTTAATTCGAAATCGGATAATTTGAATCTTCACTTAATTTGAACTACACATGAAGTCCCAAAGTTTTCAGTGGCAGAATAACGTTAAAAACTTTCATTAATTCGAATTCATTTTTTCTTGACTTCGTTTAATTCGAACTAGCGATAATTCCGATTTTTTATTTTACTTTTCTCTCACAAGGATTTCTGATCATTTGAATAAATTTCCATCGATTTTTGCGAAAATCGTTCCGAACGACTATACATATTACCCAATGCATTTGATATCCACTTTCTTAGTGCTCCATCTGTCCATCAATTACACCTCAAATTTTTCTTCCATTGTGCTTGTTTCAAATCATTTAATTAGTTTATGTATTTATACATTCTAATTTATTATTAAGTCATATCCTAATGATAAGAGACGAAATATATTTTAAAAACACTATAACATTAATTTCTTGTAACAGTACCATATTAAGCATGTTTTTATTTCATATTTTCCATAATTCGAACTTTGGATAATTCAAACATTTCTTGTGGTCCCGACAAGTTCGAATTCACGAGAGTCAACTTAATTTATATTCCAAACTACGGTGTTTAAAAATTCTATAACACATAACTTTACACATCCTATACATTTTATAGATTATATTTAATTAAGCAATGCAAAGTGTAGCACATCAAAATGTAAATTTAAAAAGCTTGTTGCTATGCATATCCATGCATATTCTATTTATAATTACGGTGTTCTTACGGGTCAAGAAAAACCTGGAAAAAAAGGAAAAGTTAAGAAACTCAAAATTTAAGCAAAAAAGCCTAAGAAATGTTTAAATATTTGAAGCGGTCATAGAAATTTTTAAGTACGAATATCCATCAAATTCCTGATTATCACTGTAAGTGAAGAAATTTTGAACTGATTATTCATCCAATCTAAAATTTTTATATAAAATTTATCTAAACTATATAACATTAGCATACAATGTAAAATAATTAATAATCTGGAATTAATGCAGGTTTGTACATTTTTAGTGTTCATTTAGATTTAAAATGTCCTTACGACGTGTTTTGCAACAATATAGAAGCCACATTTTTACCTTGAAAAGTCAGGCATATTTTGGGGAAAAGGTCATGATAAACCTGGAAATTCTAGGGAAGTTTTTCACCAAAATTGTGTAGGAACCCAGACAATATTGCTTTTAAGAGTAAGAAATGATGTTTTTACTATATGACTACATATGATTTTAAATGTTTATAAGAAATAAAATAAAACTTTTGTATATTAATAGCTGTTAAAATTAGTTAAATAATAAAACTTGCAATTAAGTAATCATTGTTTTTCTTGCTTTTATAAAGCACTACAATTCCTTTAAACAATTGGGGAGGGGGGAAGGTCAGTGTAAACCGAATAAAGCAATTGTAATGACCCTTATGAAATTCAGCTGATATGTTTGCAATTCTGACCTCAAATCACTAAAAACTCAATTTAGATTTATTCTAGCATTAATGTCTTGATTTTTGAGAAATTGGCTGTTATTAAATTCAATCAATTAAACATGAAGATAAACTAAGAAAAAACACTTTAAAATACTTAGTTTATAATTACAACACTTCATTTCATAAAAGCCATTTATGACCAAAAACGGTCAATTTTGTCCATAAAAATCGGTAAAAAAAAAAAAAAAAAAAAAAAAAAAACGGTAGAACTGCTTTTTTTATTGCTAGTGGCAACTCTGGTTCTACTAGTGTTTTTTCACGATTAATGCAGAAATATTTAGTATGTAATATATATATACAGGATGTTTCTAAATTCATGGTACAAACTTTAAGAGGTGATAGTACACATCAAGACAAACAGTATTAAAAGGAAAACTAAGGGTGCCAAACGTCTTCCGATGGAGATAGGCGCCAATAAAGTTTAGGGTCCAAAAATTCAAATGATTATAAAAAACAGAAAAATTGGTCGATTCGTTTGCGGTTTTCATTTAAGCTATTCTTTATGTTAGTATTGTCTTGAAAATAAATTATAAAGATAATTTTCAAAAAATTCTGATAGAGGCCGCTTTAGACTTTGGAGTAACGAACAACTATTTTTTACTATTATTTTTTGCATCTCATAAACTTTTTTAGAAGCTTAGACATAAACTTAAATTTTGCGACGAAAATCTGAATTGTTAGGAGTGGTTGAGTAGCGCAAAGTGAACTGTGTTCAGTGGGGATGGGGAGGTTCGAATTTCAAATGATTATAAAAAACGAAAAAATTAGTGGATTTTTGCTAAAATGATTTTTTATGTCAATATTTCCTTGAAAATAAATTTTAAATATTCTTTTCAAAAAATTCCGTCAGAGGGCGCCTTGAACTTTAGAGAAACCAACAACTATTTTTAACCGTTATTTTTTGTATCTAATTAAATTCTTGTAAAAGTTCAAACTTAAATTTTGAGCTCAAAATCTGCATCGTTGTAAGTAATTAAGTAGCGGAAAATTGAATTGTGTTCGAGGGGTGGGGAGGGTAACTTTTCAACTCCTGAACACAGTTCAGTTTGCGCTTCTTAACCCCTCCCATCGATTTAGAATTTGAGCTCAAAATTTAAGTCCAAGCATTTGCAAGCATTTAATTAGATACAAAAAATAACGGTTAAAAATAATTGTTGGGTACTCTAAAGTTTAAGGCGCCCTTTAACGGAATTTTTTGAAGTTTATCTTTAAAATTTATTTTCAAGGAAATATTGACATGAAGAATAGTTTTAGCGAAAACCAACCAATTTTTCCGTTTTTTTTTAATAATCATTTGAAATTTGAACCTCCCCACCCCCATTAAATACAGTTCATTTTGCGCTACTTAACCACTCCCAATGATTCAGATTTTCATTTCAAAATTTAAGTTTATGTCTAAGCTTCGAAAAAAAATATGAGATGCAAAAAATAACGGTAAAAAATAGTTGTTCGTTACTCCAAAGTCTAAAGCGCTTTCTATTGGCATTTTTTGAAATTTATCTTTATAATTTATTTTCAAGACAATACTGACATAAAGAATAGTTTTAGTGAAAACCGCAAACGAATCGACCAATTCTTCTGTTTTTTATAATTATTTGAATATTTGGATCCTAAACTTATCTCCTTCGGCGCTTATCTCCTTCGGAAGACGTTTGGAACCCTTAGTTTCCTATTTAATATAGTTTGTCTTGATGTGTACTATCGCCCCTTAAAGTTTGTACCATGAATTAAAAAACACCCTGTATATATATATATATATATATATTTATTTACCATTGTGAAATATTTGAATGCGTCAGCATTATGATAATAATTGGCCAGACAGGACTTAGTAAATACTTACCTTTGCATAAATTCCAATGTTATTTTTAATTCATCAGGATATCTGATGTTAAATAAAAAAAAACTGCAAATAAATTAGTTAAAGCCCCGGTTCTTGATAACTTCGAATTTACGATCGTTTTGCCAATTATTAACATATAAGTATCAGCAGTCAGCTGACCAGTGCCTGAAAAACAAAGGAGTTTGGTGATAATAATGCGTAAATAAGGATTATAATAACTAAAAGAAATATGAAAATTAGTTATACCTTTACATAATAAACTTAAAAGTAGCCAGATGTATATGGAACTCTCAAAATATTGAATGCCAGCATTAACATCCGGTATTATTTAAAAATCCGTTCCTTTTTTAATTATTTCATTTATATAAGCTCAAAAATAAAACGATAAAAATAAAAACCTTTATTTAAAACTCTATAAGCTCTTTCTATGCAAGTATTTTTGTAACGATCGATTCTTTTTCTCTTACTTTTTTTTTTTTTTTTTTTTTTTTTTATGAAATAGTTTTTAGCTGTTGTCAGAAATTCACTCTTTTTTAATTCCAATTTCATAAATTTATTATTGATAAAGTAAAATGAGAAAACAACGTACTGATTACTTATTATTTTACTTCGAGGCGTCTGATTTATTTGATTATTGTGCTTATTTTATATAAAAATGTGAATAATTTGATTAGATGAAGGAAATTACGTCATTGAAAATTATATAAGATTTAAATATTATTTTAAAATAAATTTTTTTATGCAATATATAAGCTTGATTTTTAAACTTACTGTACTTAATGATTTGCAAGTATTAGCTTAAGAAAAGTTATTTAAAGCTTTTTTTGTTGTTGTTGTTGTTTATTCATAAGAGAAAATAACTATAGAAGCTTTCTGAATTATTATTTCAACAATTTTATGTAATTTTAAACATTTACAAAATTAAAGGTTTTAATGAATGATTTAAAGAAAATCACTTGATTAATAGTCATGGTTTAATCACTGACTTAACCCATTTGATTAAAATCATTGACACGCTAGGTGATCATCAAGCTGATTTATAATCATAATATAAATAATTTTCACACAAAATTAAATTTCAATATATATTCATAATATCGTATGTTACATAAATTAAAATCTTAGTTATAAAACAAATTTTATGTTTTGAATACACAATATTCAACAAAAATTGTCAATGATCAAATTTTGCCCTGATTTATAGATTTTGAAATCAATACCAACACAACTCTAAAAACTTTATAAATATTTATTAGTACCGTTACTGTTACTCGTAGTTCTTCAAAATTATGACCTTAAACAAAGCTACATACTGAATCATCCATTTTTAATAAAGAGCTTGGTTAAAATAAATAAATAAAAAACCCAGGTGACAGATAATTCAGAAGTGAAAAAAATCTCAATCTTGGCGTTCAAAGACTCATGCATTCCAAAACAAAAGAGCCACGCAGTACGTATTTTTTTTTTTTTATTCAGAGCTTCATAACATGAGCGTTTACGCTACTAGACTCAATTATCCCAATTAGTCCTTGTTTAATTTATTACTGCAATCTGACGTATATGCTTAATCCTATATTTAATTAAACCTGCCGTTATTTTTTTAATATAATGCAATCATCATTTTGCAGCATCAACAATTGCATCTTTCTGTTTAGGTGTTAAATTTTCAATTGAATGAAGTTTATTTTCAAAGAGATTTTGAAAGGACTGTTCTTCTGATAGGAGTAAAATGTGTAATTCTTCTGTAATTTTTTGAACTGCCACTGATGGAACAAGGCATTTTGTTTCTAACAAAAGTGTGAATAACGCAATCTCTTTTGTCGTATTCATTTTCAAAGTCAAATTATCTTGATCATCATTTTCATTTTCTACATAATTGTTAACTTCCGAACTTACATTTTGAAAACTATTATCAATATCAGTATTTTTTTTCTAATTTTTCTGACAGAAATGCAGAAGCAATAGATTTTGAATCATAGTTTTTATGACACCGTGAAACATGGGATTTAAAAGAAGATACATTTTTAAAAGATTGGAAACAAGACTTAAAGCAACATCTAACAGTGTGATTGTTTCTTATATGTTCTTTTAAATGAGATATTAAGAGGCGCGTAGATTTAAATGTTTTCTTACACAGTGGTTTATTGCATTTCAAATTTAATAGGTCTTTATCTCTAATTACCTGATGCCTCAAATATGAGTGGCATCGTGACATATGCTGCCGAAATGCATAGTATGATGTGAAATTTGCTTGACATTTGCGTACACCACATGGAAATTTAAAATTATGTATATTCCGATGAATACGCATATGCATCACATATTTATTTTGAAAATGTGTTTGAAATTTGCAATTCGTGCAATAAAACATTTTTAAATTAAAGGTATGCAAAAAATTTAAACAATTATATTCTTGATTATTCTAAAGTGCTGCGCATGCAAAATGAAATTATGTTAAGTGACTTTTCTCAAAATGTGTCGATGATTGAAGAAATTCCTGAGAGATACTTATTCAATTTTACATTATTTTCTTTCTTCATGCATTAGCTGTTTTATATATGAATCACCTACAAAAATATTTTCAAAAATTAGAAAATTACAAATTTTTATTCTTTCTACGCTTGAAAAAGTTCAGAATATAAACTCTCAGTTTTCACCTCTCTCCCAAATATTAAGTTTCCGTTTTTCCTATTTTGCGCTTTGTACCTAAACTAAATTTTAATAAGCTATATAGAATATTTGTGAATTTACATATGAAATACAGCGCTGCACAAAATAATTGAAGTACCTTTCCGGCTATCTACGGCATTTACTAAATCTGGTTTTTCATATACGTTTTACGCTTTCTAAAATGATTACTTGGGTATCTTATTTACCTTATTAAACTGTAAAGCATTTTGAAAGTATTGCATAATCTATACTCGATGCGTGATGTTTCTTTTTTCTCTACCATCTTGATTTTTTTTTTTTTTCAGACGCATTGTAATGAACCTATGCAGTTTCAGGATAATTAGAAAATGATAGCCTGTTTGTCAGAACAGCCTTATTTCATCCAGTTTATTCAAATATGTCCAAGATAGTGAATATTTACGCATACTTATAGGTTAAACTAGTTGGATGTGTCAATCCCAAAACTTTTTTCTATCTCATAAGTACATTTTGATATTTAAAAAAAAAAAAAAAAAAAAAAAAAAAAAAAAAAAAAAAAAAACATGGTGACACCAAAGTTACCCAACTATCGAATTTCCTCGAACATTTGACCTAGACTAATGAGATTCTGGTAGCCGAAAAGCCTAAAAAGCAAAATTTAATTAATATTCTGAGAAAAGGATCTTAGTAGAGCCTCATGTCGAGTAATTTGTACTAAAACCTAATAAGCATCTATTTATGTCAAGACCTAACAGAATCTGAAATTTGATGGAATTTCGTCCATTAGTTCTTGAGATATAGTTTTGACAAAAAATTTGCAAAACGTAGCACAGCAACACCATATCTTGTACAATTTATGCCAAAACGTAAAAAAGCGTCTAATTATGTTATGGTGGAAAGAATCTGAAGTTTGATGAAATTCTGTGCATTAGTTTTTGAGATATAGCTAGTTTAAAAAAAACGTGTAAAATATAGCACAGCAGCGCCATCAGTTGAAGGATTTATAACAAAACGTAATCATCGTGTAATTATGTTACATGTCATTTTGTAACAAAATCTGAAGTTTGATGAAATTCTGTGCGTTGGTTGTTGAGATATAACAATAGGAAAAATCGTGCAAAATGCAGCATAGCTGCACCACCTGTTGCAGGGTTAATACCAAAATGTAATCAGCGTCTAATTATGTTATATATTCTAGTGTAACAGAATCTAAAATTTGATGAAGTTCTCAGCATTAGTTCTTGAGATATAGCTATCGCAAAAATCGTGCAAAATGTAGCATAGCAGCGCCACCTATAGGTCAGTTCACACCAAAACCTTATCAGCGGCTATGTATCTCAAGGTATCGCGGAATCTGAAGTTTGGTGAAATTCTGTGCATTAGTTCTTGAGATATAGCTATCATGAAAATCATGAAAAACTTGGTATAGCAGCGCCACCTGCTGGCCAATTTACACCAAAACTTAATCAGCATCTATGTATATCAAGAGGTCACAGAATCTGAAGTTTGGTGAAATTCTTTGTATTAGTTCTTGAGATATAGCAATCTTGAAAATCATGAAAAACGTAGTATAGCAGCGCCACCTGCAGGCCAATTTTCACCAAAAACCAATAGGCACTAATTCATATCAAGGTCTAACAGAATATAAAATTTTATTAAATTTCGAGCATTAGTTCTTGAGATAGAGCGCCCACAAATTTTTTGTCACATACAGACAGACAGACAGACGGACAGACTCACAGACAGACATTTTCTAAAAATAGTCAAAACGTATTCAGGACCTTCTAAAACGTATAAATCCGTCGAAAACCGGAAGTCGAAAATTTTCATGAATCCAATACTTTCTTCTTGTAAAGATAGAAGAAAGTAAAAATATTAGCAAGAATTTAAAATCTTTGTAAATGTTTATAAGAAAACTGTTATTGATAGGTATCATTACCGCGAATGAGTGGCCAAGGTTAGTGAGAATGGTAAGTTCCGATGTATTTACCGCTGATCAAATAATTTTGTTTCCTACAAAATTTTCTATTTAATAAAAAGTATCTCGTTTCTAATCACTACATATTTGACTTAATTTATTAAATAAAGTTTATGTTTTGTAAAAATACTTATAAATTCTTAAAGTCGGTACTTCATTTCATTTGCAGATTCTTAATGTTTCCCCAACAATACATAGAGGAGGTAGGATGCAGAATGATTGTAATTTACTTTAGAAACAAAACACATAATATGGTGAAAACCACTGTCATCAGTTTTCATCAATTGGTTTATTTATTTATTATTTTAGAGAGTCTAGTTTTTACCTACAGATTTCTATACGTGTCACGTATAAAATTTGATTGAGGCGAAAAAAACCTTTATAGCACTTTTAGAAATATCACGTATAAACGATAATTTATCCAGTTTTTTCTGCGGCCATGTACACGATTTTATTTATATTCTAGAAATAGCTTTTACTGTATTAAGTAAAATTCAACTTAAAATTTCCAAACTTACTTAAAAATCATATTTAAGTAAGTCATGCTCATATTTATAAATGCTTAAAAAATCTTTTATCTAGCCCCGTATACGTTAGTTAGCATTTGTAAATGCTCATAATATATTTTTAAAAAATTGTTAAACTTAAAATTGCATATCATAGCTGAAAGAACGCTTCTAACAATTAGGATTAATATTAACATATTAAAATTACAGAATAATCCAAATATATATACGATAATTAAGGCATAGACGGACAGACAAACGAAATCAAAAAACAATTTCTTTAATATTGAAAAAAATGTTAAATATATAATTTCCAAATAGCTTAATTCTTTATAGGTTCATATGCAATAAGCCTAAAAATTTCAGGCTGATTGAGAAAGAAATTATTATTTTCCAAATAGCCTAAAATCTAGTTAATCGTTTTACAATAAACCTGAAAAATAACCAGCTGAGTGGAAAAGCGAAAAAACTTTTCTAATTAGTCGGGCTCTTTCCAAGGAACCGGATTTTTCAATTCTCCTACGACATAAATATATACACATACATGCAGTAAAAATACTAGCGATAGTGTCTGCATCTTCTTTATCTTTTGAAATTTAAACAGGTCAAATAATTATGTTGTAAAGATGCCCCCTCTTTTTTTATTGTAAATGTTTATATGCTACCACTTTTTCAAGCATAGCTGAAATGCTTTATATGCATGAATATACAGTAGCTTCCCTCATAACCAGACTCCGTTTAACCAGTTCTCAACAGCTGGGAAAATATTTAAAAAAAATGTATTCCAGAAGTCTGGTGTCACAAAACGGAGAAAGAGATGATCAGTGTAAATAACAAACTATTTAGATGTAAAAAAAATTAACCAAAAATGCAAATTTTGAGTGCACTAAAAATGATAACGATATCAAAAATACCCCCCCCCTTCCCTCTAGAGATATCAAACGATATCAAATACTAGATCCTCCCCCCCCCCTAAACTGATAACATTATACATGTACAGCCCCTATTTTTGAAGGAACCGCGTAAATTGTTTTAAACTTGTTAAATTGGATATTGGTTATTTCAATATTATTCCTTTTTTTTTTCGGGGGAGCGGGGGGGGGGGTGAGTTATCAGGCTTTTTGCTCAATCAGCTAAATCTCAGTCTCACTTAGGCCGGTTAGGTGGGAGGCTACTGTACATATAATAATAATAATAAATAAAAAAAAAGCGTTAATATACTACTGTATTTCGTAACTAAGTCATGCTTAAGCCAATATCTTTATTTGTAGGTAATATTTTTGTTTACTAAATATCCATTGCAGTCATTATTGTTATGAATTTCAAATTCCAATATTATAACTAATGAAATTTTGTAAATGACCTTTAGTATATAAATTAAAATATTTCTATTGATATTAAAAGAGAAAACTGCAATTTATTAATTTTTGCAAGAAAACAAAAATAATATAAATAAGTTTTATAAAACCAGATTAAGCTTGCTTAAAAAAATTTTAATGCAAAATAGTGGAACTGATAAATGTTATTTTCTGTTTTTGAGTAGATTTGATTAAGATTCTTAATAATAACCTAAATTATGAAAAATCAAGGAAAAAAATATAGAAAAGAAATAAAAGCTTTCAGTTGGTTATTATTTACGGAATCAAAAACTAAGAAGCGGATCACCAGCATATTTATCCTAGTTTTAAAATAACATATCGATACAAAAACTGATACTTTTAATTAAATGTATAATTTCTCTAGTTGCAGCCTAAAATAATAGGAGAGAGTGTGGTGGTGTGGGACACTTTCTACAAAAGTAAGAAAATCCACTTTGTTTGACACAAAACAAAAAATTCAATTTATAGAGTGCCAGGTGAAACGCTTTTTAATTTCCTTAAACAATTCAGAAACATACATATGTAAAGGTATTTTAAAATTAAAGAAATTGTAAGTTTTAAAATGTGTTCCATACCTTCCCCCCCCCCGCACCCAAGGAGGTATTGGGACAGTAATAAAATGAAGTTATAAAGGCACAAATTGTCCAGTGTCGGTTAAATATGCTATCAAACAAAGACTAACCACTCATTTCCCAGTCATGATTAGCTTCATGACTGGAATGAAAATTGAGGATTGTCAATCATAGACGACATTGAAAATTCATAAATTCAATTCATTTACATTTTGAAAGTTAATAAATATATTATTAATGTTCTAATTAATATATTATCCTCTAACATACTTGCATGTTAGCAATTTATATTCATCTTATTTTTAAAAAATTAATTGAACATGTTCCATTCTTCCCTTTATTGTCATGTCCCATTTCTCCGCCCTTATTTGTTTTGTGTTAAATTACTTTTAAAAACAACAAATTGGAAATTGCACATGAAGCGCAGCAAATGAGGTGCATTCGTACTGCAAGTAAATTTAAATATATTCAGATCTTGCTGTTATAGGTTACAGGACTTCGGATATAGTATAATAGTCGAAATCTTTCGTGTGTTCCTGTATATACTATCTGGTTTCTATTATATAGGAAGTAGCTTGTATTAAACCGCAACAATGCATATTAACTTGATACAATATGAATTAATTTAATATAATTAAAACACTCCCCAAACAATATTTCCCCGTAAACCACAAAGCAGTGGAATACTTTTGAGTAGCCCTGTAAATTAATAATAAACAACCTTTGTATCATAGATTATATAGGATGCATATTTTAGTATCTACTTCATACATTCATGTCAATTCTATTATATTCGAAAGAGTGTGACATCATTAAAATGTACATGAAACAATTTTTTCCTATTGACCGCAATGCGATGAAATATTTTTAATTGTCCCTGTAATTAAATTATGCATCCGATTTTCATAAAATTTGAAATGAATGGAAGAAATTATGCAAAAATTATGCATTTTAATTTTCAAACGATTTTGTTGGATAGTTTTTGCTCTGTTATATGCGGACAAACAGACAGACAAACAAACTGAACGACAACTATAAGTGCTATGCATTTACATAATTAGGGACGCACCTAAAAATGCTGCTTTTACGTTTAGTTTAAACTATGTTTAATATCCAGTATAACATTCCATTAACAGGGAAACAATTGCATTTATGCATAAACAAACAATTAATATATTGCTAGCATAATAAGTATCAGAAGCAAATTTACTTTAAATCCTTGAAATAATGTTTTTCTTCTTACAATTGTAAACTAATACGGATCAAATATTTTTTTGAACTGAAGATTAGGCTACCATTGCTTCATCTTGTGAGTGATTGATGAACTGTTCAGACTGATACATGAAGGGAAGAAAAACCAACCGTCCCATTCCTCCCACTGTCCGACTGAACGAAAAACTTAAACAAAAATTAAATAAATGTATTGTGATTACGATCAACGTCAATTAATGGAGATAATTATAAATAATTTTACATTTTATTACTCATAAGATTTTTTAAAGTGTTATTAACATTCTAAGCAAGGTATACACAGAAGTATTTTTTAAATGATTAATTCACACCAATTCTTTTAAAATCGAATTGAACTATTCAAAATATAAAAACAATTGATTTTTAATTTTACCAGAAAAGTAAAATTGCAAATATTTCTTGCCTTTCTATAATGCTAATAAATTTTTTGAAGGGCATTTACGATAGTATTCAATGTAATCTTATTAATATTTACTTTCGAATTATATATATATATATATATATATATATATATATTAATCGATATTTGGAAAATATCTGAATAGATTATAATAACTTTGATTTTAAAATTGTATTTAAAGTCTCTTCATTTTTGTTAGTATGGCGCATATCTTTGATACAGAAACAAAAGAAACTTTAAATATATATTAGCTTAACTTAAGAATACGACATAAACAATACATCTACTGAAATTCTACAGAAAACAACAAAAAGAGACCTTTATTGTAAGATTTTCACAATCTATAAAAAACTAAAACAGCGAATAAAAAAGAAATCGTTAACATACTTTGAATTTGGTACAACATTCATTTACAGGCAGGCTTCCATTACTATCGTTGAAAATGTAGATTCTGAAGCACCTACTTGCCACATTCAATTAAATGTAGAGGCTGGTTGGTTGATTGACTTCTGCTATTTATGCTACAAATCGGGTTAACCGATTGCTTTAGTTTTAGATTGCGTTTAGATTCCTGCAGGTTAGCTTCGGGTTGAACTGATTTTTCAAATGTTACTTCTGTGTATATGCTTTGAGATTAAACTGTATATGCGTTATAAAAGTAAAATAAAATATGAATATTTGTGTGTGTGAAGCGAAGAGAGCAGCACAAAACAGGGTCATTCTGAGGACGATTTTTGTTTTAAATTTACAGAAAATTTTCTAAAACGTTCATTAACAGTAAAGGTTTTTTTTTTCATGGTGCTAATTAGAGTAGATGGGGTTAAAAGTACGCATTTTAAATAAATTTTGATTTTTAACGAATACATTGGGTTAAACTTTGTGCAACGAGTGAATAAAATATTAGATTAGAGCCGTTAGATTACTATCTTGAACCAGAAATCTGTCAGTTTCGTGAGAAATTGCAATTTTTACAAAACATTGCTCAGCCTTTTTCTATCCCATTATTTGGGGTAAAAGTACACAAAATTTTGCCTCATTATAACGGGCTTTTGTTATATTTCAGATAAAACAAATGAGTTATGTAGAAACATTAGTAAATTTCCCTAATATTAATACTTTTACTGAAAATTACAAATTAAACAGTAAAAAAATTCAAAAATAAATAAATAAAATTAAAAAAGACCAGCGGCGTATGAGATCGCAAATAGAAGTTAATTTCTGTGACGAAAATTGTTACATAAATACTGTGAGCGCTGTCAGAGACCCCTTGATGGTAGAATGAATAAAACGATCAGTTGTCTTAAAAGATAGTGTTTCTGTATTAAACTTTACGTAAAAACTTGTTAAAATATCTCGATTCAGAAATCTCTAGTTATACTGCTAAGTTTCCAAACTAATAAAAAATTTCCCTAATATAAATATTTTAACAGAAAATTACAAGTTGTGAAAACGGAATATAGCAGTTTAGTAATAGTTTATCAGATCTATAACAGAAGTTGAGGGTTTTAATACTTAAAAAGAGGTTTTAATACTTCAAATAGCGTATTATGAAACAAAAAAAAAATCGTTTTTAAATGCAGGTAGGCAAATTCATAACTTTTATGTTTAAGAAAAAAAAATAAATGGAAAAAGTAAAAGGTAATTAACTAGCTTTTAATAGTTAAACAGCTATTACATTTTACATAATACTAATTTATATATAAAAAAAAGCTTCCCACAACGTAATTGTGGAAAGCTTTGCATCTTGCTAAAAGAATAGGGCAAAGCACCGTTTCTTAAGCTTGTTCCGAGACAGAATGCGTAGCTTTCTCTTATTCTGCAGCATTTTGCTTCGGCCACGCACAAATTTAAACAAATGAGATCTAAGTAAACTAGGGGGTATTTAGAAGCTAAAGAGCATTCGTTCCAGATTAAATTTTTTAATTTGAGGTATTGGCAGCCAATCAAATACGTGAAAGTTTATTGATAATAGGTAAAAATTTAAATATTTAAACTTACATCTTTTTTTTTTCAATTGAGTGCTTATTTTTTCACAAGGTTTGAATACACTACACTTGAGACCGAATTGCCAAATAGCAATCATGATTGAAGACATATTTCTTCACACTGAATCAGCCAGTATGTCCCCCCTTTCACACACACACGCACATGAACATCTGCTCTGTGTTTTGTTTTTTCTTCCGCGGTACTTTTGAAATTGACGTTTTTAGGTGTGTTCGTAATTACGTAAATATGTAACACCTATAGTTGTCCTTCAGTCCGTCCGTCTTTACGTCCATCCGCATATAACAACACAAAAATTACCCAACCGAATTGTTTAAAATTTAAAATACATAATTATTACATAATTTTGTCAAATCATTTCAAATTTTATGAAATCAGATGGATAGATTAATTACAGGGACCATCAAAAGTATTCCGCTACATTATGGTCAATGAAAAAAAAGTTTCAAATGTATTTTAATCGTTTGAAATTTAAAATATATAATTATTACATAATTTTGTCGAGTCATTTCAAATTTTATGAAAATCGGATGCATAGATCAATTACAGTGACAATAAAAAGTATTCCGTTACATTACGGTCAATGGGGGAAAAGTTTCAAATGCATTTTAATGGTGTTACACTCATTCGAATATAATAAAATTGATATACATTTATAAAGTACATATTATAATATACATTTCGTACAATATGGGATAGCAAAGAACTTCTGTTATTGATTTACAAGGTCACACAAAAGTATTCCATTACATAATGGTATAGGGAGGAAAACATTGTTTTGTGCGCGTTTTAATTGTAGTTAACTACTTAACATTTTATGAGATTGATATACGTTGCTGAGGAATATTACAAGTTATTTCCAAGTTATAAAAGAAAGCAGATAGTATTTACAGGGACACACAAAAAATTTTGGTTACTATACTGTATCCGAAGGACTGTGTATTATTACATCAAGATCTGAATAATTTTAGGTGCGTCCGTAATTATGTAAATAGCTAGCACCTATATTCGTCGTTCAGTCTGTCAGCCCGTCTGTATGACCGTCCGTCTGTCTGTCCGCATTTAACAAACCAAAAACTGACCAACCAAATCGCACGATATTTGAATTATATCGTGAAATATATAATTGAAATATATAATTTTAGCGTAATTTTGTCGAGTCATTATAAAGTTTATGAAAATCGGATGTACAGTTTTATTAGAGGAACAGTCTAAAATAATCCATTGCATTACGATCAACAGGAAATATAGTTTTAAGTACATTTTAATGATGTTAAATCCTTACGAATATAATAGAATTGACATGAACCTATGACGTATATATGTATTAAAATATACGTTCTGTACAATCTCTGATTCAAAGAATATTTATTATTAAAATACAGGGCCACAGGAAAGTATTCCACTACTTAATGCTATACGGGGAAACATTATTTGGGGCGTGTTTTAATTATATTAAGCTATTTCACATTTTATGAATATGATATACGTTGCTGAGGGGTGTAATAGAAGTTACTTCCTTGCATATTTACCGGAACACAGAAAATATTTCGAGCACTTTACTGGATGCGGAGTTCTGTCTACTATAACAGCAAGATCTCAATATTTTTAAAACTTCGTTATCGTACGAACGGACCTCATTTACTACGTTTTACGTACAATTTCCAAATTGTTTTTATAAGCAAAGCCAAGGTTTTTTTTGGGGGGGGGGCGAAAATCGCGTTTTTTTAAACATATTTTTATCGAATTTGCCTTTTTTACTATTTTTTAACAAAGTTTGGTGTTATTGTCGTGATCCTATAGAGAAATTTGTTTTTTTGTTTTTTTTTTAATTTGCGTTTTTCGCAATCCTTTCACGAAATTTATCTTTATCAAAAATCCTTTAACGAATTGCGTGTTTTTGTATGATACCTTGATGAAACTCGCGATTTTTGATGATTTTTTGATGAAATTTGAATTTATTTGTCATTCTTCAAACATTGTTATTTTTTTTTTATCTCTTGACCAATTTTGCGTAATTTTCGCTATTATTTTCATTTACAGAAATCTGATTTATGGACAGATAATAGCTACAATGCAGAACAATATTAAAATTATTTTGTTATGGGTTGTTACTTATCACAAAAAATGACTTTTTGTGACTAATGAAAATTTATGAAAATAATTTATGCAAAAGAGTGTCAATCTGATAAAGTAAAAAGAAAATTTCTTTGAACATAACTCAGTTTAATAATGAAATTTTTATTAATTTTAATTTATTAAATTTTTTGAATAGTTTGTTATTTTTTACGATATTTTCATCTAAATTTTGATTTTTAGATTTTACATTTGTGAGAGGGGGCGGTCTTTCAAATCTCGAAGATTTCAATATCTGGGAATACACGATGAGTTTTACCGTTTCTTGTGCTTTATATGTTTCAGCGATGCAACATATAAAGCACAAGCAACATATAAAACGCATCGTGTTGCCCAGCTTGGAGTTTTAAAAAAATAAGCAGTACCATATTTTGGTGCTCCTCTTTATTTTACTTTATGAATAGACTCCACTTTGAAATTCCACCACGGAAATTGTTAACATTGTATTATTAGATTTTTTTGAGAGAATTTTTAATTTCAAATGATTTCTAGCTGGAAAATTTCTTATTTGTCATACCTAAAAAAAATATAATTTTTAAACCTAAAATAAATTAATAAGACAAAATATATAACATTAAAGAAGAACTTTATTAAGAACTAATGCAAGTTAAAAATGCAATAAAAATACATGCATAATAGTTACTTTCACTTAAAAATAGTTAAAATGTTACATACTTCTTTGTCCCGCATGTCCGGTATGAGGATCCAACTGAATGAAACACAAAGAGCATACACAAAGATGAACAAACCCTTTTAACATATAAGAACATCGCTGGTATATTCAATGGTACATAATATTACAATTCCAAGACTTTCAATAAGTGATTAATTAAATTAGTTTAAAATCTTAGAGTTTCACTTCTATGAATGGTATAATTCTCCAATAAAAATTAAGGGTGGATTTGACATCATTCAGTATGATAGATTAAAAGTTCCCACTAGAAAGACGACATCTATTCAGGCCGTCGAGAACCGTGACGGGCCCAGGATCAGTCCCCCCCCCCTTCCCTTACAAAGACACTCAAGACACATGAAGGGCTTGTGAATCTTTAATAAAGCCTCGTCTACTTTGTAGACTATTTGAGTCGTCTTTCATAAATTACATTATTTATTTTCCTGCAGTTAAAAATAATAATTATGTATTAATACTATTTAACAAAAGTAAATACAGTCCTTTCTTTTTTTATTGTTACATTACGGCATACATAAAAATTATAATATACAGTGTGTATTGCAAGAGTTGTGACCCTTTGAGATTTTTAGACCCCCAAAACAAGTTAACGGATGCACCCCCCCCCCCCCCTCACCTCAGACATGTGCGCATTTAGACAGCAACAGCAAGAGCATCACTTGAGAGAATGCCGTACACCGAGGCGAGGATACCATATTTTCCCTTACTGAAATATAATTATTTTAATACAATAATATTATTATAAATACCGCCTTTTTACTGAAAAACAATCTTTTTATGGTATAAATACCCTTTATAATTGAAATAGCACAGAAAGGGGTCATTTTATGGTATAAATACTGTCTATAATCGAAATAGCACAGAAACTGGTTTTTTTTAATGCCTAATATACCTCAGAAATACGGTACTCATACAGTAAAGAATGATAACAGTTGACGTACCGTAAAATTTAGGTACATCTATTGAAATGCTACGTAAAGTTTTAAAATGTCGTTTTCCTTACTGAAAAATAATTATTTTACGGTATATATACCGAGTTTTTACTGAAAAATAAAAATTTTACTGCGTAAATACCGTTTTCAATCGAAACAGTACAAAAAACTGTTTTTTACGTTTAATATACCTTAGAAATACGGTATTAATACCGTAAAGACTGAAAATAGTAGAAGTACCGTGAAATTTACGGTACATCTAATGGAATTTTACAAAAAATTTTTACAGTGCAATAAAAAGTCTTGGGTATTTTTTTTTTTAATGGTAACAAAAATTACAGAAAGAAATGAGGAAGTGAAAGAAAAAAATCGTTTTGTTGGTAGATAATTGCTGCGCTCATGTATCATTTCCGACATTGCAAACTGTAGAAATTTTTTTTTCACTGCGAACTGTACTTCAATTTGCAGATTTGAAATATGGGTATAATTATGTGTTTTAAGGATATTACAGAAAATGGTTGGCAGAGTTGATACTTGTACATTTTGAAAATAAAATAGAAGACCTTTTTAAAGCTTTAAATGTGAAGAAAGCATGTGACAATATTGCTGGAAGTTGGTGGGAAGTAACAGAGAAAAACAATCGTAATTGATAAAAAAGGTCAGTTTTTCTCATGAGGATAAAAAATCTGATTGTCATGAAAAATTCAATGAATGAGATCTTTCATATGATCAAGAATGTGTTTTGAACATCCAAAAATCTTTATCCTAAGTTAATAAAAGTGGCAAAAAATCTGGAATTAACGTGGAAGACTATTAAACAACAGATGACGACCTTATGGCTTTCACAGTAGATGCTGATAAAGACACTCTCTCTTTGAAACTACTGACGAGATAGAAAACATTAGGGTGGCGATAGGAGAGGATAATGATGATAATGACGCGGGTCTGTCAAAATCCGTATTATCATCCCAATAAGCTCTTCATTCTGTGATGTCTTTACAGGCATTTTTTTCAAGCTTTTAGTCGACAAATGAAGATTATTTTCGTGTACTAGACTCAATGCATACATTTTTCTTTGACTTAATTGTTAAAAGATGAATAAACACACCAAAATATTGGATTATTTTTAATAAAAATTGTTTTCAGGTAGGTGAATATTTCTTTGCTTATTTTCTGAATTTATTTAAATTCACTTTGCATTATTTAATTATTACTATTAACACTCTGCTAACTATTTTTTCTAAATATAAATATGTAAGTAGTTTATACCTTAAAGTAAAAAGAAATCCTTATTAAATGCCCAAAATATGTAGGCCCTCGGTATAGAAATAACCCCTCTACAACAAAATATTTTTTGGTCCATAAAATACTGTTATAACGAGGTTTTACTGTATAACATATAACATAAAAACCGTCGACGAAATTTCGACGAAAGAAAGTATTTTAGAAAGAACTGTTTCATTTATTTTAAATAAAACAGCAAAATTAATTACAATAAAAAATGCACCCTATATTGGAAAGTGTAACTCTTAAATAAATGATATTTAACCTAAAGTTAACAAAACACTACTTTTATTAAATTCAGTTTGGAATTTATTAAAATCAAACTTTAATCATATATGTATACTGTAATATATAATGAAGATCAGTTATGACACATTTATCAATTAACGCTCTTATGCTTGGTATTCCAAAAGGAAAAAGAGCAAAACTTATTCCATTTTTCCTAAAATATAGAATTGTTATCCCCGTGAAATCTAAACATTGTATCATTTTTACCATCTCAAAATTTACATATGCATCTCTTTTATCCATCCACGCTCACGGTTTTTTTAAATTAAATTGGTATTTTAATTTAACGATTTTAAACTCATAAAGGACAAAATAAATCACGCAACTAGTCATTAAAATATAATTTTGCAAAGACAGATTGCTGTACCGTGTGTAAAGTAAGTTTGTAATAAACTATAAATTATTTCACAGATAAATAAAAATGAAATAAAACCAAAAGTTCTCCTGGTTTATATTTTTGACACAATAAGTATTTTTTTTTAAGAAATTGAGTACTTTTGTTTCCCCAGTTACAAAAAGGTATTCAAAACGACAAAAAATTACTATCTGAAAAATAAATTAAGATGCAATTTTTTTTTAAAAATGCATATAAATGTACATTTTTTTTCCTTTACGACGGTTTAAAATTGAAAATGTTTAATATTTAGAAGTTTAAAAATTTGCAGTAAAGAAATTATAAAACTGAAATTTCATTTAAAATTTGAAAGTGCTGCCATTCCTAAAATGACGTATGATTTGCGCATATAAACGTTTTGCTTTTAAAATATACATATATTGTGTTGAGCTGCAGCGGCCGTTGGCGTAGCAATTTAAAATAGGAATTTTTTTCATACTAATGTTATTGCACCGTTATATCCGAAAATATAGGTAAGTCGAAAAAAAGAAACATAACATTCCAGAGTACATCTTGGTTTATTTAGTGTAGGAGGATGAATAGTGATGATAATCCCCTCAGGGGGTGACCATTGAAAACACAAAATGGACGTTATATATTGCATTCCGTCTATACTGAACGAGAGATAATAACGAAATAAAGTTTTAATCAGTGCAGATGTTACATAGTGTTTGGCTTGCGGTTTGAGACAAATATCATTATATATTTGCCGATTTGGAGGTAATTATGCAGAGAGAGATAGAGACGCATACGCATTCTTAAGTTAGCATAGCCAAAGAAAAATATGAAGAGATTGGGGACCGTCGCGAAAGTGTTAAAAAGAGTAATTTCATGGGAACCGAAAAATCTATCAAAGCAATCAGAGAAAACATCTGGTCTCAATCAAATTTATACCCTAAAATCGATGTTCATTAGAGCACCCATAAAAGAATTTGCAGAGCTATAAGTTTTTGGAGAGAAAATATAGTCTAGACAACTGAAAAAAATTTTAGTTTAGTTTTTGAAATTCCAGCAATAGATTTTAACGATATTTCAAGAGACGCAGATTGAAAAAGAATTATTTTTTTTCTGTATTTTATTCCCGTTTGATACTACATCTGCAGATAAATCTAGTGAAGCATTGACTAAAAGCGCTCACATACATAATAGAATATTTTATAATGTGAAAACAGGGCGCAATGAATTCAAAAGTCTTAATTTAGAAAGTTTAATAAAATGCAATTTTTTAAAAGAACGGATTTTGAAAAACAATATATAATGGAATTCCTATTGTAACCAGAGACTATATTTCACAAAAGATGACAGCTATTAGATCGAAAAGATTAGATTAGATCTAAATCGAATTTTTTCTGGAAGGTTGCTCACACGTAAGTAATATTTACCAAAGAGTTAATCCTGTTAATTTCCAGCTGAATACTCAACATAGCTTTGCTACGGTACTTTATTATTTCTTTGATTTTAGTTGTTAGTTTTTATTAACTGTAAACATGGTATGTATTTCACTGGTCATTTACATGTTATTGCTCTGATGAGGGAATAGCATGTAGTCCAAAACGTTTGCATTTTTAATTGTGATTATATACTTATTTAATTTTATACTTATATTTCTAATGATTAATAGTATAGCTTTTATATTTTATGAATCAAAAACATTTTTATCATAGTTATAAGATTAAAAAAAAAATAGTTTCATATAAATATCCGTACATTAAATTACTAAAATTTTACATGACTGTACTTTAAGACACGTATATAGATCATTATATAAATTCCAATTTTATAAAAACCTATGTTGGTCATGTAGTAAAATCAGTTTTTTTTAATAGCAGAGAGATGAAGATGTGGTGTGGGTAGGGATTTTGTAACTTTTGACCAACTCATCCTTTATACTTTATCGAGATAAACATATATGGACGATATTGAAACACATAGCCGACTATAAGTCTGGTCGCTATGCTGATCGGTTAAAGTTTTTCTCGAGGAATCTAGTAAAAATTAATAATAAAAAATATATAATATCTAAATAATCATCCATAATTGTTGTCTAATTCATATAATCTTAAATTATCCTGAATAAAGTCGATGTTGGTAACATAATAAATAAAACAGCTGTAAAATAATTGAATTCTACATGTTGAATTATTTCTTAGCAGGTGTATTACCTTGAATTTCTCGCACTTCAGCCTAAATTTGCTGCTGAGTATGGCGAAATGTCATAAAAGCGTATCCAAACTATTATACCTGCCAAGGTAGAAATCGCTAAAGTAGATAAAATACACGTTAGTTTGTTTTAGTAGATTATTTTACCTCAAATTTATGCCTTTATCTAAAACTGCTGTTAAAGTTTGGCGGAATGATCTACATTTTCGTACATCCTGTCTGGGGGGATTTTCTAAATTTACTGAAATAAATGTTTAATATTTTTTTAATATGTTTCTTATTTTAAATTTCACGCTTCAGCCAAAAACTGCTGCTAGGATATTTCTAGTGATAGGCGATTCTCGAAAATTTATCAATCGAAAAAAATCGTCATCGAAAAAAACACAATCAATACAGTTACTTTGAAAATCTAAAATCAAGATGTGCTACAATCAGTCATGAAAGTTATTGTTTAACATACTCATAAAGATTTAAGGAAATACATGGAAAGTAAAACCGGATGGAATTAAATAAAACAAGATACAGATTAATGGCTAAAAAGGAGCTTCAGGATAAGGAAGTTAAAGTATCAAAAAATAGAATTTTTCGAAAATTAAAAGTAAAATGTCCAAAAAAAGAATTAAAGGCACCCCCGGTGGAAAAAACTAGAATTAAATGAATGGTAAATGTAATCAACATTTTTTATTTATTTTTCTACGTGTTTGAGATCAGTTCTATAATATAGTCATTATTAGAAGACCTCTTCAATAAGACAACAGCACTCTTCAAGAGGGTTAAATAGGGGGAAAATTCTCGGAAAATGCATAACATGAAAAAATGGTGTCAATCATTCGCTGGAAAGCATACAAGGCATTCCAATGATATATCACATGAGGAGTGTTGGCTAAATTCGGACCCCCTCCCCCCGAAAGTTCAAAGTGATGAGAGACACGCGGGGAAAGGTATATATACTATTATTTTAACACAATCTAACTGATTGGTAAAGTTATCATACAAATTGAATATTTCCAGCTGAGCAAAAAACTGCCCATTCGGGAATCGAACCAGGATACTTGGTTTACAAGGATAATGCTTTACCTGTTAAGCTAACCGGGCGATAACTGGCTGGGATTTTCCACTCAGATAACCCTATTAGCCATAACATCTGGTCTGTCATTTAGACAGCTCGGCAGAATAAGCCGTAGGTAATGGAACTCCATTGAACGATGGATACATAGATATACTATTCTTTTAACATAATCTAACTGATTGGTAAAGTTGTCATACGAATTGAATATTTCCAGCTGAGCGAAAAATTGCCCAGGCCGGAAATCGAACCCGGATACTTGGCTTACAAGGTCAATGCTTTACCTTGTTAAGCTAACCGGGCGCTAACCGGTTGGGATTTTTCGCTCAGATAACTTTATTGGCCATAACATCTTGTCTGTCATTTAGACAGCTCGGCAGAATAAGCCGCAGGTAATGGAACTCCATTGAACGATGGATACATAGATATACTATTATTTTAACACAATCTAACTGATTGGTAAAGTTATCATACGAATTGAATATTTCCAGCTGAGCGAAAAATTGCCCAGGCAGGGAATATCCGGTCTGGGCATAAAGATCCCGGTTAGCTTAACAGGTAAAGCATTGGCCTTGCAAGCCAAATATCCGGGTCGATTTCCGGCCTGGGCAATTTTTCGCTCAGCTGGAAATATTCAATTCGGAAGGTATATAATTTGAAATAATGATCAAAGAGCATTCCAATGATATATCGCATGAGTGGTGTATGTCAAATTTAGAAAATCACCCCCTTAGAGTTTAACTCTCAATTTCAGAGTTTTTACTCTCTTTAAATTTTTCACATGTTATAGATGATGTTTATCAGAGGGCTCCGTGGAAAAATACCATCTAAAATTATAAAACGCTAAAACAGCAAAATTTTTGAAAACTGTCCGGTGAGCAGGGAAGAGGGGGCAAAATGGGCTGAGGGAAGAAAAGTTCAAAGCATGAAAGAGTGATCCGAGGGCTTTTAGATGATTTGTCACATGATGAGTTCAAGGTAAATTTGTAATTTTTCGACACCTTACTTTAACTCCCTCGGGGATGGATATTTTAAAATCTCTCAAACACGTCTTTAATTATTTTAAAATTTATTTATTTTCTGTTGTTACATAATTCTACCTAAACCGACTGCAGAAATGTGTCAAATGTTCTAAATTGTTCAACCCCCAATTACTACGATCGCTGAAATATGTGTTTATTTATTTTTTGGTAGACTTTTTTCCCTTGGGTTTTACGCTGTCTTAAACTACTGTTGAGATACAGGAAGATGTCTCAGAATTTTCCATCCGAGTTTTCTCCCTTAGAAAAGGAATTCTCGAATTTCCCTTCTTAATTCACACTTACATAATGAGCAGTATATTTTTTTCCAATTTCCTTAATTCTAATTTCCGTATGCGTTATATCAGTCAGGACAAAATATTTTATACATGTATAGATTAATATTTAATAGTAAACGATCATTCCATATGTCACACACGCAGTAATATCAATTGTATAGTTAGAAGATGACTGACTGTCTCGTTAAAAGATTAGAAATCTTTCGTTTTGGGCCCTTTCGAAGTAAGTACTTGAAAGACAGTGTTAGACTATGGAATTTCTTTTTCTCTTGAAATTCACCAATTATAATGTTACTAATGTCCATTTTCAGTAAAACAGTATACAGTAGAAAGTTTTGTGTAATTGAAATGAAAACTGTAAGTTTTGCAAATATTTGTGCGGCTACAAAAAGAAAAAGTTTTTAAGTTGCATTTCTGAAATAAAAATTCACAAAACACTTTGGGATTTTAGGACAATAACTTATGGTTAAAAAAGTTTTTAAATAAAGTTAAGATGAGACGCGGGGCTGATAGGGTTAAAAGTCAGTAGGTACCTAAATGTTTCTTGCTACAAATTAAATCTAATTTTTGATAAATTTAAATTAATCTTCCTTGATGAAAAGCAGTTTTATTCAACATCTTGGTTAATAGTTATTATTTAAATAAAACACTGTAAATAAAGCACGCATTCCAGTTAGAATCATCTATAAATGACGTCTATTTGAGCATTATTTATAAATAAATAAAGATTTATCTATGAATAAGATTCAAAGCTTCGTAGTCTCTAGAAAAAATATCGATTCTTTCAAAATAAATTCTTCCAAAAAACTCTTAAAAAATTCTTAAAAATGAAAAATAACAGTTATAAAATTAGACAAAACTTTTTCATATTTTCATTTAACTTCCGAAAATATTGAATAAGAGTTTCTTACGTAGAAACGAAATTTTTAAAAAGAGTTTTCCAGATGAATATTCAACGGAAATGCATGAAGCGAAAAAATATGCAGATGGAAAAAAAGTTTGTTTTATGTTTATGTTTTAAGAAGTTTGAACTAAAGACGTATTAGATTAATTTCACAGAACTTCTTTTAAAGAAATTACAGAAAAGTTTTCTTTTTTTTTAAATCAGGAAAATTGAAAAGTCTTCTTTTTTTATAAAGTAAAATCAATATTTTTTTTTCAGTTAAATCATTTTCATGCGGATTAAAATAGAACATTGCTTTAGTGCATTCAACATTTTAGAGCTTAATGTAAGAAATATATTTTGATTATATTTGTATTATATGTTAAATAATATTGTTGAATATTACAGCGTATAACACGTACTTTATATTTAAGCTTTTTAGATTTGATTGCGTACTAAGTGCAACTAGTTCCTTAGAAATAGACTTAATCATGAGAAATGATGCAAAAATACAACAAACTTAATTGAAAAAGGAAAATGTTTATTGCGTTTCATAACATTCAACATCGATAATTATTAAACACCTTATGCATGTCTCTTGACAGATAAATCGTACATTCATACTTGTTGAAATACTAATTTTTATGCGCATCCTTCTTTTAATGCGCTTAAAAATTGTTAAATACTGTTCATTTAGTCATTGTGTCAGAAGTCAAAATTAGTGCTTCTGGTTCCATCTCGGGGTACTTTGTGATAAATATTTTATTTAATTCACAATATCCAACGTATTCCTTTTATGATAATGCTATGAAATTTACGGTAACTTGTAGTGGTAATATTGAAAAGATGTGTGCCATCTATCACACATAGATGCGTATTATAATTTCTGCTATTACAGCATAATTAAAAAGATTTCAATAAAACAAATTACAGGATCAACAATGTTTAACGGATAATGTTATGTAAATTATATGTTTGTAACAATTGTATTATAATTTGGTGTCTATGATTTAAATTAATTGACATTTTCAAAAAAAAATAAATAGTTAAACAAGAAAACCGACATATTGTTTTGCATTTTAATGCATATTATTTTTATCTTGATCAAACACCGCAATCAAAGAAATAATAAATGCTAGTGAAAATATTATACTTACTGAAGAATTAATAGATAAAGAAAATCTCCTTTCTGTCATTTTCACTTTTGTCATCATTGGTTGCAATTCTTATGACTAAATCACTTTCATATTTGGATTCGATATGTATTCTGCATATGCCTTTCATCTGAAATTATTAAAAAAACACACACGTGGTGTACTGATGCATGTTCTTTAACAAGAACATCCAAGAATTAAAAAAACAGTTTTAGGAACAGAAATACTCTCATTCCACCAGACCTTTTGATAAACTTTTTACCCCTTTACTGTTCCAGAAATCCAATCATATATATTTGTATATGATTGAGGGATCAGCTTCCCAAATGAGATCGTTGCAGTTATCTTGAATTACTTTTAGTCAGAGTGCTTTGCTTCATCATGGAAGGCGATGCGACTTCACAGATCCCCTTTTTGAATAAAAAATAGTAAAGATCTCTTACTTGATGTCAGAGTAATTGTACTTTCCATAATCGAACTGGTGAAGGTACGAATCGTGCTGTTTCTTTGTTTCCTGTGATAGGTTAGTTTCAGTACCAGTAACTTTAAAATATCTCGCAATTTAGGGTTCGAAATCCTTTCTTATTGCCTACAAAACTATTTACTGTATTGGACCCCGACACACAGGAAAAATCCATGTAACCGATTCTAAAACTTGATTTTTTGTTGTTACCGTTACAGGAAAAGTTCTTGGAATCCCAGTTTCCTAGATCAAGTGTAGTACCTTTACAGATTTTTTTTTACAGTGCAGTGAATACATTTTGCGTAATGTATTAGTAACGCTTTAGCTAGTCCATGACTCTTTGTTAGGTTGTAGTGTTAACTTTGCCACTGGATAATTTTTTTTATAAATTTTGTTCCTTTTTTGTTTTGTTATTCTTTTCCTAAAGAAGACAATGTGATATAACATCCTTATTAGTATTTCTAGAGAGAATAATACGATTTCTAACCCCAGACGCCAAAAAATGTCACGTATTCAGCTTCTTTTTGGACGAACCTCAATTTAGTAAATTCTTCGACCAGTTTTTTTTTTTTTTTTTTTTTTTTTTTTTTTTTTTTTTTTTGTAATTGTATAGCATTTTTCTCAGAATTTTATTTACAACACTTGAATATTCAACTGCTGGATAATGCTCAACTTGAGATTCTTGTGAAATTAAATATATACGTTTTTTCTTGTTCTCCTATTCACATAAAAACAACTTCTGTTTTTGTGTTGGGTGCCAATTATTTGAGACTGTAGATTTTTTTATTGTGTTATAGGCGTCTTTGTTAGTTTTCCAAATGTTTTTAGCTTTTGCAGTAATTTTTAAACTAAGAAAATTTCGACAGTAACGTTAACAACAGCATTACTTAGAATTATTCCAGCAGTCACAGATTTTTGGCTTGATATTAATAAGTTTGATTTTTCAAATTTTCACATTGAAACCTAAGGTGTTTCGAAGTACCACGAAAGTTATCTTGATTGTTGGAAAAGATATTTTAAAATCAAATTTCTTCGCAAAATCTTCAATGATCGTCATCTAAGAAATCACATTTCTTCTTACTTAAACAACAAACTCTGATTTATTAAATTTTACACCCAGTATCCACACTTATGTCAGAAATATTTCTAATTTCTCTTTCTTTAATGTTTGGAAAATGCTTGCTGGTATTGGGCCTTCGGAAATGTATTTTCTCTTAAAAAATAGTAAGGTTTTCACCAGTTTCATGAGCTTTCACCATGTCTTCGACAATTTCTAGATTTAGCATTGCTATGGTTTATTTTTTTTACCATTTCTAGATATATGCAAACATTGATAATCATATTTTATAATTGTGAGACATCCCGTTCGTCTTTCTCGATCATATTCAATAGTAGGTCTCAATGTAGACACAAGTATTTTCTGAAGTTCTCTTATTGGTTTTATTCACGAATAATGAGATCAAATACTGCCCTCACATCAGAAATAACTCTCAACTGCGGAATTTCTTAGACAAAACTTTGTTATATATTTCATGTCCTGCGTGTTTTAATTAATTGTATCTTTGATCGTCTCATTACTTTAACAGCAGTTAAAATAAAGAAAAATTTTTCGATTACCCTGTTTGTCGACGGAAATTTTCCAATATAACGTCTATTAGATATTCAGATTTTGAAAATATGGATAAATGCCATGTTATTGCTGTGGTGAATCCAAAAAGCAATGATTTAACAGATTTTCTGGCACTTAACCCCACGGTATCCTAGCTTGATGACGGCGAACACTTTCCAAAATGGCACCCATTAGGTACGAAAATTATACAAGTATCTGTGATAAATGTCTTACTAGTTTTGTGAAGAATCAGAAAATATATTATTTACGAAATCCGCTGTTATGAAACCACATTCGGCCCTGGCTCAACGATTAATTTTTTCTGTTTGTGTGTCTATCTGTCCACCCGCCTATCATATTTTGCTTCTGAATGTGTCCAGATTGCATTCTAAATATATCTTATTTTTATTTACATGCAATATCTTATTGCATGATCCTTATTGAAAACGATGGCTACTACATTTATATTTCATTTACAGGAATATAAAAAATAATCTGATAAACACGGTCTATGAGAAAACATCGTTTCAAGTTATATTTAATTATGATTTACCATTTCAAACAAAATGTAATTGATATAAATATATAAGTGCTTAAATACATTCTTTAGTATAAATGTGTAATTATATATCGGTTTTTCTAAAGTCATCATTTTTACAAATCTCGCTTCATTTATCTTTTTTAAATTCAAATTTAACACTTTTTATTGCATATTAAAGTAAAATTTTTAAACTCTGTTATCTCAATCTTTACACTCAAATCTTGATAGGACTCTTTCAGTCAACAAATATTTTTTCTAAAGAATGTGCATTCACCAAATGTAGCTACTACAATTTGAATCAATTTTCATTCTCATTTATCAAGGCTCCATTTTATTAAGAACATTTATTTTTAAAAAGTATTTTTCCAATGTCTTTTTCAAGCTTTTTCATGATAGATAATTTATCTTTCTAGATCACATATGACTATATGTAAAAAATTAAAATTTTTGTTTTACTTACCGCTTTGCATTATTTACATTATATGAAAAATTTGAATAGGGATATTGCGTTCATTATAAAAAAAAAGAAAAGTATCATTTAATTTAATTATACAGGTTATACTATCTATCATTAAAATCACGATCATATTCTGGGTTAAATTCAGTTCAAAATAGGTTGTACACTGTTAAAAGTATCAAGATATATTATGTCTGTTTTTAAAAGATATCTGTTTTCTGACCCAAAATTAAATAAATGGCAATAGGGATCATTGGTAAAAAAAGAGATAGCCTGTAAAAACCAAGGCTGCGGAGTCGAAATAGGAATCTGAACTATTTTTGAGAAAATGTGTCTGAGTCATTAAGAAACAAGCCGATTCCGACTCCGACTCAGGCTTTTTTTGTTAGATAGTTTGAAGTTAAATTAAACCAATTACATGGAATTTGAAATCCATAAAAGGAATTATTGTTATTTTACCACTTTCCAACAAAGTTGAAAAGTGTTTATGAGTCGGTTTCTCTTCGGTATGTTTTCGGGTTTTCTGGCCGTCTGGCCGTCTGGCCGTCTATACACGCTCTAATTCCAATAAATGTACTCGGAATTTTATGCAACTGATAAAGCTTATTCAGAGTTACCAACGCATATTTTGTATTGGGTATGAAGTGTGTACGATTAATGATTCATTTACAGGAACACTCAAAAGACTTATGATATATGAGAAATGGATGTCATTACATTATGATATATGAGGTAAAGTCGTTTGGAGAGATTTTAATGGTATTGTGCTGTTGTAAATGTATTGAACGTGATATAAGTAACTGAAATTTACAAGGATCACATTAAAACAGAATATTCATAGCACTTTTTCTTAATTCACAGGGATGCACAAAAGAAATCCATTATAGTAACGTCTTTGCGTAATAATTACTGAGGAACACGTTTTAAAATTTGGTATGTGCTTTTAAATTCAATTATTTTTTGCATATTACTCTTTATATATAAGTTCTATATCTCATATACCAGGTTGCACAATTCGCTTAATCATTCTCCTTATTCGAGCAAATTAGTGAAGTGGAATTGTCAATTGAAATATATGTATCTCTTAAATGAACTAAATTTTGGAATTCATGTTATTAATAGATACAAATCATTTCTATATCATACAGGGTGCTGCTAAAAATTCGAATATTTTTTTGATTGTAGATGGGAACAGATGGAATTTGCTTTTAAAATGGGTTATACATTTCCATATGGTGAAATGGGACGTAATATTTTATTTTTTTAACGGTGCAGTTTTGTTAAATTACCCTGAAAGTCTTGGAAAGTGCTTCATAATCTATGCTTGTTGCATGATTTTTTTCTTGTTTCCTTTCCATCGATTTTTTTTTTGCTTTGGAGGACACAAAATAACACCAAAATTGTAACGATTTCTGCTTTTCAATTCCACAGATGCATAAAATGTCTGTTTTGTTTTCTTCTTTAGATTTCGATAGTTGAATTTTTTGGGTTTGTGAGATATGAAATTGAAAAATTATAAAGTGGATAATATTTTTCCTTTCTTTTTCTTTCAAAGATCTAAGAACGAGTTAGAAAAGCGAAATAGGGAAATTTTCACCTTACTTTTTCTTGTGTTCCTTTCTAATTTTAACAAATAGCTACTCTACACGCTTAAAACGAAAGAGCTGATTTGGCTTCTCATGAAAGAGCTGTAATTTTTTCGATCATAACAGAGTTGTTTTTCAAACGATTAAATCTTCTTGATCTAAATTGGTTATTTAAATAGCTCATCTTCATTTAAATCGGTTAAAACTCGAGTTATTTCAACTCTTTTTTGAGAAGCTGCCTTTTAACATTGAGATGAATGGATTTCAGCTCAACTTGAGCTATTTTGTGGCTGACTTTTTAAGAGAGTAGTATTTTAGCCAGGCGAGGAGTCGGACTGGCTAAAATATTGGTAAAAATAGACGCAATTTTTCACGATATTTATAAAATTGTACATACTACAAGAATTGTGATTTTGAATATCCCACAAATCTGATAAGGTTTTTTGGAGTATTTAAATGCGTTATTAAATTTAACCAGATGAGATACAAATCATTATACACCAGATCTATAAACAGTTAAATGAGTCTTTTAATTCAGTGCTACAATGCAAGAAATCGAAAACTTTATGTAGCGCGCGGTTAACGTTCGCAATTACAATTTTCCCCTGTAGTTGTCGTCTGACCCGTTATCTATCCGCATATAATAGTGCAAAAAACTATTCAACATATTAGTTTAAAATGTACTGTTAAAAATTGAACGAGATTTTGGTTGACATGGTACTTCTGTCATATTTAAAGTAGAGTTATTATTTCCACATTACTTAGTTTAATTTATATATAATTAGTGATACGTCAGTGAAAGCTTACTGTGGAGGCATATTTTTTTTGTTTCCGTTTGTCTGTCTGTTTCCCGATAACTGCCGCAAAAAGCATCCGATTGACTTCACATTAAGTGAAATTTTAACTGTATAGTTATTTAGAGTATTTAAATGCGTTATAAAATTTAACCAGATGAGATACAAATCATTATACACCAGATCTATAAAACAGTTAAATGCGTCTTTTAATTCAGTGCTACAATGCAAGAAATCGAAAACTTTGTGTAGCGCGCGGTTAACGTTGGCAATTATAATTTTCCCCTGTAGTTGTCGTCTGACCCGTTATCTATCCGCATGGAAAAATGCAAAAAAACTATTCAACATATTAGTTTAAAATGTACTTTTAAAAATTGAACGAGATTTTGATTGACATGGCACTTCTGTCATATTTAAAATAGAGTTATTATTTCCACTTTTCTTAGTTTAATTTATATATAATTACTGATACGTCAGTGAAAACTTACTGTGGAGGCATATTTTTTTTTTTTCCGCCTGTCTGTCTGTTTCACGATAACTGCCGCAAAATGCATCCGATTGACTTCAGATTAAGTGAAATTTTAACTGTATAGTTTTTTGTTATATTTGATTCATGCGTTTTGAAAAAATAAATATTTTTTTTAATTTCGCATTAATCCTTATCTATGACAAATCAAACGATTTTTAAATTTTCATTTATTGAAAAGAATGGCGCATTTGATAAATAGAATTAAATTGTAAATGGATATTGAAACATACAAAAACTGGGCTTAAATTATACCTATCAGTTTGAAATTGACTACGACTAGTTTACTTTACTAACATCTTATTGACTACGTTATTTATTTGAATTGCATTTATCTAATTTTTTTCTTTTGAATTGTTACCTAACAACCGTAGCGAACGAAATAAAAATGTAATGAAAGGTATCTTTGATAAACAAATGTTCAGTTATTAGAGTTTTAAATTAGCTAACTCTTTTCCATTTTTATAAGTTACTCATATGAAATACAGGTGTTTGTGGTTGGCAGGTAAAACACATCAACACTGCTATTTGTACATTAGAAAAAAATAAAAGTTTTGTCCAAAAGTTTGCTTATCCTTAACGATCTCGCCGTAAAAAGAAATTTAATTTGTATTCTAACAATTTGCGCAATCAATAGGAAATTACAAATTTAAATTTAATAATTATACTGGGGGTTCAGGGAGGGGGCAACGATACCCACTCTTTACACTAGTCCAATTAAATTTGATAAGAAATAAAATTCAATTATTCATGATAGTAAGTTTCGATATTATGTACTGCTACGAAAATGTACATGATACAATTACTGCCCACAAGTTATACAGCATCGAAAATATTTTGAGTTGTTCTATGAACGAATTTCAAATAATAAACATTTTGTTTACAATAGAGAACACGCTATAATAATTATCAATAAAATATACAAATTTATGGCATTTATAGTTACGAGGTGGAACCCGTCGAATTTCGACGAAAGAAAATGTTTAGGAAAGAACTGTTTCATTGATTTATAATAAACCCACAAAATTAGCTACAGTAAAAAATGCATCTAAGATTGGTCAGTCTAACTTTCAAACCAATATTATTTTAAGCTAAAAAAAAAAAGAAAAACTATTTTTGTAAAACTCAGGTGTCCAAATTATTAAAATTAAACTTTAATCGCATATGTAATAAGTAAAGTATAACAAAGATCAGTTATTATGATAAAATTATCAATTGAGGCTCTTATGTTTGGTATAAAGCGAATGAAAAAAAAATATTCCCAAATTGACATGATCATAGAATTTCCAGGTGAAATCTAAAGCCGTCATAATTTTCATCTTGTCAAAAATTGCAAACGCACTTTCCACAGTATTTTAATTTGATAATTTTAAAATCACTTCCTTTTTCTTATATATACAAAGACGGTATTTGCATCCGCTAAAAACATTCCATTTTTACGGATCCAGTCTTAAACATCTATAAAAATATGCATATGACGTCATTAGAACGGAATGTAACACAAACGCAGCAAAAACAATATTCAAGACACTCGGCGAAATAAATTGAATATCAGATGATTCACAAATCTTAACTTCTTTATATATAATAGTTCCATGTTTTATCAGAAATCATTCATTTGTATTTTTTTTAATTTGGAAAATATTGTTACATACACTGATACGAATTGAGTAAGTGTGGTTAAGTCACTCGAATATTATTTAAAATACATTTTTGTAAAGGGTAAATGTTGTATCCTTTGTAAATTAAATTTGCAATAAACTAAAAAAAACATTTAATTGGTGAATATAAAAGCAATAAAATCAAAATTCATCGGATTTTATATCAGACGATTTCTTCTGACATGATATTTTTATTTGAGTTTTTATCAATTTTAAGAGAAAATGGCGTATTTCTGATGCCACAATTATAAAATTCGTATTAAAAACTATAAAAAAATAATAATAACTCGTAAATAAATTCAGATACAGCTTTCAAACAAATTGCATTTAAAAGTACATTTTTTTCTCAATACGACGGTGTAAAAATTGAAAATTTGCGATACTTAGAAGTATAAAATTTGTAGTACTTAAAATTGCAAAACCGAATTGCATGCGAAAGTGTTGCCATTCACAAAATGACGTAAGCGTTACGCACAGATACGTTTGGCTTTTATAATATAGATTTAGAAAGTATAAGTACAGCAGCCATTGCGGCAACAAGAGTAATAAAAAATAAACGTATCAAACTATTTTGTTACGTTAAATATAATTTCGAATATAATATTGTACATTTAAAGAAGATTAGTGATCTGATAATATATGATTTAACATATGTAAGTCTTGTTTATAATGAAGAGGTCTATTTACATACTGAACAGTTTAATTTATGATTAAAATACATGTAAAAATGTTTGACTTCTTATCTTGATAATAAACAGATTTTTGATAAGAGTTTCAATTATTCATAATAACTCTAAAATCTCAGCTTGAAGCACACTTGAGAAAATATCAATACCATTTTGTTTAAACTCGGACATTTTCAACCACTTTTATATTAAATAATGCTATTTTTTTAAATTCTGTTGTGTATTAATTTATAAAGATTGGTCTAATTTTCCTTTCTAGATGATTATTTGAAGTAAGTGTTTACATCGCGTTAATACAAATAGTAAGGTAAATCGAAATAGATTCCTGACATGATTCGCACTACATTTGTTAGCATAAGTATTAATAAAAATTTTTTTAACTTAGATAACAATCTAAATTTTTTTAAGAACTTCAATAATCCATAATATTTTTAAAATCTCAACTTGAAGCAAACTTGAGGATATCTCAATTCATTCATATTTCAATTCATGCATTATTACGTACATATTTATTAAATACTGTTTTATATTTTATAAATTTAGACTAATTTCTAGTATATTGTGCTGTGTATAAATTTATAAGCATAGTTCTAATATTATTTTTCATATGATTATTTGATGAAAATGTTTACATCTCGTTAATACAAGTCATAAAATAAATAAAACTAGATATCTGACATATTTCTTAGTGCATTTGTTAGCATTATTTTTTTAACTTCTTTCTGCTGTATTGGTATTTAATTTACATATTAATGAGATTTTTATGAAATTTCTAAACATTATCATACCTAAATAGTGTACTTGAATTTTATAATCCAAGTGTAACAATCAATTCTTGTTTCAGTTTCTAAAATACCTAACAAACCTGATTGAATAGCTGTAATTTCAGTTTAAAGGACTAAATATTCTGCGGGAAAGCCAGTAATCTCCAATCAGAATCTGAAAGTTCTCGTTAAACAACTTTTAAACTTCACAACTCACATAGATATTATTGATTAGACAATTTGATGTTGTCATTTAGATGTATAACACTAATTGGATTACATTAAATTTGTTTTTGAACTACAATCTACAACCAATCTTAGGTACATTTGCTATAACATATTATACTTTTATCTCGATTATAATACGCTAAGCTGCATTTTAAATACTTTTAAAATACAGCAATATTTCTGAAAATGTAAAAGTGATACATTTTTTTTAATATCTGATAAAAACAAACGTATAAAAAATATAATCATAAACTGTGTAATATGTGTGTTACATAGCTGTATGCATTAATAATTAGTCAAATAAAATATAGATATAAATATTTTCTCCAAATTACATTTTTCGAATGGTGACACCCAAGTTTGAGGCATTAATTAAATTACTTTAATCAAAGCATTCCGGAAAAGTATATTTCTTTAAAATATCTTATTAAAAATTTCTCGTGACTTGTTCATTCTTTCTGGGGTACCGTTTTCAGTCTTCGAGGGCATAATTTTATTCCCAAGATGACAAAGGGCATAAGTATTTTTTTAGTATTTTAGCACGATTTTGATCTCATAATTATAGTATAAGAAAAGCTTTGAATTATTTTAAAATAAATTTGTTCGTAAACTGCTGAGTGAATTGATAACTTGATAATTTTTTAAGCAGAAATGTAATGCCCCGGAAAAAGTTATCAGCAAAACCTTTTGGGTATTTGAGTAATTTTTGAGAATTTAGTTTATTCTGCTTATTAACAGTTACATTTAAATTCAGGAATTATTTTTTTATTTGCACTAAAGTGATGAAGAATATGTTACTTGCCAATTATTGACCAGTTGAATTTCAGTTATTGTGGTGTTTTGGTGGGAAGAGAAGGAGATAAGAAACACTTATTTTTTGTTTCATCTCAGAAGTAGGCTAAGTGATCGTATTAATGGATGAAATACATTGCGCTGGATGAAGGCCAGCAAACGACCCCAAAAAAAAAGGCTACCATTATAGTTTTTCTTAGAATAGTGAAAAAATCTTTAATCTTGATGATAATAATTCAAAGCAAAATTATAAAAATATAAAATGATAAGAAGAAAAAGATTACCTGTAATTTCTTGGCTGATGAAGATGAAATTCAGGTAGATAAATGCACAGGTATTGAGACACAGATGATAAAAATATTTTGAAGAGGACAAATATTTTTTATTTGTAATCATATGAGAATTTTTTTCAAGCATTGAATATTCTATATATATATATATGTACTTGTTTCATACACTTTCTTATATAAATAGAACTTTTATTATTTCGTTCCAAAAATTTCTACAAAGGTGATGTATATGAGTCGACATATTCTAGAACAACTCTTCTTCACAATATATTTTTATACACATTTTCATAACATGAATAAACATTTTTCTTAATCGATACAGAGATAACATTCTTCTCAGACTATCAATTTGATATTACTTCCAAAAATATGCCTGGACAAATCACAAAGAGATGTTTGAATATTTACCCTTGGGGACGCCGTTCCATATTCAAATAATTAAATATATTTATGGCCGAATTAAACATGAGATGAAGAGGGATTGAATTAAGCTTGATAATAGATTGATGATAATTCTTTGAGGATAACTATGACAACACTTAAACCAACTTGAGTAGCCAGAAAAAAAAGGAAAACCAAAAGATTTAGGACGTGGTGGACGGGGAGCCTAACTCCTCGCAGCATTAAAAAAACAACATCCTTGAAAACAAACTTTGAGTAGCTGGTATGGAGCAACGGTCACGTATAATCGCCTTGGGGCGGGCACACTTGCCCCGGCTTCCGCTAAATTTCTCGGCATCTGAGAAACTTCTCGGCACATGTCAACTCAACTGCCTCCAACACCACTGGGCTCCGACTGCGCAACTGCGCAACTGCTCTCGTGGCTCAGAGCCAGGAGGGAGAAAAGAACAAGGGTTACTGTAAACCCGGGATACGCCAAGTTGGCAACGTTCGAATGCGGAGAGCGAGGAAAAAATAAGCCAAGTTACGATTCAATGTATAGTGAAATATGAATTTAATAAGGAAAAAAATGACAAACGCTTAAAGAATGAAGGCCAAAGAAGGCCTTAGCTGGTTAAATCACGTCACCTGTGGAACATAATTTGATAGGTCAAGAGGCGTGCCAGATTAACCGGAAATACCACCCATAGAACAATCCAGTTTTTTCTAGAAGCTTTTCCAAACCGGAAGGAATGAATTCAAAACAAGATTTTACCGGTTTAGAACATTCGATAGCTAGGTAAGGAAGAAAAACTTACAGGCGACGGCATCAAAAAAAAACAAAATCGAAATAATATTTAAATTGAGAACATTAATAAAAAGAGATGATAGGAAATAAAATAGTTAATAAAATTGAATTAAAATAAAAAAATATGGGGGGTTAACGAGCAACCACCACATATCTACCCAGGCCTCCCCAAAAGAAAATATCGGAGAGATGACAAAAATTCAATAATTTTTTCATCGAAACAATATTTTCTAAAACATGTACAAATATATAAAATAATTACACAAAATAAATGTACCAGAAATAGTTATATGAATACAAATAATTGTTTTACATGATATTAAATAATAAAAATAATTACTATTATGGTAGTAGTCGTTATGTTAATACACCAAAGATAGCAAATATTTAAAATGGAAGGTATACAAAATTTCTTCCAGAGGTACTTATCATGTATAAAAAAAATCAAAGTTCATATATATATGCAGAAACAACAGTCTTTAACTATGAACAGTTTCTTGTTAAGCTGTGCAAAATGCAATATGATAACTAAATGCTTTAGCATATGTAAAATATTTGATTATACAATAAGAACATGTAGATGTATATTTTCCAGTTGACAATAAAATAAATCAAACTATAACTGTATATAAAAATGGATGGTTTCACATGATATATAGAATGAATTTGTAAGTTGAAAATTTGAAAAGGAAAATACATGCAAAGGGTGCAGAGAGATTATTTAGGCTCTCATAAAAGAAATGTACATATATCAATATGTAATAGCTTTTTAAGCTTTTAACTAATCTTAAATGAAAAACCTTAGCATTATTCAATAACAACATTTTCAAAGAAAAATATAATAAATTCCAAATAAAAGGCATATGTAAATTGGTAGGAAAAAAAAAGTAGAATGTTGTTTTCAATAAAAACGTCTTCAAAATATATGTAACAATTTTCAAAGAGCTTTAGTTTATACTCTCATAAAAGAATATTCCTGAACACTTTCAACATAAATTGACAAGAATTGCATAAATACTTTTAATACTATACTTCCTTCAAAAATAAACATAAAATACAGGATATTTATATTCTGATAAAAAGGAACTTATATGAATATGTCAATCTTGTATATGGCTTCGATAATGTCAACAAACAAAAAAAAAATCAATTATGTCAAAAATTTATATAAGATATCTTGAATATATTTACTTGCAATTTTCAAACATTTTTTTAAATGACAAGTGATCATTTTTGTATTTGTCATATATAAAGTATTTGCTTTATATAAATATATAATGACTCAACCAACATCTTTGGATCCAAAGTATAATTATAGAATAACAAAAACCTTTTTTTTTTTTTAATAACTTTCAAATACTCAGAAGTATACAAAAAAATAATACTTATTGTGAGTCATTCATTTTTCTATATTTCAATAATAAGAGTAAAATTATTAGTATGCATAAGTTTATCATGCATTGTCATTTTTTTTTGTTAAAAGAGGTTAAATTGTTAGAGCATGCATGCATTGTAAAGAGAAATTATTATGTAAGTCACAATAGGGAAAATGATTTCATGAGTACTCATATTTCTGTTTACCTTACATCAATTACAATCCACTTTTCTTAGTAGGATAAACATTTGTCAAAAAAAAATAACTTTACATAATGACATAATATTTTAATAAGAATATAAAAAGGACAAATTCTTTCTCAATTTTTTTTAGCACCAACTATTGCAATTAAAGACTTTGTAAGGTTAAAAAAAATAGTGTATGGCATACTTGAGATCATATATACTTATTACAATAATTATGGTTTAGAAATGAATATAGTGAATAATAAAGATATGTTAAAACCATACATACATCTGGAGGATGACCATTGAATTGCCTCAAGGAGAAGAAGACTTAAAAGAAAAAAAATAACAGCTGCCTGCAGCTTGGAGGAAGAAAACAAAAAATTACACAGTCATTCTTCTTACTCGAATATCAGTCTAACTAGTATTGACTGAATATGTAACAAACCAAGAGTCATCCTGTAAAAAGAAAAGAAGATTAGTTCATTTTTTATACATTTTATGAGTGCGAGGGCGAAGACCATAATTTTTATATTGAGTAGACTTGTTTTAACACCAGTGTGAGTGCTATCAGGAGGAACTTGTGACTGTACAGATTTACTGGAACATGAAGATGTTTGTTGGCACTTAGAAGAAGAAAGAATTCGAGGAGATGTGTTACAAGCAGCATCATGATTAGACACTTGAGTAGGAGAGTGTTGTCTCACAGGAGTAGAGGATGCATTATCAACAGATGTTTGATCACATGATGCATTTTTAGAAGAAACTGAAGGATATTGCAATATTTCATTTCTCTTTTGAAGCTTCAAGATTCGATTAGTGTGGATCAACATTGGTGAAGCGTGACTATTATTGGAATCTTGAATTTGAATGAGTACAGGAGAAATTATTTTCTTCACCACGTATGGGCCTTGTACCTTTTTGTTAAACACAGTGGGAAATTTTACGTACACAATGTCATTAACATTGATGTTGGCAAATTTTAATTTTTCTCTCGATTTTTGGTACACTTTTTGCCTAGAAGATTCGTTATTCTTGTAAGCTTGATAGTATATTTTCTCAATAACATCCATTAATTTATGAATTTCATAGGCAGTATTGAGAATTTTCCAGGACACTTGAGTTTTGTAATTAGAATAAATGTCATTTATCTCTCTTCCAAAATGAAGAAGATTTGGAGTGAATTTTGTAGCTGGATGAGGTGTAGCATTATATATGGATTGGTGAATTTTTAGAGCAGTTGGTATATCACATCCTTGGGAAGCCATTGTATTCACAGACGATTTTATTTGAGAATTAACTCGTTCACTTAATCCGTTAGCCTGGGGATGGGCTACAGAAATGTGTTCCAATTTAATGCCAAGCTTTTTATTAAAGAAAGAAAACATATCACTAGTGAACTGAGAGCCATGATCAGTGAGAGTTAATTCGGGTTTTCCATGAGTGGAAATGTAATGTAATAAAGCTTTTGTAACAGACTCAGCACTGATATTATTCAAGACATACAATTCTAAATGACGAGAAAAGTGATCTATGATAGTCATCACATATTGACGATTTCTTAATGGGCCGAGTAAATCCATAGAGACTTTTTGATTAGGAGCTGTTGGAAGTGGTGCTGGTAAGTATGGAGCAGTATTTTTTTTATGACTTTTGTTTACTAAACAAATTTCACAGGAGTTGACATAATTAATGGTATCAGAAACAAGGGTTTTCCAGGTAAATCTTTTCTTTAAATTAACAATAGTTTTATGAATTCCAGTGTGAGTAATATGAGCAATTCTTAAGGCTTTTGCTCTAAGTGATAAAGGTAAAACAGCTTTATGTAGCTCAATATCTTCTGAAGAAAAATGTCCATTGTAGCAAAGTAACTCATTACTTGGATTAATATAGTAGCCATTTAAACTTTTAGATTTTTTGTTATTTTTAAGATCTTCATAAATTTGTTTGATTTTTGGGTCTTTTTGTTGCTCAGAGAAGATGGTGTGATCAAGAATTTCTAATAATGGATCTTGATTATTATCATTATTTGGAGGTGAAGAGTCACTTTGAAGATGACATGTGTGGTGCATTTTGTCAACCAAACCACATGGAAATTGAGGAATTTCATTATGTAAATCTTTTTGATTATCTACAATTGGTAGTGGTTCTTGTGTAGAAATAAGATCTGGATTATTATGGAGATCTTCAGTAGGAATGTGAGGTGTTCTACTCAGAAAATCTGCTAAGACATTTTCTTTGCCTGGAACATGTTGGAATGTGTACGAGTATTCTGACAGTTCTAACATCCATCGAGTAGTAATATCAGCTGGTGATGTAGCCTTTTTATAATTATTAAGAGGTTTGGCATCGGATAATAGAATAAAGGGTCGACGAAAAATATAATATTTAAAAGCCGTTATCCCTTTGTAAATGGCATAAAGTTCCAATTTGATGGCAGGGTATTGTCTTTCAGACTGAGACAAAGTTTTTGAATAATAGGAGATGGGTCTAAGTTCACCATCAAATTTCTGCATAAGAACAGCTGATATTGCTGTCTTTGATGCATCTGTATTAACATAGAAGGTTTCATTCCACTTAGGAAGATTGAGCATAGGTTTTTGAAAGAAGATGTCTTGTAATTTTTTAAATGCATTTTCTTGTTCAGATTTCCAAGAAAATTTATTTTTAGGTTTGGTGACTTCAATGAGAGGAGTAATCAATTTAGCAAAATTAGGAATAATTGATCTATAAAATGAACATAAACCTATAAAACTTTTCGTTTGCCTCTTGGTTTTAGGCGTTGGAAAAGAAGTGATTTTTTAAATGTTACTTGTAATGGGAAGAATTTTATGATCTGTGAGTTGGAATCCTAAAAAGTTAATACTAGTTTGCATGAAGGCACATTTTTCAGGAGACAGAGTAATGTTGTTAGCAATAAGAGTGTCTAAGAGTTTTGTGAGTTTCATGGACATTTCTTCAAATGAATTAGCGCCAACAACAATATCGTCTTGATATGCATAACATGAATCAATTTGAGATAATTGAATAACTGAGTCAATTAATTGTTGAAAGGTACTTGCAGCTGTCTTCAAGCCAAACACGAGACGCAAGTAGGTAAAAATTCCCCATGGAGTAGTAAACTTATCCTGCATATCTTTAGGTACAGCGATCTGCCAGTATGCAGAGGGCAAGTCAAGAGTAGTATAATACTTAAATTTTGATAATTGCACCAATAGATTTTGAATTCTAGGAAGAGGATATGAAGATGGAATTATAATGGAATTTAGCAATCTTAAATCTAGAGCCAAACGATACTTTTGAGGTTTGGACATATCAGTTCTCTTCTTTTTAACAAGAAGCATGGGACAGGCCCAAGAGGAATTTGATCTCTCAATAATGCCAGCATTTAACATTTGATTAATCTGGTCAAGAGCTTCTTGCTCAAGTGCCTGTGGCACAGGAAAAGGTAGGGTTTTGACTGGATGAGAATTTAGCATTGTGAATTGAGGGTTAACCAGGTCGGTATGACCTAAAGTGTCAAGAGATTTTGAAAAAGCAAGAGCTTTACTACACAATAATTTTGTTAAAGATTCTTTTTCATGCGGAGGTAAGTGTTTTAGATCAAAGTCATTTGGAGACAGTTCTTGGATACGTTTTCTCTTAACCTCTTCAGATGGTAAAATTAAATTGCAATATTGGTCTTCAAAGTCTAAATCAAAAGAGTATTCCTCAATGTCTTTCTCATCTACATTAATACATTCCCCAATAATTGAATTTTTATTTAAATGAATGTCCAGCTTTGATATATTCTGACATACAACCAAAAATAAATCATTTTGAATTGCAGATTTGGAATGCAAAGATTCATGTAACACAAGACCTTTATTTTTTAAATTGGGTTTGAAAATAAAATATTCAGATGGAGGATTCAAGTACTTAACATGTAAATAAACAAAAGAATTAGGAGGGATTAATTCCCTATTGAGTAATTGTACCATGTTGGAATTCACCAAAATTTTATTACCAATATTTAAATGGGTTTGCTTTTCTCCAACATAACTAAGATCATTAGTATTTTCAGATGTAAAATTCTTGCCAGGCATATTATCATTAGTAGATACATAGTTCACAACATTACCATAATCAGTTGGAAAACAGTTAGAAAAATAAGTAAAATTACCATCAATATAAGGATTATGAAAATTCATAGCAGTATTAGCAACATTATTTGTAAACAAACCATTATTTTGAAAATTATAACTATAAGGATAGGTTGTGAAATTGTTGAACAATTGTAAATTTGTATCACCATAATTTGCATATATATCATCAGTATAAGTACCACTATTTGGATTATTTGATATAGAATCTTCATAACAAGGCATTTTGTGTGCATCTAAAGAATATGGCGCATTTGAATTATCATAATTATATTCAGAATTCATGAAGTAGCAAGTAGGAGATTCGTTATAACTGTGAAAAGGAATATGTTTATCCTTAATCAAGATAGACTTAAAGCTTGGCGAAATAGTTATGGAATGTTTATTGATAAACTCAAATCCAAGTATGGCTTGAAAATGAACATTTTGTATCTTTGTAAGATAAAAGACATGATGAAAGAAGAATTTATCAATTTTAAATGCAATCTCTATGCATCCTTTGAAAAAAACTTTAGAATTTATAGTAGATACAGATACATTTCTGGATAAGAATTTGTAATGAAGCCTGGATTTAATGCTATTAAAGCATTCTTGATCCAAGAGTGACAAACTTGATCCAGTATCAATTAACGTTGAGATTTCATTATGTTGAATGTTTATGAGTATGCATGGAAGAACATACGAGTTATTAAAAGAACTGCAAATGACATGTCTTTCTTGTACATCATCATCAATTTCTAAAGTTTGTTTGGATGTCAACGAATTATAAGAACATGAAGATTTGTTAAATTTAGGTGTCACAGGGGAATTTTGGTCAGCTCTGGACGATACTAAAGTGACTGAAGAGCTTTTGTCAAGTTGTTGTTTGTGTTTGTTACTAAAGTGTACTGACCCTGAATGAGAATTACGGGAGAGAAGGCGGTCAGTAGAACCAGTCTCCCTTATTTGTTTAAATGATAAACATTGTTTTTATTTTGAGAAGAGGTATAGTTTTTCCTTCTGTGAGAATTAGACGAAAATTTAGATGAAGAGTTTTGATTGGAAGCACTAATAATATTTTTAAATTTGTAGCATGAGTCCATACGATGATTGAATTTTCCACAAAACGCACATTGCACAACATCTCGTTTGTAATAAAAGGATGCAGAATTTTTTTTGTGAGAAAATTTGTCGAAGGTGGGTTGATGATAAGGACGTTTCCGATAAAAATTATGTTGACGAAAATTATTTTTACGTTTATCTGTAGCCTCTTGTCTATTTGGAGAAGGAGAAAATGTTCTAGGTTTTCTTTTAAAATTACGAGAAGCATGAGAACTGTCATTTGGAGTTTGAGAAGGTGAGAAGGTAGTTTGAGAATTGACATAAACTTTATCCTTCGTATGTTTTATAGGAGTCTTATGGAGCACATTACTAGAAGGAATGGAATTATCATGGACTTTTTCATTATCCAAACAATAGGCTTGATTATAATTCTCGTAAGATTTTTTAGGAGGGGAGTCGTAAATATTTTGAAGAAAATTTGCTCGTTCAAGAGCTAAATCGAAAGATGAAATATTTTCTTCAAGAATTTTTTGCTTAATTTGTTTAGGCAAAGCCTCAAGAAAATGAGTGAATTTTAATGAATTGAGAGCAGAAGAATCCAATTTAGGGTATGCAAGCCTAAGCTGTTTATCCAGCCTAAACGCAAAATTTTTGACTGATTCATTTGAATCTAAGCTTAAATTCTGCAAGGATTTGAGAGAAACAGTCTTTTTTGAAGGTAAGAAATAGTCTATAAAAGCTTTCCGAATGTCATGGAAATTATAGTTCTTGAACTGAGACTGTGTTTCAAGAAAGAGGAGTAAGGCGTTGCCCTCAAGCTTCGATTTGAAGAGAACAAAAAGTTCTTTATCGGAAAAATTATTCAACTCTTGTATATCAGATAATTGATCAAAGAAGAATTCCACAGTCTGAGGGTTGCCATCGAATGGCTGAATTGCAATATTTAATTTAGACTTGGGAGGCATTATGAGATAATTAAAGTGAGAGCTCAATAAATGACAGGTTAGATTTGGACATAGACTGGTCTATAATAAATAATATATAAATCGACCCATTATTTAAAATAACTGAATGCAGCAACAAGCTGCGTCTCTAACAAAATAAACATTCCATTAAATTTACAGTCTACTTGCTATTTCCTTTTAATTTAGTACACCTCCGTACATTTTGGTCCTAGCGACGAGGTATGAGCGAGCCAGCATATCATTGCTATTGAGTTAAATAATTGAATTTATTGAATTTCGTCAACAAGACGAATAATGTCGGAAAAAGTAATAAGAGCGCTGAACAGAAGTTGAGGAAATATCAAGGCCCAAGTCACTAGAATATTTAACGCAACGGATGGAAAAACCTTCAATTTATCTGAATGGACTCTTTGTGGAAAACAGAAGAAAAGTTTGAAGCTCTTAAGATCGAATATTACAAAATAATAGAGGAAGAAAAGTTGGAAGAAACTGAAAGAATACTCAGTCAACTGGACGAGGATATTCTAAAACTAGAGGTAAGCTTAAAATTCTTTATTAATGATTATTATGAAAGTAGTAATGATTTGAATAAGAAATCCATTGAACAGGACCAAGCAAAAACGTCTAGCATTAAGCTCCCTAGGGTCATATTGCCGGTTTTTAGTGGCAAAATAGAAGAATGGTCCAAATTTAAAAGTACTTTTAATGAGCTGATTAATGATAATTCAAATTTAAAAGATAATGAAAAGTTATTTTATTTGCGTTCTGCTTTGACTGGTGAAGCGAGGAGTTTGCTTACACCAGATGATTATTATGTTTCAATTTTCAATGCGTTTGAACAAATATACGAGAATAAAAGAGTTATGGTAGATTGCCATACAAAGAATATTTTATATCTTTATGTAATTAAACAGGAATCCGCTAAGGATCTCCGCATTTTATTAGAAAATGTAAAGAAAAATTTAAAGGCTTTAAAGATCTTAAATTATGACAGAGATAATTTTTCGAGCGCAATTTTGCTGAAAATAATTCTAAATAAACTAGATAATGAAACTAGCAAACAATGCGAATTAACATTAAAGGATAATAAAGTGCCTAATTTTGGTGAATTTTTAGAATTTCTTGAGCGAAGATGTCAAATCTTAAATAGTATAAGTTCTAACGTATCCTCTAAATATACTGCAAAATCCTTATTCATAAAAACAAACAAACCTCAAAGTAAATGTTGCGTAATCTGTAAAATCGAAAACCACCCCTTATATCATTGTGTTAAATATAAAAACATGAAGTTCAGCCCACCTCATTAATTATTGTAACCAAAAAGCACTTGTCATGTTCGAAAGAGCGCAAGCCATCATTCATCATTACATAATTATACAACACTAGTGAACAATCCTATAAACAATCTCTCAATACAGGAAACAATAAATAGCAATTTTGTTTCGGAAGATTTATCACAAAATGAAACTATTGCTCATTCATTTTTTCGTATGAAAATGATAATAATAAATCTGTCTTAATTAGAACTGCAATAATTTATTTGACAGATGTAAATGACACTAAAATTCTTTTCAGAGCAATAATGGATTCGGCGTTGCAGAATTGCTTTTGTACATTTAAAGCAGCACAAATACTAGGCTTGAAAAAAGAGAAAATAAATATTCCTGTAAGTGGAATAAATAAATTGCCTATTTACATTAAATCTAGAATTAAATCAAAACTGTCAAATAAAATTAATAGTACCAGTTATGATATTGAGTTATTAATCGTTCCAAACATCCGTGACTTCACGCCCTCGAAAAAGATAAGCATATCAGATTTAAAAATTCTAGCAAATATTTGTTTAGCCGATAAACAATTTAACATTCCAAGCAGTGTGGAGATATATATCGGTGCTGAACTGTAATTTTCTCTTCCAAATGAAGAAAAAATAAAGTTAAGCAATAATTTATATTTGCAATCAAGTATTTTCGGTTATATTGTATCTGGGTGTATTTATGACAAAACAGTAAATAATAATAATAATTATTGTTTCTTAACAAAAAATCTTGAAATACTTAATGACACTTTGAAGTCTTTCTGGGAAATTGAAGAAGTACAAGATTTAAAACCATGTAACAGTGAAGAATTAGAATATTGTAATGATCACTTCAATAAAACGCACTTCAAAAAACCGGATGGTAAGTTTGTGGTCACGATGCCGTTTAAACCACAGGTTTTAGAACCCGATTTGGAAAATTCCAAAAATCTTGCTTTGAAAAGATTAAACTCTTTGTGGCAACGTTTAGATCGAGATCCTGTTATGGAAAACTTATACACAGAATTTATTAAAGAATATAGAGATTTAAATCACATGCATGAAATAAAAGAAAACACGAACTTTAATGGTGGTTATTACTTACCACATCACGGCGTTTTACTACCCTCTAGTAAAACCACAAATCTACGCGTCGTTTTTGACGCTAGTGCCAAGTCAACAACGGAAAATCTTTGAACGATTTATTATGTAAGGATGGAGTTCTGCAAGATGATCTTTTTTCGATATTAATTAGATTTAGAAAGCATATTTATGCCTTTACTGCGGATAATAAACAAATGTTTAGGATGATAGAAATAAATCTATCACAGTACAAATATTTAAAAATTTTGTGGAAAGACAATATGTCATCCCCGGTAAAGATTTTTCAGCTAACAACATTTTCGTATGGAACATCTTATGCTCCCTACTTAGCCACCAAAGTATTACAGTAATTAGCTCTAGATGAGAAAAAGGAATTCCCGTTGGCATCGAAAATTGTTTTGAAAGACTTTTATATGGATGATTGCCTATCGGGCTCATCCAATTTAGAAGAATTCAGATTAACCCGCGGTTAGTCGCGCGTCGGTCTTTTCGCCGCTCGAATTCTTTGTCTGCGGATTAACCCATCTCCCCTTAAATTTACAATGGTGAAATGCCGCGTAGCTGACCTTCACTGTTCGACCTTCTGCCTAGAGAAATTACGAGTCATTCCAACGATTTTTCATGCTTTTATTGTATTTTAAAGTCAATTTCGGTCTGATTGACCGGCATGCGACTACTCACGTAGCCGATGTTTTTTTCGCCCTAGCAATCTTCTTTCCTACTCCCCCGAATTTCTCAGAAGGGGGTTTCTTGGAATCGGGGAGTCCCGTTTCCTCTCCCTCTCTTTTTTTTTCTCTTTCTGCTGATAATATTTGACTTCTGAAAACTGTTTCTTAATGATTCTGTTCTAGGGAAAATTGTGAACTACATAAATATATAAATATAAACTCAAAACCTAATTTTTTAATATGATATGTAAGAATATGCAAGGATAAGTAATATAAAAACCGCTTACTTTGTTTTTTAAGCTTATGAATATTGCGGGAATAAATTCTCAAATTATTTCCCCGAAAAATACGCGTAAAATGGTTGTGTTTAATTTAATAAAGTACCATAGAAATAAAATTAAAAAAAAAATTCGATCTGCGAAGACTGAAAGATGTAGTTTTTGCACAATAAAGCAGAAAAGAAGGCAAAACAAATTTGTCAACACTGTAGTTTGTATATCTGCAAAGAACATACTTACAATATATGTGTCGAGTGTGCTAAATAATGCGAATTTTCTAATGTAGATTACAACGTATGCAAGTAAAAAACTTTTATTTTTTTGATAATTCAGGTAATGTTTATAAAATACAAGAAATGGATAACTACGTTTCTAAAATATGTTTGTTGCTAATAAAAATACTCATTATTGAACAACGCCATAGCAATTCTTTTTTTTTAAACCCGAATTTAAAGAGTGCCTAGTGCTAAGATCTAATAAAGTTAATTTTCTTGGTATTTAATTTCAGAAATCATTTTTCCTTAATAATGTTTTTCTTTTCAAAAGCGAAATACATTTAAATTGAATTATACTTTGATAAATATTGTAAATAATTACAAAATAATATTTACTTAAATTAAATATTGCATCTTTTTAATATTGATTGGCGCCAAAAAGTGAAACATTGTCAAAATCAATGTTGACAGTCCCCCCTCCCCCCTCCAAAAAAACCGATTTATCTATATCAAATATAATATCTACATTTGAAAATTTATTCAAAATTTTTTCTCTTTTAATTCGATATTTATTGTATCTTTACAATTTCAGCCCCAGTATATAATAATTTTTACCCCTTTTACAAATTTTGAAAAAATAGTTCTTAATACATTTATTATTTATTTTCTTATTTTATATCATTCATATATTTTCATTTAGTGCATATATATTTTTCATTAAAAAAAAGAATAAACGAAAAGAAAAAATATATAAAATAAAATAAAGAAATGAAATGTAGCTACTGTTTTTATGTTACTATTTACAAAGAAGGGATTATTTTATCTGCTTTTTTTATATCTGTATAGATATGGTAATAAAAATGTTTAAGATTTATTTTTTCAACATTAATTGGCTCCTAGTGTCAGTCCACCGTTATAACGAACTTCAGTGCGTTGCTGCTTAAAAAAAAAAAAAAAAAAAAAAAAAAAAAAAAAAAAAAAAATCTGTATCACAATTTCAATGTTATAACTGAAAGTACCTTTTAATTCGTTATTCATTGTATCTTCAAAATTTCAGTCAGATTATATAGTAATTCTTATCTTTTTTACAAACTTTGAAATAAAAAAAAGAGGAAACGAAGTTATTAGAAAAAAAAATTATATATGTATTACTTTATATTATTCATTTATTTTCATTTGGTGCAATTATATTTTCTCATTTGAGAAAAATTACTGAATTATAAAACCTCTAAGGTTTTATATGCAAAAAAGAATTACGACGATACGAAGAAGATTTAGGAAAAGGAAAAAAATATGAAAAGTAGCTCCTGTTTTTATGTTAATAATTTAAAAAATGGTTATTTGCTCTTCTATTCTTATATTTACGTCGAAATAGTAAGAAAAATTATATTTGAGATGTATTTTTTAAACTTCAATTGGTTCCTAGTACCAGACATACGTCAAAACTAAAGTGTCCTTTCAAAAAACATGTATCACGATTTCAAATTTTCAAAAAACTGAAACTATTTTTTTATTCATTATCTATTGTATCTTTAGAAAATTATTCAGATTGTATAAAAACTTTTATCATTTATATATATATATATATTTTAAATAATTATTAAAACATTTATTTAAATGCTAACCAAATATATACTTAACATAAATGCGTACAAATCGATATTACACGTATCTTTTCGTTTTCAAGCAATACTTTCCTCTTGAATTCCCTGTTTTCGATCTTCGAGGAACAACGGCACTTTTCCTCTGTTTCTTCGGCCAAAAGGGAACGGCGGCGAATAGACCGAGCGCGACTAATCACGTTCGAAAAAAAGCCGCGACTACTCCCGGGTTAATGAAATCACAATTAACAGAAGTCTTCCTAAAGGGAGGGATGGTTTTACACAAATGGCGTACCAATGAGGTACAATCTAATGATAATCACATGTTTCCCCTGGACAGAAATTCTGAAGAAACAACAGTTAAAACATTACGGATGTTGTGGAACAGTTTCAATGATATAAAGTTAATATTAACAGAAAAAGTGATTTCACAAAAAGATATGTACTTTCGCAAATTGCCCGCATTTATGACACTCTCGGTCTCTTAGGGCCAGTGATTGCGAAAGCAAAAATATTCATGCAGGAGCTGTGGCTTCATAAAATATAGTAGAATGAGAAGCTGCCCTCTGATGCTTCCAAACAATGGGAAACCTTCCTCGAAAGTCTTAAAGAACTGGAATCCATTGAAATACGAAGATGCTTCCTAGATGTGAACCAATCAGTGGTGCTAAATGGTTTCGCAGATGCGTCTTCCAAAACTTATGGCGTAGTGATATACATGCAAACATCTAATTCTATTGAAACCATCAGTCATTTATTATGTAGTAAATCCCGCGCGTTTCCAACCAAAGTAATAACGGTGCCACGTCTCGAATTGTCAGCATGTCTTCTTCTGGATAAACTCACTAACAAGGTCTTAAATTCATTAGACAAACAGGTAGCTTCAGTAAATTTATTTTCTGATTCAACTTTTGCTTTAGCTTGGATAGACACTGCTCCTTATCTCCTGAAAACGTTTGTGGGAAACCGCGTTGTGCAAATTAAGGACCAAACTAAAAACTTTCAATGGTTTCATATTCCGTCAGAACACCGTCCTTCTAATTTGTCAGGATTATCGAGAGGTGAAAGTATGGAAAACCTTTCTTCTAATTAGTTTTGGTGGCATGGTCCGCCTCTTGCAATTCTTGAAGAAACAATAGCAAAAACTGACTCTAATATAAATGACATTAAAGATGAACATTATTCTAGTGAGCTAAAATCTCCCAGTAACTTTACATTCGCTATACATAATGACTCTAATTTGTGTGATATTTTAAATAATCTTAGCAATCATTTTCAAAAATTAGTTAGAATTCTAGCTTATATTTTCTCAGAAATGTAAAAAATCAGAAATGTAGAATTCATTCAGATTCATTCAGAAATGTAAAAAATTAACATCTGCTACCGGCCCCGTGTTGATGGAGGAATTAAAGAGAGCCGAGGTTTATTTAATAAAAAATGAACAGGTAAAGCATTTCAAAAATGAAATTTCGGCCCTCCATGCGGGATCTTCTGCTCATTACGCAAGTAAGTTAAAATTCTTAAATCCCTTTTTAGATGGAGATAGCTTATTGAGGATGGGAGGAAGATTAGCAAAATCAAATTTGAATTTTTACCACAAACATCCTATTGTACTTCCGGCGAGCTGTCGCTTGACGAAATTAAATTTTCAATATTATCATAAAGGAGATTTTCATGTAGGACCCCAAGCTCTTTTGAACACTGAGCGTCAAAAATATTGGCCGCTTGGTGGCTGAAATATTGCGCGTAAAATTGTACATGAGTGTGTACAATGCTTTAAAATTAAGCATATAACGGCTAATCAAATGATGGGGGATCTCCCTCCTGAAAGAATAGTGCCCAGTTCCCCATTTTTAAATGTAGGATTAAATTTAAGTGGGCCTTTTGAAGTAAAATATAAAGAGAAAGGGTACTTTTCAGAAAATGTATATTGCCATATTTGTATGGTCACTAAAGCTTAACACTTGGTTTTGTCTCAGATTTGACATCCGAGGCCATAATAGCGACTCTAAAAAGATTCTTCGCTCGTCGTGGGAAAAGCTCTGTAATCTTTAGCGACAATGCTACAAATTTCGTTGGGGCTTCAGCAGAACTAAAACGTTTACGCAGACTTGTTACGAGTGATGAAGTTTCGAACTTTTTAGCTTCTGAAGGTATTAACTGGAAGTTCTTCCCTCCTAGGGCGCCAAATTTTGGTGGCCTTTGGGGAGGCAGGAGTCAAATCTTTCAAATACCACTTAGAAAGGGCTGTGGGCTCAGCTCATCTCACGACCTGACAGTTATCACACAGATAGAGGCTATTTTAAATTCGCGACCACTTTGTCCTTTGTCAACAGATCCTGACGAACTTCAGGTGTTAACTCCTGGTCACTTCCTCATAGGAAAGCCTCTTAATTTAATTGCAGAACCCAATTAACGTGAGGTAAAAGATATTTTGCAAAATAAATGGCAAAAGACTAAAAAATTAACGCAGGTAATATGGAAACGTTGGCAGAATAATTATCTGAGCCAGTTACAAGAAAGAAATAAGTGGCTTTTTAAAAGGCCTAATATTCTGCCGGGAATGCTAGTTTTGCTTAAGGGGACGAGAGACCTTTAGAATCATTTTCTTAATTGCAGTTTAAATATTATTGAAGGGTACATTATATGCATGATAGCATATATTTATCAGACAAAATGTAAAAAAAAAATTTTTGAGAAAACTAGGGAAATTTTAATAATATTTTAGATTTAACGAGAACATTTCAAAATGCTTCATGCGCATTATTTTTTCCCTGAATGCTTTGAAATTTTTTATAGTTATTTATCACAATATATGTCATAAAACTGTACATGGTTTCTGAAAATAAAAATATTTGTAAAAGTTATAGGTAGTTAATTGTAAAAATAAGTACAAAAATGCTCAAAATTTCAGAAAAATTTAAAAATATGTTTTTCTTACTTTTATATTTAGATATATAAAATTCTATGCACAGTTTTATTTATATATGTAAATCAAACTAGTATAAATAATATTGGAGATTTTCATTGATATGGAATGCGCATGGGGCATTTTGAAAAATTCGCGTTAAATCTAAAATATTACAAAAATTTCCCCATTTTTTCAAAAAAAAAAAATTCTTTTTACATTATTTTTGTGATAAATATATGTTATATTGCATATAATGTACCTTTGAATAATATTTAAAATGTAATTTTAAATATATAAAAAAGTGATTTTAAAGGTCCCTTGTCCATTTAAGGACTCACAACTGCTCATTTGCACTTCATGACTAGGCCGCATTAATAAGGTATTCCCAGGTGCGGACGGGATAGTCAGGGTAGTTGAAGTTCGCACCGCTAAGGGTAATTTTAAACGACCTATTTCAAAAATAAGTATATTACCCATTGAGGACAACATTATAGATCCTAAATCTTAAATCTACTTTATTATGTAATAATTGTTCATGTATTATTTGTGTTTATTTATTTATTTTTGCTTATAATCTGTATCATGTTGTGTTATTATTTGTATTGCATTCGTATCTTAAAATTTAAAAATATTTCAACGCCGGGCGGGATGTTCCGCTCCTGTATTGTAACCTTGTAACATCGCCTTGGCGACAAACACAGCCCGCGCCAATTATACGCCAATCGGCAATTTAGTGTAACCCTTCTCACTTGTTGTGTGACGCAGTTGGTTGAGAGAAACGGTCTCTTAGCAACTAGCTCTGAATGCAGCAACAAACTGCGTCTCTAACAAAATAAACATTCCATTAAATTTACAGTCTACTTGCTATTTCCTTTTAATTTAGTACACTTCCTTACAGCTATAAATTATCTTTTTATGACGAATTTTCTTTATCATTGTTTCTATTTGAAACTTCGAATATCATGAAAAGTATTAGTTTCTATAAATCAAATATATTTATACATGAAATACACCTTATGTTTATAAAGTGTGTAATCTTTAGATTTTTCGGTATCATTCAATCAAAATAAATCCACAAAAAAGGAGTTAAAATTCATACATATTTCTTTTTCCCATTGAAACTTAATAAATGCAATGTTTAACATGAAGATGGCTCTTAAATTATTGTCTATGACCATTGTAAAATATTAGTCATTAATCTTAGTCAACAGGGTCTTATACAAGGGCAATTCGGAAAGTAACGTCCTTTTATGAATTTAAAAAACTAATGAAAGGAAACATGTTTTATTACTTACGTATGAAAGACACGTTTTTCAGCTGCTTCTTAACATAATTGCCGTATTAATTAAAACAATTATCATAACGGTAAATCAGCTTTGAAATTCCATCGTCACAGACTTCTGCCGCCGGCCTAATCAACTACGATTATTTTTAAATTCAACTCGCACCACTCTTTCAATCAAAAGAATTTTAATATATTATTCTAAATAATTTGCTGATAAATGTACTACCAAAAATGATTTTAAAAATAGTGGGTCAAGTAAAATATTACGAGAGCAATTTGGAATTTGTCAAAATGAATAAAAGAATATGTTAAAATTCTTGGGCTTTAAAGAGTGGTGCGAGTTGAATTTAAAAATAATCGCAGTTGAATAGGCCGGCGGCAGAAGTCTCTGGCGCCAGCCTAAGAAGTGAAGACTTAAAGCTGATTTACCGTTATGATAATTGTTTAAATTAATACTAAAATTATGTTGAGAAGTAGCTGAAGAACCTGTCTTTCATACGCAAGTAATAAAACATGTTTTCTTTCATTAGATTTTTTAAAATTCATAAACAGAGGTTACTTTCCGAATTATCCTCGTATTTTCTAGAAAATTACGTTCAATAGAAATAAAAAGCGGCAATAACATTTCTTACTTAAAGTACATTCTTCAAAATCTAAAATACAAGATTGGAACATATAGTAACTATATTTCTCGATTAAATATATATAACTGATTTTATAGCATGCGATTTTGACTAAAACGTTTCTACATATATACTGGATAATCCAGAAGAATGGACAAATTTTAAAAATGAATAAATCGATATACAAATATACGTATCAAGATACAAATTTTCGTATTGCAACAAACAGAAGGTTTGGTTTGGTTTGGTTTATTTTTGTCGTCCGATTATATACGCTAGCTATATAGGACCAGATGGGAGTGCCCTTCGTGGGGTCTTTCTAAGGGAACCTAACCCGTATTTACGCAAGGTTCGAAGAAAACCACGAAAACTCCGAACGGTTAGGCCGACAGCCGCGATTGGGTTCAAACCCAGCACCTGCCGTCTACCAGTTGAGACCAAACAGACGGAAAATAGAACACGTATTGTGTAACAAAGAAAAGAAAAAGCAGTTCTGTTGGCGACCAACGGATGACGCCATATTATGTAACCATTTTATTACACCAAAAGATTATTTACAAATTTAAAAAATTGACAATCTGCAATTTTGCTTAATTACAGTTATTAGTACTGCAGTAAGTGTTGAAATGTACTGTCCGTCATTCACAAATACTGCTGCGAGACGAGAGACCACATCGTTCACAGCATTTAGTAGCATTTATTGAGTTATTGCAGACGCATTTTGCGGATAGCATATTTCAGTGCTGTTCTGTTGGTCACAGTACACTTATGATTTCAAGTATCCCCACCGCAAAACGTGACAAAGTGTCAGATCCGGAGATCATGGAGGCCATGAGTGCTTAAAGTTAGACTACTAATGCGATCTTCCTCAAATGTTGAACTGTTAGAGGTATATGACGTTGTGTTAATCTTGCATAAAATTGACGGAAAATTTGGATTTTCTGTGGTCCAAATTCTACAATCGAAGTGTTAACAGCACCAGAGAATATGAAACGCGCTTCATTTGTCCAAAGCACAGTGTGAAGCGAGTCGTGTTACTCTTCCATGCTACTGAATACCTCATTCGCAAAATCTCGGCGAAGTCAGGAGGTTTCAGCTCTTGGTTATGTTGCAACTTGTAGGGATACCACTGCAAAGTTATTCACAGACTCTTCCGTACGACACTCCTGTTTACAGTAAAATCTCATGAGCATTGTATTCCCCATAAGCATTAACCACCGACATGGATTGCGCCATCTGCTCCACTGTCCTGGCAACAGCAGTGTCTCTTGAGGGACGTTCACGATACGTCAAAGAACCTGTTATTTACAACTTTATTATACAGAAGACGTTTTTGGGGCTTTGCTATCTTGCATACACTCCATGTAGCGATATTCTCGCAATGCCGCAATGGCATTTTTTGAATTCTTATAATATAACTTAACTAAGAGGGCTTTCTCAAATATGGGCAGCATTTCGATGTATAGAAGTGTAGACTACCACAACATGTTGCTGATGCTCTTTTTTACATCGTTTGTTGCTTTGCATAATCGCAAATCAGAAATTCGACAGCGCCATCTGTTACTCGTCAACATAACTATTTTTTTGTTGCTACACAAAACAAAGTTCTTTTCCATCGTTTTGGTGTAAACCGTATCTTTGTATTTTGATTACTTTTCGAAATACTCATTTTTAAATTTCGTCCTAACCTTTGTATCACCTGGTATAGTATATATATATATATATATATATATATATATATATATAAATTTATTTCATTTTATAAAAATTTAATTTAAAATTTTGCAGTAAAGCTCTCGTATTCTAAATCAGGCATGTCAAACTCGTTTATTACCGGGGGACAACTTGATAACTATGTACGAAGCCACTGGTCACATCATCAAAAAATAGCATCAAAAGGTTAAATTTATGATTATCGCACAAATTGAGATCTGTATATTAAAAATACAAACTTATTTAAATAGTGAAAACATTACAATGAGATATGCACCATATATTGAAATTCCTCGTTATATCCTGAATATTTATACTAATGGATCTACATGTTTTTAAATTTAGAAATATATTTTGGACATCTGGACATTCTTTATTGCATTTAATATTGAATGATTTCAACATCTGTGGAATTGATTCTAATCTTTGTTTTAGCTTCTAATCATTGATATGAAAACACATTTTTTGATAACGTTTCCGTTTCAAATCAAACTAATTATCTTTCAGAATTGTTTCTAGATGTTTGTGAGGTTTTTAGATACATTTTTTATTTATTTAATTTATTTTTTTTATATAAAAATAAATCCTCAGCACCAGAGTTTTATAAAACTTCAACAACCAGATTACCAAACATAAGACTTCAGTTTTTATTTAAATACAGAAAGAAATGAAGACTTAAAAGAAGTTTTCTCTCGTCAAACTGTGATGCACATCTTCATCTTAAAAAAAAAATTAACTATCATATAGGGGTCGTCAACAATGTCGCGTTTACAGACTTAAATAATGGAAAATTATTAATTAACTTATACACAAAATACTCGTGTTCGAATGTCTATGCAGCCATATGATAAAAATAAAGTAACATTTAATTTCCATTATTATTATGATTTAAGAAGACAAAGAATGTGTCATTTCGCTTTCGAAGCTATTTATTTTGATTTTTTAAAGCTTTTAATTATTAAATATCAACTTATTTTACTAGCTTATTGATGCATTTTTAGTACCTAACAAACGCTGCACATTCCTCTGTAATGTCATGTAAATAAAAAAAAAGAAATGTAGGGTATATTTTCAACATAAAACGCGTAACAAATTAGAAAATATACACATACTAGTGAAAACACTGGACAGTGGGTAAAAATCGAAGTTTCCCATTGAAATTTTAGATGAAAATGTTCACATAGTATTATTTCGTAATCGTGCTACTTTCTTTGGAAAAAAAAAGTGAAAAAATTGAAAAAGCGTTCTCTAGCATTTTACATTTTAATTTACTTTCTCCTAATTTAAAGTGCCAAATTTAAAATTATGCGATGTTAAAAGAGAATTAAATAAATAAAAAAAAATAACACAATAAAAAATTACTACTTGATAATTTCACGTTAAGAGAAGTTAATTATATGCGTTCTTAGTAAAACGAAGTTTGAAATATATTCAGAATTTCATGTAATATTATACAGTGTATTAGCTAAAAACTTTTCTGTGTCCCTGTAAATGTTATCTTATTTCAATTGTGCAGGAAGTAATTTATAGTAAACATCGGCAACATGTATAAATTCCATAAAATGTGAAATAATTTTATATTATTTAAACACATCCCAAGACATTCCCCTTCCCTATGTAATGGAATACATTTATGTGGCCCTCTGAACAACAAACAACAAATATTCTTTGTACCAAAGATTGTACCGAATGTGTACTTCAGATATGCTTCATAAATGCATATCCATTTTTTATGTCAGAAAGAGTGTAACAGCATTAAAATGTTAAAATGCACTTGAATCTTTTTTTCCATGGACCGTAATGTAAAAGAGGGATTTTGACTGTCTCTGTAATTAAACTATACATACAATTTTCATAAAATTTGAAATTAGTCTACACAATTTGCAACAATTATATATTTTAAATTTCAAACGATACAATTTGGTAGTTTTTAATCCGTTAACTGCGGAAACATGGACGGACAGACAAACGAATGGACTAGACGACGACTATATGTGAAAAGTATTTATATAATTACGAACGCACCTAAAAATAGATTAATGATTCATGAAATCTAATTTTACAAAATAAATTTATTATACAAACCTGAAACAAACTGGTTGAAGCCTATGTTTATTACATTAACACTAAAAGAAACTTTTAAGTGTTAGCTTGGCGATGTGATAAATTGACAAATATTGTTCTCATTGATTACCCATTTTGCATTTATTTTACTATAATAAAACCTTTAGCTCATTTCATTTTAAAAAGCATAATTTTTATTTTAAACACATACATTAAAATAAATATGTTGCATAAAATTAAAATACATGCGTTACTCTCAATTCCTTTGAAATACATATTAATGAGACATACCACTGTATTTTATTTCAAATTTAAAGCGTTGTTACTAAATCACATATGTTTAAAAATAACTATTATGGTCGGAAAAAAATCCTTTTTTTTTCTGAGATTCGCCTACGGATAATTTAAAAGTATCGAAAATAGATATGAAATTTCTAACTTTGCTTTCAGTTTAAAAACTATTTACATTGGTTTATAGGGAAATAATTTCAACGTCTCAAAATAAAAATTATTTACATTGATTCATGGGGAAAGTACATCAAAAGCAGATTTATACTACAAAAGTTAAATGTGTGATAGTAATTTTCTCTCAATTAATTTTTAAAAATAAATGACTCACTACGAAATGTTTACTTTTTTAAAATTACATTTGTAAATATAATTTAGAACGTAAAACATTATATTTGTGTAAATATATTTATAATTTTAGAGATAATGGAGAAAGATGAGACACAAAGTAAATTACTTCCGTTAGACAAACAGTTGTCGAATTTAGGGTATTTAAATGGTGACTTCTATTTTCTTTTTTCTTGAAGATTAAAGTGTCCAGGAATTTTCACCTTAGCGAATTATATAAGTGGGTACTATAAAGCTTTTAAAAAGCTCAAGTTTTTCAAATTAAAATTCTTGTCTTTTTAAATTTCTTGCTGTTTACTTTTACATCATTAATCTCTTAGAGATGAAATTTAAAAATGAGTTAGATTTTATCATATGCATATAACATACTTTTCTGGAGTTTTCTCCTTTGCTAGAACGGTATTGCCAAATATTTGAATTTTTTCATCTCAAACTACTACCATTATTTTCAACTAGTAATCTCATCTTTATTTAACCACAAAACTTCTATCATAGAATGTGGTGAAAATTAATATTCTAAAATATATGTAGATATTTTGAATAAAGAAATCCTAAAACTTAGCAACACTGCAATGTTTGCAAGTCTGTTCGCGCAAAGCGTATTTTCTGCATCAAACGAAATTTAAATCAAACATAATGGAAATACCAAATGTTTGTCGGGCCGTACAGAAACTGCTGTCGGGCCAAGTATAGCCCATGGTCTATGTGCTTGACATGACTACTTTAAATGAACGTGCGTAAAAGATACAAAAATGCAACAGCAATACTCAGCAATTTTGGTTACATTTTCCTTCTTTTACTCCTGTGTTTTAATTTTTAAATAAAATCTGAAGTTAAGGGGTAATATAGAGAATAACCGAATACCTCTAGATTAAGGAAATGTAAATATATAATGCGTCTTAACAAACTAAGTATATGGACTAAGTACGATTGATGCACATCAAAATATTCATTTTACATACATTTTTTACAAAGTAAGTATTGTTATATGTAAATTGATATCTACATGCATGTTCATATGCGTATCTTACTGTTACATCATTCACAAACGTGACTTATTTAAAAAACGTAAATTTCAGAATTGATTAACAGTCACATTGTAATCACTTTTATATAATTGATTAAAACTTAAATTAAAAAAAAAAGAAAATCATAAGTCAATAAAATTTTCCTTTAGTTATTTTTTTATGTCTGTAACTAATGCTGCGCTCCCAAAAATTACGTGAAGTAACATCAAATCAATTTGTATGTACCATTATAATATAATTCCTATCAGGAATAAATTTAAATACAGCTTATACGATAGAGATATTGTAATTGAAGGAAATGCCACAGTAAACTTTACAGACCTGGCTTTACGGTGAATCAACGAAACATCGCCTGATATGGTAAATATTTATCTAACCGATTGATTTTGTTAAAGGATTGGAGATAGAGAGGATATAGATACTCAACGTATTTAGTGAGTGAAACAAATTCGTAATCAGTTGATTTAAGTTTGAAGTATCTGAAAGGACATATTCTAAAATTAAGAAAAACACAATGTACACTGGTGTCCAAAATTTAAGCATAATTGGTAATTAAGTAATTATTTTTAAGTAATGAAAGAAATATGAATCGCAATGTGCTGAAACTCAAGGTGTGTAAACAAAATAGTACGCGTCACATATTTTCGCAAAGAGTTTTCCCCGAAATCGAACAGAGGACCGTCAACAAATTGAAAAAGAACGAAGATCTTTTGGATAACCCTGTCAAAACTAATGTAGCAAAAGCTTTCAAACTGCACATTATGATTAATTGGCTTATTGTAATGTACTGTGTTAATTTTTACAAGGATAGCATGTATTCTCGTAGAGAAATTAAGGTTTTTATAAAAACAGTCCTAAGTTTTTTGCATATAATTTGCAGAGTTCTTAATATAAAATAGTGTTCTTTTTTGAAAAAATGACAAACATCATTGTACATAATACCCTGTCATCAGAATTAAAAAATAATAAAAATTGTATGACAAATGAGCAGGTTTACTAAATAATTTTTTACTGCGCATGCGTGAAGGCTATTAAAAATTCATTTGCATATTATGTTAGTTAAATGTATAGAGCAACTTTTGTGAAAGTCTCAAAAACATAGCTTAAAAATTCTGAAAATTATCGTTGATAGAATGAGATCAAAATCCTTTATTCCCTAAATGAAGCAAAAAGATGAGGGGCTGTATCCATATTCCATTGTTTAGTGCCTACACAATATTGCACGTACAACTATATTTAGGTAAAACCCCTGATTTTTTTGCTTCCTTTAGGAATAACGGATTTTGAGTTGATTCTATAGGCTCCCATTTTCAGAATTTTCAAGCTATGTTTTTCAAACTTGTACAGAAGTTGCTCTATACATATAGCTAATACAATATGCAAATGACATTTTGATATCGTTGACGCATGCGCAATGAAAAATTATTTACTAAACATACTCATTTTTCATACAATTTTTATTATTTTTAAATTCTGATGACAGGGTATTGTTTACAATGATGTTTGTCATATTTTCAGAAAAGAACATTATTTTATAATAAGAACTCTGCAAATTATAAGCAAAAAACTTGGAAAAATTTAGGACTGTTTTTATAAAAATTTTAATTTCTCTACGAGTATACATGCTATCCATATAAAAATTAACACAATACATTACAATAAGCCAATTAATCATAATGTGCAGTTTGAACGCTTTTGCTACATTAGTTTTGACAGGGTTATCCAAAAGGTCTTCGTTCTTTTTCAATTTGTTGACGGTCCCCTGATCGATTTCGGGGAAAACTCTTCGCGAAAATATGTGACGCGTACTATTTTGTTTACACACCTGGAGTTTCAGCACATTCTGATTCATATTTCTCTCATTACTTAAAAATAATTACTTAATTACCAATTATGCTTAAATTTTGGACACCAGTGTATTTCAATTAAAATACTTCAGAAGATACAGGTATAGGTCTGATACACGCTAAAAAATCATATGTCAGCCATAAAATTCGTATAATTTTACATAGTTTTATAAATATTTGAATGTATTGGGAATATATCGTGGAATGTAAATTCAAGTTACACATTTTTAGCAATACCTACCAAAAATTAGCACTTTACTTCAACGTATAACTTTTACATTCTTAATGTAATTCGGCATTCCTAAGTTTGTTGAATCTATAGCGTGGTTATATTTAACACTAGAACGCCCGGAAATTCTACTCAAGTTTGAAAATAATATTTCTCACCAGAATTTTTATTCAAAATTATTTAATTGATTTATTTAACGTAAATTTGCGTGGATTAGATTTAAATTATTTCAAGAAAATTTTTCTGGTTCGAATTGAAATTTAGTTACATGATTGGAGTCGAATCGACTCCATCCGGGCGTTCTAGTGTTAAAGATATGCTGTTTAGACCTACATTGAGAAAAATATGTTTGATAGATATGGGTGAAATTTAGAAATAAGTTGTATGGGGCATGGAAGAACGAAATATGCATTAAAAAATAGTTCAAATTTCGACCAATTGATGTCATTTTCAATTACGTGAAACGAGTTTTTGCAAATTTGGAACCATTTATAAACCTAGTGGATGCTGTAAAATCATTATACACCGTAAAAAAGAACCACATAAAAGACCACCCACTAAAAAGACCACCCACTAAAAAGACCCATTAAAAATAAAAGAACAAGCGTCACTGCTGAAGCTATGTTATCAGAAAGACAGTAATTTGTCAACCGAGTTACGAGGATGTGGACTCTTAAAATGATTACGAAAAGAACCGATGTCATGGCAGACTTTAAAAAAGATAGTGTTTGAATTTCGTGGTCTGATGTCTGAGACTGGGGAGTTTGCAACGCTACAAGAAGAGGGAAAAAGCGGATTTCAAATTGTCGAAAAAGTCACTCTTGCCCTTATCGAAACGGCGTCCAGTTTCCAATGTTTTCCAACAAGTGCTCAAGCGGTGTTGCGTCCTAATGTTGTCCATGAACAGCCTTTGAACCCTGATTACATTACTGTATAGGATGATTATACGACTGTTTTCATTCGTACTCCCTTCTTTTCAGGAGAGCAGATCTGAGAGTCTTAAAAAGTGTTCCATAACGGGTACACATTCTACGACCTTTTTCAGCAAGAGATAATGATATCATTAAAAATGAAAATGTGTTTAGAGTTGTTTAGACACTATTCATACGAGATTGTACACCATCTCCCATAGCCCAGGAGATAACGGCACTACATCGGTCCACTTTTGATATGATCGAGCAATTTTGAAAAGTTTTATGACAACCTGTCCTCCTTATACTCCATTCTGGAAAGGTCTACGTGGAGGAATCATATGGATTCTGCCTGATTTGAAAGAAAACATAAGTTGTACTTGTCTGGCTTGAAAAATCCCTTCGTGCTGCCTAGAGGTCTGCACGGGCCGAAATTTCCAGGCCCGAGCCCGGCCCGAAAGTTAAAACTTCGGCCCGGGCCCGGCCCGGCCCGAACGAAAGAAATATTGGCCCGACCCGGCCCGGCCCGAAAGTTAAAATTTCGGCCCGAGCCCGGCCCGGCCCGAACGAAAAAAATATTGGCCCGACCCGGCCCGGCCCGAAAGTTAAAATTTCGGCCCGAGCCCGGCCCGGCCCGAACGAAAAAAATATTGGCCCGACCCGGCCCGGCCCGAAAGTTAAAATTTCGGCCCGAGCTCGGCCCGGTCCGGAAAAAAGTTTAAAATTCGGCCCGAACCCGGCCCGGCTCAAGCGAATTTCTACAGAACATTAATCTTTAATCTTATGGAAGAGTTCTGACCAAAAAAAATTATATTAGTCTTTTCTTTTCATGTTTATAATCTCCATTTATGCAGAAGTGCTGTAGGCTGCGATATTTACGCTTTTAAATGAATCTTTGTTTGTTGTATGTAAATGTTTCAGTTATCACTAGTATTATTAAACCATATTCCCTGTAATGGAGACAAAAAGTCGAAAAAGCGGTATATGGTAAAATTTCTAAAGACAAAATCGCTTTGGAACGAAAAAAAAAAAAAAAATACATTCTTTTCTTAACAGATGTAAATGTTTAATATATTTTTTCTCCTGTATTGTTGTGTTCTTTTTGTATGGATGAACACTTTAAAAAAAACTTTCAGTTTACAGTCACCGCCAAAAAAATCTTGACACTTTCGATTTTTGATGTTTTGTTAAATATCTAGAAACATACACAAGGAATCATTCTGAAACTACTGGTGTGTAAACAAAATAGTACACGTCATATAGTTTGACAAAGATTTTCCCCCGAAATCCAACAGGGGACCGTCAATAAATTGAAAAAGAACGAAGATCTTTTGGATCACCCTGTCAAAACTAATAAAGAAAAACAGTTGAAACAGCAGGTAATGATTAAGTGGCTTATTGTGATACGTTGTGTCGATTTTTATGAATATAGCTTGAAAACTCGTAGAGAAATTTAAGTTTTTATAAAAACGGTCCAAAATTTTTCCAAGTTTTTTGCTTGTAATTTTTAGAGCTCTTCATAAAACACAATAATCTTTTCAGAAAACATGACAAACAACATTGCACATAACACCCTGTAATCAGAATTAAAAAATAATAAAAAATGTATGAAAAATAAACGGGTTTACTAAATAATTTTTTACTGCGCATGCGTCAACGCTATTAAAATTTCATTTGCATATTATGTTAGTTAAATGTATAGAGCAACTTTTATGAAAGTCTCAAAAACATAGCTTAAAAACTCTAAAAATTATCGTCAATAGAATATGGTCAAAATCCGTTATTTCCAAAATAAAGCAAAAAGATAAGGAGTTGTATAAAAATATAGTAGTACGTGCAATATTCTGTAGGTACTAATCAATGGAATATGGATACAGCCCCTCATCTTTTTACTTCATTTTGGGAATAATGGATTTTGACAATATTCTATTAACGATAATTTTCAGAGTTTTCAAGCTATGTTTTTGAGACTTTCACAAAAGTTGCTCTAAACATTTAACTAACATAATATGCAAATGAAATTTTAATAGCGTTGACGCATGCGCAGTAAAAAATTATTTAGTAAACCCGTTTATTTTTCATACATTTTTTATTATTTTTTAATTCTGATTACAGGGTGTTATGTGCAATGTTGTTTGTCATGTTTTCTGAAAAGATTATTGTGTTTTATGAAGAGCTCTGAAAATTATAAGCAAAAAACTTGGAAAAATTTTGGACCGTTTTTATAAAAACTTCAATTTCTCTACGAGTTTTCAAGCTATATTCATAAAAATCGACACAACTTATTACAATAAGCCACTTAATCATTATCTGCAGTTTAAACTGTTTTGCTTCATTAGTTTTGACAGGGTGATCCAAAAGATCTTCGTTCTTTTTCAATTTATTGACGGTCCCCTGTTATATTTCGGGGGAAAATCTTTGTCAAAATATATGACGTGTACTATTTTGTTTACACACCAGGAGTTTCAGAATAATTTCTTGTGTATATTTCTAGATATTTAACAAAACATCAAAAATCGAAAGTGTCAAGATTTTTTTGGCGGTGACTGTACAGTTTTAAAAAAAATTCCGTCATAATCATGTTTTGTGTGTGTGTGTGTGTTTAATTCTATTTTAAAACGCCTAGTAATCTACGATTCTTTAAAAGGAATAAATTCTAATTTTTAATTGTAGAATAATGACGGCTTAAAAGTATATGCCTTTTTTGCAAACATTTTTGGACAAAGCCAAATATTACTGATTTATAAAAAGTCGAGAAAAGGATTTTCATATAGGAAGATTCGATAGGAACTGATTATTTTGGTCCATGAAAACTAGGAAGAGTGGAATCAGTCTCGGCTTCGTACGGAAAAAAAAGTTAGGCCCGGCCCGTTCAGCAAAAAAATTAAGGCCCGAGCCCGGCCCGGCCCGAAAGATTAGTGACTAGGCCCGGCCCGGCCCGAAAGATTAGTGACTAGGCCCGGCCCGAGTCTTCAGAAGTAAAGCCCGAGCCCGGCCCGGCCCGAATGCCATTATTGGAAATCGGCCCGAGCCCGGCCCGCGGGCCGGGCCGGGCTCGGGCTTCGGGCCGCGGCCCGGCCCGTGCAGACCTCTAGTGCTGCCCTTGAACATTCTATAATACAAATATAATTTGTGTTTGACACGAATGAAACGCACAATAAACATTGAACATATGATGTCATCGAAAACAAGTTTAGTGTTACCAGTTTGATATTTTGGGTGTTCATGCGCCCCCTTTCACCTTGCGGTCGAAGTCTGAACTATTTTTTTTAATTGCAGCATGCTTTTTCCCGTAGTCCATATAATATTTTTTTAAGTATCATCAAAATTTGTCAACCAGAGTGAACCTTACTTAAGTCCAAACAGGATAACTTTAATTATAACCACGCTGTATGTACAATTTTATATTTTCATTATATTTTATAAGAGTTTATTATGTAAGAAAGATGATCAAAATATATCAAAATTTAAAATTTTCAAGACAGTTTTTAGATTATTTGACAATTAACCAGTTTATGTTAAACAAAAACTTTTCTCGACCTTTTCAATGCACATCTAAGCGCATTGTATGTTTTTTTTTAATTTGGTGAAGGATAAATTACTTTTCTCTTAATTTTAAAATTAAAATTCTTTAGTCATCTACTTAGTTATGGAGAAAAAATCGAACGCTTTTGGAGAATTTTTCAGATTTGAATGGGGACGTCATTAAATTTATTTTTCTCGAACCGGTTTTTTTGCTATTTTCCAGTTGCAACTTTTTTTAATTAAAAAAAAAGAATTAAATTGGACGTCGACAATTTATGTTGAAGAAAAAAATACTTTATGGCACGCCTAAGTTTCATACCTAACTCTACTTTTCTTTTGTAAAGTAATAGAATAATAATGATAATAATAGTTCCTTATTAAAAATTTCTGAAGTTGAATTGTGCATGTTCTCATTCTGTTTTTTTTTTCTCATTTCTCATTCAGTTCTGTCAAGAGTCTCATTCAGTTGTATGCATTTTCAAACTACAGCAACGATATCTCATGCAGATATTGAAAAATAATTTTTCGTACATTATGTATATATTTCTGATACAATAATATATCTTACTTTAAAATATTAATACTAACTATTTCAAAAGAATTTCTTTTTTGAATGTCCAAATATGAATTAGACCTTATAATGTAGACTATAATACATAGATTATCATACATCGTATATCATATGATTATATGATAAATTAGATTGTTTATATAATATTAGGCTTAACAATGTAGATTGTCATTTTATATTATATCACTTCACGGACTAAATGAGATAGCTGCGGGGTCACGTTTTTTTATTAGTTATCTATATACATATAGAAATTTCCGTCATAATATAAAACTTAAGTGTCTTAAATATTATTTAAAATCACTATAATGAGGATCCCGCATTTTAAAAATATTCATATTAAATAAATTTAAAATTATAGAAATTGAAGGGTTTTGGAAAACAAAAACTTAATGTAAGCTGCCAAAGCCGTTAGAACGGTCGGTAAAATCTACGTTCATTTGAACATTTTTCGTGTAAAAATGATAAGAAAAAAAAATTCGGAAAGTCTTTTGCCAATGGTATCTACAAGATTTGGTTCAGTCAAAAATATTTTTGTTCAGAAATATAAAATCACTTAAATTCATGTACCCTTTGTAAAAACAGTCGTAGTGTACATAGCACGCTGGAAGGTACTACGCGGAACGCAACAAAAACTCAAATTACTGTTCTGATAGAATTATTTTTGTTTAAAGTATAATATGACAAATATTTGAAAATGTACGATCCTGAATTTTCTGCAGATGCGTACAAAAAATCCTTTCAAAGAAAAGAACTGAAATCAACACTTTTTAACGTACATTTGCGATTATCATGAATTCAGAATACGATTTGAGTTTAATCGATTTCCAAATGCATTGAAAAACTTACCTAAAAATCATGCGTCAAATATGGATTTAAAAGAAAAATACGAACACATTTAGATTGCTACAATGTCATTAGAAATAAATACAAAAACACATCAGGGCTACTAAAAAAATGTATAATTTGTTGTTAATTGGAAATGTAAAATAACAGACGAAAATTTAATTTTAACCCAATGTTAATTGTTTAATGTGAACCTCTCCAAAAAATACGCAGAATATCAATATGGATTAATAATTCTTAGCAAGTTGATTTCAATTTTTGAAATGTGATGCCCTAAATTTTAAACGATAATTGGTAGTGGTAGTTCAAAACTTTCATTATAAATCATTTGTTGTAATACAAGCACACGATGATTGATAAAATCGAGAAAAACATCCTGCTGAGAGAAGTATGGGTTGTATTACCATACCACCTCGAATTTTTTCGTGTTTCTGCAGGAAAAATATTGAACACTTATAACTGTGTTGAAATAAAATTTCAACTTTTTTGTCGGTGTTTTGTTCTCTATTAAAAGATCTGTAAATTTGGTAAATTCATTCCTTATCATCCTGTATAATAACAATAACGTTGTTGAAAACGTAGAAAAAAATTAGATTTATAAACAAGAGGAGGATACCAGTGTTGACCACGCCGTAAACGTATAAATTAACTTTTTGGAAAATACATATCACGTTTCTAAACTAGATTTTAACAATCATTATCGAAAGACGAAAATAATAACATAATATTTTTTTCATCTCTTTATGTAAAGTACAAATTAATCGCATAAAATATATAAATTTTTAAAGTTAGTTAGATTTGAAAACGTACATTACAACTGAAAAATCTTTCAGCACTTTCCATTAATAATCGGAAATGTACTTCATATGTTTTGTGCAGTGCTGTGTATAATCAAGAAATTGTATGCACAATAAGATGTGTGAAAAAAAATATTTTAAAGCAATATTAAACACAGTCCCAGCAACAATTTTTCACAATGAGTCTTATAACCGAATTCTTGAGTGTTTCTCAGTATATTACTGATTAATATTATACACATCATATTCCTTATTATATGCATTGCATTGAATCTAACAGTTATATATTATTTTCAAATTGTAACATATATAACATAGACAGCTAAAGATGCATTCTGTAGACCGCTGAGCGTATAATATAATTATTTTGATTATCCTTCCACTGGTTGTAATTTAACTTTTTTTTATATCCATAAAGAAAAAAAACTATAAATTTTAAATGCAAAACTGGTTTTATGAAACGTTAATATCAGACATAAATTTTATGGTGACCACACAAGAATTATGGAATTAGAGAATGGACAAACAGGAGACAGACAGACCGAAATCGTAAACACTTTAAACTATCTTGAAAATTATTGAAAACGGTAAAACGTATGTACACATATTTTTATTTTTTTTCTTATAGTTTCTTTTACGTTAAAAGTAATTGCCTTAATGTTATATTTTTATGTATGTTCTTTTGTTCCGAACATTTATGTTGACAGAAACATTTTTTTTTGGAAATAAAATATCTTTTATCTAAAATCTATTGTATTACCGAGAATTACAATAGTTTAATGAACAAAACTTTTACTCCGCATCAATGCTAAATGAATTACAAGTGCTAGACCAAAAGAGAGATAAAAGATTCGAAAAAAATTATAACATCTACTAACTGCAACGTGATAATATTGATTGATGAACCAAATTAGGAAGATTATGATTGAATATTTGGGGAAATAATAAAAAAAATCCCTGTCGGCTGGGCCTATAGGCGGAGGTAGATTTCGAAGAATGCTCATTTCAACAAATATATATATATATATATATGATTTGAGATAAACCCAGTTTAATAACTTCATTTGGCCGTTTGTGAAAAATTTTTAATTTCATTTTTCTGCAAAAACTGGTTTTATCAGAATTATCTTAAGAAAAATTCAGCTCAAATGCCCATTATGACAACATATTTTGAAATAGATTCTAAATTTATTAAAAAATCGACCAAAACAGTACATTATACAATTCCTAAATAACAAAAAACTATCAGTTGAAAGCATTTGAGAAAAAAAATTTTATTTAAAAATGAGTCATAAAATAACCGATTTGTTGTTTGAATACATTCTTAATTCTTTAATCATGATTGCTTCGGGAAATTTTGTGCGAAATACTCACTTTGACAGCATTTTAAAAAATATATTCTATCTTTATCAAAAAACAGGCCAATGCGTCACAGTATATAGTTCCTAAATTAGAGGATCTGTAAATTGGATGCATTTGAGAGCGAAAATGGATTTTAAAACGAGTCATAAAAAACGCAATTTGCTATGTGAAAACTTCCTTAAATTTTCAAATCGCGAAGACTTCGGGAAATTCTGTTCAAAATACCCATTTTTTGTAGCCTTTTTCAAAATATATTCTGTCTATAACAAAACACCGATCAATGCATCACATTATATAGTTCCTAAATAAGAGGATCTGTAAATTGGATGCATTTGAGAGCAAAAATGGATTTAAAAACGAATCATAAAAAAACGCAATTTCTTATTTGAACACTTCCTTAAATTTTCAGTCACGATGATTTCTGATAATTCTGTTCAAAATATCCTTTTTGGTAGCCTTTTTAGAAATATATTCCGTCTTTGTCAAAAAAATTACCAATGCATCACATTATATAGTTCCTAAATAAGAGGATCTGTAAATTGGATGCGTTTGAGAACAAAAATGGATCTAAAAACGAGTCCGAAAAAAACGCAATTTCTTATTTGAATACTTCCTTCAATTTTCAGTCCGGATGACTTTCGGAAATTCTGTTCAAAATACCCTTTATGGTAGCCTTTTTTGAAATATATTCTGTCTTTATCAGAAAATTGACCAATGCGTCACTTTATTCAGTTTCTAAATAAGTGGATCCACCATTTGAATGCGTTTAAAATCAAAAATGAATTTAAAAATGAGTCAGAATATAAGCCGTTTGGATTTGAGGTTTTTTCTCCAACTCCTATTTTTGTTTAATTTCTTTTTGCTATACAAATTGGTCCTATGAAAAACTTGTCAATATAAAAGTTGTAGATATTTTTGAGAAGATGTAAAATAAATTTAATCAGATTTGATATCTTAAAAATTGACGGAGTTATGGATTTTTCTCTTTTTTCAGCGCCCTTTTTCTTTTCGTTTTTATTTTTTTTTTCATTGGTAAAAGTTGGTCCTATCAAAAACTTGTAAATACAAAAGTTTTAGATAATTTTAAGAACATTTAAAAAAATTTAGTTGGACTTTATATCTTGAAAATTGACGAAGTTATGAATTTTTTCTCTAAAAATCCCTGTTTTTTTTCGCCCCTTGAGCCCACTTCTGAATTTATCAAAAATCTGTCATGTATATACTTTTGGGGCATTTTTAAGAAGTAATATAAACTTTAAACCGATTCGATATCTACTTTAATTAAGAAGTTATGGCGTTTTTTCGGTTTTCAAAAAAACGCCCCCTATTCCGACCCCCTTGGTCCGATTTTGCCCATTAACGAACTCAGCCAAGATTTTATCCCCATTGATTTTATGTACAAGTTTTGTGGAGAATGGCGAAGAATTATAGAAGTTATCGTGTCCATAAAAAAGTGAGATATATATATATATATAGATAGATAGATAGATAGATAGATAGATATATAAACTGGTGCGAATGCAATAGGTAGTATTTCTTAAGAAATCTACCTAAAAAGAATTATGCTACAGAAAGTAGCATTTTTTGTAATTTGAAGTTTAATTAAAACAATTGCTAGTTTATTAGAATGCCCTGGAGATATAGAACGAATTTAAACCATTAATTAAATAGTTTTTTTCATACATTAAAAGGTGTTAAAAACGGTAAAACATATGTACACATATTTTTATGTTATTTTCTTATCGTTTAATTCAGGTTGGCATTTACTTCATTAATTTAACTTTTTTAGGCATATTCTTCAATCTCTAACATTTAAGTTCTAATGACATTTCCTTCCGGAAGAAAAATATCGTTCTTTTAAAATAAGTTGTATTGCCGAGAATTACAATCGTTTAATGAATAAAACTTTTATTCCGCATCAATGCTAAATGAATTACAAGTACTAGACCAAAAGAGACATCAAATACTTGAATAAAATTGTGCCTTGACAATGAGTAAACTGATAGAATTGTTTGATGAAAGAATAAAGTATGAATGGAATAGAATATTTGAGGAAATATTAAAAGGAAATCCTCTGTAGGAAGTAACATTACTTGAAATTCGAAAAATATATTAGCATAAGTCATGTTTATTCCCCGTATATATAAAAATAATTTAAAGTATTAATTCAATAGCTTTTTGTTACATTAGAAGTTGTTGAAAAACGTACAATTTTTTTTTTTCCTATCGTTTAATCCACGTTGGTATTTATTCCTTTAACCTAACATTTGTACCTATATTCCTCAGAACCTAACAGTTACGTTTTATAAACACACTAACGCTTCATAAACATCATAAAATCTTAAATTTTATATCTCGTTGCAATATTTTAATTTTTACTCGCGTGTAAGTGGCAACATTTTTAAACTTTTAATTCATTTCGATTTTAATTTATTAGAAATATTATCTCTCGATCAGGAAGCAAACTTAGTCCTTTCATTATCATATTTTCCTGAAGATGGCCGCAGAAGACGGCGCAAAACATTGATATTTTTATTTTATTTTAATTGTACAAGTTACTATTACATATTATATTATTATTATATTCAAAGTATTCTTGTTTTGTGCATCATTGAGCAATGCGTTGTACTTTTAATAAATACATTCTTAGTAATTACGTTTCAATTACCATTTCCTTTTGGAAATAAAATATCTTTCATATAAAATTTATTGTATTGCCGAGAATTACAATCATTTAGTGAACAAAACTTTTATTCTGCATCAATGCTAAATGATTTAAAAGTATTAGACTAAAAGAGAAATCTAATATTCGAAAAAATTATGAAATTAACTATTTTTAAACTGATTGTATTGCTTATAGAATGAAAAAAGAACTAATAGAATAGAATATTTGGAGAAATAATAAAAATAAACCTTTTTTTAAACCTTTTTTTTAACCTTTTTTTAAATTCAAAAATTTTAAATGTGCTTGTTTATCTGAATGTTCTGGATATATAGAACAAATTTAAAGCATTAATGCAACAGTTTTTTTGGTACTACTCTGTTGTCCTGTCGACCAATTTCGCCAAATTATACAAATCGCCAAACTAATAGCCAAATTATACATATTAACATAATTTTAGTTTAAATAACGAAAAAACAAATAATTAGTAGAATATTAATAAAAATACAAATAAAAAGTCGAAATAAAATCACTTAATGGCATTTTAAACACGTGTATCTTATTTAAAGTCACTGAATGTGGCATTCACGATCATCCATTATTGGAATTTAATCTTTTAGTTTCGCGATAAATTTTAGGTCGATGGGACTACTAGTACCGTTTTTTCTTATATTTTTTGTGTTTATTGGTAGATACTGCTCTTTTCAGTTTTCTTAAGCTCTATGATAAAGGTATTTTTTCTCTAAGAAAATATTATTCAAGAAATGTATTTAACTGTCAGAAGTGAAAAAATCTAATATTAAAAAATTAATTCTGCTAATTGTTATTCTTTTGGATTATATTTAATATTCCAATATTTATTTTTAATTGAACAAGCAACTTATGCTTGATAAGCTTGATCACTGGCTTTGTTTGAGTCACATTGTAATACCTTTAATACACTGTGATTTTTAATTTTGTTTAAGGATACACAACTATAAGGTATACAATTATGAATTTAGAGTCAAACAAAAAATTATAAGTGCTAAATTATGCATAAATTTTCCAACATTTAGAATTTTACGGTATAGATATATAGGTCATAATATTTTGTTTTCAAAAAAATTATTGCCAGTTTTCAATGTTCATTCTTGAAATCTTCTCAGTCTTTTTTCTTGTATTTAATTTCAGTTTTCTTACATAGGTTGATAAAACTGGCCCAATTCATTTTAATAATTTCCTCTGAAAAAATTTCTCCCAGTTAGTTAAAAAAATTCCTATTCGTTTCTCTTCATTTCGCAATTTAGAAAAATGTCTAGTATTAAAGCATAGTATGGCAGTGCTTTGCTTTATTTATTTCCAATGTGACTCCGTAATCTTATTTCTATACGGAATTTAACATTGAGCGAAATATTTACTAGACGTTTTCCCACTTTTTGTATGCGCTTCCACAAATTTCCTTCGAGGAACTTAATTGTGTAAAAAAAAAAAAAAAAAAAAAAAAAAAAAAAAAAAAAAAATCTAGAGGTCAATGGACATAACATTTAATCATTTTTACGTGATTTCAATATGAAAAATAAAATTGATTTTTTCTTCTTATTTATCATAAGTATTAAAAAGAGCATATTTACGACGTCATATTGGAAATGAAACGGCAATTTTGAAACATTTGATACCAAGACAAGTATCATTTACAGAAAGCAATAAACATGAAGCATGGTTTTTATAATAACAAGGCATTTTCAAACATTGGTTAATAGATCAAGAAGATTCTAACTGAAAAAATATAAAAAATAAGTGATTAAACTTTTTTCTATTTATTGTCTCTACAAAATAATAAAAAATAACTTAAAAATATACATGTAACATATATTTGAAAGCGATGTTTCTGACGCATTGGCATCAGAAAAAAATCGCGCGAAACACAACACGTATATGACATTTGTGCCAGGAATTTGTACCTATACGACATTTTTTGAAATTTCTCAGCCTTATTTATTCGAATAAAATCAAAACAAATTAAGGTGAATAAAATTTTACAAAAATAATAGTAATTGAGAATAATAGTAAAAAAATAATAGTGTTTCATCCTTGGCATGTAAATGAAACAGTATATCTGCAGAATTAAGTATTCAAACTCAAGTCCTAGCAATTTTTTAAGGATAAACCTCAGAATTAACGACTACATGGCGTAAGACTTTCCGGCTCTGCTACGAATTCGCCAATTCTATCAACCTAAACATTCAAATATAATGTAAAAGAACATAAACAATCACGTTTACAAATATATATTTTTAAAATTCCCTGTTTGGCGAATTTATAGCTTTTGAATTTGTCATATATAATAGATATATGAAGCATATAAAATTATAAAAAAAATATATAAGCATATAGTATTTATTTATAGATGTATATATTATGTATTTATACATGTACATCACTATATATATACTTACATATATATGGAATTATATCTAAAATATAAGAACATAAAATATTTATATAAACATCGTATTTTTTTTAAGTGTGCCATATGTAACGTATATTAAATAAATGTATTTTTATAAACCATTTAAAAATCATGTTTTTTCACCACCTTGAGAGAGTTGCTAAAATGGCTTTTTGTTGCTCATTTCGACTTTTTCGCCAATCGCACCAAACAGAACAGGATATGAATTTCTTCCCAATCGCGGCTAAACTTCTAATACTTGTAAACGTGTTTGTTGCCCTCTCGTGTCCAATATTGAAACTATTTTTTAAATTGATGTATAAAAATTTCAGACCTATCTGTGTAACATTCAGCTTATTTCACATTTCTATCTCTCACTGTTTCGAAATCATGTCACTTCAAAGGTGGGGAGTCTATTCTATAACACTTTATACATACATATATATTTTCAAGCATACATACTATAGTTACAGTCACTTTATCTGATCTAGAAACGTAAATAAACAATGAAGTTTAGTTCAAGAAAAAATAATGTTGCTCTATTCTTTCTATATTTCTACCATTGCCACTTTTCCCCTATGCGAACTCATAAATTCATTTATTTCTTTTTTTTGTCATTGTCAACATTTATGTTAAAGCATCTTTAAATTGTTAAAAGTTAATTAAAAGTTATATGGAAGGATTTACTGTTATCTTACGGGCTTTGAATCTCGTATTTTCAAATAGATAAAAGGGGATCTTTGAAAAGATTTGATTCATTAGTCTAATGAATTGAAGTTATATTATCACATTTTGGAAATGATTATAGTTATTTATTTTGAGAGAAGTAAATTATTTGATAAAATATGCATGATTACTTTTATTATCTCAATATTAGATAAAATCTTTTCACTTCTTGCATTCTATATGCTAATATGTAAGTTAATATATTTTTTAATTTATAAAGTGGAAGTTTTAGTACATAATTTTGTAAAATATAGAAGAGGGTTGGGTGAACGAATGTAACGTTTAAAAAAATCCGTGATCGTTTGAATGTTCACATTAAATATATTTAATGAATAACTCCATAAAGCTTACATAATAGAAGCTGATAAAATTGAGTGTTCTCAGATTCCATAACTATATTTATTTAAAAAAAATAAATTGTAATGCGTAAAATATTTTTTTTCGAAAGTCTTATGTGCAGACAATTTTTCTTCGTTGGAATATAAAAATTTAATATTTTAGTTGGAATACTAAAATGTAATTTTTAAATATCAAATAGATGTAAAAAAGGATATTGCATTCTATTTTTAATTCACTATAAATTTAAAAAAAAAAGGATTTCAAAAAAAGAAGCATTAGAAATGTATGTTTAATAGAGATATTATGTTCTTTTATTGCTTTTTTTACATTGGCCTCAAAAAGTGGAACTACAACAAGTTATTTGCGTCTAATTTGCAAATAAATGGATATAGAAACAACAAATTTCTGGGAAATGTGCTATAAACAGTTATTTATTAAGTACGACAGAAATTTGCTTAAGTTAAACGAATAAAAAAAAATTACAATAAAAAAACACGCAAAGAAAATTCCATTCTCGGAGAAATCAGTACATTGATGTATTATGTAGTAAAATGTGTCAGAAATTTTAAAAAGTTGGTTATAATACAGAATATACAAACCCCGGACTTGACTACATTGGCGGCATTGAATTTTTATGATCTCGGAAAAAGGGACTTTCTATGCTCTCTTTAAATTATCGGACACGGAAATAGCTATCGCTGACCCGACATGGAGTAATCCTTGTTTCATCTGATTTAGTGACCTTAGATATCTATGTAAAGTCGCAACCTTTCTTCCAATATAGTCCCAAAGATGTTCTATTGGATTCAAGTCTAGAGAGTGAACTGGTCATTCCATTCTCTCCAAACCGTGATCCTCAAGATAATCTTCAACAACCACAGCTCTGTGTAGTCTTGCATTATCATCAATTAGAATGAAACCATTTCAAATAGCACCGGTATATAGGCACACTTATGAATCAAGGATCTCATCCCTATATCTCGCGCCAGTCAAAGTTCCTCTACACATGCAGATCAGTATGGTTTCCGAGTGCGATCGCAGCACAAACCATGATTTCACAGATTCTATACCTAAGTCTTTTGACAGTGTTTGATTGATGGTATTAAGTGAATTATTCTCTCCAAATCAGAAGACGGCCTGAAAAGTTGTCCAGTGTGAATCAGTACTTCTCTGTGAGGAGTACAGAAGTCCACTGTTTTTTGGTCCAGGAAATATGCTCTCTTGCCCTTCCCTGCCGTCTGTTGAGAATACACAAAAAAATAGTCGCCTTGTATAGAGACTTGCATAGTGAAGACGTCTTTTCACCGTAGTAGTGACGATTTTTCTCTCTGATACTGCAAAGGGGTCTGTAGTACAGTAGTACTACAGTAGTAGTAGTTGTAGTACAGTAGTTTGTGTTCTTTCGGGCCAAAGGAGCAAGAAACGTGTCATCTGTAATTGTTGTAACATTTGGGTGGCCTGGAACGTGTCTTCTAGACACAGAATTTTCGGATTTATACTGATTCCATAGTCGTTGGACTACAATGCGAGACACACTGTGCCGTCTAGCAATATCAGCCTGTGACAACCCCATTTCCCTCCATCATATAACCCCCAACCTTAATGAATCGGGTAAATGACTTCTTCTATACATTTCTAGACTGTATTTGTTGTTGTGAACAAAACTGACAACAATAGTTAAAACACAACAAAACTTACACGCGAAATTACCGAAATATCGTAACTGCATATTTTTCTATCATTCACAAATACATAATTTTTTCTATAAAATATAAGTGATAGCTGTAGTTTTTGCGTAAGGTTTGTTAATGCTTATTATTTTCACTCATAAAAATTAAGAAGTTTAATCTGACTACCATTTTATTTCCTGGTGAGCGTCGAAAAACATGTTCTTTCTTAACTTTTGAAGGACAGTGTTCAATCACAGTGAAGGAAGCCCCCGCGGTTGCCATACATATTAACCTTCCAGTAGGCGCGCTCAGCGCCTATTGCCAAATCTTAAAGTCGTGTTTATTGCCAACATATGCTATTGTAAAATGTATATTGTAAAAAGTAACTGCAATTTGCTCAAATAGCAATAGAAACTAGACAAGGTTAGATGTTTAAAGTGCCTTCAGGTTTAAACATGTAAACCGAAATTCATCTCTAGTGTATCTTTCATATGCGCGCCTGCTGGAAGGTTAGGAAATCTCCAGATCTTACCGATTGATATTTTAAACTTAACAAGAAACCACCGTTAATACTTCCGGTGAGATATTTTGTGTTTTTAACTGTCTCCCCCTTAGCAGTATTGAAATTAGATGTAAGAATTTCCTCTTCAGTTCAGCAGTAACAGTGTATTCCACACATATCAAACATTGAAAAAAATAAAACACATATGCTCATACATACATATTACGTAAACACATACAGACTTGTATAAAACAATAGTTATAATAAATTTTTTCTCATAAATATCCATTTTCTGTCTTAATAAATAATAAATTTGGAAATTATAATATTAAACAAGCTCACGTTTGCAGTTAAAAAACAAGCAAAGGAATGCTCTCAGATAATAGTAAAATTTCAAATCTAAAATAATTAATTACTTTGTGCTTCTAAAATACATTAAATAAATTATTTTATGCATAATATTAAAGTTTTACACATTTTAAATTTAATATTGTTATTAAAAAATCATATTATTTTGACTTTTTTTCTTCTGCCTTCAAAATGGTAGCCTGTGTTCTTTGTGCTGAATGAATAAGCACCTTACTCAACTCTCAATTTAACATTGTTATTAATATTTATCTTTTTTTTTTTTTTTACTTTTGGTGAATTAGTTTTTAACAATTAGTGTTAACAACATTTTTTTTTCAAATATTGCATAATTACAGGGAAGAAATGCTTGTTGAATTTTTTTAACCCCTTGGGCACAAGTATACGTGCAGTAGAAAGGCTTCAGAATCCTTGTTTATACCCACCAGTAAAATTTTACTGTAAAGTTTGCCTTATTTAATTCGGAACATTTTCTCGATTTATTAAGACAAAAATTTTTGGTTTTAAAAATCGGTGACAAAACATTTAAACTTTCGCAAAAGACTCCCGTCACGAAGGGCTACAAATATATTAAAGGGAATCAATTTCGCAGTTCAAAATAAACTTATAAAGAGCTGAATGCAGTTGAGCTTACATAATTACAATGTTGAATACATAACTTATTTAAAAACCATCTTTAATTATGTATAATAAACTCAAATTCTGTAATCATCATAAAATCTTGTGTGTAGAGCTTTAAGGAAACTATATAATTTATTAAAATCGTATATCATATATACAGGGTGCGTAGTCATCAAGAAACTCAGAGGATTTTAATTCTCTTAGTATCAGAAATTCTTTAAAGTACTGGTTGTTACATCTGAAAAAGTATTTCTTTTTCGTTAAATAAAACAAATATTACATTATAAAAATTCTGGTAAAAGGTGCTTACAAGGTGCTTCCAGACTACGCACCCTGTATATAACAAAACTTATAAGCGCATATCATATTTAAAAATGTATTTTCTGTCATCAATGCTAATATACAGCATTTCGAGTAGTACTATTCAAAATACTTACATGTCCCTGTAAAAGTTATGTATTTCGTATTGTGCGTACAAGATAACCATTTTAAGCTTCATTATATAAATAAGTAATAAATTAAGTATATATCAATTCAGTATATTAAATTAAATTAAATTAAGTATGTATAAGTAGGTATATAATTCTGTTTTTATTAAATGGATTATTATAATTAAAATATTTCACAAACACATTCTTCCATTACACTTATGTAATGGAATCTTTTGTGTGGCTCTGTAAATGGATAATAAATATTCAAGGCACCGCATAATTTACAGGACAAGATTTACAAGATTTTAGTTCCCTTCGTGAATGCATATAAAATTTAATACGTTTGTAATTCTGTAACATCCTTAAAATTTATTTGAAACGATTTTTTCCCACAGGCTGTAATGTATCAGAAAATTTCTGACTGTCACTGCAAATAAACAAAAAATGCTATAAATTTTATTTGAAATAGGCTTCGTTCTTGTTTAAAATTCAATTTTCTCGAAACATTTCTGTGTAATTAAAGTATATTTACCGAAGTTTGAGTACGTCCAGATGATCAGGCAAACAAAAATCATAGACACTTTTGAATTTCTTTGCAAAGTGTTAAAAAGCAACAAATTTCAATGTAAACTGAATGTTAAGAATTCAGAGCCTATTTAGACATGGAAAAAAAACGATCCAGAAAAATGCATAATATTTATAACAAGAGTAAGTGAAATTAAAAATCAGAAAATTTTTCTGATTTTTTTTTTATTTAGTAGTGATTTAGAAGGCATTATCGTCAAAACAAAGAGCTGTCCAAGAAATTCCAATGTTTTGCATGTTCGACTTCGTAAGCAGTAGCAGCACTTTCAAGGCAGACCTAAATGACGTTTAAATAGGGAAATATTTCCGTGTACAATTATTTGAAAACATTTTTTTTTTCAAAACTATTTCTAATTCCTGCATTCCAAAACATCAAATTATAAAGTAAGATAATTTTCATAAATAATGTGTGTTTAAATTTTCATTATACTATTTATAACTGTAGTTCAAATACAGGTCTGTTGAAAAGAATTGGAATAAATATTTGTCTATAAACACTTACGACTTTTTTTTTAAGTTTTGTTAAGGATTTTAGAAAATGTTGGAAAGTGTTTAATAATCTATGCTTAACGCTTAATTTTTTGTATTTGTTATAACCGTCTTGCATATTAATAGTAGAATTTTGAAGATTTATTTTAGTCTTCTGCTAGTTTCTCGTTTTCTAACACTTTTAACCAAAAAAGAAAAGTGTTTATAATTTCGGTTTGTCTGTCCGTCTTTCTGCACTGTATCTTTCATAAATGCACTTCGATTGTCCTCATTTTTTGTAAGTTATTACATTTTAACCTGGAACAAACTTTATTCCAAACAAAGTTTCTTGCGCGGTTAGTTTATTTACAGGAGCAGTAAAAAGTTTTCGGTTAGATTACGACCTATGTAAAAAATCGATTCAAAAGGAATTTTAAAGATGTTATTCCTGTCAAATATTTAAAAATTTATATGCATTTACAAAGTGTTCTAATATATGCTTTCTGCATAGTATGCTAAACAAAAAGAAGAGTTTTTTAATCATTTGCAGAGCCGCACAACAGAACTACTCTACAAAATGCTAAATAGGGAATTGTTTGAAGCATATTTTAATTAATCAATTTTATGTAAAATACAATTGATAAACGTCACTGAAACTTTTTATGAATTATTTCACACATAATAGGAAGTGCATCGTATCTACATGATTACAAAAGATTTCAAACAGCATATTCTATTGGAAGTAATGTATACAATGAAGGATATCTTATAAATGGATTAAATGGTTTTTTAATTATAATATGCACTTTAATGTTTCATTAAATTTATGCACTTTATATGGTGTTTATAAGTAATATAATTGATATACAGTTCTTGATAATATTTAAAGCACTATCATTAAAACACTATCATTAAACACGTGAATTATGACTTGCTAACTAAGCGTAGAACCAACATTGTGAGAAATGTCCAAGACGGGGATAGAACTCTGAACCCTGGGAATAGTACTCCAAGTGCTCTAAACTACGAGGACAATACCAAGCTTAGCAATTTTCACTGCTATATGATGGTAAGCGTGAACTACAGCATAAGATGGAAGTCTTCAAGACCACACAAGTTTAAGGTATAACATGAGATACAAACAGCATAATTTCATTCATGCTATCATATCTGTGATGTAACACACATTCTATTATATGTATTTCTATATTTTTTTCAAATGTTAGCCCCCCCCCCCTCTTTTAAAATTTAATTTTTAAAAGAAAAGCTTTTTTAATAGGTATTTTTATTGTGTGTTCGTCTCCAAGTGCATATAAAATAATAATAATAAATAAAAAAATAATAATAAATTAGTTTTAAAATATCATTCCATTTCTAGATTTTTCTTTCTTGCTCTTCAGCTGATTAAATATCAGACGAATTAAATATTTTTTTCTGTTTTAAATAACTGCTATTTTTTATTTCCCAATCATTTCATTTTGTCTTGTATAAAGAAGTTAATTTGTTACCGGTTGTATAATTTCGTTTAGGGTTTCCAGGTGTTGCACGTTCTCGCCACGAGCGATAAAGGCTGTATTCTTGACAACACTCATTTTTTAAATTTCCCCTTTGCTTATCATGTAACGTTCCTTTTTACCTGTACATTTTTTTACTCGGATTGGGAATCTATTCTATGGCAAAAGACTTTTTTTGGCGTTTGTGAAATGTGAAATTTTTGTCACTTTTACGTTTTGTCTTGGTGAAGAAAACACGCTCGCTCGCTGTTGTCAAATTGACAAATATTTTCATTATTATGTTCTATGCGTGCTGCACTAGTGCACATTTGATTGAATATGTTATATTACTGATGTTTGATATGCTCATATTTTAAGTGTTCTTCAAAAATAAAGACAATTTAGTCAAGTTGATTGTGAACTGAGTTTTCTTCATCTAAAAAGTCTCATATTTTACCATCACAACATCCTAAAAACCCAACGCCATCCTAAAATCCCCAACGCTTAGGTCATTTACATCAAAATCTAATCGCTCTCAACTTTTTTCAAATTTAAACTTTAACTGATGTTATGAAAATCCATGCCTTAGTTTTGGAGATAGAATCATTTCGAAAGCCGTGAAAAGTCAGCAGATATGCCTAAGACGATTTATACCAAAAAGGAAAGAAAAGCAATTTATATCAGAGATTAATTTATTCTAAAGATTTATTAGATTCCGCTCAATTGTTCTGAAGATAGAGCCAAAAAAATTGTATCACATGTATCACACAGGCAGAGTCGCAGACAGACATAATGATAAATATTTTGTAAATACTTGTTTTTCGGGTTTGATGAATTCTAAAACAGCTAAATTCGTTAAAAACTGGAATTTGAAAATTTTCCCTAATGCTTCTTTTCTTTTAAAGATAGAAAGAGATGAAAACAATTAACTTGCCTCTGGTTTATGAACATGAGAATGCGGTAATTTTATGTCACATGGCTTAAACATAAAATGATCCGTGGTTAGCTTTTTCTGCAACAAAACTAAATTTAATATTTTATAGATATATCCTGTTTACTTAAATCAATAAAATAAGTATGTCTTCCGTCGTATTTAGGCTTCTTCAAAAGTTGTATAATATATGCTAGTAATATAGTGTAATTTACCTATTTCGATATTTCTAATTCTTTTATAAGCAAAATTAATTTATTTTTCTCGCATCTTCTTTTATAAATTACAATTAATAAACAAAAACAAATTTGAACGATAATAAAATGAGTTCCGACATTTTAAGAAAATACCGCTAAAATGGAAAAAGTTTTTTTTTCGTATTCACAAAAAATATAACTTAGGAGCATTAGATAAGTTAAATGTAACATAAAACTGTCATCGAGGCAATTAAACTGATATAAAATCTAATTATGTCTTTTAATGAAGTTATTTCCTTATCGTAACCTCTTTTATGAACGTATCACGGTAAATTTTGTAAGTTAAGATAATTGTCCATGATGAAGCAATAAAAGTAGTATTAAATAAATTTAAGCAGACAGTAAAAAGAATAAAATTCGGTCGAAAAACGAAGTTTACTTTCGTTTGCTCATCCGATCCTATAATGTGAAGTACTCAAATAATCAGAATGTAGAAGGATTAATCTAATATAATAAAGGACGTCATATAAATATGTATATTTATGTATAAGAATTTTATAAAAAAATTCAAATATAGAAGAAATTAAGCATAAAATCTAGTACAAAATATGGTATTTTGTAGACTTGTTCAGATTTAGGCAGGAACGGTGAGTTCATGGACAACGACTCACACTTGTCTCACAGGAATTAATATATATATATATATATTCGGGCGGAGCGTAAAAAAGTTTTTTCGAAATTATTTTCTCCCTGGCGCGGAAAAGTTGTGAAGTGGTATCAGTAATATATTCTCAAAATTTCAAAACAATCAATAAATATCTTACGTTTCCACTTTTGGGTCGAAATATGGAATTTTAGCCAAAAATGTTGTAATTTTTCACATTTCAGTAATATTTTTAATTTTCAATTTTTTCTTCGCCCTAGTGCGGAAAAACTGAACACCTACGTAAGAATACAAGTCGAAAATATTAGAGTAATTAAAAAAATATCTTCCGGCTCCACTTTGGGTACTAAATATGGGCAATTTGTCGGAAATGATACAAATTTTCACATTTTATTAATTTTTTTATTTTTCGATTTTCTATTCCCGCTTTCGAAGAATATGCAAGAAACTTAAGTAAAAATCTTTAGCATAATACATAAATATCTTCCGACTTCCCTTTCGAGGTCTAAAAATGTCAAAGTAGCCAAAAAGTAAGTAAATTTTCCCATCTCAGGGATTTTTTTCTCATCAATTTTCTCTTCTCCCTGGAGCGAAGAGTATGGAAAATGATATGCGAAACATAGCAGAAGACGTTATTGGTGATGCTTGCCCTATGTAATCGCAACCAGGTTCTTCTATATGTGTCAGGTATTCTTCAAGCAATCTTTGTTGATGGAGCATTTTCTCAATATTTCTCTGAATTAATGTGTGATCTTTTCGACGGTCAAAATATAATCTTTTCAAGGTATTGTGGTGGATATGAAACTCTAATCTTGGATTTGGCATTTCATGCGATATTTATTTCTTTCTCTTTTTGTATTATGCCTGTTTATAACAATGAGCATGTCGTCATGTGTCACAATTCCTAAGTTCTTCAAGAAGTGCGCCTGTTACTGATACTGCAACTCGGTTGGACACTCCCATTGTGTCTCAAATTCTGTCTAGAACAGGACGATGGGTTGTTCGGGACATACTTATAGTATTTATGTTCGATTGCAATGACACTAAAGGTTTATCACTATGACCGTGACACAGTTGTTCATCAACAATACTGAAAGTTTTAAATAACTCTAAGTCTTCAATGAAGCAGTAATGATTGTTTTTTCCCTTTTATATCGTTTTCTGAAACTTTTTTATTCTTTTTCGAGCCTTCTCGTTCATTTACTAAGTTTCCGTGTTGTGGGCCGTATTTCCGAATGTATCAATTGGGTCTATCGACAATTTCTTTGAAGTTCTTTGATCCTCAAGAAACTGACTTCCAATTCTGGAATTTTTATGTCATGTGAGCATTTCCATCCTTTTAGAGATGTACACTTTTAAGAAAAATTTCCAAACAGCCATTTCGTTCCTTTGAAGAGGGAAATTTTCAATTTTGACTTCATCTGTTCTTCATTGTCAAACTTCTTTATACTCTTGTATTTATCATTATATGAACCAATCATTTGGACTATTCTTTGCCTAGAAACCGTTGGAACTGTGCAGCCTGCCAAAATTGCTTCAACCCTTTCAGCCCATAATCCGCTATCATCCCAAAGGTGGGTCCGATTTTTAAATATATTTTGATTCATTTCTCACCAACAAAAAGTACATCATATCTTCATAAGTTGGTAGAACGCCAGTTCTTATTTCTGTAGGATCCCCAAAAATGGGATGAGACAAATCCCGTGTACATCGCCTTCATTGTGATATTTCTGTGTAATGTTTTCCATGCCCACTATTAGTTCAACATAATATTAAAAATTAATATTAAAAATTAAAGTAAACAATGGGAATATTAAATATTCCCATTGTTGTTTTGTAAACACTTTCAGATGTATTATTTTTTAATAAAATATAGAAGCTAAAATTGAATTTCTTCATTACGAACCTATCACGAGCAGAGCAATAAACCAACAGCAACACAACAGTAAACGAACAGAAATATGAGCTTATTAGAGGAATTTCCCTCAGATCGCTTTTAATTCGATTGTTCTATGTTTTTGTGTACATTAATGTCATGTGTTTGCCAGTTTGAGTAATAAAAGTCAAACCAGAAGATATTTATTAATTACTTTAAATTTTTACACTTATGTTTGTCATGTGATTTTCCGAATTTTCCGCGCCAGCGAAAAGAGAAAATTGATACGACAAAAACCCATGAAAAGAGAAAATTTACATAATTTTTGGCGAATTTGACGTTTTTAGATGCCTAAAGGAAAACCGGAAGATATTTACTGATTATTCTAAATGTTCTCTCCTATGTCTCTATTATATTTTAACCGTGCCAGTGGGATTATTTCCGTGCCAGTGGGAATAAAAAATATAAAACTAAAAAATAATCCCTTAAATGAGAAATATCGCATCATTTTTGATAAATTTTCCATATTTAAATTCCAAATTGGAACCGGAAGATATTTTTTATTTACTTTAATATTTTGGACTTATGTTTCTTATGTACTATATGAACTTTTCCGCTCTAGGGCGAAGAAAAAATCGGAAAATAAAAATATTGCTGAAATGTGAAAATTTACAACATTTTCGGCTAAAATTGCATACTTCGACCCTAAAGTGGAACCGGAAGATATTTATTGATTCTTGTAAAATTTTGTGAGTATGTTAGTAATGCCACTCCATAACTCTTCCACGCTAGGGAGAAAAGAATTTCGAAAAAAAGTTTTTTACGCTTCGTCCTAATATCTATAATAATAAAGAGAGAAAGATGTTTGTCTGTGAGCGCTGTTCTGAAGAGACTGCTGCACGTAGAGTTACAAAATTTGGAGGGAAGGTACTTTTTTACATGTAGTTTTGCACCTCGAAGCCCGATTTTCGATTTTTTGTTTAGATTTTTTTTAAATAATTTTTAGGCGATTTTTAGCGTTATTTTAGCGGTTTTATCCCATTAGTGAAAGGCATACGGTTTCATTCTTTTAACTCAAAATGGCAATTTTTTTTTCTCTTTTTAACAAAGTTTATTCGGAATTTGTACAGCGATTTTTGAATTTTTAACGAATTTTTAATGCGATTTTTAGTTTTTTTCTCGATTTGTGGCTATTTTTGAGATTGATAAAAAGAAAATCGTTTTAAACTTTTAGCCTAATGCCCTAAATTTTGTGTTTGTTACGATTTTTAGATTTTAACGATTTTTAATGCGATTTTCATTGCTATTTTTAACGTCTTTTTAAGATTTTTGCGTTTAGCATCTATTTTTTTCATAGTTGTTCTATCAAAAACTTGAGCTGTTGATAATGCAATAAGTAGTATTTTTTTGTGAAATCTACCTAAAATGTCAAAAATTTAGGTACCACTATTTTCGAACAGCAATTTCATAAACTATCTTAAATTCTTGCTTAAGACCGCTACCACCTCGAGTTATATATCACCTGATAGGTTATTTAACAGAGTATGGTTTTGATAAAGTTTTTGAAGAATAGAGTGCTCTACCTGGTTGTGGAAAATGAAATAGAACGCTATTTTTTTTTAAATCTATAATAATAAAGAGACAAGTTTGTGTGTGTGTCAGCGCTGTTCTGAAGAGTCTGCTGTACGTAGAGTTACAAAATGTGGATGGAAGGTACTTTTATACATGTAGTTTTGCACCTCGAAGCCCAATTTTCAATTTTTTGATTAGATTTTTTTTTATAATTTTTTAGGCGATTTTTAGTGTTCTTTTTGCAGTTTTATCCCATTAGTGAAAGAAATACGGTTTTATTCTTTTAACCCAATATATCAATTTTTCTCTCTTTTCAGCAAAGTTTATTCGGAATTTGTGCAGCGATTTTTGAATTTGTAACGAATTTTTAATGCGATTTTTAGTGTTTTTTCTCATTTTGCGGTTTTTTTTTTTTTTTTTTTTTTGAGATTGATAAAAAGAAAACCGTTTCAAACTTTTAGCCCTAAATTTTGTGTTTGTTACGAATTTTAGATTTTAACGATTTTGAATGCGATTTTCAATGTGATTTTTAACGCTTTTACAATATTTTTTGCGTTTAGCATCTATTTTTTTTTCATAGTTGTTCTATCAAAATCTTGAGCTGTTGAGAATGTAATAAATAGTATTTTTTTGCAAAATTTACCTAAAATGTCAAAAATTTAGTTACCACTATTTTCGAATAGCAATTTCATAAAATATCTTAAATTCTTGCTTAAAACCGCTACCCCCTCGAGTAATATATCACCTGATAGGTTGTTTAACAGAGTATCGTTTTGATAAAGTTTTTGAAGAATAGAGTGCGTAGCTGGTGGTGAAAAATGGAATTAACAGAACGCGATTTTGTTAAAATTTGGAAATATAACAATGTGATATATTTTAAATTTTAAATTGGTTTATAATACATGATAAAAAATGTAAACAAAGAATGGTGTATTGAGAAACACCGGTGGTTTTTATGGTGATTTTACAAAGTTTTTTAGATAATTTATAAAGAATGGTGTGACATATTTCAGGGTGCGTGAAAGGAGGGGCGCGAACAAAATTAGAAAATGTAATAAGGAGATCTGTTTTACACTTTAACACTCTCAAAAAAACTTCCGTCTTTTCACAGAAAATGCACTGGCAGCACTGCTGCCAGAAATTGTCTGTATATTGACGATTTTCTGTTTATTTTTTTCTCTGTCAAAAGAGGAAAAATATCCGTCACTTGAAAAAAGTTTGGAAAAAATCAATGCGGAAGAGGCGGGGATCGAACCAAGGATCCCAGGATTACCAGACCAACGCTAATCCACGGCGCTACGGCTGCTCATGATGATTGTGCGTTAAAATAGAACCCTTCATTTCATATGGTGTGGGTTGGTGTATTTCGTTAAAAAGCTTTTAATTATTCAGTTAATCTCGGAAAGATTTCATCTTTAATGAAACTGTGGCTGGGTTTTTTTTACGTTTAGTATTAATATAGTATAAAAATGTGAATTTTAAATATATTACGTAGAATGTTAGAGAAAAAACATGGATGTTCTATTTGTGAGAATTTTTGAACGAATAAAGAAAGTAATTGTTATTTATTTTTAAATTCGAAAACATTTTTGTCTTTTAAAACTAAATTAGACATTTTAATCAATAGAATATTTTTGTTTTTCATTTTAAAAATAAATTCGAACTTATTACTAACAGACCCAATGCGCATGCGTGCTGGATATAAACGGAAACTTTTCCTCATTTTTCGACGCTCGGAATGAACTCACAGAACAAATACGTTTTCTGGGAGAACAGAAATTATTTGTGAAAAAATAACGATAACTTAGTGTATATTGACGAATTTTTCTGACAGTGAAGGTAGTTTATAATGCATGTTAAAATTTTTAAAGTACTGGCGATGCTCTGGAGAGACTGCTGCACGAAGTTATGTATGAAATTTTACACCTTGAAGGCCGATTTTCAGTTTTTTTAATTTAATTCATATGCGAATTTTAGTGGGTTTCCAGGCGATTTTTCCACATTAGCGAAAAGGAAAGCGGTTTCATTCTTTCGACCTAAATTAGTGAATTTTGTTCTATTTTCAATATAATTTATATGGATTTCGTGCAACGATGTTTGGATTTTTAGTGAATTATTTAATGTAAATTTTGACGCTATTATTCGACATTAGTAAAAGGAATTTTGCTTAAAACTTTCAGGTTGATGTATTAAATTTTAGCTGTTAAGATTTATGAATTTCAGCTAATTTTAATGCGATTTTTCGAGGTTTTTTTGCGTTTGATGTCGGATTTTTGTCATTCATGAGATATTTCCAATTACAACGTTTTACCCTATTAGAGTAAATTTTGACCCCTGTGATTTTTTAATATTAGTGATTTTTTATGCACTTTTCCATGCAATTTTTAGAAATTTTTCGAGTTTTATGGTGATTTTTTGATATTCGGAAGTAAATATTGATTTCACACTTTTAATCTAATATAATTTTAGAGATTTTTAATGCGATTTTTCAAGAATTGTTGTGTTTCGTGTCGATTTTTTATTATCTATAAAGGATTTACTTTTACTACGTGATTATCCTGTCTACCAAATTCGCCAAATTATATCAATCGTGAAACAAGCCAAATTATGCAAATAGATGTAATTTTTATGTTAAATAATGAAAGAAAAGGTAATTTAGAAAAACATTAATACAAATACATATAAAAATAAGTAGTAAAAACCACTTGATGACGTAACAAACATATGTAACATGTTTAATATCAAGTGAATATGGAATTTACGATCCGCCATTATTGTAGTTTAATCTTATGGTTTGACCCAGATAGTTTCTTGGTCAACCGGATAATTAAATAGTTAAGATTTCCGATTAGAATGTTTTATCCGTTTGATGAAATTCTGATTACTGCGATTTAAAAAATAACTAGCGATATTTAGTGCATTTCTCAATGCGTTTTTAATAAACATTTTAATGCGATTTAGTACTATTTTTTTCGATCCCCACCACAGTGATGTTTTAACAATTAAAAAATTATTTTTGTTTCAAACTTTTAGTCTAATATAGTAAATTTCACCAACTACCTTTTTTAATTTTGCCGATTTTCAATGTGATTTTTGATATATTTTGTGTTCTGCGTCGATTTTTTTTTGTAATTAATGTAAAAAAGAATGATTGCTACGATTTACACGACTAGAATATTTTTTATTCACGGGATGTATTTACATTTAGCTATTTTTAATGAATTTTTTGTATTGGATTTTTGAATCTCACGGCTATTTTTTGAAATTTCGAAAAGGAAATTAATTTCAAACATTTACACTTCTTTTGCGAATTTTGAAATTTAGAGATTTTTTAATGCAATTTTTAGCAATATTTTCATTATTTCTCACGCTTTGCGCCGATTTTTTCATTCGTATTTAAGAAATAATTCAGATTACACTATTTTACTCTGTTAATGTAAATGTTGTCCCCCGCTATTTTTAAATTTGAAACGATTTGTAATGAATTTTTGAATACATTTTTTAGATGTTTTCGAGTCCACGGCGATTTTTTCACAATTGGAAAAGAAATTTTTAAATAATTTGTAGCTTAATGTAGTAAATTTTGACATCAATGTTTCAGATTTTTTGTGTATTTTCATAAAATGTTTAGCAAGTTTTGTGTCGATATTTTTTAACTAATAAAAGAGTTCAGATTTCAATGTTTTGTCCCTTTATGGTAAATTTTGTCCGCAGGAATTTAATATAAATGTTTATCTTACTATGGTAAATTTTGTCCGGATTTTTAAATTTTACTGATTTTTAATCTGTTTTATAGTGGTTTTTCAAGTTCTGTGACAGTTATTGACATCGGTAAAAGAATTTCAGTTTCTAACTTTTAGCATAAATAGTACAACTTGTTCTACACGCTTTTATGAATTTTGCCAATTTCTAATGCGATATTCAATGTAATTTTTAGTGAGTTTGGGGGATTTTAGATGTTCCGTGTTGACTTTTCCTTATTCATGAACGATTTCCGATTACAATATTTTCGACTGAATATTAAATTTTTACAGTCATGACTTTTAAATATTCAGCGATTTTTAATATAGTTTTCAATACGATTTTTAGCCATTTTTTAAGTTCCTTGGCGATTTTCTGCCCATTCAGAAACCAATTTTAATATCAAACATTTTGTTAAATGTAGTTATGTTTCGAATGCAATGTTTTATCTCTTAATATGATTTTGGCGTTCCATGCCTACATTTTGTAATTTATGAATTATTTCGATCATAACCCCCCCCCCGCCCTGCCTTAATGTTAATTTTTTAAGCATTGATTTCCAAATATTTAGTTATTTTTAATGCAATTTTCAATGTAATTTTTAGCCATTTTTCATGTTCCGTGGCGATTTTTTTACATCTGGAAATCGATTTCGATTTCAAACTTTTTGGTTAATATGGTTAATTTCTTGATTACAGTATTTTATATTAAAACAGTGAATTTTTACCCTAGGGATTTTGTAATGTTTTACGACTTTCATTACCATTTTCAATGCAATTTTTGGGCTTTCTCAATTTTTTTTTTTTTTTTTTTTTTTTTTTTTTACATCTTTCAAAGGAATTTAAATTTCTAGACGATTTTAAATTTCTAGACTAATAAGAATATGGTTTCAAACTTTTATCCTTTACGATAATTGTTTTGCTCTCTTATTTTGATCTACAGCAATTTTTAATGCAGTATCCTTTTTTTTTTTTTTTTTTTTTTTTTTTTGGAGATGCGAAAAAGGAATTCGGTTTATAATTTCTTCGCTAATATGATAAATTTTCTCCTGTGCGATTAAAGATTTTAATTGCGATTTTTTAGCAGTTTTTTTCGTATTTCAATGCTTTTTGCAATATCAAATTAATTAAATTCAAAACATTTTCCAAGTAGAGTAAATTTTGAGTTCCGTGATTTTTGAAAATTTTGCCATTTTTAAACCGATGTTTAAGTTTCTTCGCGACCCGCTTCGATTTTTTAGAGGTTCAATTTTTGGCCGAATTTATTCAATTCTGATCTCTTATCTTCAAAGTTTATTCGAATTTTGAATCACAATTTTTGAAGTTTGTTTTATATTTTTATGAGATTTTTTATGTTTTTTTGCGATTTGTAAGATTTTTCCACATTAGTAAAAATAATCCAACTTCAATTTTCTAGCCCATCTCTTTTCAACGAAGTTTAGACGAAATTCGTGCAGCATTATTTAAATTTTTCGAGGCTTTAATTATGATTTTTAAAGTTTTTCGCAATTCTTGCTATTTTTTGATGACCCCGGGCAACGCTGGGCAGGACAGCTAGTATATATATATATATATATATATATATATAATTATTTTTCATGATTTCAAATGACATACAAAATAATATTTTTTTAGCATATCTTTTTCCATATATGTCCTTTTATAAATACTTAATAAACATTTAATTATTATGAACGAATATACTAAAATAATTTCATCTTCAATTATAGAGACAAATATATCTAGGATGTAGGCAGGGTCGACGGCTAATTCCATCGCTTCGCCCATTAACAGTTTTTCAATGTCTTTAACTTGTCTACTTTTTCTTTTAAATTTGTCCAGTTCTGATTTCTCTTTTTTTTTTCTTATTCTATTTTGAGTCCAAAGCATTCGGGTCGTAAGTAAAGAATTTTTACGCTATTCGTGGTCGGTTATCAGCGACAGCACTGTCGCGCAAGCGAGTCTTGCTGTTTCGATAGGGGTCGCCGAAAAGGATGGGCCGCTCACCGCGGTGGTAAAAAGAAACAAAAATAAAAACTAAAAAAACATAATGTCGAACATAAAAAAAAAACGAAATCCTCTGGATTTCCTTTTTTATGTGTTGATTTTGAGCATGTTTTGCACAGATAGTTCACCTTACGGAAACTTTTTACTAAATGTAGGCTAAGTTTTTATCTATTTTTAAAAAAAAGCTATAATTATTTTAATGTAGTGATCTTCCGTTCTCCGGTAGATTTTGAATATAATATCTGTATTTTGAGAAATATAGACAAGAATTAAAGTTCGTAAAATTGATTACACTAAATGAAAAATCTTTACATTGTCTTTCTTTATTAGTGTTATTTGGTTCATATAGTAATATTAATATCCTTAAAATTAATAGTACAATAATTTAAATAGTTACTGTTAATCTTTAACATTGAGGAATACGTTACAAAAACTTATATGTATTTATTATCATTAGGTAAATTATATTATTTATGTAAATACAAAGAAAAATTTTATAAATTAGAAATGTTATTAATTAGCAAAAATATATTAATCTCATAGCAAGCTTGCAGAAAATATCCGTTGTGGTTCTCCTTAATTATAATAAAATTATCATTATTTTGGAAACATTGTTAGAATAGACGGAAAAATTACTCAAAGTTTTGAAGTTAACCTTATCAATATCATCAGACAAATGAAATGATGAGGAATAATATTCGAATAATGCACTAATGGTTTAGTGTAAATCTGCTAAACTTATGTTATTTAATAAATCTTTGAAGTCCAATATGATAATTTGTTCTAAATGTCTGTTTTTTATTTTCCAGTTCAAAGCTTTTTTTTTAACGGTTGCTTTTTTAAACAGTAAATCATAGACTTGTGTAAGAATATTTAAACCTAATTCATCAGTATGTGTATTATTCGTATTGCATTCCATAAAGTCTGTAAGGACCTTAAAAGGATATTAGTAAATGTTAGTTTTCCTATCATCGTAGCAATAATTAAATTTATTTATTACTTACCCTAATACCTAGTATATTTTGTGTGTTGATTTGGAGCATGTTTTGCACAGATAGTTCACCTTACGCACACTTTTTACTAAATGTAGGCTAAGTTTTTTTTTTTTTTTTCAAAAATAGCTATCATTTTTTTAATATGTAGTATAGGATAAATCTTAGAAAATATTTAATTAAAAAGAACTGACGGATTTACACGTTGCAGAAACTAGAGATCCCTAAAAAGATATTAAGAAATATATAAGTAACGTCCGTTTGTCTGAGTATCTGGTGTCTGTCTGTCTATAAACAGTGTGTCTCCCGAGCAAATTGAGACATAGACTTGAAATATAGTGCGTACTTTGTATGTAATTATGGAAAAAAGTCTAAGTAAGTAAATTAATTAAGTAAATTAATATAAGTAACGCGATTATCCAAAACTATTTTTACAGAATCTCAAAATTATCGTTCAGATGAAAGATGCATAATTTTTTTCGTTTTTTTTTTATTTTTAGGAAAGGATGTAATAGACAAAAAACTAAAACAAATTTTGCATAATAAACGAAGTCGATTGGATAATTAGTTGCCGAAATATTAGTAATACTATTTTCTACTCTTTTAGACTTTTCGTGATTTTGAATATCACCTGTATTTTTATCCAAATATATATTTTTATTGGATATGGGACGCTTAATCAGAGTAATTTGTTAGTTAATATGATTTTTATTTTTGGAGTTATAAAGAGTTTTCGCAATTCGGTACTACATTAGTAGTTTGGCGTTTTATATAATTTATCGAAATTGATTCATTAGAAATTCATTAATAGAGCATTACTATGTGTTAAAAATATTGAAATATATGTAAGTTTAATATTTTTTTAAAATTGCTATGCATTTTATAATAGTTTACATACATTTTATTTTCATATTTTTAATTATTATATATATGATGAGTAGGTACTACGATAGTACCCCAACAGATTCAGTTTTTTAGCGTAATAACAGAGGAAAACATAGCTTATGTTTAAGTTTTCTTCTGTATTTCTTCTGTAGCTTATGTTTAAGTTTTCTTCTAATGTTTCATACGAAACATTAGGAAGTGAAGAGATAACGTTAAAAGTGATTGCATGAATAAAAAGGCAATGATATTAATACTTACAGATTTTAGCAAACGTATTACTAGTATACTTATCAATATATGTAATGATGAAGTTGTTTTAATCATGAATAATATGGGGCTGAAGGGTGGATAAAAGGGGTTTTTCGATAACACGTGAATATACTTTGCATGCTCAAGTAAATCAAAACTATATGTTAATCGTTTAATGATGAAGACTATAGTTTACAGCAACGGAATGGATAGCTAATGTGAAAGCACAACAAAGATTTTAAAAGAAAAGTATTGATTTTGTCTAAATGAGCGGTTACAGCATGTGCAAGTATGCAGATTTTTATAAAGACGTACATGATTTTTTTTTATCATGATTATAGCGATAGTAAATTATTTATACGACGAGCCTTCAAGAGTGCATAGTAAACATTATGTTTAAGAGTCTTCCATTTAGAAATCGTCTTTTTTAATTTAAAACAGATAATAAGTTTATGATGGAACTACCAGTTCGACAATTGTAATGCATATGACATGATATACAATTAACTCGATTAATGACAATAAAATTTTAAGATAAATTGATTTGCGCCTTAAGAAAAAAGTCCTTCCGGCAATGCCGGGAGGAAGAGGTAACTTTCATATATTTATTTATTTATTTTAAATTAAGTTATATTATTCCAACATACGAAGCTCAAATTAGTGGAACACGATTTTATAAGACTGAATGCTGATTTTTGTCAAAACTGAACATTAATAGGAATAATTAGAAATTAGTCATCTTTTATTCAACCTTGTTTCATTTTCAGCGATTTAGAGAGTCGCCAAATTCCACGATATCATGCAGTGTAGTATTCCATTTCAAAGCAACATGATGGATAAAACAAACCAATGAGCTTGGTCGAAATTTTAATTCATGTGCACATGCCACTCATATCGAAATCGATTAACCCATTAGTGCCTAGCGTCCCTTTTTAGGGACGCTTCAAAAGGTGCATGCAGAACTGTTTTTGACACCGGTAAAAAAAAAAAAAAAAAAAAAAAAAAAAAAAAAAAAAAAACAGCAATCTTTATTTTAGTTAATTGAAACATTTTCGTAATTAATTAACTAAACTTAGTTCTTTTAAAAATAGTGGTGCTAACCGAATAAAATTTCCGCAAAAGGTGGTGGGCACGAATAGGTTTGTTCCGCTTCTGTATTGTGATCTTGTAACATCGCCTTGGCGACAAACACAACCCACGCCAATTATACGCCAATCAGCAATTTAGTGTAACCCCTGCTCACGTGTTGTGTGACGCAGTGGATTGAGAGTAACGGTCTCTTAGCAACAAGCTCTAATGCTGCAACAAGCAGCGACTCTTAGAAAATAAACATTCCATTAAATTTACAGTCTACTTGCTTTTTCTTTTTAATTTAGTTTTTCTTTTTAATTTAGTACACCTCCGTACATTTGGTCCTAGCGACCCGGAGGTATGAACGAGCCAGTGTCTTTTCTATTGAATTAAATATTGAATTTATCGAATTTCGTCAACAAGATGAATAATGTCGGAAAGTGAAATAACATCGTTAAACAGAAGGCGAGGGAATATCAAGGCCCAAGTCACTAGAATATTTAACGCAACGGATGGAAAAACATTTAATTTATCCGAATGGAAAGCTCACCTGGACTTACTGTCGAAAACAGAAGAAAAGTTTGAAGCTCTTAAACTAGAGTATTACAGAATAATAGAGGAAGAAAAGTTGGAAGAAACGGAAAAAATCCTCTCGCAACTGGACGAAGATATTCTAAAACTAGAGGTAAGCTTAAAATCCTCTATTAATGCTTATTATGAAAATACCGATTCAAATAAAAAATCCATTGAACAGGACCAAGCTAAAACATCTAGCATTAAGCTACCTAGGGTCATATTGCCGGTTTTTAGTGGCAGAATTGAAGAATGGTCCGTATTTAAAAGTACCTTTAACGAGCTTATTAATGATAATTCAAATTTAAAAGATAATGAAAAATTATTTTATTTGCGTTCTGCTTTGACTGGTGAAGCGAGGAGTTTGCTTACACCAGATGAAAATTATGTTTCACTTTTCAATGCGTTAGAACAAAGATACGAGAATAAAAGAGTTATGGTAGATTGTCATATAAAGAATATTTTAAATCTTTATGTAATTAAACAGGAATCCGCTAAGGATCTCCGCATTTTATTGGATAACGTGAAGAAAAATTTAAGAGCTTTAAAGATCTTAAAGTATGATAGAGATAATTTCTCGAACGCAATTTTGCTGAATATTATTCTAAATAAACTGGATAACGAAACTCGTAAACAATACGAACTAACATTAAAGGATAATGAAGTGCCTAATTTTGATGAATTTTTAGAATTTCTTGAACGAAGATGTCAAATCTTAAATAGTATAAGTTCTAACGTATCCTCTAAATATACTGCAAAATCCTTATTCATAAAAACAAGCAAACCTCAAAGTAAATGTGGCGTAATCTGTAAAACCGAAAACCACCCCTTATATCATTGTGTTAAATATAAAAACATGAAGTTAAGTGAGCGAATTAACCTTGTTAAGAAAAATAAACTTTGCTTCAATTGTTTAAGTTCAGCCCACCTCATTAATTATTGTAATTCAAAAAGCACTTGTCATGTTTGCAAGAGCGCAAGCCATCATTCATCATTACATAACTATACAACACCAGTAAACAATCCTATAAACAATCTCCCAATACATGAAACAATAAATAACAATTTTGCTTCGGAAGATTTATCACAAAACGAAACTATTGCTCATTCATTTTTTTCGTATGAAAATGATAATAATAAATCTGTTTTAATTAGCACTGCAATAATTTATTTGACAGATGTAAATGGCATCAAAATTCCTTTCAGGGCAATATTAGATTCCGCATCGCAGAACTGTTTTTGTACATTTAAAGCAGCACAAATATTAGGCTTGAAAAAAGAGAAAATAAATATTCCTGTAAGTGGAATAAATAAATTGCCTATTTACATTAAATCTAGAATTAAATCAAAGTTGTCAAATAAAATGAATAGTACCAGTTATGATATTGAGTTATTAATCGTTCCAAACATTTGTAACTTCACGCCCTCGAAAAAAATATACATATCAGATTTAAAATTTCCAGCAAATATTTGTTTAGCGGATAAAAAATTTAACATTCCAAGCAGAGTAGAGATAATTATCGGTGCTGAACTGTATTTTTCTCTTTTAAATGAAGAAAAAATAAAGTTAGGCAATAATTTATATTTTCAATCAAGTATTTTTGGATATTTAGTATCTGGGTGTATTTATGACAAAACAGTAAATAATAATAATACTAATTATTGTTTCTTAACAAAAAATCTTGAATTACTTAATGACACTTTGAAGTCTTTCTGGGAAATTGAAGAAGTACAAAATTTAAAACCCTGTAACAGTGAAGAATTAGAATATTGTAATGATCACTTCGATAAAACGCACTTCAGAAAACCGGATGGTAGGTTTGTGGTCACGATGCCGTTTAAACCACAGGTTTTAGAACCCGATTTGGGAAATTCCAAAAATCTTGCTTTGAAAAGATTAAACTCTCTGTGGCAACGTTTAGATCGAGATCCTGTTGTGAAAAATTTATACACAGAATTTATTGAAGAATATAGAGATTTAAATCACATGCATGAAATAAAAGAAAACATGAACTTTAATGATGGCTATTACTTACCACATCACGGCGTTTTACGACCCTCTAGTAAAACCACAAAACTACGCGTCGTTTTTGACGCTAGTGCCATGTCAACCAATGGAAAATCTTTGAACGATTTACTATGTAAGGTGGAGTTCTGCAAGATGATCCTCTCGGTCTCTTAGGGCCAGTGATTACTAAAGCAAAAATATTCATGCAGGAGCTATGGCTTCTTAAAATAGAGTGGAATGAGAAGCTGCCTTCTCATGTTGCCAAACATTGGGAAACATTCCTCGAAAGTCTTAAAGAACTGGAATCCATTGAAGTGCCAAGATGCTTCCTAGCTGTGAACCAATCAGTGGTGCTAAATGGTTTCGCAGATGCGTCTTCCAAGGCTTATGGCGCAGTGATATACATGCAAACATCTAATTCTAGTGAAACCATCAGTCACTTATTATGTAGTAAATCCCGCGTGTGTCCAACCAAAGTAATAACAGTGCCACGTCTCGAACTGTCAGCATGTCTTCTTCTGGCTAAACTCACTAACAAGGTCTTAAATTCATTAGACAAACAAGTAGCTTCAATAAATTTGTTTTCTGATTCAACTGTTGCTTTAGCTTGGATAGACACTGCTCCTCATCTCCTGAAAACGTTTGTGAGAAACCGCGTTGTTCAAATTAAGGAACAAACTAAGAACTTTCCATGGTTTCATATTCCGTCAGAACACAATCCAGCTGTCTTGATATCAAGAGGTGCAAGTGTGGAAAACCTGTCTTCTAACCAGTTGTGGTGGCATGGCCCGCCTCTTTCAATTCTTGAAGAAACAATAGCAAAAACTGACTCTAATATAAGTGACATTAAAGATGAACATTATTCTAGTGAGCTTAAAGCTCCCAGCAACTTGACATTCGCTATTCATACTGACTCTAATTTCTGTGATAATTTAATTAATCTTAGCAATAATTTCCAAAAATTAATTAGAATTTTAGCTTATATTTTCAGATTCATACATAAATGTAAAAAAGCAACATCTGCAACCGGCCCTCTGTTGTTGGAGGATTTAAGAAAGGCAGAGGTTTATTTAATAAAAAATGAACAGGTAAATTATTTCAAAAATGAAATTTCGGCCCTCCAAGCGGGATCTTCGGTTCATCGCGCAAGTAAGTTAAAATTCTTAAATCCCTTTTTAGATGGAGATAGCTTATTGAGGGTGGGAGGAAGACTAGCAAAATCAAATTTGAATTTTGACCATAAACACCCCATTATACTTCCGGCGAGCTGTCGCTTGACGAAAATAATTTTTCAATATTATCATAAACGAGATTTTCATGTAGGACCCCAAGCTCTTTTGAACACAGTGCGTCAAAAATATTGGCCGCTTGGTGGCAGAAATATTGCGCGTAAAATTGTACAATGCTTTAAAATTAAACCTATAACGGCTAGTGAAATGATGGGGGATCTCCCTCCTGAAAGAATAGTGCCCAGTTCCCCATTTTCAAATGCGGGATTAGATTTAAGTGGGCCTTTTGAAATAAAATATAAAGGTCAAAGAAAGGGTACTTTTCAGAAAATCTATGTTGCCATATTTGTATGTATGGTCACTAAAGCTGTGCACTTGGATTTTGTCTCAGATTTGACATCCGAGGCTATAATAGCGACTCTAAAAACATTCTTCGCTCGTCGTGGGAAAAGCTCTGTAATCTTTAGCGACAATGCTACAAATTTCGTTGGGGCTTCAGCAGAACTAAAACGTTTACGCAGACTTGTTACGAGTGATGAAGTTTCGAACTTTTTAGCTTCTGAAGGTATTAACTGGAAGTTCTCCCCTCCTAGGGCGCCAAATTTTGGTGGCCTTTGGGAGGCAGGAGTCAAATCTTTCAAATACCACTTAAAAAGAGCTGTGGGCTCAGCTCATCTCACGATCGAGGAATTCCTGACAGTTATCACACAGATAGAGGCTATTTTAAATTCGCGACCACTTTGTCCTTTGTCAACAGATCCTGACGATCTTCAGGTGTTGCCTCCTGGTCACTTCCTCATAGGAAAGCCTCTTAATTTAATTCCAGAACCCAATTTAAGTGAGGTCAAAGATAATTTGCTAAATAAATGGCAAAAGACTCAAAAATTAACGCAGTTAATATGGAAACGTTGGCAGAATAATTATCTGAGCCAGTTACAAGAAAGAAACAAGTGGCTATTTAAAAGGCCTAATATTCTGCCAGGAATGCCAGTTTTGCTTAAGGACTCACAATTACCCATTTGCACTTGGTCACTAGGCCGCATTAATAAGGTTTTCTCAGGCGCGGACGGGATAATCAGGGTAGTTGAAGTTTGTACCGCTAAGGGTAATTTTAAACGATCTATTTCAAAAATAAGTATATTACCCATTGAGGACAACATCATAGATCCTAAACTTTAAATGGGCTTTATTATGTATTAATTTTTCATGTATTATTTGTGATTATTTATTTTATTTATTTATTTTTGCTTATAATCTGTATCATGTTGTGTTATTACTTGTATTGTATATGTATCTTGAAATATAAAAATATTTCAACGCCGGGCGGGATGTTCCGCTTCTGTATTGTGATCTTGTAACATCGCCTTGGCGACAAACACAGCCCACGCCAATTATACGCCAATCGGCAATTTAGTGTAACCCCTGCTCACGTGTTGTGTGACGCAGTGGATTGAGAATAACGGTCTCTTAGCAACAAGCTCTAATGCTGCAACAAGCAGCGACTCTTAGAAAATAAACATTCCATTAAATTTACAGTCTACTTGCTTTTTCTTTTTAATTTAGTTTTTCTTTTTAATTTAATACACCTCCGTACAAGGTTAATATATACGAGTGCTGTCGTGGGTAAATTGATTTTCTTTTTAATGTCACCAACAATAGAAATTCAAACTGCTATATCTCAAGCTTTTTTTAATATAAAGACAAAGCAAAAAATACTCCGGAATGCATTATTAACCCATTAATGCCTGAATTATTTTCCATATTTTGCCTTTTCTCACCACTTTTAAAGCAAGAATAACTTTTATCTTAATTTATCAAGGAATTTGTCTCGAGAAAGAAAGTATATATTTATCCTCCTTTTTACTGATGTAAAAAGCGCTTACTGGAATTTTTTTTAAACTGTTCCAAATATGGAATGCCAGGCACTAATGGATTCAGATAAATACTTTAGAAAGAACCTTTTTTTAATTTCAAATTATTTGTTTGTACATCATTATACATTTAAAAGATTTTTGACAAAATTAAATGGCCGCCATTTTGAAACAAGATGGCGGAGGAAGTTGGACAGTGAACTCGGTCAAGATATTGATATGTACTGTGTACATACGGAGTTATATCCAAATCAGCTGATAAATATGCGTATTATCGCGTTACAAATATCAGACCACTTCAAAATATTAACCACACTGGAAATTGAAAGTGCAATAACTCAGCCATTTTTTAAGATATAGATGAAATAAAAATTGATCTGGATCTTTGTATGAACATCAAACACACAAAAGAAAAATATTTTTCAATTTCTTATTTTTTGCACTTAATTTTAAAATTTATTAAAAAGATAATATTCCGACATTTTGAAAGAAGATGGCGGATGGAACTGGCCAACGAATTCGGTCCTGACATAAGTATGTACTATGTACGCACCAAGTTTTATCGAAATCATTTTATAAATACGTGTGTTATCACGTGACGAAAATCAGATAATTTTAAAATGCGAGCAACACTAGAAATTAAAAGTGCTATAACTCAGCCATTTTTTACGATACAGACGAAACAAAAAATGCTCTGGAATCTTTGTCTCAAGCTTAAATGCATAAAAAAAATCTTTTTCAATTTGCTGGATGGAACTGGCTAACGAACTCGATCAAGGCCTCATTACTTATTATGTACACACTAAGTTACATCCAAATCGATTCAAATATACGTTTGTTTTCACGTGACAAAAATCAGATCGTTTAAAAATGTCAACCATAAGAAAAATTCAAAGTGCTATAACTCAATCATTTTTTAAGATATAGACAAAATAAAAAGTGTTCTGGAATTGTTGAATAAGTTCTAACACATAAAAGAAAAATATTTTTCAACTTTTAATTTTTTCGCATTTAATTTTAAATTTTAAATTTTTTTAAAAAAATTTAAATGGCCGCCATTTTGAAAAAAGATAGCGGATGATGCTGGCTAACAAACTCGGTCGAGACATTTGTATGTACTGTGTACATACCAAGTTTCATCCAAATCGATTCATAAATACACGGGTTATCACGTGACAAATATCAGATCATTTCAAAATGTCAACCATAAGAAAAATTCAAAGTTATATAGCTCAATCATTTTTTAAGATATAGACAAAATAAAAAGTGTTCTGGAATCGTTGTTTTAAGTTCTAACACATAAAAGAAAAATATTTTTCAACTTTTAATTTTTTCGTATTTAATTTTAAATTAATTTTTTTTTTAATTAAATTGCCGATAGTTTGAAACAAGATGGCGGATGATGCTGGCTAGCGCACTCGGTCGAAACATTTGTATGTACCATATACATACCAAGTTTCATTTAAATCGGTTCATAAATACGATAGTTATCGCATGACAAAATCAGATATATATATATATATGGGATGGACGAGTCTTGACTCAAAATAAAAAGTAGTTTCTGACGGACACATACATTTATTAACAGACGAACAGAACAAAAAATAAACAAAAAACAAAACAGATTAATTCTTCGTTACTTTTCTATGTAATCTTTAAAAATCATATAACAATTCGTCGTAAATGTTTTAAAGTTCTTTAAAACAATCGTCATTTTTATACTTCGAAATATCCGTCTTAGTTTTAATCAACATAGTTTTCCGTCGTTTAAAACGTTGTATTTACTTCTTCATAATTCACTCCTGGCCACACAGCTTCGCTAATTCACCTTTTTCTATTTAATCTCGAGCCAGAGTTCCGGAGAATGGCGGAGGGAAATACAGTCCGATTCAGGTGTAACACAGAATGTAGCCCACATGCGAGAGTATATCCCACATATATATATATATAAGGTTATATAGCACTTGAAGAATAATGTGTATCGGCAGATACACATTATACTCTTCAAGTGCTACACACTAGATATTCTTCAAGTGTTATATACATAATTTACGTGATTATTGCAGCTATAGCACTGATCATGTGGATTTTTTGTGAACTTAGGTTCACTTAAAACTTTAAAACTTTTTGGACTATATATATGGTTATATACAGGGTGATCATAAAAAAACTTTGCCGATATACGGAGCTCTAGTGGCCAGTCCGTTCAACCAATCGAAATGAAATTTCAGATATAACTATTCAGAGGTATGAGCTCGAGATTCTGTGAGCGGCAACAAAATGGCGCTCACGGTTACGGTTATAGTTACAAAAACTCGAAAATTTCCAAAAGCAATACCCAATTTTTTCTATTTTCTATTTACCTTTTTCTATTTAATCTCGAGCCAGAGTTCCGGAGAGTGGCGGAGGGAAATACAGTCCGATTCAGGTGTAACACAGAGTGTAGCCCACATGCGAGAGTATATCCTACATGCGACCGTCCTGACATCTGGAGCTGCCGCAGCGACATGTGATCTTATAGAATCTGGAAAGAAACAAAAACAAAAACAAAAAAAGTAACTGTTCTTAGGGGGAAAATAATAGAGTTCGTTAGTACACTAGAAAGATCAGTCGTCGTTTTTCTGAAATGGTGTAACATCGAATGAAAATGTTCTTTAATATTGTTGACTTTTGAAATGATCAGACATACACATTAAAGGTAAGGGAAAAAAATAAAGTTTCAGTTATCGTCATGCCAAGGCGTCATGTATTCAGCACACGAACTAGTACTGATCGGTCCTTCAGTTGATGAGATTTTCTCTACGTCGTAGGTGTCGTTAGACTTCACTTTGGTTACTTTATAGGGACCTAGGAATTTAGATTTCAATTTTAACCCGGGTCCTTGTTGGGTTCTTTTAATTGCTACGAGGTCTCCAAGGTTATATTTCCGGGGTTTCTTACGTCTTAAATTATAATGCTTGTGATTTTCCTGTTGAATTTCCAGAATATTCTCCTTAGCTTTTTTTCGGAGTTCTTCTCTATCTTTCATGAATTGTTCTTCGACTGCACTGTTCAGGAGTTCAATAATTTGTAAATCTTCATTCTGTTTCATTTTTGTACCAAATAGTATTTCAAACGGTGTTCTCTTAATGCTTAGTTGGTAAGTTGAATTAATAACTTATTGAACTTTAGGAACATATTTAAACCATTTGGTCGGTTCGTCTTTGGACATTTTAGAGACTACTGAAATAATGATGGAATTAAGTCGCTCTACTTGAACATTGGCACGGGGAAGGCCAGTTGTTATTGTCTCTTGTTTTATATTTTCATTTTGGCAATAATCAGCAAAGTCTTTATCAGCAGGACCTTTATCGCTAATGATTTTGGAAGGGTTGCCAAAAGGATAACTTTGTTGTTGCAGTTTCGATATGACTTCGGCAGAAGAAGTAGTTTTACAGGGATATAGCCACACGAATTTGGTAAATGAATCTATTAAAGACAAAATATATTTATAGTTTTTGTTAGTTGATTCAAGAGGACCTAAATGATCAATGTGGTAGGTTTAGAGGGGAGTCTCGTCTTTGTGTAAGGGATGCAACTCACCTTCTTGTTTCCCACGTTTCCGATTATGAAAAGACATGTTACACAATTTGCTATAACTTTATAAATCTTATTTGCTATATTAGGGATAAAAAATTCTTCATTAAGGAGTTCTTCACAACGTTTGCGTCCGAAGTGTCCTTTGTCATAAGCGTGTTTAATGACGTTTAGCTGCATTTCATCCGGCACAACTATGAGATCGTAACCTTTATGATTTTAATAAAGAACATCATTTTTGAGGAAATAATTGTCATATGGCTTTGCTTTCAAAATTTCTTTGATGGCCTGTATATGTTCGTCGGTGTTCTGTGATTGTATGATTTTGGAAGTAAAACTGTCTTGAATGGTCATACATACGGGATTTCTGCTTAAAGCGTCGACGTGGCGCATACGTGTACCTTGTCTGTGTTCGATTGTATAGTTATAATAAGCTAACATTAAAGCCCATCAAGCTATCTTGGTGCAAAGATCTTTTTTATTCATAGTTAGGGCAAATGCATTGCAATCTGTGACTATCTTGAAAGGAATACCTAAAAATAAACACGAAATTTTTTAAGAGCCTCGATAACAGCCAAAACTTCTAGTTCATAACTCAAATATTTACGCTCAGCATCTGTGGTTTTTTGCTCATAAAGTAGACAGGGTGAAATTGATTATCAATAGAAGACTTTTGAATGAGGACTGCTCCATAACCATCAATAGAAGCATCGCAATGAACTTCTGTTTCATTACTAGGGTTATAAATGCTTAAAACAGGACCTGAAGCAAGAATGTGTTTCAACTGATTAAATGCATTTCGCTGCTGGTCACCGAAGTGAAATTTAGTGTCCTTTCTAAGGGGATCTGTTAAGGGCTTAGCTTATTAAAGAATAATCTTGAATAAATTTACGAAAGTATGAGGTTAGTCCGACAAATGAATGTACATCTTTTACACTTTTAGGTTCTGGAAAATTTAGAACAGCTTTAGTTTTTGAGGGAGATGGCTGCAGTTGACCATTTTTAATGTGGTAACCCAGAAAATCAATTTCTCGTTGTAAAAAGTGGCATTTTTTGAGATTCAGTTCTAAGCCATATTTGGATGCAGTTGTAAGAACGCGTTGTAATTTTTGGAGTCCTTCGGCTTCGTTTTCAGACGGTATTATGAAATCATCCATGTATATAATAAGTACTTTTTCATTAATGAGATCGCGAAAAACATTATAGATATATTTCTGAAAAACTAAGGGAGCATCGCTAAGGCCATAATTCATGTATAGAAATTCAAATTGACTAGAATGCGTTACAAAAGAAGTGTATTTTCGAATTTTTTCTTCTACTTCAACATGAAAAAATGCATTTTTAAGATCAAGAGTAGTAAATACTTTTGCAGAGTGCAACTGATCAATAATATCATCGATTACTGGGAGGGGAAAACGTTGTTTATGTGTTTTAACATTTAGCTTCCTATAGTCAACACATAATCTATATGAACCATCTTTCTTTTTTACGAGGACAATAGGTGATGAAAAATTACTGGTGCTTTTTCGGACAATTGCTATTTCAAGCCATTCAGAAATTTGTTTTTCGACAAATTCTTTCTCTATAGGAGCTAGGCGTCTGGGAGGACAAGTAACAGGAATTTCATCTTTCAGATGAGTTGATAATTTTACATCGGTAGTCTTTACTTTTCGGGGAGAATAACTTTGAATAAGTTCCGTAATTTTTGAACGTATAGTTGTATCGGTAATATGAGATAAATCAAGATTACTATCGTCTAATACTTGAGCAACAATAAACAGAAAATTATTTGACATATCTTCATTTTGCTTGATTTTTTGCAACGAAATATTATTTTGAGAAACTGTTAAAATACTTTGCTGTATAATATCTGTACCAATAATAAGATCAAAAGATATAGAATAATCTGGTACTACATAAACATTAGTGGTGTAATTAAAATCATCTATCGTAATATCCGTAGAGAAAAAACCCAGTGTTTTGATCATAGTATTTCCTAATCCAGTTAATGTGACTGTTGAATGTTTGAGGTTCGAAACCGTTGGAAGTTTGCGGTAAATACTTTCTTTTAACAGACTTCTTTCACTTCCCGTATCGATCAAAGAAAGAACATTTACTGACGAAATAATTACTTGTTTGGTCATAAGAGTATTCGATGTAATGGTGGAAATATTGGATGTTTCAGGCTTATTTCTAGATTTCCTTGGTTGATCACATTGAGCCGACTTATGGCCAAAATTCTGACAATTAAAGCAGCGAGGGCCTTTGTCTTTATGCCTACATTGGCTACTTTTATGGTTGGCTAAACCACAATTAAAGCAGAGAAGGTCAGGTTTTGGACGAAAATATTTCTCTTTCAACGGCATTTCTGGTTTAGATTTACGAAATTTAGTGTTCTCATAGTCATGCCGAATTTTGTCATAAATTTTGAGCTTTTGTTTAAATTCTACTATAGATTGGCAGCCATATAATATTGATTTTCGAAAAACAGGGTCGGGTATACCGTTAATAATATACTGCATCAGTGCTGAATCTTCGATGTTACCGCGCGAACATAATTGTTTCATTACGAAAAAATATTCTTCAAGGGATTAATTTTCTTGTAATTTTCGTTTATTTAACATGTCATGTAACTCAGCAGAATTATAAGTAATGCCAAATTCTGAAATTAAGAGTTCTTTAAGTTTTTCATACGAGTTAATGTGGAATTCTGTTTGTACTAACAGCTGGGTTTTTCCTCGTAAGGATCGTTTAGCAAATATAAATTTATGAAATTCTGATAAATTGAGCATGCTAGCGACATCGTAAAAATTACTTAACCAAATATTTATGTCTTGAAAAGAACTATCTTCAAAAGGCGGTATAACGCTTTCAGCATCATTAAAATTAATAGTAGATGGCAAAAAACTTTGAACTGGAAATTGCTTGCTTTTATCAAAATTTGATGATTCAGTATTACTTGCTGTGTCCTTATTCAATGTAGTATTATGTGAAGATATTTCAGGTTCCGAATCGGTATCACTTTCGTTTTGAATAATGTTAGCTTGCAGTGAATTTAAGTCTGAAAGATATGTGACTAATCTGGTTGCAAGTTCAGTTAAAGAACCTTTGTTAGAGATGCAGAGTAAATTACAAATTGTGATTAAATCGTTTAAAGAAAAATCTGCTTGAACTTTCGTAACTTTATTTTTGAATTCAGTGCTGCTCGTTTCGAACTCGAAATCAGTGAAGTCACGAAATCTTTTTCGATTTGATCGATCACCATCAGTGTCGAACAATAATTTATGAAGTAGTTTAATTTTATTAGTACGTTCATTTTTAAATGCAAGTTCCAGTTCTTTGATGTCGACTAGCTTCATAGTAAATATAAAATATGGAATAATAAACTCACGCGTAAAATTATATCCAGCTTGAATCTTAAGAAAAAAAAAAATAGTTCACGGCAATATGAAGAAATATGGGTAACCACTTCTGTCACTTTTTATGGGATGGACGAGTCTCGACTCAAAATAAAAAGTAGTTTCTGACGGACACATACATTTATTAACAGACGAACATAACAAAAAATAAACAAAAAATAAAACAGATTAATTCTTCGTTACTTTTCTATATAATTTTAAAAATCATATAACAATTCGTCGTAAATGTTTTAAAATTCTATAAAACAATCGTCATTTTTATACTTCGAAATATCCGTCTTAGTTTTAATCAACATAGCTTTCCGTCGTTCAAAACGTTCTATTTACTTCTTCATAATTCACTCCTGGCCACACAGCTTCTCTAATTCACCTTTTTCTATTTAATCTCGAGCCAGAGTTCCGGAGAGTTGCGGAGGGAAATACAGTCCGATTCAGGTGTAACACAGAATGTAGCCCACATGCGAGAGTATATCCCACATATATATATATAAGGTTATATAGCACTTGAAGAGTAATGTGTATCGGCAGATACACATTATATTCTTCAAGTGCTACACACTAGATATTCTTCAAGTGTTATATACAAAATTTACGTGATTATTGCAGCTATAGCGCTGATCATGTGGATTTTTTGTGAACTTAGGTTCACTTAAAACTTTAAAACTTTTTGGACTATATATATGGTTATATACAGGGTGATCATAAAAAAACTTTGCCGATATACGGAGCTCTAGTGGCCAGTCCGCTCAACCAATCGAAATGAAATTTCAGATATAGCTATTCAGAGGTATGAGCTCGAGATTCTGTGAGCGACAACAAAATGGCGCTCACGGTTACGGTTATAGTTACAAAAACTCGAAAATTTCCAAAAGCAACACCCAATTTTTTTCATCGCAAAATGCTCAGCGCATGCGAAAACCTTAAAGAGCGTTGGAACCGTACGTGTATCTCAAGAAACGGACATGTTACGCACGCACAAAAAACCATTCTGGGAATCCTTCCCTCCCAAAGAAAAAGCTCGATTGGGGCGCAAGGAGGAAATTTGCATATGAAACAGACTCAGTACACTAATCCCTGATTACAATATAGATCGGTGAAACTAAAACTTTTATTTTGATCACACATTTTCCACATGGGTGTCGTAATTGCCTGTGATGGTGATGGCACCCATGTGAAAAATGTGTAATCAAAATAAAAGTTTTAGTTTCTCCTATCTGTATTGTAATCAGGGATTAATGTACTGACTCTGCATCATATGCAAATTTCCTCCTTGCGCCCCAATCGAGTTTTTCCTATGGGGGAAAGATTACCGGAATGGTTTTTTGTGCGTGCATAACATGTACGTTTCTTGCGATACACGTACGGTTCCAACGCTCGTTAGGGTTTTGCATGCGCTGAGCATTTTGCGATGAAAAAAAATGGGTGTTGCCATTGGAAATTTTCGAGTTTCTGTAACTATAACCGTAACCGTGAGCGCCATTTTGTTGTCGCTCACAGAATCTCGAGCTCATACCTCTGAATAGCTATATTTGAAATTTCATTTCGATCGGTTGAGCGGACTGGTCTCTAGAGCTCCGTATATCAGCAAAGTTTTTTTATGACCACCCTGTATATATATAAAGTCCTTCCAACAATGCCGGGAAGAAGAGGTAGCTTTCATATACTTATTTATTTATTTATTTATTTTAAATTAAGTTATATTAGTCTAACATAAGAAGCTGAAATTAGTGGAACATGATTTTATAAATTTCATGCTAGTTTTTGTCAAAACTGAATATTAATAGGAATATTTAGAAATTAGTCATATTTTATTCAGCCTGGTTTCATTTTCAGCGACTTAGAGAGTCGCCAAATTCTACGATATCATGAAGTGTATGCCATTTGAAAGCAACATGATGGATAAAACAAACCAATGAGCTTGGTCGAAATCTTAATTCATGTGCACGTGCACACACATATCGAAATCGATTAATGTATACGAGGGCTGTCACGGGCAAATTGATTTTTTTAAAAATGTCACCCACAATAGGTATTCAAACTGCTATGTCTCAGGCGTTTTTTAAAATAAATACAAAGCAAAAAATACTCCGGAATTCATTATTAAGATAAATACTTTAGAAAGAACATTTTTTCAATTTCTAATTTTTTGTTTATACATCATTATACATTTAAAAGATTTTTGACAAACTTAAATGGCCGCCATTTTGAAACAAGCTGGCGGATGAAGTTGTAGAGTGAACTCGGTCAAGACATTGATATGTACTACGTAAACACGGAGTTATATCCAAATCTGTTTATAAATATGCGTATTATCGCGTGACAAATTTCAGACCGTTTCAAAATAGCAACCACACTGGAAATTGAAAGTGCTATAACTGAACCATTTTTTAAGATATAGATGAAGCAAAAAATGCTCTGGAATCTTTGTATGAAGATCAAACGCACAAAAGAAAAATCTTTTTCAATTTCTTATTTTTTGCACTTAATTGTTAAATTTAATTAAAAAAATAATATTCCGTAATATTGAAACAAGATGGCGGATGGAACTGAACAACAAACTCGGTCCAGATATCGGTATGTACTATGCACGCATCAAGTTTCATCCAAATCGGTTTATAAATACACGTGTTATCACGTGACGAAAATCAGATAATTTAAAAATGTGAGCAACACTAGAAATTAATAGCTTTCATATACTTATTTATTTATTTTAAATAAAGTTATATAAATCATATATACGAAGCTCAAAATAGTGGAATACGATTTTATAAGATTGAATACTAGTTTTTGTCAAGAATGAATATTAATAGGAATTTTTAGAAATTAGTCATCTTTTATTCAACCTGGTTTTATTTAAATGATTTACAGGGTCGCCAAATTCCACGGTATCCATTTTAAAGCAGCATGATGGATAAAAAACCCCAAAGAGCTTAATCGAAATCTTAATTCATGTGAACATGCACACTCACAGCGAAATTGATTAATATTTACAAGTGCTAACGCGGGCAAATTGACTTTAAAAAAAAATGTCACCCACATTAGAAATTCAAACTGCTATGTCCCAGGATTTTTCAAATTAAAGACAAAGCGAAAAATACTCCGGAATTCATTATTAACATAAATAGTTTAGACAGAACCTTTTTTCAATTTCTAATTTTTTGTTTATACATCATTATACAATTAAATGATTTTTGACAAATTTAAGTGGCCGCCATTTTGAAACAAGATGGCGGATAAAATTGGCCCGTGAACTTGGTCCAGACATTGGTATGTACCATGAACACACGGAGTTACATCAAAATCAGTTTATAAATATGTGTATTAACGCGTAACCAATTTCAGATCGTTTCAAAATGTCAATCACACTGAAAACTGAAAGTGCTAAAACTCAGCCATTTTTCAAGATATAGATGAAACAAAAAATGCTCTGGAATCTTTCTATCAAGATCGAAACAAAAAAGAAAAATCTTTTTCAATTTCTTACTTTTTTGCACCTAATTTTAAAATTTAAATTAAAAAGACAACAATCCGCCATTTTGAAACAATACGGCGGTGCGGTTGGAACTGCCAACAAACTCGGTCCAGGAATCAGTATGTCCTATATATGCACCAAGTTTCATCCAAATCAGTGAATAAATACGCGTGTTATCGCCTGACGAAAACCAGATCATTTCAAAATGTGAGCAACACTAGAAATTAAAAGTACTATATCTCAGAGATTTTTTAAGATACAGACGAAACAAAAAATGATTTGGAATCTTTGTATCAAGATCAAATGCATAAAAGAAAAATATTTTTCAATTTCTCACTTTTTTGTACCTAATTGCAAATTTTAAATTTTTTTTAAATTAAATGGCCACCATTTTGAAACAAGATGGCGGATGGAACTGGTTAACGAACTCGGTCCAAGCTTTATTATTTAATATTTACACAGCAAGTTGCATCCAAAATGATTTATAAATACGAGTGTTATCACGTGACAAAAGTCAGATCGTTTCAAAGGTCAGCCATAAGAAAAATTCAAAGTGCTATAACTCAACCATTTTTTAAGATATAGACAAAGTAAAAAGTTTTCTAGAATTGGTGTTTTAAGATCTAACACATAAAATAAAAATATTTTTCAACTTTTAAATTTTTGCATTTAATTTTAAATTTTAAATAAAAAAAATATTTAAATTGCCGCCATTTTGAAAAAAAAGGCGGATGATGCTGGCCAACGAACTCGGTCAAAATATTTGTATCTACTATCTACATACCAAGTTTAATTCAAATCGGTTCATAAATACGTTATTTATAGCATTACAAAAATCATCGTTTCAAAATGTCAGCCATAAGAAAATTTCTAAGTGATATAACTCAATCATTTTTTAAGATATAGACAAAGTAAAAAATGTTCTGGATATGGTGTTTAAGATCTAACACATAAAATAAAAATATTTTTGTACTTTTAATTTTTTCGCATTTAATTTTAAATTTTAAAGTTTTAAAATTTTTTTAAATGGCCGCCATTTTGAAAAAAAATGGCGGATGATACTGGTCAACGAACTCGGTTGAGATATTTGTATGTACTATGTACATACCAAGTTTCATTTACATCGGATCATAAATACGTTAGTTATAGCATGACGAAAATCAGATCGTTTCAAAATGTCAGCCATAAAAAAATTCAAAGTGCTATAATTCAATCATTTTTTAAGATATAGACAAAGTAAAAAGTGTTCTGGAATTGGTGTTTTAAGATCTAACACATAAAATAAAAATATTTTTCAACTTTTAATTTTTTCGCATTTAATTTTAAATTTTATTTTATTTTTAAATTTTTAAATTATATTTTTTAATTTTTAAAATTAGTTTTTAATTTTTAACCCAAAGAACTCGGTCGAGATATTTGTTTGTACTATGTACTTACCAAGTTTTATTCAAATCGGTTCATAATACGTTAGTTATCGCATGACAAAAATCATATATATATATATATATATGTATGTATATCAACAACGGAGGGTTGTTTTGGGGTCTGGGAGTTATGATCGGTGAAAATATACCAAAATTTTCTGAAAGTGCTTTCTTCCGGACGGCTGCAATAGGTAGGTAGCTTTTTACTTATTGTAATGAAAGTTGCCTAATATAAGTATATATATATATATATATATATATATATATATATATAATAGTATACGCCATACATCGCCGTGAAGATTTTTTACCGAAACTCCATAGGGGACCGTCAACAAATTAAAAAAGAATGAATATCTTTTGAATAACCCTGTCAAAACTAATGTAGCAAAAACGCTCAAATTCTAGATTATGATTGAATGCCTTATTGTAATACGCCTTGTTCATTTTTATGCAAATAGCATGCATACTCGCAGAGTAATTAAGGTTTTTATAAAAATGGTCAAAATTTTTCCAAGTTTTTTCCTTATAATTTTCAGAGTTCTTAATATAAAATAATATTTTTTTCAGAAAATATGACAAACAACATTGCTCACAGTACCTTGTAATCAGAATTAAAAAATAATGAAAATTGTGTACAAAATGAGTAGGTTTACTAAATAATTTTTTTACTGCGCATGCGTCAACGATATCAAAATTTCATTTGCATATTATGTTAGTTAAATGTATAGAGCAACTTTTGTGAAAGTCACAAAATCATAACTTGAAAATTCTGAAAATAATCGTCAATTGAATTAGTTGGAAATCCGTTATTCTCAAAATTACGCAAAAAACAAAAGGGGTTGTATCCATATATTCATTGATTAGTGTCAATTTAGAATACACAATACGGAATGTACTACTACATTTGGATAAAATCCCTCATTTTTTTGCTTCATTTTGGAAACAACGGATTTTGTTCTTTTTCTATAGACGATTACTTTCAGAATTTTCAAGCTATGATTTTGAGACTTTTACAAAAGTTGCTTTATACATTTAGCTAACATAATTTGCAAATGAAATTTTGATATCGTTGACGCATGCGCAGTAAAAAATTATTTAGTAAACCAACTTATTTTGTATACAGTTTTCATTATTTTTTAATTCTGATTACAGGGTACTGTGTGCAATGTTGTTTGTCATATTTTCTGAAATAAATATTTTTTTATAGTAAGAACTCTGAAAATCATAAGGAAAAAACTTGGAAAAATTTGGGACCATTTTTATAAAAACCTTGATTACTCTGCGAGTATGCATGCTCTTTGCATAAAAAAGAACAAAGCGTATTACAATAAGGCATTCAATCATAATCTAGAGTTTGAGTGCTTTTGCTACATTAGTTTTGACAGGGTTATTCAAAAGATATTCATTCTTTTTTAATTTGTTGACGGTCCCCTATGGAGTTTCGGTAAAAAATTTTTACGGCGATGTATGGCGTATACTATTATATTTATACACTAAGAGTTTCGAGATGATTCCTCATGTATTTTTTAAGATATTTAGTAAAATATCTAAAATCGCAAGTGTCCAATAATCAATGGCAATATAGTGTATATACAGGGTGATTCAGCTCGTCGGTGACAAACTTTAAGGATCGATAGAGCACACCTAGACGAACATTTTTGAATAGGGAATGTAGGGTCCCTGACGCGATGGTAAGGCGCTAGGCGCTTTCGAAAATTTGGGTGCCGAAATTCGAAACGTCATAAAAACTAGGGAAATGGTTAGATTTTCTTGCTTGTTGCGTCGAAATGATTCTGTTTGTTTAGACTTTCTTCAGTACCAATTTGATAAGCGTATCTCTTAAAACATGGATAGGGGGCGCTGCAGACTTTGGAGAGCTAGACAACAACTTTAAGCCCGTTATTTTGATAATTTAACACATGCTCGCCAAAGTTTATACTCTAACTTAAAGTTTGAACCCAAAAGTAGAGCCCTGCAAAAAGCGTAAGAGCCGGAATAAAATGTCAAAGTACAGGGTGGTCGAAACTCGAAGGCTCCTAAGAGATAAACAAACAGATTTCTTGACTTATGGCATGCATTTTCATGATTCTGTTTGCTGCCGCAGCTTCTGGAGGAGGCGCACGTACCCGAAGGTTCGCGTCGCCAGATGTGGTTCCAGCACGATGGAGCTCCGGCCCATTACACGAACGACGTGCGTCTCCATCTAAACGCAAGGTATGGCCAGCGGTGGATCGGGCGTGGGGGTCCAGTTCACTGGCCTGCCCGATCACCAGACCTCACCTGCTTGGATTTCTTCCTTTGGGGTTACCTGAAGGCCGAGGTATACCATACACCTGTCAGCAGTGCTGAAGAACTTGTGGCGCGCATTGTGGCAGCTGCAGGGCAGATCAGAGATACTCCTGGCATTGTTGGAAACACACACTCCTCAATGCGACGGAGGTGCGAAGCCTGCATCATGGCCCAAGGTCGAAATTTCGAGCATCTTCTGTAGTGTTATTTTTTGTAAATAAATTTCCAGTATCATTGATGTTTTTGGTCTAAATTTATTCAGAAGTGTTGAGCAGAGGTAGAAAATGTGTTTTCATTATTACTAACTGATCGTAGCGCCCCGTTTCCAGTTAGCGTCCGAAATGTCAACGAATTATGTTTTTTGCCCAAAGCGCCCCCTATCGATGTTTCTTTTTGTACCGTTCAACTGAGTTTCAGAGAGCCCCAGCAAACAGAATCATGAAAATGCATGCCATAAGTCAAGAAATCTGTTTGTTTATCTCTTAGGAGCCTTCGAGTTTCGACCACCCTGTACTTTGACATTTTATTCCGGCTCTTACGCTTTTTGCAGGGCTCTACTTTTGGGTTCAAACTTTAAGTTAGAGTATAAACTTTGGCGAGCATGTGTTAAATTATCAAAATAACGGGCTTAAAGTTGTTGTCTAGCTCTCCAAAGTCTGCAGCGCCCCCTATCCATGTTTTAAGAGATACGCTTATCAAATTGGTACTGAAGAAAGTCTAAACAAACAGAATCATTTCGACGCAACAAGCAAGAAAATCTAACCATTTCCCTAGTTTTTATGACGTTTCGAATTTCGGCACCCAAATTTTCGAAAGCGCCTAGCGCCTTACCATCGCGTCAGGGACCCTACATTCCCTATTCAAAAATGTTCGTCTAGGTGTGCTCTATCGATCCTTAAAGTTTGTCACCGACGAGCTGAATCACCCTGTATATATATATATATACAGTTGGCAAAAAAAGTATTTGTACACTCTAAAAATTTTAATTTTTAACTAAATAAAAACAGATATTTTGTCAAAAATAGTTTTAATATGTCTGCTTACCGTCCGTTTTAAATTACACAACAGAAAATTTCGATAAATATGTAAAATAATTTTCTAATAGGAAAAGTTTAAAAATTTCTTGCAAAAAAAGTATTTGTACATTTCTCCATCCTGATATGTACTGTGTTTTATTGTGTTTATGGTTCAAAGGACTACTTTTACAGAAGCTGTTAATAATTTTTAAGCTCATATTATATTTGTCTGACGTTTAATCTAATTTGCTCTTTAAGTAATTGAGTATAGAACTTAAAACTAGACAGGCACCTCTAGATATATGAAATCCTATGATTGAGCATAATAAAAATTTAAATTCGCAACAAGAATTTGTAAAAGCTATTAAATTACCATTTACAACTATTGGATGTATAGTGAGAAACTATGAATAAATTAAAAGCATCGAAATTCAATGAAAACCAGGACTTCTTAGCAAACTAACAATGAGGGAAAAATTGAGTGTTGTTAAAAAAGCTTTAGAAAATCCTATGCATTCGGTTCAAAAATTTGCTGGAGACCTTGCAACATCTTCTCGCAACAGAGGAATACCTCAAACAATAAAAAATATTCTTCTCAGTGCAGATTTAAAAGAAAGAACCTCAAGGAAAAATCCATTCATCAGCGAAACAAATAGGCGAAAACTCATAGTATTCTCTTTCGCATACAGAAGTAAATCATTGGATTTTTGGAAAACAGTAATTTTTTCTAATGAGGGAAAATTCGGAATTTTCTTACCATCAAGCATTCGAAAAAATTGGCGTAAAAATAAAACTGTTCTAGATCCAAAATGTATACTTCAAACTATCAAACATGTTGGGGGGAATATTATAGTTTTGGGGTCTATAGCTTCTAATGGAGCAGGACATTTAAAATTTACTGACGATGGAAGGACAGGTTTAACATACATTGATGTGTCGCGCCATAATTTATTAAACTGTGCCAAGAAATTATACATAGAGGAAGCTTTTCACTTTATGCAGGATAACGACCAAAGCATACTGCTGTGGTCACCAGCACATGATTACGACAATACTAGAAGACGACTGGTAACTCCTCTAAAATCTCTAGACTTGAATCCAATAGAAAATTTGCAGATGCTATTGGATGCAAAAATCCGAAAAAAATTATGTATCAGTAAAAAACAGTTTTAAAGAAGCTGTTATTGTGTCATCGAATAACATTAACCAGACCGCTACAAAAAAGTTGGTGGAATCTATGTCACACCATCTAGAAGTAGTCCTAAACGCTAAATGAATTTGCACAAAATAATAATTTGTATCATTTTACTAAATTTTCATTAATTATATTACATTAATATAGTGTACAAATACTTTTTTTGCATTATATTTTTGTATATTTGTTTATTATAATGTAAAAAATCGATTCGTTTAATTTTGGTTTTGCTTCTATAATATTATAATGCATTAAATTAATGTATTACAGTATTTTTTGCTTAAATACTTTGTTTAATTTCATTAAAATTAAAAAAAATGAAGTGTACAAATACTTTTTTTGCCAACTGTATATATACATATATATATATAATATATCAACATTTGAATGGAGGGTGGTTTTGGGGTCTGGGGGTCATGATCAGGGAAAATATACCAAAATTTTCTGGAAGTGCTTTCCTACGGATGGCTGCAATAGGTAGCTTTTTACTTTTTGTAATGAAAGCTACCTAAAAATACATATATTAGTAGCTTTTTATAATTACATAAGTGAATTTATACAATTAAGCTTTTTTTCATAAAATTTATATTTTTGACGTTAAAAGTCACATGTATTATTGCGTGTTTATTGGCTGAATTTATATTTTTTTTATTTATCCAATAACTTAAACAAGTATGTAAGTAATAGAAAAGTTTGCGGATTTACCGAGATTGATGTATTAATGTCATGTAAAAATATTGCATATTTTACAAATATCTGTGTATTAAAAAAATCGAAAATTCTTGCAAAAATAAAGATTAGGGAGCAGTTAAAAAACCATGATTTTTTTATATTAATATTTTTGTAAGTCTCACCCTTTTGGATTGTTCCTTTTCATACAAAAATACTAGAAAAATTTACAGCTATTAATTTTAATTATTAAAGGTGGCTGAAATGACACAAAATATATATAGAATTTAGTCCAGGCATTAAGTGCTCAAAAAGGACAAATAAATGCAAGTTTTGGTGTAGTTTTGATTTTTGGTACCCTTTATGTTTTTTAGGTCACTGAACACGAATCTGGCATTATCCAACAAAATTTTTCCCCGGAAATACGTTTTTTGGCAAAAAAAGTATTTTGGCAAAAAACGTAGTTTGGCTTTTTTTCGTTTTTTCTAAATAACTTCAAAATTATGCATTTTACATAAAAGTCATTAGTACATAAATTAAAGAGCACAAAATTTCCTGCATTTTATGTATTTAAAGTTTTTCCTCTGATCAATGGTTTAGTCGTTAGAGAGCTGCAAAAATGCGTGTGAAAAGCAAAAAATTCTGAAAAACGTGAATTACAGCACCGTATGTCGATGAAACATGAAAAACAACCATTTTACGCAAATTTACCCCTCTTAATAATTCTAAATATATTATTATTGACTATATTTTATTAATCTGATGTTCCTTGTTTCTTTCATAACAAAAAAAATAAATAAAAATGAGCATTTTTGTGATCAAAATCTTCATTTGCTATTACAAAATAATAATAGCAATAATTTCTTAATTTGACTTTTAAATAATGTAAATAAAATAACTAATACAGGCTTTAACATATAAAAGCTGACACGGATTCCAGTTCTTAAAGTTCTCGAAGTTCAAAATGTGGGTGTGACAATAAAAAAAATCGGGAAAATAGAAATTATGACACTGTACATAGATTTAACATGAAAACTGACCATTTTTCGCAAAAATTTAGTTTAAATGTTTCTGAAAATGCCATGATCGACTATATTTTACAATGAAGTTTCTAACAATAAAAACGACGACTCATTATGAATTATTATTTAATTATAAATAATTATGCACATTAGTAAGTACACTTACTTAAAGTACAAAGTACTATTTCCGTTTTCTTTTATTTGGGAGTCCCTGCTTGTCGCCGACATCTGCAAAGTAGAAAATAGATGAATGGAATTAGTGGGTGTTTTTATAACTATCAATATTATAAATAAAAGTTTTTTTAATAGTAAATATTTGATACCTTGCAGCATGACTATTTTCCCTTCCATTGGGTCCTCTCATTCATTGCGGGGGCAATCCATTTCCAGATCGGCTTCGAAGTCTAGCTCATCTTCTTCGTCTTAACACACAACTGAGATGTTGTTGCAGTTTCCCGAAGCAAATCTTCTATCTAATATCTTCGCAAATAATTTTTGCTGTTGCTTCAACCAAACGCAGCCTCTCATCTCGATCAGATTTGCGTGTTTGCTGATACCATGCATTAATCAGTATCTTCCCTCCTATATTCTTGAAACACACAATGGACTTTTTTTCTTATTCTTTGTGATCAGTATGTCGTCTTCATGTCTCCCAATGAGGTTAAACTTTACAGTTATCATATCAGGTTGATAACTCCCTGTAACTTGTTTCATTAGCTCTTCCATGGATAACTGACACTCATCATCATGATTTTCAAGGTAATCGTATATACTTTGCATTGCTCTCTCGATTGCCTTGGCAAATGGACCACGTTTCTTCTGTTCTTGGACTTCGGCCTCCCATAAATATATTTAAAACATTTGATGTGGTACTGAGCATCTGCTGCGATCAAAGAATTCACTGTTCGATGCGCTGATTTATAGCTTGCCCATAATCATCATTGCGAGCTCTTGCTGCTTTCTGAATTGTACTTTTGAATCCCATGTATCACACACTGTATGCAGTATTGCGTTCGCTTGGTGGATTTTTCGCTTCTGTTGCAATGAACTTTTCCGAAATACACAGTCCACATGTAAAACAATTAGTTCGAAAATTAAACTGAGGAGTTGATCTTAAAATTTGAGAAGTGCTAACATTTTGTTCCTCAATCTTCTTCACATAAGCAGTAACCATCCGTTCATTTACGTATGCTTTTCTACACTTAACATGCACATCTACTGAGGTTTTCTCCTTTAGGAAAATTGCCTTTCCTTCTGTACTTGCTTTAAATAACGCTGCAATACCTCGACCTACTTTCACGGACGGCCCTCTTCTAAAGAAGTCTCACAAATAAAACACAGCGACATCGCGCAAAATCACTTTAGATGCTCACTATATTCACGAAGACACAAATAGTGAATATTACTAAATTATAAGTAAGCAGTTGCATATGGAAACTGAGAGGAACGTGTCCTCCTGATTAGTGAATGATCTGTGCGACGCATATTTCTAACAGAGGCGAGACTGGTGGGGAAGGGGGGGGGGTAGTATTCCACTGAACGTGGACATGGGATGCGAGGGTGGGCGCTTGACCAACGTTATTTCACACTTGCATCCCTTCAATCAAGGGGGAAAGTGCAGATGAGATCAGTTAAAGCCTGTTTTAGTTATTTTATTCACATTATTTAGAAGTCAAATTAAGAAATTATTACTATTATTATTTTGTAATAGCAAATGAAGATTTTGATCACAAAAATGCTCATTTTAATTTATTTTTTTTTTTGTTATGAAAGAAGCAAGAAACATCAGATTAATAAAATATAGTCAATAATAATATATTTAGAATTATTAAATGGGGGAAATTTGCGCAAAATAGTTGTTTTTCATGTTTCATCGACGTACGGTGCTGTAATTCACGTTTTTCAGAATTTTTTGCTTTTCGCACCCATTTTTGCGGCTCTCTTACGGCTAAACCATTGAACAGAGAAAAAAAACTTTAAATACATAAAATGTAGAAAATTTTGCGCTCTTGAATTTATGTATGGATGACTTTTATGTAAAATGCATAATTTTGAAGTTATTTAGAAAAAAACGAAAAAAAGCCACGTTTTTTGCACGTTTTTTTGCCAAAAAAACGTATTTCCGGGGAGAAATTTTGTTGGATAATGCCAGATTCGTGTTCAGCGAACCAAAAAACATAAAGGAAACCAAAAATCAAAACTACACCAAAACTTGCATTTATTTTTTACCAAATACCTGGACTAATTAGAAAAAAATAAGAATGTTAACTGTACCAATGACAAATGTATACTTGCGTCTTTTAATATTTTAATTGCAAAAATTTATTTTATTTACTATAAAAATTATTAGTTTTTTTATTTTACAATATAATGTGATTGTTAATTAATACTAATTAACTAATTGTAATTACTGATTAATTAAATATTCTAGCCTAATACAGATTGTTGCTTGCTATATAGGTACATTTTGTGGTCATCTTCAGCAACTTGTGGTAGAAATTGAAATTGCGCTTCAGCATAAGGTTTCAATCATCTTTATTCCTGAATAAATGTAACCTCACTTTCACCACATTCATTTATTACCTGTAAGTGTTTTTATAATATTTTTAGCCTGTTAATAATTTCCTCTTGCCCTTCTTGTGCAAGATATCCAACTGGAAATTCCAATGACTGAAACAGTATAATTGACATGGATGTGGCAAAATCTTCCAAGTTGTTTTGAGCAATTTTGAACGTGATTTTCAGAATTATCTTCATTCTGCAAAGCAACATCTATGCGTCTTTTGCTTGGTAAACTTACATAGCTCTCAAATGAAACTAATCGAACAAGTCCTTCTTATAAATACTACCAGCGATTAGCAAATTTAGATAGTGGTAACTTCGAAATATCTGAATTTATTGATGAATATTCAAGCAAAAATTTTAGCAAAAGCAAGTCAACAGATATGCAAGCATTCAAATATACATGGACTGTGAAAACATATACATAATGTTCATCTATTTTCTTTTTTGAAGTTAATTTAAATTAAGCAATGAACATAGAGATTTTGTGACAATATATCATTCCAGACATACAGAATCTCCGGTAATTTACGAATCCGGACATGGTGCATTGCACCTGGTGACATAAATCTGACTCCCAATTTCTCTGACAGCACTAAGAATAATAATTACAATTTCTTACAATTTTTTATAATGTCCTCTTAGTTTTGTTTCTCTTTGTTCTTCTGGGCCCTTCTTTGCATAGTTGTTTTGCAATTTCCTGTTTGTTTCCTGCAATCTACCTTTCAATAGATTTGCAATCGCATCAAAAGAATTTCGTCGCACGTAGCATGAAAAAAAATTCTAATATTCTTAAAAGCATTCAAACAATGCAACTTCAGATGAAGACTATATTCCAATACTCGTTTCAACATTAGCATTAATTATCATTCCCGTAATCTTATGTCTAAAGGAAAGTAACAAAAAGTTTTTTTTCAATTTTATTTTGCTCCAAAAGTGCATATGCAGCAAAATTGTAATAATTGTTTTAGATAGTAATAAGGATACAAATATTATCAGCTTGAGTATTATCGGCTATTTTCCAATCTTGAAAATTCTCCAGTATTCTTCATGAGTTTCTTCAATAACACATGTTGTTCAGGCGATGGTTGAGTAACGACTTTCTCAAAAATTAATTCTAACAATATATATTTTTTTCCAGATGAAACATAATTAATTAATTAATTTTTCATCCCAATGAGTGACAAAAATAGTCTTAATTTGAAACTTAATTTTTATTTTTTTTATGTTCCTTAGCTCTCGCAAACACTATTTGTCCATGAACTGAGTCTTTGTTCAATATATTGTCTTTTATAAATATTTTTTAAAAGGTGGAATTTATTTTTGATTTACATAACATATGAGCACACATATATTTATCATTGTTTATACATAAAAAAAATTTCCGTTATTCAGAAATCTCTAAATATTGTTCAAATGAATCAATATTTTGTCTGATTTAATTTTTCATAAATAGGAACAAATTAAGAAGGTGAAAAGGTTATATTTTGAAACTTAAAAAAATAAGCTCCACCATAATACAAATTTGAGGGTAAGCTCTTTTTTAAACACTTTTACGTAAAAAAACAAATTGCCATGTTCTTATTTTGATAAAATTCCTGGCTTTGATTGCTGTTGAGAGATTTTTATGCTGTTGTTTATTTCCATAATTCACTTCTACTCGTAGAAAAAACATTGCTCATATCCCGTGAAAGGGAATTAGCCTGTATCGTCCCTATTCCTTTCTTGATCCTCGTGGAAACTGCTTTTGAACCATTCCACTCCCTCTAATCTAAAATTGACAGTTCGGAATGTCCTAGAAAGACATAATATCTACAATTTTTCAACTACAACTTTAGTTCAGACAGTTTTCCTGTCTTTAAAAATTTGTATCTTAGCAGCAGTTTAAAATTTTAAGGCTTCGCAATTTAAAGATATTACCTTTAGTTATTTGGTTGCAAAACTGACTGACCTTTCTTTCTGAAGTCTTATAATATATTAATTGTCCATTCAACTTGTCATGCTACTTAAAAAAAATGTTTTAATCTAAGAGTTTATAATGACCGTAATAAATTAAACTCTAGCCAATGGCTTCTTTTAAGCTCCAGTATATACCTTTTGGGTCTGGTGTATTATTAATATCATATGTCTTTTCCATAGTATTATTTTGTGCTAATAACTGCTTAGTTATTTTCAGTGTATAGAACTGATAGTATATGGTTATGCTTTTCTTATAATGACTTTATTTATGTTTTAATATTTTGTAATAATAATAATAATAATAAAAGTTTACTTAATTCTCACGTACCTTTGTTACGTTGTTTTATACATTTAACTCTTACTTACTTTTAACTTACTTTTGGAATCAATCATATGTGATAAACCGCTAATACATCAGACAGTTGTAATTTTCTACCAAGTACTGCATTAATGCTTGATCTTCCAAAAGTCTAAAAAAAAAACCATTTCTTACTGTATTATCCTATAAATAGGAATTTAATAGTACACAAAATAAGTTAATTCGCAAGATATCCCACAATGAGATAATCTTTAAACGTCGATGCGTCTGTTTGGAGAGCTACAATTCACGCTACTTAAATGAAATAAATTTTCGATCTAAAAAAAATAATAAGCGCACCGAATAGGAATAGGTATAGTCACCAGAAAAAGCGCATTTGAATAACTCTGTAACATCTCAAATTTACCTAATATTCGAACAAATTAAATTTCCTTTATACTTATCTTACCAAATTATGTTTCCTTCCTGGTTTTAAATTTTAATGCATATTGTATTTGAATTTGAATTAAATTTTTGATAAATTACTTTTTAATAATACATAATTGATATTTTAAAGTAACAACAACTGCAACAAAAAAAGGAATTTATATTTAGGAATAAAATATATTGTAATTTATAAAGAAACAAAAAAGTCTTTCCAAACTACAAACAAGTAACTTTCTTAAATAACTTTCAAGAAATTGTTACTATGAACAAATATAACATTCACTTCCAATTAAAAATACTATTTTTTTCATATTCAAATAACATTGAAATTTTTTTTCAAGTCCTGTCTGCATTTTCTTTACTAGTTTTTTTTTTTTTTTTTTTCAAAATATTAATGATTGCTTTTTTATAAAAATATTCTATCGATCGGAAGAAATTTTCTTTTAAAGTTGTATCAAATTCTGAAACATACTTATGTATAAATTTCTCAAGGAAGAATAAGCATTCAAACAGATTTTATTAAGAAAATAATATGTTAGAAAGAAAGCAAATTTATCGGAAATAAGATATTTTCAGATTTAATAGATCCGTGATGTTGTTAATAAAATGAAATTTAGTTTTTCTGCTTGACTGAAAAGTTTTAATAATTTCTTTCCGGTATGAATTATTTAGCCATTAAAAAGAAGAAAAATCATTTTGGTATAACATGAATTATCATTATGTAAAGTACAGGGTGTTTCAAAAATGACCGGTGTATTTGAAAAATCAATAAAATTAAACGGGCAGAGTTAGAAATACACCGTTTGTTGCAATATGTTTGGGACAACAGTAAATTTTCAGCCATACAATTTTCGAAATTAGTTAACATTTTCAAAAACAGATGGCACTGCAGGCAATTTGAAAGCTATAGTTGAAAATGCAATCTGAGAGTTTGCCATTCTGTAATGCCTCTGTCCCCGCCCGCGAGCATTTTCAGAAAGAATCACGTTTTGAGCACCAGCCTTGGCGAGTTGGCGAAAGCGAGAACGTTCAGCTATCTGCATCGCCACACACAAAATAAACTCAGTTCAAATGTGTCATAAAACATATGATTAATAGAATTATATTTATTACAAGTGAATATTTACTACTGTTTTTAATTAACTTCTCAATTCCTTCGAACATAGCGAGTTAAGGAAGTAATATTTTTGAATTGTTAAAAAAACCCAGCTAAGTTTAGATGTTCTGTGAAATTTAAAGCATTTTAATCTGAAAAAATTCTTTGTTTTAAACTATGTTTTAATCGTAAACAACGGTGAAAAACATTTCTTCATGTTATAGTCTTTGTTTGATAAACATTTACGGAAAAACAAATGAGCAATAAGTGCGATCTCTTTAAAGAAGGAAGGTTGCTATTCACTAGGCGTTTGACTTCACAAACAAGAAAGGGTGCGTAGCATTGACTTCATCTCCGAGCCAATCGTTGTTCTGGCGATAAGGTGCTCAAAACGTGATTCTTTCTGAAAATGCCGCCAAATATAAATAAATATAAAAATAAAAAAATATATAAAAATATAAAAATAAATATAAAAATAAATATAAAAATATTGCAATAACTCTGTCGCATTTTGACATTTTTAATTTTTTTTTTTTTTTTTTTTTTTTTTTTTTTTTGCATAGCTGAGGTTCCTCTTAAGATCGCTCCTTGATTATATTTTTTTTTTATTTCGGTCGCAGGTATTTTCTATAAGGCAGGTAAGTTTCTTTTAGTTTCAAAACCGATTTCGAAAGTGAAAGTAACTTTTTAAAAAATATCTGCGACCAAAATCGGAAATGTAATGAAGGAGCGATCTTGAGAGGGACTTCTTCTGTGCAACGCAAAAAAATAGAAAAAAGAATTAAAAATGTCAAAATGCGAAAGAGTCATTACAAAAATGCGTCCCCATAAGAATAGCTTTAGCTCGCTAGTGTCTTCCCGGGCAGGGACAGAGGCTTTACAGAAAGGCAAACTCGCAGATTGCGTTTTCTACTATAGCTTTCAATTTGCCTGCAACGCCAACTGTTGTTGAAAATTTTAACTAATTTCGAAAGTTGTATGTCTGAAAATTTACTATTGGCTCAAACATATTGGAATAAACGGTGTATTTCTAACGCTGCACGTTTAATTTTTATTGATTTTTCAAATATACCGGTCATTTTTGAAACACTTTGTATTTAAAACAACAGTAAAAAAAAAAAAAATAACACACTGGATTAAAAAAAATCCCTTTAATAATTTTAAGTAAATAAGTTTCAAAACAATTCAGTAAAACTCTTTGAACTGACAAAGAACACATATCTTATAACTTCTTTCAGAACAACTGAAATATTATACTTAAAATTATTTAAGTAATGATAAAGAAAATTGAATCATACGTTATAGTTACACAAGTCTTAGATGTCTTTACTTCCTAAGTTCGTTCGAAATTATGTAAATACGTAGTACCATTCAGTCCGTCGTCTGTCCGCCTGTCCTTCATACGTCCGTATGTCTGACCTTATCTGATAAACGGACAAGCTAGCCAACCGAATCGCTTAAAATTTTAATATAACTATTACTTAATTTTATCGAATCATTTCAAATCTTATTAAAATCAGATGCATAGTTCAATTACAAGGATAATCAAAAACATTTCATTATATTACGGTTAGTGGGGGAAAAGTTTATAGTCCATTTTAATATAGGGGGAACTGGGGCACATAGATACTAGGGTGTATTGATTTTTAACTTTTTATTTCTTTCCAAATTCCAAGTTGATAAAAAGTTGCTACTAGACACCCCGACTTACCACAAAAAATTTTGGATTTAAAAAAAAATATTTAGGTCTCCCGCACATGGCCAAAAATTTAGAAATTTTACTTAAAAAGTAAATTTTTACAAAAAAAAAAGAACTAAAAATTTTTTTTTTCTGAATTGCAATTTAAAATTCCACTAACAATAAGCTCAAAAAAGATAGAAAATGTATTTTAAAAACTTAGCACACAACATTTAGGTCTCCCGCACAAGGCCTAAAAGTCGTAAATTTCAGCCAATTTTTAAATATTTTTCAGTTCTTTGATATTTGTGTTGTTGCTGGTTTAAAAATTAAATGTAACTAAAGCCTCGTTAGGCTTGATTGAATTGTTGAAATAAGTGAAATAATAAATCACATTTCAATACATGAAGCGTCAACTTGAAGCGGTGGGGTGGGGGAAGGCCAGACTGTCGCGCCGTGGTGACGCGTCACCTATAAATCACCGCCCAGACTTGTCAGTTGTCGTCTTCCCACGAGCCAGCATTACGGTTGTGTTTTAGTGCGATAGTCTTGTTGTAATAATCGATTGAGTGAGTGTTATTGTTTTTCATTATGAGTAAAAAACCGCATCTAACTAAACAAAATAACGACAGGCCAGTTATCAGGCAACCTATTGATGTGAGTGAGTTTAATGTTTTGCCAACCAAGATGGATGTTTTGAAGCATTTTGTGTGGGTACGCATTAAAATGAAACAAGAGAAAATACATCAGCCTGCAAAGAATGTAATTTTGTTAAGAGTTGCTTTAAAACTTTAGGAAATGTGGAAAAGAGCTTCAATTTCTGTTTGTGGCACGAAAAACACAATATTTATGGTTTTAAAAATGCATTGGCAGCTTGAGAAAATTAAAAAGTGTTTAGGGCTTAAAAGGAAGTATCCTAACTCCCACAAAGATACAGTAACTAGCCTTCACTAAAAAACTGAAACTACATTGTTTCATATTTATACTTGCAAATGTGACCTCAGCAACTGTATTTTCTCTATTGACGAGAAAGTCCCTGCACTAGAACACGAGTTTTTGCTCGACCAACGTGGACCTAGATTGATGTCAATTGCAGAATGTGACAAAAACGAGACTAAAAATCTTAAAAAACGATTAGAAAGAAAATCTTGTTCACAAGCTTCAATGCAGGTAGCTGTACTTAAAATCTATTGATAACATTGTATCTGGTGATAGTACAGATAATTCAATGTCTCACACATCAAGTCAAGATAGAGATTTTAAAATAAGTGTATTTGATACGAGTTAAGGTGTTTCAAGTGTAGAAGTAAAACAAGAACTGCCACAACGCTTGTCTTTGTTTTCACGAGCTTGTGACTGCAGGGGCATTGCTAGTAGAGCTGGAGCTCAGTTAGCTACTGCACTTTTGCGAGACTTAAATGTCGTTACTGTGGAGAATCAAGAAGCAGTAATCGACAAATCAAAAGTAGCACGTGAAAGACCTAAGTCTCGTAAAGAGGTAAACTCAACTGGAATCTCCGATCTATTGGCCATTTACTTTGATGGTCGTAAAGATGAAATCATAACGCAAGAAATTATAGCTGGTAAAAGTGTCCAAAAATATTTAATGAAAGAACAGATATCTATTGTTGAAGAACCTGGATCCAAGTATTCCGGTCATGTAACTCCTATAAATAGAACAAGAAAGGAAATAGTTACATCACTTGTAAAGTATTGTGAAGAAAAAACTTCCCATCTTAAAAAACTAAAAGCTATTGTTTGTGATGGTACGGCCGAAAACACCGGCACTTCAAATGGAGTTATCATCTTATTTGAAAGTAAAATACAACAGTCACTGCACGCAGTTGTGTGTCTACTACATTTGTATGAATTGCCATTTAGAAAAATCATGGTTGCTCTTCATGGGCCAACTTCTGGACCAAACACATTTAGCGGGTCTATTGGTAAACAGCTTCTAAGCTACCAAAATCTGGATCAGCAACATTTTCTACTGATATACTACATTGTATTTCACGTAATAATATTTTATACATTTATAATAAACAATAGTAATCACAAATAACGTTAGAGTTTATTTCAACACCTTTATCAGACAATTTACATCGTTAAACTATATATATATATAGTGTCATTTTATGCCTCCTGTAACAAAAATACACTTAAGTCTGGTGTTTTTAACGAAAAAAAAAATCATTTACACTAAAAATTACGAAAGTTTCGGCAAAATTAACAAACTTTAGGTCTTGTGCGGGAGACGTAAATGTTGTGCTAAGTTTTTGAAATACATTTTCTATCATTTTTCATGCTTATTGTTAGTGGAATTTTAACTTGCAATTAAAAAAAAGTGTTTTAGGTTTTTTTTTTTTTTTTTTTTTTTTTTTTTTTTTTTTTTTAATTTGTAAAAATTTAATTTTTAAGTATAATTTTTAAACTTTAGGCCTTGTGCGGGAGACCTAAATATTTTTTTTTTTTATCCAAAATTTTTTGTGGTAAGTTGTGGTGTCTAGTAGCAACTTTTTATCAACTTGGAATTTGGAACAAAAAAAAGTTAAAAATCGATACACCCTTCTTATGCTCACAGGGTCATTACAGGAAGTTTCACATGAGCACCAAAAAGTGACGCTAATGTACACAACTGCATACAGAACGTCTTGGTATGATTCAATAATTTGATGAAATGGGACGGGTGATTTATTGTTTTTATAGGTCAAAAGTAAATTTAAGTTGTACAATTGCAATGGCCTTATAAAACTGTTCCAGTATTTTCAACCAAAAATAATACTCTCTCTGGGAAGTATAACGGCTCTTTATCAGTTCATTATTGTTTTTTGTTAGGTAAATTATAAAGTGTTGGAATTGAGATTCATTATATTCAAAATGGTTTTATCGGGCACATTGATATGGATTATGTCGGGGTACATTGATACATATAAATATGCGCCATGATAGCTTCAGACAACCTAAATCTTTTTCATTTCATTTTTGCATTATCTTTTATTATTTTGTCTTACCATACACTTCTTAAATCAACCATTTCCAGCCAAAAATGTCTAATATTATTTTTTGTTGAAGTGAAATAGCTCCAATTTGCTTTATTAGAACATTTTATAGTATTTTTGTAAACAAAAGGCTCACGGACCTTCCCAACAGCTAGTGCCAGTAAAACTTACAAAAGAAAAGGACGGCAGCCTGGGAAATCTCGATATTACATTAATTCTCCAGAGAATAAAATATTTTTGACATGAGAAATGTTACGTAAGAAAAACGAGCTGCTGGACCGCAAAGGATAATTTTATTACAAACAGAATTTTTAATATAATTATCCTTTATTTTCTGTTTTTATACCGCATTATAAACTGAAAACTTAGTAATGTTTTCATCTTTCCTAAGAAAAAAGATAATGCTGGGGTTGAAGGCCAGATATGACAAAGTTAATACAGCCAACAATCAGACAAGGAACAACGAGAACGTGAGTCACTATACATTTCATTTTGAATTCTTTAATATTGCTTACAAATAAATTGTGGGTGATTTTCATTTCTATAAATAAATATAAAATGGTTTGCTATCTCATTTTTTGTGAAAAATATGCATTGGTGTTATTTTGTCTCCTTTTTTCCTCAACGTATCGAAGTGCCCCATAAGATGTACCCATCTGCCCCGAATATGGGCCACCAGATACATTTTTTTAATTACATGCAAAACTACTACATAAAACAACTGTTGTACAATTTTATAACACACTACATAAGTTTTGTTGACACCACATGGAAAAATATTTCGAAATTTCTACTTTCTGGACACCGAAAAAATTCTTAGAAAAAAACTGTTTCAATGTGCCACAGTTACACCTACTCTTTCAAACATAACTAAATTGTTATGCATCTATGAATTATATACTATAATATACATTATGTACACTCTGTGATGCATACACTGTAAAAAAAATCTGTAACCTTAGTAATCTAAATTAACCGAAATCTCTTATGCTTACTAAAATTTTATGTGTACACTGTACAAGAAAATGATGTCAATCTACAAAACTTGTAAGCAAAACTAAAACCATCTGTAACTTTACAAAAGAATTTACTAATATTTTGGTAACTTTACTAAAATTTTATCTATGATGCTCGTTATCGTCACTTAAAAAGTTCTTGGAATACGATTTCCGCAAAAAATTCTTAGTAACCTTAAAATTTGTTTGATTCAAAGTGCAAATCTGTATCTGTTACATGAATTTTTATTGTTACCGTTACATAAAAAGTTCTTGGAATACAATTCTACTAGAAAAATTTTTGTAATTATCCAATTTTTTTTTACAGTGTAGAATACGTATTATTTATTTACACACATAAATATTCTTTTACATAATGGCATTGGGATCACACTGTTTGGCGCTCGTTTTAATTGTTTTAACATTTTATGAATTTGATATACATTGCTAATCACGACAAGTAATTTCTAGTATAATAGAAATCAGATAGTATTTATAGAAATCGCAAAAGATTTCGGCTACTATATTGTGTCTGAAATATTGCATACTATTACACCAAGATCTAAACATTTTAACATGCGTTCGTAATTATAAGAATGCAAGGCACCATAGTCGTCGTTCATTCTGTTCATCCATCTGTCCGACCGTCTATCTGTTTGTCAGCATATAACGGAGCAAAACTACACAATCAAATCTTTGATATTAAAATATATAATTGTTGCATGAATTTGTTCATTCATTTAAAATTTTACAAAAATCGGATACATAGTTTCATAACAGGGATAATCAAAAGTAATCCATTACATTACGTTATGCAAGGAAAAATAGCTTCAAGTACATTTAATGATGCTGCAGTCTTTCGAATATAATAAAGTTGGCATGAATCTATGAAATATGTACTAAACTATACAATCTGTACAATCTGTGATGCAAAGAATACTTATTATTAATTTACAGGCCACAAAATTTTATTCCACTACATATGGTGTACGGGGAAATTTTGTTTAGGGAGTGCTTTAAATATATTAAAGTCTTTCACATTTTATGAAATTGATATACGCTGCTGAGGTTAAATACAAGTTACTTCATATATAATAGAAAGTATATAGTATATATAGGAATACACAAAATATATTGCCCACTATACTGTAACCGAAGTACTGTATACTCTAATAGCAAAATCTAAATATTTTAAAATCATTTTAATAAGAACGTGTCCATGTGTTGCGCTTCACTTACAATTTCCATCTTGTTAAAATTTGATATTTGATTTTCATGTACCTATCATCGCTGAATCTGAAACCTACATTTATTTTTAAATAACACTTCCCTATTTTTTTTTATTTAAAGGTAAAAAAAAAAACTTTGTTACAAAATAGAGATCACTGTTAAAACTAAAGGATGCATATGGCACTTCTACGGGTGAAACTCTTGTCTCGTGAACGACACCCCTAAAGGAGCCAGAACTGCACCCTAGGACACCCCATGGCACCTCATAGGGTGCCATGGAGGTATCTTGGAGTTCCATGTGGCGCCATGGAGTGCCTTAGAGCACCCCGACTGGTGCAATTCTGGCTCCCTTAGGGGATTGAAGTGAAAAAACTTCTTTAAACACCATAAAATAAGTTAACTGCGCAAGGCCTTTCGAAAGAACTTAATCTTTCTTCGTCAGGCGCAAAAAAGACGTGCGTCTATAATGAATGTAGCGGCACGACTGAAGGGGAATGCGGGAGGGAGAGGGAGCAAGCAGGAGGAACAGCCAATAGGAAAGTAGAAGGCAACAGCCAATCACGGAAGAGCATTAACAAAACTAGATAAACAATGAAGGAGAGGAAAGGAAGAAGGGGGGAAGGGAATTGGGAAAAAAGCGGGGTAAATTAAAAAAATAACTAAAAGGAGAGATTAAAATGAAATAAAATGTACGCAAAAAATATATAAATTAGTAATAAAAAAATACATAAAAATAAAAAATTGTTTACAATTATAAACACACATATATAAACCTGAAAATTGTATACATAATAATAATAATTAAATAATAAACTTATTTATGAAGCAGCGCTGAAAAGATTCTTCCAGGCAACGGAGAGCGTTTTAAAATCAGATTTATCATTAACAATAACAATAATTCAGATTTATCATTAACAATTCCTTAGGGGAGTCGCTGGCGGGACAAGCGTTTACCTCTAGGAGTGCCATATGCAATCTTTAGTTTCAACAGTGATTATTTATGGGATTTTTATCTTCTGAGAATTAATTTTTATGCACATCATTTTTAACCATTATGTCAGATTTTTTACAAATAGTAAATTTCAAAGTTTAACGTTTATGCGCTTACAAACAGCTGTCCGTAAAAACATGTTAAGCCGGATGGATACTCTCTCAGCCTTTATGTAAAAGTTAACGTTAAAAATGAAAATAAAAATCTGTCAAAGTCTTACCAAATGAGGACAGATATTTTAAATAAATTTGCGACATATTTTTAGCGTTTCAAAGGCTAAAATATAGAAGAATACCATGATTAATATATAAAGAATATAAAAGGAAAAATACAGGGTAAAGCCAGTTCGGTTCAAATAAATTTTCCCAGTTGAAATATATGTAAGATGTATAAATACACAATATTGGTAACAAACAACTATGTGGTTCTACAAGTTTAGCAGAAGTAAACTGTCAAAATAATGATTAATTCTAAGGCCAAAAATTATTAAGCCATTAATATGAAAAATAGGTTTTCGCAATATTTTAATTTTTTAAAATTTACAGTTTGAAAAAAAAATAAAGACGCGGTGAATAAGTCAAAGAAAATGGTGGAAAAAATAAACGCTTTTATCCGTATTCATCTGTACAAAATTTAGGTAAATGAATTATCGAAAAAAAAATCAACACATTTATTTTATAGTATGAATGTTTTGCTTTCTTTTCTCATTTTTGTCTTCGAAATGTGCGATTTTTGTAAATACCTGATTTAAATTTAATGTCATTCTCGAATTTATCATTCAAAATACACGAATAATACGAATCATATATCAAATGCTAAAAAAAAGTGTTCACAATTTTTACGAAGTACTGAATATCTATACTAATAAAAGGACAAAATGATCTGTATGTGTGTGTGTGTCCGTGTGTCTGCGATGGTTAGCGAAACCTACGAAACGTACGAGGTTCAAAAATGTTTTGAAAGTAATTCAAAATCCCTCCTGATGCACCTGCTATTCAGAATTTTTAAATTCAAATTTTTAACGGAGTAATTAATTAAAATCCAGAACTCACTTTCATCAAAAAATCATTTTTTTTTATTTTATTCCATTCACTTGTTTACGGTTGATTTGTTATACAAAACTTTCGACGCAATAATTAAAAAATCTTGGATAAAATCAGAGAAACCAATTTAAAAGTGAAAGTTGTTTTTTTTCAAAGTCCTGTAAAATTTATAGACTGGCAAACATCCAGTTTAATTGAAGATTTTGATCACAGCTGTTGTACCTCACAGCAGTTGGCACTTCGTACATTAGAATGTATGTGGTTAGCTGTGTTAAAAAAAAAAAAAAAAAAAAAAAAAAAAAAAAAAAAAAAAAAAAAAAAACACGTGATTTTTCTAGGATTTTTTTTTTTTAACCATTGATTAAATTTTAATGTACTCTATTTAATTTGAAATTTTATTACAGCTTTATTTTTTTAACGAAATAAAACGGCTGTTATGCGTGCAATTGCTCGAATCGGCAGACGATTACTACACCATAATAAATTATCAAACAGCAAATTAAATTATACATCAGAAATAGTCTCTAAAATAATAGTAGCAAAATACATAAACCGATCCATACGATAAAAAAAAATACAGACCATAATCTGATCTGAGAAAGAAAAAAATTCTGTGAGCATAAAACTGAACCGAATCAAAAAATTTCATTTGAAAAAAACTATTGATTTGACATCTGACACGAACCAAATTTGTAGTCTACAAAAATTTTCAAGTAAAGCATAACCCGAACCAAACAAGGAAAAATAATTTTCTTAGAGATGTAACCTGACCTGAACCTAAAAAAAAGACCTGAACAAAATCTTAAACCGATTAAAATATTCCAAAGTAATATATAACCCAATCCGAGAAAGACAAATTAATTGAAGTGGACATAAATCAGATTCGAAACTAAAAGATTAAATTTGAAAAAAAACCCTGAAATTTGATTCAAACCAAATCTGCATCAGACCAAAATATTCAAAAGAACTATAACCGGATTCGAGTAAAAAAAATATTCTGCAAACATGATAATACATGATAACCCAATTCGAACATAAAAATTGAATTTCAAAAAATACCTGACATTTGAATGGAACCAAACTTGAACGTGACAAAAATATTTCAAAAAATCATAACCGAGTCTCAACAAGACAAAAAATTTCCATGGTCAGGAACCTAATTCGAACCTAAAAATTTCTTTGAAAAAAATACTCGAAATCTGAACTGAACCAAATCTGAACACGACAAAATATTCCAAAAAACAATAACCAGATCCGGGCAAGGCAAAATAATTTCCATGGAAGCACAACTTGAGCCGAACCTAAAAAAAAAAAAAAATATTTGAAAAATCCTGAAATATGACCAAGACGAAATCTGAAACGGACAAGAATATGCCAAAAAAAAAGGACAATAATCAGATCCGATGTCGACTGAGAGCAATTTCCGTGGACATGAATCCGAACAAAACCTAAATATTACCTTTGAAAAAAAGCGCAATATGACCCGAAAGACAAGAAAAAATAATTTTCTTAGAGATGTAACCTAACACGAACCTAAGAAAAAAAAGACCTGAACGAAATCTGAAACCGATAAAAAAAATTCCAAAGAAATATATAAACCGATCCGAGAAAGACAAATTAATTGAAGTGGACATAAATCATATTCGAAACTGAAAGATTAAATTTGAAAAAAAAAACCTGAAATTTAATTCAAACCAAATCTGAATCCGACCAAAATAGTCAAAAGAACAATAACCGGATTCGAGTAAAAAAAAAATATTCTGTAAACATGATAATCTATAATAACCCAATTCGAACCTAAAAATTGAATTTCAAAAAATACCTGACATTTGAATGAAACCAACTTTGAACGTGACAAAAATATTCCAAAAAATCATAACCGAGTCTCAACAAGACAAAAAATTTCCATGGACAGGAACCTAAAAATTTCCTTGAAAAAAATACCCGAAATCTGAATTGAAAAAAATCTGAACACGACAAAAATATTCCAAAGAATAATAACCGAATCCGGGCAAGGCAAAATAATTCCATGGAAGCACAACTTGAGCCGAACCTAAAAAAATATTTGAAAAATCTTGAAATATGACCAAGACGAAATCTGAAACGGGAAAAAAAATATGCCAAAAATAAATAAATAAATAAATAAATAAATAACCAGAGCCGATATCGATTGAGAGCAATTTCCGTGGACATGAATCTGAACCGAACCTAAATATTACCTTTGAAAAAAAAGCACAATATGACCCTAATGAAACCCGAGACCGATAAAAATCATCAAAAGAACCTTAACTCGATCCTTATAATCATTAGAAATTTATGATTAAAAAAGCTTTATAGCATAAAAAATATATATTCTTTATACTAATAAAAGTTCATCTCCAATCAAAAACTCATTTTCTATAAGTGAGTTAATAATATTAATTTGCTTCCTTTTGTATGATTTCAGGTCATATTTTTAATATAAATTATTCTTTTTATGTTAAAAAATGCAAACATTTGTTTTTATAACTAACACTTAAAATAGACACGAACGTATGTACGTTGGTGCTTTGAGATTGTAGCAGTTAAGGTAAATTTTCGAATACGGGCTGCTATTTTTTCACACAGAAATGCATTAATTTGTATTGGTAAACTCAAAAGATTAACAGGTACTCCTATTCAAAAATTTAATGTATTTCTATTATTCGATAAAAGCAGACAATTATTAAATTCATGTTGTCAAACTTGGCCTTTTGAACCAAATTTCCGAACGCGATAGACGAATGAAGATCGACATGAAGACAACAATCGTTTATAAATTAAGAGTTCTTTTCAAATGAAATTTTTAGTTTCAGATTGGGTTCATGAAAATTGAAATTATTTTGTCCTGTTCGGATCCGGTTTCAGTTATTTAGAATAATTTTGTCCGTTTCGGAATTAACTCAGTTCAAATTTCGGAATTTTTCAAATAGAAATTTGTGTCCTGTTCAAATTACTTGTATAAAGAATTTATTTTGTCGTAATCGGATCGGGTTCATTGTAATATTTTTTGTCCGGTTCAAATTTATATCGTGTTAGATTTCAGTTTTTTTTTTAGGTTTGGCTCGGTTGCATTTACGTTTACGGTTATTCTTAAGTTATATTTAATTTCCGGTTAGGTTATAGTTAGATCACGGTTAAATTACAGTTAGGTTAAGGTTAAGTTGAAGTTAGGTTATGATTAGTTTACGGATAAGTTTGCGATAAGATAACGGCTAGAATTACGTTTATGTTATATTTAAGATATGATTAGTTTACAGGCAGGTTATAGCTACGTTACAATTAGTTATGATTGGGATTTTGATCACTGTTTGAACATTACGCATGCTTTGATTAAAAATATAGACTTTTATTTAAATGGCTCTGAAATTATAACATTATACAGGGTAAAATGCCCAGTAATTGGCACATTAAGGATTTCTCTTTAAAGTTACTTCTATTTTCATTACCAAGAAATAAAGTATTTACTTACAAATACTTTAAAATCAAAGAGTGCATATTTGTGCATCTTTTTTCCCACTAAAAGCAAAAATATTTGAAAAAGTATTTTTTATAAAAATATATCTATAAAAAGTTGCTGTAATTACCAGTAATTGGCACTTAGACTTTTACAAAATTAAAGTAACCCTTTTCAACTAAACAAAACTGTTGTCAATTAAAATTTAAAATATACTATAAATCAGATAATAATAAATTGAAATGCATGCCTTTCTTAAGCCAGAGAAGAAGCATTTGCAGCAAAAATGGCTAATTTGATGCAAGCCATAATTGTTTCTCTTTCCTAGGCACTATTGTCATTTAGTAGCATAAATCAAAGTTATAATCTGTAATGTAAATGAGCATATAACTGGGATATTGTCTTGCATTTTTAAAAGACTGGATATAAATCTTATTTTAGGACATTTTTGTAGGATGTGCCAATCACTGGTGCCTGCCAATTACTGGGGATGTTACCCTGCATTTAGATTGCATTTTATAACATTACATACTTTTGGGTAGTCATCAAGTATCGAATTTTTTCAAGATGTAGTTGGTTTAACCATTTCCGGCGCACTACTCTTTAAAGTTGGAATTTAAAGAAAAAAAATTAGGCAATCTGTTTAGGCCTAGAAGAGTACACAGGTATTGTTTTGTAAAGATTGCACTAACCATTGTAATTATACAGCTGTTGCCGAAGTGGTAACCTCCCATAAGTAAAGCATTGATAAGCGCAGTGAGAAGAGCATTGCTGTGAAGCGCGTATTACAGTAGAACATTTTACCTATTATTTAAAAACAGTAGAGTTGGATCTCTGTGGTGCTGCCATTTAGAACTCATAAAAAAGATTTAAAGTACCCATTAGAGTAGTTTTTGAAATATTCACGGAGTTTTTGTGTCTCCAAACAGGGGGATCTTTATGTGTTGCCGACCCGGCAACCCACTCTTAACCCCGCGTTAAGGGGTTAAGAGTGATATAATTAGTTTGAAATTCAAAATATTTCACTTGGGATTTCTATGTGGAAAAAAATAGTTACGTGACTAGGCAGCTTTTTACGAACCCTTTAACAAAAAAATCATGCAATCTCTGCAGACACATTCTCTCCCGCGTTTCCAATTGCAGCCATTTTGAGAGTTTTTACAAATAAATATATGTTTTTATTATTATTATTATTAATTATTTACACAGTCGGTGTCAGGTATTTCAGACAATGTATTTCCACATATTTTAAGTTAAAGATAAATTATACAAATTTCAAATTCGTTTAACATTATTATTATGGATCCGGGAACGCCGGCTATTCGGATCAGCTAGTTGAAGTATATATAAACACCAGAAAATGTCATAATGTTATACAATCTTCATAAATAATGGAACATAGTTGGACAAGCAATTTAAGTTAACAGACATATAATTATAAAGCTATAAAAATAACGTTTTACTATCCGATTTTATTAGGAAATTGCAATTTCAGATTTTTGATTACACTGTTAAGAATCTTGCAGCATTTTGTACAATCATTTCACCGTTTTCTGAAAAACCAGTAACATATCTGTAATTTAGCAATCATAAAATTGGTAATATGTTCAGAATAACGTAAAAAGACGGTTGTTCTACTTTTTTTGTAGAAAACGGTCAAATGACTGGATAAAATGCTGCAGATTTTTAACAGTGTATAAATCTGTTGAAGCAGTTCATATCTTCAGTTGTACATTTTTTTATAATTGATATTATAGATAATTTTTATAATATTTTTATAACAAATATTGGTTATACTGATTGATATATTGATTACTGCGGTTAAGAAGTAATATTTTCTTAAATTTAGCAGAATTTATTCTTTTTTAAATTTAAAATTAAATTTAAATTTAAATTAATCGTTTTATTTTTTTAAAGCCGAATGAATTGAAATTTAACAAATATTACTGTTACAGAATTTTAACAAGCAATTTATTCTTTTATAAATATCTTTTCTAAATTAAAAAAATATATTAATGAAAGTTTTCTCCATTCTATAAAACCCTATCATGCGTAATTTGTTTCAGCGATATCAAGAGATAAAAAACGTTTCTGGGTTTTCTCTGTTATTATTCTATTAAATCCTTTTACATGTAATTAATTGAACGGCGTACCATGTTAGGTAATAATTTTAGGTTGTCATGAGGATTACGTCATTGTATAGTGGTGTCATACATAATCATAATAAATTTGCTCATTAGAGTTCCACCAAGTTCAGCATATTTATAACTATTGTTATAGGATGAACTTACGTCATGCTGTTATTTCATAAGCTACAATCACTTTGGAAGCTGTTCAGAAATTGAAAATAGCTTTATTACTTGTTATGTGCAACAAAATTTATAAGAGTTAAAAGTAGATATATATATATACTGATATATATATATATAAATACAATTTTAGAGTCAATCTAACATATCCTGGGGAACAAACTTTAAAATTACAAAGAGAAATAAAATAATAGCTGTTAAATACTTTTATCCCGTAAAATTTTCCTTTGATATTTTATACTTCCAATTTAAGACTTCATTTCACGGTTACCACATCCGGCACATATTTAATAACACTACATTTATCGTTATATATCATGAATTTGACCAATAGAATCGCTGACACTAATAAGAAACAGTCTAAAAATGTATTAAAACTTATTTTGTTCATGAAAGATTGTCTTATTTGAAGAAAAAAAACCATTAGAATTCGTTCTTCGAAATGAAAAAAAAAAAAACTTTCGATGAAGCTAAGAAAGCAAAATTTACTTTTACTATTTTTAATAAATATATAAAAATATTAATATAAAGAAAGTTGCTGAGTGGTAAGTAAATAAAATTAATCAATTTTAGTCCATTTAAATGTAAAATATAGCAATACAATTTTTTAAAACCCTAATTGTGTATATAGGTACACATCATAAAAGTACAATTTTAGCTGAAAATTTGAAATTTAATTTTTTAACTATTTTTCTGATTCTTAAAACATACACATAAATATAAAATATACATATCTATCTCTAAGATAGATAGATAAATAAAGGTAAATAACAAATAAATAATATCTATTTTTTCTGTGCCTTTTAAGTATTTATAAATAGATTTTTAAATTAATAACAAGGTGCAAATTCCATCAAGACACTGGTATTAATACAGTAATTTGACTCATTGAATATTTTTCCGATTTTTAGTCCGATATATAGATTTCACATAGTTATTTTCATGAAAATAGAAAAAAATGTGCAGTGAGGGTTTAAAACAATTTTCATTCAAGAGAAATAAAATTGATTTGTTATTTATGGATAAAGACAAGGAGACACTAATGATAGCTTAAAATAATCAAAAATATATTTATTACATATTCACATTTGTAATTAAAAAATTATTGTTTTTAGTCGAAGAGATAAATAACAACTACAGAAATTTGTATTGCAGATATTTCTTCCAAACAATTTAACAATTTAATGTATTTCTTATCTTACGTTTTCGTAAACATGCAGAAATATGATTATAGTGTTTAATCATAATGGAATATAATCAAAATTTACGCTATTTTCTTTATCTGAATGAAATCTCTAATTACCCGAGTGACAGAAAAATGTATCATACAGAGAGAAAATGAATTCCATTTACTTCATCGAATGTAATATTCTCCTTTTCAAAATGTTTCTCTAACACTTTTAAATTTGATAATTTCGATTATTCAGTTTAAGTACACACACACACACACATACATATATATATATATATATATTCATTAGAATTTCAACAAAGGAGAATTCGCTTTTAAGTGAAGATTTCTGTCAGAAAATTTAAAATTCACTCAACATTTTATATAAAGTAATACTCTCAGCAAATATACATATCATTTTTAAAATACTGAATAAAGAGCAATAACATTTGTTTCGTAAAATATCATCAGCTTTTTTCTTTAATGCGATACATTTGCGAACTTTAATTAAAATTGTAATTTCACATATCTTTTCAAATTTTACATCTCCGAATATGAGCGGAATGGAAAATATTTCGTTTTTGTTGTGAAAATGAATTAAAAAAATGCCTGAATGAGTTTTTCGATTTTTAATAGGCTCAAATTAACTCGCTATTATCGTGTGTTTAAAAACAATAAGCGTATTTACTCTTTGTCATATTGACTCAATGATTCTATCATTGGGTTAATTGGATATGTGTGGATATGTCATTTACTATTAGGTCTTATGTCCCCCTTTTTACATGTTGTGTAAACTCGTTGTATAATTAGAAATCAAAAGAACACTTATTATTATTTATTTTTTCGGCATCAAATTATCTTACTCTCATAAGAAAAAAATACTTTCCACGTAGGGGGCAGAACATTGATTTCAATGAGACAATTGTATTAATGCCTATCAAATTATAATTTCAATTTGGATAAGATAAAAGTATTTCAAACTTCTATAATCATAAACCAAAATCTGACACTGCTTAATTTAGGAAGAAAGTGTGCATTATTTTGATAATCTGGTTTATTTACATATAAGACGGCCAATTATTCCCATTAAGGTTTAAGAAAATAATAAAATAGCAATAGTTTGTTTATGTGATTTCGAAAAAAAAATTCTAGATGCAGTATATTTTTTACCATCTGTCCAGGTTTTTTTCTAATTGATCGATTTTTAATGTTTTAGAAATGGAATATCTTTGTTGCTACGATAACAAAAAAACATTAAAACTACAAAAGCAGGATAATTGTAAATAGTAATAATTCAAACACAAAATGAGATGCAGCTTTCAAAGAAATTGCATTTGTAAGTTCATTTTTAAGGTTTCGTTCATCTGACGAAACCTTATTTATCGTTTTACTTTTATTATTTTCTCAAAAGGCTTTCGTTCAGTTCGCTTGACCGCAATTTATTTTTTACCTGAAGCGGGTTTTATAGTTTTCAATGCTTGTTTTGACGAAGTCCTTCTATAATTATTATTAGTTATATATAAAAAATTGAAACAAAACGTAGTTGATAATTTTCAGGAAGCGCATTCCTAAATAAGGTTCGTAATCCATTTGTAAATAAATTTACGATTATCTATTACTAGCATTTAATCGTTTAATCGTTTAATTTATAGATAGTTTTTGGATAGACGGATTGATCAAGTAATTTCCATTAAACGCTATAATCAAAAGTTATGATTTAATTAAATAATAATAAAATTTTGTAAATCAACAACTGTTTTATTTATATATTTATTTAATTAATGATAAATATATAAAATAGGAAATATATAAAAGTACATATGGGTATATACTTATTTATATATGTTTACATTATGTGAATTTATAAATAATTACATATTATAAATACAACTAAGGTAATATAAAAATGTGTGTTTATAGAAATAAAAAACATGGTTTTTTTCGTCTTCAAGCAATTTATAATATGCGACTTTTAAGCACATTTTGGAATCATTCGCCAATAATACTTCTTCAAATATTTACCAATATGCAAATTGTTAAAATTTTTGTATAACTAATTTTGCTTATCATTATCAGTTCTATTTAAATATCAATACATTATTGATAAAAAATCTATAATTGAGTCGCCACAATTTGATATTAATTTCTAAAAAGTAACTTGGTGTTTGATCATGTTTGCTCTGCAATTAACCCTGGTTAATTTGTAACAATATTGTGCAACAGATTTAATGTTTAGCGTCAACAATGAAAATGGGGTCGACTACGGATGATGATAAAAAGTTTATATAATTCAAAGAGGTTTATATATCTTCAAAATTATGTCATTGTTTTTTATCACTGTTACATAATTGAAAATGGTCTGAAAATTTAAAAGACGCTATTTTATTTTAATTAAACAATTCAGCTCCATAGAAACTCTTTATTATATTTATTTGTCTTCTGAATATGAAATTTAAACACTGTTTTTGTATGTAAATCATTCAAGGTAGTTTTTACGGTATATATTCTGCTACAACCAAAGAAAGAAAAAAGAAGTAGTATATCTGCCAAAAGAAGAAATTTATTGAGAAAAATAATGTAAAATTCATTCACTGATATTTTTCTTATTCTACTAAAATCACACATTGCTTGAACTAAAGGGTCAAAAGTATAGGAGCTAACAAACAAAACGGAACCACCTGAACATTATTGATGTTCAATTTGTCAGTCTATGTAACCATTGTAGTGCTCTCTGTTTTAGTACAACATTTTGCAATACCAACTGAACATAAAAATCATCTTTTTTCACTAAAATAGTTTACGATTGTGTTGCTTCGATTATGCGTATTTGTGTTCATTTTGAAAATTGTTTAATTTTAAAAACACCATGTTGAAATTATTTTGAAAATATTTTAGATGTGTTTTATTGTAGTGTTCTAAATTGTAAAAGATTACAATGTGTTGTTAAATTGAGGACAAAATGTTATGCAGTACAACACTGTTTTTTAATTTTTTTATTTAATCAACACTATTTACAACACTATTTCAACACAATTAACAACACTATTTTTAGAACACTTTTCTGGATTGCAATAGTTTTGCAACATATTAAGAAGATAATTCTAGAAAAAAATACGTTTGCAATTTAATTATGACACAATCAAAACACAAAACACGTTTCACAACACAAAAATATACCGTGTATTTCGTGACAAAAGTGTTTCGAAATGTGTTTATTTTTGTATTTTGAGATTTTGCAGTGTCGGATCAGAGTCCATTTTGATTCTGCTTGTCATAATGGTCTCACTTCCCTGTCAAAAGTTCACTGTTTATCATCATTTAAAAGAATACTTCTTAATAGCTGAATTTTGTCAGCAATGAAAAAGGCCAATCTGTAGATCAATATTAAAAAAAAATACAAATTCAAATTCTTTTTCTTTCATCCTAATCTCATTAGTAAATACTGACCATCACAGCAGACAAATAACTTTCTTAATAAATGAGTACTAACGAAACAAATGATCAGAAATTATTTTCACTGTCAGGAGCGTCTTTGAATTTTATGTCATATTTGGAGTCCATGAAAAAGCTTCTTTATAAATTAACTCAGTTTTAGGATCTCCCGGCGACTTTATGAACAAAGGAAAAAAATATTTATCTCCCACAAAAACTTTTTTCAAATATTAATCTCGATTTTCGAGACCAACGTATTTTTATGCACTACATTCCTAAATGAAAAATTGAGTTGATGCTTAAGCAGGGTTCGTAAGGGTTCTTGAAATTCACAACTGGGAAATTCTTCAGTACCAATATTTTCTTACAGTAAATATCTGATTAAATAAGGCAAAATTTCAAACTTTGGAACTTATGTTTATTTTTCTATAAAGAAATACTCAAATTTCAAATGAAAAAGAACGGTACCCGTACGAACGATGTTAAGATAAGTGGCATAATTTAATACAGAAGGATATAAGTATTAAATGTAATTCATTAATTTATAAAGGAAAGGCACTTTTTACCGCTTGCAGGTGCATTTTTAAATCTCTGTGAATTTGTGCTTTCTGTATTTCGCTTATTCAACTTCTTTTTTGATTGTTTAAGGTGAGTGAAGAGTATAGTACATAATTGATTTCCAGAATTATTGATTCGAAAATTACATACTTAATAAATTAATGTCAACTTTATCCCTTTAATGTTTTAATTTTGAATGAAAATAAGGTTTTAATAAGGTTTAATAACGTATAATTTGGTTTAAAAATTATTGGATTCTTTCTTCATTTCCAGAGAATCTGTTTCAAAAGTATTACTTAATGAACAATCAATGGATAGAATCCGATGGAACAAAATAAAATAAGACGTCATCTAAACAAGTGGAAATTTTGAAAGAGGAAGATCAAAAGCGTTTGAAGGCGAAAATAGATATGCATGGAACAAAATTCAACAAAGAACAAATTAAAATTATGAATTACAAACTTTATTGAATTAATGAATAAATGATAAATAATGATTCAATTAAATGAATGGCAAGATTCATATTAAATTTGGATGCACAGGGCTTTTAAATGAGAATATGGGAAAATTTTTAAGACACATTTATATTATTAAAACTCAATAGTATACGTCTTTAATGGAGAAATATCGTGTTTTTTAATGAAATTAAGATGCATACTGTCAAAAGATTTAGCATATTATGTTTAAGATTTCAAAAGCCTCTTTTATATTTCAGTTAAGAAAATATTTTAATATAAATTTTCTTTAACTTTAGTTGTTTTCACAATTTTACGATAATTTGAAAGAATTATCAACTATGCTATACTGAATTTATTTATGCATAATGATGTAAATATTAAAAGAAATCGAATAAAGATAATTGACCTGCATTAATTACTGAAAAGTGTCGGTTGGTTGGTTGATTTTTGTCGTCCGATTATCTACACTAGGGATATAGGACCAGGGGAGAGTGCCCTTCGTGGGGGTCTTTCTAAGGGAACCTAACCCGTATTTACGCAAGGTTCGAAGAAAACCACGAAAACTCCGAACGGTTAGGCCGACAGCCGCGATTGGGTTCGAACCCAGCACCTGCCGTCTACCATTTGAGAGGTCCGAACCTCTCGGCCACTGGTGGGGCCTGAAAAGTGTCGGAGAATATTGTATATATATATTGTGGTCAATTTGATGAATGTATATCATTAATAATAACAAAATCATAGCGAAATAAATCGATTAATATGATATATTTATGAGAATTCATCGAAATCACCAGTTATTATTATTATTTACCAATCAAGGTTGGTAAATAGCAATGAATTTCAACTCGTTTAGCTTCAGATTTTTCTTTCGTATGCATTTTTTCCAAAATGTTAATTTGAAAAAAGAATTATTACTACGCTTCATTGGATTTATTTAACCATGATGATGAAAATATTATAAAAAAATCGAATAAATATTATTAATTTATATTAATTACTGAAAAATTGCAGAGTATATTGTATTTATATACATTATGCTCAAATTGATTAATGGTTTATCATTAATAATAACCTGTTATTATGAATAATAACCAAATGATAGAGAAATAAACAGGTTAATGTGATAAATTTATGAAAATTTGTCAAATTGATCGGTTATTATTATTATAAATAAAGGTTCGTAAATAGAAAATAATTTCAACACGTTTAGCTTCAGATTTTTCTTTCGTATACATTTTATGTTAATATTCAGTGCTCAAAGTATGTATTTCATAGCTGTATAAATTATTCTTTGAACATTTCAGTATTTGAATTTTTTATCTAATTTTAGTAATTATAAAATGTTATTAGATTTGTTATATCATCATTTGTTTTGTTATTAGATTTAAACACTTATGAAAGTACATATTTTTAAAAAGTAATATATTCGTTACTAAGCTTAATTAATCATATTGACCGAAATCCATCGGTAATTATTAATAATAAAGATAAATTTGTGTAAAATGCAACATTAGTCAAATTTACCAAAATACGTATTTATTTTTCATAGTAACAGTTATTATTATTTATTACGAAATTTATCAAATTAACCGTAACACACACATACATACATACATACATACATATATATATATATATATATATATATGAAACCATTAATCGTATTATAATATATAAACCATTGAATTTAATAAATTATAGCACATTGAACATGGAGGGAAAATAAACAGTAATAAATTAATATGAATAATTTGTAGAACCAAAGCAGAAGCTTCAGGTCCCAAAGACTTTGGAACTACAAATGAAGTGTGTGGAATCTTTGTATTTGCCATGGAAAAGTAAAACAATAGAAATTTGGAACTACCACACACACACAAATCCAAAATCAAGTAAAGCAAAAATACCAAAAATAAGGCACCTCAAAACTATCAAACTGGATAGCAAAATGTAAAGGGAAAAATAAAAATAATTATCGTCAACATGATAATAATAAATTAATTAATTAATTAAATACTGAGTAATGTGGTAACAGAAAAAATAATCCATACACTATTGTTTTCCCTATTAAGATTTAAAAGAAACTCATTTTTTTACTATACTAAGCTAAACTCAATATAGTAATATAAAATGATTTAAAATTTAAAAATAGATAATTAGTATATTTACTCTATACACTTAGAAATTTTATTATAGATCTCCAATTTATTAAAAGTTAAGTACAATTTAATCATGTAAGTTAATTACGTTATATTAATAGAATCAATTGATGTAACTATAGAATTATCCATTCATTAGTGTCAATTAAACATCCGTTACAATATATTTTTCAATTTAACAAATGCATTTCCCACTCTCAAATTTTTAAATACTAATTAACCATTGCGTATTATCCAGTTATCCGAACAACACCGCCTTTCTCCGTACTATCTATCTATATATATATACACATGTATGTATATATATATATAATGATAACAATGAAAAATTAAATAAAAGTTGAAAAAGTACAATTTGTTCATTATTAGTTTTATTTAAAATAAAACCGTAGTTATTTTTTGATAATTTTCTGTATTTGTCTTTTACAAGTTATTGAAAATAGATATTGAAAATCGATAATAGCATATTTTCTAAAGAAAGAAAGTTGTAAAATTCAATCAGATTATTTAAAATTTTTGAGATTTTAATCCTTTCTTTTACAGCTAAAAATGTAAGCAAAAATGATACTGCAAGCATTTTTACTTTCAATATTGTCATACAAAATTCGTTTAAATTTTAGCTAATTATTGACAGCATAATAAATAGATGTTTTAATGCATTTGTTTTAATAATTGTCTTTTACATAATTGACTCCTTACAATGAGATCTACTTTGAATCAACAAAAAGTAAGATAGTGAAAAAATTGATTCAAAAGCACCAGAGAACATTCAGATCATGAATATGTCCTAACATATGATTTACACTTGAATTATTTTGTAAGCAAAATACGTCTAACAATGTCGGTAAAACCATTCGAAAATTCAAAAGAAATTCCAAGGTCCTTACATATTATTCTAAGAGACGAAATACGCCTTTTCTAGATTAATACTATTCAATGAAATAAGTAAAATGCTTGTCAACATAATGAGTTTATATAAGTAAGAATTATAATATATTTTTTTAGATTTTCATAATTAATGTATTACTATATTTTATTATATTTTGTTTATTATAATTCCTTCATAGAAGTTTAAAAGTAATTTTATTGATAAAATTTTCGAATAAATAAATTCTTATTATATAACGAAAGAAAATAGAAATTGAAATAAACAAAAACAAAATCATTATATTATTATGTATGTATAATTTTAATATGTATCTTACACGTAACCCTATACGCACACACATATATTTATATGTATGTATAATGTATCCTATTTACATTAAATCATAATGGAAAAAATTATGAAAAGACTGACTAAATGACTATTTTTTTACAGCAATTTTTTTTAAGATATGTAATATTGTGCCGTGAAATTAACATCAAAAATCCTGATTGATATACAGATCTCAAAAATGTTAATAGATTGAATTAGTTTTCAAAATATTCTAATATCTAAATATTCCAGAATTCTAATAAAAATATTTCTAATTTTATTTTTTTCTTTAATGGTGGATACTCAATAATTCCATTTGTATGGAAAGAAAGGGCAAATTAGAAAAAGATATGGACTATTAAATTTTCTGGGATTTTTTTCTCTATTTTCCATGAGAAATTGAAATGATCTTTTAAAAAAAATCGATAGGGAAGGCAGTAATGTGATAAGATCATGTTTTTCAGAAAATAATTTAAAAAAATCAAAATTTCAATCGTCAAGATTCAATTTCATTTTAAAAAGCAAAGATCGTTTGTCATCTTCTAATTTGACATATTTTCCATTTACATGATTTAGAAATACCTATGTATCTATTTATCTCTATATGTATACATATATATTCAATTTTTGTGACGGGGTGAGAGGAAAGGAATTATTGAATTATTTTATTGTTGTCATTGTGAAATTGAAATATAAAATTATTAAAATCATTCGAAACTTTTTATGATAAGAAATTAATGATTATGTGTTGAAAGCAGAAAATAGGATAACTTACATATAGTATTGAAAATAGTAAAAAAATTTAAAATAATAAAATTATTGCACACAAAACAATTTTAAAGGTTATAGTTGCGTCTTATTTAAATGCTTACATTACGTGTATTATGAAAACCGCAATTATGTGTCTGTCATCAACAGTTTTTTTTTTTTTTTTTTTTTTTTTTTTGCGAAAATTTTTTGATGGACTAATTATTATCATATTCAATCTAGATCTATTTTTAAAGATATTGTAAAAATGAAAATCTTAACTTAGAATTATAACACGAAATGGTATTCATACTCAAATTTAGTACTCCAGACGCGATATTGTATTTATGAAATTCTAAAATACAATTATGGTTTGGGTTTCAACTGTTTAATCTCGCAGTCTTGGATTTTTCTGAAATCTGTTTGTAAATTATTTTATTAGTATTTCAATGAAATGTTTTGCAAAGTTAATAATAAATATTGAATATGCTTAAAATTTCACATTAAAATCAATACAACATTATATTACAAACAATACGAAGACAATGTTTTGTTCAGAAAATTAATTATTATAAATGTCATATTTTTTATACATTCATACTGTCTTACTGTCATATTGTCATACATTCATACTGAATATATAAAAACAAGTAAGAAAACCCATCTATGAAACATAAGTTATGAAACACTTTCCAACGGTTTTTGAAATCTTAAACAAAACTTCGTTATTTGGGGAAATACGGTTACGGTCTATAGCAAAATATGTAATCCAATATATGTTACACATGTATTGGATATGTTAATGATATATATACAATAATGGAAAATTTGATTTAGCATTAAAATGCCTTGCAGTGTTGCGAAATCTCCTCCGATGAAAGTGACGTTTCTTTCTTGGCTGCGAGCGAGCGATGTATTTATATGATGCTAAGTGGCAACTAGTTTTTGCGTTGCCTTGACGATCGTAATGTTTGGAATATTTTAGTTCAGTTTATTATTAGAGTTGTTGAATTATGCATTTTTGGAATGTTGCATTTTTTGAATAATAGTGGAAATACCAGATTGTCTGGTATTGTAAATATGTGTATAGTAATATTTTAACATATAGAATAAACTTATTATGAAAATGAAAACCTTCTGATATTGTAGTAATTTCTCTTCATGCAAGTTGAAATTGTTCTTTCAGCAATTTATATTACTAGATGGAAGCATACATGAATACTTTTGTTTAGCCCTATAGTTTACATGGTACCTTTATTTCACACTAGTATTCGGATAAAATTAAATTTTAATTTAAACATTCTTAAAATTACTGAAATCACGTTGTCAGAAATTACAATCCATAAGCGTCTATGTACCCATTTTAATTAATCTATGTTCTACAACCATTTCTTGTTAAACCGAAAGCAGTTCAGCGTAAAGATGTACTTATTTAGAGATGCACTTATTTAAAAACTAACTTTAAGTAATTTAGGCTTATATGTAGTAACGTTTGCGAGATCTTTTATGTAGTCTTTATACCAACTATACCATTTATACACACAATATAACATGTACACATTTAGTGAAACTTAACAGTACATTTAATATTTAAAATGCATTCCATCATTCCATCAACCATCATCGGATATATATACAGTACTTCAACAGGAACTATTTGAAATATTTTGTTTGTTCCTGTAAACACTAAGCATGTCATATAACCGTATTTATCAACTATGATCGTATAAATTATATTAAGCCTCAGTGACGCACATCAATTTATTATTCAGAAAACAGCTTAACATAATTAAAATATGCCGCACAAAATCCCTCACTTTTACCACTATATAACCGAGTTCTTTTATGCGGCCTGTAAATGAATGACATATATTTTTCATTGAATATTTTATAAAAAGCATATGCTAGTACAATTTGTAAAGGCATACTTGTTTCTATATGTTTTATATAAATCTTTAAAAATCACTAGAAAAGATTTTTTTCCAAAAGGCCGTAAAGTATCGGTAAACTTTTGAACTACCCTGCAAAAAAAATGTATCTTGTTAGAAACGTAATTTGAAATAGAATTCACACTAAGGTAAACGTCAATAACGTCCAAAAAATTGAAGATAATCCGAGTATATTTACAGGAGTTAGCGCGGACAGATGGCAAGAGGACCACACAGACAGACAAATCGAAATCATAAACACTTTTCAATTTTGTTGGAATTGTTAAAAATAAATGAAAATTTAAAAAAAAATGTCAATTGTTTTCTTAAGTTTAATTAAAGGGTACATTAACACTTTAAATCTTCATATTTTGCAGTATATCGGAAAATGTGTCATTTGAATTTTCAACAAAAATCCCAAATCGTTTTGTAATATCAATCTTGGCTGTTCTTTTACTCTTTGTAATATTACCTGTTTAAACAGCATTAGGTAAACACGTGATTTTAGAAAAACTACTAATGAGATATTTTTTCTATAATTTTTCCAATGCTTTCTAGATAATGTTGGGAAATTAAGACCTTTTTAGAGCTGCTAATAACATATTTCCCTTGATTTTTTTTATATGCATGTAGAACGTTTATATACAACATTCGATTTAGAAAAAAAGAAGAAAAAATCTGAGTTTCATTCTACGTTAAATTAGTAAAAAAAAAAAAAAAAAAAAAAAAAAAAAAAAAAAAAAAACTAATGGAAAATTGAAAAGATTATCTTCGAAAGCGTCTTAGGGCCATTAGGAATTCGGACATGTTGTGTCAGATAAAATGGAGTTAAGTTCATTTCGACGGAATATAAAACTAGAATACGGCTGCACAATCATTAAGGACCATGCGGAATAAAAGACATCATAATGTTTTAAGAATTTTCGTGCCGTTAAGAAAAATGAAAATGAGTATTCAGTTGATCAGTATAATATTTTGGAAAAGAAAACTGAGATTACTAGGTATTTTTCTGATAAAATACTTTTTAATATCATTCTCGAGAAATGTAAATCATCTATGTGATATATCTATATATATATTTATATATTAGGGTGGTCCTTAAAATTAAAGTTTAAAATTTGTATGGGGCACCCCTTTATTTTGTTTTATGTTTAAAAAAAATACCTCCACTAAAATTTCAGAAATTTAAAACAAATTTTAAGGGTCCCTACCAAGGTTTGAATAATTGAAAAAATTGAAAATTTGACATCTTTTGAGTCTAATTTTTAAGTTATTAATACATATCCATATTCATCGCAAAATTGAGTCATAAAGTCTATCATCGCATCACATTTTGAGGAATTTTTTAAATATATTTGAGTTTTTTAGCATTTTTAAATGGCCAAAGCAACGCCAGCGGTCAGCTAAATTGACAAAAAATAGTGTTTAAATGAATTTAAAAAACAATAAAAATAAGAAAAGAATAATAATTCAGCTTTAATTTAAATAAATGATTGTGTAATAAAATATGTTTCATAAGCACTAAAAAAATATTTGTTATTAAAATTATTAACTTTTGTGTGCGCAATATTTTTTTTTTTTTTTTTTTTTTTTTTACCAAAGTGGTGTATTTCTTGTGTATTAGTAGTCCAAAATCCTCTACTCATAGTGTAAGCCTTGGTTGCTACAGCAACAGCTACAATTCGGCTAATGAGTAGACAAAAAATAATGTTTTTGTATAATTCTATGGGAAATATAGACAATATTCCTTCGTATGGTTACCCGCCTCTTTCTCTGTGTGTTGCTAGCTAGTGAATTGAGTAGATGCAGAGTGTTACTGTGAAACTTGGACGATTTTTTATCTGAACAAAAATGATTTTTTTTTAAATGTTTGAATTAAATCCATTGAATTAAATGCATTTAGACTTCTTTTTTTGTTTTTAAGTAAATGTAGTGTAAACAGGCTGATTTTTGAGCGTAAATAAGACATTTTATTGCAAAAAGCCACCTACTCATAATCTGCTGTTTCGATGCTTTTACTACATTAGTTTTGACAGGGTTATCCAAAAAATATTTGTTCATTTTCAATTTGATGACGGTCCCCTATGGGATTTTGGGAGAAAATTTCGTGAAAATGTATGACCTGTGTTTTTTTGTTTATACACACAGAGCTTCGGAAAAATTCCTCACGTATATTTGTAGATATTCAACATATCATCTAAAATCAAACGTGTCAAGATTTTTTTTTGTTGACACTATATGTATATATATATATATATATGTCACCAGATAGACGTTATACTGTGCTATCACCTGACTAAGCAATCCATTAATTTGTTCAAAACAAGTAAAATTCTTTAAATAATACTTAATGATTTTTTTTGACTTATTTATTTCACTATTTCAAAGAAATCACACTGAATAATCATTACTAACTTTATTTGCATGCTTTATTATTTGTATTTGAAATATAATAATAAGCCTAAACAACAGTTAAAAGTATAATCATAACGACATCATTATAGGAAAAGATGATAAGTGTTTTAAAAAAACAAATAACTGTTTCTTACAATAATACTACTAACATGCCTATTGTACATTTTATCTTGCATTTTGATTCTAAACAATTATCTTATTACTTTTTTTCACATTCATATTACATATGCAAGTATTTTTATTGAATATTGAATATTTTTATTCGAAAAAATGATAAAAAAAGCAAAATTCAGTCAACTGGAATTCAAATTAATTACATCTAAGAATATCAGGGGACCATTAAGTATATAAATGTGCTCTTTCCAATCAATTACATTCTTCATTTCTTTCCAGTAATATGCATCCAAATAGCTTTTCATTCATAGTAGGGTTTTAGATGAAAACGCTTCAGAAAGCTTAATATTTTTTTAGAATAATAGAGAGGGCTTTTTAAATCGATTTTTTACTTAAGTTAAGAAAATTTATCTGCAAAAAATATCTATATAATATTTTGATAAAAACAATGCGATTTCATGCATTGAAAAAGGATTGCTAAACTGTCCGTGAAATATAGACATTATTGAAAGATCTATGAAATAAATATGTTTTTCTTTACTGTTTAATTTAAAATGAGAAATAAAAAAAACTATATGGCATCAACTCTTAATTATGGTATGCACAGTTAAAAATATTCTATGTTTTTATGGGACACAGTAACGTTGAAGCCATCTCTTTGATTTTGAATAATTTATACATATATAAATTATTTTGTCCTGCTTGACTGATAATCAGTTCACAGACAAAACTAGTTCATGAGATAGAGTGCTCACAAAATTTATATTACATACAGACAGATAAACAGGGTGACAGACTCACAGACACACATTTTGCAATAACAATTTTTTTCATCTCTTACCATTTAAACATATAAAAGTGTTAAAAACCAGAATTTGAAAAATTTCTCGAATCCAATACTTTTTTCTTTCAAAGGTATAAGAGAGTAAATTTTTTTTTAAATCATATGTTACCAGAAAGACGTTATATATATATATATATATATATATATATATATATATCTGTGTGTGTGTGTGTGTGTGTGTATCACCCCATTTAAAAATCATTATCAACATCATTTTCATGTTTTATTATTTTTATATGACTTACAATAGTAACCTTAAGCAGCGTTTAAATTATAAACACAAAGACCTCATTAAGAGAAATGATGGTCAATGTTTTTTACACAGCGAATAAGTATTTTTTTTTCCAATAACATTACTCACAAGTTTGTTGTACATATTCTGTAGCATATTGATTGAAAACAATTATGAGATTATTAATTTTTTTCAATTTAAAGTGTTTTCTTTGGATATCGAATATTCTTTTTCTTTAAAAACAATAAAAAGAACAAAATTCAGCTAAGTGGAATTCAAAAACATTACATCCAAGAACATCAGGGGGCCATTAAGAATATAAATATGCTCTTTCCAATCAATTACATTCTTTATTTATTTCCAGCAAGATGTACCGAATACCTTTTCTTTCATAGGAGGTTTTTAGATGAAAATGTTTCACAAAGCTTATTATTTTTTAAGTAATGTAGAGAAGGACTTTTAAATCGAGTTTTTGCCTAAGTTAAGAAAATTTATTTGAAAATAAAAGCCTGCGTAAAATTCTAGTAAAAAAAATTGTTATTTCTTACATTGATAAATGGTTACTAAAATTTCTGTAAAATACAAAGATTATTTATTGTAAACAATTATGTGGATATTATTTTTTTTCACTTTAATGTTACATATGCAAGTGTTTTCATTAAATGTCACCCCTCCCCCTAAATGATAAAAAGTACAAAATTCAGTCAAGTGTAATTCTAAATCATTACATCCAAGAATACCAGGGGACCGTTAAGAATGTATATATGCTCTTTCCAATCAATTACATTCTTCATTTCTTTCCAACAAGAGGCATCCGAATACCTTTACATTCATAGAAGAAATTTTAGATGAAAATGTTTGACAAAGCTTATTATATTTTGAAAATAAAAATTCAGACGGATTTTTAAATCGATTTTTTACTTAAGCAAAGAACATTTAAGTGAAAAATAGAAACCTGAGTAAAATTGTAATAAAAAAGGTGACTCCTTATATTAAAAAAGGATTTCAAAAACTTCTGTAAAATACAGAGATTGTTGATTTTAAACAATTATGTGAATATTTTTTTTCCTTTAATGTTACGTATGCAAGTGTTTTCATTGAATATCGATTTTGTTTTCCTAAAAATGTCAAAAAGAAAAAAAATCAGCCAAGTAGAATTCAAAATCATTACATTCAAGAATATCAAGGGACCATTAAGAGTATAAAACTGCTTTTTCCAATCGATTAAACTCTTCACTTTTTTTCTAGTAAAATACATCCGAATAGCTTTTCAGTAGTAAGAGGATTTAAAAAAATGTTTCATAGAGCTTGTTATTCTTTGAGAAATGTTAAGAAGGATTTTTAAATCGAGTTTTTACTGAAGTAAAGAAAAGTTTTCTGAAATATCAAAGCCTATATAAAATTCTAGTAAAAAATTGTGATTTCATATACTGAAAATATTTTCTAAACCTTCCGTAAAATACAAAGAATATTGAAATAATTATGAAATAAATATGTTTTTCCCTATCGTTTAGTTTGAAATGAAAAGGAAGAAAAAAAGCTATATGGTATCAACTCAGAATGAAAATTAATTATTGTTCACATAATTATAAGTATTTTATAAATATAAATAAACTAGAATTTGACTAAACTACATCATTACACTACATTAAACAGAAAAGCGATGAAATGAATGAGAATATTAAAGATAATTTTAAACTAATGATAATTTAGAAAATATTTAAAAACTTTAATGGTAAATGCATATGTATAATTTTGTATTCATTAGAAGTTTTGAAATTTTTAGAAACCATCTACTTACTACGTTTCACATCTTAAAATTGACCATCCTAACGAATACCGAGCTTCTTTTGTAACATCTAGGCTAGCGGAACCAGGATAAAATGCCTATGTTGAAACAGAAACTGCAACCATCAATTTGTCATAATTAATTTTGAAATCAATTTAGATATATCCTGCTGTCCTATATATACGTAATAAAAAAAAATAAAGGATTCTTTTTTGAAGTTTTATTGTTTTTGTCAACATCAAGTGATAATAGCATCGACTTAAAATAAAGCGATTGTAGGATCAGAGATTATCAACATTGATTAGCAACCAATATATAATCTAGATTTTTTGCCTCAAAGGTTATCACAATTATTTCCACGTCCATTATCTTTTAAATAGAGAGATCGCACAAAAATCGCAATATTTAACTTTTTTTTTTCTCTTTTGGATACATATTTCTTTTTTGGCGTCTTTCTTGAATACAGTGAATATATTTATATCTGTATTTCCATAGTGTGTTTTCATGAAAAAAATCCATCGTATGTTGTATTATAAAAAAAAAAAAAAAAAAAAAAAAAAAAAAAAAAAAAACATGTAAAATTGCTATTGAATACATTTGAAAATGAATGAAATACCATGACGTAGAATAAACTATCACAATAAACTTCAATTTAATTTGTATGAAGAAAATTATATTTTAAAATGTAGTCATTTAATTATTCATTTTAATTTGTAAAGTAATAGTTTTATATCCAGTGAAGTAATGTATATAAAATTCACTAGTGACAGCATGGTGATGAGATTATCCGATTGATTGCACAGCTGTTGATGTGGAATAATTCTGCTTTGTTACTTCTTTGTGGAACTAAATCAACCATCAATAAAACGTGACATGCTTTGAAATGAGTTGGGTAGGACCTTTATAATTCAAATAGTTTTTTTAAATACATCTAAAATTTTAATCAAAAGATTGCTCTGTAATTAGTTTTTTTTTTTTTTTTTTTTTTTTTTTTTTTACACTGAGGTTACATAAATAATATTTTGGGTTTATTTATACTTTGTAACATTTTTAATTTTTCATCTAAAGCTTTAAATAAACATTAAGATACTCTCTAACATACTTACGCACAATGGTTAGTCAGAAAATTTTAATATGGGTGTTCGTAATTCTAAAAAATGATTTGAAAAAATTGTGTGGATTTGAATGTATGACTTCTTTTGTTCTATTTTATTTAACTTTATTTTTTGCAGTTTTAGTTAAAAGGAACATCCCCACAAAAAAAAATCTGAAGAAAATCTTAAGAAAATATCTATAGAAAATCTGTAGGGAATTGGCCCATTTTTAAGAAATCTGCAGACATTATTAAGGATATTTTTTAAAAAATCTTCAAATAGTTTTGAGGTAAAATTATATCTACAAAACTTCTTCTGATTTCTGTAGAATTTCTGAAGAAAGAGGATATTTCTTCAGATAATCCTAAGATTAGTTTTAGTGGGGATAAAATAATAATTCAAATAAAAAGTTCAAAATATTTCCTATACCATAGTGACACCTTTGCTTCTAACTTTTTCTTACTTTTACTATAGATTGAAATATGTTAATGATTACTTTGGAAAAAAGAAAAAGAAGTAATAAAATGAATTTACTGCAAATATCTCGCAAAACCGTAATTCGAAAGCATCAGCTGTTGAAAGAAACAACATATCACGTCATTTTCACTTCAAAACTTGTTTGAATTCACATTATGAATACATGAATAGCATACTGTATCCATACATTATTTATACACTACTGCATAAATAATAATAATAAATATATCATCTATCATATACGCGATTGATTTATTGCCGCCTTGCACTTTCTATTAGATAAAAAAGAAAATAAATGTAATATAACAGCACTTTTAAAACTCTGATCCGTACATTATGTTCTGACTTCTTTTAATACTTTAAAACTGTACAAGTCTATGTGTTACATAAACAGTATGATACTAGTGTTTTATGTGGCTCAACAGTTGATTTAAGTACCTGTTTTTTATTTTTAAAAAAAAGGACGATGGCTTAATATATAATTTTTGTTAAATGAACAGAAATTAGAACAGAAATTTAATAATGAACACATATTTATTAGGCTAACTTATATTGACAGAAAGGTATTTGCTGTTATCCATTCTTGCAAAATATAGCTAATTGGATATCATACAGCATTAACTGTTAAAGGTATTTAATAGTACTTATTCGCCTTTGGGAATCGGTGTGCTTGTGAATAACATTCAGTAATTGTCTACGCTTGATAATACTCTAACTAATAAGATGGATTATGACCTTAAGAAGATTTGCGCACCTCTTGTAAGCTCATTAAATACGTGACTAATTAACGTATTTATGTTATTTAACTTTGATAAAATACGATAATTGTTGACAGACTGTGACAAGTTAAAGAGAATTTGTGAGTACTAAACTGACTCACACTATTATTATAAATTTAAAAGTTTTGTGATTTCGATATTATACTTAAATATACATACTTTTTTTAATATACAAGTTTCACATAATCTAAAAGATAAAATAATTAATTTGTGACAACTACATTAAACTTAATTTTATGAGAAAAATTAAACAAATAAGTATAAGAATACGCTTATTGTAAAGTCTTTAAATATTCTGTTGTATAACGGTCTTAGTATTATTTATTGTTTAAAGATTTGAATGTTCCCCACGCTATCTCTGAGTATTACCTATTTAATAATTTATTTTTAAGCTTGAAAGAGTTTACGACAACCCTGTATATACATGGAAAATTATTTATTTGATAAGAATAGACAACACTAACAGAACCAAATACAACCAAATTATCTTTTGTTGTAGGAAAGTTGCGAATACCCTAGCAATATTCTAACCTTAAATTTTAACTGGTATTTTTAATGTTTCGAAGCAGTATATCATATTATAGCCTGATTGATCAGCAAAAAAATTGCGTGCCTGCAGTATGATAAAAAATTTCTGGCGGAATTTATGTATTTTGAATATCAGCTAATTAGTTTTTAAACTGTTCTCATATCAAAATTAAAAACATCATTTTTATATTCTAAAAAAATATTTTAAAAAATAATTATTTAATTACTTTATTAGTGTACTTAAATTAGAAAATATAAGAAATTTAAAAGTATGTTTTTGAAAATGACTGTATTTGACATGATCTGGTATAACAGATAAAAGCTATATTCTAAGATGTTGCAATTAATGTTTTAATATATATATATATATATATGTGACATGTTGAGATAAGAGAAAGTAAAAATCTTTGCAAGTTTCCCCATATTATGTCACATGAGGCGTGGCAAGATTAAAATTTAGCAAAATAAAAAAAGCAGAAGCTTCATCAAATTACACAGTTTCTGCTCAAAATAGTTTATTAAATTCATTCAGATAGAGCGGGAAATGCCCTCTCCATAGTGACATTCCATCATAAAAACACAATTTCCGCACTAAAGCCGAATCATTGAAAAAGAGAAAGAATACCCCATCATCTCTCGGCTTCCTCACTTAAATCAAATTCTAAAAGCTACTAGAAAATTCTATAGTTTTTAACCATGATTTTCTTATGTAAACAGAATTTTATGATTATCGTCGAGATTAACATAGTGTTCTCGAATCGTTTTCAGAAGACAATTTTTATTTTAAGGAAAAGAAATGTATTTATTGATAGGCAATAAATATCATACGTGAAGAAAAAAGAAAAATAAATAAAAATAATGATATTTTTGAAAAGTATGATTTTGGAATATTTATAATAAGATTTTCTTAAAAAAGGGGGGGGGTTATAAAAACAGGGGGAAAAGGAGTTTTATTGGGAATTTTAAGAGATAAAGTGTAATCACGAATATTTTTTATTTAGAGCCATTTTTTAAATTTACGCATATTGGAATAAATGTTTTTTTAACGCGAATTAAGACTTTATATCGTTCTATAAAGAGTAATAGATTAGTAACAGGATTTTAATTTAATAAGTTGAAATAAGTACGGTTGTTAAAAGTAAATTAATATAGTAAAAGGTTAATTTTGGCGAATGAAAAATTTAAATTTTTAATACATACTTACACACACACACACACACACATATATATATATATATATATATATATATATATAACATGTTTATTGTGTTTATTGTAGATTTAAAATAAGGCTGTAGGGTGTTTCATTTTCTAAGGCAAAATGTAAAATGTACATTTTTTTACTTACTTTGGTTATGCTTGGAATTTTAGTGATATAAATAATTTATATGCCAAAATTCAAGAAGGTTAGATGATATTTAAAGGTTACATATTTTAATAGCGTTGCAAAATTGGTCTAAAAAACGATTTTTCAATGCTAATTATTTTTATTGGGATAACTATATCTTATAAACATAAAATATTAGTAAAATGAGACACCAAAATAAAAAGTTAATGTATAAACAAAACATGCATTAAACCATAGCCATGCAATCTCTAATTTTGCTGACTTGGTCACGACTTTCCGGTAATGCTCGATTATATGCTCGACAAGAATTGTGTTTGTTGTTTGACCCCTATCGTTAAATTTCTTCTGAGAGAAACTATTCATGGTTTCTTATTGGATCAATGCAGTAATCTGCCACGTCGTGGACTCGAAATAATTCAAAGAATATATTTGTTTTATATTTTTATTATAATGCTATTATATGTTTATATTTCTTATTGTATAATAATATATTTTTTACTAGTTTAGTTACAAACTTGTAAGTTATTCCCTATCAGCCTGAATAATACGTTCGTTTAAAAAAGCCAATCCTGTGTGTGTTTCCGGTAGGTATCAAAGGAACCTCTTAGCAATTGTGAGAACACTGCTTTGGATATCTACATCAAAAGAAAGTATTCAAAAGCTGTATTGTATCCAATTCATTATTTGGACTTTAGACCCTATCGACTTAAAATTGATTATGCTAAAAGCAAACATTTGTGAGGCCGCCAAAATGTGGAACCTGTTTCATTTCATTTCACAACTTTCTTGAGGGACGTTCAGTTGTTTACTGAGGATAAAAAACTTAATCAGGGGAATGTTTTTTTCAAATTTTTAGATCCTTTAAATGACCAAATTCATTTTCATATGGAACAGGACCCTTCACAAAATTATTCATCTTAAAACACGACTCTTCAAAAACATTTTATATTAATATAAGACCCTTCTCAAAATTATTTGTTTCTCGAATAGACATTTTACTGCATTTTTTCAAGCTTCTAATCAAGTTTTTTACAGATTTATTCACTCTAAAATTAAAACGTACCTATAAATAAAGAGTGTAATTCAAAAAAATCATTTTACGTATTTTTACTTATTATTTTTATTCATATACGAAGAATAGAACCTCGAATAAATTGATACAATAAATTCATTACACATAAATACATTACATTCGTATAATTATGAATAGAATTTTCACGAACATAAGAAAAACTTCAAAATTACGGAAAAAGGGAACCCTGTGAGAAAAACCTGGTTATTGTCAGTCACTTTGCATAATGCACAGTCCTTGGGATCCAGAAATTGAAGAAATTTTCTGCCAATCCTTCTAGATTATTTAGAATTTTAATAATACTAAGAATTTTTCCTAAGAGTTTCAATAAATAACCTTGCATAAATTCTGTATTTTGGAACACTTTAGAGCACGGGTGCAAAAATCTAGGCGCCAGCGGACAGTTTATCACCACTAAAATATAAAACTTTTCATCGTATACAATTTAATGGCATTCTAGCAAGAATTGTACGCGAAATATTAAACGAAAAACAACAAAATTAATTTAATGGTGATATACTGCCTCCTGGCGCCTAGATTTTTACACCCCTGCTTTAGAGGTACTTAACAATATCCATTTATTGTTCTTCTTAGCAGTTTTGAATAGTATTTTCTTCGTTCTCGTATGTCTTCTAAACTGAAGAACACATAATTGGGAACTATCAAAAACTCTGGTTGTCAAGTCCGTTCGATGGTATGACGCAACACTTTTCAAACACTCCAGTACACATTAGGTCTTTGACTCAGTTGTAATGACGGTAAGAAAACTACAATAATGTTCATCCAAGTTACCGTTTAATTCTTAAATATGCTCATTAGATAATTCCTACAATAAAAGCAGTACTCTCAAAAGACCGATCGATGACATTTTTACGTAGCCTAAATGGATCCCCATACTCCAGTGATAATATCATCAATGCCTTTCAGGTTAACAAATGTACAATGCAACTCTATCTTCCAAATTTTTTATATTCTCATGGACAAGTCAGAGAAGCAATTTAATATCACAATGAAAGATCAAATGAGGAGAATTTTCAAAAGGGAATATTTTTCCCCTCACTTTTTTAGGGAAGAGTGTATTTCATTTTTTCGGATAGTTCGAGCATGGTAAACGGTAGCTTGAGTTATTTGAAATTTCACTATTTTGAGAGAAATGTGAGCAATGTGTGCGATCCCGAAATATTATAAATTCTTCTTAAACTTTAGCACATATATCTTTCACAGCAATGTGACTGGTGGTGTAATCAAAGTCATATAAAATCGCACCTTTTGGGAAATAAAACATCTTAGGATAAAAGGATCGAAATATAATTTTGTATTTCTGAAAATATTACTTGACATTACCGCTATAAAGGCCGTTATTTCTATTTATGTCACGGATAGTAAATTTTTTAATTCATCTCTAAAAACTGATGAAATCTCGTTTTTCAACTGCTATTTCAATATATAAACAGATTATAATTTAGTTTAATGATTTTTTTCATAATTCAGTTATTAAATAAAGAAAACATTCGATTGAAAACCCACAGCATAAATTTTTGAAATCTAGTACATCAGAAAATAAATAAATAAATGTTATAATATTCCGACTTAACTAAAACGAATCAGGTTAAAAAAATACTATATAAAACTATTGAAAAAAAATTAATTTTAAAATTATTTATATTGTCTGCAGTATGATGGAATTTTCTAAACATATTTTTTTTTATTGGAAACTCTTGAGCAGAATTTTCAAATTTAAAGGTATTCTAAAATCATTTTTTTTTATATATTTACATGTTTTTGAACACATTGCGGATATTGATCTTGTTTCGTTTTTGAAATGTGATTGCTGTTATTATGCAAAATTTCTGCTGCTGTAAAAAGTGAATCTATTTATTTTTCTTTCAAATAAATTTTTAAAGCCCAATTTGTACTTGCTATTTTTCAGGAAAGTTTTATATTCGTTTATGCAACTCAATAGTAAGTCCCCTTAATTTTTTTTTCTATCGAGAGAAAAAAATGTGAAAATGTATGTGTAATCGTAAAGAAATTACATCATTAGTGTTTTAATGGATTCTCAATTTTCATTTTAATTTTATTAAACAAATTTATTATGTCTTTCATAATTTCCTATGTATATTTAACGACTTAAAAAATAAAAAAACAGTTTTAAAATGCTTTTTTCTTTATGTTTTGCCGTATATATTTAACTTTTCTGTCCACTGACAAAAAAAAATGTTAGTATGAAATGAAATAGATTAAAAATGTTTTAACGAAAAAAGCAATTTAGGACCGTTAAAGTGTTTAATAATTACAAAAAATCATTAAAAGGGACAATTTATGTAATTTGTATGTAATTAATCGAACAAAAAGCATAAAGTTTAAAGATTTTTATAATTTTTACATAATTTCTCCTGTATCAAAAAATATACAAAATTTGTGAAAATTGTGTTTTTATATTGAATCTAATTTCTTCAATATAGAGACCATCAAAGTTCACGACCTTCTACCATTGTTCTGCGAGGTTCCGGATAAGCTGCAAGTACTATAGCGGCTCCTTTGAATCAGAAAACTATTGACCTTAAAGGATTCAAATCTATAACCCTTTAAGAGGAGCATTGAGCAAAAGTAATAATATTCGACTGAAATAACGTCTTTATCGTAATTTCTAAACAGATATAGATAAACTACTATAGATATACATCTAGTACTGCGACTTGCAATAGAAACTCTGTTAGCTGTTAAATTAAATTTTCCTGAACATTTTGCCCAATCTAATATATGCCAAAAGTCTAGAAAAAAGATTTATATATACAGGGTGATTCATAAAAGATGGGCAGAACTTTAAGGGGTTATAGTACACTTAAAGACAAATAATATTAAATAGGAGACTAAGGGTCCCAGACGTATTCGCAAGGAGATAGGGGGCATTAAAGTTTAGGGTCCGAAATTTCAAATGATTATAAAAAATGGAAAAATTGGTCGATTCGTTTGCGGTTTTTGCAAAAAAATTTCTTTATGCCAGTATTTTCTTGAAATAAAATTTTAAAGTTCAATTTCAAAAAATGCCGATAGGGGGCGCTTTAGACTTTGGAGTAACAAAAAACTATTTTTTAACGTTATTTTTTGTATTTCTTTAAATGATTTCGAAAGCTTAGACTTAAACTTAAATTTTGATCTAAAAATCTGAGTCCTAACGAGTAGTTAAGTAGCGTAAACTGAAATTTGAAATTTGAAACCCTTCTCCCCCCAGAACAAAAATCAGTTATTCCCGATCTTTGTGTCGTAGATTAGGCTCTAACTACTGCCGCGTTTTGCTAAAATTATTCTTTATGTCAGTATTTTCTTGAAAATAAATTTTAAAGAAAATTTTCAAAAAATTCCGATAGAGGGCGCTTTAGACTTTGGAGTAACGAACAACTATTTTATACCGTTATTTTTTGTGTCTCATTAAATGCTTTCTAAAGCTTAGACTTAAACTTAAATTTTCAGCTCAAAATCTGAATCGCTGAGCGTGGTTCAGTAGCGAGAGGAGGGGGTTCAAATTTCAACTTCTGAACATAGTTCAGTTTGCACTACTTAACCATGCCCAACGATTCTGTGCTGTGATACGAGGCAAAAATACAACTTTCGTCAAGGACTGCATAGTCGGAATTCACTCATAAAGGCACTGGCACAGTTGGAAACGTCGCTCATGCAAACGTTAAAGCTCCATTCCTGACGCTAGTCACCGGGTGAAAAAGGAGACAGAAAGTATGCATATGTCAAATGGGGAAGAAGAAGAACACGTATGGAAAATTTCGACACGATTCAAGCATAAAAACCACTGAACGGTGAGTCAAGTGTAAGTCGCTGTAGTAATGAATCGAAAGATGGTGCCCTTCACGAATAAGGAAAAGGCTGAGATGCATTTAATTTACGGAGCGGCAGATGGAAATGGTGCAGAGGCACAACGAATGTACGGAGAGCGATTTCCCAACAGGGGGTTGCCTAACCGCAAAACTTTCGAGCGCTTGCACAGACAGTTGTGTAAGACGGGATCATTTCTCGCTTCCCGGTCGAATGCAGGTCATGCAAAAAAGGACGAATCAGTAGTTGTTGCAGAAGCCATTCTGGATGTAGTAGCGGCGCAGCCAAGTACAGGTACACGAACAGTGGCTAGGCAGGTGGATACCTCACAGTCCATGACTTGGAGGGTACTGAAGGATGAACATTTTCTCCCGTTTCATGTGCAACGAGTCCAGAAACTGTCTCCAGGGGATTATCCAAATCGTATTGAATTCGCCCGCTGGTTTCTGCAGCAGAACGCGCTAAATCCACATTTTGGACGAACTGTGCTTTTCACCGATGAATGTACCTTCACACGTGAAGGTACATTTAACACACACAATGCACATGTATGGGCGGATGTCAATCCACATGCTACGTATCCACATGCTCATCAGAGACGCTTTTCCATCAATGTTTGGGCAGGTATCCTCGGAGACCACCTAATCGGACCGTACCTTCTTCCTGAACGCCTCAACGGTAAAACATACCTCACATTTCTGCAATATGTGCTGCCAGACCTATTAAACGTTGCTCCTCCACGCATCCGGCGGGTCATGTGATTCCAGCACGATGGAGCGCCAGCCCATTACGTACGAGACGTCCGAAACTATCTGGACATCACATTTCCGAACAGATGGATTGGTCGAGGTGTTCCTGTTGCTTGGCCTGCTCGCTCGCCAGATCTTTCACACCTCGATTTCTTTTTTTGGGGACAATTGAAGGTTCTTATGTATGAGACATCCATTGAATCCCCCGAGGAACTGGTCGCCAGACTTTCCGCCGCTGTAGGGGAAGTGCTCGCAAAGCCTGATGTTTTCGCGAATGTTCGCCGTTCCATTCTTCGCCGTTGTTCTGCGTGCATAACCTCTGGTGGTCACAATTTTGAACATTTATTGTGATTACATGTTAATAAATATGCTTTGGTAACATAATCCTAATTTGTGTCTTTTTACCTCGTATCACAGCACACAATGTGTGGACATGGCAAACTGAACTGTGCTCAGGAGTAGAAATTTCAAACCCCTCTCCCCAGAAACTTAACCACGTCTAACGATTCATATTTTGGGCTGAAAATTTAAGTCTAAGCTTTAGAAAGCATTTAATGAGACACAAAAAATAACGGTATAAAATAGTTGTTCGTTACTCCAAAGTCTAAAGCGCCCTCTATCGGAATTTTTTGAAAATTTTCTTTAAAATTTATTTTCAAGAAAATACTGACATAAAGAATAATTTTAGCAAAACGCGGCAGTAGTTAGATCCTAATCTACGACACAAAGATCGGAAATAACTGATTTTTGTTCTGGGGGGAGAAGGGTTTCAAATTTCAAATTTCAGTTTACGCTACTTAACTACTCGTTAGGACTCAGATTTTTAGATCAAAATTTAAGTTTAAGTCTAAGCTTTCGAAATCATTTAAAGAAATACAAAAAATAACGTTAAAAAATAGTTGTTTGTTACTCCAAAGTCTAAAGCGCCCCCTATCGGCATTTTTTGAAATTGAACTTTAAAATTTTATTTCAAGAAAATACTGGCATAAAGAAATTTTTTTTGAAAAATCCGCAAACGAATCGACCAATTTTTCCATTTTTTATAATCATTTGAAATTTCGGACCCTAAGCTTTAATGCCCCCTGTCTCCTTGGGAATACGTCTGGGACCCTTAGTCTCCTATTTACTATTATTTGTCTTTAAGTGTACTATAACCCCTTAAAGTTCTGCCCATCTTTTATGAATCACCCTGTATATATGTAATGAAATAAAAAAAATTGCGCCATTTTTGTTCTCACTTAGCTTCAATTCTAAATTTGTGGAACATATTTCAATCTTAGTTTCGTAATGCATTAACGTGTAACAGCTAAAATCATTTTTCTTATTTTATTTATTAATAAATTATTGTTTGCTTCTCAAAACGGCGGGAGGTATTTCGTAACCTTTATACTTTCTGGAATATTCCCGGGATTTTAATTTAATTTTTTATTTAACATCGCGTGACAGGTGTTAATACGCCTTGCTAAAGGGCTTGTTACTTCCAAGAAAAAAATATAGTTCCAGCCGAGGACGACCTGCTAACAAGGAAGGTCTCCATTGGGGGCATACTCAGAATTTTTTGAAAAAAATACGAATTAAACTACTCATGTTGGTAATAAAGGATCAGTGAAAATTAGCGGCGAAATTACATTATTAGATATGTAAAAAAATAAAATAGTTTGGAATAATTGGCGTGAAAAGCTGAAAGCGACGCGGGATTTGAAGAGCAGTGCATTTCCTCGCCAAAAGCAGACGATTTTAACGAATCCGAAAATTGATTTTAATTGACTTCACTGTTAAAAATCTTCAGCATTTACTGCAACGTCACTCCACTACTTTTATAGAATATCTCTCTTCTGACCAATGAGACTGCTCCATAGCACTGTGAATTGACCGTGTCATACACTGTTAAAAATCTGCTGCATTTTGTTGCAACGCACTCCCCCGCTTGTATATAATATCTCTATTCCAACCAATGAGAAAGCTCCATTTCACGGCCAAGTAACCGTTTTCTATACAAGCAAGGGAGTGCGTTGCAACAAAATGCAGCAGATTTTTAACAGCGTATTTTTCAATTTGGAACAATTTTAATTAATTTAAATTGTGTTTTAAATGATAAAATATATTAATTTCATTTTGTTCTAAGTACATATAAACGTATATGACAAAATTACACTTAAAGTAAAGTAAAAATGCAAAACTAAAATTACTTAAACTAAACTTATTTAAATAACTTGAACATAGAAAGTTTTTTCTTTAAAAAGTATTCGAAGCGTAAAAGCGTATTTTTCAAAATTTCGTTTTTTCGCCAACCGGGGATAAATCGCCAAATAAACGAATTTTTTATTATTTTTTTACAGACGTTATAAGGAGGTTCCGCCGAAATTTTTTTTATAAACATATATAACTATATGATAAGAACATTTTGTAATTTTTTCAGATTTTTCTGAGTATGCCCGTATGGAAACCTTCCTTGTAAGACCAATCAGAATTGATCATTTTTTTTTTTCGTTCAGACTCGAGTTCATCCTATTTGGATTTTTAAAAGGATTGACGCGGAGTAGGAGGGAGCTAGTTTGTCGTGGAAATGTCCCATAGTCATTTGGCTTTTTAGAGAGGTTAAAATGCGATTTCCCTTCAAACTATCAAGACGCACGTTTCATTTCTCCGCTGAATTAGAATATCTGATGATGTGGACTAGATAACGAAAGTTGTAGTGTCGATGTGTGCTAAGGTGATTGCGGGGAAGAGTTCATGAATAAAGAACTTGAAGACTGATGGTGTTTGTTTTTATAATGGGGAAATACCCCAATGAAATTCTTCCACTGTTCGCCAACTGACGGAGCGACTACTCTGCTCGTGCTGCTGAGAATTCCTAGAATTTATGCAACATAGTTCTATTTTCGTCGAGTTCAACATATATTTATTACACATATATATATATATATATTTTAATGGTTACAAAAGTTTTGAAGAAATTTTTTTTATGCAAATCTCGAAAATAAAAACTTTTCAGCTGTTAAAAAAATTACCTTTTGTAATGATAAAGACTGTATTTTTTAGTTTGATTTTCTTATGCAAGAATTCTTAATAACATATATTAGGGGAGAGGGGAACAGGTTTGAACATTTTTTCGAAAATCAATATATTCCTTACTTAAATTTTACTTATTGCGTTTTAAATGTTATATAATAAAAACAATGCATTTCTTCACCATATGAATCAGAAATTAACAGTTTTTTTAATCTAAATTAAATAAATTGTGAAGATTTAAAAAGCTGAAAGACTTATGTTCAAACCTGCCCCATATAGGAGTACCTTCCAATAAATAAGGGGCACCTTTGAGCAAATAAATAAAATATGAAATTGTTGAGTTTTTATAAAAAGCTGCATATTTTTCAGAAATATAAAGTAATATGAATTAAACGAAATTGCAACATTCTTTTGAAATTATTATTATTTTATTATTTATCAAATTTTAAATCCGTCTTAGTTGATGTCAAAACTCATTGTTAAAAAAAAATAAATAAATAAATAAATAAATAAATAAATAAAAAAACAGTGTTCATCAAGATGTGTTTGGTTGGGAACACTACTTAACGAAAAAGAAAAAAAAACACAAAGTGTTCATCAAGATGTGTTTGGTTGGGAACACTACTTTACAATGTTCTTAAAATACATCAATGCAATATCTGATGCTTCTGAAAAATTAAAATTTTTCATTCACTCTTTTAATGAAGAAACCTGATGTAAAAGTCCGTTAAACAAATCTGCTAAAACATGGATCATTATTGTGTATCCAGGATTTGCGTTATCCAGTGAATGAATGCTAAGATCAATTTAGACTTTTAACTTCCCATCATTCCATCACTGATACATCCAGTGGTTGGAATCTATGTGTGAAGAAAAGGGAATTGTTAGCAGTGTAAGTCCACGTTCTTTGCCATTCACATTTTCACATAAAAAAAAATCAGAAATAGTAATATTTATATACAGATTCGGCTAGGTGGGAAGGCCTACCAAATGGTTTTAGCCTATACAACTATACAAGTCCCACCCAAATATTTATATAAATCAAGAAATCTTTATTTTATAGCTTTAAATGTTTGCTTTAAATATTTTCAATTATTATTTATTACCAGTTTATTTGGTATTTTTCGCTGTTCAATGGTGCCCCATCACATGGAGTTCAACATTACAACGGTTTATTCAATTCGGCTAAAGAATTTGAATACAAAAACGCATACAAACTAAAGCTAATATCTTTATTTAAGTATTGAACAATAAATTAAGATGTTAGGGATATAAAATTGCAAATAAAAATCTTGCAACTTTATTTTCTTAAGATCAGATTCGAGAGTGAAAAAAAATACATATCTTGCTAAGACAGTAATGTTCATACAAAATGGTGCAGCTTTGTGTACTTAATGCATTGAAGCAGTAGTAATGTATTACCATACACATTTTTTTAAATAATTTATTTGCAGGAAAATTATTAGTGTGTTGAAAGGTGCCCCCAGCTCAATACGTTCCCCCCTCTCTCCTACTGCTTGTTAAAATGAATGTTGCTTAATGCCTCTGAATGATTGGGAAAATATAAAAATATTGGTCCTTTATAATAAGAAATGTGGAAGATATAATATAATCTATTATCTAACCATCAGTATAATTTTTTATTTCATTATTATTAGGTATGTCATGTTAATTACGTGTTTATTAATTATTCAAAGTTAATCGGGTAATATTCTCGGGTATTCGGATCGAGGTAAATGACTTTTCATTGTGAACGAGCTTTAAAATTCATAATTGTGTACTCTTAAAAACACTGTAAAGAAAACAAACGTAATCCTACACACCTACAGTTGCCAATATCAGAATGCTGACTAACATTTTATCTGTATACTGTACAGAAAAAGCTGTATATCTACAAAACTAATTTTTGAAAAGCTATTGAAATCTGCAGTTTCACGAAAGAATCTACTAAATTACTGGCATATCATTGACAGTAATCTTACTAAAAATTTATCTGTAACCAGAGTTAAAGTTACGTAACATGTTATACGAATCCGAGTTTCCTAAAAAATTCTTAGTCATCAGACAGACTTCTTGATTTTCAGTGCAAACTGTAATTGATACATGAATATTAGCTGTTGCCGTTACATAAAACTTCCAGGATTCCCAATTTCCTAGAAATTTTTTAGTATCTTTACAGACAAATTTTTACAGTTTAACCATTGTAATTTTAATAAATCCTTGAATTTTTTACATGTTACAGCAATGTTTTTTTTCCCTTTAGGCTATCTACTGGTATGGTATCTGTAAATATGTTTAATATATTCATTAAAATACTTCTATATATTTTGATCAATTTAGTGTAATCAATTTAGATGCGCATTCACTGAAAATTATTCAGTCTTGGATGAAGCAAGGATTGTTAGAAAATCTGTATCAGAGAAAAGCATAGGTCATTTTTGAAACAGTGCACCCATGCAGATTTATGTATTCACGCAAAAAACACTTAAACATATACTCCTCTTTGAAAAGCCAAAAAGAAAATCTAGTTTAAGTTTTACTTTCTTCTATCTCCAATAGAAGAAAATATTATAATCGAATTTTTTTTTAATTCCGGTTATTATCAAATTTACAAGTTTTTGGGGGGTCAGAGATTCCAAAAACCATGATTTACAAATTGTCTGCCTGTCCATGTATGAGTGTGTGTCTGTGTGTAACCATTCTACCATCAAAAAGTGTATGACGATATGCAAAGAATTGAATAAGTGTTTTTGTGAATGTTTTTGGCTGTGACAAAAAAAAAATCCTCCTTTATTTTGAAATATTTCGTCTAAAGTGGCACTACTTTAGCAATTTTTGTGCTATTTTCAATATTTTCCCACCTAAAAATGTATGAAATTATGCATAGAATTGAACCAAATATTTTGTGTAAGTGTTTGACTACGGCTAGTAGTTACACTCTGAATTTGAAACAAAATCAACCAAAAGAGGGCATTATAATAGTGAGTTTTGTGCCATTTTAAATTTTGTACTACCTAAAAAGTATGAAGTTATGCATAAAATTTAACAAAATTATTGTGAAGAGATTAGGTAGAGTCAGTAGATCCTCCCTTTGTTTAAAGATAAATTCGACAGAAGAGGGCTTCATAATCACAATGTCTGTGTTATTTTCATTATTTTACAGTAAAAAAGTGTGTGAAGATATGCATCGAACTGAACTAAATTTTTTGGGCATGATTATTTTTGGGCATGGCTAGCAGGTCCGCACAGAATTTCAAAAAAAAGATTTTCCGGATGGAGGCTCTGTAAAAGCGATTCCCGTGCTATTTTCAATATTGTATTATCAGAAATTGTTTAAAATTATCTACAGAATAAGCAAAATTTTTGGTGCACATTTTAGGCTATAGCTAGCAGTTCTTGTTTGAGTTTGAAAATGTTCCAAAATTTACACTTGAGTAAATTCGACCACTACAGATAGAAAATTCATGGCTATTTGTTAAACTCTGATAAAATTTAATTCTAATAAAAAACAGTAAGATTTTTTTAACAATAAGTATTCCTTTAATTCCGTTAATTCTTCTGACCCATTAATATTATTCTGATGAAATAGGGATTACGATTTAAAATATTGAGAATCGTTAAATGATAACAACCTAATTATCAAATTCAACTTCAAAGTGAAGTGAACATTTATTCTCATTTGTTAATATGGCATTTCTGTAGCTAATTAATGTTGTTGCAATTTTGTATGTCACAATGCTTAGAAAATGGTATTTTGTTGTAATAAAGTTGTGAAGAGATTTCATAATCTTATTCCTTTTATACTTAAATATTCATTAAAAATTTGTGTTTGTTATTGAATTTAATCTTTTAATTAACATTCAAAATTTTAGTAAGAAAATAATTTATTCAATTTCAGTTTTTATATAAAAATGCAACCGCACACAAATGAATTTATTGTTTCTCAACATTTCACGCACCTTTCTTAACATGCAATAACAACATGCAACATTTTTTAATAAAAGATATTTTTAACATGTAATATCCAGATTTCTAAAATCAATTTAAAAGCAACTTGTATAGTGTATACATTTATTTAAGTGTATATTCATATATTCTTGTACAAAAACAAAGTAATATTGTGGTTAAACCAAAACATATATATATTTGCATCAACAAATTTCGTACTGTTCAATTGCATTACATGTGTGAATCAGTCCCCAAATTGTTAATTTTAAATAATACATTACAGCATCTTCTGTAAATTCCTCTTATGCCATTATATACAGAGTGGTCTTAAAAAACTTTTGCCAATGTATGGCGCTCTAGCGACTAATCCGTTCAACCGATCGAGGTGAGATTTCAGATATAGCTATTCAGAGGATTGAGCTTGAGATTCTGTGAGTGACAATAAAATGGTGCTCACAGTTACGGTTATAGTTACAGAAACTAGACATTTTTGAATGGCAACACACATTTTTTTCATCGCAAAATGCTCAACGCATGCAAAAACTCTAAAGAACGTTCGAACACTATGTATATCACAAGAAAAGGACGTGTTATGCATGCACAAAAAACAGCTCTGCAAATCTCTTCCCCCCCCCCTAAAAATTGGCACGCACGGGAAAAATTTGTATCTAACACAGAGTCAGTATATTGTTTACAACACAGATCGGAGAACAGCAAACTTTTATTTTGATTACACATTTTCCACATGGATACCATCACAGGCAATTACACATGCCGAACTTTACATCGCATGAGGGATGTTTGCAATCTCACCTTTGATACAATCTTTCAAATCCGGCAAAGTTTGTGGATTGCACATGTACACTCTAGATTTTAGATACCCCCAGAACCAGAAATCCATAGGAGTGAGGTCGGGGGGTCGCGGAGGCCACTGAAATTGAAAATGGCATGAGATGACACAGTCGCCAATATGCTGCTCCAGGACTCTGCGAACAGACTTCGCTCTATGTGGTGGTACACCATCTTGCAACCAAACGAAATCATTCAATGCATTTTGCTGCAACAAATCTGGTATGACGTAAAATTGCAGCAATACAGCATAGCAAAAGTCTGTTACAGAGCAAGTTACAAATCCCGTTGGTATCACTTCCTTAAGGAAGTATGGCCATAGAATAATTTTGAATGCAATGCCTCACCACACAGTAAATTTGACGTCGTATAAAGTTACTGGTGCCACGTCGCTCGGATTCATGTCTGCCCAGTGCACACAATTTTTGGTGTTGACGTTGATGTTACCAGTTAAGGTGAAATGTGCTTCGTCAATCCATAATATGCGAAGAGGACATTAGTTATCTTCATCATATTGGATACGAAATTGATTAATAAAGTCTATACGCTGTTGATGGTATCTCACTTCCAATATCTGGGCTGTACTGGTACCGGTAAGGACGCTTCAGGATTACAGAGGGCAGTAACTTTAGGATCATTGATTTCGGCATGTTAAATACACGGGATGCACTTCTTGTAGTTAGCATGTGTCCTGTGATCACTATGTGACTCTCTTCCATAGCCGTATTCTCCGGAATAATTAGTCGTCCGGGTCTCAGTGTGTCACAGGTGTAGCCAGTTTCTTCGAATTTCATTACTAAATCACGACGAGCTTGTAGGCTGCATGGGCCATGTATTTGGCGATGGTTTCGATGGTAAACCGCCAGGTTTTAGCAGCATTCATCTCATTTTGATAATAAAGTTTAACCAATTCTCTACGAACATTGTCATTTTGTCGGCATCTGCGAGCTCCCAACTGAAGAACTAACATTCCCATCCCACTTTTTATCTATTTTCTACGTTGACTATCGTGCAGTGTTCCGTGATTGGTATTTTGTCTCTGTCATATTCTCTTTGAGCGCCCTTGTCGTGTTTTTTTTTGGGTGTGGCGTTCATAGAGCTGTTTTTGTGCGAACATTTATTGCGATGCACATACCGTTCCAATGCTCTTAATGCTTTTGCATGTTCGAGCATTTTGCGATAAAAAAATAGGCGATGGAATTTGAATTTTTTTGAGTTTCTGTAGCTCTAACCGTAACCGTGAGGGCCAATTTCTTTGCTGTTGCTGTTTGTAATTTGTTGCCGTTATCAGAATACGGAGCTCATATCTGTGAGTAACTATATCTGAAATCTCATTTCGATCGATGAAACAGACCAGCCGCTAGAGTTCGATATATCGGCAAAGTTTTTTTTTAATGACCACTTTGTATACTGGAAGAGCTATGAGAATAGTTTTTCTGTGTTAGATTACCATTAATGCACAGAATCGTATACGTAAATTGCAATTTTAATGTAACAACATATTATCTTATATTTACATCATTTATCACTTTCCTGACTCTAAATATTAAATTACAAAACAATCAGAGTACTATTTCATTATAAATTACTTAAAATAGAGAATAAAATCAAAAATAAAATAAGATTAATTCCTTGAGGCAAATAACGCATCGTTCATAACTACTTTACATTAAAAATTATTACATTTTTAAAGTAGATTAAAAAAAAACCCAGAATTGTTTATTAGATTTTGCTTCATAAATAAACATGGTTCGTACGGGTACCGTTATTTCTCATGTGATTTACCAGAATTATTTTATGAAAAAATAAATCTAGTTCAAACATGCGAAATTTCGCTTTATTTAATGGGAGATCTTCTATAAAAAAGTACTGGTACCAAAAAATTTCTTGGTCATAAAATTCCAGGATCCGTACGAACCATGATAAACATTGTTATATATTACGAAATTAATGAATTTCATTAATATCTGAAAAAGGTGAAAATTATGTAAAGAAAGTCCAAAAAATCTTACTATTTAGTTAGATAAATGTTAGATCAAATTAAATGTATTTAAAATGATGAATGTATACCTGTAGTATTTTCCTTTAAAAATGTAAAATTTTTGGAGTAATAGATGCCAGAAAATTTAAGTAATCCTGTTTAAAGGCTCTCAGGCACCCATTTTGTGATATTCTTTGAAAAATATAGAATTTTTCTGCTTTTATAAACAATTAAAAACAATTTGCGATATAATTAAAGACACATTTTCTGTTGTTTTTAGCAAGCTATTAATACTGTAATACACATGTAAATGGTAAATAAATAATTACTTTTAATTATAACTGTCAAAAATTTAACCTTCAAAGAAAAGATCCATGCTCACAAGAGGTTTAAAAATTAAAAATAAATAAATAACTGAATAATTAAATTCAGATATTACAAGGATTTAGTTATGTCTCAGATATCTCTAGACCGAAAACTATAACAATTTCCCAGATGTTATAAAAATGTAATTTAACAAATTACAACGACGATTTTGAAAATGATATTTTCAATAGCTAAAATTTTAGCACTATAAATTACTTTCTATATGAATAATAATAATAATAATAATAATAATAATAATAATAATAATAATAATAATAATAATAATAATAATAATAATAAACATTATTTTTATGGTTATCACAACGTGGCTTACGTAATAACAGAGTCATGCATAACATACGCCCAAAATTAAACACTACATTTTTCTCGACCAATCATACACAATTTTTAAACGGTTCAGGTTTATATTTTTTATTACTGCAAATTTTTCTCAAATTTCTCAAATTCCCAATCTTTAAATCGTCATATAGGGGACAAAATGTACTTTTAATTTCAATTTGTTTGAATGATGTATCTCGATTTGCTTTTATATCGTTATTTTCTTTTTTAGTTTTTAATAATTATTTTTGTCATCGTGGTAACAGAAGTATCCCATTTCTGGACATTAAACATGAGTCAGTCAGAAAACGAATAAAATTCGGACATCATAAGGATTCTTAAATATTGATAAATGATATCCCTATACAGACAGCAACAAACATTTTCCAAAAGGTTGTTGCTCTATAAAGTGGTAATTTAAAAATTACAATGACCATTTGAAAAGACTAAAATTTTAGAATTATAAATAATTTCTATATTTAAAATAATAATAATAATATTATTTATAAACATGATTTTTATTATTATCAAAACCGGCTTACGTAATAACAGAGTCACATATATTCCGAACTCAATAAAGTAGAAGTTACTATTTCTGGACCATATACAAATTTTAAATGGTTCGGTTTTACAATTTTTCGTACAGCAAACTTTTAAACAAATTTTCACACTTTTTATTTTTGCAATGTCATATAAAGGAAAAAAAAATTAAATTCAATTTCTTTGAAAGCCTATTTCAATTTGTTTTTAAGTTATTAGTATTTTTTTTAGTTTTTAATACTTATTTTTGTAATCGTAGCAACGAAAGTGTTCCATTTTTGAACATTAAACACGAACCAATCAGAACACGGATGAAATCCAGACATCACAAGGATTCACGTGTGCCTCAGATATGTCTAAACTAGTGCTCACGATGGGATACGTATAGCAGCTATACGTTTAAACTGTATACGTATATCCGTATAATACGTTTTTCTGCTGTTCGGATACCTTAAAATATACGTTAAACGTATCCGGATACGTATAAGGGTGTATAAGTTAAACGTATATTTAAGAATATGTATATTTAATGTATACGTATATTCCACGTATCGTATCTAATTAAAATAGTGGACTTCATCAGTCTTATGTCACCTGAATGGAAAATATTTGGGAAATCGGTGGCATTGTCGCGGACAGCTCCCTCTGTTTTTCTTTTTAGTCACTGAACGAACCTCCAAACGATTTTTTATCGAACTTTAACTTTTGTATGAAAACTGAACTCTTTTTTTCTTTTTATTTAAACTGAACTGAACTGAAACTAAAAATGTTTAGAATGTTTTTTTGACGTTACTATGGTGATGTAGATTTGTTTTAGAAGAATTGTTTTTGTTCGGGATTTGAACAGAGCTATGACTTCGTATTGATGAAATTATTCTAATATTCTATGTTAAAAACGCTGTAAATAATTGTAATATAGTTGTATATAATTTTAAAATTAATGCCTGCAACTTTTCTTTGAGTATGATTCATTGAAAACCAGCCTGGCGCGGACCCGATATTACTGAAACGAAGCAGCCAGAACTTACCTGATCGAGAAAGAGGGTAAGTAGAAGATTTTGATCTTTATATTTAGCTGCTAATATATTAGAAAAGAGTGTTCACATACATAATTACATAGCGCACGAATTCAGGGACGCCAGGTGGTTTCAATTAAATGAAGAATTGAATATAGAAATAAATAAGTGTTAAATGCTTAATTCTATTGAAGATAATAATACTGATAATATTGATATTTAACGTATTTTGAGAACAAGATTATTTTGAAAGTTATTGAATTGTTGTATTTTGAAAAGTATAGTATTTCAAATTATTGATTAAAAAATGTCTGATCTTGAAAAATTAAAGAAGAAACGTGCGGTTTCTCGATCAGCAACTACAAAATTAATTAATACTTGTGAAGTGTATCTTTCACAAACAGAACATGAAATTTCCGTTCATACGGAACATATTGATCAGCTAAGTACGAAATACAGCAATTTAATGGCTTTAGATGAACAAATTCAAAATTTAATGAAAAATGACAGCGATCTAGAAACTGAATTTGAAACTGCTGAAAGTTATTCCGAGAAAATAATTTCAATGAAATCGAAATTAGCTTATGTTGTTAAAACGAAAGTTGAACCTGAGCGTTCTGTTAAGAAAACGAATTCAATGAATGAGACTATTTTAACAGAAAATTTAGCTGCTTGTTCTCATTCTAAAGTGAAGTTACCAAAATTGAACATTGATAAATTTAGTGGAGAACCCGCTCATTGGTTAACTTTCTGGAACCAGTACGATAATGCTATACACCAGAATGACAGTTTAAACGATATTGATAAATTTAATTACTTACATTCTTTTCTTACCGGAGCTGCTGCTAGTGCAATTAGTGGTTTTTCGCTATCAAGTGAAAAAATCCCTTTCGGCATGGCCTATAGGCGGAGGTAGATTTCGAAAAATTTTCATCAAAAAAAAAGAAAAAAAATGCCTATCTTTACTTAAATGCCCATTTTGGCAATATATTTTGAATTATATTCTTACTTTATTTAAAAAATTGACCAATATGCTTATTATATAGTTCCTAAATAACAAAAAACTGTTAATTAAATTCGTTTGACAGCAAAATTGAATTTAAAAATGAGTCATAAAATAACCAATTTATTATTTTAATACATCCACAATTCTTTAATCAAGATCGCTTTGAGAAATTTTGTGCGAAGTGCCCACTTTAACAGATTTTTTAAAATATATATTTAGCCTTTATCAAAAATCTGACCAATACGGCACATTACACAGTTCCTAAATAATAAATAACTGTCAATTGAATGCATTTGAGAGCAAAATTGAATTTAAAAATGAGTCATAAAATAAACAATTTGTTATTTGAATACAACCTCAATTCTTTTATCATGATCGCTTTGGGAAATTTTTTTGCGAAGTGCTTAATTTAACAGCTTTTAAAATATATATATTCACCCTTTATCAAAAAATCGACGAATACGCACATTATATAGTTCCTAAGTAACAAAAAACTGTCAATTGAATGCGTGTCAGAGCAAAATTGGATTTAAAAATGAGTCATAAAATAACCAATTTGTTATTTGAATACCCACAGTTCATTAATCATCTCGCTTTGGGAAATTTTGTGCGAAGTGCCCATTTTGGCAGCCTTTTTTGAAATATATTCTGCCTTTATCAAAAAACTGGCCACTCCGTCACATTATATAGTTCCTAAATAAGAGAACCTGTAAATTGGATGCGTTTGAGAACAAAAAAAGATTTAAAAATGACTCGGTAAAAACGCAATTTCTTAAATTTTCTCAAATTTTAATCACGATAACTTCGTGAAATTCTGTTCAAAATACCCTTTTTGGCAGCCTTTTAAAAAATATATTCTGCCTTTATCAAAAAACTGGCCAATACGTCAAGTTATATAGTTCCTAAATAATAGGACCTGTAAATTGAATGGGTTTGAGAACAAAAATGAATTTAAAAATGACTCATGAGAAACGCAATTTGTTATACTTAATGAATTTTTTAATGATGAAAACTTCGGGAAATCTGTTCAAAATACCTTTTTTGGCAGCCTTTTTAAAAATATATTCTGCCTTTATCAAAAAATTGGCCAATACGTCGCATTATATAGTTGCTAAATAAGAGGATCTGTCATTTCGATGCGTTTAAAATCAAAAATGAATTTTAAAATGAGTCAGAATATAAGCAGTTTGGATTTGAGGTTTTTTCTCCAACTCCTTTTTTTGTTTAATTTATTTTTGCTATAAGAATTGGTTCTATGAAAAACTTGTCAATATAAAAGTTGTAGATATTATTGTGAAGATGTAAAATAAATTTAATTAGATATATGCTTAAGAAATGAGTAAGTTATGGGTTTTTTCTTTTTCCTCCACCCTTTTTCTTTTCGTTTTTAATTTTTTTCATCGGTAAAAATTGGTCCTATCAAAAACTTGTAAATACAAAAGTTTTAGATAATATTGAGTACATTTATATAAAATTTAGTTGGATTTGATATCTTGAGAATTGACGAAGTTATGAATTTTTTTCTCCCAAAAACCTGTTTTTTTCGCCCCTTGAGCCCATTTTTAACTTTATCAAAAATCTGTCACGCATAAACTTTTTCCTCATTTTTTAGAAGTAATATAAACTTTAAACCGATTCAATATCTATTTTAATTAAAAAGTTATCGCGTTTTTTCTGTTTTCACAAAAACCCTCCTAACTTCCACCCCCTTGGTCCGATTTTGCCCATTAACGAACTTAACCGAGATTTTATGCCCCTTGATTTTATGTAAAAGTTTGATGAAGATCTGAGCATAATTATGGAAGTTATCGTGTCTAGAAGAAAGTGATATACACCGATAGATAGATAGATAGATAGATAGATAGATAGATAGATAGATAGATATATAAACTTTTTTACTGGTGGTAGTTTTGGGGTCTAGGAGTCATGATTCGTGTAGATCCGCAAAAATTTTTCAGAAATTCCAACATGGGAGACAATGCAATAGGTAGTATTTCATACGAAATCTACCTAATTATACACCAGCTATTGAACTACTTAAAAAACGTTTTGGTCGTAAAGACTTGATAATTAATGCTCATATGGGAAAATTACTGAATTTAGAAACTGTTAAGAATGTAAATAATATTTTCGCACTACGGAAACTGTATGACAGTATCGAAACACAAATCAGAAGTTTGAATTCTCTTGAAGTAACTTCCGGTACATATGGTACGTTACTTACCCCAATTTTACTGAAATTAATTCCCAATGAGTTAAATTTGGAATTTCAGCGTAAACGAAAGTCACAGGAAAATCTTTTTGAAGTTAATGAACTACTTAATTTTTTAGGGGCTGAGATCGAATGCAGAGAAAACGCGATTCAAATACAAGACCGGCTCATTGTTCAAAATCCACCCCAAGTGCAGAGGGATAGAAAAATAAATAGATTTAAAGTTCCTACTGCTGCTTCATTGAAGGTTACGATTAATCAGTGTATCTTTTGCGGAGATTCCGCTGAATCAGTCAAACACATTTCTGCAGCCTGCTCTAAGTCCGTAGCAGAAAGGAAAGCATATTTAACCTTCCGTCTACCAGACAAAACACCCATTTATCTACATTAAATATTGCTGTCGGGTCCAATGGACCCGTCTGGTAGACGGAAGGTTAAGAAAAAACGGAATGTGTTACCTCTGTATGAAAAAGGGAAATCATTTAGCAAAAGATTGCTTTTCAAAAATAAGATGTGAACATTGCTGTGGAAAACATAATTCTTTAATTTGTGATAAGGGTAATAAAGTTAATGAGAAAAAGGAAATTAATGAGAAAAATTTCACTTTGACGAACAAAACATGTACACAGAAAGTTTTATTGCAAACTTTAATTGTAAAAATTTGCGGAAATGGTGAAGATAAGTTTGTTAGATGCTTAATCGATTCTGGATCGCAAAAATCCTACATTTCAAAGTTTGTTGCTGAAGTGATGCAATATAAAAGTTTAAGTGAGAGTAACATTATTCATTGTTTATTGGGTGGAAGGGAAATGTCTGAAATTCATAAACAGTTTGTTGTAAATCTGAGTAGTGTAAAAGGTGATTACAAATGTAATTTTAAGGCTTTTGATCAAACTACAATTTGTTCTGATGTTCCACAAATTGATGTAAGACCCCTGTTAAATGAGCTCAAACAAAATGGAATCTTTTTGAATGACACTATCCGTATGAAAAATAAGCTATTGTTTGAATTTTCGCCAACTGAAATTCATGTTCTGATAGGAGCAGATATTGCGGGAAAGTTACTTACGGGCAAGATAAGAAAATTAAGATCTGGTTTAGTATGTGTCGAAACTTATTTAGGATGGACTATTATGGGAAAAGTTCCTTTAGAAATAGAAAATAAAGTTGATAACTCATTTACCTTTTCGATGTATGTGTCAGATTATAAAATTGCTGAATTATGGAATATCGATACTCTAGGCATTTTAGATCCATCCGTTAATGAATCTAAAAAGGAACCGCATGAGCAAACACTGCAACATTTTCTTTCGACGGTAAAAAGGGATGAAAAAGGCAGATATGAAGTCTGTTTACCTTGGGTCGCAGGCCATCCCCCACTCCCTAATTATCGAGAAATCGCCGAGAAAAGATTAAAGAATACAGTAAAAAATTTAAGAGACAAGGGTTTCTTAGAAGATTATGAAGCGGTTTTCAAATCTTGGGAGGAAGAAAAAATTATAGAAACTGTACCTGAAAATGAATATAATAATTCTTGCCATTATTTACCCCATCGTGCCGTTATTAGAATGAATTCTAAAACAACCAAAATAAGACCAGTATTTGATGGGTCGGTGAAAATTAAGGGGTTTCCTTCAATAAATGATTGTGTAGAAAAGGGGCCTAATTTGATAGAAACTATTCCTGCAATTATTAACAGATTTCGTGAAAAGTCAATAGGTGTAAGTTCTGATATAAAAAGAGCCTTTTTGCAAATAGGGCTTAACCATAATGATCGTGACTTTTTGAGGTTCCTGTGGTGGGAACAAGGGAATCCAGATCAGTTGAAGATATATCGACATAAGAGGGTCGTTTTTGGAATATCCAGTAGTCCTTTCTTATTGAGTGCTACTTTAACAAAGTTAATGAACGATGTCCCTGAACATCTCAGAGCGACAGCTAAAAAACTTTTTGAATCTTGGTATGTCGACAATTTAGTCACAAGTGTAAACAATGAAGATGAGTTAAGGAAATTCAAAAATGATTCGATTGAAATTTTGGCCAGTGCTAAATTCGAACTGCAAGATTGGGCTTATAATTTGCCATTGACGAACCAAATTGCCTGTAATGACAGCTTTTCGGAAATTTCATCATCTGATAATTCAAGATTTGAAAATTTTGAGGATCCTAATGAAAGGAGAACAGTCCCTATTCTTGGTCTCATTTGGGATTTGTACGATGATACTTTGAGTTGTGATGTTAGAAGTTTAAATGAATCTAATAATAAATTCATCACAAAAAGAGTTATTTTGTCAGAAGCTCACAAGATTTATGACCCGATAGGCTTTACTTGTAGTATAACACTTATTCCTAAGCTTTTATTGCAAAAGTGTTGGCAACTGAAAGTTACATGGGATGAACCTCTTCCCGAAGATATTTGTAAAACATTTATTAAGTGGAAAAATGATTTGGCCCATTTGGCAGAACTGAAGATCCCTAGACAAATGATGCTTAATTCTGATTTAGATACTGAATTTTCTTTTCATGCTTTCTGTGATGCCTCACAAAAGGCATATGCCACATGCATTTACTTAAGGTGTAAAGAAAAGGATAAAATATCATGTCAACTTGTACAAGCTCGTGCAAGAGTCGCCTCCCTAAAACCTACATCCATTTGTAGACTCGAATTATTAGCTTGCACTATTGGAATCAGACTGATGGAAACTGTTAAACAAGATTTAAAATATGAAAATATTCCCACATTTTATTGGTCAGATTCGATGAACACCCTATATTGGATAAAGAATGATGAAAACTGGGGTGTATTCGTGATGAACAGAGTAAAGGAAATTAGAAAACACAGCAATCCGGAAGACTGGAAGTTTGTTCCTGGTGACATGAATCCAGCTGATATACCATCAAGAGGATGCTCTGTGGAAGCACTAAAAGTTAAGAAATGACATGAAGGTCCTACATGGTTGAAACTGGAACCAGACTTGTGGCCACCCTTTGACATAGCTCCGAAAAAAGAGGAGATTGATAAAGAAAAAAAGAAGACAATTGTATCTTCCTTGATTGCTCTAGATGAAGAATTCCCATATTTTACTCGTGTTTCCCAGTTCAAGAAAATAATCAGAATCACTGCATTTATGAAAAGATTCATAGACAACTGCAAAATTAATAAGGAAGATCGAAAGTATGGTAATTTGAAATTTGAAGAAATTAAAAATGCTGAAGTTATCGTATGGAAAATTATCCAGAGAAGTTGTTTCAAATCGGAGAAAGACGAGCGTTTACGTCATTTGAAGCCATTCATTGACCCACACGGACTCATACGACTTAAATCTAGAATATGTATGAGAAAAGATACAGAAGATTTCAGGCTACCAATAATCTTGCCTTCTGACCATCCAGTTGTTTCAAAATTAATAATTGAAAAACACAATCAGTCATTACATTGTGGTGTTCAAACCTTAATGGCAATTTTGCGAGAAAAATATTGGATCCTAAAATGTCGTAAAACAATCCGAAAGGTTCTGAAGAATTCTGTAAAATGTAAGAAGTTCGAAGCAAAACCTCTAGTTGTAGAAATACCACCTCTGCCAGAAGATAGAATCAAAGACGCCTCTGTATTCCAAGTCATAGGTATCGATCTAGCTGGACCCTTATTTCTAAAAAATGGCTCAAAATCTTGGATTGTACTATTCACCTGCGCCGTTTTCCGAACTATTCACCTCAAACTCGTCACCTCCTTATCCACTGATAATTTCTTACTTGCATTTCGTCGATTTATATCACGAATAGGAAGACCACAAATTGTTTATACCGATAACGGATCTAATTTTGTTGGTTCTAATTTTTTGTTGAAGAAAATAGATTGGGAAAGAGTGATGAGTGATCATGCTGCAGAACGAATTACCTGGAAATTTATTCCTCCTGCCTCTCCTTGGTGGGGAGGCTTCTGGGAGCGTATGATTGGACTAATGAAAAATATTCTTAGAAAGGTGTTAGGAAACGCATCTTTAAAATATGAAGAAATGTATACTGTTCTTTGTGATTGTGAAAATATCGTAAATTCCAGACCATTAACATGCATGTCTGAAGACCTTGAGCTAGAACCCTTAACTCCTGCCATGTTTCTTCGTGAAATCAGTGAAGGTGGTGTCCCTGATCTGGACTATATAGATGCAAGCTATCTTCCAAAAAGATATCAATATCGACTGAAAATTCGTGAAAACTTAAAAAAACGATTCCGACTAGAATATTTGGAACAGCTGAAAAATTATCATAAGAAGTCAAACAGGTATCCGAAACTCTCAGTTGGAGATATTGTTATTGTTAGCACCAAAGAAAAAACAATGAATTGGCCTCTAGGAAAAGTTATCCAGTTGTTTACAGGAAAAGATGGTGTAGTACGCTTAGCAAAACTACGAACCAAGTTCGGAGAAATACTTCGTCCTGCACAAAGATTATATCCGTTGGAAGTAAATTTAGAATCGAATGACTTTTACCAGAAAAATGTTGAGTGTGCTCCTCCTAGTGAACCTAATGATAATGACTCACCCATTTCTGCCAAAGTTCCAGAAGACTCTCCTAGAAAGTCAAAATATGGAAGTGTGATTCGAACCCCAGAACGTTTAGACCTCATGAACTTGTCCTCGACAGTGATTGAGTTTCAACATGGTAAAACTCAAGGGGGGGAGTGTGTCGCGGACAGCTCCCTCTGTTTTTCTTTTTAGTCACTTAACGAACCTCCAAACGATTTTTAATCGAACTTTAACTTTTGTATGAAAACTGAACTTTTTTTTTCTTTTTATTTAAACTGAACTGAACTGAAACTAAAAATGTTTAGAATGTTTTTTGACGTTACTATGGTGATGTAGATTTGTTTTAGAAGAATTGTTTTTGTTCGGGATTTGAACGGAGCTATGACTTCGTATTGATGAAATTATTCTAATATTCTATGTTAAAAACGCTGTAAATAATTGTAATATAGTTGTATATAATTTTAAAATTAATGCCTGTAACTTTTCTTTGAGTATGATTCATTGAAAACCAGCCTGGCGCGGACCCGATATTACTGAAACGAAGCAGCCAGAACTTACCTGATCGAGAAAGAGGGTAAATAGAAGATTTTGATCTTTATATTTAGCTGCTAATATATTAGAAAAGAGTTTTCAGGCATTACGACACGAATCCGCATAGTATGCCTTATACATACGAGATAGAGCAATGAAAAGCGTTTGCAAAAAGTTCACAAAAGATCAGACTCCTGATTGGCCAATCTGGTTTCACTAAGAGTGAAATATCTATCTGGATTCCGACCAAGATCTTGTTACTTTCCTTTATAAATACTCTATAATATTATATTTTACTTATCCTCTTGTTATTTTAGTTTATCCCTTTTCCTGTAGCTTGATGAAAATCCGTGTATTAATTTTTGAGATAAAACTATTGCAGAAATCGTAAAAAGGACAGGATAGTAGCGCCACCTATTGAACGATTTACACACTAAACTAATCAGCACAAATTTTTATCAAGGACTACCTGAATATATACGGGAGACTGGCACGTGTGAACAGTTCACACAGGCATAGCTTTTTCTTATTCCTGGGTTAATTTCTATAAGCAAACCTACTCAATATAGAAAACAGAACTTTTTTATGCATGGTAATTTTTTTTAATTACCTTTATAGTTCTTCTTAATAGTTTTATGAATTCAAAAGAATGTTCATATGTGCCCCAACGAAGGGGCAGTTGTAAACACACAAGGGAAACATGTGAACACAACACTCTCAAAAAAACTTCCGTCTTTTTACAGAAAAAGTACTGGCAGCACTGCTGCCAGAAATTGTCTGTAGATCCCGAATTTTCCGTTTATTTTTTTCTCCGTCAAAAGAGGTAAAATATCCGTCATTTGAAAAAAATTATTGAAAAGATAAATCCGGCACGGCTGAGGATCGAACTCACGATCCCAGCATTGGCAGACAAACGCGCTACCTCAGCGCCACCGTTCTACGTTCATGAAGTGCGTTAAAGTAGAACCCTTCATTTTATATGGGTGTGATTTGTGTTTTTCGTTACAAAGCTTTTAATTTTGAAGTTAATTTGGGAAAGATTTCATCTTTAATGAAACTGTGGCTGGGACTTTTTTTACGTTTAGTATTAATACACTATAAAAATGTAAATTTTAAATATATTACGTAGATTGCTAAAGGAAAAGTATGGGTATTATATTTTTATTCGATAAGTTTTTTTTTAATAATATCAATTTTTTTTTCATTTTATTATTTAATTAAAATATCTTTTAAATGTGTTCACTTAAAGTATATTTTAAATGCGAAATATTATATTTCGCATTTATTATTTAAATTACTTAGTATATTCAACTTTATTCAACTTATCGAACTTTGAATAACAAATTGTGAGAATTCTTGAATGAATAAAGAAAGTAATTGTTATTTATTTTTAAATTCGAAAACATTTTTGTTTTTTTAAAACTAAATTAGACATTTTAATCGATAGAATATATTTTTTTTTCATTTTAAAAATAAATTCGAATTTATTACTAACAGACCCAATGCGCATGCGTGCTAGATATAAACGGAATCGTTTCCTCATTTTTCGACTTTCGGAATGAACTCACAGAACAAATACGTTTTCTGGGAGAACAGAAGTTATTTGTGAAAAAATAACAATAACTTAGTGTATATTGACGAATTTTTCTGACAGTGAAGGAGAAATTATTTTTTCACATGTTGTTTATTATTAGAGTAGAACCCCGCTAATTCAGACCCCGTTAGTCCGGATCTCCGGATAATCCGGATCGATAAGATCAATTATTTTTTTCCAATTTTGAGAAGTGATAGAAAAATTTCCATTACATTAATTTATTTCACACTCGTATTCTCAATGAAAAATCTTTTCATGAGTCTTTTCGAAAGATTATCGAAAAGAATCTCCGAATGTCATGGAAGAATTTATGATTGGCAAAATGCGATTTCTCGAATAACAAGCTTGAAACAGAAGGAGGAACAAGCGAGAATGAAAAAAAAAAAACACCTTAAAATTTTATAAGCAAGTCAAAAAAATGATGGTTGTTAAGATGTTGATATTAGCGACATTAGCAATTGGTTGGAAGATTGTTTATTTGTTTGTTTTTGGTTTGTAATTATGTCTTCACATTATCTACGCTATAGGATATAAGCCCTATGGGGTGGGATACCCTCCGTGGGGGTCTTTCTAAGGGAACCTAACCCGTATTTACGCAAGATTCGAAGAAAACCACAGAAAACTCCGAATGGTTAGGCCGACGGTCGCGATTGGGTTCGAACCCAGTACCAACAGTCTACCAGTTTGGAGGTCAGATCCTCGCGGTCACTGGTGGGGCATTGGTTTGAAGAAGAAAATAATGGAGGTTACGCCTCATTTACAAATGATGTATTAATCTTTTGTACATAAATGAAAAAAATTAAGTATCAGGCGAAAAAACTATTATCAATGATGACAATTCAAAAAATATTATCCGTACTGGAAAAATGTCTCTTTTACAAAAACTAATGGTATATTTTGAACCTCAAATGGACCCGATATCCTAATAACTACTTACGTTCAAATGGCCAAGCGGCCCGCAAAAGGTATACAAAACTGACCTAGCAGAAGATTACAAATTTTATAATTACAAGGTAAATATTTTTACTGTCTGGGTAAATATTGAATATGTTTAGTATAAAGGTGATTTTCTGTAAATATTTTTTTTATTTTCTAGTCTCATTCTCTGGATAATCCGGATTTTCGAAAATCCGGAATGGGTCTGGTCTCAATTAATCCGAAATATCGGGGTTCTACAGAACTTTCTTCTATCTTCATTAGAAGAAAGTATTGTAATCAAATTTTTTTTCGACTTCCGGCTTTCGATGGATTTACACGTTCAAAAAATCCAAAAACATGTTTTTACAAAATATCTGTGTGTCCGTGTGTCTGTGTGTGTGTATGTATGTGTATGTCTGTGTGTGTGTCCGTATGTCGCCATTCTACCATCAAAAAATATATGAAGATCTGCATATAATTGAACCAAATTTTTTGTGAATGTTTTTGGCTGTAGCAAGCAGGTTCTCCTTCAATTTTGAAATATTTCGTCGGAATAACAATGTTTGTGTAATTTTCAATATTGCTCCGACTAAAAGTGCATGAATTTATGAATCGAACTGCACCAAAATTTTTGTCTAAGTGTATGGCTATGACTAATTGGTCCTCCTTGAATTTGAAAGAAATCCGTCAGAAGGAGGCGCGGCAATAGCGATTTTTGTGCCATTTTCAATATTGTACAGACTAGAAGTGTATGAAGTTATGCATCGAATTGAACGAAATTTTTTGTGAAAGTGTTTGTCTATTGCTAATTTGTCTTCCCTGAATTTCCAAAAAATTCCCGCCGGAAGAGGGCGCTGCAATACGATTTTTCATCCATTATCAATATTTTACCACGGAAAAGTGTATGAATTTATGCATAAAATTGAATGAAATTTTTTTTTATAAGTGTTTGACTATGGTCAGCAGAACCTCCCTGAATTTGAAAAAAATCCTCCGGAAGGAAGCTCTATAATCGCGATGTCTGTGCCATTTTTATTATTTTACCATTAAAAAGTATTTGATGCCATGCATAGAAATAACTAAATTTTTTGTGTGTGATTTTTTGGAGTATGGAGATCAGATCCTCCCTGAATTTGAAAAGAATCAAAATACCGTTCTTGTGTTCATCCGCTCGTACAGATACGGAAACTCGTTTTTATTCTGATTAATTGACAGAAGCAGAAATTTAAGATGCAAATCATTGTTGGTATAGTATTGAATTAATAATATTAGCGCAGTAACACGTGTAACTAAATTTTGAAATATTAAAATGCACGTATAAAATAGAACAAAGTTTTGAAATTGGCACATCCAACTAGTCTTTTTCATATGTTACCATAGTCATTATTTGTACTATCTGTTAAATTTACCATAAAGAAACATATATGTAAATTTATTTGTTTTCTGAGTGTTTTCTGAGTTTAAGTAAAATATTTTAAAATAAAAATAATTAGATTGGAGGGGGCTTAAATAATAGATGAAAATATAATTAATAAAAAGATAATTTCAAAATTTTGTTGAAATAAAATAAAAAATTAAAGAAGTAAACTTGAGAATATAATTAAAGAATTTAAATTTTGCTTAAGGCTTTTTGTTTGAGGGAGATTTTAGGGAGGGAGCATTTGGATAATATCTATCGGAAATCTATCGAAAGGCGAAAGATTCTCATTCCTATATTTGCCTTATTTGCCTGTAAATTAAGGATAAAAAACTGTTTCCCGTTTATAAACTTTCCCCAAATTTAATTTATTTTGCTTTTAAAAGAAAGAGAGGTGAAGCCAATAATGGAGATTTCACAGTAGTTATTATAAGTATAAAAATTTTATTTTCTGAAAATATATATCTACTTTCAAAGCACCAAATAACATAGCTGTTTTAAAAATGGAAGTAAACTAATACTACAATTTTGCAACAACTTAAATAGAAAAATTTGCAAAGTTGTTAAACGCAATATTTTTTGCATTAATGATGCATAAATAATAGTATTGAAAACCGTTAAATAAAATAATATATAACATTTCTTGCATTTTGGAAACATTAATTTTTTTTTTTTTTGAATTACAATTGAATGTAAACGAGCTTGTTGCTTTTTATGTATTTGCTGACCGATGTGTTTGTAGAAGTTTCTATACAAAATCAACTTTATGCTACAGAAATGTCTTCTATTTCAATAAAATTATAGTTAATGGAGCTGGCATTATTTTTACGAAGTTAATTGAAAAGAACAGAATCACTGAATGATTATTGGAGAATTTAATGACGCGTTCAGATCTGCCCCAACTAGACTCTTCATAAGTGCCACCCACTCCCACAAGAGTTAAAATGACAAATCATTAACATTTCTCAATTTTAGAAAAAAATTATCATAAATATTTATTAGTATCCATAGTATATGTTAAAACATAAACAAAAGAATAAATAAATAAAATTATTCTCTTAGCAAGTTAGAGATTTTACTTTTGAATTCAATAAGCAGTATTTTAGCTCCTGGGGAGAAAAAAAAATGTGGAAGAGCTTCAACAATTTTTTTCCATATGTCTATAGGTTCTACCATTTTTGGTAATTTTATGAAATAAAAAAATATATAATAAAAATGCAAAATGTCAATATTCTCATATGCCCCATTTCCACATCTACCCCAGTCCCCCCATATATGTTTCCTAATTCTGTGTATTAGGTTTTGCGATAGAGCGTCCACAAAATTCCTGTCACATACATACCGACACAGTAACAGGCAGATATTTTGTAAAAACATGTTTTTCGGACTTTCTTACCCTTAAAACGTGTAAACCCGTCGAAAATTTTCCGAATCCAATACTTTCTTCTTATAAAGATACAAGAAAATATAAAAAACTAAGTACTGCGCCAAAGATCTGCCAAAGATTAGTGTGATTCTACCACAACTAATGTAAGGCATTTTATAATAAATAACTTAGTTTTTTGGAAAAAAAAAACCAAAATCTAAACTGAGGAAGTATTCAGATTTTTTTAAGTACCTGCAAAACAAGTAGTAGTTAAGCAAACATATCGTAGTTCTTTGAACAAAGAATCGCGATGGGGATACTCTACTGGATGTTTCTCAATATCTCTAATCCGCAGAAAAACATTGAAACTTCAAATTTCATACCTTGAACGAAAAACGTTTAAACATTTATACGTTTAACCGGTTGGATAAGATCCGTATATACGTTGCTCAGTATATGCTGTTTTGCGTAATACATATAACTGCCGATGCCGAATTCTACGTATAGCAAATCCGTATTTCGTATAAAATGTATTATACGTATACTCGTATAAACGTATAATTGAGAGCACTAGTCTAAATAAAAACAACAACATTTTCCGAATGATTAAAAAAATATATTTTTGATATTTTCATTTAATTTTTGCCAGTAATTTCTAAGAACTCCTCAACTTTTGTGTAACCTTCTATAGTTACTTCAAAATCAATGGAATTACTGATTTATTAAACATACTAGCAGCATGTATAGCACGCGCAGTTAGAACTCAATTCAAAATTTTACCAATATGTGCAGGAAAAATATTAATTCACAAACATTTCCAAATTTAACATAAACGAAATTATGGGTTATATCTTTTGGATGTCAGGTAAGATAAATACTTAAAGAATTTCCGCATCTTTACTAAAACCACTTTTATAAGTTTTGGAATTTCCGAGTGATTATAATTAACACCACACTGCTGTTATATATTTAGGCAGAACCAATTATTAACAGAAATTCTTTCTCTAACAACACACATTTTACTTAAGGATGTTTTCCTAATCCTGTAATCAATTATGTTAATGTTTACTGTACCAGGTTTATTAATTATCAAAGCCTTCTGTATGATTTCGAATAAAATTAATATTTCTCTTTTTAATGAATTTTGGGGATATTAATTCTATATCCTTATAACTAAACAAGTATTTATTTTCAATTAGAATTTATTATATATATTTTTTATGCATACAGATTTTAATCGAGAAGCTTATATAAGTCAATAATTTCGTTAAAGTAAATTATATTCTGAAGAACCTGCTTCTATTCTTATTGGTCTCTATTAATTTTAAATAAATTAGTTTTGCATTGTCATTCTTTATAGCGTAATAAAGTTGCATTAAAATAATTTATTGCAAGAAAATCTCACTCTTTTATCTAAATGTAATAAAAAGCTAAAACCTGAAATTAATTAATTTTTATTGTATTAAAAGATGAAAAATAAAGATATTTCTAGTATTATATGCTTTGTGTTAAGCTTTTATATTCTAATTAAATGCATATGTAATACATACATACATACATATATATATATATATATATATATATATATATATATATATATATATATATATATATATATATATACATATATATACTGGTGTCCAAGAGTTAAGCATAATTGATAATTAAGTAAGTAATGAAAGAAATGTAAATAGAAATGTGGTGAAACGCCAGGTGTGTACACAAAATAGTACGCGTCATATATTTTCATGAAGAGTTTTCCCCGAAATCGAACAGGGGACCGTCAACAAATTGAAAAAGAACGAAGATCTTTTGGATAACCCTGTCAAAACTAATGTAGCAAAAGCGTTCAAACTGCACATTATGATTAAGTGGCTTATTGTAATGTACTGTGTTTATTTTTATAAGGACAGCATGTATACTCGTAGAGAAATTTAGGTTTTTATAAAAACAGTCCTACATTTTTTCAAGTTTTTTGCTTATAATTTGCAGAGTTCTTAATATAAAATAATGTTCTTTTCTGAAAATATGAAAAACATCATTGTACATAATACCCTGTCATCAAAATTTTAAAATAATAAAAATTGTATGAAAAATGAGTAGGTTTAGTAAATAATTTTTCATTGCACATGCGTCAATGATATCAAAATTTCATTTGCATATTGTGTTAGCTAAATGTATAGAGCAACTTCTGTAAAAGTTTCAAAAACATAGCTTGAAAATTCTGAAAATAATCGTCTATAGAATCAACTCAAAATCCGTTATTCCAAAAAGGAAGGAAAAAATCAGGGTTTTTATCCAAATATATTCTATACCAAATATATTTTAATAGCGTTCACGCATGCGCAGTAAAAGATTATTTAGTAAATCTTTTTATTTGTCATACAATTATTATTATTTTTTAATTCTGATGACAGGGTATTGTGTACAATAATATTTGTCATATTTTCTGAAAAGAATTTTTTTTTTATATTAAGAACTCTGCAAATTGTAAGCAAAAAACTAGGAAAAATTTAGGACTGTTTTTATAAAAGTCTTGATTTCTCTACGAGTATACATGCTATCCTTATAAAAATAACCATAGTACATTACAATAAGCCACTTAATTTTAATGTGCAGTTTGAACGTTTTTGCTACATTAGTTTTCACAGGGTTATCCAAAAGATCTTCGTTCATTTTTAATTTGTTGACGGTCCCCTGTTCAATTTCGGGGAAAAGTCTTTGCGAAAATATATGACGGGTACTATTTTGTTTACACACCTGGAGTTTCACCATATTTCGATTTATATTTCTTTCATTTCTTACTTAATTACCAATTATGCTTAACTTTTGAACACCAGTGTATATACACATACAAAGGGAGAAAATCTTATCACAAGCTACTGTTAATTTCTTTTTTAAATTCTGTACATGTTTTATTCTAAGAACCTGAAGTTCAACCATATTTGATCACATTGAAAAGTTGATTCTAAAAGTAAGTTATTTTTTACTCACCACATATTCAAATGTTCCATTTTTTTTTTCTCCAATGCTTCTCATAATCGCAGAGCCGTCAACACAAAAACCTAAAGTATTAAGCACAAGAAATAAAATCTTTAATTTATGGAATAATAATAAAGAGGGGAATCTAATGAGCCGTGTCCCAGAAGCGAAGAGATGTATAAGCCAAAGATTAATACCCCTAGTGGCTGCCTCATAAGTTTATTATTGTATTTGTACTACAATCATATGTATTGAAGCGCTGAAAACTGGGAGCAGGAAAAAACAATGATAAACTTAAGTGGGCCATATTTAATCTAATGAGCCATATTTCAATAGATATGGCTCATTAGATTCCCCTATTTCTACTCTTCCGTAAAATAAATGTTTTTTGCTTTGCTAGATATTTTAATTTTTCTATAATGGTATATGTTTATTTTATACCAAGATGACAAAAAAAAATATTTTACCTTGATTCTGTTTTTTAAAAAAAATTTCCCCGTGAAATCTAAACCCGACACAATTTTATCCTAATAAAAATTTGGAGAAGCACCTTTCATATCTGTTTTCACCTTTTTTTAAAAGTAATTTTTAATTTGATCATTTTGAAATCGTTTTAATAAAAAACTTGTAGTAACGATGCTATTAACTGAAACAAATACTAACCTATTTATATATTTTTTTAAATATAAACCAAATTTTGTAAATGAAACCAAAAGTCACCGAATTTTATAATAGACGATATCTTTAAAACTGAATGTACATTTAATTTAATTGTTTTACTCTTTCATAAGAAAATGGCAACAAAAAATACAGTAATTACTCTCGGCCTTTTTTACTTTGCCATTAATAGACATGTTAAAAAACTGTATTAAAACTACAAAAAAAAAAAAAAAAATCAGAAATAAATTATAATACAGTTTTTAAGTAAATTGCATTCAAAAGTATATATTTTCTCCTACACGATGGTAAAAATTTACTAATGTGCGGTGTTTTCAACTTGGAAAATTTGATATAATTTCATAAAAAAAAATCTTAACCCGTCAGTAGTCGCGTGTCGGTCTTTTCGCAGCCCGTATAACTTATCTTCTCCTAACTTGTATCACGTTACAAATACAGCGGAGATCTACCAGGTAGCTGACTTTGAAAGTTTCTCGACCACCTTAGTGAAGTAACAGGACGCCTCTGTTTTTCTTTCAGGTACATTTTTAGAAAGAAATTTGAAATTGGCTAAAAAGTCTACGTAACAATCACTAATGTCAGTTCATTTTTACTTTTCTAATTACTCCAGATCTCTTGAATAAAATGGATAACTTAAGAAAACTGCGAATTTATATATTAATTGAAAGATTATCTTCGTGTATTAGGTATAAAATATTTCTTATTTTACATATTTGGTATGCGGGGGGCCAGCGGCGAAAAGACCGAGCGCGACTAATGACGTTGTGAAAAAAGTCGCGACTACTCGCGGGTTAAAACCTTTGAATAGGTACTATTCGGTGTAAATTCCACCTAATTAATTTTCTGTTGTAGTTAGGTGCATATTAGAAATTTAAAATCCTTTACGAAGATTTTTACTCTTTTTCTTACCTTTCTTAAATGAGCTTATATATGAATATACTAAATTAAGTATATACTTATATTGATGCTTTCCCTACTAAATTTCAAATATTAATTAGATGTAGCATTTGCTTAAACCTGTAATTTTATATTTCTAACTTCACAGCTTCGAATTATTGTTGTTGCAAATTTTAAAGACGTTTCGATTTTTTTTCTAACGAAACTAATCTTAGTAATGTAAAAATGTAAATGCATTTGTCGTGCATCACAGATTATTATTTATCCATTTCAAATTAAACTTGAAGTGGAAAGAATCATAGAAATAAATTGCATATATATGTTGCATTAACAAAAAATATTGCAACATCCTTATAATTAGAAGTAGTTTGAAAGAAATGTGTTTTTATATCATTCAAAATGACATTGTCACCAAAAATGATATCATTTTAATACATAGAGATCAATTATTATTCAATAACTCTGGTTGAAGTTGGATTTTTTGCCATTCTTGTTTAAAATCAGTTGTGCATTTGTTTTCTAAAGTTCATCATAGATGCACTAAATGGCCCACGGTGACCGGTTATTTGGGATTTTAGTCGTTTTGTTATTCATCTAGAAAATTATATGAGAACTTACATTAAAACCAAAGGTGTGTAAACAATATAGAACTATTTATGTATATCTTTGATTTTTTTACCGATGGGGACCGTCAACAAATTTAATAAGAATGAATTTCTGCTGGATAACCCTAACAAAACTACTCTAGCAAAAGCCTTTAAACTTTAGATTATGATAAAGTAGGTTATTCTAAAAAAATATTAATCTTTATGAGGTTGGCATGTTTACTCGCAGAGGAATTAACATTTTCATAAAAAATAATCCCAAATTTTGAAATAAACTTTGCTTATAATTTCAAGAATTTTTAATTAAAAAAAATCTTTCATAATATGCTACAAACAACGTTATGTAGAATATACCCTGTAATTAGAATTAAAAGAAAAATTTTAAAAATGTATAAAGAATGAGCAGATTTACTTAATAATCTTCTAATTTCAGTACTGCCAAATTTAGTACTAAATAGCTTCACTATAATCTCCTTTCTCCTCAGTAGTATTTTTTCTCTCTGCATGCGAAAACGCAATTAAAATATACTGTGCATAATCCTAAATGTACAGTGAAACTTTTTTTAAAGTCTCAAAATATCATTCGGAAATGCTATAAGATTAATGTCGACAGAATAGCCTTAAATCAGTTGTTCCCAAAATGAAGCAAAATTACAAGATGCTCCATCAATATCCATTGAGCACTGTCAAAATAGCAGGGAAAATATTCCAAGTACTATAAAATTTGGATAAAAAATCTCATCTTTTTGCTTCCATTTTAGGAACAATGGATATGGAGCGCATTCTATCGATGTTAATTTTCAGATTTTCACGCAAGTTGTTCTATGCATTTAATTAACACAAAATACATACTATATTTCAATTGCATTCACTCATGCACAATGAAAAAATATTTATTAAAACCTCTCATGCCTTTTCATAGCATGGTTAATTTTTTTAATTCTAATTACAGGGTTTAATTTGCAATGTTCATTGCCATTTTTTCTGAAAAAAAGAAAACTAACATATATTTTTGTATTAGGATATTTGGTAATTATACGCAAAAAACTAGGCAAATGATGGGATTGTTTTTATGAAAATCTTAATTTCTGTACGCATACATGATATCCGTATAAAAATTACTACTGTTTATTAAAATATGTTCCTTAATCGTAATAGGCATTCTAAGCGCTTTTGCTACATTTATTTTTGACAGGGTTATCCAAAATACATTCGTTGTTGCTCAATTCCTTTACAGTCCCTTTTGGAGGAAAAATCCTGCTCGAAAATATATGACCTTATACACCTCGAATTTCAGTTTAATTCCTCATGTATTTTTTGGATATTTAAATAACGGTTAAAATAGCAAGTTTTCGATCACATTTGGCTGCATAGCGTACGATGTTTATTTCAAAATAATATTTAAATTTTATAATAAAATAAGAGCAAAAAATGTGTGCATATGTGTGTGTGCTAAGTTTTATCTTAAAAACGGCTCTAACGATTTTGACAAAATTTTGTATTATACCATTTTCGGGCATGAGAAAACCATTGGGCTTGGTCACTCTCTCGAGAAAATATGATTAGTGGGAAATTTTCGTTCATAATGAGTTAAGGTCAAGCTCTTTATGTCTAAAGAACGACTGGTTCGATTTAAACTAAACTCTGTATCTAACATTTTTGGCACGATAAAACTACCGCTTATTATCACATGTTTGAAAAACATGTGTGGGTCATTAGTGGGCCATTTTTGTGTCTGTATGGGTCATGGGTCAAACCAAGTTTTGTATTCTACCGTTTGGGATGACAAAAGAAAAAAAAACATTGGGTTAAGCCACATGTTAGATAAAGTTCATTTAGTGGGTTATTTTAAGGTCATTATGAGTCACTCTAATTTTATCTAGAAATAAGCTTACACGATTTTGACTACATTTTGTATTCAGTAGATTTCTGATATTAGAAAATCATTGAGCTAGGTCACATTTTCGAGAACATTTGATTCATTTGTCATTTTGGATCATACTGGGTTAGGGTAACGCTTTTAATATCTAAAAAACGGCTGAATCGATTTTGACGAAATTTTACAGCCATCAGTTTTTTAGCACGATAAAACTATTGTGCTGGGTCACATGATCTAGGAATTCGGATTAGTGGCTCATGTTTGAGTTATTATGTGCCAATTTTATTTTTAAACATGTTCTAACGATTTTCACCAAATTTTATACTTTACCGTTTTGGATTACAAGAAAACCATTGAGTTAAGTCACGTGTTCGAGAAAATCCTATTAATGGGCCATTTTGCGTTATAATGGGTCAGGGTCAAGTTAATTATATTCAAAAAACGGCTCAATCGATTTTAACAAAATTCTGTATCGAAACGATTTTTAGCACCCGTAAAACTAATGCACTAGGTCACGTATTCTAGAGATTTCGATTATAGGGGTAATTTGTCTGTCAAATAAATTTATCTAAAAAACGGCTCTAAGGATTTTGACTAAATTAAAACTACACCGTCTTGGATTATGCCAATCCTATTAGGTTGAATCGCATTTTAGAGAAAATTTGATTAGTTGGTTATTTTTGGGTCACTGTGGTTCATGCTAATTTTATGTAGAATATTGCTCTAATGTTTTAAATAATTTTTTTATCATTTTCGGGCTCAAGAAAATCATTGGACTGAGTCATATGTTCCAGATATTTTGATTAGTTGGTCTTTTTAGAGTTACTGCGGATCAAACAATTTTGATCTAAAAAACGGCTGTGGTGGTTTTAACTAAATTTGGTATTTTTTTCATTTTTGAGCTGAAGCCCCGGGGATAGGTTGCATGCTCAAGAACTTTGAATAAGTGCAACATTTTAGGTCTTAATACCTCAGGATCAAGTCAAATATTTCTGAAAAATATCTCAAAGGATTTTGACAAAATTTTGCATTATTCCATTACAGGGTACAAGAAGATCATTGTGCTAGCTTACGTGCTCTGATTTGATTAGTGGGTAATTTTTTGTCACTATGGGTTCAGGACAAGTTAAATGTATCTAAAAAACGGCTCAAACGATATTCAGGAAACATTGCGGAATATCGTTTTCGGGTATAAGAAGATCACTGGGCTAGATCACATGTTCGAGAAATGGCTTTTGGTAGGCCAGTTTTCGTCAAACAAATATTATCAGGGAAACAGCTCTAACGAATTTGATTAAATTTTGTATTATTTCACATTTAAAGTTAAAAAGGCCATTTAATTAGGTAACATATTCGACAAAATTCAATTTTTGGATATACTTTGATCACTATAAGTGCTGAGTAAGCAAATTGTATTTAACAACTGCTTACATGAACTGACAAAATTTTGTACTACAAAGTATTTGTGCATGATAAAATCATTGGGGTATATCACATTTTCAAGACATTTTGATTAGTGGGTTTTTCTCTGGCCATAAACGGGTCTAGTTAATTTTATCTAGAAAATGGCTTTAACGATTTTTAACTTAATTTGGTATTTTACCGTTTTCAACTTTATAAAGACCATCGGTTCACTATTGGCCATGAAAATGTTTATGCAAGAAACGACCTAAACGATTTTCACTAAATTTTATATCCTACCATTTTTTATTACCAGAAAATTGTTGAACTAAGACATATGTTTGAACGCATATGATTAATGGGTCATTTTGGTGATAATGGTCGGGGTCAGGAAGATTGTAACTGCCAACTGGTGATATTTGACAAAATATTTGCAACATTTAGTCGAAAAATCGACTTACAAGATTAACATGCCAAAACACGTACTTGTTGCGAAATGAACATATATCATCAAATTAGGATATATTTAAAAAAAATGCTTTCAGACTGCGAAGAATTTTTTTAGACATTTTAAATATTAATTGAGATGCATGATTAAACCAACCAGAGATTAACTAAAATAGGATTTAGATTTATCTCCTTTTTTTTACAAATGAGTATGTACCGTAAAATTAATAAGCATGTAAGTACATACATAGTTTCACATTAAAAGTTTTTGTAAATAATACTGTTTTAAAAAATATCCTTTATAGCATTAATACAGAGAGAATGTTGCAGTAAGAGCATGATATCGAGTTGATCGAGTTTAGTTCGGTCAGCCATACTAGTTGATGTTTGATTGAGTCATATGATTAGTTAAATTTGTTTCAGCTAATTAGATTCGAATGCACTGCTGGATTTAAATTGAATTAATACCGTCGTTATATGCTGAAAATCTCATATATATTTATGTATTTATGTAAATAAAAAAGTAAATGTTCGTTTGTGCCAAATCTGAAATCTCCTATTGTTCTCAATCAATTGCTCTGTAGTTCACCGAATGCGAACCATTTAAATATTCGCGTATTTGTTATAGTTAATATTTTTCATCCCTCAATTTACCAACAAGGGGGTAATTTTTTACCCTTATCTGGAACAGAGAATATGATTTATTATTTGAAACGCAACTGTCCGTTAACGCAACATATTAAATCTCCGAAAATTCTTCAAAATTGATATGAATTTCTTCAACTGCCTTGCAATTGAACACTTGCATGTTTTTATGTAAACACTTTTCCTTCTAATCATATTTCTTTCCTTCCTGGGGGTATTTTTTAAACGTTTTCCGACATCAAAGAGATGTATCATTAGAACGGTAAATGTCCGTTTGTTCAAAATATTAAATCTCTGAAAGTTCTTTATCGATTTTTCTGCATTCACACAGGTACGTGTTTTATGCACCTATTACTTTTTTGCCCCAATTTTGATGCCCAAGTGTAACTTTTTGTAATTTCCCAGAATCGCATATTGTTACACATCATTAAAAAGTCTATTGACAACTCTTTCATATTATGAAACTTGCTTCCCCGTCTCCCATTAACTTTCCCCAGTAATGACACTTTTAAAATAATTTTTGACATCCATTTCTGATTATGAACCTTCTATTACCTCTTCTTGACTCTCCTTTGACAGTTTTTCCGTCATATATGTCATTTATACTATTATCCCCCACCTTTATCCCTTATTATTTATTCTTTATCCTCACAACGCCTCAGAAAATCAACACTCAACGTCATTTCTATGTATCTTCGCACTTTTCAGATTCCCACCCTTCATATAAGTTAGCTAAATTAAATGAATTTTACATTTACTATTATATCTCTGTATTTGTTTATACGCCACCCTCACTTTTGTGTAAATGAAATTAATACTCCCCAACAATTCAGTTGAATGCTTTTTTTTTTTCATCACCCGTTTTCTTTATTTTATCACTTCCACACAGCCATATAGGTAAAGATAAAATCTAAACTAATAATGTTTCTTTCTAATAATGAAGCAAAGAAAAAGAAAATTAATCTTTCTCAACGGCAGCTATTCTCTGTCATAACGTAAAGCTTTTTTCTTTCTCTGATACAATCCACAGTTCTTACTCAGTTTAGCATTTCATTCATTGATTTTGATCGTTTCATTGATTTTATTCATTCTTAGTTTTTAGTTTTTAAATCTAAGTATTATTATCATAATTTGTCAAACAACTCTAAAACCGCTGGTAATTTGAACTAGATAACCTTGTAATTTTAAAAAGCCAAATGTTTTGTCTATCATCGAATTTTTTACATCACACCTTATTAGGGAAGTGAATTATTTTACGACCGGTTTGCGAATATTTGTAACTGAGCTTTACGTCACTTCACACTCAACAGCTGACATGTAAAAACGTGTAATAGACGCTGCTCGTTATGGGCGTTCGCACTTGGAACTCACGGCCTCTTTTTCGAGTAAAATAAATTTCATTGACACTGTAATTTTAGTTGGATATTTCTTTCTGTGATTGTGAACCTGGGTCTAAAATCTACACCATTCGTAACTCAATGGCACTTTTATGAATAATTTTGTTAGTATCTCTTATTCTTGTTTAATTTATTTCATGTATATTTTTGTGTTCAATTTTTAAATTTTTCTGACATTTTGTAACTTATGATTTTTTTGCTAAAATTTTCTTTTTTGATTTTTCTCTGCAATGCTTCGGATTTAGTTGAAAAAGATATTACCTCGTAGAAGATAATAAATAGATAATCACGATTGCGCAGAGAAAGCATTGGAGTGTAATTGCAAATCGAAATGGGAAAATAACTGCCATATTTAAAAAAGTATAAAAATGTCTCGAATATGTGCCGTGAAAGCGGTAGAGATATGAACAGAGAGACATAAGGGCTCACAATATTAAAAAAAAAAAAAGCTTGTTTTGTGGTTTAAAATGCGCTTCCTTTCAATTAGTGTGAATGCGAGAGTGGTTGAAAGTTATCAATAAGAAGCTGCAGATCAACATAAACATGACTCCTCATTTAGATGTAGCCGAAATACAGCAAAATATTACTCATGGGCAACCGAATTTTAGTACATAAAGAGAAGAAAAAGCAAATAAAATTTTCAGAGGTTCTATGGACATATACCCAAATCTGGCGAATATTATAGGAAAGGACATCGTTACAAGCACTATAGCTCCTATCCGTATGTCAATGGAGAATATTGAAGGATAGTAGTTATAAATTTAAAGATTATTTTAGCTTTCTCATAGTGTATCTTAATATTTTATTTCTGAATAAATCTAAATGAAGCTGTGCTTGGTTTTGTAAACTTTACATTTTATAAATGCTCTTTTAGTCTCTCGTTTAGTTTTCAAGATGAAAAAAAAATAAAGAAACAACGTGTAAAAGGGCAGTTATCTGATATAAAATTTAATAACAGCTCTATCCAGATTGCATCAAAAAGAAAGTATTAGGATAAACTTCGAAAATATTTTAAAAATCCATTACCAAATCTAGTCATGACTCTACAATAACCTAGGAATCCATTGAAATTTTGCTTAGAAATGATACTGCTTGAAACAATTTTACGTAATAACTATTTTTACAATATTCCTGAAATTTAGTGTAAAATTGTGGGCATTTGAAGAACACTTGAAACTTTGTCTGGAATTTGTCACACGTCCTTAGGCAGTAGCTAGCGTAGTATTTTGTTTGTTTTTATGTATGTTTTCTATTTGAGTCGGTCATCGTGCCCCTTGAAAAGAGGGCATTTGTGCTCTAACGAATTCAGCGTTATGATAAAGAATATTTTTATTTATTACATTATATTTAGAAATTATACGTATGCTTTAACGTTTTTCTTAATTACAAAGTGAAAATTTCTTCACAGCGCAATTTTTGCGACTCTATTAAATGGATTCATTGTGACAACAATTCGATCGAAAAACTATATAGCTTAGCACTTACGTCATCATTGAATAACTCCGACATTGGTACCATGTGGAAAAATTGCTAATTCCTGTTACAAATTTCCACCGAATGTGCAATTTATTGAAACTCTGACTTGAAACATTTCCAAGAGTATCCAGCATCTCTATACTATTTAAATTCGAAATTGGCGTTTCAGATGAATGCACACTGACAATTAAAAAAAATCACGATTATAGCTATTTTTAATTTAATTAACATTAAGAACGAAAACCTAAAAAAAAAATCTTCATTATGTAAATGTTAAAACAATAATATGATAAAAAAAAACATCATTTTTCAAGATATTTTAATAATAAATTATTTATTGTTTTAAGTTGCTAATTCTTAAGGGGTTTTTTTTTTATTTGCTTCTCGAATATTCCACAATTTTACATAAAAAAGAACTCGAATTAGCCTGTACAAAATCAAAAAGAAAATATCGAAAGATTTGCATGAATCTAAGCAGTATGGATTTACACAGGGAAAAAAGGTACATTTAGGTAAGAAGCAGGTGCTAAAGGAAATCGAAGTTTAAATTATTGGAAAAGAGCAAAAAAAGTAAAAATAATAAAAGAAGAGTTGGAGAGATAGTGGAAAAGTCAAATAACTTCTACCATATGTTTCATAGCAGGGGCGCAGCTAAGGAGACGCTATGGCCCCCTTAGCTACCCTTTCGCTTCAGCCCCCCCTAAAATATTTTGAGCCCCCCCCCTGGTTAAGATTCCAAGGTCACAAAATTAAGTTCTGTTCCAAAAAATTCAAATGATATTTTGTTCAAAAATTAATTTAGTTTGGAGATCTTTTTATAATTTTGCAGAATTATTAAATTGTATCTAAAAAAGCAATTCAACAATCCCTTATCCTATGAAACTAACGCGATGTTTAATTTTCGACCAGTTATACACTCAAAATTTTCATCATTATATACTTTTCTTAATATAAAATGAAGTTATTACAACAGTTTAATAAGAAACATAGTACCTATAGTGTAAATATGCACTAATTTATCTTTTTGTGTCCCCCCCCCCCTATAGATCACTTCTAGCTACTGCCCTGTTTCATATTTTATTTAAAGAAAACTAACACGTGTAAAAGTTAGTTAAAAAATTCGAGTTTCTTTTTAATACTGCTATTTTTGAGAAATTGTTTGAAATACATAGATTTTCTAAATGTAGAATGATTAAATTAAGTTTACCCAAGAATCTTTTTACTCTACTAAATTATTAATATTGAAACATTTTTTTTTGAAAAGTTCTTTTTTAAAATAAATATATAAATAATATGTATGTATAATATATATATAATACAAAAAATAAAGCTTAAAAAATTTATGGAGCATATAAAAATGCAATCGTGTTGCAACGACATTTAACAAGCAGAACTGATTATGGAACGTTGGATTTTAGTTGTTTTTTGTGATTGTGTTGGATAGTTTGGATAATAACACATTTGTTTTTGTTTTAGTGTATATTACACATATGTTTTAAATCAGCAAAACTTTCCGAATGGGACATATTTTGTTTATTATGGCATCGAGTTGGATGGAGGTTGAATGGTGGAGGTGCGATGAATTTTTTTGTTCATTTCATTTTTGAATTACGATACTTCGGTCGAAATTCATTACAACTACTAAAAATCGTTTTTTTTTTTTTTTTTTTTTTTTTTTTTGAATTGAAAAATAACAAATATGTTTTGAGTAACCCTGTCAACCTAATGTAGTGAAAGCGTTAAAACTTCAGATTATGATTAATTGGCTTATTCTAATATACCGTGTTTATTTTGGGGTGATAGCAAGCATACTCGTACAAAAATTTCGATTTTTTTAAAAAATAGTCCCGATTTTTTCACGTTTGTAGCTTATATTTTGCAGGTATTACTTTGAAGGTTGCTTATATTTTACAGGTATATTATATTTAGAATATAAGATAATGCTCTTGGCTAAAAATATGACAAACGTTGTACACAATACCTTATAATCAGAGTTATAAAATAGCAAAAGTTGTACGAAAAATGAGCCAGTTTACTAAATAAAATTCCAATGCGCATGCGGAAACGCTATCAAAATTTCATTTGCGTGTTATGTTAGCTAAATGTATGAAAAGCATCTTTTGTCAAAGTCTCAAAAACACAGCTTGAAAATTTTGAAAGTGATAGTCAATAGCATTAGCTCAAAAACCATTGTTCCCGAAATGAAGCAAAACAAGAAGGGGTTGTATCCAATTGTAATAGTAAGTTCCATATTGTGTATTCCATTTTAACACTAACCTACGGATAAATGTATTTAATTATTGATTTGCATCAATATCTCATATTTTTGATTCAATTTGGGAATCACAGATTTTGTGCCTATTTTGCCGGCACTCACTTTCAAAAATTTCAAGCTATGTTTTCATGACTTTTGCGAAAGTACATTTAGGTAACACAATATATAAATGAAATTTTTAAAGAGTTTACGCATGCTCAATGAAAAACTATTTAGTGCACATGCTTATTTTTCATACAATTTTTATTGATTTTTAATATTGATTATACAGTTCTGTGTACATTGTTGTTTGTCAGTTGGAATTTTCAGAAAATAACATTATTTTATATTAAGAACTCAGCAAATTATTAAAAAAAAAACTTGGAAAAATTTGCGACTGTTTTTATAAAAACCTTAATTTCTCTACAAACTACTAGTTCCTACGTGCAAATGCTACAAAAAAACGAACACAGTTTATTACAATAACTCACTTAACCATAATCTATTGTTTTAACGCTTTTGCAACATTAATTTTTGACAGGGAGGAACATCCAAGAGATTTTCATTCTTTTTGACGTCTTGTTTCTTCTTTTGATGTCTTCTTTTGATTGTCTCTTTTCGTTCGTCAATTTTTTGACGATCTCCTAAGACGTTTTTGTTAAAAATCTTCACAAAAATGTATGACCTATACTATTATGTTTACAGACATAGAATTCCAGGAGATTCAGTCATGTATTTTTCTAGATATTTAACAAAATGTCTAATATTGCAAGTGGCTGGTCACCTTTGAGCATATAGTTTAGTATTCATTCTTATACATTTTGAATACTATATGCAAAAAACTTCTTTATTCTGATCATCTGTTGTAATTGCCCACTTCTATGGAAACTACTTCTTGTTTTTATTTGTCTTGTCAGATTTTATTTGTTAACAGTCATTTAATGACTGTTTGCTTATTTTTAGTTTTATTATTATGCGGAAAATTGGATCTGCTGAATACATTTTAACGTTATGTGCTATATGTATATATACATATATCAGCGTGATGACAAGAAATCGCCTCAGTTCTAAATTAAACAGTTCCAAATTCTTATATCATTTAATGTTTTTCCTTTCTTTTTATAATATCTTTACCCATTTATTTTAACACAATACCTTTAAACAACATTTTTTTTTTTACTTTGTTTAACTCTAAGATTATTAACCAATCAATGCAATTTTATTCCCAGAATCTCATTACTTAGATTTATTCTTTTATCTGGTGCATAATAACTTTGTAGTCGCGCTCTAAAAACAGTAGATTACCCAAAATTCTCCTTTAAGTGACGCTTGAAACCGGATTGCATCAGGTTATCTTCCGACGGTATGAGAGAACTCTTTTTTTTTCGTAGTTCTTTTTGTTTGAAATTCGCAACTAGGAATTTCGACATAAAATCTTGTATTCATTGGTAGAGTCAGATACAAACATGTAACTTTGGGTTCGGAATGACACTTCTAGATGTTTTCTTACGCTAATAAATCTACTGTCTGCTGATGAGTAGCATTTATTTAGCGAATTTCTATGTTAAGTAAAATTTTTTACTAATAATGGCTGCATCATACTCCTTGAGTGGAACTATGTTTATGTTGAAGTTTATTTTTATGAAAAAAATGTGATTACAAATATTCGACGCTTCTATTTACTTTAAGTATAAAACATGTGAAAGGATATTTATTTGTTATTTTACTATATAGTGACACGCAATCGCTTATTCTACCAGTGCTATTGGTAGAATTCTCTTCTCAAGGAAATAGGTATTACTGTTTCTCTAAAACATTTCTTTTCATTATCATAAACCCATTTTCACTGAGATAGTCACAAGAAATATTTATCCAAAGAAAGGTAAGTGGTTGAATAAAATATGAGTAGAATTTCCAAGCAACATGCCAGCTTCGATATTTGTGGTATCATGTTTATGTACAATATCATATTCTGTATAATTTGCTTCAAAAACCATATAAATAATCTACCTTATAGATTTTGAACCTTTTTAAACCACACAAGAGATGCATGGTCAGTGTGAACGGTAAATTTAATTCCATGAAAATAATGATAAAATTTGCCTAAGGTGTCAATTATAGCAAGACACTATGAATTAGTTATAAAGTTTTTTTTTTATAACTTCTCAATCCCCTAAATTAGGATACAATTGGATGTTATAAAATTTTAATATAAATCATTTATATTAAGAGTACTTTTTATTATTAGATTATTGCTTTTATTAAAGGGAATTCTGATTATTTAGGATTATTATGAACTAAATAACAAATGTATCTGTTCATAGAAATGTAATTTTGAGTGTAAGTGAAGTATTCAATATTCAGAATTTTTAAATTTATATCTCAGAATAAAAATTTCAATATGATTGTCTAAGAATATAGTGACAAATGGTAGAAATTTGCAAGTTCCTCGTGGTAATGAAGAATATAAATAGTTGTCCTACGTTAATCGTTTAAATTTTTTACAAGTTCATAAAAGTATACGTGAAATACATCACTAATATCGCATTTAATAAATTTTGATTTGATATTTCGCATTCTTACTTAATGGTAACCTTCCAAAATTAAACATTTTTTGAACTCATTGCAACTAATCCTTAAACTTACTTTCGTATCCGGCAAATGCATCAACTTTAAAAAAGCACTTTTCATATTTAAAGAGGTATTTATTATTTTTTTAGATACTGCAGGAAATATTCAAATTTGTAACCACATTCATTTTATAAAAAAAAGTTCCACTGAAAGAAATATACTATTTTTCAAATCCATTCTCATATTAGTAGACGTATTTTAAACAAAAGTATTGCTACTAATAAAAGCTTTAAATCCAAAGTCCAGGAAATAGCTTCTTAAATTCCCTGGATACTTTCAGTTTCTCAAGAGAGAAATACGTTTTAATATACTTTCTAAATATATACTCAGTACACTTGATTCCATTGACTGAGAGGATCATATATAAGGACAGAGAATAAATAAAAACAAATCGAAATACTTTACCCTTGTAAAAAAAATATATTGAACGGTGGCAGAAATATGCGGATAATTAAAAAAATTCAATAAATATATCCGGTCAACTTTAGGATCTAAATATGCATTTTTAGCCCAAAATGTGTTTTGTTTTTCATGCTTTATTTATATTTATAATTTGAGATTTCCCTTCTTTATCCTAGCTTGAAAAAGATGAAAGAATTCATTAAGAGCATAAGTGGTAAAATTTAGAGTAATTAATTAATGACTTCCTGTTTTACTTAGGGGAACTTATGTTAAATTAAACAAATTTGGAAAATATTTTTCACTGAAGCCCTCGTATTATAGAGAAATTAAAACTGTCACATAAAGCTTTCTTTTTGGAAGCTTAATGAAAAATACTTTACCAATATTAGCTATTCTTTAAAAATAATTAAGGTAATTAGGCAATAAATTTTATTAATCACACAACACACACACACAGTATAAATGAGTGTATTTAGATTTCCAAAATAAAACTTACAAACATACATTAGGCCTTTTTTTACGTGTTTCCATATTTTTCATTCTTTAACTGATTTTTCGTTTTAAATGATGATATAGCACTTCTTCACTTCACTGTGGATTGATATAGCCATTACGTATCTATTCTTCGATGAATTCATAAGAAATTGTCAGTTTTACTCTTCTTTCACCACACAGAGTGTAAAAGGGGGCGTTTATATTTCCTATTGCCGATACTGGAATTTGACACAATACGTTAGTTGAACATTTCTGCCAGTCACTGAAATCCAAGTAAGATTTATATTAAAGTTAAGTGAAGATATTTAAACACACGTGAACTGCTACACTCCTTTTTTTAACTTTAATTCAAAATTCTGTGTAGTACACTGTCTCGCGCAATTAAGTCTTGAGTATACATGCAATGCAAGGATTATCGCTTCAGGATGATAAAATTATCCATTTAAGAATGAAACAATCCGCAGCTAGCTTGAAACCATCTGTAAGATGACGGGAAGCTGGAATTGTATGCCAAAGAATTATTGTCTCATGCGTTGGAGGGTAAAAAATTACATTTCGCATGGAATATCATTGTAAGCCACGTAGGTGCATGAACATTTATAATAAAACTTGTTGTTCATTAAAGACATTTTGTGCACCAATATAAACACACAAGATTCGTTTAGCCGTTGTCAACAAGCAGACCTGAGAATGTTTTCCGGAATTTTACAGAGGCATATTTTTAAGGACAACAACTTTTTTCCCTGCAGTGCAGGTATGTTACAGATGTCTTTGCTTGCAGATGTCTTGTCTGTTCTCAGATTAGTTTTATCTTCAAAAGGAAGTGCGGTGTCAATTTCCTTATTGTTTGTTCACAAAAGGTAAAAGTTCTTAATATAGAAGCTGTTTTCAAATTGCAGCAAAGCACTTTTTAAATCCAGTTCCATCGCCGTAAAAGTACTGTATTACATGCCTCAGCATAACTTCGTTATTATACCGGGTGTCCACTCTCAACGGTGGCCAATGGCTAATTTCTAAACCGTTAGTCATAGACATAAAGTTCCAACTGCAAAAGTGCTTTAAAAGGGGTAAAGAATTGTTTTTCAAGCGATTTAGGTCAAAAAAAAAAATTATTCAAAAATTACGAAAATTTTTTTTATACGGGCCCCCGGTTTATAACACTAAACATCTCCTGGTGTATCACAATTCTTAAGTCTTCAAAAAATGTCATTGCTTTTGATGCGACAGTGCTGTCAGACACCCTATTTATCGCAATCAATAGTTAGTAGTGCTGAAAGGTGAGTTTTTTATGAAGGTTATTCGACCTCTGGCTTTGCTCGCCAGCGTAAACCAAAATCCAAAATGTTCGATTATGCGCGTAAATTTCTGGTATATTCTATGTAAGTTGTTGTGCTAACGGGAATAAAAAGTAAAAACAAATCACTAAAATTATAAAATTTGCATTATTTTGGCTAATTTTACTCATTTAGTTCCAGAAGTGGATTCGGAAGATATTTTGAAATTGTATGAGTAGTATATGTGTCAGAAAATATTACATCTTTTCCTCGCTACTGGGAAAAAATCTTGAAAACTACATTTTTTTACGAGAAGAGAAAAATTTTCAATAATTAAATAATTATTTTTCGTAACTATAGGTATAGTACCTGGGCTTTCAGAAATGTAAATATATATATATAAATAGATCTATAAATACATTTACAAGTTGTAGAATCAAAACATGTGTTCTCAACCCACTACTTTAGGGAAATTTGTTTTTAATTTAAATAAATTTTAGTTTCTGTTAATAAATATAAAATATCAATGCATTTATAATAATAATTAAAAGAGTTATAGCTTGTTTCATTTTAAATTGAATAACATCAAGCAGTACGCCGGAAAGTACAAGTGTAAATGTAGAGTGAAGTTTGCGCTTTGTACTTTGAAATAGCATTATCAATGCACAAAATAAATTGAAATGCTTTATTTTAGCTTTAAATCAATTTCCGTGTTGTTGCCAAAGTTAAGGGGGCTTAGGGGTTGAAAACTTTTCAAAAAATCGATTTTTTATGATCTAATTTAATTATTCATTGAATTCTTAACTCAATGCAAAAAAACCGCATAAAAATATATGCATTTTTAACGGAGTTATAAGCATTTATGTATCAACACTTTCATAGCCGCATCCATATAATTTCAACTTTAAGTCGCGTTTAATCAAAACTTGATTTTTGATGACTAACACCAAGATAAAAGAAAAAAAAACATTTGACGGAATGGCTTTTTTTTGCATGCATATAACATCATTATCTAGATTAGGAATTAATATATTTTAGATAGTTTAATATTTTGAGTATTTTTAATGGAAAAAAAGTTGTTTTTTTAGGGTTTTTTTAAATTTTCAACTTTGAGAGATTTTTTAAAATTTTTTTTAAGTGATAGTTATATCCTTAATTCATAATCTAGATAATAATGTTATATGCATGCAAAAAAAATTAAGCCATTCTATCAAATAGTTTCTTTTTAATCTTGATGTTAGTCATCAGAAATCAAGTTTTGATAAAACACGACTTAAAGTTGTAATTATATGGATGCGGCTATGTAAATATTGATACATAAATACTTATAACTCCGTTAAAAATGCTGATATTTTTATGCAGTTTTTTGCATTGAATTAAGAATTAATTGAATAATCAAACTAGATCATAAAAAAATCGTTTTTGTAAAACATTTTCAACCCCTGAGCCCCCTTAAAACTAAATGAGGCAATTCTTTTTGAAGGTTTATTACAGTATTTAAACTTTTATGTATTATAATGAAACTGGTAAAAGACTTGTTAAGATTTAATAAAATATCGCTATTTTATTATTGCTTATTGATGCTTTACTGTCCATCCTGGATTTAAATGCGAATTTGATTCAAATTGTTCTTAACCCTCAGCCAGTTTTATAAAAAGGCAAATTATAACATTGTTTATCTTCATTTAAACTTAAATTCTAATAATAATAATAATAATAATAATATTTTTTTCAACATTTCAATAAAAATACTTGATTATAAATGTGAATTTAAGTTTTGAAAACGGTAATCATTGTTCAATGTATTAAAAATTTATTAAATCATTAAACTTATATAGCTCTAAACAATGTTCATACTGCAGTGAAGCCTGGAGCATAGTTAATGTATTAATAGTGAGAGGATTTACATGATATCATACATATTATGTACAAAAAGTTTCGTAATTTAAATAAAGCATGTGATTTGCTTTTTACATTGCTAACGTAAACCAGAGCACATAACGTAAGTGTAAACCAGACTAAAAAAATGTCCATGCGGGAATTGAACCCGAGTTCCTGGAATATCGCTCTGATTTCTACCATTAAGCTACGAGTACGATGATTAGCTTGGCATTACTCACTCCTTGTGGAGCTATGGACCACTACTCGAAGTATTCACTTTCGATACCCGACTTGGACAATTTTTACACTGTTGATTTTTTTTAGTTATCCATGAAAAAAAAATCATGTAATTAATATTCAATAATTTAAGAATAATTTCACTTCTAAAAATTAATAAAACAAATAATAGATATTATGTCATAAACCATATTTTTTTTACTGAACATAATAAAAAAATATGAAATTTATTTTTAAAATAACTTAATATTTCTACAGTAAATAAACAAGAACTATGTAAATAAAAATCTGTATACTTTCAGAGTACTAAATGAATTTTTGCTTTTATTCTGCAACTGTATTTCTCGACCCTTTATTCTTCATAAAAGTGTTTTTCCGTGACACATTTTTTAAATACAAGTACTTATGTAATACAAAAATAATATCAAAATATTATTTAAGTGAATAAGGGGAATAAATAAGTAAGCTTATACAATACAAAACATGATAACATTACTTTTAATTGTTTTTTATGACTCATTAAACATGCATAGATTGTTATGCAGGACGCCTAAAATGGCTAAATTATACAGAAAATTATTATCATTATTATGGAAAATATCTTATGTGAAGAAACGAATTCTAAAAACTGACTACTACACTTAATTAAATTTAATAACCGAACGTATCATTAAATTAAATTAAAATTTAGTCCGATACCTTAATTAAATGGCTGAAAAGAAATGTCTTCCGTAGTAATAAATGTGACAATCAAATGGTTTTAGTACGTCCTTTCTCATGTAGTTCTTTCTAGCATTCTGTGTAGAATTTTAATGAATCCAGAGACTTCTTAATGAAAGGAGAACTTCCAAAGAGTAAATTCCTTTTTTTATTCATTTTTATTGGAATTATTTTTGAAATGCATATATGAATGTAAAACGCAATATAAAAATTTTGTCACTTCATCAGAAAATGGAGATTAATAACATATATAATTCCTAAAAATATTCTGTCACTAGTTAGAAAAAAATTACAAATATTTGCAAATAATAGTAATAATAATAATAAATCAATAGTAAAAATAAACTATATAAATTTAGAGTTTTCTTTTAAAAAGTTATCCTTATGTAATAATGTTAACATAAATAATGACTTATGTTTGTAAAACTAAATATATATATAACACTATACAGTGGCGGTCAAAAGTTTCCGGACAGCAAAATTTTTTTGTTAATCTGTAAGTATTCCCATATTAAGAGGAATCTCAAAGTGATACTTATATATTTTATTGACATAATATTTAGGGACATATTTATGCAATAATAATTACACACATAAACTAAGCATAAATAAATTAAGCAATAATAACATATAAATATCAGTAAACAGAGTTGGCAAATTTAAGTACAAAGGAAAACGCATGTTCTCAAAAGTTTATGGCCACCTTCGCAAGTTTTGAAAAAAATGACATTGTAACAGAAAATTGCAGTGATCAACAACATTTACAACTAGTATTTTATCACCATACCTTTAGTAATAAGTACTGCGGCGCAGTAACGTGACATTCAGACAATTAGAGGTTGAAGATCGTCAATAGTATTCTTTTTCCACATTCTTGCAGTTTTTTTTTTTTTTTTTTTTTTTTGAAAATTTCGGCTGTGTTGGAATATTTATAGCTCCGCACACGTTTACCAACTTCTTTCCAAAGATTTTCTATTGGATTCATGCCCGGCGCTCTTGCTGGTCATTTCAAAAACGAATTTTTTGTGCGAAAGCCATTGCTTTTCGAGTCTTGCATACATTCTATATGCATGCATTCTATGCTTGCATACATTCTAGTCTTATCATGTTAAAACCAAAATTGAGAGCACAATTTTTCTTCTAATATGAAAGCAAGTAATCTTGCAAGATATCCTTATCATTATGAATTAATAACATACAAATTGTTGATATTTCATGTCTTGCAGTCGAAAAGACTCAAAACTTATTCGCTCAGAGACGTTGTTAAATGTTGCAGCTCACGCTTTTTCGAGAAATTTGAGTTTTAACAGCTATTTTTGTCTAGCTAGTGTGTATTAGTAGCTATCAAGTTTTTTTTTCTGTGTAATTTAGTAATGTATATGCAAAATAGTTTTAAAATTAGTTTTATTTTTTTTCCAGGACGTAAAGAACTATGACTATTACTTTCTTCAAGGCTGAGGCGAGCTTTTTTTCACGAGTCGGATCTGTACCGGATCTAGATGTGTCGACACATGCACACTTCTAGTGCAGAATTACAGCATATTTGGAAAGCGAGTTGTCGTAAAATATATGCGCTCCTATTTAATGCGCAAAGGAAAAGCACTTTATTAAATCAATAATTAATAACATACAAATTGTGGATAATTCCTTTCTTGCATTCGAAAAGAGTCAAAACTTTTTCGCTCAGAGACGTTGTTAAATGTTGCAGCTCACGCTTTTTCGAGAAATTTGAGTTTTAACAGCTATTTTTGTCTAGCTAGTGTGTCTTAGTAGCTATCAAGTTTTTTTTCTGTGTAATTTTGGAATGTATATGCAAAATAGTTTTAAAATTAGTTTTATTTTTTTCTAGGACGGAAAGAACTATGACTATTACTTTCTTCAAGGCTGAGGCGAGCTTTTTTTCACGAGTCGGATCTGTACCGGATCTAGATGTGTCGACACATGCACACTTCTAGTGCAGAATTACAGCATATTTGGAAAGCGAGTTGTCGTAAAATATATGCGCTCCTATTTAATGCGCAAAGGAAAAGCACTTCATTAAATCAATAATTAATAACATACAAATTGTGGATAATTCCTTTCTTGCATTCGAAAAGAGTCAAAACTTTTTCGCTCAGAGACGTTGTTAAATGTTGAAGCTCACGCTTTTTCGAGAAATTTGAGTTTTAACAGCTATTTTTGTCTAGCTAGTGTGTCTCAGTAGCTATCAAGATTTTTTTTTCTGTGTAATTTAGGAATGTATATGCAAAATAGTTTTAAAATTAGTTTTATTTTTTTCCAGGACGGAAAGAACTATGACTATTACTTTCTTCAAGGCTGAGGCGAGCTTTTTTTCACGAGTCGGATCTGTACCGGATCTAGATGTGTCGACACATGCACACTTCTAGTGCAGAAATACAGCATATTTGGAAAGCGAGTTGTCGTAAAATATATGCGCTCCTATTTAATGCGCAAAGGAAAAGCACTTTATTAAATCAATAATTAATAACATACAAATTGTGGATAATTCCTTTCTTGCATTCGAAAAGAGTCAAAACTTTTTCGCTCAGAGACGTTGTTAAATGTTGCAGCTCACGCTTTTTCGAGAAATTTGAGTTTTAACAGCTATTTTTGTCTAGCTAGTGTGTCTTAGTAGCTATCAAGTTTTTTTTTTCTGTGTAATTTAGGAATGTATATGCAAAATAGTTTTAAAATTAGTTTTATTTTTTTCCAGGACGGAAAGAACTATGACTATTACTTTCTTCAAGGCTGAGGCGAGCTTTTTTTCACGAGTCGGATCTGTACCGGATCTAGATGTGTCGACACATGCACACTTCTAGTGCAGAATTACAGCATATTTGGAAAGCGAGTTGTCGTAAAATATATGCGCTCCTATTTAATGCGCAAAGGAAAAGCACTTTATTAAATCAATAATTAATAACATACAAATTGTGGATAATTCCTTTCTTGCATTCGAAAAGAGTCAAAACTTTTTCGCTCAGAGACGTTGTTAAATGTTGCAGCTCACGCTTTTTCGAGAAATTTGAGTTTTAACAGCTATTTTTGTCTAGCTAGTGTGTCTTAGTAGCTATCAAGTTTTTTTTCTGTGTAATTTTGGAATGTATATGCAAAATAGTTTTAAAATTAGTTTTATTTTTTTCTAGGACGGAAAGAACTATGACTATTACTTTCTTCAAGGCTGAGGCGAGCTTTTTTTCACGAGTCGGATCTGTACCGGATCTAGATGTGTCGACACATGCACACTTCTAGTGCAGAATTACAGCATATTTGGAAAGCGAGTTGTCGTAAAATATATGCGCTCCTATTTAATGCGCAAAGGAAAAGCACTTCATTAAATCAATAATTAATAACATACAAATTGTTGATAATTCCTTTCTTGCATTCGAAAAGAGTCAAAACTTTTTCGCTCAGAGACGTTGTTAAATGTTGAAGCTCACGCTTTTTCGAGAAATTTGAGTTTTAACAGCTATTTTTGTCTAGCTAGTGTGTCTCAGTAGCTATCAAGATTTTTTTTTCTGTGTAATTTAGGAATGTATATGCAAAATAGTTTTAAAATTAGTTTTATTTTTTTCCAGGACGGAAAGAACTATGACTATTACTTTCTTCAAGGCTGAGGCGAGCTTTTTTTCACGAGTCGGATCTGTACCGGATCTAGATGTGTCGACACATGCACACTTCTAGTGCAGAAATACAGCATATTTGGAAAGCGAGTTGTCGTAAAATATATGCGCTCCTATTTAATGCGCAAAGGAAAAGCACTTTATTAAATCAATAATTAATAACATACAAATTGTGGATAATTCCTTTCTTGCATTCGAAAAGAGTCAAAACTTTTTCGCTCAGAGACGTTGTTAAATGTTGCAGCTCACGCTTTTTCGAGAAATTTGAGTTTTAACAGCTATTTTTGTCTAGCTAGTGTGTCTTAGTAGCTATCAAGTTTTTTTTTTCTGTGTAATTTAGGAATGTATATGCAAAATAGTTTTAAAATTAGTTTTATTTTTTTCCAGGACGGAAAGAACTATGACTATTACTTTCTTCAAGGCTGAGGCGAGCTTTTTTTCACGAGTCGGATCTGTACCGGATCTAGATGTGTCGACACATGCACACTTCTAGTGCAGAATTACAGCATATTTGGAAAGCGAGTTGTCGTAAAATATATGCGCTCCTATTTAATGCGCAAAGGAAAAGCACTTTATTAAATCAATAATTAATAACATACAAATTGTGGATAATTCCTTTCTTGCATTCGAAAAGAGTCAAAACTTTTTCATCAGAGACGTGGTTAAATGTTGTAGTTAACGATTTTTGGAGAATTTTGTGTTTTAATATCTCTATGAGCTTAGTAGCTATGGAGTTAATATTTTTGCGTTTAATTCAAGAATGTATAAGGAAAAATTCCTCATTGATCATTTTTTTATTACTATGAAAGGGGCGCAAAAGTTTATTTTTTGCATTTTCCTAAAAATTTATAGAGAGATTAAATTCATGATCGAATTAAAGACAACGAATTATTTTATTTCTTATTTTAGTATAAAAAATTGAATTTTTAGTTCACAGGCTATCAAAACCTGAGAGCTAATGTACACGCACAATCTGTATGTACGTTCTCAAGTATGTACGTACGTTATGCGAAAATTCTTAATTGAAATATCAAATTTGCTTAATTTTTTCTCTGTTTATTCTGATAAGGTTCTCCCCTTATTACTTTTGGAGCTTTACTGCTTAAGCATAAAGCGAAATAAAAAGGAAGGGGTGACCCCTACTCCTTAATTTCGATAAATGGATTTTTATGAAGAATTATTCGATTTCCTTCAACTTTTGTATACCGGCTATCGTGTTAAGGAAATTTCTTATTTTGACGTGTAGGTATATTGGTTAAATATAAAAAGAAGAAAAGGGGATATCCTGTTTGCGTTTAGTTAAATGGTTTCTTTTTGCAGAGTTATTCAATTTTCTTCAAATTTGGTATGCCTATTTATTATGTTAAGGAGCTTTCTTGATTAAATTTAAAATTTTATTGGTCTAGCATTACACAAAACCATCCCTCTCCCTTATTTTAAATAAATTGGTTTCTCATGTATAATTATTTGATTTGCTTTAAATATAGTATACCGGTTTATTTTGACAAGAAACTATCGTGATTTTATTTGAAAGTCATTGGTGAAGTGTAAAGGAGCGAGCGAAGTTTATCTCCCTCTTAATTCAGATAAATAAGTTTTTCATGTGTATGTATTTATTCGGTTTATTCAATTTATTTTATTTTCTGCCAATTAAATATATCTTTTATTATGTTAAGGAGATTCCTTGATTAAACTTTGAGGTTCATTCATTAAGTATAAAGAGGAGAAAGGGAGCAAGAAACTCTTCTTTAATTTTTGACAAATTAGTTTTCATAAAAATTTAACCAGATTGCATCATTTTTTTATAGATTCATTTTGTTAACTCGCGCTTCTGATTATATTTGGAGGTCCAGTGATTAATTATAAAGAGGAAAAATAGGTTTAATTCCCCTTAATCTAATTCTTGAAAGACATTTTTTTTTAATAATATTATACTGTACAATTAGTGTGGAAAACCTGCGAGCTCAATGAGTACATTTCTTTTTGTATTACATATATATTTTCCTCTTTTGTATTTATCAGTCTTTTGTCACAAGGAAATAATCTGGTAAAATATTTAGAACTATGCATCAATTTGTTACTTTAACATTTGCAATCGTTTGTTGCACAATTGCTTGAAGTACAGCCTATCAACCGGTTAATGACTGAGATAACATAAATCTTAAAAGTGTTTAGAATAATCAACTGCTCGTGGAGACTCTGAAAGGAAGCAAGACATTTATGATAACTGTAATAATACTTTTTGTATTATCGTGGTGTATGAGAACGACCATTATGATGCATACACATGAAGCTTTCGCATGTTACAATCTTTTAGCTGAAATTGTATACATCTTTGCCCCTTGTTCTTTTGTTTTTGCTGCATTTTTTTTCTTTTTTTTTACATTTTCTGAAAGTAGCTTCATCTCCGTACTTTTCCCCTGTTACTTTATGTACTCCATTTTTTACATAGATATATTTGTCTAAAATAAATAAAAGGGGGCTCAACTGCATTCTTCTTCATACACAAAATGAAAATAAATCTTTTTTTTATTATGCAAAAGGTGTCGATTGCAGCAGTTTCTTTGCATTTTGTAATATAACATTTATTAAATATCTAAATGTACCTGGATATTTGGATCACTTTAGCTATTCAAAATTCCGACTGCACCATCTGTCAATTTAGAATTTTTTTTATATATATATCAAGTAGATTGATAGTTATGCTATGCGAAGCTATAAACACCCATAAAGATGAAGAAGTAAACATTATACCACTAATTTATTATTATAACACAATCAATAATAATATATGTGTGTATATAAACTTTATCTTGAAAAGCGACCCTAAAGAATTTTACTAAATTTTATATTCAGCCGCCTTTCGAGTAGAGTGGTATATGCAACGAGTTCCAGAAATTTTTATTAGTGGGTCATTCTGTGTCATTTTTTATAAGAGTCAAGCTAATTATACATAAAAATTGACTCAAATAACTTTCACTAAATTTGAACCGTAAAATTCCAAGTAGAAAAATATTAATGAGCCAAGTCATATATTCGAGAAATTTTAATTAATGAGTCAATTTTGGGTCACTAAAGGCCAATCTATTGTTCGATAAAAACCTGTTCTGACGTTTTTTGAATAATTTTTATATATTAATTTTCTTGGATTAGAGAAGGCTTTGGAAATAGGTCACATGTAAGATGAATTTCGATTACTGGTTACTTTTGGTTTACTAATGATCAAGCTAATATTATCTTAAACATTGCTCAAATTCTTTTACATTAATTTTGTATATTACGCTTTTTCAATTAGAAGAAGAAAACTGAACAAGATCACATGTGAAGAAAATTAATTAGTAGGTCATTTTAGAGTCTTTGCGTTACGTTAATGTTACGTTAATGTTAATGTATTACTGGAAATTGAAAAAAAAGGTATACTTGAAGAACATTTTGAAGACAATAGGCGCGCGTTCCGTGTTCCAAAAAATTTAATTTTAAAAAAGTTTATTTTTTTTTATTATTATTTTTTTTAATTTGCGCGTTAGAATTAGGCTAGTAATTGCATCTTAAAATGTACTCAAACGGCTTTGATTTTGCATTTTATCGTTTTAATCAAGTAGAAGAAAATTGAATTGGGTCACATGTACGAAAATTTTAAAAGTGAGTCATTATTAATCATTAAGGGAAAGGGTCAATCCATTTTTACATTAACATATTGGAAGATGCAGATCAAACGTAGCAAAACCGGTACGTTCGTACGATAACGCAATTTAAAAAATATTCCTATTCTAAGGTAAAAGTATACAGTACATTTTGTATAGCATAGTATTTTGTTAAACGAAAAATATTTTCTTAAACGAATTAATAAATATATATATAATGTCACATACATAAGTGTCTTATAATTCATTTCATTCTTAAAAATAAAAAGTAATAGATTAAAATAAAAATGTTTTATTTCATAATGTTTCATTTTATGTTATAGTTCAAAACATATAAAGTATTACACATTTAAAAAGAAATTTTCATTAAAAAATGTTTAAGTTCTTGCTTCACCATAAATTGTAATCGCCTTCGTTTTCATCTCTTTTCTTTTCTTTTAAATTCTTTTGATCCCTATAGCTGGATTTAAGCTTACTATAAGATACCACTTCGGGCGGATGTACATTTTTCGGAAAGTATTTTCTTCCTGTCAAAACTTTTGATATTTCCTTTCAAGATTTGACATTTCATTCAATTTAAAACAAAAGCTGCACCGTAAAATAGTTCCTCTTTGCAAAATAAATTTAATATCGTTTAAACGTTTTTCTGTTGTTAAGATTTTTTTAGACAACTTCTATGTAATTTAATAAGTAATAAATTTATCTTGAAATATATTAGAAAATTATTTATTTCAGCTTATTTCCTCGACTTATATTAATACTACTTTTTTATTCTTAAACTTATAAGTTTAAAAAATCGTTTTTAGGTATAATAACAATCAAAGCCCGTTAATGCACATTTCACGGTCAAACTTACTTAATCACAAAGCAAAAGGGCAAAACAAAATTTTAATGTTGTTTTCCCTGCATTTTTTTTAAACCTTCTAAAACGTTTTTATTTATTTTATTTATTTATTTTTAACAGGATATATTTTTTCATTATTTATAGACATATAATACTTGATATTAGTAAACTTTATTTTTTAAATCGGAATATATCGTTAGAATTATATTAATTCAAATAAAGGTTATATTGGGTTTAGTGAGCGAATATATCAGTTTAAGGCCGTGAAAAGGTTAAGGAACATAATCTGCATAATTTTTCAAAAACTTTATTAAAAAAAAAAAAAAAAAAAAAAAAAAAAAAAAAAAAAAAAACTTTTTGCTAAAAAAATGTATCGTTTCTTATATTTGGATTGAAATGTTACTACATTCACATTTAACCCTTTCGTGTCTGGTGTATTATTTACATTACATGTCTTTAAATTGAGTATTATGTTGTTTTGAGGAATACGTTTGTGTTATTTGCATGTTATAATGTTAGTATGTGCTTATTCATTAAGTGTATGATTTCATTAACGTTTTGGCATTAAGTAATAATGATAATAATAAAAATATTTACTAAATATTTTTTACACTGTTTGCAATTCTTTTATTTTAAACAAATGTTGCGCTATTTAATTTTTTTTTTAAGTTTACTCGCCTCAAAGAATCCTGTAAGCACAAAATGCATTAGAAAATTGGTTAATTTCAGTTAAAGCTTGTTGTTATACAATATCTTCTAAACATCTACATAAATCATTTTTTAGTTTGTTGTCGTATGGATATAAATTGAATTGTACGCAAAACAACAACATTTGTTATTTCTCAGACAACAAAATATTCTTTATACTTTAATTAATCTATTTGGATAATTAATGTTATTAAAGTAAAAATATTTTTTATGAAAAATTCTGGAAGAAATTGAACAAAGATGCTATATTATTGTTTGCTTCATAGGACCAATTGAAATAATATTTGAAAAAAGTAGCTGTTCCATTATGATCTGAATGAGCTTAAATGAAATAGGGTAACATCTCTAGTAATTGGCACATAAAGAATTTGTCGTGAAACTTACTTAAATTTTCATCACAAAGAAATGAGCTTTTTACTTGGAAATATTTTTAAATCAAAGAATGCACATCTGTGCATTTATTTTGCCCACTAAAAAAAAAAAAAAAAAAAAAAAAAAAATTAAGTATTTTTATAAAAATATATTAATAAATTTGGCAATAATTGGCATATGTTAATATTAAAAAAAAAATATATTTTGCATTGTGTTTAATCGCTATGAATTTCCTGTAGAGGAAGATGCCATATTTCAGGTTTTTTAGAATAAGAGATCAGCATATTAGTCTGAAATGTGAACACTTTAAAACAATACAATATACTTACATTAATACCCAGTAATTGTCATGCTGTCCCCAGTAATTGTCATATGAAGCTTTAATGGATTCCAATTTCTGATAAAATTTATATTTTCAAATAAAAACAAATGATAAACAAAATCATTCTATAATTTTAAAAGTACTTCCAAAATAAATAGTTTAATCTCAAATTCCTTGCGAATTCCTTGTAATTGGAATAGGTGCCAATTACTTGGAACTAGCAAAATTGAAGCACCATTAATTGGCATCTACCATTACTTCAGAAATCCAAATATCTGTGTCGAAAATACTTTTACACAATTAAAGTAACCCTTTTTAACTAAACTAAACTGTTGTGAATTAAAATTTAAAATATATTATAAATCAGATAATAATGAATTGAAAAGCATGCCTGCCTTAAGTCAGAGAAGAAGAATTTGCAACAAAAATGGCTAATTTGATACAAGCCATAATTGTTTCTCTTTCCTAGGCTCTATTGTCATGTAGGCTCTTGTAAAGTAAATCAAAGTTATAATCTTTAACGTAAATTAGCATATAACCGATATATGGTCTTGAATTGTTAAGACTGGATAAAAATCTTATTTTAGGACATGTTTGTAAAATGTGCCAATCACTGGTGCATGCCAATTACTGGGGATGTTACCCTATCTTGACTTGTGTTCTTATGCGCTGATCAATTTGCTTGGGAGTGCATCTTTCAAATTAAGTAATGAAAATTCAACGTGCACATTTTAAAACTCCAGGAAATTATGTAAGCGGACTAGGCAAGGCATGTAAGTTTTTCAAAAGCACTACCTTCCTACATTTCTATGCAATACCTATAATATACATTGAATAAGAATTGTCTGTATCATGCACTTGACATAGAACTATGTTAACAGTTTGACTGGTATCCTTCTTTTTAATTGCATAAAATTTTTCCATGAAAATTTTTGAAAGAGAACTATTTTCACTTTGGGCTTCGTTTACTGAATATTCTATATATTCAAGAAACATTTCATTGAACTTTTATTAGAGAAAGTTTAAGCTATAAAAACCTTTTTTATGATAATGTTCCAAAGCAAAAGATAAAATGAAATTTTTAAAACTATATATCAATCTATATTTTCCGTATTTTATACATGGACTCCAAAATCGTTTATTTGAAACCGATAGAAATTTCTTATTTTTGGTACAATGATTATATTTTTTTCCTCTTAAAAGAAGATAAAGTAGTCATTTTTAAAAGACTAGCAAATGATTCCTTGTAAATGCTTTTCTCATTAATTATTAATTAATTTTTGCGAATTTTTCATTTAAAAGTAGAAATTTAAAATATATGTATAAAGATATAAAATCATAACAATTTCAGATTTAATTACGTTTAGGGAAATATGGGGATACTTGAGCCACTTTTTAAATTATATTTTTTTTAAATTATTTAACTTTTTTTAGAACAAAATAAAATATTAGAAATAAAAATTTGATATTTTTTCTTCAATTGAAACCACTTTCAATTAATTTTGAACTATTTTTTTATGTCTAATAATTTTTTACTTATCTTTTTTCATTGCTCTACATTCATGGCTCTCTCTATTACAATCAGTTCAGCTGAAAACACGGAAATAGAGGAGTAAAGACGACAACTTAAAGATGTGTTTTGACAGAATACCCCACAACCAACAATGTCTCCATTCTTGGAATCATCTGTATAAATGTCGGTGTAGTCATTAAAATTTGAGCGGTGTGCAGCAAACAGTTGTTGAATAACAGCAGGAGCCAAGTTCTTTTTATCATACCCTTTGAAGGGATGAAGGGTGGTAATATTAGGATATTTCCAGGGAGGAAACAAATGAAACGGGCATGGTCTCACCTCGATGTTACTCAAGGGGCTATTGTCAATAATGTTCCTTACTGTGAGACCAAAAGATTGAATACAAGATGGTCGATGCTGATAATGAATATCATTGTCTGTATTTAAGATGTATGTATGAAGGGGATGATCGGGATGTGACAGGATACTGTAATATTATTCAAATGAATTTTTTTCTCGAATATAGTGCAATGAGGGTTCATTACAACCAACATAAAGGCTTTGGACAGAAGAGGTACGAAATGCACCAGAGCACACACGGAGTACACTATGGTGCACAGTGTCGTGTTTTTTTTAGAACAGAAATACGGGCTGCACCGTAGACCTGGCAGGCATAGTCAATTTTAGAACGGATCACAGAGCGATAAATTTTAAGAAGAGAAGTACGGTCTGTTCTTCAAGATGTGTTTGATAAAATTTTTAAGAGGATTAGTGATTTTTCACATTTTGTCCGTAAATGTAGGATGTGTGGTAAAAAAGTTAGTTTTTTGTCAAAGTAAAGGCCGAGGTAACGAACACTATCCACAACAGGTATTTGAGATGAACCGATAAAAATATCAGAATCTAAATGCAGATCCCTTCGTCTACAAAGATGCACACAAGAGGTTTTGTCTTGAGAAATAGTAAAACCATATTTGTTATTCCAATTAATAATACGGGTGATTGCAATTTGCAGTTGTCTCTCAATAAAGCGCATATCCTGTCCCATACACATGATACGAAAGTCGTCAACATAAAGGTCTCCTTTGACAGAAGGGGGTAGATGGCTCAGGATGTTATTTATTTTCATAGCAAAGAGGGTCACACTCAGGACACTACCCTGAGGCACACCCTCTTCTTGTACATGAAAGCTTGATAAAATTCCTCCAATTCGAACTTGAAAAAGACAAATGGCGAGGAAATGTTTAATAAAAATGGGGCGGTTCCCTCGAATGTTAAGGTTGTACAGGTCATTAAGTATCCCATACCGCCATGTTGTGTCATAGGCTTTCGCTATGTCAAAAAATACTGACACCAAATGGTTGCATTTAAGAAAAGCAGTCCGTATGTAACTTTCAAGATGAATGAGATTATCAATAGTAGACCTACCATGTCGAAAACCACTCTGAAAAGGAGCTAGGGAATTATTAGATTCTAAAATGTGCACAAGGCGAAGGTTGCCCATTTTTTCTAAAAGTTTGCAAAGGCTGCTAGAGAGTTCAAAATGTCTGTAATTATTTGGATAAGTGGGATCTTTTCCCGGTTTAGGGAAAGGAATGATGATAGCTTTATACTAGGCCTGAGGAAAAACTTGTTGAATCTAAATTCTATTATAAAAAGCAAGTAAGTTATTGAGTGAAGCTGTGGAAAGATGTTTTAGCATAGTATATGTAATCCCTTTATGGCCAGGAGCAGAATAACGGCTGCTTTACAGACATTTTTGTAGTTCTACAATGGTAAAAAGTATATTATATGCATGGAATTGGCTCGAAATAAAATCAATGCAGATAGTTTCCATTTGTCGTTTATATAATAAAAAAAGGTTCATGGTAAGAGTCAGAGATAGATTTAGATGCAAGTGTATTTTCCATTGTTTCAGCAATATTTTTGGGTGAAGCTATAGTTTGGCCATTGGGATTTAGGATTGAAATGTGATTTTCAGCGTACAGACCCATATAGTTTTTTACTTTTTTCCAGAGAGCTTTACTTGAAATATTAGAACTGATGTTTGATACATATTGATTCCAGGAGTCAAGCTGGCTTTTACGACGAACTCTTCTAGCTTCTGCCTTTGCTTTTTTGAAGGCGATATAGTTCCTATTACTGGGGTACCTCCAGAAGAGGTTCCAAGCCTTCTGTTGATTTTTCTTAGCTGTCTGACATTGACTGTTCCACCAAGCCTTCTTGTGCCTAGGAGAAGCAGTGGAGATAGGAATGCTATTATCTGCAGCATTGATAATACACTGAGTGATATTATCAAGTGTATCATGAATATCACAGTCAAGCATGTAATTAGTAATGTTAGCTTCAACAGTGAAGGTTGGCCAATTGACTCCGTCGTAAATATAACGCTTAAAATAATTTTTAGAATCTTTGTTAGGAGTAGTCTGTGTGATAAATATAGGAAAATGGCCACTGCCGTGCAAATCATTAGAGACCGAAAAGTTCCAATATGGATAGATAGAAGGGGAGCAAATAGTGAGATCTATAGCGTGAAAAGTGCGGGTTGGTTCATGAAAATATGTATGATCACCATTATTGAGTAGTAGGGTGGGCCGAAAAAAACTTTTTTTCGATTTTCGATTATGGCGGGTGCGGAAAAGTGGCCACTGGTGGCACTCAGTTCATACAAAAAATTTGAGATTTTTTGGAAATTTCCTTACCCTGCCGCAAACGGCTTGAAGTTTTGCAAAAATGCTCATTTTTGAACTTTTTTCGAAAAAAAAATAAAAAATGTTAAATTAAATTTATTTTGGTTGTATTTACTTGAAAAGGCATATTTAATGTACCAAATGTTTAAATAACATCTGATCATGCATTATTTAATATCTATGTGTATTATAACTTAGTCTATTTTTATAGCTCTTTCGCGTATAACAGGCAAAAGTTGTATTTGTTTGAATCGATCGTTAGTTCCTATATTATTTATGTCCCTTGGTCTTCTTTATATTTTTTCTATGTGTCAAACGTCATATATTTGGGGAACAGACAGCAGTGAACTTCAAAAACAAATCTGGAAGGTGAGAAAGTGGTGAAGCAGGACACTAAGCGAGCGCAATGACTCATCGTAATACTCAGGGAGTGAAGGACGAAATAGTTGACAGCCAAAATGCGATAAAGGATTCTTATTATTTATCCTTGCTCAGTTACCTGCAACATTTGTTCAGTGTTAACGTGAAACCCTTTTCTAGTGATACACAGTGCATTTTGGGTCGTTTAATATGCCATTAAAGTGTTTTGTGCGTTTTATTACAACGAGCTTAGAAATGGCTAGTATAAAGGGCCATGCCAATGCAAAGACACGCGATAGCGTGAAAAGTAACTTATTGGGGGGTATCATGCACACTGAACGAATTGCAATTGCCAACTTATGCTGATAATCATGCGCCACTACTACTGGTTTCTTCACCATGTAGAAGTTGTGACAGCAGAGGATACGAATCTCGTCATCGATAAAAACAAAGTCAGAAGAGAGAAATAGAAACTTGGAAAGAAGATACAGGCAGAAGAAGTTATTGAAAGAAGGAAAATTAAAAGCATATTTTTTGATGGTAGAAAGGATAAAAATATATTCAGAGGGAAAAAAAGAACAAGTGGCAAAGTCGAAGTAAACGCGAGGAACACATCACCGTGTTGTTTGAACCTGGTTAGGAATACTCGGGTCACTTGATACCTCGTTGCGGTCACGGAAAAGAAATAGCAAAATCATTATACAATCTTCCAAGTCACCACAAGTTAGATTTTTCTGAACTGACGAGGTATCAAATGACACAAGCATTCCTAACCAGGTTCAAACAACACGGTGATGTGTTCCTCGCCTTTCTCTCGACGGTGCCGCTTGTTATTTCTCTTCCTCTTAATATACTTTTATCCTTTCTACCATCAAAAAATAAGCTTTTAATTTTCCTTCTTTCAATAACTTCTTCTGCCTGTATCTTCTTTCCAAGTTTCTATTTCTCTCTTCTGACTTTGTTTTTATCGATGACGAGATTCGTATCCTCTGCTGTCACAACTTCTACATGGTGAAGCAACCAGTAGTAGTGGCGCATGATTATCAGCATAAGTTGGCAATTGCCATTCTTTCAGTGTGCATAATACCCCCAAAAAGTTACTTTTCACGCTATCGCGTGTCTTTGCATTGTCATGGCCTTTATACTAGCCATTTCTAAGCTCGTTGTAATAAAACGCACAAAACACTATAATGGCACATTAAACGACCCAAAAAGCACTGTATATCACTACAAAAGGGTTTCACGTTAACACTGAACAAATGTTGCGGGTAACGGAGCAAGGATAAATAATAAGAATCCTTTATCGCATTTTGGCTCTCAACTATTTCGTCCTTCACTCCCTGAGTATTACGACGAGTCATTGCGCTAGCTTAGAGTCCTGCTTCACCACTTTCTCACCTTCCAGATTTATTTTTGAAGTATACTGCTGTCTGTTCCCCAGATATGTAACGTTTTACACATAGAAAAAATATAAAGAAGACCAAGGGACATAAATAATATAGAAACTAATGATCGATTGAAACAAATACAACTTTTGCCTATACACGAAAAAGCTATAAAAATAGCCTAAGTTATAATACACATAGATATTAAATAATGCATGATCAGATCTTATTTAAACATTTGGTACATTAAATATGCTTTTTCAAGTAAATACAACCAAAATAAATTTAATTTAACATTTTTTATTTTTTTTCGAAAAAAGTTCAAAAATGAGCATTTTTGCAAAACTTCAAGCCGTTTGCGGCAGGGTAAGGAAATTTCCAAAAAATCTCAAATTTTTTGTATGAACTGAGTGCCACCAGTGGCCACTTTTCCGCACCCGCCATAATCGAAAATCGAAAAAAAGTTTTTTTCGGCCCACCCTATTGAGTAGGCATAAGCCATTGTCAGAAATAAGGTTTTCTATAGCATCACCACGTGCATTATTGTCAGAATTACCCCAGAGTTTGCTATGAACATTAAAATCTCCAACGATGATGAATGGAATTGGGAGTTGAAGAATAAGATTATCTAGATGCGCTGATTGTAATGACAGATTTGGTTGTAGGTATATTGTACAAATAGTTATTAGCCGGTTAATGTGCACACGAGTTGCAACTGCTTGTAAATTAGTATTTAAACTGATATAGGAATGGGGTGAATTGCGAGAAATGAAGAGAGCCATTCCTCCAGTGGCCCTATCACTACCAGTGAAACCTTTCCTGTAAGTAGCGTAATTGCGTAATTTCGCTTTGTCGTTTGGTTTTAGATATGTTTCCTGTAGAGCTAAGCAGAGTTGTTGATGGTCAGAGAGAATGTCCCGGATTTTGTCATGTTTATTAAGATAACCACGGCAGTTCCATGAGACGATATTATTCATATTTAGGAGAGTTAGGGTTGTGTATAAGGTTGTGTATAGGGTTGTTGCCATAAGGCCTTTATGTATCTGTTTTAAAAGAAAAGTTTTATTGATACTTAGACGTTCGAAAAACTGAGATTTATAGAGTGGTTTTAAGTAGTGCTCTAAATGCAAATAATATGTATCTCGTGTTCTCCATGTTCTAAATACTTTTATTTCTTCTTCTGATGTAACAATAAGAGGTCATGCGTCAACGATTACTGTCGAAGAGACCACAAATAAGAAACAGAATATACATATAAATCAATATCTCATTTTCAAAACTCTAACACTTGTTGTATAATATGTAAAGGTGAGAACTGGCTCGTTATTGTTGCAAAAGCTTTTGAAACTCAAGCCTTTATAGAAATTAATATCTATATTTTGTCGCAAAAACGATGCTGTAAAATTCATATTACTTGATCGGTAAATTGACTCTGCAAGATTTAAATCCTGTAAATGAGAATACATCGATGTATGAAAATATTTAAACCAATATCAGAAATGTAGCAAAGAAGGCCTCGATTTTGATACACCGAGACACTTTTCCGAAATATATTATTATATTCTCATGGGTATATTTATGTCTGATTTTAACTATATTTTTAAACTTGTAATTTCCAATACGTTCTTCAATAAAGAGGCCATCTCGTACTTATTTTGCAATGTTACTTGTAAAACTTAGAACTGGCCTCTTTCATGGTGGTCTGTCTACATTTTTTAAAATAAGAAAAATAATAATATACCTTCTGTAAATTATGAAAACCAGGCTTTGATTGAGAACGTTGTTCTAAAACACCGTAGAATGGAACACATCACCAGAACCCAAGTTATTGAAAGATATACGAGGCCTTCAGCAGGAAGATTGTTTATTCCGAATGACAACAATGATATAATGATGATTGCTTTCTATAGCACGTACGTTTATATCCAGAAGAGTGTGAACAATTCCTTTCAGAGACATTCCTTCTGGCTGTACAAAGGAAGACGTTTTGTTAAGCATATAATATTCGTCATTACTTCAAATTACATTTCGGATATCATCCTTCCTTACTTTGCTGTTACAAAGAACAACTACGTTAACATACTTACAAGCAAATTAAAAAATATATTCATGTAATATCAGAGAGTGGCTGAAGCCAAATGAAGTTGGAAGTGTTGATAGATTTTCCCGGGATTGTTTGGAACCTCTGCATGGAATTGATATTGAACATGAAATGCCAATTCATTCAGTCTTAATTAAGCAGCAACAACTTTCAACAGATGATGCTAAAAGACATCTCTCGTAACCAAAATTTGATTTTTCAGCTCACAATTTCTAAAACCTATAATATTTGGTTAGAAAAACAACGAAACATTATAGTATAATAGTGTCAGTGTAAAGTGCGCGAAAGTGTCGTAGAGTGCTGGGTGCATGTTGTTTTCATATTATGGTTTCAGGCTTACAATACTACTGTAATCGCTCAATCAAAATTAAAAAACCAAATATCGAATATGTTCATATACTGTACAACACGCGGCCACTGGATGGTCCATTAGTGATTCTGGTGAAGTAAATAATATCAATAACGAAAATATTCTAAAACACATTGTCCAAAAAGTCTGAAACTGTATGATTATTATTATTATTATTTGTTATTTATTATCTTCGATATTTCATGTATTAAAATAATAATCTTAGTAAGCTCCATTTATCTTAATTTTACACTGATTGTTGTATTTACTATTGATTATATGGATTAAAGCTAATGACAATTGTGTTTATGCTCATTAATACATATAATATTTAATTAACTCTATATTATATTTTTCCATCAATTATTAAGCTTTGAATCAAGATATTATTATTTTCTTATTTGTTATGCGGTATACTAATAAATAAAATGTATGTCGCGTCTAGGTGCTGATGGGCGAAGAATGGCTTTTTATTAGCCTAATTCCTTTCACCATCTTATGGTGGTAGCTACTAAGCACCAAAATTTGGGTTCATTCTGGAGCAAAATTTATAACAGTGTATAATATTATATACTTTCAACAAACGAATTAATTTAGGAAGAAGTTTGAGTTTCTACTGTTATTTTCGCATTGACTAATTTGAAAAGTTTCAATTGTTTTATCAAAATAGAAATTTTAGAAAGATGTACCAAAACATAAAAAATGCATTTACTGAAAAAGACTAATTATGCTATGTACATACACACAGTGCATAAAACATATCTTTTAAATTTCCAGTATCAAGATCTTTAAGGATCACAGTTATTTTGGCAACATAATGTTTTAGCTGTAATTTTTAGGCAAATAATTGTAAATTCAACTATTTGAACCATGTTTTACGTGTTCTTATATAAAATAGAGAGATTTACCCAAAATTCTCCGGCTCGAAAATGGAAGTATTTTTTCTTTAAATGACAAAACTACTAATAAGAGGGTTGGTTGAAAGTCCCGGGACTGACAAGAAGATAACGCCACTAGGGAAGTTATACACAAGCATTGCAAAGAGCTATCGCTGACTAGCTTATACTCACAGTTGCAGATCAGTAGCTTGGTTATTATTCATATGACAGTATTTAAATGGAAACTATTTTAGAGATTTTACAAAAATGGAAAAAAGAGCTTTAATTAAATACTTCCATTTGAAGTGTTAAACGTCTAATGAAATCAAAAATAAAATTAACTGATGGGCTATAAGCCATCAGATTCAATGGTCAAATGTAGGTTGCAGAGTTTAAAAAGAGACGAACGAGCCTCGTTCTGGACGTCTTGTGGAAATGAAAACTCCAGAAATTATTTTTAAAAAATCGTCCTCGAAGACCGCAGATTAAAGTTATCTGATATAACAGAGGCTATAAAAACAACAAATGAATGTGCTGACATTTCTCTAATTTTTTTCTAACTAAATTTTAACTAACAATTTTGGACTTCCATTAGGTCTGTGCGGGTGGGTTCCGCGTTTACTTTCATCTAATTAAATTTTACATCGGAAAAAACATTTCAAGTAAGAATTTTAAGCTACACCGTTAAAATTCCAAAAATATTTTGAAGCGGCTTAGAATCAAGGATGAATCATGGATTTACCACTACACTCCTCAAAGCAAATTACATTCAAAACAGTAGATTGTGCAGGATGAACCAGTTCCAAAAAAGGCAAAATTAAGATTGTCAGTAAACAAGGTTATATAGATTGTATTCTAAGATGCAAAAAAAAGTTTGTATTCATTACATTAAAGTTATCACTGTAAATTATCACTGAGTAAAACTATCACTGGTGAATACTATTGAAATTTACTGCAACATATAGGCAAATGAAAAAAGATCTCATTTAGCAAAAAAGAGGTTTTTTTCACCATGACAATGCCCCAACACATCTGTCAGTCATCGTTCTATTAATTAAGGTTCAAACTGCTAAAAAATTCACCATATTTGCCAGATTTAGCACCCATTGAACCCCCCTCCCGAACCTGAAAATACACCATCGTGGACGAAAATATAAGAGCAACGAGGGGGTAATTGATGATGCAAACAGGCATTTATTTACAAATCACATTCTAGAGATGCTTTAATTAAATTGGCATAAGATAAGATAAATAAGGTAAACACCGATAAGTTAAATGTATTAGCCTTTCTGGAGATTTATTGGAAAAAATAAAATAAATAGCGTAATTTTTTTTGTCTAGGCCTGAGGGTCTACAGCCAACTCTCGTATAAGCTATTACATTGCCCACTAAAAAAATTCAAAATCATTTTTATAAATAAAATATAAAATATTCCTTTAATAAGGTTTCTTAATTTATTAAAGTATGCATGCAATTCAAATATCACGATTTCTTAGCAAAGAAAACTGTCTACCCATCTATCGATGTACATATATATATATATATACATATATATATATATATATACAGTGCGTGTCAAAAGTTTAAGCACAACAGAAAATTTCAAAAAAAATTTTATTAATGAATGAAAGTTAATTTCCTTTTCACATAATCTACAAATTGTAGTTTTAAAAAGATAGTTAACAGATTTATGTTATAAAATTTATCTTAGAAAATAAAATTTATCAAAACAACAAAAATGAGTGTGTCAAAAGTTTAAGCACAGTAGTTTCTAGTCTTTAGCAGAACTATAATGAAAAAATTTAATACTTGACTATTGCTCCTTTATGCTGAATTACTTTAAATATACGGTTTTCCATTGATAAAATGAGATTATGTGATGTTTATGGTTCAATTTTAAACCAAGCGTTCTCAATGGCATCTTTCAAATCTTTAACTGAAGAATATTGCTTTCCATTCGGATAAATTGCATGAATGAGAATACCCCACATATTTTCTATAGGTTTTAAATCATGACTAATTGCCGGCTATTTCAAAACAGACACATTTTTCGACTTAAGCCACGATGAAGTTGAGTTTGAGGCATAGATCGAAGCATTGTCATGTTGAAATAAACAATTTCTCCCCCCAAAACCTCGGTAACAGGAAGCAAATGATTGGCAAGTGTCTCTTAATAGTTTTCAGAGTTTTCACGACCACTGATGAATGCTAGAGATGTCTGACCATTGAAAGAAATAGTCCCCCACACCATTACAGAACCACCATTGTATTGTCGGCTAAATACACTTCTAGGTTCTTTGCTGGGATCATGCCAACAGTACGTAAATTCCTCAGGGCCATCGAGGTTCCATTTTTTCATCAATAAATATGACATTCAGCCGCTTTTCACCAAATTACATATGCTCTTTGGCCCATTGTAATCTAGCTTCATTATGGTGTCGTTTGAGACACTGTAATCGAGCCATTTTACGGTATTTGATGTATTTGAATTCCAAAACTCTTCTATGAACAGTTTTTTTCGATATTTGTGTTCCAACTGCATGTTTTATTTGCGAAAGGGAGTAATTACCAGTTCAAGCCAAATTTCTGATCTGAGGCTATCTTCGCGAAAAAACTAGCCACTCGTGGCCTTCCTGAACGAAATTTTCGTTTGAAATTATTACCACGAGCCAAAATTTAATAGCCTAAATTTAAAAAAATTACCTAGTTTTGATCTTTTTAATGTACTTGCAGTTTCAGAAACAGACTTAGATTTTTCTCTCATACTCCATGTTTTTATCACCTCCTCCTCTGAAAATTCCTTCGACCGAGACATTTTGTACTAACTCGTAAACAACAACTAACAGCTTCTTTTATACCCAGAAATTGTTTGCGTTCACAACCGCTTACGTCAGATTGTAAAATTTGCATAAAAAGGATTTTGTGCTTAAACTTCTTACACGGTTATTTTTGTTCTATTCTTAAACTCCATGGTTTGAAATAAAATTTAAAAGTTAATTTCAAAGAATATGGTGTTAAAATAGATGTTATTAACATATACAAAACAAATATTGAAATAAAGTGAATATTTGAAATTTTATTTGAAAATTGCTATTGTGCTTAAACTTTTGACACGCACTGTATAATATATATATATATATATATATATATATATATATATATATATGTATGTATGTATGTATATATATATATATACAGTGGCGGTCAAAAGCTTCCAGCCAGCAAAAATATTTCAGTTAATTTGTAAATATACCCATATGAAGAGGAATCTCAAAGCGATATATTGACATATATTGACATTATATTCACATATTAGTTAGGAACTTTCTTGTAGAAGAACGTGTAAATATCAATAAATTTTATTGACAAAAGTAAATATAAAGGAAAACGCATGTTCTCAAAAGTTTCCGGCCACTTATCATTCTTTAATTTTTTTCTATCCATAAAGAGTTTTTTGGTTGTGTTTATGAAAAATGTCAACGTGTATAGCATAGTTTGAATTCAAATTTGAAAAATTCAACCATTATTGTTCAAAAATGAGTGATTAGTTTGTCGCGAAAAGGCCAATCTTCTCGAGATATTGCGGCTAAGTTATCGATCGGTAAAATCGACTGTAAACAATATTTACAAAACTATGTAAAGATGGTTATGGATTTCAGGACTTTCAGAGGTCCGGGAGACCCCGGAAAATTACTATTCCTGAGGACAGAATTATCAGGAGAAAATCCATTGATAATCTGTATGAAAATTCCGTTGCAATATACTGCGATTTACGGAATGAAAATATTGCTGAAATAAGTTAGTCTACCGCGTTATGATGCTGACGTGATACAGAACTTTATGGAAGAGTCGGCGTTAAAAATTTTTCAGAGGTAAAAAAAAATACAGACGTACCCTACTGTCATTTTCCAAGGAACACAAAGTCTGGTCAAGTGAAAACTGGAAAAAAGTTCTATTTTTCCATCAATCGAATTCGAAACAGTTTTGAAAGTGATGGCAGACACAACGTCCGATGACCTAACAACTAAAGATATGATTCGACCTATGTTATTCCTACAATGAAGCATGGCGGAGGACACGTTATGGCGTGGGGAGTATTTTCCTCAAAAAGTGTCGGCCCGATATTTGAAATCCACAGCCAGGTGAATTATACAATGTATAAGGATATCTTGCAATACTATTTTCCACCTTATTAGAGAAAAAAAATTGGTCGCATCAATTTTCTTAACATGGTAACGACATAAATAATGCTTGCAAACCTTAATAAGCAATGGTTTTCGCACAAAAATTTTGTTTTTGAAATGATCAGCCCGAGCACCCAGCATGAATCCAATAGAAAATCTCTGAAAAGAAGTTGACAAAAGTCTGCGGGAATATAAATATTCCAATTCAGCCGAAATTTCGCCAAAATTGCAAGAAATGTGGAAAAAACGTACCATATACGATCTTTAATCGTTGACTGTATGAATGTCACGTTGCTGCGACGCAATACTTATTGCTAAAGCTAATAAAATAGTAATACTATAAAACACTAATCGTAAATGTTGTTAAACACTGTAATTTTCTATTAAAGTACCACTTTTTTACAAACTTGTGAAGGTGGCTGGAAACTTTTGAGAACATGCGTTTTCCTTTATACTTAATTTTGTCAGTTAAATTTATTGACGTTTACATGTTCTTCTATAAGTAAGTTCCTAACTATTATGTCAATAAAATTTTTAAATATCATTTTGAGATTCCTTTTCATATGGGTATATTTACAAATTAAATGAAAAATGTTTGCTGGCCGGAAACTTTTGACCGCCACTGTATATATATATATATATATAATTTTAATCTCTGTCTCTCTGTCTCTCTATCTAGATCTCTCTCTATATATATATTTATTTAGATATAGATATGTATATATATATATATATATATATATATATACATACAGGGTTGTTCTAATTTTTTTCAAATAAAAGAGGGGTGATGGTACACATCAAGACAAACAATATTAAATAGGAGATTAAGTTTCCCAAACGTTTTCCAAAGGAGATAGCCGCCATTAAAGTTTAGGGACCAAAATTTCAAATAAACATAAAAAACGGAAAAATCGGTCGATTGATTTGCAGTTTTCACTAAAATTATTCTGTTTGTCGGCATTTTCTTGAATTTAAATTATAAAGATAAATTTTAAAAAATGCCGATAGAGGGAGCTTTAGACTTTGGAGTAACGAACAGCTATTTTTTGCCGGTATTTTTTGCATGTTATTAAATGTTTTCGTAAGCTTAGACTTAAACTTAAATTTTGAGCTCAAAATCTGAGTAGTTGGGTGTGGTTAAGTAGACAAAATGAGCTGTGTTCAAAGGGTTCAAATTTCAAATGATTATAAAAAACGGAAAAATTGATCAATTCGTTTGCGGTTTTCGCTAAAACTAATTTTTAAATCAGCATTTTCCTGAAAATAAATTTCAAAGATAAATTTCACAAAATGACAATAGGGTGCCTTAGACTTTGGAGTAGCATACAACTATTTTTGACTGTTATTTTTTTAATCTCATTAAATTCTTTCAAATGCATAGACTTAAATTTTTGGGCATAAATTCTGAATTGTTAGGAGTGTTTAAGTAGCGAAAAATTGAAGTGTGTTCGAGGGGGGGGGGAGGGTCAAATTTCAACTCCTGTACACATTTCAGTTTGCGCTTCTTAACCCCTCCCAGCGATTCAGAATTTGAGCTCAAAGATTAAGTTTAAATCTAAGCTTCCGAAAACATTCAACAAGCTTTTGCAAGCATTTAACTAGAATTAAAAAATAATGGTTAAAATTAATTGTTGGTTACTCTAAATTTTAAGGCGCCCTCTAACGGAGTTTTTGGAAATATATCTTTAAAATTTATTTTCAAGAAGATACTGACTTAAAGAATAGTTTTATTTTAAACCGCAAACGAATCAAATAATTTTTCCATTTTCGATAATCTATCTATATTACAAAGGCCAAACGTATTTGTGCGTAACGCATACGTCATTTTCCGAATGGCAACATTTTCCCAAGCAATTTCGGTTTTGCATTTTTCGCTACTGCAAATTTTATACTTCTGAACATCGCATATTTCCAATTTTTACACCATCGTATAGAGAAAAAATGTACTTTTAAATGCAATTTGTTTGAAAGCTGCATCTCAATTTGTTTTTGAGATATTAATTTTTTTTATAGTTTTTAGAACAAATTTTGTAATTGTGGAAACATAATCACTTCATTTTCTTTTAAAATTTAAAAGAAAAAAAAGAAAGAAATTAAAATGCCTATATTTTGCGGAAAAAAAATCATCTGTTATAAAATTCCGTGATTTCAGTTTTATTTCGTTTTTATTCATCAGTTAAATAACTTCAAGTTTTGAATTAAATTGATTTTAAAATGATCAAATTAAAATACCATTTTTTTAAACTTAGTGAATTCGGATTTGTGAAGTAAGTGTTTAAATTTTGAGAAGATAATAATTATGATGGATTTTAATTTTACGGGATTTATGACGTGAAATTCTATGATCGTGTCAATTTGGAATAAATTTTGCTTTTTCATTCGCATTTATACCAAACATAAGATTCTCAATTGAAAAATTCACCATAATGCCTGATACTTATTATATTTTACCGATTAAAGCAAGCGATTAAAGATTAATTTTAAAGATTTGGACAGCTGAGTTTTATAGTATTTTGTTAATCTTAGCTTAAAATAATATTTCTTTTCGAGTTAGACTGACCAATATAAGATGTAATTTTTTATAATATATGTTTGCGAGGTAGACTGATCAATATAAAATGCATTTTTTACTGTAAGTAATTTTGTAGATTTATTATAAATCAATGAAGCATTTCCTTCGTAAACATTTTCTTTCGTCGAATATCAACGGGTTCCACCTCGTTATTTTAAATTTGAACCTCCCCCCCCCCCCTTAAACACAGTTGAGTTTGTGCTACTTAACCACTCCCTACTATTGAGATTTTTAGCTCAAAATTTAAGTTTAATTCTAAGCTTTCGAAAACATTTAATAAGATGCAAAAAATAGTTCTTCGTTACTCCAAAGTCTAAAGCGCCCTCTATCGACATCTTTTTGAAATTTATCTTTATAATTTATTTTAAAAAAAATACCAACATAGAGAATAGTTTTAGTGAAAACCGCAAATCAATGAACCAATTTTTCCGTTTTTTATAACCATTTGAAATTTGAACCCTTTGAACACAGTTCAATTTGTGATACTTAACCACTCCCCACTTTCCAGATTTTGAGCTCAAAACTTAAGTTAGAGTCTAAGCTTACGAAAACATTTAATGAGATGCAAAAAATACAGTCAAAAAATAGTTGTTCGTTACTCCAAAGTCTAAAGCGCCCTCTATCGGCATTTTTTGAAATTTATCTTTATAATTTAATTTCAAGAAAATGAAGACATAAAGAATAATTTTAGTGAAAATTGCAAATCAATCGTCCGATTTTTCCGTTTTTTATTTTTATTTGAAATTTTGTTCCCTAAACATCAATGGCGGATATCTCCTTTGGAAAACGTTGAGGACCCTTGGTTTCCTATTTTCTATTACTCGTCTTGATGTGTTCTATTACCCCCAGCGTATGTACCATGAGTTTAGGGACACCTTGAGGACCCTTGGTGTCCTATTTAATATTGTTTGTTTTGATGTGTACTACCACCCCTCTTTTATTGTAAAAAAATTTTAGAATCACTCTGTATATGTATATGTATATCTATCTATCTATCTATCTATCTATATATACATATCTACATCTATATATATATATAGAGAGAGAGACAGAGACAGAGACAGAGAGACAGAGATTAAAATTCTTAATATATTATGTATATATATTTAATATAATAAGAAATTTTGTGCGATAAGTAAGTAACTCTATAACATATGTCTTAAATTATTATTTGACTTGCAATATTCCATTACTTTGTTTATCAATGAGTGATGTATGAATCTTGTTACGGAATATTAGCTAGAAACAACTATAGAATTATATGTAATGTTTTAAGCGTAATCCACTTAATCGTTTAAAATTGGGCTGCTTGCAATACGTATAGAGTAGAAAAACATGGAAAAATCATGTAAAAAAAGACTTAAAGAAACTAGAAAATTAAGAAGCTGATTTTTTTCGAAACTTTTCTATTTTTTTTACTTATACTTCGACTGAAAATTAACAGTGTTCGACATTTAGACGTAAAAAAAAGAAAAAAATTGCAATTAAAGTGAAATTTAATGTAACATTAGCTTTACTCATGGAGATTTTATTACTTTATAATATAGATATTCAGTCAGGAAACGCTTAACCCTGTGTAAATCAGATTTGAAAAAGTGCGACAGAAGAATTCATACCTAAATAGACAAAAAACTTTTTTTCAGAATTCGAGGTCTTAGATAATTTCCTCAACAATAAACTCGTGATACGTGAACAATAAGAAAACATTTATTTTACTAAATTATTACATTTACACCTAAAAGTTAAACTCTGCCAATTTTTCAAAGTCAAAATTTTAAAAGAGAATTACAATTTATTTATATCGTATTCCTCATTTTTCTTATATTTGCACATTAATAAAATTGTGCACCTTTATTGTGAATATTTAAAAAAAAATTTCAAATGTCGAGTAAACATTAATATATACAGATGTATGTAAAGAAATATGGGTTTTTCCCAGAAGTACGACGATCTGATGAAGTTATAAGGATGGTACGAATAATGTAGTGGGTGAATAGCGCATTATTAATCACATCTAAAAACATATTTCTTCCCAGATATTCGTGGCCAAAGAAAGCTGGCACACGGAATTTGATGAAAAGTGTTGTCATTTAAATAATCAAGAGCTGATAATATTAACCTTTTCTTCGTGGTAATGCTATACGAAGTCACCTAACATGATATTAAACTCCAGTAATACTCCATTCAAGAAAAATGGAACAATCAAATCACCTCATAGGCATAAAATACGAAAATGCTCTTTATTCCTACTATTTCAGTTATTAAATACATTATCGCAGACCTCTTGACTCTTTAAGTCAGTATCATAGTAATAATAAAAGAAAAAAAGGGGTCTGAGAAAAGCCGTCTTTGGAAAAACATTGCACTTCTACAAAACGTTCTACAAATAATCGGAAAAGCACCGTGAGTTTTTTAACAGTGGGAAGGTCAGTCGATTCTGAATCTTTTTACCGCCAAACTGACAGCTCAGAACGTACTCAGAAATTCTTGCCCCGCCTCCCGGCTGACGCAAGCGTGTAAAGCCCCATCAAGGAAACCAGAAAGTATGCATAGAATCTTTCTAACACTTCCATTCGTCTAGAGGAGGAGCTTGGAACTCGCACACTTTCCCTACTAGCGGCAGAATACAAAATTAAACAGGAGTGAACAGTCTTGGCGCAGAGTTTTTTGGAATTGCCTACAGAAGATATTTTTAATAAAAAATAATAAAACAAAATTAAAGCTTTTGACAAATGTTTTTTATTCCAAAAAACTGGAAATAGATTAATGTAATGATTTTAATATTTCGAAATAAGATATTGACATTTACGTAATACAGTTTAGTTCCTTTTAGGAAAATAAATAATATATAATGCTGAATTAAAGGAAAAGGGAATTTTAGCCGATAATTAAATATTAGTAGATTACGGAAAATAATAATGAAAGTATATTCTTATAAGAATTTAGAACGGAATCGGTACGAGAAATTGGCGAAAACATTTTTATAATTACATATATATACTTTAATCTTAAAAATCTATACATGCATTTTTCTAATTAAAGAGAAAGTATTCATTCATAATGGTAAAAAGTGTAATTTTATGCACATAGGATACAGTTTATGAATTCTACTAATACTAGAGTATTTAAAAAGTATTATTTGCACTGGATTATTTTATCATTTTAAAATGTTAATATCGATAATTTAATAGTAAAAACCAAATGAATAATAGAAACTGTAAAAGTATTAAATATGCTTTACAAATGCACTAACTAGTTACATACTTTCACAAAAAAGAATGTTTTCATGTATTTTTATACTTTGACAGGAATAGTCACAATAGAAAACTGTGCTTTTATATTTTGAACTTAATTCAATGGGTATGTTCGAATATAAAAAAAATGTTTAATAAAAGGATAAGAATCATGTTTCACAAGATACCTATTCTACAGTTTTAATACACGTAATATATATATATATATATAGTCGAAGCTGAAGACTGGCAATTTCATACATGCGACCGAATAATTGTAGTAAAAAACTCTAATAGTAACAAAAATTAAACTTCTTCATCTTAGTTTCTGTATTATGTCAATATTTGTAAAAATACATAAAACATAAAAACATTTGGTTTATTTGCATTTAAAATTTTGTAAGTAAATATCAATGATTTTTATGCTGCTAAATCAAATATTACGAATTTTCCTTTTACTCTCAATTTAAAATCTCCGAAGTATGCAACAATCTGGTACATACTAAATTTTTGTCTGTCATTCAAGAATTAAATATGCTGTGGCTGCTTTGGGTTTTGTATATAGTTAATTACCGAAAAAAATACAACGTGTTTAAATGACATTTCTTGATTTTAAGAAATTATTCTCTCAGCGGAACTTAATTACAGAAAGAGACGGAATGAGAAATAGTTGTTTATTCCCGAGGCACTCGTAACGTGAAAAATCGTCGTCTTCTGATTTCAAAAACTGTCAGCTTATATGATATCGTGTCATTTAAGTGCTAAATATGATGAGTGAAAAATAATCTTAAACTCGGGAGTTGGAAACATAAAGAGAATTTCTGATTAGATATATATCACAAAAATTAATATTTTTCTCGCCAAACTTAACCTTATACTAGATTAATTTCTTTATAACATAATTACGTATTGATTTCGACAGATAAAATTAAAATCTTTTTATTAGATTCCATCTATTAATCTTTTTGGAAACGATATAAATTCTTTTATCGCCTAAAAAAGTATTTATTCCGATACGCGTAAATAAAAAAATAGCTCTAAAATAAAAATACTCTTAAATAAATATGAATTATAAAAATTCCTGAGAAAACCCATTTTTCCGTTTTTTTATCAACCTCCTTAGTCATATTAATTTTATTTAGAAAATGCATACTTATTCAAAATATCATTCTTTTTAATTTTCTTTCGCATTATATATTTATTACGTATCAACAAATTCATTTCTTTTCATTTTTAATGAAATTATCGTCTGTGATATATTTTGAAATTTAAACTAATTTTGATTTTTAAATAAGTTAAAAACCTTTTTAATAAATTTCTCGTTTGCTGGAATCTCTAATTTTGCCACATTAAAATCGGCCTCGGATGGTAATATATGTTTACATAAAGTGATCGCGCGTCTGATATGAAATGTTCTAGAAACTATTTTTCACTTTTACTCAAGAGGTTCGGAGATGAAGGTACACAACATGGACGAAGATAATCATCCACTTGCAATTTTAGACATTTTGCTAAATATCTAGAAAAATGCATGAGGAATTATCCTGGAATTCTAAGTATATAAATATAATAGTACAAGTCATACATTTCCGTGAAGATTTTTTCCCAAAACTCCATAGGGGGCCGTCAATAAATTAAAAAATAATGAATATATTTTGGATAACCCTGTCAAAACTAATGTAGTAAAAACACTCAAACTGAAGTTTATGATTAAGTGGCTTATTGTAGTAAACTGTATTCATTTTTATATCGATAGCATGCATACTTGGTTTTTATAAAACCACTCCAAAATTTTTCCAAAATTTTTGCTTATAATTTGCAGAGTTCTTAGAATAAAATAATATTATTTTCTGAAAATATGACAAACAACATTGCGCACAATATCCTGCAATAAAAATTAAAAAATAATAAAAATTTTATGAAAAATGAGTAGGTTTACTAAATAATTTTTCACTGTGTATGCATCAACTATATCAAAATTACATTTACATATTATGTTAGATATATTTATAGAGCAACATTTGTAAAAGTCTCAAAATCATAGCTTGAAAATTCAAATAGTGATCGTCTATAGAATAAGCACAAAATACGTTGTTCCCAAAATGAAATAAATAAATGATGGGTTTTTTCCAAACGTTGTAGTACGTCCCATATTAAGTATTCTATATTGACACTAATCAATGAATATATGGATACAATCCCTCTTGTTTTAGCCTCATTTTACGAATAACAGATTTTCATCTTTTTCAATTCACGATTATTTTCAGAATTTTCAAGCTATGATTTTAAGACTTTCTCAAAAGTTTCTCTATACATTTAAGTATCAAAATATTTAAATGAAAGTTTGACATCGTTGACGCATGCGCAGTGAAAAATTATATAGTAAACCTACACATTTTTCATAAAATTTTTATTATTTTTTAATTTTTGTAGTAGGATATTGTGCGCAATGTTGTTTGTCATATTTTCAGAAAAGAATATTATTTTATTCTAACAACTCTGCAAATTATAAGCAAAAATTTGGGGAAAATTTGGGAGTGTTTTTATAAAAACCTTACTTTTTCTACGAGTATACATGCTATTAATATACAAATGAACATAATTTATTACGGTAAGCCACTTTATCATAATCTACAGTTTGAGCATTTTTGCTACATTAGTTTTGACAGGGTTATCCAAAAGATATTCAGTATTTTTTATTTTATTGACGGTCCCTTAAGGAGTTTCGGGGAATTTTTTTTCACGAAAATGTATGAATGTACTATTATATTTATATTCTTAGAGTATCAGGATAATTCCTCATATATTTTTCTAGATTTTTAACAAAATTTTTAAAATCGCAAGTGGACGGTCATTTTTGGCGATATAGTGCATTAGTCTGTTTTGAGCGAATTAACGGGAAGCTATGCCGATTGGCTTCTCTTTTGCATAGAAATTTTCAACTGAAATCATGTAACAGGTAGGTTTGAGCAGTTCTCTGGTGATATGACAGCGTTAATAAAGTAATTTGAAGCTGTCAAGGTATCTTTGACTCCTGTGCAGTAGAAACCGTCTTCTTTAAATAAAACATAACTATGCCACGACATTTTCACTGGCTCCGTCTATTCTTTTGTCGTTGTAAAGGCGTTTTCCTTTACATATTAGTTAATAATTGTTTTCCCCCCTTAGTTAAAATTACAATATTCCCTTAATTTGTAACTTTATTTAATAAGCTAGATTTTTAATCCCTTTAATTCTTTTCAGTTACTAACGGCCATTTTTCCTTTAAAATATGACTTCGATTATCTCTAATTCTTTCTTTAAAGCCACAATATATATCCGTTTGTTCATGTAACTGTAAGCATTTTCCCATAGCAACAACCATTTAAAGAGTTATTTCTAGCCTGTATTTATTCATAGTTGAACGCTATTCACTTAAGAAGCAGATGCGCTAAGTTTGTCTTTTATTTTATTTCATTAGAATTCATTTCCTTTCGGAGCCCGTGAGACTCTTGTTAACCCTAGGTAAAGAATTCAATCCTTGTGGTTTTCCGGTGCCATATACACCCTTTTATCGTTTGGCATTAATTATTTCAAATTTTACACTTTGAGCATTCTCATAGCACTCTATGTAACGGAAATCAAATGCATGTCTCCTATCATCGAAAATGTACATCTGGTGTTCGTTATTGGCGATAAATACCAATGTAATACGCCAAAGACAGTGGTTTCAAAAATTGTATTTTTATCATTGGGCTCTCATCCTTGGTACTGTAATGTGATATAATATTCTCCTACGTTCCGGCGGTCGACGGGACTGACTACCGTCGACCGGAGCCTTTTTACATGCCTGATGCTCTTCAATAAAAGGATTTTGTGTCAAGAATAAATCGTCTTCTCTTGGAGTTTTTTTTTGTCTTTCCTTGAATCCGTGCTTACATCACCGATGCGGAGTGAATCCCCCCTATATACATTGGTGCAAACCGCCAAATTTTTTCTCGAAGTAAAAAAAAAAAAAAAAAAAAAAAAAAAAAACTACGGTGTGTGGACTGCGGTAATAGGCTAAAGATGTTCTTCAATTATTCGAACATTTGACGCTATACCACACATATATACGTGTCACATGACAAATATTGGATTGTTTTCGAGTTATCACGAGTAAAAAAATAAATAAAAATGAAAACTATTCCGAAGCGAATATTTTCATCAAATTGTGTTTTTTTCACATTTTCGTCCATTCCTGAAGCGATTGATTATTAATCATAAAAAAACTGTTCGCAATATTAATCAACTCAAACGTCGATTCTTACTGCAAGTGACTTTAGTATAGCCAATTTATTTAACTTTTGGGACAATTATGTCTTTTCTGCAATAAGCAACTTTAACAAAATCTGCAATTTATTTTCTCTTCCACTGCAAGTGTGTGACTCAACATAATATTCAACATAATCAACATGATGTGTTCTCGCCGGCAACCCTGGAATTCGCCCTGGCAAGCTAAGTATTCTTCGCCACTCATCAGTGCCGGACTTATATGAATCATAATGCTCCTTCATGTTTTCGTGAAGAAAAAGGAGATAAATATGTGAATGATCTTCCCTCTGACTATTTTACTACACATCAGCAGTTTAGACCTCTGCAGTTAATACTTTTTAACACTAGAATTACCTAGGCGGGTCATCTGTGACCCAAGACGTGGTTTTTCGCTCGTATCACCGTTGCTTTTCAAAATAAAACTTTGAAGCTGATTGACTTTTCCTGAATATTTAATACAATGCCTTAGCACGAATTTAGTTGAAATCAAACGAAAACTTTTTTGTATACACATCTTTATACCTAGAACTACCATGCTGGGTCATCGCTGACCCAAACAAAGTAATTGCATTTTTCATTAATTTGAACAAGAATTTAAACTCAATATTTTATAATAACACAAGAATACTGTATGAATATGATCCGAACTTCCTTTTCAGAAAAGAGAGAAAGGAATGTGGGGGCGATGGGGGGGGGGGGGCATGATCACATATTTGTTATGCATTTGAAAATAAAATGTTCGTGTTTTTATCGTATTTTAAACTATTTTTAGAATGTTCTAGAAAGTTTTTATTAAGGTTACACCTTAGAAAGTAACTAAAAAGAATATTTTGCCTCTCATAAAAGATGCAGAGAAATAAAAAAGACTGTGGCATTCCAGTTTCGCACATTTATAGTGATGGCGTCATACTATATGTTTTTTGAATAAGAATTTTTTTAAATTGTGATTCTCTTTTGATTATTTTAGTGACAAAATTTAGTGACGTATTCTATATTGTCATCATTTGATAATGCTGTCATTCTTGGAGTAAATGAAGAAACAATTTTTCTTAAAAATGACTATAAAATTTCATCGCTCGAATCCAGTACAAGTAGTTGTAAGCTGAATGAAAATAGCCGTGTAAATGCTGTGGAGAAAGGCATGAAACATAAATAAATCATATAGTATTTTGAAGAAAATAATAATAAAAAAAAGAAATAATCTTTAAAAGTGAGAAAGATACAAAATAAACTACTCTTCGAAGCGATTTGAAACATTGAACTTTATGGAAGGTAAAGCCGCAGTGTTCAATATTTTCTGACTTATGAAATATCTATTGATTCTAGATTTAATGGTCAGAAATGTTTAACCTTTACGCAGGGCCTACCTCAGAATACATGTATTCCCGGACAGATGCTGTCACAGCCCCTCTGTAAAGGTTAAACAGTTTTTAAAGATACAACAGATTTTAATATAAGCAGAAGAGTTTTCTTGCTAAGATAATAGATAAATACAATGAAAAAGAACGTGATAATATTCGTCCACGGACCAGCACTGAAATTTCACATGAATGAAAAATATTGCCAAATAAAACAATGCTAAGACAATAAAAGTAATACTTTTTGTGGAAATTATTTATAACTTGTGTGTGCATTATGCACAGAATAAAAGAAAAAGAAAAAAAAGACCGAAGCATTTTGTGTGAATTGACTGTACGGTAAACTCTGTAAAAAGTAAAAGTGTAAGTAAAGTAAAAAATCACGGATATGGAAACATAATTAAACTTATTGTATTTGAATATATAATTAATCTATAGGTTATTACACATTTTAAATCAACTAATCATACATAGATTATTTAAAGGAGGTATCAAAACCTCAAAACATTTGTTCTAAAAATTAGAAATAAAAAATTCCCTTAGTGGTATCTATTCTCAAAATTTTATATTACGTAATAGTATAAAAGGTAAATTGTATTAATTATTAATTAAAAATCATTGTATTCCTCGTGAAAACTTATTACCCGTGTTTATCTTTCAAATAAAACAATAAAAGCGTCTTTGAAAACCATGGGTCAGAGGTGACCCAGCCTGGTAGTTCTAGATACACAAGAAACGCGGTAATTCTAGTGTTAAAGACAGGCTTGCAGCTGATCCTAGTTTGACGTACAAAACAAATAGCGCAGCAAAATTAGCAAGGGCACATGCTGTCGTTAAATGTATCAGTTAATTAGGAAGGTGTGATTTGGAAAAGGAATGTTTTGTTTTATTATTTTTTCGCGCTTCAAAGTGCAGTTTATTCAAATATATATAGAATAAGATTTTGAAGATAATATTTAATATAGATTACATCAAGTTTCAAAGCCTTCAGTTTTAATTATTTTTTTTCAGCTAAGGTAAGTAACATATTTCTATGGAGATGTTGCGATGTAAATTCATGTTTTGTTTAAAAGACATTTAAAGTCTCTTATTATTATTTATAGAGAGATTTTGGTAAAAAAAGGAAGTATAATGCTTCCAGTATTTTACGTTACTTGAAATATGATTTTCCTCTGTTAAAACAGTTTCTAGTATAATTTTTGAGGAAATACAACTGTGTATATTTTAAGTATTTCTTAAAATATTGAGAGTTGTGCTCTCATTAGGTAAATTATAGACAGGTATTGACAAAACTTAGAAATGGAGCACTTTATTATTTTATTTTTAAGTTTTCATTTTCTCCGTGATGTGTTTTGTTTGTTAAGCTAAAACCCTTCTATAAGTGTTTTTTACTGCTATTAATCTAGAATTTAATTATTTTTATAATAATACACAAAGTTTTTTTTGTGCATTCCTTCATGGGATTGCGTACAAAAAATAGAAGCTGATATCACGTTCTCTAAAACATTGTGGTACTAATATTTTCAATTGATGCCATTGCATATATTATTTCCTCTTAGAAATTTTATGCTTTTTATTACTTTTAGATATTTTAACAAGTTTCTATATTTTAGCTATTTAAAGGTATTTTTATAATATTTTTGTCTCAAGCTAGTAAACATTTAGTAAATGGATTTGTAGTAGATTGTGGCTCCGTTGAATGTCTTGATATTTAAGGCAGTACATAATTTTTTGTGTAATTCGTCACATATTTTCATATGAAAATATATATTTTACATGAATAATTAAGTGTAGGTAAAGAGTAATCATATTTTTAAAAGTGCTCAAAATTGTTTTGCATGGCTGGAATTAAATTCTTTCTCAGTTATACTCAGTCACCTGTTTTAAGTTGAAATTAATTTTATTCTGACAACAATGATTGCTTATTTTTATTTTTGAAATACACAGTGAAAGACATTAGACACTAGTTTATTGCATTGTATTTTTTTCGTTCTCGAATAATTTCAAGGTGCGTAAAATAAGTTTTGGTGTTCACATATTTTTTTTTTCAAATTAAATTGTCAGATTATGTACAGTTTGACTTTGGTCAGTGTGTTGGATTCAGCGATACCCCACCAATTTTACACACAAATTTACATTTTGCAGTCATTATTAGTGAAAGCTATTTTTTCAATTTTACACGTGTATCGCTGCATCCTCATATGTGTGATTTTTTTTTACTTCTTTCACTCACAAGCCCCCCCCCTCTCGTAAACCTAAATATTCATTTATTCATTTTAGATTTTTACCATTCATAATATGCAGGTCTATACCAGTAATAATTTTGGAGGTCCTACATTATTTTTTCTCCCTATTTTGATGTTCCGGTGATGCAGAGATATTGTGCTGTGTGACAGACTCGCAATTCAGAAATGATTACTTAATCTATTTTGATGGCCTTTAATTGCGTGTCGGTTGCTTCTTGCAATTATACACTCAGCCATGTGCGCTGGTTGGCATTTTTGTGTATAATCGTTTCAGTGCCTTTATTGTCACATTGCATTCTATTCGTATTTTTTTCTTCTCACCAATAACAATATTTTGCGATGCAGTTTGCTTGACTAAAGTCATACTGTTTGTTTTTCTTATGAAATAGTTACACACCTTTGCAAAAAAAGAGAAGAATTTGTTCACAAAAAAATAAAATAAATTTTTTTTCCTCTAGCTGAGATAAAAAAAAAACTTGCTTTGCAATTAATAATTTTGAAACTTGTACACTTAATATAAATAGACACCATCCTTTTCTTGTGGTTTTTCTCTTATACCTATATATGTTTGCTCTGAATGTTTATATACCTACACTTGTTTATGTTTATTATATATACAGGTAAGAGGTGATAATCCCACTTTTATATTTTACGTACTATACACTTTATTTGTGTATCATACTTAAACACATAATTTTAAATAGAGAGTCCAGTATTGGGCTTCGAGAGTTCAACTTTTGCATCTGTGACATCATAAAAAAAAGAAGGAGCAAATTAAATTTATTTTTCCTGCAGTAGTAAGTTGGCAGGTATTATTATTACGTAGAGGGCAGATTTTAATACACTTCTCTAATTCCTGTTTCTTATAAAAAAATAATAATACACATATTATTTTTCAGTAATGAGTTTTTCTATTTGATTCGATTTTCTGTCATAACCATTAGATATTTTTGAGTCACTTTCATGATGTAATATGAAATCTTACACACACAGAGATGATGCTATCTCGTTTTCCCCTCTTCTTAAATGAAAGATAGTCACACAATACACATTCTAGTAGAAGCATTTTAATTTTTACATTTTTACACTTTGGTATGTGTGGCATTTGGCATAAACCTACACAGTACATTTTTTTATGTATTTGTTCTTTTATTTTGGCAGTCATAAAATTTTAAATTTATTTTTGTGTTAGGTCATCATTCACGGCGCTTTTTTCCCGGGGGCAGCAATGTGTCTGATGTTTTGATTTCAGGGTTTGATTAAGCAAGTTGGCCGCTTGCTTGGTGAAAGACTGAAATGGAATTATTTACACGATTTTTTTTAATATTTTAATTATTCACACAACACTTAGAGTAATTTATGGTGTTTTTTTTTTTGTTTACATATAGTGCGTACATAAATTAAATTGTACACAGTGATTGCACATGCATCTAAATTTCTATGCATGAAATAATTTGTATGTTTGAATTCCTTTTACACAGTTATACACACAATTGATAATTCATTAATTGTACAAATATTGACTCGATAACAATATTGCTTATTTCAATTTTTCTCTCAAATATATTACAGCATATCTTCAAAGTTCATGACGGTGTATAAAGTTTTATTATTTTGCATGCTTTGATACATATCATCTTTCACGACTGGATCAGGTAAAAAAAAGGATTTATTTTTTATTTAGATTTGATGCCTTTTAATAAAACTTTAAATCACTTGCACTTTAACTTCAATAATATTGTGTATGTAATAATTTTATTTTATTATTTGTATTCTTTTGCTAATATAGTATTCGACAGTATATTTTTCTCATACATAGTAGTTCATTGATAATTTACACGAAGCTCAGGGGTAGCTGGTTTAGAGTTTAACCAAACTCTTGTTACACTTTACACATTTGCTCATTTTTTTTTTTTACACACATACTGGTTGTGTACTATGTTCCCCTGTTTATTTTTTCATGGCTGCATTTTCTTTTCAGGAAAGAAGGTATATAGTAGTAACAATTTTTATTCCAAAAAAAAAACTCTTTATTTAAAAAAAAGTAATGGATTTTTCACATTTTTGGGATGTATTGGATAGAATTTACCTTAGAAATTCCATATTTTTTTCCTTCACAAGATTTTTCGTTGTGTTTTTTTTTCCATTCACTGTTTGGATATTTTTGTGGGTTTTTTTTTATAACAAAATTACAGCAATATTGTTTTTTTCAGTAATTTAAACCTTTTCTGGCAGTGTAAACAGTGGTAAATTTCAAAACGTAACACAATTGGTTTTGTACTTAGTGTGCAGGAGGAACTTTTGTTCATTGAATTTACACATTAGTTTATTGCATTTTCGTTCATAGGATATTACACACGTTGCTCATGATTTGGGTCTCTCAGTACCCAAAATTTTGTTTCACACACATTACACATTAGTTCATCGTTTACAAGAGTACTACTTCCTTGTGTTTTCTGTTCTTCGTGTGCACTTGTACTATAGCCCTTTACATTTCGATTTTTTATGTGAGTTTGCTATGTCAGTTCCTGTTACTTTCACACATGATGATTTCTTTCACATAGTTCATATGATCGTTTACACTTTTGTCAGAAATTTGTTTTATATTTTTTTGCACATTTTGTTATTACATACACCGCTCATGTGTTTTGCCAGATTTTCTAAATTTAATTTGTAGTTACGGTTTCAATTTTCAGTATTCTTCCATACTACACCGTGTTTACGTTCATCCTTTTTGGTTGTGTGCATAGCGGAAATTTGATTTAACAGGACTTTTTCTCAATTTAATAGATGTACACCATGTCAGTTTTTTTTATTACGCTCTTTTATTGTCCATTAAGACATTACACGTGATATACTTATAAATTTTTCATTATTTCTGGTCAGTTTGTACACAGGTAAACGTTATTTTTCTTGTTCTCTTTTCATGTTCACATGTGCAGCCGCATGCTGATAGTCTTCAGTTTCTACACCGAGTGGTGTTTCGGGCCGCACTCTCTCACACACACACATACATCTATTCTTTTGACGCTTGTGTACGATTCACATTATCCTGCCTTACATTTTTTTTCACACGTTATACATTAAATCTTTTGAAGAAGGCTAGTTTTCTTACATTTTTTTAAAAAGTTCATTGTACTCCACTGTTTTTTTTTGCCTAAACTAAATACAACCTAGATCAGTAAACAGACTTTTTGACACAGAGAATCATTGATAAAGTCAAGGTAAATCATCTAATTCTGCTTATTTGCTTCTCCTTTTATTGTAGTTATAAAACTTATATGTCACAGATTTCTCATTATGTTTGATTGTGTTCTTACATATATATTCAATATTTTATGTGTTATTTTACCTTTTTAATATAATTCATGTCTCAAAAATATAATAATAAAGTAGAAGTTGGAATGTAACCAACTCGTTTAAGCAATTAAAAAATTGCTTTGGCTTCAATAGAAATTTCAAGCAATCTGAATTAAAATCTTCTGGAATAATATTGAGTGTGCACACAGAAAAAAAAAGAAAGAAGATAATATACAGCTGTCCAGACGTTCACAGCAGTTTAAAAAAAAAAGACTTTTTGCAAGTTTTATAGCTACCTACTTGCTTTATCATGCTTGTCAGCATATTTTAAAATTGAGACGTGATACCTTTTCTTATTTACTACTTGAGTATTGCATTATTAGACAAGTTATCACCAGTTCCTCTTTAATAATATGTTTTGTTTATATGAGTTGGTGTTGTAGCATTGACAGGAGGCATGTGTTTGTTTGTTTTTTTTCTTTTATCTCCCGCGTTTCACGCTTTTTCTTTGTCGGTCGTCGGGGAGATATATGTAAAGGCGTTTTCCTTTACATATTAGTTAATAATTGTTTCCCCCCATAATTAAAATTACAATATTCCCTTAATTTCTAACTTTATTTAATAAGCTAGATTTTTAATCCCTTTAATTCTTTTCAGTTACTAACGGCCATTTTTCCTTTAAAATATGACTTCGCTTATCTCTAATTCTTTCTTTAAAGCCACAACATATATCCGTTTGTTCATGTAACAGTAAGTATTTTCCCATAGCAACAACCATTTAAAGAGTTATTTCTAGCCTGTATTTATTCATAGTTGAACGCTATTCACTTAAGAAGCAGATGCGCTAAGTTTATCTTTTATTTTATTTCATTAGAATTCATTTCCTTTCGGAGCCCGTAAGATTCTTGTTAACCCTAGGTAAAGAATTCAATCCTTGTGGTTTTCCGGTGCCATATACACCCTTTTATCGTTTGGCATTAATTATTTCAAATTTTACACTTTGATCATTCTCATTGCACTCTATGTAACGGAAATCAAATGCATGTCTCCTATCATCGAAAATGTACATCTGGTGTTCGTTATTGGCGATAAATTCCAATGTAATACGCCAAAGACAGTGGTTTCAAAAATTGTTTTTTTATCATTGGGCTCTCATCCTTGGTACTGTAATGTGATATAATATTCTCCTACGTTCCGGCGGTCGACGGGACTCACTACCGTCGACCGGAGCCTTTTTACATGCCTGATGCTCTTCAATAAAAGGATTTTGTGTCAAGAATAAATCGTCTTCTCTTGGAGTTTTTTTTTTTGTCTTTCCTTGAATCCGTGCTTACATCACCGATGCGGAGTGAATCCCCCCTATATACATTGGTGCAAACCGCCAAATTTTTTCTCGAAGTAAAAAAAAAAAAAAAAAAAAAAAAAAAAAAAAACTACGGTGTGTGGACTGCGGTAATAGGCTAAAGATGTTCTTCAATTATTCGAACATTTGACGCTATACCACACATATATACGTGTCACATGACGAATATTGGATTGTTTTCGAGTTATCACGAGTAAAAAAAAATAAATAAAAATGAAAACTATTCCGAAGCGAATATTTTCATCAAATTGTGTTTTTTTCACATTTTCGTCCATTCCTGAAGCGATTGATTATTAATCATAAAAAAACTGTTCGCAATATTAATCAACTCAAACGTCGATTCTTACTGCAAGTGACTTTAGTATAGCCAATTTATTTAACTTTTGGGACAATTATGTCTTTTCTGCAATAAGCAACTTTAACAAAATCTGCAATTTATTTTCTCTTCCACTGCAAGTGTGTGACTCAACATAATATTCAACATAATCAACATGATGTGTTCTCGCCGGCAACCCTGGAATTCGCCCTGGCAAGCTAAGTATTCTTCGCCACTCATCAGTGCCGGACTTATATGAATCATAATGCTCCTTCATGTTTTCGTGAAGAAAAAGGAGATAAATATGTGAATGATCTTCCCTCTGACTATTTTACTACACATCAGCAGTTTAGACCTCTGCAGTTAATACTTTTTAACACTAGAATTACCTAGGCGGGTCATCTGTGACCCAAGACGTGGTTTTTCGCTCGTATCACCGTTGCTTTTCAAAATAAAACTTTGAAGCTGATTGACTTTTCCTGAATATTTAATACAATGCCTTAGCACGAATTTAGTTGAAATCAAACGAAAACTTTTTTGTATACACATCTTTATACCTAGAACTACCATGCTGGGTCATCGCTGACCCAAACAAAGTAATTGCATTTTTCATTAATTTGAACAAGAATTTAAACTCAATATTTTATAATAACACAAGAATACTGTATGAATATGATCCGAACTTCCTTTTCAGAAAAGAGAGAAAGGAATGTGGGGGCGATGGGGGGGGGGGGGGGCATGATCACATATTTGTTATGCATTTGAAAATAAAATGTTCGTGTTTTTATCGTATTTTAAACTATTTTTAGAATGTTCTAGAAAGTTTTTATTAAGGTTACACCTTAGAAAGTAACTAAAAAGAATATTTTGCCTCTCATAAAAGATGCAGAGAAATAAAAAAGACTGTGGCATTCCAGTTTCGCACATTTATAGTGATGGCGTCATACTATATGTTTTTTGAATAAGAATTTTTTTAAATTGTGATTCTCTTTTGATTATTTTAGTGACAAAATTTAGTGACGTATTCTATATTGTCATCATTTGATAATGCTGTCATTCTTGGAGTAAATGAAGAAACAATTTTTCTTAAAAATGACTATAAAATTTCATCGCTCGAATCCAGTACAAGTAGTTGTAAGCTGAATGAAAATAGCCGTGTAAATGCTGTGGAGAAAGGCATGAAACATAAATAAATCATATAGTATTTTGAAGAAAATAATAATAAAAAAAAGAAATAATCTTTAAAAGTGAGAAAGATACAAAATAAACTACTCTTCGAAGCGATTTGAAACATTGAACTTTATGGAAGGTAAAGCCGCAGTGTTCAATATTTTCTGACTTATGAAATATCTATTGATTCTAGATTTAATGGTCAGAAATGTTTAACCTTTACGCAGGGCCTACCTCAGAATACATGTATTCCCGGACAGATGCTGTCACAGCCCCTCTGTAAAGGTTAAACAGTTTTTAAAGATACAACAGATTTTAATATAAGCAGAAGAGTTTTCTTGCTAAGATAATAGATAAATACAATGAAAAAGAACGTGATAATATTCGTCCACGGACCAGCACTGAAATTTCACATGAATGAAAAATATTGCCAAATAAAACAATGCTAAGACAATAAAAGTAATACTTTTTGTGGAAATTATTTATAACTTGTGTGTGCATTATGCACAGAATAAAAGAAAAAGAAAAAAAAGACCGAAGCATTTTGTGTGAATTGACTGTACGGTAAACTCTGTAAAAAGTAAAAGTGTAAGTAAAGTAAAAAATCACGGATATGGAAACATAATTAAACTTATTGTATTTGAATATATAATTAATCTATAGGTTATTACACATTTTAAATCAACTAATCATACATAGATTATTTAAAGGAGGTATCAAAACCTCAAAACATTTGTTCTAAAAATTAGAAATAAAAAATTCCCTTAGTGGTATCTATTCTCAAAATTTTATATTACGTAATAGTATAAAAGGTAAATTGTATTAATTATTAATTAAAAATCATTGTATTCCTCGTGAAAACTTATTACCCGTGTTTATCTTTCAAATAAAACAATAAAAGCGTCTTTGAAAACCATGGGTCAGAGGTGACCCAGCCTGGTAGTTCTAGATACACAAGAAACGCGGTAATTCTAGTGTTAAAGACAGGCTTGCAGCTGATCCTAGTTTGACGTACAAAACAAATAGCGCAGCAAAATTAGCAAGGGCACATGCTGTCGTTAAATGTATCAGTTAATTAGGAAGGTGTGATTTGGAAAAGGAATGTTTTGTTTTATTATTTTTTCGCGCTTCAAAGTGCAGTTTATTCAAATATATATAGAATAAGATTTTGAAGATAATATTTAATATAGATTACATCAAGTTTCAAAGCCTTCAGTTTTAATTATTTTTTTTCAGCTAAGGTAAGTAACATATTTCTATGGAGATGTTGCGATGTAAATTCATGTTTTGTTTAAAAGACATTTAAAGTCTCTTATTATTATTTATAGAGAGATTTTGGTAAAAAAAGGAAGTATAATGCTTCCAGGATTTTACGTTACTTGAAATATGATTTTCCTCTGTTAAAACAGTTTCTAGTATAATTTTTGAGGAAATACAACTGTGTATATTTTAAGTATTTCTTAAAATATTGAGAGTTGTGCTCTCATTAGGTAAATTATAGACAGGTATTGACAAAACTTAGAAATGGAGCACTTTATTATTTTATTTTTAAGTTTTCATTTTCTCCGTGATGTGTTTTGTTTGTTAAGCTAAAACCCTTCTATAAGTGTTTTTTACTGCTATTAATCTAGAATTTAATTATTTTTATAATAATACACAAAGTTTTTTTTGTGCATTCCTTCATGGGATTGCGTACAAAAAATAGAAGCTGATATCACGTTCTCTAAAACATTGTGGTACTAATATTTTCAATTGATGCCATTGCATATATTATTTCCTCTTAGAAATTTTATGCTTTTTATTACTTTTAGATATTTTAACAAGTTTCTATATTTTAGCTATTTAAAGGTATTTTTATAATATTTTTGTCTCAAGCTAGTAAACATTTAGTAAATGGATTTGTAGTAGATTGTGGCTCCGTTGAATGTCTTGATATTTAAGGCAGTACATAATTTTGAATGTCTTGATATTTAAGGCAGTACATAATTTTTTGTGTAATTCGTCACATATTTTCATATGAAAATATATATTTTACATGAATAATTAAGTGTAGGTAAAGAGTAATCATATTTTTAAAAGTGCTCAAAATTGTTTTGCATGGCTGGAATTAAATTCTTTCTCAGTTATACTCAGTCACCTGTTTTAAGTTGAAATTAATTTTATTCTGACAACAATGATTGCTTATTTTTATTTTTGAAATACACAGTGAAAGACATTAGACACTAGTTTATTGCATTGTATTTTTTTCGTTCTCGAATAATTTCAAGGTGCGTAAAATAAGTTTTGGTGTTCACATATTTTTTTTTTCAAATTAAATTGTCAGATTATGTACAGTTTGACTTTGGTCAGTGTGTTGGATTCAGCGATACCCCACCAATTTTACACACAAATTTACATTTTGCAGTCATTATTAGTGAAAGCTATTTTTTCAATTTTACACGTGTATCGCTGCATCCTCATATGTGTGATTTTTTTTTTACTTCTTTCACTCACAAGCCCCCCCCCTCTCGTAAACCTAAATATTCATTTATTCATTTTAGATTTTTACCATTCATAATATGCAGGTCTATACCAGTAATAATTTTGGAGGTCCTACATTATTTTTTCTCCCTATTTTGATGTTCCGGTGATGCAGAGATATTGTGCTGTGTGACAGACTCGCAATTCAGAAATGATTACTTAATCTATTTTGATGGCCTTTAATTGCGTGTCGGTTGCTTCTTGCAATTATACACTCAGCCATGTGCGCTGGTTGGCATTTTTGTGTATAATCGTTTCAGTGCCTTTATTGTCACATTGCATTCTATTCGTATTTTTTTCTTCTCACCAATAACAATATTTTGCGATGCAGTTTGCTTGACTAAAGTCATACTGTTTGTTTTTCTTATGAAATAGTTACACACCTTTGCAAAAAAAGAGAAGAATTTGTTCACAAAAAAATAAAATAAATTTTTTTTCCTCTAGCTGAGATAAAAAAAAAACTTGCTTTGCAATTAATAATTTTGAAACTTGTACACTTAATATAAATAGACACCATCCTTTTCTTGTGGTTTTTCTCTTATACCTATATATGTTTGCTCTGAATGTTTATATACCTACACTTGTTTATGTTTATTATATATACAGGTAAGAGGTGATAATCCCACTTTTATATTTTACGTACTATACACTTTATTTGTGTATCATACTTAAACACATAATTTTAAATAGAGAGTCCAGTATTGGGCTTCGAGAGTTCAACTTTTGCATCTGTGACATCATAAAAAAAAGAAGGAGCAAATTAAATTTATTTTTCCTGCAGTAGTAAGTTGGCAGGTATTATTATTACGTAGAGGGCAGATTTTAATACACTTCTCTAATTCCTGTTTCTTATAAAAAAATAATAATACACATATTATTTTTCAGTAATGAGTTTTTCTATTTGATTCGATTTTCTGTCATAACCATTAGATATTTTTGAGTCACTTTCATGATGTAATATGAAATCTTACACACACAGAGATGATGCTATCTCGTTTTCCCCTCTTCTTAAATGAAAGATAGTCACACAATACACATTCTAGTAGAAGCATTTTAATTTTTACATTTTTACACTTTGGTATGTGTGGCATTTGGCATAAACCTACACAGTACATTTTTTTATGTATTTGTTCTTTTATTTTGGCAGTCATAAAATTTTAAATTTATTTTTGTGTTAGGTCATCATTCACGGCGCTTTTTTCCCGGGGGCAGCAATGTGTCTGATGTTTTGATTTCAGGGTTTGATTAAGCAAGTTGGCCGCTTGCTTGGTGAAAGACTGAAATGGAATTATTTACACGATTTTTTTTAATATTTTAATTATTCACACAACACTTAGAGTAATTTATGGTGTTTTTTTTTTTGTTTACATATAGTGCGTACATAAATTAAATTGTACACAGTGATTGCACATGCATCTAAATTTCTATGCATGAAATAATTTGTATGTTTGAATTCCTTTTACACAGTTATACACACAATTGATAATTCATTAATTGTACAAATATTGACTCGATAACAATATTGCTTATTTCAATTTTTCTCTCAAATATATTACAGCATATCTTCAAAGTTCATGACGGTGTATAAAGTTTTATTATTTTGCATGCTTTGATACATATCATCTTTCACGACTGGATCAGGTAAAAAAAAGGATTTATTTTTTATTTAGATTTGATGCCTTTTAATAAAACTTTAAATCACTTGCACTTTAACTTCAATAATATTGTGTATGTAATAATTTTATTTTATTATTTGTATTCTTTTGCTAATATAGTATTCGACAGTATATTTTTCTCATACATAGTAGTTCATTGATAATTTACACGAAGCTCAGGGGTAGCTGGTTTAGAGTTTAACCAAACTCTTGTTACACTTTACACATTTGCTCATTTTTTTTTTTTACACACATACTGGTTGTGTACTATGTTCCCCTGTTTATTTTTTCATGGCTGCATTTTCTTTTCAGGAAAGAAGGTATATAGTAGTAACAATTTTTATTCCAAAAAAAAAACTCTTTATTTAAAAAAAAGTAATGGATTTTTCACATTTTTGGGATGTATTGGATAGAATTTACCTTAGAAATTCCATATTTTTTTCCTTCACAAGATTTTTCGTTGTGTTTTTTTTTCCATTCACTGTTTGGATATTTTTGTGGGTTTTTTTTTATAACAAAATTACAGCAATATTGTTTTTTTCAGTAATTTAAACCTTTTCTGGCAGTGTAAACAGTGGTAAATTTCAAAACGTAACACAATTGGTTTTGTACTTAGTGTGCAGGAGGAACTTTTGTTCATTGAATTTACACATTAGTTTATTGCATTTTCGTTCATAGGATATTACACACGTTGCTCATGATTTGGGTCTCTCAGTACCCAAAATTTTGTTTCACACACATTACACATTAGTTCATCGTTTACAAGAGTACTACTTCCTTGTGTTTTCTGTTCTTCGTGTGCACTTGTACTATAGCCCTTTACATTTCGATTTTTTATGTGAGTTTGCTATGTCAGTTCCTGTTACTTTCACACATGATGATTTCTTTCACATAGTTCATATGATCGTTTACACTTTTGTCAGAAATTTGTTTTATATTTTTTTGCACATTTTGTTATTACATACACCGCTCATGTGTTTTGCCAGATTTTCTAAATTTAATTTGTAGTTACGGTTTCAATTTTCAGTATTCTTCCATACTACACCGTGTTTACGTTCATCCTTTTTGGTTGTGTGCATAGCGGAAATTTGATTTAACAGGACTTTTTCTCAATTTAATAGATGTACACCATGTCAGTTTTTTTTATTACGCTCTTTTATTGTCCATTAAGACATTACACGTGATATACTTATAAATTTTTCATTATTTCTGGTCAGTTTGTACACAGGTAAACGTTATTTTTCTTGTTCTCTTTTCATGTTCACATGTGCAGCCGCATGCTGATAGTCTTCAGTTTCTACACCGAGTGGTGTTTCGGGCCGCACTCTCTCACACACACACATACATCTATTCTTTTGACGCTTGTGTACGATTCACATTATCCTGCCTTACATTTTTTTTCACACGTTATACATTAAATCTTTTGAAGAAGGCTAGTTTTCTTACATTTTTTTAAAAAGTTCATTGTACTCCACTGTTTTTTTTTGCCTAAACTAAATACAACCTAGATCAGTAAACAGACTTTTTGACACAGAGAATCATTGATAAAGTCAAGGTAAATCATCTAATTCTGCTTATTTGCTTCTCCTTTTATTGTAGTTATAAAACTTATATGTCACAGATTTCTCATTATGTTTGATTGTGTTCTTACATATATATTCAATATTTTATGTGTTATTTTACCTTTTTAATATAATTCATGTCTCAAAAATATAATAATAAAGTAGAAGTTGGAATGTAACCAACTCGTTTAAGCAATTAAAAAATTGCTTTGGCTTCAATAGAAATTTCAAGCAATCTGAATTAAAATCTTCTGGAATAATATTGAGTGTGCACACAGAAAAAAAAAGAAAGAAGATAATATACAGCTGTCCAGACGTTCACAGCAGTTTAAAAAAAAAAGACTTTTTGCAAGTTTTATAGCTACCTACTTGCTTTATCATGCTTGTCAGCATATTTTAAAATTGAGACGTGATACCTTTTCTTATTTACTACTTGAGTATTGCATTATTAGACAAGTTATCACCAGTTCCTCTTTAATAATATGTTTTGTTTATATGAGTTGGTGTTGTAGCATTGACAGGAGGCATGTGTTTGTTTGTTTTTTTTCTTTTATCTCCCGCGTTTCACGCTTTTTCTTTGTCGGTCGTCGGGGAGATATATGTAAAGGCGTTTTCCTTTACATATTAGTTAATAATTGTTTCCCCCCATAATTAAAATTACAATATTCCCTTAATTTCTAACTTTATTTAATAAGCTAGATTTTTAATCCCTTTAATTCTTTTCAGTTACTAACGGCCATTTTTCCTTTAAAATATGACTTCGCTTATCTCTAATTCTTTCTTTAAAGCCACAACATATATCCGTTTGTTCATGTAACAGTAAGTATTTTCCCATAGCAACAACCATTTAAAGAGTTATTTCTAGCCTGTATTTATTCATAGTTGAACGCTATTCACTTAAGAAGCAGATGCGCTAAGTTTATCTTTTATTTTATTTCATTAGAATTCATTTCCTTTCGGAGCCCGTAAGATTCTTGTTAACCCTAGGTAAAGAATTCAATCCTTGTGGTTTTCCGGTGCCATATACACCCTTTTATCGTTTGGCATTAATTATTTCAAATTTTACACTTTAATCATTCTCATTGCACTCTATGTAACGGAAATCAAATGCATGTCTCCTATCATCGAAAATGTACATCTGGTGTTCGTTATTGGCGATAAATTCCAATGTAATACGCCAAAGACAGTGGTTTCAAAAATTGTTTTTTTATCATTGGGCTCTCATCCTTGGTACTGTAATGTGATATAATATTCTCCTACGTTCCGGCGGTCGACGGGACTCACTACCGTCGACCGGAGCCTTTTTACATGCCTGATGCTCTTCAATAAAAGGATTTTGTGTCAAGAATAAATCGTCTTCTCTTGGAGTTTTTTTTTTTGTCTTTCCTTGAATCCGTGCTTACATCACCGATGCGGAGTGAATCCCCCCTATATACATTGGTGCAAACCGCCAAATTTTTTCTCGAAGTAAAAAAAAAAAAAAAAAAAAAAAAAAAAAAAACTACGGTGTGTGGACTGCGGTAATAGGCTAAAGATGTTCTTCAATTATTCGAACATTTGACGCTATACCACACATATATACGTGTCACATGACGAATATTGGATTGTTTTCGAGTTATCACGAGTAAAAAAAAATAAATAAAAATGAAAACTATTCCGAAGCGAATATTTTCATCAAATTGTGTTTTTTTCACATTTTCGTCCATTCCTGAAGCGATTGATTATTAATCATAAAAAAACTGTTCGCAATATTAATCAACTCAAACGTCGATTCTTACTGCAAGTGACTTTAGTATAGCCAATTTATTTAACTTTTGGGACAATTATGTCTTTTCTGCAATAAGCAACTTTAACAAAATCTGCAATTTATTTTCTCTTCCACTGCAAGTGTGTGACTCAACATAATATTCAACATAATCAACATGATGTGTTCTCGCCGGCAACCCTGGAATTCGCCCTGGCAAGCTAAGTATTCTTCGCCACTCATCAGTGCCGGACTTATATGAATCATAATGCTCCTTCATGTTTTCGTGAAGAAAAAGGAGATAAATATGTGAATGATCTTCCCTCTGACTATTTTACTACACATCAGCAGTTTAGACCTCTGCAGTTAATACTTTTTAACACTAGAATTACCTAGGCGGGTCATCTGTGACCCAAGACGTGGTTTTTCGCTCGTATCACCGTTGCTTTTCAAAATAAAACTTTGAAGCTGATTGACTTTTCCTGAATATTTAATACAATGCCTTAGCACGAATTTAGTTGAAATCAAACGAAAACTTTTTTGTATACACATCTTTATACCTAGAACTACCATGCTGGGTCATCGCTGACCCAAACAAAGTAATTGCATTTTTCATTAATTTGAACAAGAATTTAAACTCAATATTTTATAATAACACAAGAATACTGTATGAATATGATCCGAACTTCCTTTTCAGAAAAGAGAGAAAGGAATGTGGGGGCGATGGGGGGGGGGGGGGGCATGATCACATATTTGTTATGCATTTGAAAATAAAATGTTCGTGTTTTTATCGTATTTTAAACTATTTTTAGAATGTTCTAGAAAGTTTTTATTAAGGTTACACCTTAGAAAGTAACTAAAAAGAATATTTTGCCTCTCATAAAAGATGCAGAGAAATAAAAAAGACTGTGGCATTCCAGTTTCGCACATTTATAGTGATGGCGTCATACTATATGTTTTTTGAATAAGAATTTTTTTAAATTGTGATTCTCTTTTGATTATTTTAGTGACAAAATTTAGTGACGTATTCTATATTGTCATCATTTGATAATGCTGTCATTCTTGGAGTAAATGAAGAAACAATTTTTCTTAAAAATGACTATAAAATTTCATCGCTCGAATCCAGTACAAGTAGTTGTAAGCTGAATGAAAATAGCCGTGTAAATGCTGTGGAGAAAGGCATGAAACATAAATAAATCATATAGTATTTTGAAGAAAATAATAATAAAAAAAAGAAATAATCTTTAAAAGTGAGAAAGATACAAAATAAACTACTCTTCGAAGCGATTTGAAACATTGAACTTTATGGAAGGTAAAGCCGCAGTGTTCAATATTTTCTGACTTATGAAATATCTATTGATTCTAGATTTAATGGTCAGAAATGTTTAACCTTTACGCAGGGCCTACCTCAGAATACATGTATTCCCGGACAGATGCTGTCACAGCCCCTCTGTAAAGGTTAAACAGTTTTTAAAGATACAACAGATTTTAATATAAGCAGAAGAGTTTTCTTGCTAAGATAATAGATAAATACAATGAAAAAGAACGTGATAATATTCGTCCACGGACCAGCACTGAAATTTCACATGAATGAAAAATATTGCCAAATAAAACAATGCTAAGACAATAAAAGTAATACTTTTTGTGGAAATTATTTATAACTTGTGTGTGCATTATGCACAGAATAAAAGAAAAAGAAAAAAAAGACCGAAGCATTTTGTGTGAATTGACTGTACGGTAAACTCTGTAAAAAGTAAAAGTGTAAGTAAAGTAAAAAATCACGGATATGGAAACATAATTAAACTTATTGTATTTGAATATATAATTAATCTATAGGTTATTACACATTTTAAATCAACTAATCATACATAGATTATTTAAAGGAGGTATCAAAACCTCAAAACATTTGTTCTAAAAATTAGAAATAAAAAATTCCCTTAGTGGTATCTATTCTCAAAATTTTATATTACGTAATAGTATAAAAGGTAAATTGTATTAATTATTAATTAAAAATCATTGTATTCCTCGTGAAAACTTATTACCCGTGTTTATCTTTCAAATAAAACAATAAAAGCGTCTTTGAAAACCATGGGTCAGAGGTGACCCAGCCTGGTAGTTCTAGATACACAAGAAACGCGGTAATTCTAGTGTTAAAGACAGGCTTGCAGCTGATCCTAGTTTGACGTACAAAACAAATAGCGCAGCAAAATTAGCAAGGGCACATGCTGTCGTTAAATGTATCAGTTAATTAGGAAGGTGTGATTTGGAAAAGGAATGTTTTGTTTTATTATTTTTTCGCGCTTCAAAGTGCAGTTTATTCAAATATATATAGAATAAGATTTTGAAGATAATATTTAATATAGATTACATCAAGTTTCAAAGCCTTCAGTTTTAATTATTTTTTTTCAGCTAAGGTAAGTAACATATTTCTATGGAGATGTTGCGATGTAAATTCATGTTTTGTTTAAAAGACATTTAAAGTCTCTTATTATTATTTATAGAGAGATTTTGGTAAAAAAAGGAAGTATAATGCTTCCAGGATTTTACGTTACTTGAAATATGATTTTCCTCTGTTAAAACAGTTTCTAGTATAATTTTTGAGGAAATACAACTGTGTATATTTTAAGTATTTCTTAAAATATTGAGAGTTGTGCTCTCATTAGGTAAATTATAGACAGGTATTGACAAAACTTAGAAATGGAGCACTTTATTATTTTATTTTTAAGTTTTCATTTTCTCCGTGATGTGTTTTGTTTGTTAAGCTAAAACCCTTCTATAAGTGTTTTTTACTGCTATTAATCTAGAATTTAATTATTTTTATAATAATACACAAAGTTTTTTTTGTGCATTCCTTCATGGGATTGCGTACAAAAAATAGAAGCTGATATCACGTTCTCTAAAACATTGTGGTACTAATATTTTCAATTGATGCCATTGCATATATTATTTCCTCTTAGAAATTTTATGCTTTTTATTACTTTTAGATATTTTAACAAGTTTCTATATTTTAGCTATTTAAAGGTATTTTTATAATATTTTTGTCTCAAGCTAGTAAACATTTAGTAAATGGATTTGTAGTAGATTGTGGCTCCGTTGAATGTCTTGATATTTAAGGCAGTACATAATTTTTTGTGTAATTCGTCACATATTTTCATATGAAAATATATATTTTACATGAATAATTAAGTGTAGGTAAAGAGTAATCATATTTTTAAAAGTGCTCAAAATTGTTTTGCATGGCTGGAATTAAATTCTTTCTCAGTTATACTCAGTCACCTGTTTTAAGTTGAAATTAATTTTATTCTGACAACAATGATTGCTTATTTTTATTTTTGAAATACACAGTGAAAGACATTAGACACTAGTTTATTGCATTGTATTTTTTTCGTTCTCGAATAATTTCAAGGTGCGTAAAATAAGTTTTGGTGTTCACATATTTTTTTTTTCAAATTAAATTGTCAGATTATGTACAGTTTGACTTTGGTCAGTGTGTTGGATTCAGCGATACCCCACCAATTTTACACACAAATTTACATTTTGCAGTCATTATTAGTGAAAGCTATTTTTTCAATTTTACACGTGTATCGCTGCATCCTCATATGTGTGATTTTTTTTTTACTTCTTTCACTCACAAGCCCCCCCCCCTCTCGTAAACCTAAATATTCATTTATTCATTTTAGATTTTTACCATTCATAATATGCAGGTCTATACCAGTAATAATTTTGGAGGTCCTACATTATTTTTTCTCCCTATTTTGATGTTCCGGTGATGCAGAGATATTGTGCTGTGTGACAGACTCGCAATTCAGAAATGATTACTTAATCTATTTTGATGGCCTTTAATTGCGTGTCGGTTGCTTCTTGCAATTATACACTCAGCCATGTGCGCTGGTTGGCACTTTGTGTATAATCGTTTCAGTGCCTTTATTGTCACATTGCATTCTATTCGTATTTTTTTCTTCTCACCAATAACAATATTTTGCGATGCAGTTTGCTTGACTAAAGTCATACTGTTTGTTTTTCTTATGAAATAGTTACACACCTTTGCAAAAAAAGAGAAGAATTTGTTCACAAAAAAATAAAATAAATTTTTTTTCCTCTAGCTGAGATAAAAAAAAAAACTTGCTTTGCAATTAATAATTTTGAAACTTGTACACTTAATATAAATAGACACCATCCTTTTCTTGTGGTTTTTCTCTTATACCTATATATGTTTGCTCTGAATGTTTATATACCTACACTTGTTTATGTTTATTATATATACAGGTAAGAGGTGATAATCCCACTTTTATATTTTACGTACTATACACTTTATTTGTGTATCATACTTAAACACATAATTTTAAATAGAGAGTCCAGTATTGGGCTTCGAGAGTTCAACTTTTGCATCTGTGACATCATAAAAAAAAGAAGGAGCAAATTAAATTTATTTTTCCTGCAGTAGTAAGTTGGCAGGTATTATTATTACGTAGAGGGCAGATTTTAATACACTTCTCTAATTCCTGTTTCTTATAAAAAAATAATAATACACATATTATTTTTCAGTAATGAGTTTTTCTATTTGATTCGATTTTCTGTCATAACCATTAGATATTTTTGAGTCACTTTCATGATGTAATATGAAATCTTACACACACAGAGATGATGCTATCTCGTTTTCCCCTCTTCTTAAATGAAAGATAGTCACACAATACACATTCTAGTAGAAGCATTTTAATTTTTACATTTTTACACTTTGGTATGTGTGGCATTTGGCATAAACCTACACAGTACATTTTTTTATGTATTTGTTCTTTTATTTTGGCAGTCATAAAATTTTAAATTTATTTTTGTGTTAGGTCATCATTCACGGCGCTTTTTTCCCGGGGGCAGCAATGTGTCTGATGTTTTGATTTCAGGGTTTGATTAAGCAAGTTGGCCGCTTGCTTGGTGAAAGACTGAAATGGAATTATTTACACGATTTTTTTTAATATTTTAATTATTCACACAACACTTAGAGTAATTTATGGTGTTTTTTTTTTTTGTTTACATATAGTGCGTACATAAATTAAATTGTACACAGTGATTGCACATGCATCTAAATTTCTATGCATGAAATAATTTGTATGTTTGAATTCCTTTTACACAGTTATACACACAATTGATAATTCATTAATTGTACAAATATTGACTCGATAACAATATTGCTTATTTCAATTTTTCTCTCAAATATATTACAGCATATCTTCAAAGTTCATGACGGTGTATAAAGTTTTATTATTTTGCATGCTTTGATACATATCATCTTTCACGACTGGATCAGGTAAAAAAAAGGATTTATTTTTTATTTAGATTTGATGCCTTTTAATAAAACTTTAAATCACTTGCACTTTAACTTCAATAATATTGTGTATGTAATAATTTTATTTTATTATTTGTATTCTTTTGCTAATATAGTATTCGACAGTATATTTTTCTCATACATAGTAGTTCATTGATAATTTACACGAAGCTCAGGGGTAGCTGGTTTAGAGTTTAACCAAACTCTTGTTACACTTTACACATTTGCTCATTTTTTTTTTTTTACACACATACTGGTTGTGTACTATGTTCCCCTGTTTATTTTTTCATGGCTGCATTTTCTTTTCAGGAAAGAAGGTATATAGTAGTAACAATTTTTATTCCAAAAAAAAAACTCTTTATTTAAAAAAAAGTAATGGATTTTTCACATTTTTGGGATGTATTGGATAGAATTTACCTTAGAAATTCCATATTTTTTTCCTTCACAAGATTTTTCGTTGTGTTTTTTTTTCCATTCACTGTTTGGATATTTTTGTGGGTTTTTTTTTATAACAAAATTACAGCAATATTGTTTTTTTCAGTAATTTAAACCTTTTCTGGCAGTGTAAACAGTGGTAAATTTCAAAACGTAACACAATTGGTTTTGTACTTAGTGTGCAGGAGGAACTTTTGTTCATTGAATTTACACATTAGTTTATTGCATTTTCGTTCATAGGATATTACACACGTTGCTCATGATTTGGGTCTCTCAGTACCCAAAATTTTGTTTCACACACATTACACATTAGTTCATCGTTTACAAGAGTACTACTTCCTTGTGTTTTCTGTTCTTCGTGTGCACTTGTACTATAGCCCTTTACATTTCGATTTTTTATGTGAGTTTGCTATGTCAGTTCCTGTTACTTTCACACATGATGATTTCTTTCACATAGTTCATATGATCGTTTACACTTTTGTCAGAAATTTGTTTTATATTTTTTTGCACATTTTGTTATTACATACACCGCTCATGTGTTTTGCCAGATTTTCTAAATTTAATTTGTAGTTACGGTTTCAATTTTCAGTATTCTTCCATACTACACCGTGTTTACGTTCATCCTTTTTGGTTGTGTGCATAGCGGAAATTTGATTTAACAGGACTTTTTCTCAATTTAATAGATGTACACCATGTCAGTTTTTTTTATTACGCTCTTTTATTGTCCATTAAGACATTACACGTGATATACTTATAAATTTTTCATTATTTCTGGTCAGTTTGTACACAGGTAAACGTTATTTTTCTTGTTCTCTTTTCATGTTCACATGTGCAGCCGCATGCTGATAGTCTTCAGTTTCTACACCGAGTGGTGTTTCGGGCCGCACTCTCTCACACACACACATACATCTATTCTTTTGACGCTTGTGTACGATTCACATTATCCTGCCTTACATTTTTTTTCACACGTTATACATTAAATCTTTTGAAGAAGGCTAGTTTTCTTACATTTTTTTAAAAAGTTCATTGTACTCCACTGTTTTTTTTTGCCTAAACTAAATACAACCTAGATCAGTAAACAGACTTTTTGACACAGAGAATCATTGATAAAGTCAAGGTAAATCATCTAATTCTGCTTATTTGCTTCTCCTTTTATTGTAGTTATAAAACTTATATGTCACAGATTTCTCATTATGTTTGATTGTGTTCTTACATATATATTCAATATTTTATGTGTTATTTTACCTTTTTAATATAATTCATGTCTCAAAAATATAATAATAAAGTAGAAGTTGGAATGTAACCAACTCGTTTAAGCAATTAAAAAATTGCTTTGGCTTCAATAGAAATTTCAAGCAATCTGAATTAAAATCTTCTGGAATAATATTGAGTGTGCACACAGAAAAAAAAAGAAAGAAGATAATATACAGCTGTCCAGACGTTCACAGCAGTTTAAAAAAAAAAGACTTTTTGCAAGTTTTATAGCTACCTACTTGCTTTATCATGCTTGTCAGCATATTTTAAAATTGAGACGTGATACCTTTTCTTATTTACTACTTGAGTATTGCATTATTAGACAAGTTATCACCAGTTCCTCTTTAATAATATGTTTTGTTTATATGAGTTGGTGTTGTAGCATTGACAGGAGGCATGTGTTTGTTTGTTTTTTTTCTTTTATCTCCCGCGTTTCACGCTTTTTCTTTGTCGGTCGTCGGGGAGATATATGTAAAGGCGTTTTCCTTTACATATTAGTTAATAATTGTTTCCCCCCATAATTAAAATTACAATATTCCCTTAATTTCTAACTTTATTTAATAAGCTAGATTTTTAATCCCTTTAATTCTTTTCAGTTACTAACGGCCATTTTTCCTTTAAAATATGACTTCGCTTATCTCTAATTCTTTCTTTAAAGCCACAACATATATCCGTTTGTTCATGTAACAGTAAGTATTTTCCCATAGCAACAACCATTTAAAGAGTTATTTCTAGCCTGTATTTATTCATAGTTGAACGCTATTCACTTAAGAAGCAGATGCGCTAAGTTTATCTTTTATTTTATTTCATTAGAATTCATTTCCTTTCGGAGCCCGTAAGATTCTTGTTAACCCTAGGTAAAGAATTCAATCCTTGTGGTTTTCCGGTGCCATATACACCCTTTTATCGTTTGGCATTAATTATTTCAAATTTTACACTTTGATCATTCTCATTGCACTCTATGTAACGGAAATCAAATGCATGTCTCCTATCATCGAAAATGTACATCTGGTGTTCGTTATTGGCGATAAATTCCAATGTAATACGCCAAAGACAGTGGTTTCAAAAATTGTTTTTTTATCATTGGGCTCTCATCCTTGGTACTGTAATGTGATATAATATTCTCCTACGTTCCGGCGGTCGACGGGACTCACTACCGTCGACCGGAGCCTTTTTACATGCCTGATGCTCTTCAATAAAAGGATTTTGTGTCAAGAATAAATCGTCTTCTCTTGGAGTTTTTTTTTTTGTCTTTCCTTGAATCCGTGCTTACATCACCGATGCGGAGTGAATCCCCCCTATATACATTGGTGCAAACCGCCAAATTTTTTCTCGAAGTAAAAAAAAAAAAAAAAAAAAAAAAAAAAAAAAAAACTACGGTGTGTGGACTGCGGTAATAGGCTAAAGATGTTCTTCAATTATTCGAACATTTGACGCTATACCACACATATATACGTGTCACATGACGAATATTGGATTGTTTTCGAGTTATCACGAGTAAAAAAAAATAAATAAAAATGAAAACTATTCCGAAGCGAATATTTTCATCAAATTGTGTTTTTTTCACATTTTCGTCCATTCCTGAAGCGATTGATTATTAATCATAAAAAAACTGTTCGCAATATTAATCAACTCAAACGTCGATTCTTACTGCAAGTGACTTTAGTATAGCCAATTTATTTAACTTTTGGGACAATTATGTCTTTTCTGCAATAAGCAACTTTAACAAAATCTGCAATTTATTTTCTCTTCCACTGCAAGTGTGTGACTCAACATAATATTCAACATAATCAACATGATGTGTTCTCGCCGGCAACCCTGGAATTCGCCCTGGCAAGCTAAGTATTCTTCGCCACTCATCAGTGCCGGACTTATATGAATCATAATGCTCCTTCATGTTTTCGTGAAGAAAAAGGAGATAAATATGTGAATGATCTTCCCTCTGACTATTTTACTACACATCAGCAGTTTAGACCTCTGCAGTTAATACTTTTTAACACTAGAATTACCTAGGCGGGTCATCTGTGACCCAAGACGTGGTTTTTCGCTCGTATCACCGTTGCTTTTCAAAATAAAACTTTGAAGCTGATTGACTTTTCCTGAATATTTAATACAATGCCTTAGCACGAATTTAGTTGAAATCAAACGAAAACTTTTTTGTATACACATCTTTATACCTAGAACTACCATGCTGGGTCATCGCTGACCCAAACAAAGTAATTGCATTTTTCATTAATTTGAACAAGAATTTAAACTCAATATTTTATAATAACACAAGAATACTGTATGAATATGATCCGAACTTCCTTTTCAGAAAAGAGAGAAAGGAATGTGGGGGCGATGGGGGGGGGGGGGGGCATGATCACATATTTGTTATGCATTTGAAAATAAAATGTTCGTGTTTTTATCGTATTTTAAACTATTTTTAGAATGTTCTAGAAAGTTTTTATTAAGGTTACACCTTAGAAAGTAACTAAAAAGAATATTTTGCCTCTCATAAAAGATGCAGAGAAATAAAAAAGACTGTGGCATTCCAGTTTCGCACATTTATAGTGATGGCGTCATACTATATGTTTTTTGAATAAGAATTTTTTTAAATTGTGATTCTCTTTTGATTATTTTAGTGACAAAATTTAGTGACGTATTCTATATTGTCATCATTTGATAATGCTGTCATTCTTGGAGTAAATGAAGAAACAATTTTTCTTAAAAATGACTATAAAATTTCATCGCTCGAATCCAGTACAAGTAGTTGTAAGCTGAATGAAAATAGCCGTGTAAATGCTGTGGAGAAAGGCATGAAACATAAATAAATCATATAGTATTTTGAAGAAAATAATAATAAAAAAAAGAAATAATCTTTAAAAGTGAGAAAGATACAAAATAAACTACTCTTCGAAGCGATTTGAAACATTGAACTTTATGGAAGGTAAAGCCGCAGTGTTCAATATTTTCTGACTTATGAAATATCTATTGATTCTAGATTTAATGGTCAGAAATGTTTAACCTTTACGCAGGGCCTACCTCAGAATACATGTATTACCGGACAGATGCTGTCACAGCCCCTCTGTAAAGGTTAAACAGTTTTTAAAGATACAACAGATTTTAATATAAGCAGAAGAGTTTTCTTGCTAAGATAATAGATAAATACAATGAAAAAGAACGTGATAATATTCGTCCACGGACCAGCACTGAAATTTCACATGAATGAAAAATATTGCCAAATAAAACAATGCTAAGACAATAAAAGTAATACTTTTTGTGGAAATTATTTATAACTTGTGTGTGCATTATGCACAGAATAAAAGAAAAAGAAAAAAAAGACCGAAGCATTTTGTGTGAATTGACTGTACGGTAAACTCTGTAAAAAGTAAAAGTGTAAGTAAAGTAAAAAATCACGGATATGGAAACATAATTAAACTTATTGTATTTGAATATATAATTAATCTATAGGTTATTACACATTTTAAATCAACTAATCATACATAGATTATTTAAAGGAGGTATCAAAACCTCAAAACATTTGTTCTAAAAATTAGAAATAAAAAATTCCCTTAGTGGTATCTATTCTCAAAATTTTATATTACGTAATAGTATAAAAGGTAAATTGTATTAATTATTAATTAAAAATCATTGTATTCCTCGTGAAAACTTATTACCCGTGTTTATCTTTCAAATAAAACAATAAAAGCGTCTTTGAAAACCATGGGTCAGAGGTGACCCAGCCTGGTAGTTCTAGATACACAAGAAACGCGGTAATTCTAGTGTTAAAGACAGGCTTGCAGCTGATCCTAGTTTGACGTACAAAACAAATAGCGCAGCAAAATTAGCAAGGGCACATGCTGTCGTTAAATGTATCAGTTAATTAGGAAGGTGTGATTTGGAAAAGGAATGTTTTGTTTTATTATTTTTTCGCGCTTCAAAGTGCAGTTTATTCAAATATATATAGAATAAGATTTTGAAGATAATATTTAATATAGATTACATCAAGTTTCAAAGCCTTCAGTTTTAATTATTTTTTTTCAGCTAAGGTAAGTAACATATTTCTATGGAGATGTTGCGATGTAAATTCATGTTTTGTTTAAAAGACATTTAAAGTCTCTTATTATTATTTATAGAGAGATTTTGGTAAAAAAAGGAAGTATAATGCTTCCAGGATTTTACGTTACTTGAAATATGATTTTCCTCTGTTAAAACAGTTTCTAGTATAATTTTTGAGGAAATACAACTGTGTATATTTTAAGTATTTCTTAAAATATTGAGAGTTGTGCTCTCATTAGGTAAATTATAGACAGGTATTGACAAAACTTAGAAATGGAGCACTTTATTATTTTATTTTTAAGTTTTCATTTTCTCCGTGATGTGTTTTGTTTGTTAAGCTAAAACCCTTCTATAAGTGTTTTTTACTGCTATTAATCTAGAATTTAATTATTTTTATAATAATACACAAAGTTTTTTTTGTGCATTCCTTCATGGGATTGCGTACAAAAAATAGAAGCTGATATCACGTTCTCTAAAACATTGTGGTACTAATATTTTCAATTGATGCCATTGCATATATTATTTCCTCTTAGAAATTTTATGCTTTTTATTACTTTTAGATATTTTAACAAGTTTCTATATTTTAGCTATTTAAAGGTATTTTTATAATATTTTTGTCTCAAGCTAGTAAACATTTAGTAAATGGATTTGTAGTAGATTGTGGCTCCGTTGAATGTCTTGATATTTAAGGCAGTACATAATTTTTTGTGTAATTCGTCACATATTTTCATATGAAAATATATATTTTACATGAATAATTAAGTGTAGGTAAAGAGTAATCATATTTTTAAAAGTGCTCAAAATTGTTTTGCATGGCTGGAATTAAATTCTTTCTCAGTTATACTCAGTCACCTGTTTTAAGTTGAAATTAATTTTATTCTGACAACAATGATTGCTTATTTTTATTTTTGAAATACACAGTGAAAGACATTAGACACTAGTTTATTGCATTGTATTTTTTTCGTTCTCGAATAATTTCAAGGTGCGTAAAATAAGTTTTGGTGTTCACATATTTTTTTTTTCAAATTAAATTGTCAGATTATGTACAGTTTGACTTTGGTCAGTGTGTTGGATTCAGCGATACCCCACCAATTTTACACACAAATTTACATTTTGCAGTCATTATTAGTGAAAGCTATTTTTTCAATTTTACACGTGTATCGCTGCATCCTCATATGTGTGATTTTTTTTTACTTCTTTCACTCACAAGCCCCCCCCCTCTCGTAAACCTAAATATTCATTTATTCATTTTAGATTTTTACCATTCATAATATGCAGGTCTATACCAGTAATAATTTTGGAGGTCCTACATTATTTTTTCTCCCTATTTTGATGTTCCGGTGATGCAGAGATATTGTGCTGTGTGACAGACTCGCAATTCAGAAATGATTACTTAATCTATTTTGATGGCCTTTAATTGCGTGTCGGTTGCTTCTTGCAATTATACACTCAGCCATGTGCGCTGGTTGGCATTTTTGTGTATAATCGTTTCAGTGCCTTTATTGTCACATTGCATTCTATTCGTATTTTTTTCTTCTCACCAATAACAATATTTTGCGATGCAGTTTGCTTGACTAAAGTCATACTGTTTGTTTTTCTTATGAAATAGTTACACACCTTTGCAAAAAAAGAGAAGAATTTGTTCACAAAAAAATAAAATAAATTTTTTTTCCTCTAGCTGAGATAAAAAAAAAAACTTGCTTTGCAATTAATAATTTTGAAACTTGTACACTTAATATAAATAGACACCATCCTTTTCTTGTGGTTTTTCTCTTATACCTATATATGTTTGCTCTGAATGTTTATATACCTACACTTGTTTATGTTTATTATATATACAGGTAAGAGGTGATAATCCCACTTTTATATTTTACGTACTATACACTTTATTTGTGTATCATACTTAAACACATAATTTTAAATAGAGAGTCCAGTATTGGGCTTCGAGAGTTCAACTTTTGCATCTGTGACATCATAAAAAAAAGAAGGAGCAAATTAAATTTATTTTTCCTGCAGTAGTAAGTTGGCAGGTATTATTATTACGTAGAGGGCAGATTTTAATACACTTCTCTAATTCCTGTTTCTTATAAAAAAATAATAATACACATATTATTTTTCAGTAATGAGTTTTTCTATTTGATTCGATTTTCTGTCATAACCATTAGATATTTTTGAGTCACTTTCATGATGTAATATGAAATCTTACACACACAGAGATGATGCTATCTCGTTTTCCCCTCTTCTTAAATGAAAGATAGTCACACAATACACATTCTAGTAGAAGCATTTTAATTTTTACATTTTTACACTTTGGTATGTGTGGCATTTGGCATAAACCTACACAGTACATTTTTTTATGTATTTGTTCTTTTATTTTGGCAGTCATAAAATTTTAAATTTATTTTTGTGTTAGGTCATCATTCACGGCGCTTTTTTCCCGGGGGCAGCAATGTGTCTGATGTTTTGATTTCAGGGTTTGATTAAGCAAGTTGGCCGCTTGCTTGGTGAAAGACTGAAATGGAATTATTTACACGATTTTTTTTAATATTTTAATTATTCACACAACACTTAGAGTAATTTATGGTGTTTTTTTTTTTGTTTACATATAGTGCGTACATAAATTAAATTGTACACAGTGATTGCACATGCATCTAAATTTCTATGCATGAAATAATTTGTATGTTTGAATTCCTTTTACACAGTTATACACACAATTGATAATTCATTAATTGTACAAATATTGACTCGATAACAATATTGCTTATTTCAATTTTTCTCTCAAATATATTACAGCATATCTTCAAAGTTCATGACGGTGTATAAAGTTTTATTATTTTGCATGCTTTGATACATATCATCTTTCACGACTGGATCAGGTAAAAAAAAGGATTTATTTTTTATTTAGATTTGATGCCTTTTAATAAAACTTTAAATCACTTGCACTTTAACTTCAATAATATTGTGTATGTAATAATTTTATTTTATTATTTGTATTCTTTTGCTAATATAGTATTCGACAGTATATTTTTCTCATACATAGTAGTTCATTGATAATTTACACGAAGCTCAGGGGTAGCTGGTTTAGAGTTTAACCAAACTCTTGTTACACTTTACACATTTGCTCATTTTTTTTTTTTACACACATACTGGTTGTGTACTATGTTCCCCTGTTTATTTTTTCATGGCTGCATTTTCTTTTCAGGAAAGAAGGTATATAGTAGTAACAATTTTTATTCCAAAAAAAAAACTCTTTATTTAAAAAAAAGTAATGGATTTTTCACATTTTTGGGATGTATTGGATAGAATTTACCTTAGAAATTCCATATTTTTTTCCTTCACAAGATTTTTCGTTGTGTTTTTTTTTCCATTCACTGTTTGGATATTTTTGTGGGTTTTTTTTTATAACAAAATTACAGCAATATTGTTTTTTTCAGTAATTTAAACCTTTTCTGGCAGTGTAAACAGTGGTAAATTTCAAAACGTAACACAATTGGTTTTGTACTTAGTGTGCAGGAGGAACTTTTGTTCATTGAATTTACACATTAGTTTATTGCATTTTCGTTCATAGGATATTACACACGTTGCTCATGATTTGGGTCTCTCAGTACCCAAAATTTTGTTTCACACACATTACACATTAGTTCATCGTTTACAAGAGTACTACTTCCTTGTGTTTTCTGTTCTTCGTGTGCACTTGTACTATAGCCCTTTACATTTCGATTTTTTATGTGAGTTTGCTATGTCAGTTCCTGTTACTTTCACACATGATGATTTCTTTCACATAGTTCATATGATCGTTTACACTTTTGTCAGAAATTTGTTTTATATTTTTTTGCACATTTTGTTATTACATACACCGCTCATGTGTTTTGCCAGATTTTCTAAATTTAATTTGTAGTTACGGTTTCAATTTTCAGTATTCTTCCATACTACACCGTGTTTACGTTCATCCTTTTTGGTTGTGTGCATAGCGGAAATTTGATTTAACAGGACTTTTTCTCAATTTAATAGATGTACACCATGTCAGTTTTTTTTATTACGCTCTTTTATTGTCCATTAAGACATTACACGTGATATACTTATAAATTTTTCATTATTTCTGGTCAGTTTGTACACAGGTAAACGTTATTTTTCTTGTTCTCTTTTCATGTTCACATGTGCAGCCGCATGCTGATAGTCTTCAGTTTCTACACCGAGTGGTGTTTCGGGCCGCACTCTCTCACACACACACATACATCTATTCTTTTGACGCTTGTGTACGATTCACATTATCCTGCCTTACATTTTTTTTCACACGTTATACATTAAATCTTTTGAAGAAGGCTAGTTTTCTTACATTTTTTTAAAAAGTTCATTGTACTCCACTGTTTTTTTTTGCCTAAACTAAATACAACCTAGATCAGTAAACAGACTTTTTGACACAGAGAATCATTGATAAAGTCAAGGTAAATCATCTAATTCTGCTTATTTGCTTCTCCTTTTATTGTAGTTATAAAACTTATATGTCACAGATTTCTCATTATGTTTGATTGTGTTCTTACATATATATTCAATATTTTATGTGTTATTTTACCTTTTTAATATAATTCATGTCTCAAAAATATAATAATAAAGTAGAAGTTGGAATGTAACCAACTCGTTTAAGCAATTAAAAAATTGCTTTGGCTTCAATAGAAATTTCAAGCAATCTGAATTAAAATCTTCTGGAATAATATTGAGTGTGCACACAGAAAAAAAAAGAAAGAAGATAATATACAGCTGTCCAGACGTTCACAGCAGTTTAAAAAAAAAAGACTTTTTGCAAGTTTTATAGCTACCTACTTGCTTTATCATGCTTGTCAGCATATTTTAAAATTGAGACGTGATACCTTTTCTTATTTACTACTTGAGTATTGCATTATTAGACAAGTTATCACCAGTTCCTCTTTAATAATATGTTTTGTTTATATGAGTTGGTGTTGTAGCATTGACAGGAGGCATGTGTTTGTTTGTTTTTTTTCTTTTATCTCCCGCGTTTCACGCTTTTTCTTTGTCGGTCGTCGGGGAGATATATGTAAAGGCGTTTTCCTTTACATATTAGTTAATAATTGTTTCCCCCCATAATTAAAATTACAATATTCCCTTAATTTCTAACTTTATTTAATAAGCTAGATTTTTAATCCCTTTAATTCTTTTCAGTTACTAACGGCCATTTTTCCTTTAAAATATGACTTCGCTTATCTCTAATTCTTTCTTTAAAGCCACAACATATATCCGTTTGTTCATGTAACAGTAAGTATTTTCCCATAGCAACAACCATTTAAAGAGTTATTTCTAGCCTGTATTTATTCATAGTTGAACGCTATTCACTTAAGAAGCAGATGCGCTAAGTTTATCTTTTATTTTATTTCATTAGAATTCATTTCCTTTCGGAGCCCGTAAGATTCTTGTTAACCCTAGGTAAAGAATTCAATCCTTGTGGTTTTCCGGTGCCATATACACCCTTTTATCGTTTGGCATTAATTATTTCAAATTTTACACTTTGATCATTCTCATTGCACTCTATGTAACGGAAATCAAATGCATGTCTCCTATCATCGAAAATGTACATCTGGTGTTCGTTATTGGCGATAAATTCCAATGTAATACGCCAAAGACAGTGGTTTCAAAAATTGTTTTTTTATCATTGGGCTCTCATCCTTGGTACTGTAATGTGATATAATATTCTCCTACGTTCCGGCGGTCGACGGGACTCACTACCGTCGACCGGAGCCTTTTTACATGCCTGATGCTCTTCAATAAAAGGATTTTGTGTCAAGAATAATTCGTCTTCTCTTGGAGTTTTTTTTTTTTTTTTTTTTTTTTTTTTTTTTTTTTTTTTGTCTTTCCTTGAACCCGTGCTTACATCACCGATGCGGTGTGAATCCCCCCTATAGTCGTCTACATAAATACAGCTTTTGTCAAATGGTGAGTGAACGGTTCATGACATAAGAATTAGAAATAGGTCATTTATGATGTTTCGATTTAACTTTTACAATACTATTTGCTAAAAAAACCAGTCTTATAAAAACTAAAATTTAAGAGATTAATGATTAATTATATAATCGCAAATATATCTGTAGTCAAAATATTTTTAAATAAAATTTTTGTAAAAGCAGTATCTAGTTCTTTCATAAAAAATGGTAAAAATGAAAAAAATGATAGTAACTGAACATTAAATTCGTTTTATTTTAGCAGAATAGAATCTATTGAACATTTCAAATATCTACAAATGTTAATTAATCTTTACTGTTGGAAGTATATTTCTAATGAAATATTGAGTACCGTTAATAACCCAGAAAAATTAATGCATTGAATTGTCGTTTTTAGATTTTACATAGTAATTGCATCTGTAGTAAATAATTACAAAAACAGGCGGATAGAAATTTCTTAATTCAACGGCATTCAGGATAAAAAAAACCCACTCATGTTCTTTCGAAAATATTTTTTTATTTGATACAGTTTCGTTCTGGCGAGTTATAATTAATGTGATGAGAAAAATGAAATTTAAAAACGAGTTTGATGTCGAAAATGTATATTGCGAAGAATTTAAATTTAAATTGATGAAAATTACAATTTTCGGCAACAAGAAGAACTAATATTTAAAATCCTAACCGGTACTGTATTGCATTTGCCAAATTATTTTAAGCCAGATATAAAAGCTTTAATGGCATTCTTCTTAAATGAAAAATCTACCAACAGTTTAAAAATAATAAACATCAAATTCTCAAATAGAAGCAATAAAATTACATTGTCCATTTTGTAACAAGAACTAACATCGATTAAAACCCCAAATTTATTTTCATGAAATTCTGCTTAAATCAATGTTCAGTTATACAGTGTACCTCCAAATAAGGGACACTCGAAATTAGGGGTACATCTATTTAAGTAAAAAAATTTCCGGTCCCAGACTCTTTGTATAGGATGCGTAATGTACTTATACCTGGGTGAGGAACATTTGATTTCAGGGACACTTGAATATGAGATTAAAGTAGCTGGTTTTCGCATTTCGGATAATGAAGTAGTTTGAAATGTAAATGAAAATACAGATTTTTGGAACTTATTAAACTGATAGGCAGTCAAGTTAATAGAGCATATGGCACAATTAACGCGCATTTATTTACCCACAATTAGTGCGTTTATCCCCATCGAAAGTAATGCTGAAAATTGTAAGGATGACTATAAAGAGAAGAATAAACGAAAACTGCGAAATAAAGAATTTTACAGATACTTTAAAATACATAAAGGTGAATTGCTTTTTTTCGTAAATACTGCTGATAATGAAGGGCTAAAATTTATAAGTATGGTAAATGAGCACTTGAAAAGTTTGTAGTGAAAAAATAAAATCTGGAAAAGAATCACTTTTGCTTGATTACTTCAATTAAGATTCTTTTAAATGTTACTGCAATTTTTAATAAATGAAATGTTCATATAAAAAATGCAAATCAATAATTCTACAAATGTTTTAATGAAACAATCGATTGAATATTTCAATTAATTAATTACCTATTCCTGTTGTATCTCATTAACTTACTGTATAGCCTTCAGATACATTTAAATTTCGTCATTAATGTTATGTTATTTTTATGTCTATCTGAAATATATTTTTTAAGCAAAAACTCCGAATATGGGACATCTCTATTCAAGGGACAAAAGCTTATGTCCCATGGATGTCCCTTATTCGGAAATTTCACTGTAAATTTAAACTAATAAAGAAAATTACAAAAATAGATACATTTCAAATCGATTGAAAATAGATTACATTACTTAAATACACGAGAGTCATATATTGTATGCTTTATCAAAACAAATTATTTAAAGATTGTGGGGAAAGAAATTCAAATTCAACATTAAATTTTGGTTTAAATTACAATGACCAGTTTATAACAAAACCTAATACCGGGTAGATTACTCCTACAGTGTTTAAACTCTCAATCTACTTTGATGAAATTCTGCTTAAGGGGGCTCAGGGGTTGAAAACTTTTCAAAAAAATCGATTTTTTTATGATCTAATTTGATTATTCATTTAATTCTTAACTCAATGCAAAAAAAAAAAAAAAAAAAAAAAAAAAAAAAAAAAAACACATGAAAATATTTGAATTTTTAACGGAGTTATAAGCATTTATGTATCAACACTTTCATAGCCGCATCCATATAATTTCATCTTTAAGTCGCGTTATCTCAAAACTTGGTTTTTGATGACTAACACCAACAATAAAAAAAAACTATTTGATGGAATGGCTTAATTTTTGTTTTTGCATGCATATAACATCATTATCTAGGTTATGAATTAATATATTTTAGATAGTTTAATATTTTGAGTATTTTTAATAGAAAAAAATTTGTATTTTTTAGGGGGGGTTTTAAATTTTCAACTTTGAGAGATTTTTTAAAACTGTTTTTATTAAGTGATAGTTATATCCTTAATTCATAATCTAGATTATGATGTTATATGCATGCAAAAAAAAAATAAGCCTTTTTTTAATATGCACTTTTTTTAAATCTTGGTGTTAGTCGTAGAAAACCAAGTTTTGAGAAAACACGACTTAAAATTGAAATTATATGGATGCGGCTATGTAAGTATTGATACATAAATGCTTATAACTCCGTTAAAAATGCTAATATTTTTATGCGGTTTTTTGCATTGAATTAAAAATTAATTGAATAATCAAACTAGATCATAAAAAAATCGATTTTTTGAAAAGTTTTCAACCACTGAGCCCAATTTTCAAATTTGAGAGATTTTTTAATACTGTTTTTATTAAGTGATATTTATATCCTTAATTTATAATATAGATTATGATGTTATATGCATGAAAAAAAAAATAAGCCATTCCATCAAATAGTTTTTTTTATCTTGGTGTTAGTCGTCAAAAATCAAGTTTTGAGAAAACACGACTTAAAGTTGAAATTATCCCATATAGCACACTTGCCTCCCCAGGCCATCTTGGGAAGGATTCACATCCGAGGACCGCCATCCCCCAGGCATCCCTGAGGATGCAGAAAATTGTCACCAGGAGGTCCTCAGGAACCGAAAATGTCCGCTTTACAGCATCCTGGCGCGCTCCCCAGGGCGAAATTCTAAAATGGAGGGCCAAAATCACAGTCCGGTGAAATCTAAGCGCACTATTGGTCATTGAGCCGCGTCCTTTTTAGAGAATAATCTCTTAGCGGTAGGGGAAATGTCGCCTTACTCCTTTTTCCGAGAAAAAATCGTAGCGGCAATTTTGAAGTAAATCTGATCTGTTTTGATTTATAATCAAAATTTGTCACTCTCGTTCTATAAAATGTCATCAAAATATCTTAACTGGGTTAATTTCGATGGTTTATCGTAAATAAGAACAGACGGTAACAATCGCTTGAAAATTACTTTACCCCTCCTTCTTTTTCAAATGGAGAAACAAATTCGTGATTTTCACCCTTTCCACACGACCAATGAGGTGTCTGGATTTTACTTGACTGTGAATTTGGCCCTCTATTTTAAAATTTCGCCTCCCCAGGACCTCCTTCAGGGTCCTCCCCGGTAGGTTCTGGGGAAGATTTGAGGAGGTGATATAGGAGGACTTTGAAAAACTTCAAGGTCACTAATTTGTTTTAAAAAAATAATTAAACCTATGATTTAATTTAATTTTTTTAAAGAAGAAAACTCGAATGTTTTTTTTTTTCTATTATTCAGACGGATTTACATATACAGAGATTATTCAGTAACAAATTTCTTACCTTCATTTTTCCTGCTGGATTTGAACCAGAGTACCTTCGTATTCTGAACGCGCGCTCTGACCGTTATGCTGTAGGGTCAGTAAGAAATAAATGTTTCTAAGGTACACATGCCTTTATACTCCGCTTTTGAAACTTAAAACTAGGAAATGTCCTCATTTTTGTGCCTTTTGCATACATTCGACATAAATTTAAATTAATAACTTTAAATAAATTATCAATAATTATTTTTTATAACATAAATGTCTTCGAATCTAAAATTTTTAAAATGAAATTGTATTTTTAAATGATAAAAATATCCTTTTATTTTTTAATACTTAAAATCCATTAAAATCGTTTGGTAGTTAGAAAATTGATTATGAACTATATATTTTGACACACAATGAATGATGCAAAACGTTTCTGATGATATCCCCTATAAAATTTAATATTAGTTAATAAATATATTATTTCCAGAAATTAAAATAGCAAAAGATTAAAACACATAGTTTCTTTAAAAATATGATTTTTTTTTAATGATTGACAAATAAAGACTAAGTGAATCCTTTAAAAAATAAAACTTTTTTGCTCTTTCTCTCTCTTACTTTTTTTACAGAAATTTTAATCGACTTTTTTTCTTTTTTCTCTTGGTGATAGATGGTAGATGGGAGGTGTTAATTTTTACCCAATCGCACCCGTTGGCCGAATCGTTCGGAGTTTTCTACGGTTTTCTTCGAATCTTAAACTTCCTTGCGTAAGTACGGGCTAGGTTCCTTTAGAAAGAACTTCACTGAGGACAACCCCCCCTTGATTTGTCCCTCATGTTGATAATTGGCCGTCATAAATACAACCAATCGACAAACTCGTTTTAAAGTGATTAGGTTTATTTTGGCTAGTATTTATTAACAAATAATTAAATCCGTTATGAAATTCTTATACGACGGTACGCGTTACAGATGTTTGGAGATTTACCACTTGTTGCGGGATTAAAAAATACTGTAAAACCACTGTATTATTTTATAACATAGTAAAATATTAAAATTCTGTATTTTCATCAATAACACACCATTGTACAAATTTATATAATTTTAATATCAGAATGTGGTGTGAAAATCATTTGTAAAATTCTATCATTACACTGAAACACTGCTTGAGTTACATAAAATAGAAATTATTAATAAAATTTTTATTTGTTACAAAATCCTTTTATTTTCTTATTGTTATAAATAAAATTACTTTTCTGTTAAATCTCCATTTAATAGTCTTTGAAAATTGTATGAAATCTTTATATGCATAAAAAATACAATATGCACCATTTTTCATTTAATTAAAGACGGGAAATATTTTTGTAGATTTCTTTACAGGTAATTTTAGAAGCTAAGATTTTAGGCAATTTAAAAGGCCTAAAAGAACTGATATTTTTATTTAAAATATAAGAAGTTTTCATCAACGAATTATTGCTTAAAAATCCCAAATTAATATATACTGACGGAAAAAAAAATCCCAACACCAAGAAAGACTTGTGTTAGCTAAAGGAAATTTTGTAGGCGTGTTTATACATCTGAAAGATGACATTGATTTAAATTTCATGCTTCGCACATAAGTGTGGCGCTAGTAGCACCACTCACAACTTTAAAATCCAGTTTGCTTTAAATGCGTGCAGTAAAGTTCGTGAGCATTATTTATCTTCAGAATTTGACGAATTGAGTTGAGGTTGATCATGAATGCCTTTAAGAAGACGAAGAAGCTATTATCATCAGCTCCCGAGTTGGAAAGAGATCGAAATGTAGGGCTACAAGAAAGTGGATTTTCTTTCCGCGATTTTGCAGAAAGACTTGGACGGAATGTATCCACTGTGCATGATTGTTGGGAGTAGTGGTCAAGGGATGGTACTGCCACAAGAAGACTAGGTTCCGGGTGAACACGTGACACTACTGTAAAGAACTGTAAAGAGAGAAAACCGTCGTATTCGGCGTACGGCTGTGGCGCATCATACTGCGTCTGCGACAGAAATTCGAGCTGCAGTTGGTATCACAGTCACACAACGAACTGTTAGAAATCGGTTACTTCAAGGACAGCTCGATGCAAGGCATGCATTCCACTGACTCTAAGTCATTGCCGTTTGCGACGCCAATGGTGTCAAGCCAGAGCTCAATGGAGGATGAAGTAGAGATTTGTTGTGTTTTCTGATGAAAGCAGGTTCTGCCTTGGTGCCAATGACGGCCATGTGCTGCTCAGAAGGAGGCCAGGGGAACGTCTGCAACCAAACTGTCTGCGGCCTAAACACACTGGACCTACAATCTGGGGTCACGGTCTAGGGAGCAATTTCCTATGACAGCAGAAGCACTCTCTTGGTTCTCCCAGGCACACTGATTGCAAATATGTACGTCAGTCTGGTAATTCAGCCTGTAATGCTGCCATTCAAGAAAAGCATTCAAGAGGGGTTTTCAGCAGGATAACGCTCGCCCTCATGCCGCTGTTGTAACGCAACACGCACTACAGAGTGCCAACATGTTACCTTGGCCAGCGAGATCCCCAGATCTGTCTCCCATTGAGCGCGTATGGGATATCATTGGATGAGAACTCCAGTGTCATCCCCAGCCAACATTGAACATCACGTATTGACACAGCTTGTGCAGCAAGCATGGAACCCCATACCACAAAGTAACATTTGGCACCTGTATGACACAATGCATGCACGTGTGCAGGCTTGCATTCTAAATTCTGGACGTTATAGCGACTATTAATGTAACGGCATTTCACCTTTGAGATGCATTTTATTGACCTTAAATTAACCTGTGATCTCGAAAACCTAATCAATTAAACATGTTAAATAGACAAATGCACTGTCCAAATTTCATTACTCTACAATAAGTTTTTCTTGGTGTTGGGATTTTTTTTCCGTCAGTGTATGTATATATTTCTTTTACATTTACTAACAAGATTGTTTGTTACGCTTTTTCTTACAAACTCAGAAATAGTCTAAGTTCTATATCTTGGAATAACGCCTTTTTTTTCCTCTCTCTCTCAATGAGTGACCCGCAAAACACTCATTCTTAGCTGAGAACTGATTGGGGGGGAATAATCTTGTTGAAAATCATATTGTTGGAAGGATGGCAAGGTGACTGCCTGAAGGTTGGGAAGGTGACTTGGGGTATTGTAGTGTTGCTTACATTATAATATTCTCATTGTCACCGAACTAAGAATATATACTTGGTCAAACAGGTATGAAGAAATTCCATTCAATTCAGTAGAAAACTGTGATTAAAAATATTTGTTACTTAGGAAATACAGATAAATATTTATCTGTAATTTCAGAACCAAAAAATTCTTCATATATCTGAAGTTTTCAAAATAAAGACTTCAGTTTATCTTTCAGAATTTAAATAATAATAATAATAATATGTTTGATAATCTATAAAAGATATTGGACAAATAATTTCTTATTAAGTACAACTAACATTTAAAAAGTAATAATGATAAATAAAACAAAATAAATTAAACCTTCAAAAATGACATTTAAATTGATGTGTCTATTTAGAAAACAATTTCTTATCTTCAATACATATGTAAATTACATGGATAAATAATTGATAATAACCTAAATTAAACTTTAAATTAGCATGAATTTATATTTTTTTAACTGATTTTATAAGAATGTATATTTTTTAAATAGAAAATCTTTTCAAATAAATCATTTATTGGTATGTGTTTGGGGAGGGGGGGAGGGGCGGCTCAATATTTTTTTTTTAATCCAAATATATCATTTTAAATGAATTATCTTTTATTTTGTGTTATGAGCTGTGATAAATATGTCTAGTTTCGTCGGGACACTTTTGTTTATTATATATATATATATATATATATATATATATATATATATATATACAAAAACATTTAACATTTAGATGCATCAGGACTTGATTTAGATAATTTTCATAACAAAGTTTTAAACGGTACTCATAAACAAATTTACATTAAAAATCTTTCTTTTTTTTTGGCATAAATACCTTTATTTTTAAATATCAGAAAAAATATATGATCTAGAAATGTCTTCTATTTAGAGATTTTAGTGTACTAATTTAGAAACTTACTATTTAGTTAATTTAAACAAGTTAAATTAACTTCTTAAATAATAAAAAATAATAATAAAGCAAAATGCAATAGGTTATTTATTAATAATTAATAAAATATTGATGAATGAACAAAACTTGATTTAAAAGATACATAATAGTAATTAGTATATAAAAATAGTAAGTAACTGAAATAATAAATTAAAATTTTTAATTTAACTAAAAAGATTAAAAGTTACAGCAATAATTAAAAATAATTACAATTTAATAACAATTATCTAATTTGCTAATAAATAAGAAATCGAATAATTAATGAAATAAAATTCATTAAAATCGATACTCATTAAATTGTATTCGATATTTTATTAAAAAACAATTGAGTATTGTTCTCCAGAATCATTCATAAGATGGCGCCAGCACTGTGAATTCCTGGGCACTTCCCCAGGAATGACTAACCGGGTACATCCCCAGGAGAGATTTCCCAGGTACTTCCTCAGGAGTAGCGTCCCTGAGAAGTTGCTCCGTGAGACGTTACTGGGAGCTCATTCCTGAGGACATCGTAAAAGACTCTTCCCCAGGACGTCCTGATCTTGTCATTTTAGTTTTAGGAGGAATATGGGATGGCTATGAGCTCCTGTGCTACATGGGATATGGATGCGGCTATGTAAGTATTGATACATAAATGCTTATAACTCCGTTAAAAATGCTAATATTTTTTTGCGGTTTTTTGCATTGAATTAAAAATTAATTGAATAATCAAACTAGATCATAAAAAATCGATTTTTTGAAAAGCTTTCAACCCCTGAGCCCTCTTAATGCAATGTTCAGTAGTGACAACATAAAAGAAATAAAAATTTACCTAGTGGTGCAATTCAAATACGACAGAATACGGAATGCATTACGCAAACACAAATTTTGAAATTCAACATTAAACACTGATTTAATATCACTTAACAACTTCACTGACTTGTAAGATGATCAAAATATCAACGACTAGTATATATACTCCGTTAAAAAAGACGGAATTTTCATTTAATCTGCCGCATTTATCACAACAATAATAATAATTAGCTAAGTAAAGCACAAATTCTGAAGATTTTACAAAACATTAAAATTAAATATTTATTTTTTTAAATTATAAAATGCGTTATCTTTATAAAAAGCGACGACTCGGTAGAAGATTTAGTGGTAGATGTAGGAAAGATATAAGGCAGATTCATTAATTCAACGGTTAATTAAGTTTTAAGGTTTGTTTTTGAATACCGATTTTGCGCCATATAGCTGCAGTTAATATAAACAAAAGAACTTTTGTAGCTTCTCATAGAAAATATGCATAAGCAGGAGGCATTGATTTCAATCAAAATCAATTTTTGAAAATTTCATCTATTTAAAAATTCATCCTGTATCAATGAAAACCAAAATTGTTATTAATATTTATTTCGTAAAATTTTAATTTAATTGCATCATTTTTTAAAAGCTTAATTTAAATTTTGTATCTAAATGAAATGTGCTTGTATTATAAAAAGTTGTTTTTTTTTATTTCTTATCAAATTTTATTAAAATATAAATAACATATATTACATGGCCACTAATGACCGTGCACTTGCAATTTTAGACATTTTGTTAAATAACTAGAAAAATACATTAGAAATTATCCCGAAACTCTTAGTGTATAAATATAATAGTACAAGTCATACATTTCCATGAAATGTTTTCCCCGAAACGCCGTAGGGGGCCGTCAACAAATTAAAAAATAATGAATATCTTTTGGATAACCCTATCAAAACTAATGTAGCAAAAATACTCAAACTGTAGATTATGATTAAGTGGCTTATTTTAATAAACTGCGTTGATTTTTATGCCGATAGCATGTATACTCGTTGACAAATTAAATTTTTTTTATAAAACCACTCCCAAATTTTTCTAAGATTTTTGCTTATAATTTGCAGAGTTCTTAATATAAAATAATATTTATTTCTGAAAATATGTCAAACAACATTGCATATAATACCTAGTAATCATAATAAAAAATAATGAAAATTGTATGAAAAATGAGTAGTTTTACTAAATAATTTTTCATTGCGCATGCGTCAAAGATATCAAAATTTCATTTGCATATTATATTAGCTAAATGTATAGAGCAAATTTTGCGAAAATCTCAAAATCATAGCTTCAAAATTCTGAAAATAATCGTCAATAGAATAAGTTGAAAATCGGTTATTCCCAAAATGAAGCAAATACAAGAGAGGTTGTATCCATATATTCATTGATTAGTGTCAATATACAATACACAATATCGGACGTACTACTACATGTGGATAATATCCTTCATTTTTGTTTGACAAACACAACATTTAATTAAACACACACACACAATTTAAAAGAACAAATGATTGCATGATTACAAAACGCGGCTCTTTCGCTCAGCGCAGAATAATCAACTCCCCGCTTTTTACCTGTTACGTCATGTGACGTTTTTATCTCTCCGATCATTGCCAGATACAGTATAAGAGCAATGAGAATGAATGAATGGTTACAGTCATAGGTAAATTACATAAAACAGAAAGAAATGAATAATATTAAAGTAATGACTGATATTTTCCATCCTGCGGGTCACTGGCCTCAGGGACACTTTACAACGCAAAACCTTTAAATATATAAATAGCATAATACACAAATTGCAAAAATTATCGATATCAATAAAATATTTCAATACAAAGTTATAAAAATAATAATACTGTTGATAAAAATATAGTTACCAATACAGATAAGAATAATAACACTGTTGATACAATACTAGTACCGTTGATATTATATTAGTACCGTTGATGCATCAACGAAAAATTTAAACACAAAATTACAAAAAAATATTTTACAAGTTAATTAAATTTTTGAGAAATACTTCATCATATCACTGGATGTATTAGTTTTATTGGTGTGCGGATGGTCACCAACTTTTTCAACTTTATTACTAAATCTAGGATTTAAATTATTTTATAGGAGCCAAAATATTAAAGTCTTAATTTTAACCCTATATCAAACTGAGTTTGTTGAAAGGCCATCAGATAGCCAATCTTGTATATAGAGTTTTCTCTTCTTTTTTTTTCTGTCATAATAAGTCTTTTTATTTTCAGCTTTAATTTCACTGGATAGATGTTTCCTCAATACATCAAAACTTTTGTTTTTAAAATTCATTTCTCGGTTAATCCAATGATAATTTCAGTCATTGTATAAAGTAACACAGCGAATAAAATAGTTTGCATAACCAGAGTTTCCCCTTGATCTTGTTGGAGTAATCAAAATGCTTTTAATACCATCTACTTAGGATTTTTCGAGGCACTAAAATATTTATCGTTTCTTAGTTTATCACTACATGATGATTGATGAAAATCAAGTTTCAGTTCCAGACGTACAGCTGGTTGCCACTTAGGATTTGTAGACGAATCAATTTTTGTAAAAGCCTTTAATAAAAAGTCAAGAATATTCTTGATACATGAAAGTTTATCACATTTTCTAATATCCAGAAGTTCACATATGTTGAATATAGCAAGCATTATTTTTATAAAGTTCTGACATTTACTATATTCATAAGAAGATTTATCAAATGGGAAACCATTAAAATTCAGAATATTGCCAACTCTATTCTGACCGTTCGTTGGCCACTGGAAAAATAAAATTCTATAAAAAAGGCCGGACACTCTTTGCTTTTTTAATTCGTTTTCTTATTTCTGGTACATCTCAAAGTTTACAACCTTGGCCTTTTCCAACATCATTCCACCGGAACACGCTAGGCTTTAAAATGGGTTTATCTGAAGCAATATCATTTCTTCTAAATGGTAATCTTCGTAAAACATTTTGCTTTGTAGCTGAATTTTCATAATTTACGTCTAATTTTCTATTTTGTAAAGATCTGCTTAAATACGTTTTTTCATATTCTCTGGGAGTGAGATGAATTGATTCGTTCTCTTCAAATTTGTTTGACTTTATTTGCGTATCATGAACGTGGTTCACTTCGGCTTCATCGCTTGGCTCAGAAACTTGCATAAATAATGCATTTATCTTGTCGTACTTGTAAAAATACGCCACCATATCAAAGTTTAATCTGGCGTGAATTAAAATGTCCATTCCAACGACTGCTTGGTAATCCAACTGCGATTTCGGCGCTACATGCCATTTTAGAGAGTATTAACTTGCGTTTATTTTTACTTCTTGCTCCATCGATCCCTTTGTATAAACTTAAGATTATCCTATTCCCGATAATATTAAACAGTTGTTGGACAGCTTAGGAAGGTCAGGAATTTTTCGGTATACATATATTTCAGATAGTTTAAAACACATATACTACATTAGAACTTTACAGTAAGACACATACACTTATAGTTTATAATACATTCGTAGTTTATAATATATAATAAAAATTTTGAAGTGCCGACGATGTTCTGAAATGACTACTGCACGTAGAGCGACAAAATTTTGGGGGAAGGTTCTTCTATATATAACTTTGTGCACCTCAAAAGATGATTTTTTTATTTTAATTAAATTTTTATTCGATTTTTAGCGGGTTTTTATAATATTTCGAAGCAATTTTTCTAATTTTAGCGAAATGAATACAGTTTCATTCTTTTAACCTAGTATGAGGAAATTTGTTCTCTTTTCAATAAAATTTATTCGGATGTCGCGCAATGATTTTTAGGTTTTTTGAAAAATTTTTAATATGTTTTAATTTTGTGAATTTTTTTAGTGATTTTTCGAGGTTTTTTGCGTTTGACGCCAATTTTTTGTCTTAGATGAAATATTTCCAGTTACAATATTTTACCATATTAGAATAAATTTTGACCCGTAAGATTTTTTAATATTAGTGATTTTTAATGCATCTTTCAAAGCAATTTTTTGCGTTTTTTTTTTCAGTTTTACGGTGGCATTTTTTTTACATTTGGAAGTAAAAATTCATTTCAAACTGATCATCTAACGTAACGTTAGCGTTTTTTAAAGATTTTTTGCGTGCCGCGTTTATTTTTGTATCATCCATAAAAGATTTCCGTGTACTACTTAATTATTCCGTTGAGCAGCTTTGCCAAATTACATAAATCGTTAAACTACTCGCCGAATTATGCATATTTAAGATTTTTTGTTAAATAATTAAAGGAAAAATAAATTAGAAAAGCATGAATAAAAATACAAATAAAACAATGAATTAAAAATCACTGGATGACATGAGAAACATATGTAACGTGTTTAACGTCAAGTGAATGTGACATACACGATCAACCGTTATTGCCTTTTAATCTTATAGTTTGGTGATTGTTTCTTGGTCTCCCGGATAATCAGTAGTACTGATTTCCGATAGAATGTTTTATCTATTTGAAAAAATTCGGATTACTGCGATTTTTAAAAATAATTAGCGATTTTTAGTGCATTCTTCAGTGCGTTTTTAATGCAGTTTTCAATGCGAATTTATTGAAATTTTCAATGCGATTAATACCATTTTTATTCCTCCACAGTAATGTTTTACCAATTAAAAAAGAAATTTTGTTTCAAACTTTAAGCTTAATATAGTAAGTAAATTTCACCATCTACCTTATTTTAATTTTGTCAATTTTAAACGCAATTTTTCCAAGATATTTTATGTTCCGCGTCGATTTTTTTTGCTATCCATGAAAAAATGTATGATTGCTGAGTTTAACACGACTAAAATAAATTTTTGTTCTCAGGATGCATTAAGATTTAGCGATTTTTAATGAATTTTTCAATAAATATTTTAGTTATTTTTTTAAGTTCCACGGTTATTTTTGTGAAATTCGGAAAAGGAATTCGGTTTCAAACTGTTAATCTCATTCTTTTTGAAAATTTTGCCATCTATAAATTTTGAAATTTTGTGATTTTTAATGCGATTTTCAATGTGATCTTTACCATTTTTTTCCATTATTTTTTACGTTTTGCGTCGATATATTTTCATTCTTAAAGATTTCCGATTGCAAAGTTTTACTCTAGTATACCCTAGGCTAATGTAGTTAATTTTTCCATCTATGTGTTTTAAATGCAATTTTTTTTAATTTTTTCACGTTTTGCGCCGATTTTTTGTCATTCGTAAGTGATTTCCGATTAGAGTGTTCAACCCAAATACAGAAAATTTTGACACCAGCAAGTTTGAAATGTTAAGAGATTTTCAACGTATTTTATAGCGATTGTTTTGTCATTTTTATAAGGAATTCTTTTAAGGGGGTAGGATACCTTTACACCATAAAAATTTTTGATTTTTTTTATTACATATTTGGATTCTGTAATCATTTCTGAACAATACTCAAAAAACCGCATTAAAAAATTTCCATTAGTTTACTAATTATGGCAGTTTCGAGGTATGAATAATAATAAGCGAAATGCGATAATTAAACTTTGCTTCGCATTTATTGAAAACGATGAATTTTGATACTGCGCGCAGTGTTACTAAAAAACTATGCATGGCAATCAAAAGATATTTTTACCACATATTCATTTCTGTATTATCTACAACTTAAAACCAGAAAAAGGTAAGATTTTTGTTTTTTTTTCTTTGAAAATATTTTTTTAAAATCGAAAATTTTTAATTTTTTAAATTATTATGTAATTTTTTTAATTTAGACAATATTTTTTACAAATATTCTGGTTTTAGTATAAAGAAGCATCTATTATGTATTTATTTTCACCAAAATTTCCTCTTTATATGCACATTTTCAAAATTTATCATGCGCGCAAGACGTGTTGTTTTTTTTCCTCTCATTATTGTATATATTTTTTAATTTATCACTTCAATACTTGTTTATGAATTTATAAATAAATACATATATTTTTTATATAAATTTAAATATGAGCTTCATATTTAAATTAAGTTTGATTTTTATTTTTGAATTATTACACAAGTTTTGAAGCTTGGAACATAGCGGTATTTTTTGCTTTTTCGACGTGTTCAAAGGTATCCTACCCCCTTAACATTTTAGCTTTCAATGTAGCAGATTTCGCTCTCCTCGAATTTTTGATTTTAGCGATATTTAGCGAAATTTAGATATTCTTTCCCTCAATATTTTTTTATTTAAGAATGAATTCAGATTACTCGATTTTACTCTATTAATGTAAATTGATTTTTTAGATTTTAAATTTTTGAACGAATATGGTAAATTCTGTACTTTTTACATCAAAGTTTATTCGGATTTCGAAAAACAATTTTCGATTTTTGTTTTATATTTTTATGTGAATTTTAATATGCTTTTCTAATTTTGTAGGATTCCCCCCCCCCCCCCCACCAGTAAAAAGAATCCAGTTTCATTTTTCTAGCCATTCTCTTGTGGCTTAAGTTTAGACGAAATTCGGGCCACAGTTTTTTTCATTGTGATTTTTAAAATTGTTGATCATACCTAAATAGTAAGAAGAAATACACTCAGTTTTATTAAAATGTGTGATGGTCAGATGTACATTGATATAATACTGGCTGATTTGATGTAGAATGCTTTTGTTAAATGAAAAATTGTAGAAATCCAATTTTCATAGAAAAACTTTAGTAAGTTTATAGATTTTTTTACAGCTTAGAAAGTGAAAATAAATATTTAAAAAAAACTTGAAAATATTTTTATTTCATATACAAGCAAAATTATTTTTAAAAAGACATGTCAAATAAATCAGAGATAATATATTGTTATAAAGCGAATTCGCTTAAATTTAAAATGCGCTTGTTTATGCAAAAGTAAAACATAGTTGATATAAAACTGACCTCCAACTATAAATGCTTAACAAAATAAAAAATTCTTTTTATAAATTTTTCTTATCCATATGTTTTTCACGTCGAAGCGAAATTTTGTTTTGTACTGTTGATACTTGTCTCATACTTTCAACAAATGTATCTACGTCATCGAAATCGCACTTTGTTAAACATTGTTTTGCTTTCAAATGATTTTCAATGACAGTATATATGCACTGCAAATAAATAAAATTATTTTGTATCTCTAATTCCTTTTCATATATTTAATAGGAAAAATAAAAATCAGTTTTAACAAACTATTTACCAAATTAATTATTCTATACATAAAATTATAGTTCTTGACATTTAATCTATTTTATTATTCTGAAAACTTTTCTAAGAAATTGAGAAAAAAGACAAAAATTAATTTCTTAATGCTTAAGTATTTATATTACAAATATTTTTACATTTATACTTTAATATAAAAATTTCGATAAGAAAATACAATTATAATGCTATATATTTTTATTCTTACTGCATAAAAATAATATATTTTTAAAATATCTCAAAAAAATCCTTGTAAAGAAATAAGACTAAAGTTGTGAATAAGCCTTAATCCATCATTAAAACAGAAATGTTTTATATTATTTCAGTACTTTTGTAAAATATAAAACTCATTTCGTAAAAAAGCCCTTTTCTTATGAAATCAGTATTAGGATATTCAATGGTTTTTCTTTAGTTATTTTTTATTACTTAATAATACTCTGCAAAAAATATCATAACAGCAAAGCGTTTTTATGTTTCTTTCTCGATAAATTCTAGCTTTTAAAAATGCCAAAATAATGTGTATAGATTATTCTAATGGTATTAAAAGAGTAAAAAGAAAGATATTCCCAAATAAAATTTTTCCAAGGATAAACAGAACTTTCTTTTTTATTATTTGATGGATATTTACCCATGCAGTTTGTATGAAAATATAGTGTAAGGTCACGGTACTCCCTCAATTTATTGTTCTAAACTTAAATATATCAAGCTGAAATTCGTATATTAACCCTGAACATAGAAAGACAAGTTGTTATTTTGCTATTTTTTGCACCATTAATATTTTTTGACATAGATGCAATTATTTAACCGAATCTTTTTCCATTTTCGCCATGCAAAGGTTTATTTTCTTTTTACCCTCATCTGTTGCATATAAAGATTTGTTAAATAAAGGGAATAAATAATAATAATAATGTTACTGATAAAGGTAAAAGGTAATAAATAAATCATTTTATGTAAATTTTTCAACCACAGTATTAATTTGTCTTAAGACTTTTATATGGCAAATAAATTATTTTAGAAAAAAAATTATAGTTTGATTTTATGGAAACTAAGTAAACATTGTTATTCTTAATCTAAAAAAATGCTTCTTTTTAAGTAAAATTTACTCCCTTATCATTTTTTATGATTTCTTTCTGCAAATTTCTTATAATGCTATAAATTTTTATCTTATTGCAAAACATAACATATTTAAAAAATACGTCAAAACAATCCTAGCAATTAGTGGTGAAGAAATAACACAATATTTGTCACCTAAGAAAATCATGAAAACGGGAAAGATTTAAAAGATTTCAGTAGGGGAGACGGGGGTTAGTTGTGCCAGGGTCAAGTTGTGTCCTCGAGCTTCCTGACTGAGCCAATAGGTTGCAGTATCTGTCGCATCAGGTGAGTGAAGAGATTGATTGTCTGAATATGCTGCTGATTTTTTGAAGTATATCGCCGCGTTGTTTTCGAGATAAAAATATCTATCTTGTTTTCTATCGTAAAAGTAAATTTTAAGACTTACATTTGATTTTTTTTTTTTTTTTTTTTTGGCACTAGCGATACTGAGGTATGCAAATTTCCCTAACATTATTTAAATGCTTATATTTTGAGCTGTTATTCTATGTATTTCATTTTTTTTTATCATGCTAAAATTTCGGAAACTAATGAATAAAGTTCAAAAGGGCGTAACGCGGTGCTAGTTGTGATGAAGTTTAAGAGGTACGTTGTGACAGTGTCACAACGTACTGCTTTGTGTCACAGCGTACTGCGTGACATTTTACTGCGCAATTTTTAATAAATGTTTTGATGTTTCAGGAAAAATGATGCGAAATTACAAGAGGCGTACTGAAAGAGCTAAAGCTACTTTAGAGATTATGAAAGGGCTGCATTAGAACTTAAATCCGGAAAATGCAGTTTAAGGAAAGCCCAAGAACTGTTCAAGGTATTCAAGGTGTCCCTTCTTAGATATATGAATAAAAAGAAGAATACTAATACGGAAAGAAATATTGAAATGGGATATAAAAAACCGCGTATATTATTCACACATAAATAGTAGATGGAGTTGTGTGTATACGCAAAACAATATGCGAATATGTTTTATGGAAATTTTACTCTGCTTAACGGGTCGGAATTAATAATATTCGTTTCAAAATGAGGATTCGTTGACGGATATCTACCAGATACATTATATCTGTCTTAAACGTAATTTCGGGTGTATAATCCGCAGATCAAATAATTCTTTTTAGACCCAGAATTTTTTAAGAAACAAATATAACTAGTTAGATCGCCGTAAATATTTGCTTTCAATCGCTAAATAAGATTTCTGTGTCCAAAGAGAATTGTTTGATCCGCGGCTTATACACCCGAAATTACGGTACTTCAAATTAGGATCTCTTTTAATCAATTCAGTTTCTATTTTATTAACGCAACTACTAAATGAAATTTTAAACATTTTCTTTTAGTTTTCAATGGTTCCATTTTAACAACTTCCGTGAACTCTTCTATTCAGCTATAATCCACCGAGCTTGACGTCTGGGCGCAAATTTTACGTGAACAACCGAAAGCTATGATTTACACTGCTTAACTGGTCGGAAATAATATTCGTTTCAAAATATGATGAAGATTCGTTGACGGATATCTAACCGATATATTATTGCTGTCTTAAAAAATAAAATACTTCAAACTAGGATCTTTTTTATTCCATACAGTTTCTATTTTATTAACGCAGGCACTAAATGAAATTTTAAACATTTTCTTTTAGTTTTCAATGGTTCAGCGGCAATGGTTCAGCTCAATTATCAGCGGCAATGATAGCGTTTAGTTACTGAGAATCTACTTTTAGAATAGAAAAAAAAAACATAATGGCAGAGGGTATTTATTGTTTTTTTTTCTCCACAAATTGCATCTTCTAACAATACTGTGAAATCTTTGCTTATTTATCTAACGGTTCAGAAAAAATACCCGAAAGAAAAAAAAAACCATAACGAAATTTTTTCCAAATATACACAACATTAACACAAAATATACATTTTATTATCTAATGGATAAACTTCTGTGCAGCATGCATTAAATAACAGTGTAAGGTCATGACATTTTTTAAAACTTATTACTTTAAACTGAAATATATCAAGTTAAAATTGGTACAATAGACCTGAATGAGAAAAACAAAGTTAATATATTTTTTATTACTATTATCCCATTAATTATTTTTGACATAGACACAATTATTTAAACGTTGTATTTTCCGTTTTTACCGTGTAATGATTTCTTTCTTTTATTCCCTCATCTGTTGCGTAAAATGATTTATTAAAGAAGTGGATGATAAAGGTAGACAGTAAAAAAAAAAAAAAAAAAATATGTTTTTTGGAACCGAAATTTCAATAACAATAAAAAACACTATTAAATGATAAATAAATTATGTTAGAAATTATTGTTATTTTATTTTGTTGCAACTTAGTATTTATAAATCACAAAAATGCTTTTTTTCGTTATTTATTACTATATTCTTTTAATTCATTTTAAAACATTTATTTGTTACAATTCTTTTTATGTGATTTATTTTTCTAACAAATAATAACAAAATGTTAAAAAGAAATTGTATCAGAACGTTTTTTTTTTTTTTTTTTTTTTTTTTTTTTTTTTTTTTTTGTAGAAATTGAATTTTTAACAATACTCTAAAATTTTTGCTAATTTTCCTAACGGTTTTGAAAATTGTCTAATAAGAAAGAAAAGTCCATAAACAATATTTTCCAAGCATAACACAACCTTCATTTTATTCTCTAACAACCGTGTGAATGAAATAATAGTGTAAGGTCATGGCATTTCCTTAATTTATTATTCTTAGATGAAATATATCAAGCTAAAATGCATATATTAAACATGATCGCGAAAAAACAAGTTAATATTTTGCCTTTTTTTTTATTCCATTTAAAATTTTTGACATAGTTACACTTATTTAATCGTTTAATTTTCCGTTTTCACCATGTAATGATTCTTTTTTTCTATTCAATCGTGTGTTGCGTAAAAAGATCTATTAAATGAGTTACTGATAAATATAAAAAAATAAATATAAAACAGTATACTTTATCTTTTTTTTATTTTTCGCAGGCAGTATTTTAATATCTAGGGAGGGGGGAGACAATTAAATAATAAATAAATTATGTTAGAAATCGTTATTATTTTATATAGTGGAGACTTACTGAATATCGCAATTATTAATGTCAAAAAAGTTTTTTTTATTATGCATTACTTTAATATTTGTTAAATGTTTGTTTATTTAATGATTTATTTTAAAAAATTTAAACAATTTATTTATTGTTATTTTTGTTAAAACTAGTAATTAATAATTATGTTTGATAATTAAAAAAATAATAAAAAATTTTGAAAATTCAAGTTTATTGATATTTTTGGGAAATATTTTATATTTACTATACCTATTATCTGTTTGCTTCATTCTATTTGAAAACTTTCAATGCAGATAAATGATGTTAAATTATTTAATTTGTTAGTCCCATTTTTTTTTTCTTAAAGCCTAACTCAAAAATAACTTGCTTTTTCACAGAAACAAAGAAGTTCGAGCGAATAGACGAAAGAAAAAAAATAATTTAATTAAAAAAAAATAAGTGACTGCATCGAACAATATTTGCATACATGAGGCAAATAAGAAGCTTCATTGTACCAAACATTTTATCAAATAAGAATCTAAACTAAAGAGTTCAGCATGGTCTGTATGGTTACATAATATATATCCAAAAGATTATCTTTAAACTCAAGCAGTATTATTTGCAGTTATTTTATTTTTCAGATATACCACTAAAAATTCCAAACAGCAAATTTTTAAGATAAAATAATAATCATGCATCGAAATGTTGTTTTGAAATACATTAAAACAATTTCTTTTTTACAGGTTGCATTCTAGTAGTTAATACCAACAAATCATTGAAGATTTCTTTATTTTCAAGAGCTTTAATTTTGAAAAATTCGCTGTATAGTTTAATTTAATAGTATACTTTCATTATATTTAAGATAAATGTTTTGTTGCTTATATTATTTTATTAATATACATATTTAATGATGAATACTTAGTTTCTTGTTACAATAGTAAACACAAAGGAAGATTGAATAAGTTGTATTAATTTATAAAAAAAAACTTCTTAAGGAAGTAGAATTTTTTTCATTTATTTATTTTCAATAACGCTTTAAAGTTATTTACAAAATTGGTAAATAAAGTTAAATTTGTAAATAAATTCTGTTCATAATAAAATTCCATTATACCACGTATTGTGATTTTAGACTGAGCTGACAATCGGAAGCAAGTATTGTTTTCTTGCAAGATTTAACGATGAGAATTACAGAGAAAGGAAATTTAATTAAATCTCGTAAAAGAACAGTACGGCCTGAAATTGGGAAAAGTGATTTAGATTAATTTACTCCTTTGAATAGATTAACTATGAAGCAAGAAAATTATATAAAATTATATAATTGTACAAAATAACATATTCCAGGAATTTTTCTGAACTTCCTCTGAGATCTTCCTATCAGACAAATTTTTCAATTCCGAGTGTTTTAAGAAATTCTAAGAGGGGCATGAATTCTGTTATAAACAACATAATAATTAGTATATAATTTATAAAATAAATTTTGCATGCATTATTAAAGATAAAATAAAAAGAAAATTTTGTTGAATATAAACAAAATTTAATGTTTCTCGAAATTTTAAAAATTTTTTTATATTGTTCCGTCATAATATATACTGTATATATAATGCAAATCGAGGGATTTTTTGTTTATCCTTCTGTTCCTTATGTTTCCCTTCGATTTTTAAGAGTTTTAATTTTCGTAAAACACAGTTTTTCTTTTGAACATTCTTATTATTATTTTTTTATTTTATTCCTAACTTTATTATCTGTTATTATCGGGAATATTTGATGAATTGTATGCAATTTTTCATTTATTTTGAGTATTTCTAGGACATTTTAGAAAATATTTGTGACTTTCTCAACTATTCTTATGTATTTTTAAATTTTCTATGCCTATTTTGAAACATCCAGATTCACATTATCATTGGGTATCCAGACATGCATATATTCTCAGTGACGTCGGCAATAACAAATAGGGCTACCCATGGGCTCTGTCCAATATGAATGCCCAGGGATCCAAATACCTCATATAAATAAAACATAATTCCCTATTATTTTGAAATAAATTAGGAAAACCTTGTGTAACTTAAAATGCACAGAGATTCAGACGTTAATTTTTTTTTTCAATTATAAAATTTTTGGATTGGTGCGCGCAGAACTTCCCGAAAATTACTTGCAATCGGATAAATGGTATAGGAAAAATAGAAAAAGACTTTATAAGAACACGTAGCGCCTATCGACTTAGTTGTAAAATGATTTAACAGACTGTTTTAAAAATGGTTTAAAATAATGCTTGTTTCAACGCAACGAAAATTTCAGATTGGATGTTTAGATCGCAATTTTTTAAAGTTTTCTCTAAGTCTGACTTTGAAGTTGTAATTACTCGCATAAAATAGTTGTTAAAGAAATTCGAAAATAAAAGATGAAAATACGTAAAAAGCAAATTAAATTCATTCTAAATTATATTTTCTATGTAATTTTAGTATCAAAAGTGAGATATTGATATGGCTGCACTGTTTATGATACAAATGCTCACTCGGAACATTATTAAAAATAAAGAAATTTAATTATTTGGAGAGAGAGAGTCATTCAAAATTTTGTTATGTCAATTGATTTTAAGACTCAAATGTTTACTATGAATATTTTATCTAAAACAATAAATTTTATAAAAATCAAACGGTTAAAAAATCGAAATATAAAAGAGTTAAATGCGCAAAAAGTGTTCTAAAAATCTCTGAACAACTGTTTCTACAGAATGTTTGAATAAAGAAACATAAAAATGGACATGGGTGCCTTTTGTAAGCAAATCCAAACATAAAACTTTTTTTTAAATAGGAAAATAAAAATGTTCCAGGGTGAAATTATATGCTAAATATCCGATTTATGTTGTTCAGGAAGGTAACAGGAACTTTAAATTTGGCTTGACGAATACTTTTAAGGTTAAATGCTCGCTAACTTTTTTTTAATATTAAAAATTAAAATGATGAAATAAGTAAAACAATATGTTAAAATGATCAATTGTTTTGAAATTTCACGTAGCTTTTTTAAAATTATTTTTAGATGTATTTCAAATTTAGTTGACGTATTTCAAGTCTCATCACAAATCTCTGCAAGTTTCAATGTATTGAATATCATATTAATGACTTTATTATAAAAAGAAATCTTCATTTATTGCATTTAAACTCAATTGCCTTGAAAACTGATTAAAAAATTCTTCAATAGTGCTTTTTTAAATAAAATGTAACACTGTATAAAAGCCAATTTGGCTCAAAAATAAAAAAAAATCCAATTTTGTCCCCAAAAAGCTCTTAAAATAAAAGAAATCTAACGGTATGTTTGATGGTTATTATTATTATTATTATTATTATTATTATTATTATTATTATTATTATTATAAGCATTTTTCTTTTTTAACAACTTTCCAACGTAACAAATTTTGTTTTCTTCTATGTTTTTGTGGGTTTTTTTTTATATCAACATTAAGCAAATCACTCCCCCCAGACATAGGCAAAATATAGTCAATATGACCAATATTGACTATGTTGTTGAGATTATTATAATGAATTATTTGAATTTAAAAAAAAAATTATTTTAATTTTAACATTCCATGGGAAATAATGTCTACTTAATAATGTTTATTTTATGAAGTGATGTATTTTTACTGATTTGTTTCACATCCGAAATCGTAACAATTGCATTATTCATAAGTTTTTATGCGGGCTCTTTTTATCGATTTTATGTTTGTTTCATCGATTTTACGTCAGATTTATCGCTTTCAGTATAAGGACTACAAAATAAAATTCTTATTTTTAAATTTTCGTTTATGATATTTTTACATTAAATGTGATAAGTCTTGGTCTTTTCGTTGCAAAGAAACCATGCTAAATTGTAAGCTAATGCACCAATTGCTCCAACTCAATTGCCTTGTTGATTATTAAAATAAAAATTCTGATCGTGAAAAGGAATTTATTGTACACCATACAAAATGTTGATATTTACTATTTATGAAACGTTATAAATATTTCGCCTTTTTTTAAAATTTAAATAGAAAAAATAAACAAAAGTTTTAAAAATAGGTTATTATGAAAAATTATTACTAGGAATTGTTCAATTACACCATCAGAATAATGACAAAATAGTGCTCAAAGACAGGTGGATGGTCGCGCACCGGCCGCGTTTTTAAAATTCAGTGAAAAAAACACTGTACTGGAAAATAAGTCAGTCTACCAGTTCCTATTTCCAATGTCGTAATCTTTTTGAATATTAGAATATGTAATTGAGGGGAGATATTTTTAGTCGAAAAACTGGATTGCTATGAATCACAGTAACGCGCGTACTAAGCATATTTTAGCGTTACAAGATTAAGTGAATGGTCTAGTCGATTGTGCAGCAGAAATGAAACTTTACTCTATAGAATGAATTAAGGATATAACTATCACTAGAAAACAACGTTATTAAAAAACTCTCAAATTTGAAAATAAAAAAAAAAAACTCCTAAAAAATACAACTTTTTTTCATTAAAAATACTCAAAATATTAAACTATCTGAACTATATTAATTCATTCTGTAGATGATGATGTTATATGCATGCAAAAGAAAAATTTAAGCCATTCCATCAAATAGTTTTTTTTTTTTAATCTTGGTGTTAGTCGCAAAGAGAGAGAGCTTCTTGAGGTTCTTGAGCCCCTTAACACACCGTTGCCAACGACTTTGCTAGATATTTGTGTCCAAATGAAAGTTTTCTTAATAATAGTTTCCTTTTTCTGAAGGTATTCCAAGTTGCAAAATGAGCTAGATATGAAATAAGGGAAGAGAAAAAAAAGTGAAAGATCGTTGTGTTTTACTGGGGAAAATTTTTATCGTTTAGAAAAGTTTATCGTTTATTGAAAAGTTTTATCGCTTTAATTGATATCATTGAACAAGCTTGGTACAAATTTTCCGCATTTTAAGTTCTATCGTGAATATTTGATGCATAATTGTTTGGAAAGTTTCAACATCTCTGCATTCATTCTTAGATTATCCTACGATCACAGTCCAAAAACCATTTTATTTTATTCATATTGTTTGAAATTCGAGAACTCGATGGATGCCCAGCACGTTGTTTGTCATCAACACAATCTTTTCGGTATTTAAAGATTTTCATGCAAAAGAAATGTTTGTTATATGGTCAAAATTTCCTTCCCGTAGGCTTGTTGTAAAATGGTAAACATCTCTAAGGCCAGTTTGTTTAATAATAATAAAAAAACATATTGATAGTTGACACTCCGCTGTATTCTGAAAACTTCAGACCTCTAACAAACGTGTATTTGCTATACAAAGGATCAGTACATAGCAGAGCTTCAAAACCAACTAACGTTCTTCAGACTCTCTTGCTGATGGCTTTCCACCACACACATCGCTTAAATTTTCTTTTTTATATATCTGCTTTGTCGCAAAACATTCAGTATTATTACTTTCTGTAAAGGCCCTGCATCCTCATACTTAATACTTAGTGTTTAGTGATTGTATCATACACACGAATGGAACATAGTTTTATAAATTATATCATATTTATGGGTAAATAATAATATTTTATCATTTCAAAAAGCATAATTTGATGTTTATAAAAGATGTATGGATATAAAAGATGTTGCGAATGGCTTACATAGACAAAACATAAAAGTAATACAAAAGATATTAATGCAAAATAATGTCTGAAGCATAATACCATGGATAATTTTTTAAATAAACTAGTAATAATCACTAAATAGGTACTTACGTTTTGAAGAAAACTGTCATTGAATCAATATTTTTAAATATAAATATGATATAAATTTACCTATATTTCACAAACTGTAAATCATTCTCTATCATGTGGTTTAAGAAAAATATTGAAGTTAAAAAAAATATTGTATGCAAAAGATTTATTTTAATATTAATTTAATTAACCAGTATAATTTACTAATAAACAAAAATAAAATAAATAACTAATAAATTTAAAAAAATGTTTGTGTATTTGTTTTACATAGAATGTAAACTGTTCAAATATTTATCTGGAGAACATTGATTGTCCAAATTAATGACTACTAAATCATTAAACGTAATATTCCATTAGTAAATCATTTATGTTTTACATCATACTTTACACTAACAGTTATCTTTAAAAAATAAATAAAACAAATTGTATTTCAGACAAAAAATTTTCAGATTATTTAATGCAGTTAATACAAAACATTAACAAAGTAAATCACCAATGGCTCGTGGATTTTAACACCTTAATGATGCAGCTAAATTTTGAAACTAGAACAATGTAACACCTTTTCTTTGTAACACCTGCACATCATTCTATACGTTACATAGACCATAAACTTTATAATTTTCTAATTTATATTAATCATTTATAATATTTCTCTAAAAATATCAGAAGCAACAACAAATAATAATAATATATCAATATAAGAAAAAAAATATTTTTATTTAATGACGTACAGATTCCATTAAGAAATAAAACACGCTCTGTGTTCTCTATTTAATGCATTAACTAATTTCTATGCAATTGTTGTCAAATATTAAATGTATTTAGAAAATAATTACACTGCACTTTTTTTTCTTAGAGCTGCTCTTAAAATCATATATAAAGAAAATTCATTTGTAAAGATTTATTTAAATTTATTTAAATTTCTTAAAAGATATCAAAAGATCATACCTTTTAAAAGAAAATTTAATTTTTATTATTTATTTATTTTAAATAGAAATTAATTAAGTGCATCAAATTTTCTTTTTTATTCGTTAATAAAATCATTGGAAATTACTTTTTTTCTGGCTTTATGCTTTTAAAAGGAAAAAAAAACATGAATGATATGTAATAATTGAGAAAAAAAACGCTAATTAGCAAATGTGCCGCACTGCTTTTATTTTTGAGTTCAGTCTTTTCTCGGCTTATTAGCGCAACAAACAAAGCTAAAATAAAATGTCATTTTTTAACATGATTGAATGACATTTTATTGTTTGTCATTAACAATAAAAAATGTTTCTTCTCAAATAATAGAAGAAAATAATTTATTTTTATTATATCAACTATTTGTTATTTTTTCTTTGGACATTTCATTACAAAGTACCTTTATAATGTTATATTAAAATAATATTATCTGATATTCAAACTCATTTAAATGTTAATATTGTTGGCCGTGTCTAAAAAAAAACTTTTTAATAAATGAAGATTAAATTTAATAAAGTTTGTATTTCGTTAAAAAAGAAATAAAGAAAATCGATATTTTCAAAAGTAGATGTACAATTTTCTAATATATTAAGTGTTAAATCATAAATTCTGGAAGAAAAAAAAGAAAAAGACATAGAAGCTGAGTTTGTATTGTTTCTGAATGTAAATTCTTATACATTAACTATCTTTTCCTTTCGTTTTTTTTTTAAAAATAACAATTTTTATTAGTTATAAGTTTTAATGATAATAATATATCTCATATTAAGTCTTTTTAACGTTTTGAAATCTGTAATTTAAAGTAAAATAAAACTTAGAATTATTTCGCCGTATAAAATAATCATCACATTCTTTTTCGAGTAGTTGCACGACGCTTAATTTTACAAATTATTTACAACATTGATTCTTAATTATCAGCAATATTTCCTTCGTTTTAAGAATAACAGATGGGTGAATTTTGGAAAATCCAAACATGTATACAGTCACCGCCAAAAAAATCTTGACAATTGCGATTTTAGACGTTTTGTTAAATATCTAAAAATATACGTGAGAAATAACTCTAAAACTCCAGATGTATAAAAAAAATAGTACTAGTCATATATTTTCGCGAAGAGTTTTCCCCGAAATCCAACAGGGGACCGTCAACAAATTGAAAAAGAACGAAGATCTTTTAAATAACCCTGTCAAAACTAATGAAGCAAAAGAGTTCAAACTGCAGATTATAATTAAGTGGCTTATTCTAATAAATCGTGTTTATTTTTATGAATATAGCATGCAAACACGTAGAGAAATTAAGGTTTTTATAAAAACGGTCCCAAATTTTTCCAAGTTTTTCGCTTATATTTTGCTGAGTTCTTCATCAAACTCAATGTTCTTTTCAGAAAATATGACAATCAACATTGTACACAGCACCCTGTACTCAGAATTTTAAAAAAGGGAAAATTCTATGATAAATGACTAGTTTTTCTAAATAATTTTTTACTGCGCATGCGTCAATGCTATTAAAATTTCATTTGCATATTATGTTAAATAAATGTATCGAGCAACTTTTGTGAAAGTCTCAAAAACATAGCTTAAAAACTCTGAAAATTATCGTTAATAGAATATGGTCAAAAACCGTTATTCCCAAAATAAAGCAAAAAGATAAGGAGCAGTATCGAAATTTAGTACTACGTGCAATAGTGTGTAGGTACTAATCAATGGAATATGGATACAGCCCCTCATCTTTTTGCTTCATTTTGGGAATAATGGATTTTGACCATATTCTATTGACGATAATTTTCAGAGTTTTCAAGCTATGTTTTTGAGACTTTCACATAAGTTGCTCTATACATATAACTAACATAATATGCAAATGAAATTTTAATAGCGTTGACGCATGCGCAGTAAAAAATTATTTAGTAAACCTGCTCATTTATCATACAATTTTTACTATTTTTTGATTTTCATTACAGGGTGTTATGTGCAATGTTGATTGTCATATTTTCTTAAAAGAACATTGAGTTTGATGAAGAACTCTGCAAATTATAAGCGAAAAACTTGGAAAAATTTGGGACCGTTTTTATAAAAACCTTAATTTCTCTACGAGTTTACATGATATATTCATAAAAATAAACACGATTTATTAGAATAAGCCACTTAATTATAATCTGCAGTTTGAACTCTTTTGCTTCATTAGTTTTGACAGGGTAATCCAAAAGATCTTCGTTCTTTTTCAATTTGTTGACGGTCCCCTGTTGGATTTCGGGGAAAACTCTTCGTGAAAATATATGACTAGTACTATTTTGTTTATACATCTGGAGTTTCAGAGTTATTCCTCACGTATATTTTTAGATATTTAACAAAACGTCTAAAATCGCAAGTGTCAAGATTTTTTTGGCGGTGACTGTATATGATTTTTAGGTGCGTTCGTAATTATGCAAACACGAGGCATCTATAGTGATCGCTCATTCCATCTGCCCGTCCATTCGCACATAACAACAGAAAAACGACCCTACCGAATCGTTTGAAATTTAAAATGTACAATGTTTATATTAATTAGTCGAATGATTTCAAATTATACGGAAATCGAATGAACAGTTCAGTTACAGACAATTAAAAGTCTTTCGTTACATTACGGTCATGACACACACACATACACACACACCAAAAAAAAAAGTTTTATGTGCATTTTATTGATGTTATACTCTTTCGAACGTAATAGAATTGATATGCATCTATGAAATATATACTAAAATATATATTCTGAAATATCTGTGCAAACTATATTTGTTTTTTATTTACAAAATCAAACAGAACTATTCTATTGCATATTTTATAAGGAGAAACATTGTTTGAGAAGCGTTTTAATTATATAAATATATTAAACTTTTTCATGTTTTTTTAATTGATATAGATTACTGAGGTTTGCGACTAGTTGTTTGTTTTATAACAGAAAGAAAATAGTATTTACAAAAGGCAAACAGAAAATTTCGGACACTCTACTTTATCCAAAGTATTATAAATTACTTCATCAAAATCTTACTTTTTTTATGATACAGTATCATTATAGTATGAATATACCTCATTTGCTACGCTTGATGTTTAATTTATTATATAATATAAAATTTTATCGAATCGGGAAAGTTTATCTTATATATTGAAATGATATTGTAAAATATTTTTTCTTATACAAAAAATTTGTCATATTTTTATCAATGCAAATTCAAAAATGTTAAAATGTGTACGCGTACAAACTGCATAAGTCAACTACGCCGTAAAAGATAATTTAATAAAAAATATATATCTAAAATTAAAAGCAAATCGGAAAATTCTTAATAAAAACCTATTTACATAATTTAAGAAGAGTTATTCCCCTCTTTTATACTTAACCATTAAACTTCCAAAACTATTCACAGATTTTAACGAAATCTAATAATTCTGCCCCATAAAAACCCATTTACATAAATTAAAGGCAGGAGCATTAGAACCCCCGTTCCCCCTGTATATACTTATCCAATGAACACCTAATACCAATCACGGAGGCTTCCAATCAGAATGATCCTACATCTAAAATTGATAATTCTTAATGAAAACTGATAATTCTCCATGAAAAACCCATTTGTATCAATTAAATGGAAGGGCATGACCCCCCGTTCTCCCTGTTATACATATCGAATTAACTCCAAAAACTAATCAGGGAAGTCCCTTATCAGGATATACCCATATTCAAAGTTTCGTGTGGATCGGATATTTTTATTATGGGTTATCGCGTTACGTACGACCATACATACAGAACGGGCGGGCACATAAGCTCTCAGGCTATGATAGCCTGTGAACTAAAAACTTCCAAAACTATTCAGAGATTTAAACGAAATCTAACAATTCTGCACGAAAAACCCATTTATATAAATTAAAGGGAGGAGCATTAGAACCTCCGTTCACCCTGTATATACTTATCCAATGAACACCTAATACTAATCACGGAGGAGTCCAATCAGAATGATCCTACATCTAAAATTGATAATTCTGCATGAAAAACCCATTTATATCAATTAAAGGGAGGGGCATGACCCCTCGTTCTCCCTGTTATACATATCGAATGAACTCCAAAAACTAATCAGGGAAGCGCCTTATCAGGATATACCCATATTCAAAATTTCGTGTGGATCGGATATTTTTATCATGAGTTGTCGCGTTACGTACGAACATACATACAGAACGGGCGGGCACATAAGCTCTCAGGCTATGATAGCCTGTGAGCTAAAAAGTTGTATATGTATATATATTTTTTCAAAATCTGTGAAGTGTTAAAAAAATAGACAATAGTTTTATACGATTAAACCTAAGTTTGAGCAGAAGAAAAAAAAAATCTAGAGTTTCTCGATTTTATACCAGTTAACAGCATTAATTTATATATTTTTATAACAATTATATATTATACTAGCTGACCCGCCCGGCGTTGCCCGGGTCCGTATTAACAATATTAAACGAACTTGAAATTTGTATGATTTTATCATTAACTCGTTACATGCAGAAATGCATTGTCTGAAATACGTAGCCACTGACTGTGTGAAAAATCGGTTTTAAAAACAACTAATATTAAGCTCTAAAAATACTCAAAATGAGCAATGAAAAACGCGGGAGGGAATATGTATCCAACGATTGCATGATTTTCGTGTAAAAAAGTTGATATTTACCCGTAAAAATCACTGTTAAGTCACGTAACTAATTGTTATTTTAGCATGCAAATCCCAAGTGAAATATTTTGAATTTCAAACTAATTATATCACTCTTAAATCCGACTATACCATGAATGAAATCGATACACGATGGTAGCTAAAAGGTTGGTATATAGTACTATAATTTCAGAGCTATTTCACAAAAGTAAGTGTTATTTTTAATCAAATCTTGCGTATAGGTTCACTCTGTGTATAAATTCCTAACCTTAAACTTTTATACCGTAACCAGAACCTGTCTGTAACCTAACAGCGACTTAACAGTGCCCTACCGTAAATTAAATATAACAGAAATGTAACCTAGCCTAAATGTATTCACTTTATTGTAACATATCCTTATTCTAACCATAACATAAATGCAATTTAACTTTAACCTAACTTTAACCTAAATAATATAATAGAAAAAAACCATTTTAAAAAATTACTAATTATTCGTAAAATATGCTTCAGCTGTAATTCGTGTCTTTCAATTCGTTTTATTAATTCAAAATTCCTTCCTCGTGCTTTTGTTTGAGACATTAAAATTTCAGCGATAAATGGTTTAATATTGCAAACCACGGAGTAAGACACTTCTTACTCCGTGTTGCAAACCTTTTTTCGGTTTACTTCGCCTCCACCTATATTTTTCTCCATGGTGTACAGCAGCTGTGATTAAAATAAAATCCTCATTTAAACTGCCAGTTTGCCAGTCTATGAATTTTAAAGGTCTCTCCCAGCTTTTTTATTTATTTCTGCGAAAATTTTATGCAACCAATCAACCATAAGAAAATGAAATGGAAAAAAAGCGAAAAAAGGCGATTTTTTATGAGAGTGAGCTTTGGAATTTAATTAATTACTCAGTTAATAAATAGAATTTTGAAATTCTGAGCTTCAGGTGCATCAGGAGAGATATTGGGCTACTCTCAAAAAAATTTTGAGCTTCGTACGTGCTGTAGATTTTGCTAGCCATCGCAGACACACAGACACACACACAGACAGAGCGTTTTGTTCTTTTATTAGTATAGATAACAGCCATCCGCCCTTGGCAACTAGTTTGATCTCCCTAAATGTAAGTATTGTATCATATTACTTTTATTCATAATTTCAAAAGAGTTTTTTTTTATGATAAATTTTTTACTGTGGTTGCTTTTGTATACTACTAAGATTTTTATGTTCTGTGGATGTTTTATTTTTGTTACATTTATGTTTTTTATAACATTTATTAAATAAATGTAAGTTTATAAATATTAAAGGGAAGAGCCAGCCACGATTGGCAAAAAAATTGAAAATGGCAACAAAAAGCCATTTTAACAACTCATCAGATTTATTATGTATGTCAAATAAAGTTCATTTTCGCATTTCATTAATTTCATTTAAAATATAAGCTACTATCTTATAATCCCAGAAACAATTACGCCAAATAATACTAACTTAGACAATTTTATTTTAAATTACGAAAGAATAAATAAATTCATAAAAATACAAATAAAGTGTCCAATTAAAAAACAGTTGCTGACGAAACAACATATGTATCGTATTTAATGTCATGTGAATGCGAAATTTACGATCATTCATTATTTGCATTTAATCTTGTAGTTTAGAGATTGTGTTTTTGGTTCTACAGGATAATCAAGTAGTATCTAACAATATTACATTTACAGAAAAATATCATTTTAAAAAAGCCGCAAAATTATAAATAAAAAAATTTTTTGCAACGTTATTATATTTCCAGTAGCACCAATAAAGTAATTAAAAATCAACACTTGATGACGACCGCAAGAATTATATTGAAATACTAGCTGACCCGCCCGGCGTTGCCCGGGTCCGTATTAACAATATTAAACGAACTTGAAATTTGTATGATTTTATCAATAACTGGAAGCATGCAGAAATGCATTGTCTGAAATACGTCGCAGCTGACTTTGTGAAAAATCGGTTTTAAAAACAACAACTAATATTAAGCTCTAGAAATACTTAAAATGAGCAATGAGAAACACGGGAGGGAACATGTATCCAACGATTGCGTTAGTTTCGTGTTAAAGTGTTGATATTTACCCGTAAAAATCACTGTTAAATCACGTAACTAATTATTTTTTTCGCATAGAAATCCCAAGTGAAAAATTTTGAATTTCAAACTAATTATATCATTCTTAAATCCGACTATACCGTGAATGAATCGATACGCGATGATAAAAGATTGGTATATAGTATTATAATTTCAGAGCCATTTAACAAAAGTGTATATTTTTAATCAAAGCATGCGTAATGTTGACTCTGTGGACAAATTCCTAACCGTAAACTTTTGTACCATAACCATAATCTGTCTGTAACCTAACTGCGACTTAACATTACCCTACCGTAACTTAAATATAACATAAATGTAACCTAGCCGTCACTTTGAAATATCAATATAGAAGCATCATTTAAGATTTTGCTTGAAAAGTTAACATTCTTTCGTTAATGTCTTAAAATCGTCTGCACTCTGAAATCTATATTTTAGACTAATATTTGTTATTTAAGTTTTCGCGCATGATTTTAAAAGAATGTTTTCATAAATATATTTTATATATTGACATAGAGTTATTAATATGTTGTTAAATTAAAAACATATTTTCATCTACGTTATAAAGTATTAAAAAGTTCTGAAAAAAAAGAAAGCTTTTAGTAATACAATTTTTAGTTCAAATCAAATGTTTTCAATATTTTATTTAATTTTATTTTGACATTTAAATTATTTCGAATTTATCAATTTCAATTATTTTAAAAGCAAACATTTTTTAAAAATAAATAATATAATAGAAAAAAGACCATTTTAAAAAATTACTATTTCTTCATAAAATACGCTTCAGCTGTTATTCAATTCTTTCAATTCGTCTTATTAATACAAAATCCCTTCCACATGCTTTTGTTTGGGACATTAATATTTGAGCGATAAATGGTTTAATATTGCAACTCTTTTTTCGGTTTACTTCACCACCACCTATCTTTTTCCTCCATGGTTTGCAACCGCTGTGATAAAAAATCATTATTTAAACTGACAGTTTGCCAGTCTATGAATTTTAAAGGTCTGTTCCAGCTTTTTAAATTATTTATGCGAAAATTTTATGCAACCAACCAACCATAACTAAATGAAGAGAAAAAAAAGAAGAAAAAAGGCGATTTTTTATGAGAGTGATCTTTGGAATTTAATTAATTACTCAGTTAATAAATAGAATTTCGAAATTCTGAAGCTCAGGTGCATCAGGAGAGATATTGGGCTACTCTCATAAAAATTTTGAGCTTCGTACGTCCCATAGATTTTGCTAGCCATCGCAGACACACACACACACACACACACACACACACACACACGCAGACAGAGCGATTTGTTATTTTATTAGTATAGATTCATCATCAAAAAACAGGTTATAAAATTATTCCCACGTTTTGTATTTAATTAAATGTATATTAAATTACCGTTTTGAATGCAATTATTCTTTGATAATTTTAAATATAATTTTCGAGTAACAATAAATTACGGTGATTTACGTAAAATATACTTAGGTATCAAATTAATTATCGATGAAAATTAATTTTTTTTATTAAATACGATACTAGTGGGCTTGTTTGCATTTCAGTCCGACAAGAAAACTTTTTGAAAGCTCAGTCGTACAAAACTTCACACAACAAAATGATTTTATAGCTGTAAAACTTGCTATGGGAATTATTATCTCCATAAATTAGTATTTTTTTCACTTATTGAAGAATGAATCTTTTGTTTATTTTGATGGAAAAAAAAAGATATGTATCTCAATATAACCATATATTTCCATTTAATTTATCTCTGAAATATTTTTTTTCAAACTTAAATTGTACTTTAAAATATACGTTTCGAAAAAAGTTATTAAATGTTAAAAATGTTTTGGAAATCAAAATATTAAAAAACTTGTAATTTAAAAAATTACAGTGACTATTTTGGAATTGATACTTTAAAAAACAAAAATTTAAAAGACTTAAAAATAAATTTTCTATTTAAATTATTAATAATAATAAACATAATTTGGGATGATCATAACGAGTCGTATATTAGACATGTATTAGAAATTAATATTCGCAGATCAATTATAAAAAAATGATAATTTATAGATAGACAACTTTAATTGTGTAAAATACGCGTTTTTGTTGGAGGGAATTAATCAGACTGACTTCTGAATGCTTCATATTACTTAGGACATGGATTAAACATAATATTCCTGCACCCATCACAAAGAAATTTTAAATCAATTTTAAGTTTTAAAATTTGAGAAATTGAGTATTTTTAATCTTCTAATTATCGCACACTTTAAATTTTTACACCGTAGCGTACAAAAAAAAAAAAAAAAAAAAAAAAAAAAAACGCACAACGCACTTTTTAATGAAATTTGTTTAAAATCTTTATCACAACTTGTTTTAAAATTATATGTATTTTTTAAGTTTTTATTGCTCTTTTTGTCATCTTGGCAACAAAAGTATTCTATTTTTGGACATTAAACTTGGACTAATGAGACAACGAATAAAATAAAAGACAGAAGTAAGGTATTTGTACCCTATATGGACAGGGCTCTCAATATAGACACCCCTAATATTTTTAATGTAATAATTTTGATCGAGAGATTGCTCAACATTTTCGCGAAGAAAAGCAGTTGAAAAGATAATTAAAACTGGAAAGTGTAAAAAAGCTCGCTGTTCGCCATTTAGGAGGAAACTTGTTGTTTCGAGATGTGCTGATCTTAATTACTTGTAAGCTTAAATTCTTATTAGATATGATAAAATTACATTAAATGTTGAAAAGTGGAGTATTTTAGAAAGCTAATAAAACATATTTTCGATTGCTAGTACATATTTTGCTTAAAAATATTTTTCTTTTTCATTTGTTACAAGATTTAGTAAAACTACGCCCGGTTCAAAATATGGACAGCTTATGACCCCATCGACTACAACTGTAAGAATGAAGAAAATTCAACGTTGCCAAGTAATAAATTGGAAAAGCATCAAGTGGTAAAACCTTTATTCAACAAGATGCCATTTAAACAATCTCCCAAAAACTTTCTTCCAAAAAACCCTTGCAGAAAAATAAAAAGAAGCCCCCCCCCCAGTAGGATATCTGTTGACGAAGTCGTAGGTACCAATGGTATGACTTCCTCAGCAAAGGACAGCTGGTACTGCTGTTTTTGTAATATTGATGCTTTTTCAAACATGCGCCCATGCATCACATGTGGCAGATATGTTCACGAGGAATATGTGGGACTTACTGCCCATGATGAAAAAGTTTATATTTGTCCATGCTGTGAGGACTGAGTAATAACAGATGTAAATTCGCAGACAGATGCAATAAAGCTAAAGAAAACCAACAATATTATTTCATAATATTTACTAGTAATTGAGGGGCATGGGTATTCGAAGGGTAAAAACCAAGAATGACACCCTTCACCTTTCTAAAATGCATGTTCTGAAGATATTTACTGTCCCTTCCCTCCTCTTCCGAATACTTTAAGATACTTTTTTTAATTCCCTCTCCTTTATAATCAATTAGAAAAGTGGTTCTTCCATACACACTGTGTAGAAAATAAATAAGGAAATACCTGTCATTAATAGGGACAGGTAGCTCCTTATATGGACACTTGTAAACATTTTTTGTTTTTATGATTTAAATTAAACTAGAATAATTGCAAGGTCTCTAATTTTTATAATGATAGCCAATAGTCCATGGATAGTGGTCATACATTTTTGGAGTCCTATGACGTGTATACTGGGGTGAAAGAAATTCATTTTCCTTAGGGTGTTCATATAGGGTATAGGTACTATATTCCAATTTCGGACATTAAACTTTGACTAAACAGAAAACGAATAAAATATAATAAGTTGCGGAATTCAAACAATAAAAATTCAGATATTCCTAATTCTCCACCGAGAACAACAACTATTTTCTAAATAGTTAAAAACATACAGCAATATATAATATAATAGCAATGTGCAATGTAATAGCAATGTATAATATAATAGCAATGTAAGAAATATCAAATAAAGAGTACTTGATAACAATGAGAACGTGCATGATGGCATTTAAAATACATTCATTAAAGAATATGTTGATGTTAATACTTTTTTATTTATATCTTTTGTACAAAAAATGTAAAAAAAATTAAATTTATGAAATTAAATGTATCAAATAATAAATAACAATATTTAAGGAAATTAATAATAATTTAAAATAAATTGATTGCAAATGTCATTGATGTTAAAAGTATTTTTGAAAATAAATTGTATAAACATAAGTAAATGGATTGAAATATAACAGGTAAAATGAACAATTAATTCAAAATATTCGCATTACTGCATGCGTTCATCTATCAAAATAGTCAGAGTTAATTAATATATTAAACTCATTAACACTCGGAACTTTTACTTTCTGAAGACTTCATATTTTTCAATCTCCTTTATTTAATACTTTATCATTTATATGCGTTTTTTTTTTTTTTCATTTCAATGAATTTGAAAAATACGACACATAGATATAGATGATGTCATTTAAAATGTAATGATTTGAAACAGTATATAAAATTGCTGAAGAAAAGTCAAAAATTAAAACCAAAGTAACAAACAAGTCTTTTAGAACTTGCTTTGCAGAAACTAGTCCGAATTTTTAATAAAATACAATTCCACAATAGACAGCTTTTTTTCATTTTTCTTTTTACATTTCTTTTTCTTTTTTTTTTCTTTTCTGTTGCGCAAATTAATGTACCGCAACAAAATAAAAATTTCAAAAAGAGAAAGTCTTTTATTTTTAAGCAGCAAGTTTCAGACACCATCAATCTCAACGACTTACATACAAATAAGCAATTTTCAACCAAGGAAAAAAAAGAAAAGAAAGAAAGACTTTAGAAAATACTCACCCATCAACCCATAAATACGTTATTTCCATCGATATGAATGTAGGGAAAAAAGCAATAGAAGTACGCATCAATGACGAGTCTTAGTTAAAAGTCACATGACTAGCAGATAACATATGTTTAAAATCATCAGCTTATCCTCTCTTTCCCATGACCACGCACTGCAGAAAATTGTGCAATTAAGAAAAAACTAAGTTTTTTTAGGCATATAAAAGATTTAAGATTGCAAAAAGATCGTAATATAGAAAAATTTATTTAGAAACATAATTAAATGATGAAATAATAACTTTTTATTTCATTGCAGTATTTTTTAAACAACTATATTATCATGAATTAATGTGTATTCATAGATTCGATTTGCTTTCCTAGCAAGTAGAAATGTATTCATTCCCAATATAAATTCCATTATGATTAAGATAAATTTTTTGCACAGTATTCGTTTAGACACCTAACGTTCTAAATACACGACATTAATACAAGTCGCTCGAGGTCTGAGTGTCAAAAACGATTTTGCATATACCGGTTGCGCAGGAGTACCAACGACCCCGACAATCGCTCCCTAACCCGATACCGCTCAGTAATCCTGAAGGGATTAAGCGTTATTAAAAGAAAATTGTGTTTTATCTTTTTTGTATATAGAATGAACGTGATTTTACAGAAATTTGTAATGGTTTCTACACATTAAAATGCAAATTTATATTTTTTTTGCGTGCATAAAATACTATTCCTGTCCAGCTATTATTGTAAAGATAAAAAGAAAGTTCCGAGAAAGCTAACAAAACAAACAAAAAAAATGTCAGCCAAAAATTAAATAAATGTATTGGAGGTATTTGGAAATAAAAAGGAATAAATAATGAAGTTTTATTTGAAAGCTAAGAAATGTATTTTAATTATTTCTCGTAATATGCAACATTATTTTTCCGTTTACAGAGATATTGCAAATTGAATTTGTCAATTAAATTCGGTGTTTTAACTTTTATCACTTTTTTTTCAGTGGTACATAATTGAAATTATTCATTTTCTTCTCATGTACTTTTTGCATAATTAAAAAAATATTTAAATGAAAATAGATTTAAATTCATTCATGAGAAACATAACATTTCAGAACTTTAATTAAATCTTAAAACTATTAATTTCTAATTAATAAGCTTATGCCTTTTTGTTTTGCCTCATTATTTCACAAAATCTTCTCTAAACTTTACAATATTTTACAGTACTTTGTTCATGGGTTAAAATTTGATTTTTTACACAAAAAGATTTATTTATATATTTGTTTTTTCATATTTAAGTTCAGCATTGGGAAAAAGAAAATGGGATCAATTCCTACTAATTCTTATTTAAAAAGATCAATTAAAAATGTAACTAGAAACTGATTCGAAGAAATATCTAATAATTAATGTTAATCACCTTAAATGTTACGAAAGATCACATTTTTTCATAGATATTTGTTTTTTATTAATTTGCCAAAAGTTCTTACATACATATTTTTTGTAATTTCTTATGATAAAATTAGTTACAATTTTTTGCATATTTCTTTAAAGTATTAAAATTAGCCTAGCTAAAAAAATTAAAATTTAATTTTGCTCTCAAATACATCCAATTACTTTGGAATATTTTTTTTAAATATTTTTTTTTAATTTTTAATTCGTATTCTTATGATTTCTTCTTATTTAGAAATTCTATAATATGCCGTATTTGTAGATTTTTATGATAAATGTAGAATGTGTTTTTCAAAATACTATCAAAGTGAAAAATTTTTATCGAATTTTTATGCAATGTTCTCGAAGCACAATGTATGTTGGTACTGAGAAAATAATTGTTTATAAATGGAGAGCTTTAAGAAAATAAACTGAAAAAAATAGGATGCTTATAAACTTTTTAAGAAACCATGTTAACAGGCTTATTTATTTACTTATTTATTTTACTTGAAATAAAAGAAGGAGTGTGAAAATATGTCAGAAAATTCCATATTGTATCCTAAAAGAACTTTTTTCTGAAGAAGCTTTTTAGAAAAATGAAACTAAAAATTCGTCAAAAATTGCCGGGTAAAGTTGTTAAAATGGATTTTTAATGAAAGTAGCCCTTAGCTTCGAAATCTACACCCTGTGTAGGTTTAGCCGGCTTGGATTTCTTTTATTTAAGCAAATGCGAACTAAATAAAAAGAACGTTTTTATTGATACATGTTTGACAGTACCCAACATTCAATGTATGACGTAGTATATTATCGAAAATTTCATATAAATACATTTAAGAGGCAGATAAGGGAGTCAGGCAGAAATGGGGGTGTCATTATACACACCATTATTTATTTTGCCAATTTTTTGGTGGTTTCTTCAAATGATTTTGGAATATATGTATATTTTGTTTTTCCCCCAAAATTTTTTTTGTAACCCACAGAAGTTTCTAAAGAGGTTCACAACCCAGTATTTTTTTTGGAATTGACATCTTTCTGTATTCTATTATCTTAGTGCACAGAGCATCAGCCAAAACATTTCTTGTGATTAAAACATTACATTTATTATTATTATTTTGTTAAATTTAATGGCTGACCTTCAATGCAACTCTGCGTGGTCCGTCAAAATTTGTCGCGGAAAGTGAAAAAATGCCACATTTGAGACCTCATAGATCCATGCACTGAGGATCAGCCACAGTTTTGGCGTTTAACATGTGTAGCACTACTCAGTATTAAGTGAATTAGCTCATTAGTTGCATGGCTTACTCTCAGTGCTGCTGTTAATCTTTATATTTTATTTTCAAGAAAATACAGATATAAAGAACAGTTTTAGTGAAAACTGCAAATCAATCGACCAATTTTTCTATTTTTTATGTTTATTTGAAATTTTGGACACTAAGCATTAATGGCGGCTATCTCCTTTGGAAAACGTTTGGAACCCTTGGATTCCTGTTTAATATTGTTTGTCTTGGTGTGTACTAACACCCCTCTTTTATTGTAAAAACAATTTAGAATCCCTCTGTAAAGGTACATAAATAAAAAATCTTTACTATTTTAATCTTGAGACATTAATTAGACATGAGGTAAATAATCTGTTTTAGGTTTGACTTCAATCACTTTATTAGAATTAAAAAAGATTTTTTTTCTTTGGTCATTCTTTTAATATAAAAAAAAAATAATTTTCTTATTACCATCTTAAAAACAAAAAACAAAGTGAGCTCATTCATGCTTAGCAATATTGTCATCGCAGAAAGTTTCATAAGAACATTACTTTAATGAATATAGTATACTTAATGCAGTAATAGAGGATGTTGTAACGAAAGAAATTATAACCAGAAAAAATATCAGATAGGATTTAACTATTTATCTATATGAAAAGTAAAATAGGCAACAAATTACTATTTACATTAAGATTACAAAGAGCATTTAAAATATATATATAGAAATGTATTGAGTAGCACTGGAGCTGACTTATTTGCCTAAAAGTGGGTTTTACAGAAAACATTTTTGTTCCATTTATATTATTCAGTCAAACCCGTTAGCATTTTGACAGAATCTTCCTCGGTTACATGAAATTTTGCTGTTGTCATTATCTAAAAAGTTCTTGAAATACAAATTTACTAGAAAAACTAGTAACATTACAGATTTTTTATAGTGTAGGATGTCCTTAAAATATGACTTTATAGGTCAAAACTAAAGAGGATACTTAAGGTCTGTTGCCCCACCAGTGGCCTAGAGATTCTTTCCTCGAAACTAGTAAACTGAGGTGCTGGGTTAACTCATTGCGTCCATCTGTACAATCATACTGAGATTACGAGGATTTCTTCTAACTTTGCGTCAATACAAGTCAAGTTGCCATAGGAAGACCTCACGAAGGGTATTCTTTCAGGGCCTATGTGACTCGAGTAGATAATTGGCCGTCAAAATCTAAACCAAAAACAAAAACCTTAAGACCTACACTGAAGAAGAAACGAATAACTAATTAATCTCTGAAAACTACCTTCAAATAAGATCCATTTATTAATTTACTAATCTTGTTAGAAATGAATTAAATCACTTTATTTTTACTAAAAGAATCCTCAAACTAAAGAAAAAGTGTTATTATACCAAACCGTGTAACTGAACCTGATAAAGATTATCTTCAAATCTAAAATAGTTAAGTTCGTTCAAAATAATAAAATAGTAATCTCATTTAATCCTATATTTTTTCACGCATTTTTTAACATTTGCTTTTGTTTAACAGCGCTTCTTTTTAATTATATTGTACAGTGGTATTTAAAACTGATTAAAAAGCTTCAGTTTATTCAATAAAAATTGCAAGAAATCTTTTTTTCAAATGATTAAAATTTCTTAAGGAAGAATAAATATGCATAATAAACTTCAATTTTACATTAAACTCAGTTTTAAAAGTTAAAAAAAGAGAAAGACACATAAAAAATTGATGTCTCTGGATTTATTTTTAAAAAATAAAGTGTTCTTCAATTTAACTTGAAAACTTTATAAAAGTAATAAAGTAGTAAGCAATTAAGGATTAATTATAATTTGATTGTCAACGTTAAAAAAATAACACATAAATTAAACATTATTTTTATAGTAAAAACATGATTAAAGGAAAACACGTTTAAACATTTTTTATTTTATTTTACTTTCGCTTAAAAGTAAAATACTTCATTTTAAAGGTTAAAAATTGAATCAAATTAAAAAAAATGTAATGAGCTATAATAATTACTTTAAAATAGCGTAAAAATATATACTCAAAGTTAGAATATTTTTTTAAGCTCTGCTGAAGTTGATTAAAATTTTCTAAAAAATACATATTTAGTTTATAGGTATTGACACACATAAAAAATAGCGATAAAAAAATGCACACACACACATATATATATACATGCATAAACAACATATCTATAACTATATCTATCTATCTATCTCTCTATATATATACACACACACATAAATCTATATATAAATACATATGTATATACATATATGTGTGTGTGTTATACGTAATATCTTTTAAATTTTAAACTGATCTTAAATCTATTCTAAATTCTTTATCAAACATAATTAAGTTTATTTCATTTAATTTACAATTTTCATTTGCTATATGTTAATCTATATATTTAAAACACCTGGCTGTTTTTTTAGTCATCAGCGCTGAGCTTCCTACTGGCCCGATTTTGATAATTATTTTTTTTAATGAAAGCTGTTTATGTGTAGTTGTGCCCATTCTGGCTAATTTTTAATTTATTTCCATTTTTATATTATATTTTTAAATTTAAAAGCTTTTTCGTGACATTTCTTCAAAACACTGGCAACAGGTTAAGCTTTTCTCACTATAATAAAAATTTATTTTGTTTTATTCCTTTTCACCAATCAGGATCTTGATCTCATAGGTGAATGTGTAATTGCATTTCAAAGAAAAAAAATAATGGTTTTCGTAAAATTTAAACCTAATAAAATGATTGAACTTAATTATTCACTAATCCCTGTACAAAACACAGATTATTTACTGTGTGATATTATTAAGTATTATGTAAATAAAATAAATGAAAATAAACTTTTATAAAATATAATATCTAAAGCGAAATTTTGTCGATGGAGAAAATGTCGTCATTGAGAAAACAGATAAGTTTGTTCCATGAATATAATATACATTGTTATAGCTGTTTCAGTGATGATGTCATATTCACTGACTTTTATTCCTGCATCTAAATAAACTGAACTTCTATTTATTTAAAGGTCCGCGATGTGCACGAATGAAAATATTTCTATAAATTGCGCCATTTCCATTTAATTGCAATAAATATTTTATGAAACTAAAGAATTTTTAAATAACTGCATAAATCTCGCTTTTATTTCTGGAAAGGATGAGTGTTTCAGAAGGTGTAAATGATGTCATATTAGAAAAAAATATCCTGTAATATAACGGTATTACGATATTTCTATTTTACATAATATCAAAAATTAATTTAAATCATTTTGTTGTATTAAGTTATTATTTAAAATAAAAATAAATAAAATGTTTTCTGCTTATCAACAACAAACACAAAAATTTGTTCTTTTTTATAACAAAGATATCGTTTTTCTTTTCGTTGTCATGACAATAAAATTAATTTTGAAAATTTCATGGAGGCTATAAACCAATAAATAAATTAAATTTATTGCAAGTGCTATAAATGTTTAGTGGATTGGTTATGCAGTTTAATTCCCTGTTTCTATAATAATTAAAATATTTTATTGATACTATAATTATTGTAGAGTTACCAAGATATATTTAAACGGAGAAAAAATAAACTATGAAGATATTTTTGAATTCGTCTTCTGGGATATTATATTAACTTCCTAAACAATTTGGCATTTAAATAATGTTTAATGTTTAGAAACCACATTAAAAAAGATTTGTAGCTGAAGTTAAGTCCAACATAATACTTTATGAGCTGTTTTCCTTATTTTTTATTATTTTCTGAAGTTTGTGTTTCTTCATCATGAAAGATTATGTTATCCCTATTTTAAGAAGTGGCTATTGTTTATTTCGCTCTGTATATTATTGTGCATTAAAAGACTGATATATATCACATCCAATGTACACTCTTTTCCGTCGAATTTCGACGGGTGCAGCTAGTGTACATTTAAATTTCTCTAATTAAAATTTGTCCTTGATGTACGCGAATATTTTTTTCTACCCTGAAATCATTCATTTCTGAACATTCTTTTCCTTCCTCTTAATTTACTAGAACTTTCATTTCGCGAGAGACGTTTTGCTTAATTGTCCAACCATTTAAGTGGATTTTGTGGCTGACTAAATTCTTGCGTATTGCCGAGGTTTTATATTCCTATGCACTAACCCATGATTTTTTTTTTACATTGCGTCAAAATATAAACGTTTTGTTTCACATGCAAGAAAATCCGCTGTTACAGTTACGTGGATTATAAATTTTGGGGAGTAGATGCTTCAGGTAATTTCTTTTTTCTTTTCACTTTCTATGTATTTGAATAATTTTGCTTAATTTGCTGAATGATCATATACAATACAGCTCATATTCAAAATATTAGAATAATTACCTTTTTTTAGAAATTGAAAATATCGTTTGGTAATTTAAAGTCTTTTAATGAAAATATGCAAACGATATTTTTATTAAGAACTTATTGTTGATTAACCTTACTTGTTATCTTAAATTTAATATCATTTTTGAAAAGATTAATTGCAAAAAAAAATTATTTTGAAAAGTCAAAATATTAGAATATTTATTCAAGTGGTTCAAAATATTAGAATATTTCACATTAATTCTCCTTTAATTATTACCAATTCTTAACTGGTGGCATCATTGATTAAATTCAGACTATTTTATTTAAAATCAGTATTCTTTTTTGCAGTTTGTTTCTTTTTCGTCTTAAAATGGGCCGTGTGAGTGATATTCCTGAATCTACTAAACTTCGTATGGTTGATTTGTATCGGCACGGTAAAAATAAATGTTTTATAGCGAATTATTTACATTGTTCGCAATCGAGCGTTAGTAAAATACTAACACAATATTCAAAAATTGGAAAATTTCAAAATAATCGCCGAAATGGTGGCCGAAAACCAAAAACATCTGCTAGAGATGACAGGAAACTGAAGCGTATAGTTAAGAAAAACCGTTATAAAAGTGTGCGATTCTTGCACCGAAAATGGAAAGAAGAAGGAGTTGAAGTTTCTACATCGACAACATTAAGACGTTTCCATAAATTTAAATTTGAACCTCGTGTACCGAAAACAAAACCTCTCATGACTGCAAGACAAAAGCGTATAAGATTGAATTGGTGTAAATCAAGACGTTTATGGAGCAATGAAGATTAAAAAATATATTATTAATGATGAAAGTATGTTTTGTGTTTCATATGGTAATCAAGGTATTCGAGTTTGGAGAATGAAGCAAGAAGCATTTGATAAACAATGCCTTAAACGTTCCCTAAAATTTGCTGCTAGTGTCATGGTTTGGGGTTGTATGAGTGCAGGAGGACCTGGAAAGTTATGCATCGTCTACGAAAAGGTTAACTCTCTGATATATCAAGAAATTTTACAATATTACATGATTCCATCATCAGAAGATTTATTTGAAGATGATTTCATATTTCAACAAGATTTAGCGTCCCCGCATACCTCGGTGTCAACTAAGAATTGGTTCCGCCAACGCAACATTAAGGTACTTCCTTGGCCACCAAATTCACCAGATCTTAATCCCATCGAAAACTTATGGTGTATAATGAAGAAAAAACTTCAAGAAAATCCTCCTTCAAGTAAAACTGAGTTAGTGGCACATGGTTAGTGAACCATGGAGTTAGCAATTACAGATAAATCACGATTAATTAAATAAATAAAATGTTTTTTCTTTATTCCGACAAAATCATTTACGCTGATGACACTTACGCATATTAAAAGACTTATATTATGATTTTTTAATGGCAACAAAAGATTTGTAAGTAATTTGGAAAATGATATTTTCAAAGAAATGCTATATTTAAATTAGTAATAATAATAAACATCACTATTAGGATTATTATAACGAGTCATATATTACGTACGCCGTGCATTAAACCTTAATATTCCTAGACCAATGATAAAAAAAAATGCAATTTATAGATAGGCAACTTCAACTGTTTAAAATGCGCATTTTTATTTGATGGAGTTAATCCGGCTGACTTCTGAGAATCTTATATTACGTATGACATGGATTATATATTAATATTCCTGGACTCATCACAAATTTTAAATGAAATTTCAATTTTACAATTTTCGGAATTTCAAATTTTTAAACTACTAAACATTCCACGTTTTAAATTTTTACACCAATGCGTAGAGAAAAAAAATGTACTTTTTAATGAAATTTGTTTGAAATTTTTATCAAAATTTGTTTTTAAATTATTAATTTTTAAAAAGCTTTTATTATTCTTTTTGTCATCGTGGCAACAGAAGTATTCCGTTTTTGGACATTAAACTTGAAACGAATGAAATAAAATATTTTGCGCAATTCAACCAATAAAAAGTTTCATATATGCTTCAGATTTCTCAATTCTCTACCAAGAACAACAACTATTTCCAAATAGTTAACAAATAAAATTAATTGTTAAATTCATTATATAAAGAGTTATTTGAATTCGAAGGTTGAAAATTGAACCAAATGAAACTCATATATTATAATATTCATATATGTAGTATTAGTTTTAAATAGTTTTAAAAACAATTTATGGAATGTATTAGGCCATTTTTTAGGTCTAATTTAAAAAATGCGTAGAAAACCTACACTTACTGGTTGTGGTTGAAAAGAACGCGAGTATGATATAGCTTTAAGGCAAGAGGTTAGATATCAGCGTAAAAAACAACAGCACAGATGTCATATACACACCACATTGGCGCGATTTTTTCCGATGCCAATTTGAAAAAAACTTCGTTTTCGAATGCCAGTTACCATATAATTTTTTAAAAAGGGAATAACAAAAAATTTTAAAAAGTTTAATTAATATCTATAGAACAAAACAATTTATATAATTTTAAAAAACAAAATAAAAGTAAATAAACAATTTATTAATAAATAATCAACATCCGGGTTAACATATCGAGCAAAATAACGTCACTTTGTCGCCAGTTAAATACCCCGGTGGAGTATAAGATATTGGCGTCTGAAAAGAAATAGCGCCAATGTGGTGCTTATATGAGATCTATGCCAAAAGAACGACATGACAAATTTCTTCTGACAGAGAATGCATGTGCTCGAAAAAATGCTTTAAATTTCGAAGATGCACAAAAAAATTTAAAATTATATTTTTGTAAAATTTGTCATCGTCGTTGGTTTGGCATGCAAATTCAATCTGACGGATTTTGTAAGACTAGCCATAAATGTATAGTAAATAATGAACTAAATATTTTTTCGGTAGCTAATAATATGGATCGTGGACCGTATCCCTAAATAATAAAGAGCTTAGTTTTCGTTGAGGAGAAACTAATTGCCCAAGTTCATCCGGTTTTTACTGTATTATAGGGGGTTAGCTTGAATACATTGGGCAAATTATTAATTTTCATCAAGATATTACAGATATTTGTACTTTATTACCTCATTCCATAGATGCTATATCACAGTATATTTTTGGATAGTACTTGGTTATACCGTCGACCAAAAATCTAACGCCAAATTTCAGGATTATATGCCAATAATAAATTATCGTAAATGTCACTTGGGCAAATTATTAATTTTCATCAAGATATTACAGATACTTGTACTTTATTACCTCATTCCATAGATGCTATATCACAGTATATTTTTGGATAGTATTTGGTTATACCGTCGACCAAAAATCTAACGCCAAATTTCAGGATTATATGCCAATAATAAATTATCGTAAATGTCACATTACTTGACATTAAAGATAATACAAGTGCTGGTTATGTCATCAAGTGATTTTTAATTCGACTTTTTATTTCAATTGTTATTAATGTTTTACAAATTTATTTGTTTTTTCGTTATTTAAAAATATTCGTCAATTTTTACAATTTGGCTAATAGTTTGGTGATTTGTATTATTTGACGAAATTGGTCGACGGGATAACCAAGTAGTACCCATTTTTGTTAGATATCAAGATGGAAAATATAAAAAATCTTTAAAAAAGAGCTTTTAATTGAAAATTTAAAAGAAAATGACAAATTTTGCATGGAAAAAATGTATATTTATACCAGTTTTATGTCATAAATAATAAATTCCGAGGAAATTCTTAGTTATTTGACTGAATTTACATTACTAAAATTAAAATGCGCCAAAATATAAGGTAGCGTTTTTGTATAATAAAGATTCAAAAATAGTAGATACTACTTGGTTATCCCGTCAATCAATCTCGCCAAATTATAGAAATCGCCAAACTTTTAGACAAATTAAACAAATTAGTGTAATTTTTATTTTAAATAACAAAAGAATAAATTAATAAAACATTAATAAGAATGCAAATAAAACTTCATATTAAAAATCACTTGACGGCGTAACGAACGTGATACAAGTTTAATATTAACGGAATGTGACATTTTTTATCATCATTATAGGCATTTAATCTTTTAGTTTGGCGGTACCTTTTTGGTTGACGGGATAATCAAGTAGTACCAAATAACATAAAAAAAAAATATTGTTACTTTCAAATAGTTATCTAATGAAATAATGCTTCGCGAATCCAAACAAAGCATGGCTTTTGCTAGTTAGTAATCATAATTACCTAGAAAAAGAGATTTAGTAGTAGTGGGCTACTTGTTTTTCATTTAAATTTCTTGATCGATATTATTTATTTTGCAATGGTAAAATGCCTCTTTGTTTCGTCTTTTAAATTCTGCAAAGGCAAATTTTACCATTTGAAAACTGTGATGGAAGACAAAATGTCTGAAGTAATGAAAAGTAGCCAACTGGCAACACTGAATTGTAACGCATGACTTCATCTTTTTACGGAATGCGATCAGCATGAATCATACGGACAATAAAAGTTTTACAGATAATATATGAATGAGTACCATTTTCAACAGTTTATTAAAGCCATCCATTTTACAAGCTCGACTAGATTCTCACAATTATCTTGTTTTCATGATTTTTTTCTGTTACAGGAAAACTTCCTGATCTTTTGCTTAACGATGTCCCCGCATATGCCACATATGTATAACAGGAAATGAGGTTTCAATGAGATATGACGCCATCTCGTTACAGAAGGAATATAAGAGACCATTTGGACATGATATATGGAAACAATGTGTATGGGCGTTAAGTTAACGTTGAATCCGTCCCCCTTCCTGAGTCATCATCTGATTTATCTCCAGTCGATAGCTTTATCTTGTGTGCAATGAAGAGCATTTTGTATGCCATTGATTGAAATGAACCTGGTGGCATGGTACACTTCTTTCGATACTACCAACACAATATCTGGAATCTTCGAAAATTATGTCGATCTATGTCAAAATAGTTGTTCATGCATGCATGAAAATCGAAGCAATTTCTAACAGCTCCTGTGATGCTTTTAAGTTATACAATGTGCTCTTGTTAGTGTAATTAAGTTTTTTATACTGCTTTCTTGTATTATTATTTTGCTGTGTTTTTGTGTCTGTTTAACTCTTTCACAAATAGGACGCTGAAATTGTTAAAATTTGGAAATAATGGAATGACAGCAAAAATATCGAACAAATTTATTTTTTACTAAGAAAAAGAGATATTTACTATGCATAATAAATGAATATATTCGCGTATTTATTAAAACACTTGAATCATTCTTGTAGTTTCTAATTAAAATTTTGTGGCTTCATAGACAAACTACTATTTGGGAATGAGTATACATGTGAGAATATTATTTCTTTTCATAATTTTCTATGTAGTTGTGACTGCTAAAAATAATCTTTACGTCTCGTCCAAGCTTGCTCACGCATTACTGGGACACCTGTATACATATGACATAATTTTTTCTAAATATGTGCAGTTATGTCGTCAATATGTAGAATCTTACTACAAGGCAAGATATGAATTGATGCTGTTTCGAAAGTGCAATCGATATTAGTAGATCGTTGTGACAATAATTTTTAAACCGATTTGGGAATTTTCCCGTAACAAATAAGCAATCTTCCTGAAAAGCAATATGTTCATAAAGCGTCAACTATAAGATAACATTTCCACTCAATTTTGAAATAGTGAACACATATCTATGACTTATTGCGCCTTAACACCAGAATTAAGATGTGAAATGATTAAAAACAGGTATCAAGAATTAACAATTAACTACCGGTGACACGAATTATTTAAGCAGTTCAAAAAAGTACAAAATCTAAACTCCCAGGTACCGTAATATTTTTTATTTCATGAAATCGCAAGAACACAGATCACTTCAAGTCAAATTCCGATGAACCATCTAGATCAAGAAATGAATTTCACTGTGAAATGTACGTGGTGTCTTAACCCATGGGGGATATATGAGGGCACAATAGGGAAAGAATTACAAAATTGTCTCGATTTCATACTTGTGGAATGGATCTAATTGAATAAGTACGAACCGAGATCGAATGTGTTTGCGATGCCGCACCCCACTCACTTTAGCTTCGTATAAAGATGTTGGTGGCACTAAGGTTTGTCGTAAGCCCTGTAAATGCTGTAGTTCCTTGTAAACGTGAATTGCGCCTTATCTGTCCGTCATATTTGCAATTTTGATCTGTTATCTTCATCATGTCTATCCAAGAAATAATTTGAAGGGTTAAAAGGCAGTTGCTTATCTCCAGGTTGCAATATCTTCTCATGCTGGAATCGATAAGCAAACATCCACATAACACATAATCTTGAGATAGGTTGTTTTCGATACATTCAAACTTTATACAATACTTCCTGGAGTATTCAATGAAGCTACAGTAATCCAGTTATGCATTTGCACAACAACTTCAAAAAGTACAAACTATCGTCCGGATCACAGTCGATAACATGTGCATCCATTTTCTTCAATTATGTTTTCAAAAAATCACGTACATTATTTACTGAACAACGGTCTAATATCGTGGCATTTAACTTGCGCTGCTTCAGCTGCATTTTCCTCCTTCAAATAAAGTAGCTTTACGAGTTCACATCGTTTTTTAATTATGTCATTCCTTTGGCACGTACAAACAACTGATTGAACATATAATTTTCTAACTTAAATATTAAAATTTTTCTACATACAGTATTATGTGATTTGTTCCTCAATTTTCTGTTTTTGTGAATTATGCAAAGTGTATCCTTTCAAATCGTTTTTTACTTGAGATTGGTCCATTGCGATGATTTATTTTTTGTAAATGATTTATGCCGGTCAAACACATTAAATATCATTTGAAGTAAAAATCGCGAAAAATGCAAAAGCACGAGTAAATTCTTGATAAACCATGAGATATAAAACAAGATCCATTTCCTGAATTGGATTACGTTTAATTTGCATCTGGCAAACTTTACTAGAATGAGAATGTTCTTATTATTAGAGGAACTACGGAGTAACTACAAGAAATGTTTTCTAGTAGTCGTTTTATTTTTTAATTGTGAACTGAGTAATATTGTAAGATTTGTTTTAGAATGTTTATGTGAATTGTTTTGTGTACACATAGTGAAAAACTAAATTAATAATTTTTGAGTGTTCGATTCCCGTTATTTAGTAATTTATTAGGAATCAGTGCCAGGATAAAACCCCGGCAATTTTAGCTATTACGTTACATCGTCATTTAGGATTTTAGAATGCACTAATGAATATTAGGTGGGCAAAAACTCTGCAATTTGGAAAAAAAACACTGCAACTGAGATTGTCAAAAATTTGTTGTCATGAAACACTTACAATATTCATACAATAATAATAACATCTCAATCTCAACACCATATATTCAGAAAACTAAATCTGAAATGTCCTTTTAATTGGTTGAGCGGCTAGTTCAGTAAGAGTACATTTATTGGTCAAGTTTTACATGACTTCTGCAAATTTCAATTAAAAATGTATTGTTTTGAAAAGGTATAGGAAAAGTCTTTCAATATAGTTATTTAAAAAATCATTAGCATTATGTCTATTCAAAGTGAATCAACGAGTACAACATAATTTTAACCATTTGACTATTTTAAGATTTACTTCCTTAAAAAAGAAAAGAAACGTAAATAACAATTTTAAAAAAATGTTTGTAATTATTATCATTAGGTTTTGTGAAAACTGGCTATAAAATTATTATCTATTAAAATAATGAAAGTTTCAATATGATTAAAAATAATAGATGAACTAACAAACAACGGTTGTGTACTTCACACTACAATCTATTTAAGTATGGCGTTCCGAAAGATGGTTAAATTTATATCCGTACATTTTGATCTTATACAACTTTTTATACTAAATTAGTTGGTTTTATCTTTTTGCTCGTTAAATCATTTCTCATAAGGATTCTTGAAGTTACAAACTCTCTACTTCAGTTTATTTATCATTTATTCCTAAAAATGTTGTTTTTTCCCATGATGTTTGTTCTGTTTTGTCATCAGTGGTATTTTTCTTCTTATTATTATAATCGGAGAAATGTAAAAGGACAAAATAAAACTATTACTTCAGTGGTGTTAGTCGCAACAGCATTATTTATTTTTGTATGAGAAGAAATATTTTTACATAATGTTTTATTAAAGTAATAATCTAACGTCATTACTAACGAAATACGTATTTAATAGAGTATTAAAATATGTCATAATAAATATATATAAAAATATGTATATATATTATACTTCATGCGCTTAAAAATACATTTTTATAAAATGAATTACTTAATTAGATTGAATACATTTCTTATTGCAGTAAAAAATGTAAGTTAAATACGTTACATTAATTAAATGTTAATAATTATATGTTTAAAAGACAAACAATCACTATATTCATTGTTTTAATTCTATGACAAACTTTTTTGCGTTAGACATGGAATTTGTGTGAAAAGATTTGCAGAATACCACTGCCACCAAAAGCAATTATCGTTAATAGTTTTATTCATTAGATTGAATTTTTTACTTGATGAATATTAGTCAAGCTTTAGAGAATTATTATTATTTTAATTGACAAGGAAAGTTCCATAATGTTTGCCAAGATTTTAGACTTTAACGATCAAAATAATTAAATGTATTTTTTTTCACAAACAAACAAAAAAGGGTGAAATATTTCAGGCTTTTTTCTTGCCCACATCTTTTTTTTTCTTCATTAATTCTAAAACAAAACATATAAAAAAAATTACATTGCATCTATTTCACAAATGTATTGATTGTCAGTACTCATTAGACTAATATAAATTTTAAATGATTCTCACAAGTTTATTATAAATAAATTAACTTTTAAAATTTCCCAATAAGTAATATTTAACAGTTAAGTTTGACTTGCTAGAAAGAAATGTATAAAAACTAGGGAATAATTTTATTTCGTTTCCATGTTTTGCATAAAACGCACCAGAAATATAATGTAACCTTCTCATAATTTGTTGAGACGAACAAAATGATGCATATAATTATGTGAACAGATTCTGAGTATCATTTTGTTTATCTATTACACGAAAAATGAAGCACAAACATATAGTGCTAGTTTGGAAATTGCTACATATTTATATAATATTACAATATGAGACTTTTGAGTACCATCTGCAGCTAAAACTTTGAACAAAACAGTGAAACGTAGAAAGAAATTTGTAATCTTTGTCTAGAAAACTAACAGAAGTAATTGAAAATGTTTACATATGTTGAATCAGAAACAATAGTAACCAGTTAATCTAGGTCATATTGTAAATACAGAAATGCATGCGCATGCCCTAAAATATACAATGCGAGGTGAAATCAAAAAATAAGTTACACTAACCTACCATGAGATCGCGTTGTGAGTCGTGACCGCAATAAATTTATAAATCAAAAATATTTATAATTATTATTATTTTGTTTTGTAAAATTTTGCAGAAATAGATAGAAATTATTTATGAAACTACTGTCTACTAAAATACTGAATTTTTTTTTAATGTAAAATTAACAAAAAAGAAAAAAAAAAGGAGATAAATATACAATGATTGGTTGCATGCTTTATGCTACAATTTAATTAAGAATAATTCTGCAAAAGACGGTTGAATGTATATATATATAGTATATATATATATATATATATATATATATATATAGTATATATGTATATATATATATATATATATATATATATATATATATATATATATATATATATATATATATATATATATATATATATAATCAGTTACTTAATTAGATTGAATACATTTCTAATTGCAATAAAATATGCGCATAAAACCGTAACATTAATTAAGTCTTAATAATAATGTGTTTGAAAGACAAACAATTATTATATTCATTGTTTTATAACTACCACTATCATTTTGCTCTAGGCGTTGAATTCTTTTGAAAAGATTTGCAGAGCATCTTTGCTCCATAAAAGCAATCTGTGCTACTACATTCCTTGGGAGTTAGTCAAGTTTTGCAGGATATATATATTTTTTTCATTTTATTAAACAAGGAAAGTTCCATGATGTTTGCCAAGATATTAGCGTTTATCGACGAAAATGATGGAATGTATCTTCTACAACAAAGAAAAAGTGAAATATTTCAGGTTTTTTGCTCACATCTTTTTCTTCAACGATAATAAAAAGAAGTATATAAAAGAAATACATTATATATATTAAAAATGTCTCGAATATTTGTGCTAAAATTATAAAAATGTATGTAATAAAATAGATTTTAAGAAGTATATTTTAAACGAATCAACTTTTAAAATACCCCAATAGGTAACGTATCTTAGGTTTTAAAGTTTGTCTTATTAGAAAGTAAGGAATAATTTTACTATAATTTCATATTTTGTTTCAAATATCACAGAACATTCCGTTATTTTATAAGACTTGAAAATTCTATATTTATAAAAGGAGAAATCGGAATGCGTGTGTTTGTGCATGTAAGCGATGGCTAGAAAATTGTTTCTCACAAAGAAATCTGAAAAATTAGGTGTAGATAGTCAAATATAGGTCCTGCTGCAAATAATTTGAGATTCTGAATTTTTTAAGAACTGGGGACTCTGGGATCATTTAAGTTTTCATGCTCAAAACTGTTGATAATTAACCTTTATTTTGTCTAATCTTCTTCATGTTGAGGGAACTTTCTCCACTTGGGGATTATCACCTTTTAATTATTCAGTTTTGCTTCTGTAACCCTTCTGCCTGTTCCCGGGCCTCTTAAACTTTTGTGGTTATACATTATTATTTATTGCGTCATTTTAATCCGATTTTAATTTTTGGAATCTTTTTTTTTTTTCACAATTTTGCAGTCCATATAAGAGTCTGAGCTCTTCTAGAGAATCATAAAACTTTTTTTTTTTTTTTTACCAAATATATTTTGTTCCTCAAATTTCTCATCTTTCCAGTATAATTTTAAAATCCATTGGACGTGGAGTCTTTATTAATACTTCTTGATCTAATGCACTCATATTTTTATTGAAGCAATACGACCTTTTTTAAACATTTAGTCAGTCTTTTTTGCATTTCAGTAAAGTATTACGAATAATTCATATCTCAACCCAATTTTAACTAATTGTACATCTATAGCGTTAGGTCCCATGGCATTTTACCGTGTTTTATGTATGGGTCCAGATTTCAACTGTCAGTAGGTCCCTTTTAGGCTACCGATTATTATTCCCTTAAAAATTAACCGGTTCACTACCTTTTTTTCTTCTAATAACTCCTTAGGTTTTGCAGCCACTACATGAATGTTAAGTCAAGTCATAGCTACCGGTAATTTGGAATATTAATTACCTTCTTCGGGGCTTGTAGTGCAGCTTCTTTAACCTCTTCAGAGATGAACATAAAATAACGACATAAATATATACTTATTGCTTTTGCATAATTGAAATGATACCATAGATGACATAAAGAGTCATTTTAATGAAATCAGCACTTTAGGGAACTGGTAATTTAGGTTTACAAATATGGATATAAACGTACTAATCACCTTAAAACATCAATTTAACTACCAGTAATATAAATGTATACAATAATTAAGGTCTTTAAACAAGTAAATGATCATAAAATCTTCAAAATTTATTATTCTAAAGCATTTAAGTTAAATAATCATGAATATTTCTTACTTTCTTGGCCAAATGTCTTGAAGGTATTTTTGAATCTCTGATGAAAAAAATAGTTTTATGAGGTAATATTCTTCAGCGCTGACATTTATTTGTTTTGTTTTGAAGCAAAAAACATTTAGATGTACAGATGTAAAGTAAAAAGTCAAAAAATTCGAACAGTTTAGTTTTTATGAGGAAAAGAAAGGAGGCACACATTCGTGCACCTCAGGTCTGAAGAGGTATAAAATGATCCGAATTGTTTTCAATTTTCTTTAATGTTGTTTTATCATCTTTCTTTTGCTTTATGAATTACCCAACTACATACCAAATAATTTCTTGACTCTTTGGACTAGGGAATTCGGTAAGAAAATCTTTTTTAAGGAAAGGTAACTGGTCCCTTTAATCTTTGGTACCCTTCATGGCAGGTACAGGATTACCAGGTACGAAGTGATATTTTTTTCAAATTCAGAAATGACCAATTAGACACAGACAAACACTTGTACAAAAAATTTGGTTCAGTTTCATGCATTGCTTCATACACTTTTGAATAGTAAAATAACTTTTTTGTACAATATTGAAAATGGCAGAAAATTCTCTATAAAAGTGCCCCCTTTCTGCCGAATATTTGAAAATTTACGGAGGTTCTGCTTGCCACAGTCAAAAAAAATCACAAGAAATTTCGTTCAATTCGTACAATTTTCGATGGTTCAATAACGACATATGGAGACACGCACATGCACACACACGCGGATTGAAAGAAATTTTAAAAGCGGGTCAATCCATTTCAAGTGGTTCAGAAAATATTTTTTGGTCGCTCGACCATTTTTAAAAAATCTGAAATTTTTTGTACAACAACCCCCAGCTTGGATTGACCCCAGCATGTTTTTGGAATCTCTGACCCCTAAAAAGCCTACATCAGTTGAAAACTAGAAGATGAAAACAATTTCGATTATTATACTTTCTTCTATTGACGATAGAAGAAAGTAAAAGATATATAGTTTAATGCGTATTTGATATTTTTTCATGAAAAAATGCTGATTGTTAGTTAGTGAATTAAAATAATGTATTATTAAAAATCTATTACATTTCTATTTAAAATTTTCTCTGACTGTAATCTAAAACTGTTAATCAAGGAAATCTAGCCATTTCCTTAAATAATAATAATATAGCAATCTATTGCTTTTATTTGATTTTCATTTATAGACTTCAATGCAACGCATTTTAGCGAAAACATTAGAAAAAAATGGCTTAAAATATTTTCTGTGAGAAAATTTTCCAAGAAAAGTGTACTACAATAAAATTTCGATACAACATAACCTTATCGACTTATTTTTTACTCGGTTAACTTATTAAAATGCGATTTCTGAAACTGATTTTTAGTATAACTAGAGTAAATGATTTAACCTGTAGTGAATAAAATTAAAGGGATTTTCGATGGTCAATTAAATGGTCAATTTTCAGCAGGCTGTATAAGATTAAATTAATTTTATACTTCTGAGTAAATCAATGAATTTATTTAAAGAGGAACAATTAAATATTGATCTTTAATTAGATAAAAATGATTTTTTCAGTCATTTTAAATAATGTATATGATTAAGTTAGATTATTTTAGAGTTTTAACTCTAATTTGTGTAGAGTTTCAAAACTACCGAATTTTAATGAGATAAACTTAAATGCATAAATGTAGTTTTGAAAACTATATAAGGACGGTGGACTTGTTACTATTCTTAATGCCTAATTTCGAAACTTATGAACCTTCAAAATTTAGCTTTAAAAAATTATAATTAAATTAAAAATTATTTTTAGTTTTGTTTAAATATTATTTTTAGTTTTTCTGTAATTTATTTTATATGTTAATAAAAGAGGGATTTTCTATCATGGTATAATATTTTTTTTTAACGTATATGCTTATAAACTATGAGATTATCAACCATAACTTAATTTCTTAAAACTGCATTATATTTGTAGAATTATATTAATTTAAATAAAGCTTCAACTGCAGTGAAACCTGCAGCCTATGGAACGGATATATCCGTTCGCGGTTTTGGGAAGGCTAGACTGGATATTTTAAAATAGCAAATAAAGCCTTTGTGCACAAATGTTTAAGGATAGAGAGCCAACGAATATAAATGCACAAATAAAGTATGAGAAGGTAGCAAATAGCTATTTCGAATCTACTAACGAGATTCTTCATCAGTGCAAAACTCAGCGAGCTAAAAGTAGCAAAACTGAGCGAAGAGACAGAGAGACGCAGGCTTATATACCCGCTATGGGAACAATCCTGCCTAAAGGAAAGCAACCAATGAGAAGAAAGCTGCCAAAACCAACTGAGTGGACAAGTAGCGACATCTATCGCAGAACAAGCAAAACAAAAACTGAAAAGCGAAGTGAAAAAAAAAAAAGAAAAAAAAAGTATTAAATTAACGATTTCCAAATACTTGGAAAATAAGGAGTACTAGATAAGTCATTGACTAAGGAGTGAGAATTTTTTATGGTGTGGTAAGCTTCCCAAAAATCAAGATCAAGAATAGAAGGACATTTATGGATGATGGTGGCTGAAGAAAAGTTAAACTTATGTTGAGAAGACCAACAATGTTGAGCAATAGAGGAACGTTTAAGCTCCTGATTTTTGACATACCTTTTATGTTCCATTAAACGAAATCTGAGAGCACGTTTAGTCTGACCAATATAAGAAAGACCACATTGGCAAGAAATTTGGTAAATACCCCAGTTATCTAAGTGATCAATGGGGTGCTTAAGATTTGAAAAAACAATTTTATTAACAGGAGAAAAAATAACATTGAAATCGAACCTTTTTAAAATTTTAGCAATTTGCTGACTGATTTTGGGGAAAAAAGGCAAAACAACCAAAGCATTGGAGTTCGAATTAAAGTTCTTACTTTCAGATTGTGAAGATTTTGTCAATTTTCTATGAATAGAATCTATAATATTAGGAGAATAACCACGATCAACAGCAATAGCTTTTAGGTAATTAAGTTCATCACTGAGTAACTGAGGAGTTGAACAAATATTGGAAGCCCGGAAAACAAAAGTTTTAAAAGCCGCAACTTTCTGGTTAGGAGGATGAGAAGAATATCTGTGAGGTGGAAGACTAACCGCAAAAGGTTTGCGAAAGACAGTAGTCTGAAAATTATCTTCATTGCGAATAACAAGAACATCCAGAAAAGGAAGGCAATTGTCCGATTCAGTTTCAAAAGTAAATTGAATGCAAGAATCAATAGAATTCAAGACAGAGAGAATATGATTTATATCAGAATTCACTTCAACTAAAGCATAGATATCATCTACATAACGAACATAGAACGGAAATTTTAAGACTTCAAATAATTTTATTTCAAAGTAATGCATGTACAAATCGCATAAAGTCGGACTAAGAGGATTACCCATAGCCAAACCGTCAATCATACCATGTTTTTAACGGGAATTTCTTTCGTATGATTGACGGTTTGGCTATGGGTAATCCTCTTAGTCCGACTTTATGCGATTTGTACATGCATTACTTTGAAATAAAATTATTTGAAGTCTTAAAATTTCCGTTCTATGTTCGTTATGTAGATGATATCTATGCTTTAGTTGAAGTGAATTCTGATATAAATCATATTCTCTCTGTCTTGAATTCTATTGATTCTTGCATTCAATTTACTTTTGAAACTGAATCGGACAATTGCCTTCCTTTTCTGGATGTTCTTGTTATTCGCAATGAAGATAATTTTCAGACTACTGTCTTTCGCAAACCTTTTGCGGTTAGTCTTCCACCTCACAGATATTCTTCTCATCCTCCTAACCAGAAAGTTGCGGCTTTTAAAACTTTTGTTTTCCGGGCTTCCAATATTTGTTCAACTCCTCAGTTACTCAGTGATGAACTTTACCTAAAAGCTATTGCTGTTGATCGTGGTTATTCTCCTAATATTATAGATTCTATTCATAGAAAATTGACAAAATCTTCACAATCTGAAAGTAAGAACTTTAATTCGAACTCCAATGCTTTGGTTGTTTTGCCTTTTTTCCCCAAAATCAGTCAGCAAATTGCTAAAATTTTAAAAAGGTTCGATTTCAATGTTATTTTTTCTCCTGTTAATAAAATTGTTTTTTCAAATCTTAAGCACCCCATTGATCACTTAGATAACTGGGGTATTTACCAAATTTCTTGCCAATGTGGTCTTTCTTATATTGGTCAGACTAAACGTGCTCTCAGATTTCGTTTAATGGAACATAAAAGGTATGTCAAAAATCAGGAGCTTAAACGTTCCTCTATTGCCCAACATTGTTGGTCTTCTCAACATAAGTTTAACTTTTCTTCAGCCACCATCATCCATAAATGTCCTTCTATTCTTGATCTTGATTTTTGGGAAGCTTACCACACCATAAAAAATTCTCACCCCTTAGTCAATGACTTATCTAGTACTCCTTATTTTCCAAGTATTTGGAAATCGTTAATTTAATACTTTTTTTTTTCTTTTTTTTTTTCACTTCGCTTTTCAGTTTTTGTTTTGCTTGTTCTGCGATAGATGTCGCTACTTGTCCACTCAGTTGGTTTTGGCTGCTTTCTTCTCATTGGTTGCTTTCCTTTAGGCGGGATTGTTCCCATAGCGGGTATATAAGCCTGCGTCTCTCTGTCTCTTCGCTCAGTTTTGCTACTTTTAGCTCGCTGAGTTTTGCACTGATGAAGAATCTCGTTAGAAGATTCGAAATAGCTATTTGCTACCTTCTCATACTTTATTTGTGCATTTATATTCGTTGGCTCTCTATCCTTAGACTGGATATTCTCAAAATCTGCTCTTTACAAATACATGATTGAATAAAAATACAAATAAAGATTTCGTGGTTTTTAAATGCAAATAAAACTACTTTAATTGATATATATTTATGTACGTTTATAAAATCACATTGTAATATATATCGCGCACCTTAATTTGTTTGTTTTGAAATTTACGGAGATTAACAGAGATTTGACAAATAAATGTGTTCTGTCTGCAATAATCACTATAAATTCATCACATATAATCCTGAACTGTAAGTAAACGGTTACAGCTTGAAAAGAAAAAAAAAGCGGAATAATCCGTGTGATAGAAATAAACAGGCTGTAAAAGTAACATGGAATTTCTAAACGTCATGTCGAATCTTCTGAAAATATATCACACATGGAGGTCAAGTTATTTGATTAATTGTATTATTTATCTTACATGTGTATATCCCGCGAGTAGTCGCAACTTTTTTCACAACGTCATTAGTCGCGCTCGGTCTTTTCGCCGCTGACCCCCCACATACCAAAAATGCAAAATAAGAAACATTTTTCAACTAATATACGAAAATAACATTTCAATGAAGATATAAATTTGCAGTTTTCTCAAATTATGCATTTTATTCATGAGATCTGGAGTAATTGGAAAATGTAAAAATGAACTGACATTAGTGATTGTTCCATAGACTTTTTCGCCAATTTCAACTTTGTTTCTAAAAACGTACCTGAAAGAAAATCAGAGGTGTCCTGTTACTTCACTAAGGTAATCGAGAAACCTTCAAAGTCAGCTATATGGTAGATCTCCGTTGTATTTGTAATGTGATACAAGTTAGGAGAAGATAAGTTATACGGGCGGCGAAAAGACCGACACGCGACTACTGACGGGATATTATTATTTATCATAGACGTGAGAGCTTTTCGAAGTGAGAATCACCTTTCGATTTCAATGTAATTAATTTGAAAATGCTTAATCGCATAGTTTCTCACAAAATTTATTGTTAAGTTATTTAGAGAGAATAATAATTAATTTTACATGTAGTAAAAAAGTATGACTACTATCAACTTAAAATTGCCGTTAACTGTTGATTCCTCGCGCTAAGTCTGATAAACCCTGAGTACGTATGTTTTTTACAATTGCAACCAGCATTTTTCTTAAGTAATCTTTCTCTAAAAATTGAAAACAATTGTCTTTAAATAAATAGGGTAACGATTATTATTTTCATTTCTCGGTAACAAAGTAAAAAAAAAAAAAAAAACATTCATACCATGGTTATAGGCTATTTTTTTCCAGGATACTGTTCTTAAATTTTGTAGAGAATTTTCTGTTTACATGAGAGTTTAATATACGTATATAAAAAATTGTATACAAGTCTAACTTATTTCGCTTTCAAAAAATCGGAATTCTTGCAATTATGATCAAACTTATTGTTCTGTAAACAATCAAAACTTATTTGGGTTCAAAAATCTTCTAAATATTCTTGAATTTTCTTTTTAAAAATTTTATTACATACTTAGAATTATAGAATAAAGAAATATTGAATTCAAATTATTTACATACTATGTACAAAATGTATAATATGTACAAAATATAAATGCTTTTACCTTGATAATTTTTGATCATCATACTAAAAACTGGAAAGATGATCCTTTATGCATTTCTGCGTGCCTTTTCATAAAATTAACATAATTCTTCAATAAAACTCAAGACACGCACGACAAACAAAAAATATAAACATTTCTCTCTAAAAAAAAATTCTTTTTCATTCCATCAAAAATTGATGCCAACTTTTTTATCTAAACTTTTAACTCATCTCGTAAGATAAAAAATATAAAAAGCAAAGCAGACGAAAAAACAGCTTCGCTTCCATAGCAACGAGTCGCGTCTTATAAATAAATTAAATATCACAATTGCAAATATGCAAACGATTTTCTGAGAATAAACTGGGATAACTTAATTTATCAATTCCTAACATACTCCCACCATTAATTTAGGCGGAAGCCAAATTAAACTTAAGATCACTTTTGATCAAATTAAGCCCTAATTCAAAATAAAAAATATGCAAATAAATAAAGATAATAACTAAACAATAATAAAATAATAATGAAACATTTAGAGTTCTAGAAAAGTCAATTCAGGGTTTTAGAAAAGTCATTTCAGGGTTTTAGAAAAGTCATTTCAGAGTTCTAGAAAAAGTCATTACCCAAGTCTATTATTTACTGTTGCTTCGACATAAGATAGGACAGTCGAAAGGTTTCAAAAGTTAGAACTGAAGCACCGAGTGTTCTGATCAAGGGAATTCTTAACACATATAAACAGATGCTCCCACCATCCACCAAGCTGATGCTCGAGGGATGAACTTCCATTTAAGAGGAGCCAGTTCTTTCGAAGAAACTATCGTCTTCCAATCCTGCATATAAATCTTCGAAAGGATTGAATGAATCCTTCTGTTGAGAGACTGGATACAAGTTCCAAATGTATTGCCCTATATACTGCACATGTAAAAAGTACAACCCAAACTTTGGATCTTTGCATTACGAAAAGAGGGCCAAAAAGATCAGCTCCAACAACTTCAAAAACTTTGGAATCTCTGACTCGATCTAGAGGTAGGTGGATTGGAGGTGTAGTATATGGTTTTGCAGAGTATCTTTTGCATCTGTAACACTTAGACAATTGACTTCTAATGCTGCGTCTAGAAGAAATTATCCAATATTTTTCTCTTAAAATGGATCCAACTGTTTGAAGTCCAGCATGACAATTCTTTAAATGACATTCTTGAATTAGACAATTCACTACATGATGTTTCGATGGTAATAAAATTGGATATCTGAAAGAAAACTCGTCATCCCGCTCTAATATCTTTGTTTTTACTCTCAACAATCCTTCTTGATCTTTCACAATCTTTAATCCTTTTATTGCATCAGTAGTATTACCAAAACTTTCAGATTGTATTATTGACCAGAGCGACCTTTCCGCATCTTCCTTTTCTTCAATCGACAATTCTGATGGAAAACATATATTTCGATTTCTGCACTTCATTATAAATCTCTTCACCCAACATACGACATTAATAAATCTACCAAATTTTGAAATTCTACTATATATCATAAATTCATGTGAATTAGAACATAAAAGAGTAGGTACTGCAATTTTCTTCTTTTCCATCATTACTAATTCTTCGTTGGGGCTTGTTTCTGAATGTGGCCAATTTTCTTCTGATAACTTCAACCATTCTGGTCCCTCCCACCATCTCATCTTCAGCAGCTGTTTAGGACTACATCCGCGAGAAGGTAGATCAGCAGGGTTGAGATGACCAGGTACGAAGTTCCACTGTTGAGATTCGGAAAATTTACAAATTTCTCTAACTCTATTGCCTACAAACGTTCCCCATTGATCATTTCTTCGAATCCAAGCGAGAGCAGTCGAAGAATCGGTCCAATACTTTACTGGTATAGAAATACAATTAAAGGCTTTCAAGACAAAGTTAGTCATGATTTCTGTAGATTTTGAAATCAAATTTTCTAATTCAGGCACATTGTCGACTGAAGTGACGCAGTTATCTATATAGTATGACTTCATAAACTTCTCAGCTATCTGTTTATTTTCTTCATCAACATTACTCAAATGATATCTTATAACTGCACCTAGGAAAAATGGGCTACAAGTTGCTCCAAAAACTACTCTATTGTGTTGATAAATTTGAAATTCGTCAGGAATCTTCCACCACAAAAATCGTAAGAAATGCCGATCTGATTCTTCGACTTCAATTTGAAGAAATGCTCTTCTTATATCGGCTACTACCCCAATAGCTTTCTCACGAAATCTTATTAACACTGCAGGAATTTGTTCGATGAGGTTTGGTCCTTTAAAGAGGCAATCATTTAAAGAAGGAGACCTCCCTACCTTACACGATGCATCAAAAACTGGTCGAACACTTGTAGTAAGACTATCTGGTTTGATGACGGGATGATGAGGTAAAAAATGTCCTGGAATCTTGAGTGCTTCATCTGGTACTTTACTTATAACGCCTTCTTCTTCCCATTCATAGAAAACTTTAGCATATTCTTCAAACATTTTCATTGATTTTAATTTCTTTGTTGAATTTATCAATCTTCGTTCAGCTATGTGTCTATTTGAGGGAATCTCACGTTTGCCGTTAATCCAAGGAAGACCTACAATATAGCGACCTTCTATATTTCTATCAACTTCTTTTATAAAATTATCATGAGCGAGTTCTTCTTCTTCTGCTTTAGACAAAGTTTGACAGGGATCTGTTATACCAATTGTCTCTAACTTCCATAATTCCGGAATCTTCATATCTTTTAACGCTAGGTTCGTGATAAACATAGTTCCATAATTTAGACGAGAGTGTGATGTACTTTCTAAACGACCACAAAGTGTCCATCCAAACTTTGTCTCTGTTGCTGTAAGACCGCTCTTTAACTGTTTTACTCGACCAGTAAGAAGTTGTCCGTAGTAATCGCTTCCAATCAAAATTTCAATTTTTGGACTTCCTGCTCCTAAATCTGTGATCCATAGTTTATTTTGTTTAAGCTCTTTAATTACTGATTCTTTCGGTATCCGAGGAATATTATTACAAATTATATCTTGATCCAAAAGTTCTAAGACTTCTTTCGTTTGTTTCTGTCTATCAGAAGAACTTAACTCAACTTGGAATTTATTGTGAGATTTAGCTTCTGTTTGCGTACCACCAAACAAAGTGTGTACAATAGCTTCAGAAGAAATGGGATGTAAACCTAACTCTTCAGCTGTACCTTTTAAAATATAGCTCTTTTGCGACCCACAATCAAGTAATGCTCGTACGTTCTTTGTTATTCGACCTTTAATAACTATTTCCAAAGTCATAAGGGCTACTTCAGCAGAACACTGCTTATTTGCTATAGTGCTTTGAATTACTTCTGGGGTCTTAGCTGTTATTTCTGGTTCTTTACACATTGAAATTTCAGGGCATAATAACTCGGTATGGGGTTTAGAACAAACGTGGCAACGAATAAAAGCTTTGCAAACTTTAGCGTAGTGACCAAAACGAAGACATTTTAAACAGCAATTTTTATTCTTAATTTTGGCCTTCCGTTCATTAAAGGAAAGAGATCTAGCCCTAACACAGTCCTTGCTTTCATGAGATTTACTGCAAAATAAACAAAGGCGTTCTTTTGCGCTAAATAGCCCTGCCGCAGTAGGTATTTTACTTTCTGCTTTTCTTAACTTTTCTTTAGGTTTTTCTTTAAAGCCCAGCTCTATAAAACTCGATTTGGCTAATTTGAATCTTTCCTCGTTTGCAACTTCTTGTTTCAGAAATTCCATCAAACTTACTATATTTGCTTTTGTTGACAATGCATTATTATTACTAACAACGTTTGATGTAATTGAAATATTATATCGCTGCCATGCTTTTAATACATCTTCCGATAAGCTAGATTCTATCATGGGATAGAGCCATGCCGAATTGCTTTCTAAACTTAAACCCATTGATTCTAACGATCTTAAATATGCCTCGACTTTCGTGAATAAATCTGATAAGGGAAGTTTATCTTTGCCGTGCGCCTGTACATTAGCTACAATCAATTTTAGGAATTCTCTAACGTACACTTCTATTAGTAAATCTTTATTTCCAAAACGCTATTGAAATGCCTCGACAGCTTTGGGATAATTAACTGCGGTCATTGGATAGCTCTCTAACAAACGCCTGGCACTGGTTCCAGGTTCTACCGATTGTATAAGATACTGAAATTTGTCACTATTATCCAAATCTATGTCTTCATGAATTTTCTGAAACTGGGACCAAAATGAAAGATAATTTATTAATTGCGAATCGAATGGCTTAATATTTAGTTTAGGTAATTTATAATGCTTTGATTTGGAATAACCGTAATCTCTGCTTTTTTCACTATTATCTTGATTACGTTTATTTTTATCCAATGCTTCACTAACTTTACGCTTAATGGTAATAAATTGATCTGAATAACTTTCATTTTCCACTACTTCATTTTCAATAGCCTCTTCGTCGCATTCATCATCATCTAACATGAGTTCAATTATAGCTTCATCAATAGATTTAATTTCATGAATCAAATTTTCTAATTTACTAAAATCGTCTGAAATTTTACCCTTATCTAATGACTCGCTGTTAATTTCTTCATTCAAAACATTTAAAGTTCTGGTAAATGACGAACGTAGCGGTGTACGCTTTTTCTTTAGCTTATTCATCTTAGAAAAATTTAGTAATGCACAGCTTATGAAAACACTATACGCTATAAAAACAATTCAATATCTCAACAGTATTATTCAAATGTCCGTGCTCGGGGCGCCAGATATGTTCTGTAAACAATCAAAACTTATTTGGGTTCAAAAATCTTCTAAATATTCTTGAATTTTCTTTTTAAAAATTTTATTACATACTTAGAATTATAGAATAAAGAAATATTGAATTCAAATTATTTACATACTATGTACAAAATGTATAATATGTACAAAATATAAATGCTTTTACCTTGATAATTTTTGATCATCATACTAAAAACTGGAAAGATGATCCTTTATGCATTTCTGCGTGCCTTTTCATAAAATTAACATAATTCTTCAATAAAACTCAAGACACGCACGACAAACAAAAAATATAAACATTTCTCTCTAAAAAAAAATTCTTTTTCATTCCATCAAAAATTGATGCCAACTTTTTTATCTAAACTTTTAACTCATCTCGTAAGATAAAAAATATAAAAAGCAAAGCAGACGAAAAAACAGCTTCGCTTCCATAGCAACGAGTCGCGTCTTATAAATAAATTAAATATCACAATTGCAAATATGCAAACGATTTTCTGAGAATAAACTGGGATAACTTAATTTATCAATTCCTAACACTTATAAAGAATAAAAATTAATTATATCATTTTATTACTAAAACAAAAATTATGAATGTTCTAATATAAATCATTGTTTAGTTACTATTATGATATATTTAACAAAAAGTAAAATTTAAACAAATAAGTTTACCATTTCTTTAATTTGTCCTGAAAAACATATTTTGAAAATATGAAGTAAATAATAATAATTAAAATAATCACTATGAAAACCATTCACTTGAATATTTTTTTATGCTTTTATTCTTCATTTTTGTCTCTAAAGAGGGGTAAAATGATTTTAAGTGTAAAAGTCAATCCATTTCAAGTGGTCGAGGAAATATATTAGGTAGATTTCATATGTAAAACTACGTATTGCTGTGGCTCCTATGTTGAAATTTCTAAAACGTTTTACCAGATCTACGGCAATCATGACCCCTAGACACATAACTACCACCAGTAAAAAAGTTTTAATTTATCTCTCTCTTTCTCTCTCTCCATATATATATATATATATATATATATATGGAGAGGGGACATATATACTTTGCATATGATTAAGATTTAGCATATAGTTAGAGGGGATAAAATACACGTCATTTTCCAAATAGACTATCTCATTTTTGTAAACCCCTATTTTTATAACCCCTATTTTATTTAAAATATTTAAAATACATAAATTAAAATAAAAACTTAATCTAATACTTAATATATTTCATTTAGTGTTTATAGGATACATGCAAATGTAAAGTAAACATGCGGCAATTTCTATTCAGCAGTAATAATAAAAAAGAATTGTGATACTAAAACAGCATCATGAAAGAATTCGCGAAATTCATTATGTTAAAGTTACCAAAAATAAAGTTCTTATTTAATCATTTATATATTGTGAGATTTAATTAAACGATTATTATAAAATCAAAAATTGTAGGACAAAAGTTTTTCATTCGAAAATGTTGAAAACCTCCCTGTAGGTTGCTATATGTCACACAGCTACACTGTTCAAATGTAAATCCAATGAACATTTTTCATGTTTGTATTATATTTCTTATAATTAATTGCGTTTGTAAATGAGGATGCTTCATGGCCGCCATGAAAAATGTTTTGATGTATGTTTCTGTTTTAGGTAGCTTTCATTACAAAAAGTCCTTTTGGCAATGCCGGGAGGAAGAGGTAGCTTTCATATACTTATTTATTTATTTATTTAGTTTAAATTAAGTTATATTATTCAAACATACAAAGCTCAAATTAGTGGGACCAGATTTTTTATAATTGAATACTAGTTTTTGTCAATACTGAATATTAATAGGGATTTTTAGAAATTAGTCATTTTTATTAAACCTCGTTTCATTTTCAGCGACTTAGATAGTCACTACATTCCACGATATTATGAAGTATATGCCATTTTAAAGCAACATGATGGATAAAACAAAGTTATGAGCTTGTTTTAAATCTTAATTCATGTGCACATGCACATTCATTTTGAAATCGATTAATATATACGAGTACTGTCGCGGGAAAATTGATTTTTAAAAAAATGTCACCCACTTTAGAAACTCAAACTGCTATATCTCAGGCGTTTTTTAAAATAAAGACACAGCAAAAAATACATTCCTGAATTCATTATTAAGATAAATACTTCAGAAAGAACATTTCATCAATTTCTAATTTTTTTGTTTGTACATCAAAAAAAAAAAAATAATAATAATAATAAATTAGTTTTAAAATATCATTCCATTTCTAGATTTTTCTTTCTTGTTCTTCAGTTGATTCAGTTATCAAACGAATTAAATATTTTTAGGTTGATTTCGTATGAAATACTACCTATTGCAATCGCACCAGTTTATATATATATATATATCCATCTATCTATCTACAGCTCATATTCAAAATATTAGAATAATTGAGAAAAAGTAATAAGAAAAAATTATTTGTCATTTATTTATTTTTTATACTAAGTAAATGCAATTAAATTTCTTATAAATTAAATCTGGAATGTTTAGATAAGATTTTAACATTTATAAAATATAAAATACAGCACAATAAATTAGGTATACAGCTTCCTTAAACACACCAGAATATTAGAATAAAATTTAGATTGGTTCAAAATATTAGAATATTTTATTTTACGCAACAATATTACCTTATGAATATGAAGTAAATGGTAGTTAATATTTTGTAGCATCCCTTTTAGCTTTCATAACAGCGTACAATCGATCTTGCATACTATATACAAGGTGTTTACAAACATTTCTATCAATATTAGCCCAAATAGACTTTATACGTGCCACTAACTCAGTTTTACTTGAAGGAGGATTCTCTTGAAGTTTTTTCTTCATTATACACCATAAGTTTTCGATGGGATTAAAATCTGGTGAATTTGGTGGCCAAGGAAGTACCTTAATGTTGCGTTGGCGGAACCAATTCTTAGTTGACACCGAGGTATGCGGGGACGCTAAATCTTGTTGAAAGATGAAATCATCTTCAAATAAATCTTCTGATGATGGAATCATGTAATATTCTAAAATTTCTTGATATATCAGAGAGTTAACCTTTTCGTAGACGATGCATAACTTTCCAGGTCCTTCTGCACTCATACAACCCCAAACCATGACACTAGCAGCAAATTTTACGGAACGTTTAAGGCATTCTTTATTAAATGCTTCTTGCTTCATTCTCCAAACTCGAATACCTTGATTACCATATGAAACACAAAACATACTTTCATCACTAAATAATATATTTTTCCAATCTTCATTGCTCCATAAACGTCTTGATTTACACCAATTCAATCTTATACGCTTTTGTCTTACAGTCATGAGAGGTTTTGTTTTCGGTACACGAGATTCAAATTTAAATTTATGGAGACGTCTTAATGTTGTCGATGTAGAAACTTCAACTTTTTCTTCATTCCATTTTCGGTGCAAGAATCGCACACTTTTAAAACGGTTTTTCTTAACTATACGCTTCAGTTTCCTGTCATCTCTAGCAGATGTTTTTGTTTTTCGGCCACTATTTCGGCGATTATTTTGAAATTTTCCAATTTTTGAATATTGTGTTAGTATTTTACTAACGCTCGATTGCGAACAATGTAAATAATTCGCTATAAAACATTGATTTTTACCGTGCCGATACAAATCAACCATACGAAGTTTAGTAGATTCAGGAATATCACTCACACGGCCCATTTTAAGACGAAAAAGAAACAAACTGCAAAAAAGAATACTGATTTTAAATAAAATAGTCTGAATTTAATCAATGATGCCACCAGTTAAGAATTGGTAATAATTAAAGGAGAATTAATGTGAAATATTCTAATATTTTGAACCACTTGAATAAATATTCTAATATTTTGACTTTTCAAAATAATTTTTTTTGCAATTAATCTTTTCAAAACTGATATTAAATTTAAGATAACAAGTAAGTTTAATCAAAATTAAGTTCTTAATAAAAATATCGTTTGCATATTTTCATTAAAATACATTAAATTACCAAACGATATTTTCAATTTCTAAAAAAAAGGTAATTATTCTAATATTTTGAATATGAGCTGTATCTATATATATATATAGATGACTTTTTTATGGACACGATAACTTCTATAATTTTTCACCAATCTCTACCAAACTTGTACATAAAATCAAAGAGGACAAAATCTTGGCTAAGTTCGTTAATGGGCAAAATCGGACCAAGGGGGTCGGAATAGGGGGCGTTTTTGTTAAACAGAAAAAATGCCATAACTTTTTAATTAAAGTAGATATCGAATCGGCTTAAAGTTTATATTACTTCTTAAAAATGGGCCCAAAGTTTATGCATGACAGATTTTTGATAAATTTAGAAATGGGCTCAAGGGGCGAAAAAACAGGGGTTTTGAGAGAAAAAAAATTCATAACTTCGTCAATTTTCAAGATATCAAGTCCAACTAAATTTTTTGTAAATGTTCTTAAAATTATCTAAAACTTTTGTATTTACAAGTTTTTGATAGGACCAACTTTTACCGATGAAAAAAATTAAAAACGAAAAGAAAAAGGACGGTGAAATAAGAGAAAAATCCATAACTGTGTCAATTTTTAAGATATCAAATCTGATTAAATTTATTTTACATCTTCTCAAAAATATCTACAACTTTTATATTGACAAGTTTTTCATAGGATCAATTCGTATAGCAAAAAGAAATTAAACAAAAATAGGAGTTGGAGATAAAACCTCAAATCCAAACTGCTTATATTCTGACTCATTTTTAAATTAATTTTTGATTTTAAGCGCATCCAAATGGTAGATCCTCTTATTTAGAAACTGTATAAAGTGACGCATTGGTCACTTTTCTGATAAAGACAGAATATATTTCAAAAAAGGATACCAAAAAGGGTATTTTGAACAGAATTTCCCAATTTCATCGGGACTGAAAATTTAAGGAAGTATTCGAATAAGAAATTGCGTTTTTTTTCTGACTCGTTTTTAAATACATTTTAGTTCTCAAACGCATCCGATTTACAGATCCTTTTATTTAGGAACTATATAATGTGATGCATTGGTCATTTTTTTGATAAAGACGGAATATATATTTAAAATGGCTACCAAAAAGGGTATTTTGAACAGAATTTCCCGAAGTCTTCGTGATTTGAAAATTTAAGGAAGTTTTCACATAGCAAATTGCGTTTTTTATGACTCGTTTTAAAATTCATTTTCGCTCTCAAACGCATCCAATTTACAGATCATCTTATTTAGGAACTATATACTGTGACGCATTGGCCAGTTTTTTGATAAAGATAGAATATATTTCTAAAAATGCTGTCAAAATGCGTATTTCGCACAAAAGTTTCCGAAGCAACCATGATTAAAGAATTAAGGATGTATTCAAACAAGAAATCGGTTATTTTATGACTCATTTTTAAATTCAATGTTTTTCTCAAGTGCATTCAACTGACAGTTTTTTGTTTTTTAGGAACTGTATAATGTACTGTTTTGGTTGATTTTTTAATAAATTCAGAATTTATTTCAAAATATGTTGTCGATATGGGCATTTGAGCTGAATTTTTCTTAAGATGATTCTGATAAAACCAGTTTTTGCAGAAAAAGGAAATTAAAAAATTTTCATAAACGGCCAAATGAAGTTATTAAACTGGGTTTATCTCTAATCATATATATATATATATATATATATATATATATAGATAGATAGATAGATAGATAGATATATTTTTTCTTTTGTTGAAATGAGCACTCTTCGAAATCTACCTCCGCATATAGGCCCAGCCGACAGGGATTTTTTTCTGTTTTAAATAACTGCTATTTTTATTTCCCAATCATTTCATTTTGTCTTGTATAAAGAACTTAATTTGTTACAGGTTGAGTAATTTCGTTTAGGGTTGCTGGGTGTTGCGCATTTTAGCCTCTGGCGATAAATGCTGTATTCTTGACAACATTCATTTTTAAAATTTCCCCTTTTCTTATCATATAACGGTTCCTTTTACCTGTACATTTTTTTGCTCGGATTGGGAATCTATTCTATGCCAAAAGACTTTCTTTTGGCGTTTGTGAAATGTGAAAATTTAGTCAGTTTAATGTTTTGTCATGGTGAAGTAAACACGCACGCTCGCTGTGGTCAAAGATGACTAATAATTCTTAAATACTTTCAAGTGCATTTATGTTAGCGTGCTGCATGCTTATGTGAAAATATATTTAGATTGTTTTGTCGCTGACAATTCAACATATAAAATTTGTGGTCGTTCAGAACTAAAGACGTTCTTTCTAGTACGAATGCACAAATGAATGAATATGCTGTATTCCTGATGTTTGAAAATGCTCATATTTCAAGTATTTAGCAAAATAAACACAATTTAGTCAAGATATTTGTGAACTGAGTTTTCTTCATCAGGAAATGCGTTAAACACTTCGTTCCAGAAAAAAAAGTAAAACATGAACCTGGGGCTCTCTATGATATTGCAATACGATCCGGCCAGTCTCATAAAAAGGTGGCTTTATATTCTTATTTTACCATTATAGAACTATGGCGCCGTAAAGAAGGGTTTTTTTTCTGGAGAAGTTGTCCAAGTGCATACAAAATAATGAAACGAAAATATGGTTTGTATATGCAGCGCATTTTGTTTCGAATTCCGGAATGGAATTTGAATTCTACAAAATTGTTGTTCTACAAAGTTGTTCTACAATGATGTGTTGGTGTGTTCTGCGAATAAAAAAATATAATTAAGCCATCTTCATGTGTGTGTGGAAGCATCTAATTTGATTACGCTTAATTTTGACTTCTCCCCCTCCCCGGAACAAAGAAATTTCGGAACGCTGGACAAAAAAGGAACTCAGCTGCAACCATATCTAAATAATAGTCTCAGAAAGAACATCTTTTTTTTTGTTTCTCGTTATTTTTTCCATAAAAAAAAGGGAATGTATTTAATTTTTTCTTATAATGTTTTTTCAGCTTAGAAGAAAGGTAATTTACGTATTCTTTTTCTTTATTTCCTTTTTGTGTTTCATATTATATATTTGCTTTTATGTTATTATTATTTTTAATTGATTATGATATATTTGAACAAACTTAAGTATTTATAAGTACATGGTTTTTTTAAATATGACATCATCAAAGAATAATTTTAACATTTCAGTACCCTGCTATGAAGGGGATCCAAATACTTTGGATTTTTTCTTTGATATAGTCAGAAATTATGAAAAAATACAAAAATGGACAGATGATCAGGAGGTATTGTTTATCAAAATAAAATTAGCAGGTCCTGCCCTAAAATTTTTTCTTGAAAATGATAAAATTAGAAATTCAAATAGTGTAACAGTAATTAAACAGGAACTTTCACGATTTTTCTTTTAAGAATCTCAAAGAGTTATAGATACCGAATTTGATAACATAAAACTCTTACCTAATGAAAGTATAAGTAATTTTTCTCATAGATTGAACACTTTGCACAATAAGGTTTTTAAAACGAAAGATCCTGATTTTTTTAACGAAATAAAATATAAGAAACTTTTGCAATGTTTATCAACTGATATTCGAATCAAAATTATGGAGGAAAAAATTGATGACTATGACAAAGCCGTAGAAAGCAGAGTTTTTGCAAAATATTTTGTCAAATGAGAAATTAATTAATATTCATAATGAATATTCTAATCACATTGATTTTTCTAAACAAATATCCGAATTATCAGAGAAAATAAATGCTTTGTCATTTGTAAATAATACACAAAGATATGACACTAAACAAACCCAAACACGCCCTAGTTTTAAGAAGGAGCAATTCCATCTCAGAGCTCAGGCAAGACATGTCAATTCACCATCACAGATTTTTTTCAAAAAAATTCAGTAGTTAGAAATGAGTAATTTATAATATTTCCTAAAAGGATTTTTCCCTAAAAAATTTATTTCTCTGATTATAGCATTTTAAAGTTCATGATAAAATTGGCAGTTTCAGTAAAACTGAAAACCGCTACATTTTGAAATGAACACAATACCAAACATATTCAACATATTCAGTCAATTTATTTTTATAAACAGTTTTTAAACTGAATTTTACTTTGGCATAGTTTAAAAAAATATAGTGACATTTTTACCTTATTAAACAAATTAGATTTTAAGTACAAAAAATATGATTATTAGTGAATTTAAGATTTTTTTTCAGAATGAAAAAAAAATATATTTTAAAGCTAAACATTGATGGCAATCCAAAGACCTTTAATGGGAGTTTTACAGCAAATTTTATTTTAACTCTAAGGTGCTTACAGCTTTTGTATTTCAATTTTAAATTATGCAAAATTTTGTAAAATCATTACTTTTGAAATGCAATTTCTCAAAAACACCATTTTTTAAAAATCTTATAATATGCTCAATTCATACCTTATTAGTCTCTAATAAATACCTTACAAGCAAATCGTGTGTTTTTGCTTAGAAAATTTTATATGATTTTTTGAAAATAACATGTTGTGTGTATTTTTCAACAGACCACAAAGTCAAGCTCTTCCTTATTTAACCGAACTTGTAATGTAAATAATATTTGAAACTAAAAAATACATCACTAGTACATAATTATAACTGTTAAATTATAGCTAATCATTTGCTTAAATTTAAAATTGCGTAAAATACAGCCAATAATAAAATTGGTATTGATCATATGTCATTTCATTCCATACTCATAAATGTGTTAAATTCATCTACAGTGTGTTGAATATTTTCTTATACAGTATGTATATAATATATTATTATGCAAAAACATACATTACAGCTGAATTAGATTTTTTTTTCAAGTTTAGGTTTTTTCCAATTAGTTTTTTTTTCTCAGAAAACCAGAAGATCAAGCTTTTTCTTATTTCTCTGAATTTATAATATTATTTTTTAATAAAAAAATAACAATATGCACATTATTATGGCAGATAAATATAAGCTAATATTCAAAAATTCCTATTCATAAAATTAAATAAGCCAAACCCCTAAAAAAAATCTGCGCTTGTGATGCATTTTGACTTTGCTGAAAATTACTCACTAATACTGCCAAATGAAGTACAAAGCTACCACTGGCAGAATACTCAGATATCGTTATTTACCTTCACAGCATATTTTAGAGAAGAAATAAAGAGTTTTATCATAGTTTCTGATGATTAACTCATGATACAGCTCATGCTGTTTGTGACATAGAAAAAGTAAAAAAAAAAAGAATTTTTTAAGTTGTACCAGTTACAAACACTGGAATCACCTGTGTATATATCAGATGGAGCTGGAGCACATTTTAAAAACAAGTATTAGTTTTATGAATTGCACAAAAATAAAATTGTACTGAAGTAGTGGATATTTTCAGGTACTGGCCATGTTAAAAGTCATGTGATGCTATTGGGGAGTGAGACAAGCACTATGCAATAAAATTTAATCTCCAAAAGGAGCCAATAAAAGCTATTCAAGATTCTGTCTCATTTGTTGCTGAACTATCTTCTCTGCTAAAAAAGAACATTCTAGTCCATCCAGGCAGAAATATTATTCAATCCTATAGAAATAATAACGAGAAAGAATATGCAAATGCAAAATCTATTGTTGGTATTAGATCTAAACATTATAGGGTGATTGTAAATAATGAATGCATAGTTTCCAAATCGGGGATTTCATTGGATGCATTTATGAAAATAATTGGTGGATAGGACAAATCAATGGTATATCAATCACGAGAACTAAATGATATTAAAGTATCATTCATGTACCCAACATGGTCCATAGCTAAAGTTTTCCAGTGGCCAAAAGAATCTGGAAAGAAAAAATATTAATGTGCGTTACCATTGGAAAATGTGATTCTAGAAACAGAAAAACCAGTTACAATAGGACAATCTGAGCAACTTCATACCTTCAACGATAAGGAGTTGACGTTAATTTAAGAAACCTTCACTACCTAATTCTTCTGTTATGTATGTATTTGCATATTAATATATTATATCCATACTATATAACAAAATATTTTACACACTGTAGATGAATTTTACACATTTATGAGTATGGAATGAAATGAGATATGATCAATACTAATTTTATTATTAGCTGTATTTTACGCAATTTTAAACTTAAGCAAATGACTAGCTATAATTTAACAGTAATGATTATGTACTAGTGATGTGTTTTTTAGTTTGAAATATTAATAAAATTTGCCGTAAAACTCCCATTAAAGGTCTTTGGATTGCCATCAATGTTTAGTTTAAAATATTTTTTTTCATTCTGAAAAAAAAATCTTAATTTCACTAATAATTATATTTTTTGTACTTAAAAACTAATTTTTTTAATTAAGTAAAAAGGTCACTATATTTTTTAAAACTATACTAAAGTAAAATTCAGTTTAATAACTGTTTATAAAAAATAAATTGACTATATATGTTGAATATGTTGGGTATTGTGTTCATTTCAAAATGAAGCGTTTTTCAATTTTTCCGAAAATTGTCAATTTTATCATGAACTTTAAAGTACTGTAATCAGAGAAATAAATTTTTTAAGGAAAAAGCCTTTTAGGAATTTTTATATATCATTTAGTTCTAACTACTGAATTATTTTGATAAAAATCTGTGATGGTGAATTGACGCATATCAGTACTGTCTGCCTGAATTGAGATGGAATAGCTCGAAACGCTCGTGAGTTATACAAATCGAAAAACTCTCGAAATTTTGGTTTTAAGTTTCAAAATAAAAATAACAGAAAGGTAAATATTTGTCAAATTTGTTCTAAACGAGGTCATTTGGCCTGCAGTGTTTTAAATACAAGAATTTATGTTAGAGAAAGGAGTCGTATGATCAGAATTATTATAGACAATACAGAAATACTAATTTTGATAATTCTGGTTATAACCAATTTCAGCCTTTAAACGACCAGTGAGACGCAGTACAGCTGATGGGCTGTTGTCTCAAAACTGTCTTGGGTCATCAGCAAATAAATTTAATCTGTCTGACGAAAGAAAAGTTAAAGCCACTTATTCACAAACTTCTAAGAAAATTCAGATTTGCAACAATCAGTCAACACAGACTGATGAAAAGGTAGTCATTTATAATGTATATGATAAATGTTCGTTTTTACCTATTATTTTCAGTAAGTTTGGCAAATTTGAGGCATTTTTATTACTGGATACAGGAAGTTCAATTTCAATTTTATCACTTAATTTCTTTAATGAAATAAAAAAAGATATTTCTTACAAACCTTTAACTTCTTTTGTAATTATTTCAACTGCTAATTCTGCAGTTAAATTCTCTTCTTGCATTTCTGTGTCTATCAAAAATGGTAAAATATTATTAAGGCATACCTTTTATATTGTTAAAATTGCAAATTCTTCAGAATTTGTTGTAATTTTAGGTTATGATTTTATTGTGAAAAATAATATTTTTATTAATCCCAGTGATAATACTGCCTCAATAAATGGTTTTGAAGTACCATTAAAAAATAAATGCAGAAAAAATCAAATAAATGCAATATGTGTTGATAAAAATTCTGAAAATGAGGTAAATAATAATGGCAGTAGTTCAAGTGATGCTGTGCATAATGTTAACAGTAATGAATCGCATGATCAGATCTGTGCATATCTTGCACACAAAGTTAACTTAAATCCATATGAACACAAATTTGTAAAAATTAAAACTGACATCTCACCAAATCAAGATGAGTTGCTATTTTGCAGTAATATTTCCTCTAATACTGTGTTATGTCATGATGCACTTATAAAATTAGATTCTAAATTTCAAAATATCTCGTATTCCAAAATCATGCAAGTTTACATCGAAAATTTATCTGATCATGTTGTTCATTTGAATAAAAATATGGAAGTAGGTTATCTGAGTATTCCAGATGAAATTGTTGATCAAAATGAACTGGAAAGTAATTTAAACCTTCCAATAAATTAAAATTATTGTAATTTTATTACTGCATCTGGTCAAATACTTGCTCAAAGAAAAAAAGATCTTTCAATAGATAATTTTAAATTGGAACATTTAGAAGCAAATGAGAAGAAGGAAATCTCTGATCTTCTCTTAAAATATTATTCTGCTTTTTCCAAATCTCTTAAGATACTTGGTCATACCAATCGCATTGTACCTAATATCAAATTTATTAATGACTTCCCAATAAAAAATTTACCGTTTAGCTTTCTTCAAGCACTTCAGGCAGATGCTAAAGAGCAAATAGATAAACTTGTTGAAGCAGGAATAATAGAAAGCCATTGCTCGGAATGGTCTAGTCCTATCTTAATTGTAAAGAAAAAGTCTGACGGTTCAGGTAAACAGAAATATCGTTTAGCGTTAGATTTGAGAATGCATAATTCAGTTTTTGATTAACCATTTTAAGTAAATTTTATTTATCATGTATCATGTAAATGTAGGTGTGCAATTTATTTTATTTTAAATATTCTAATCTTTTTTTCCTCCCTTTTGAAGTACAATATTACTGATTACGGATCACTCCATTTCAAGTGGTTCAGCACTTGTCGTTCAACCATTTTTAAAAAATCTGACATTTTTTGTACAATAACCCTAACACTTTTTATGTTCAAAATGATTATTATATTAACTTTACTATTTTTGTTAGTGCATAGAATCTAACTTTATTTCATCATTTGAAGTGATTTTCTCGCGAAGAAGGGTATAAGAAATTGTAAAAGTCTCATCTTTCTTTTTTTCCAATTCAAATAAGATTTTCAGCGGTTTGTTCAGAATAGATGGGGCTAAAGTCAGGCGGAAAAATAATTTCTGAAAATAAGTTCTTCTTGATGAAATTTTAAAATAAATTTGAAGATTTTTTTTCCAAAATCTGTCCGTTAACAAATGGAGTTTTTCATGCAAGGAAAACTGTCAACATAATCTTTATAGAGGGTGTCCACTCTCAACGGAGGCCAATGGCTAATTTCTAAACCGTTAGTCATAGTTCCAATTGAAAAAATGCTTTAAAAAAGGTAAAGAAGTGTTTTTCAAGAGATTTAGGTCAAAAGTTTCTTTTATTAAAAAAATTATGAAAATTAAATTTTTACACGGTCCCCCGGTCCTATAAGTGATATTTAGTAAATTTTTACCACTACTCTAACAAGTAATGCAAAAAAAGTCCCATTCGTTTACGATTAAAACTAACCGAGTAATAGCTGTTTAAAGTTGAAGCTTCTTTTTTGCTGCAAATTAGGGGTCAGTCACAAATTTACTGGAAATAAAAATAAACACAACATATAAAATTCAACATTAAACATTGAGAGTAAAATAATTTTTACAATATTATTTTTAAATTTATGGTAAAATTTGTACTAAAAATATAAGTAAAAAAAATAACAGAAAGTTTGTTAATTTAAATTATGAAAATCAACAGTCACAATTCATTACAAAATGACATATATTTAAAATTCTATTAGATTACTTAACTTAACAGAATTTGGTGTAATCCTGTGAAATAAATAAATGGTACGCACCTGAAATTGTATTAATTTTACTTTGTCATTGGATATAAATAAGTGTGCAAATTGAACTTCCATCGGATATTTGGAAGTGAGTTAAAATCAAAATAGAAATTTTGATTTAGGGACATATATATATACAAACGTTTTAAGCAAAATAAAAGCTTATCAAAATAACGGTCTTTTTAAAAATAAAATCGCGATTTACTAAGATTTTATTTTCTCGATAAAGATAATTTTAAAACTCACGTCTTCAACCATATTAACCGATCTAGAAGTTAATTAATAAAAATTAACACTACCGTAAAACTTATACTGTGGTAGCACCTTCAGTTAAATTGCTTTAAAAATATTTCTTTATCTCATTTAAAACAATTTTGTAATTGGAACTACATATTTATGACAAATGTTTTAGGAATTAGCAATTGGACAGCGTTGGAAATGGACGCCCTCTATAACAATTTAAGCACTTAGTATACGATCCCTGAAAACTTAGTCTAACTCATTCGTTTTCAGCTACAGAAAAGTGGTTTAAATCATGAAATTTAATGTTTCATAAATCGGTCAATTTTAATGTTAGATGAATGGGACCTTTTTTGTGTTGCTTGATAGGGTTATGGAAATTTTTTACTAAATATCACTAATAGGACCGGGAGACCGTATAAAATTTTAATTTTCGTAATTTTTAATAAAAGAAATTTTTGACCTAAATCGCTCGAAAAACAATTCTTTATCTTTTTTAAAGCATTTTTTCAATTGGAACTATATGTCTAGACTAACGGTTTAGAAATTAGCCTTTGGCCACCGTTGAGAGTGGACATCCTGTATATATTCTGAGCATGTGTATGTCACTGTACTCCTCCTAATCTAATGGATCGATTTTTATGAAATTTTTTGTGTGTCTCAGTGGATTCGAGAATGGTTTAGATTCACATTGCATCGAAATTGATTCAGTACTTTTTAGTAATTAGGGAAAAACTAATAAAGTTAGTGATTTTTCGCTAATTAAAAGTGTTGTATAAGTTCGCTTAATAGAATGCGGACAGAATAGCCGAGCGGTCAAAGGCGCCAGATATAAGCACTGGTTCTCGAAAAAAGAGATAGTGTGTTCGAATCCCATTCCTGACATACGTGTATGAATTACAATATTTTCCCTGTTTTATAATTTTAATTAACCGATTTTAAAAAATCGTTAACTTTTAATTAAAAAAAGAGAAAAATGAACTTTTCTATCATTAATTGAACCGACTTCAAAAACTACTGCAAAGTGAAAAATAATTTCCTAAGATAATTGTAATAAGAAATTAATTTAAGAACGCAGTATTTATCGCGCGTGTTATTATAATTATGTACATTTATATGATTTTTTGGAATCGGTGCCAGGACAACGTCTGGCGGGTATAACTAGATCTGATTAGTTTCTGGTGCATATCGCTCAACAGGTGTCACTGCTATTTCGTATTATTCACATTTATCACAATAGCTATATTTGAAAAACTGGTGCATGGATTTTCATAAAATTTTATGTTTAATTGATACTTGTAAAAATGGTGTTGATTAAGTTTTGGTGTAAATCTCTTAACAGTTGCCACATCCATGGACATTATTTGTGATTATCGCAATAGTTCTATTTCAAGAACTAATACACGGAATTTTAGAAAAATTTGGATTGTATGAGGTTTTGTTATAAAATAGATATTATAATTAATTTTTAAAGATCACTCAACAGATGTTGCTGCTATGCTGCATTATTTACAATCATTTTAATACCCATATTTCAAGGACTAGCACATAAATTTTCGTAAAACTTTATAAATAGTTAGTACTTGATGTAAATTGGTGCTGAGTTCATGGTACTGAATGGTGCTGAAAATAATCAGGTATCAGAAATAAAAATAATATTCTGTAACTTACGATAAGCATTGTTTAAAATACACATTTTTATAATAAATATGCAAAATCAATCATACGTATTCTTTATCTTTACGTTATGTTTATTACAATACTTATCATTAATTGAAGTAAACAAATGACAACATTACTATCACGCTTGTATAACTAGAGTTTCTTGTGATTTTTTATGCCATATGAATTTTAAATAGCGACGACGCCAGCTCATGAAAAATAAAATATGTACAAAACATGATAAAATTTTAGATTTAACTTATATAATCAGATGATATCAAATCAAAAATAAATAACATTTATATCTGAATATAAATTGCAGTAAGTATTGTATAATAATCTTAACTGAATAATTTATAAAAAATTGATTTACAAAATTACATTCGGAATCCGAAAATACATTTTCATTGTCAAATTATGCATATTGCTATGCATATTTTATTTAATAAAAATTACTTATTGAAATTGTAATGAGGAATTATTAATTGTTGGTGTAATAAATTAATATAATTTTGTAAAAATTTGCCTCAAAAATGAGATTTTAAGTTTAATTAAATTAATATTAATATTAACATTAATTTTAATTTAATTAATAAGATTAATTTTAATAATATTTAAATTAATGTTGATTAAAACTATGTAGTTATGAGGACTAGAAATCTACGTTGTAATTCCGATTTTGTACGTCTGATAAAGAGTTACTCTTTTTACTTGAAGATAAATAACAAAGTGCATCATTATTTTCTACCTAGAGAAAATGTTTTTCGCTAATGAAATAATATATTATATTACTGAAGAAACAAAATTTACTTAAAGAAGACAAGAACATCATTTCCTTAGAACAAGAAACAAGATTTCCTTAAACAATTTTCTTTAAAGAAGACTGAAATGTTAAAATAATATGATACAATGGTAAGAATTTACCACGTATCTTTTATTCAAAATGTTGTTTTAAAGACTAAAGACTCAAAATAACTTGCAGTCTTAATAAAGTACATTTTCTTCGCGGTGTTAATTAAATTTGCTTCCATAAATATTGCTAAATAATGTAAATCACTATTCAAATTAAAATTGCTAAAGAAAATATTATTCTTTGTATATGCGTACATGATATTATCTATTAAGTAGAAAAAATTTTGTTGCGTTGTGTAATTATTTGAATTTTTAATATTTAAAATACATGTACAGTAGTAGAAAAAAGCAGTTAACAGCCCCTACTAACACATAAACAAATTATTATAGAAGAAATTTGCTGGTGCCATATGATTGTAAATCTATTTTTAAACGATGCATTCTGGTGAGTTCAATTATGGAAGATAAATACATTTGAATGGAAATTTTGCCAAATTAGCCTGCTGTCGCCAAACAAGCCTCATATGCGGCGACTTATTTTTGTCGCAAAAGTTTGCCATGTTTCGCCAAATTGTCCAAAATTTGATGATATTTCTCAAAATTGAATATAATCTGGCGCTACGGTTGCAATCCTGTCATTTGAACTTTTCAATAAATACTTATTATTAATGGTAGTGGTGATTTCTCCTTAGGAAAAAAGTACAATGAAATAAATTCCCCCTGTTGCTACACTCACTTAGGTATGGATTTTTTTTAAAAAAATAATGTTCATTTCATGTATGTCCAAAGGAACACATACGTATATACTTCAAATTACAAAACTCTATGTCAACAGGTGAAAAGTGGGTGAAAAATGATTTAAAAAATTTGAGTGCCACTCATAAACATAATTAAACAGCTGTAAAGAAATATTTTTACCTGAACTCCCTGACCGCCGAGCAAAAGGGAAAAATTGTAATTTTTTTCCTCTGCAATTAATTTTAAATGGTAATAAAAGAAGGATTTTCTATCAATGTATAATTTTTTTGTTACATATATGCATATAAACCTTGAAAGTATCAATAATAATCATTCTTAAAACTGAATTATGTTTGTAAAATTTTATTAATTTAAATAAAGGTTCAACTGCAGTGAAATCTGAAGCCTAGTGAACAGATATTTGGTCGCGGCAGTGGGAATGTTAAAACGTGTTTGAGGAAAAAAAAAAGTAATTTTACAATTTTATTACGTCACCAATCGGTGATAAATTGCAAAGTAAACAAAATGTTCATTATTTTTTTGCAAATGTTCTATCGGAGTTTTTATAAAAAATGTACATTTTTTTATAAACTTATATATCTGCATTAAAGAACATTCTGTATTTTTTTCAGAATTTTTTTTTTCAGACACAAACGTCACAAACGTAAAAACATTTACAGCATATAAAAACTAAAAAACGTATGACTTTTTAAAGTTTAGAAACTTGTATTTACTACAAAACTGATAATATGTACTACAGTTCATCAATTTATTATAACCGAAAAATTCGCTTTAAAATTTCGTAAGACTATTTGACACATTACTTTCTAAATAATAGGTTATATCACTGGGTAAGAAAATTAAATTATCTTCCAGCTTATCATTGATTTATTAAGAAAATAATAAAGATTTTTGGAAATATCTCAGTGATTAAAATTAAGAAATCTACATGTATTGCACAACATGTGGATTAAATATTTAAATAATGACATTATAATAAATAATAACAACAAACAATTTTTAATGTATACAGTGCGTAATTTATTTAGTCGCATAATGGTGCAGAGTACATATGTCATTTGAATCTATTTATGTCTCTCAACTTCAAATATTTTCCACTTCAAAGGAAACTCGATAAATTAACTACAACGAAAGTTTTTCAGAAATTTAATTAAATATGTTCATTTTATAATTTTCCTGCTGATCTGTTACAAAAATACCTTATATAACAAATACTTTAGTTCAAATGGATAAGACATCCCACAAAAATACTTCAAAAGCATGAAATATGTAGTGAAGATTAATTTTTTGCTTTATTTGGATATTGTTCTTTGAGGTAATATGTAAACAGATCTTTGTTAAATTTAAATATTTTATTTAACATAAAACTTTTAAATGAAATCATAAATCATACAGAACCGTGTAAATGTAACTAATTTTGCTGTTTCTCGGCAATTTATTAAGACGCATACATTAAGATTTAAGGATTATGAAAGATAGGGAAAATTAAAATTAAAATCTCGTATGGCGGATTCGTAATTATTTCAATTTTAGAAAAATCCTTTTAGTCACATAAATGTTTTTGCTATATATTATTGTCAATAATGAAATCTAATTAAATAACGTGGCATTTAAATATTGAATCAGTGGTACTTCAATGAATCTCTAGTGCTAATCATGTGTGGCCCAAATTGCAAAACGAAACATAAAATAATTCTTAATTATTGAAGAGTTTGTTTACAGATTTTGAATTTTATGTACATTGTTAAAAAATGATATAAAATAGGGGGAACTGGGGTACATTGATACAGTTTTTTTCTAAGATTTTTTTTTGGTGTCAAGAAAGTAGAAAATTCAAGTTTTTTTTTCCCATGAGGTGACAGCAAAACTTGTGTAGTATGTTATAAAAATGTACAATCATTGTTTTATATAGTATTTTTGCATGTAATTTTTAAAAAATCAAAAAAAGTCATTTGTATCAATGTGCCCCATCCCCGGGGCAGATTGATACGTTTGAGAAAAATGACGACAAAATAATACCAATGCATATTTTTCATAGAAAATGAATTAGAAAACCATTTTATATTTATTTATAAAAATTCAAATCACCCACAATTTATTTTTAAGCAATATTAAAGCAATCAAAATTAAATATATTATGACCTGATGTTCTGACTGTTTCTTGTCTGATTGTTGGCTGAGGTAACTTTGTCATATCTAGCACTTCAACCCCAGCATTATCTTCTTTCTTATGAAAGATGAAAAAATTACCAGTTTTTCTGTTTATAAATAGGTTCATAAACCGAAAATAAAGGATAATTATATTAAAAATTCTGTTTATAATATAAGTATCATTTTCTGATCTGCAGTTTGTTTCTCTTACTTAACATTTCGCATGTCGAAAATACTTTTTTCTCTGGAGAATCGATATAAATTCGAGATTTGCCAGAATGGCGTCCTTTTCTTTTATTAGTTCTACTAGCACTAGATGCTGGATAAGTTCCTACGTCTTCTGTTTTCAAAAATACTATAAAATGTTCTAATATAAAGAAATTAGAGCAATTTCACTTCAATAAAAACTAATATTAGAAATTTTTCGTGAAAAAAAGGTTGGATTAAGGAGTGTATGGTAAACAAAATAATAAAAGATAATGAAAATATGAACTATTAAAGGATTTTGGTTGTATCAATGTGCCCCGTCATAGACTGTATTGTGACAACTCCGACTGCCTAAATCAGATAATCACAGCAAGAGCTGCCACACAAAGAATTATCAACATACACATTGATTCTATAAAAAATCATATCATAAAAATTAGGTAAGACATAAAAATTCTTACCTCCTAAATTCCAATTCTACGAGAAAGTCGGGGTATCGGGTGTCCAAATCTTCTAAGCCTTCTACAGCAGCGTAAATATTGAAGACCACTTTAACTCAAAAACAATAATCTTCTTCATTTTCATACTTTTTAATAAAGACGAACACGAATCACAAAAAGACACACACAACAATAATATTTACAAATGGCCGTGACACTTTCACTATTACATCTTTGTTCTACAAAACTTCTAACTGAACTACAAAACAGAAAAAAAGAGAATTGAAATTAATAAAACAAAAAATGTTCTCAGTCAAATAAAAAAGTTCGACGCATGCGCCGCAACTTTACGTAAGAGAGTAAAAAAGAGTTTCTTGTTTTTCATTGCGCAATAGTTTTTTCCTGACAGGTGGTGGATGAAAGGAATATGAAATAAGTTCCAAATCCCGACATCCTCCCACCTTTGAGTTTCAGGGGTTCAGCTGGAACTCAAATTTTCCACTTAACTATCGGTTTGATGATGCGTCCAAATCTTGAACGATGAACTAGAGAGTCTGAATCTCGGTTCTTGACCGAACCACTGGGAGGATCATTGGAATGTTCGTCCGAAGAACGTGAATTTTCCATTTCGTTGAAATGGCTTCTCATGAGATCATCATTTTGTGATACCTCTAAAGGTATTAGTCTACTTGTCGTTCTGATGTATTCACCACTTTTCATCTTTACCTTGACAAGTCGTACTTGTCCATCCTTAGATGGGAAAATTTCAGTTATTTTGGCCAGAGGCCAATCGATTCTTTTTTTATTGTCACTAGTTACAATCACTACGTCGCCTATTGCAAAAGGTTTCTCATTTTTCTTACTTTTATTAGGTTGTCGCAATTGACCTAAATACTCTGATCGAAATCTTTTACGAAGGTCTTCTCTTAGTTTTTGTTGGTAGGCATGCCTTTTATTCAACGATTCAGCATCCAAAATATCTATATCAGGTGTTCCACTACCTTTTACTTCTTGCAGAAACATTGATGGAGTGAGGGGTACAAGATCATTGTTGTCTTCGGAAACGTAGGTAAGAGGGCGGCTGTTGATTATACTTTCGATGTCACACATTACGGTTTGCATCTCTTCATAATTTAGCGAACTTTTTCCTAAAACTTTTCTGAGTATTCTTTTTGTCATTCCTATTAGTCGCTCCCACCACCCTCCCCACCATGGAGCTGAAGGTGGAATGAATTTCCAAGTAATTTTTCTAGATAAACTATGATTTTGTACTGAAATCCAATCTATTTCTTTCAACAAATTTTCGGCCCCCACGAAATTTGACCCATTGTCAGTGTAGATAATAGAAGGCCTACCTCTACGGGCAATAAATCTTCTCAAAGTTAATAGAAAGTTTTCGGTTGATAAAGAGGTGGCTAACTCAAAATGAACTGCTCTGAAAATTGCACATGTGTAAATTACTAGCCATATTTTCCTGTTTTCTTTAAGAATAAGCGGGCCGGCATAATCCAGACCAACGATTTCAAAAATGGCAGCTTCTCGAACTCTATCTACCGGTAAGGGAGGAGTGGATATTTCTTGTGGCTTAAAATCGTATCTTCTGCATATTACACAGTTTCTAATGATTTTCCTTACGGTTTTTCGAAATTTTAAGATCCAAAAATCTTCCCTCAAATTAGACATTAAAATTTGTACCCCGGCATGTCCTAGTTTTAGGTGTCTAGATCTAATTATTTTTTCAACTACGGGATGGTCATGCGGAAGTATGACAGGGTATCGAAAATTCATCGTATCTTCTCTCAGAAGTATACGCGATTTCAACCTTAGAACTCCAGCGGAATCCGTGATAATCTGAAACGATTTTAATCGATTATCTAGGGGGCCACTAAACGATTGTTCTTGAACTAATTTCAATAATTTATTTTCAGCTTCATTTTTCTCTTTTACAGTTAAAATACTATATTCTCTATCTTCTTTAGCTTTCTTGCAGTTTTGGTAAAATCTATACATCCATCCTATTACGTTAACTAATTTTTCATACGATGAAAATTTTGCAAAAATTTGTTCATTGTGAATATCTAAATTGTTGGCACTAATAATTGATTTTCTTCTTTCGGCATCTATAATTTCAAAATTTGGAAATATTTCTGATTGTGGCCACTCGTTAATTGGTTTCTTTAGCCACTGTGGTCCCTCCCACCATTTGTCTCGGGCTAAAACCTCAGCGGTACAACCCCTTGAAGGCAGGTCCGCAGGATTTAAATGGCCGGGAATGAAATGCCATTTTGAAGGATCACTTAAAGACCGGATTTCTGATACACGGTTATAAACAAAAGGCGCCCAATTTTCATTTCTTTTTATCCAATAAAGAGCATTGGCCGAATCAGTCCAATAAAAAATGTCAATATCATCTAATTTTAAATCCGTTTTGACACTATTTGCTAATCTAGCCCCAATATTGCAAGCCAACAATTCCAACCTCGGAATGGAAATTGTTTTCATAGGAGCAACTCGGCTTCTTGCTTGAACCAATTGACAGAAATTGTCATTCTCACCTTCAAACCGTATAAATATACACGTAGCATACGCTATTTTGCTAGCGTCACAAAAAACGTGCAAAGAATGCAGTTTATCTGCATCCCGAGAAAAACACCTAGGTATTTCAATAGTCCCTAATTTTTCTAATTGTTTTTTCCATTTTTCAAATTTTCTCTTGATAGAAATAGGTAATTCCGTATCCCATGTCACCTTAGCTTTCCAACACTCTTGTAATAATATTTTAGGTTCTAATGTTACAGGACACGTGTATCCGATAGGGACAAATATTTTGTGTACAGCCGATAAAATGTTTCTTTTGGTTACTTTGCGTTCGTCTTCGGAAATTTCCTTTAAATCAACTGCTAAGGTGTCCCTACTAAAATCCCACATTAGACCCAAAACAGGGACTTTTTCCCCAGTCAAAACTTCTCGAAAACTATGCTCCCACCCGCGAAGCTCGAATTTTGCATCGCTGAGAAGGGTTTTTGACTCTTCGATAAATCTGTTCAGTTGTTCCGTACTATTAACACTCGTAACACAGTTGTCTACATAAAATGATTCTAACAATTTAAGCGCAGTGTTTTTAAATTGCTCCGGTGCGTTTTTTAAATGATATTCTAACGTGGCACCTAAAAGATAGGGGCTACAAGAAATGCCAAATACTACTCTTCTATGTTGAAGAGTTATAATTTTTTGAGGGTCCCCTTCTTCATACCACAGGAATTTCAAGAATGAGCGATCTTTTTCTGTAATGCCAATTTGCAAAAAAGCCTTTTTTATGTCAGCAATTACCCCAATTTTTCCTAATCTAAATCTATTTAATATAGAAGGAATCAGTTCTACGAGGTTAGGCCCCTTTTCAATACAGTCATTTATAGACGGCGAATCCTTTTCCCGAGCTGAACCATCGAAAACTGGCCGCACCTTTGTAGTGGAGTTTTCTTTAAACACCGCTCTATGAGGAAGGAAATGCTCACTACCTAATGTTTTTTTCTGATCAACTTTTTCTATTATTTTCTCATCTAACCAGTCATCGAATACTTGATTATAATCGCTTAATTTTCCTACCCTTTTTAATGAATCGACGCATGTTTTTAATCTACGTCGAGCGATATTTTCGTAACTGGATAAACGAGGGTGGCCCTGTATCCATGGAAGACTAACCTCATACCTACCCTCGTCATCTACTCTAATGTTACTGAGAAAATGTTCTTTGGTGGCTATTTCTATTTCCTCTCTACTCTTTTTCTCTCCAGGATCGCGAATTCCTAAAGTGTCAAGTTGCCATAACTCGGTAATTTTTGCCTCTTTGACATGCAGCGAAAAAATTAAATTATTCATATTCTTATTTTCATAACCTTCAGTTTTCCCAAGAATTGTCCAACCTAAACGAGTATCCATGCAAGCCAATCCGCCCTGTAATTGTTTTAAATGTCCGGTAAATAATTTCCCGGCGACATCTGCACCAATTAACACATGTATCTCATCAGGAGAAAATTCATATAATAAATCATTAACTTTAGTGACTCTATCAGTCAAAACTATTCCGTACCGCTTTATTTCCTTAATAAAGGGTCCTTCCGGTATAGGTGAAATTTCAGAGCAAATTTTTTGTTGGTCTAATACCTCAAATTTACATCGGAAACTATTATCCAAATTTCCCAAATTAATCAAATATCTATCGTGTAGTTCTTCACATTGTCGCCCTCCAAATAAGCTATGCACTATTCTTTCTTTACTTATGCTACTATATCCTAACATTTTAGCAGCAAATTTCGATATGTACGATCGCTGCGAACCCGTATCATATAAAATTCTAACATTTCGTACGATATCCCCATTGTATATACGTACAACCAATGTTTGGAGCAAAACTCGTTTTCTAGAAGTTGTATTCGCAAGCATACAATCTTTATTAGCAGTTGAATCCTGTTTAGAATTTTCGCCTAAATTAATTTTACTCTTTTCTATGCACATGAACTGGTGGTGATTTTTCCCGCAATGAGAACAGCTAATTTTACTTTTACAAACTTTTGCTAAGTGGTTGACATTGAAGCAACGAAAGCATGCTCCTTTTCTTAATAAAGCATCTTTTCTTTTCGCCAGTGTCATTTTCCATACCGCTCTACAATTTTGACTACGGTGTTTGTTTTCGCAAAAAACGCACTGTTCTTCCGATTTTTTATCATCCGCATTATACAGTTCAGCCGCCGTAGGAAGAGAAAAATGTTTATCTTTTCGATCGAATTTTGTTTCTCTGTTTACTGAAACATCTTTATCGAAAGAAAACCCACTCTTAGCTAATTTAACCTTTTGCTCCATCTCAACTTCAATCTGTAAAAATTGCATTAAAACATCTAATTTATTAATTCCCTGATTTTTATCTTTATCCTTAACAGTTAAAGTACCAAGATGTCTTTCCCATAATTTAAGAATATCTGAAGGCAATGCCGATTCGACCAGTGGATATAAAATCGACGAATAATTTTCGCTCGATACTCCTAACATTTTCAATGACCGAAGATAAGTTTCGATTTTATCATATAATTTAACAAGCGACAATTTTTGCCCTTGTCCCAAGGAATTATTAATAACTAATCCTAACACTTCGCGTATATATACTTCAATTAAAACATCTGTCCTACCAAACCGTGCCTTCAACGATTGCACCGCTTCTGGATAGCTCTCGGTTGTGGGGGGAAAAGAATCCACTATTTCTCTGGCTCGCGATCCCTTCTGTGTAGCCATGATAAGGTACTGAATCTTATCTTCATTTGCTATAGTATTATCTTCGTGAATTTTCTCAAATTGCCCCCAAAAAGTTAACCAGTTTTTAATTTCACCGTTGAAAGGCTGGAGCTCTAATTTAGGTAACTTAAATTTTCTTCTTGTTGCCATGCCATCTAATATTACGGAACTATCTGGATTAAGACCTTTTTCTAATTTTTGTATATAACGCGATAATTTAGTTTTTGTTTCGTAAAAAATCGTATTATATTTTTCGATAGAATCATATTCAGTATCAAAAGCATCTTGCTTACAGGTTGGGTCTTCAGACAAATTATCAAGAATTTGTTTATCTAAATTTTCAAGTTCGTTTTGTTTCGCTTCTAATCTAATAAGAACTGAAGACAAACTATCTAAATCATCACAATTAGCCTGTATAAGGTCTTCAATTTCTTTAGTTAATTTCGTAAAATTTGAACGCACTGGCGTTCTTAACTTTCGTAATTTTTCCATAATTCTAATTCAAAATTTTTTCTAATTTCTAATTCACTAAACTATGGAGCACCCGATCCCAGCAGGGGATGCCACTTTTATGTGACAACTCCGACTGCCTAAATCAGATAATCACAGCAAGAGCTGCCACACAAAGAATTATCAACATACACATTGATTCTATAAAAAATCATATCATAAAAATTAGGTAAGACATAAAAATTCTTACCTCCTAAATTCCAATTCTACGAGAAAGTCGGGGTATCGGGTGTCCAAATCTTCTAAGCCTTCTACAGCAGCGTAAATATTGAAGACCACTTTAACTCAAAAACAATAATCTTCTTCATTTTCATACTTTTTAATAAAGACGAACACGAATCACAAAAAGACACACACAACAATAATATTTACAAATGGCCGTGACACTTTCACTATTACATCTTTGTTCTACAAAACTTCTAACTGAACTACAAAACAGAAAAAAAGAGAATTGAAATTAATAAAACAAAAAATGTTCTCAGTCAAATAAAAAAGTTCGACGCATGCGCCGCAACTTTACGTAAGAGAGTAAAAAAGAGTTTCTTGTTTTTCATTGCGCAATAGTTTTTTCCTGACAGGTGGTGGATGAAAGGAATATGAAATAAGTTCCAAATCCCGACATGTATCAATGTGCCCCATACAGCAATTTTGAATAAAATGAGTCTCAAATCCAACACTTCACAATATATCTAACAATAAATAATGAAGAACTGATAAAGAGTAGCTGTACTTACCAGGGAGGTATTCATTTTGGTTGAAAATACTGGAACAGTTATATAATAGCATTTCAATTGTACAACTCATATTTACTTTTGAACAACAAAAACAATAAATCACCCGTCCCATTTCATCAAACTACTGAATCATTCCAAGATTTTCTGTATGTAGTTGAATACACTAGCATCATCTTTTGGAGCTGTTGTGAAACTTCCTGTAATGACCCTGTGAGCGGTAGAGGGGGTGTATCAATGTGCCCCATGTATCAATGTACCCCAGTTCCCCCTACATGTTTTATTTTATACGAAATATGGCTATTTAAGCTGAAAATAGTAGTTATCATAAGAAATATTAAAAAAAATACTTATTATTAATTCACTTCTTTGACACAGTTAGAAATATTTTTACATTTATTTAAAGAGTTTCCCAAACTATTCTTCAAAAATAGAAATACTAAGAAAAAAATTTCCACGCAATATTTTATGAATTTTTACATATACTTTTTATGCACACTTCTTTTACACTTTTTATACACATACTTTTTATTCTTAAATTGCATTACACTTTTTTGGATTAAATAGATTAACAACCGAATAATATCGGAAACTTAGTTTACTCTGACACATGACAGTGTTACTTCAAACATATAAAATTCGCACAGAAAGTTTAACTTTGTTTTTCGTCCAGATGGTGTTGCAACAGTAGTTTGTTAAATCTAAACAAGCTTAGTCCATAAATGCTATTAAAGTTAAAGGGCAAACTCACAGAATCTTTAAATATAGTTTGCTGCTTTTTCTTGATTAATGTATAAGAATTTTATAATTTCTTAAATTATAAGAGTGGTTAGAAAATACAAAATTAATTCTTTTGTATATCTAAATTAAAGAGGGATGAAATGATATAAAATTAAACTATGTAATAAAAATAAAACGTTCTTTATATTCTATACATTCTTCATTACATTTTCATGTTGCATATTTATCAGAAAACTATGCATAAATTGAGTATTAAATTTTGTATCATGGTATTTTATAAGATACAGCTCCAGTTTTTCTTCTCCTTAATAGAAAAATTTATAAAATTTGACATAATAATTACTGAAAAAATTATTAATGATTTCATGCTAACAACCAATCAGATCACATCGTTCATTATACAGACCGGCGCATAGATATAGTGGTCCTAAATCGAGATCAAGTGAGCAAAAATCATTTCTGGCTTATATCGTGATCGTTTGTGATTCAATCCTGATTTTACAGAATTCTAAATGACCCATTAATGTGAATTTAAACAACATTTAATTAGATGTCACATAGAAGGGGATTTGGTGAACAAAGATGAGCAAGTTTTATTAAAATGTAATTTTCTTTTTTACGAGATTTTTTTTCCTGAAATGAGATCTTTCCACTTTTGAATATGATATATATATATATACGGGGTGTCCCAAAAATGACGGATGGATTTTAAAATTCAATAACTTGCAAACGGTGACAGCTATTAAAAATTTTTTTGCAGGAGATCTATGTATAATGTCAGGAGTTTTTGTTAACCGTAATTCTTGATTTTAGATCGAATTTCAAACAACAGATGGCGCTGATGGCGGTTGGCGGCCAGTCGACGCCGAAACTTACTTCATTCAGCTTTGATGCAAAAGAAGGAGATTAAGGCTATGGAATACGCCTCATTCGACAGAACAGTCTTGCTCTTAGACCCCGATTCTGAATCCATTCGATATGATTTCAATGGAATGCATTGTTGCCGTGAAAATAACAGGTTGTTCGATAGTGGAATATAGCGTTCAGAAGTGGGCATAAATTTTGCAAGCAGTATTTGAGTTTGCAGAAGATTTTCGTTCAGGAAGTTTTATTTTCCCGGATTAAATTACTTTTTATGGCACGATTTAAAGAATATTTTATACATCATTTTTTAAAACTAGATAAAGAGATTTTTTCAAGAAATTTTAGATCTTTTAAGAAAATTCGTCAGTACACTGTTAATAATTTGACCCATTTGCTGCAGCGTCACTCGACAGCTTTTATAAAATATCTCTTTTACGAGCAATGAGAAAGCTCCATAACATAGTAAAGTAACCATTTTCTATAAAAGCGGTGGGGTGACGTTGTAGAAAATGGGTGGAATTTTTAATAGTGTAGATTTTTATGAATGTTCAAAAAATAATCATGAAAACTGTTGATAGTACATTATTGTGTAAAACAACTACCAAAAACAAATATTGTAAGTTGCCTTGTTTAGCCCTTTTCAATAGGATTAGTCTATCGTTGCATTAAAATAAAAAAAAAGTAAAATAAATGTGAGTTAATTAAAATTTATTTTCCCGGATTAAATTACTTTTTATGGCATGATTTAAGGAATATTTTAGGCTCCGTATTTTAAAACTACACTGTTAAAATTTTTAAACCTTTGCTGCATCGTCACTCCTCCACTTTTATAGAAAGACATTACTTCACTGTATTATGTAGCATTCTCATTGGTCAAAATAGAGATATTCTATAATAGCAGTGGAGTGACGATGCAGCAAAAGTTTCCAATTTTTAACTGTGTAGGTGAAGATATCTAGTTACAGTCTTGCTCTTATACATTAAAAATCTGCTGCATTTTGTTGTATACCCACTCCGTTTGTATAGAAACGGTTACTTGATTGTATTATGAAGCATTGTTATTTGTCGGAAAAGAGATATTATATACAAAGCGGCGGAGAGCGTATGAAGCAAAATGCAGCAGATTTTTAACACTGTGGGGCCCGATTCTGAACTCATTCGATATGATTTCAATGGAATGCGTTGTTGTCATGGAAATAACAGATTATTCGATAGTGGAATACAGCGTTAAGAAGTGGGCATAAATTTCGCAAGCAGTATTCTAGTTTGCAGATGATTTTCGTTTAGGATGTTTTATTACCCCGGATTAAATTACTTTTTATGGCACGATTTAAAGAATGTTTTATGCATCATATTTTATAACTAGATAAAGAGATTTCTTTAATTTGATAATTTTTGTTATATTCTAAGAAATTTTAGATCTTTAAGAAAATTCGTCAGTAGATTTTATGAATGTTCAAAAATAATTATGAAAACTGTTGATCGTACATTATTGTATAAATTACTACCTAAAACCAAATATTAGAAGTTGCCTTGTTAACCCTTTTTAATAGGATTAGTCTATCGTTGCATTAAAAATAAATAAATGTGAGTTAATTAAAATTTCGTTTGACCGTTCCGGTAAATACTTGAATCGACTAAAAAGTCCTAAACTGCTATTATAGAATATCTATATTTTGACCAATGAGAATGCTCCATAATACTGTGAAGTAATCTCTTTCTATAAAAGTGGAGGAGTGACGATGCAGTAAAGGTTTCAAATTTTTAATAGCGTAGTTTTAAAATACGGTGCCTAAAATATTCTTTAAATCATGCCATAAAAAGTAATTAAATCCGGGAAAATAAATTTTAATTAACTCACATTTATTTTATTTTTTTTTATTTTAATGCAACGATAGATTAATCCTATTGACAAGGGCTAAACAAGGCAACTTATAATATTTGTTTTTGGTAGTTATTTTATACAGTAATGTAATATCAACAGTTTTCATGATTATTTTTTGAACATTCATAAAAATCTACGGACGAATTTTCTTAAAATATCTAAAATTTCTTAAGAACATAACAAAAATCATAAAATTTAAAAAAAATCTCTTTATCTTGTTTTAAAATATGATGCATAAAATACTCTTTAAATCGTGCCATAAAAAAGTAATTTAATCCGGGAAAACAAAACTTCCTAAACAAAAATCTTTTGCAAACTCAAATACTGTTTGTGAAATATATGCCCACTTTTGAACGCCGTATTCCACTATCGAACAATCTGTTACTTCCATGGCAACAACGCATTCCATTGAAATCATATGGAATGAGTTCAGAATCGGGGCCTGAGAGCGTCGACTGGCCGCCAATCGCCATCTGTTGTTTGAAATTCGAACTAAAATCAAGAATTACGGTAAAAAAAAAACTCCTGACATTATACATAGCCCTCCTGCAAAATTTTTTAAATAGCTGTCACCGTTTGCAAGTTATTGAATTTTAAAATCCATAAGTCGTTTTTGGAACACCCGGTATATATATATATATATATATATATATATATATATATATATATATATATATAGACCTTAAAATTCTATGCAATTATGAGTAATTTTTTTTTTATCAATTTACAATTTAAAGTTTATTATTACAACTTCATGCATATATGAAATAGAGTTACATTTATTTGAGTTTTTAAAAATATACATAATTAAAATAAAATTCTTGAAAAAGCTACATTTTTCGAATTTTTATAAAATTAAAAATGACAGGTATATCATTAAGAGATAAATATTATTTAATAAAAACATAAATAATAATAAATAGTATTATATAAGTAAAAATAAATAATAATTATTAAAAGTAATTTTAAATTTCATTTTTTTTATGAAAGGTGAATATTTTTAACACTTATTCCCCCGAACAATTTTTCTAGAACAAAATTATTGCGAATGATTGAAAAATGCTTCAAAATTTTGAAATATCAAATATTAGAAATTGATATTTAGAGCAAAAAAGTTATAAAGAATTATCTGTGTTTTATACTAAACATACTTATGATGAAAAAATACATTTGTTGCAAGTGTGTTATTGTAGAAGAAATTCGCATCTTACGGTTCAACAAATCTTTAATTTAAAAAATATACATATGTATAAATAACTAATGATAACTTGACGCATATTGTAATGAATAATACTATGGTACATTAATTTCTATTAAAATAGCTTGGTAACTTCAAATAAGGATTTGAAAGTATTGAAAATGTTTCTGTGTTAATGTGAAACTAAAAAAAAAATGTTACCTTCATATTAATTCTAAAACTCAAAGAATATATTTTGCAAAGCACTCTGCTGAATTGAAAGAAAAGAATTACCAACAAATAACAACAGATGTGGTTATTTACAAGATGTATTTTCTTTTATAAACTGTAAACATACCCTTAAAACCTTGTTTGCTTACATTTGTTTGCTTTGTTGGTGCCTTGTTTGTTGATTTTGCTTATATTTTTAAGGAAAATATTTTGAAACGAAAATTTATTACGAAGTTCTGTGTTTCATTCTTTATTATTATTTTTACGGCAAAGCGTAAAAACATCTGGTGAATAAATTTGTTTTATTTTAACAGCAATTTCCAATTTGTAGTTTCCTCGTTAACTGAATTTTGAGTAATCTTTCAAAAAGAAAATATGTATGTATTAAACTAAATATAAGTGTTTTTTAGTTGAATACGCTGCTAGACTCTTGCTGATAAATAAATTTAAGCAAGAAGAGTTATTTTTATATAAGTCACTCATATGAGTATTTTATTTTGTGTATGTATGCTTTTCTATAAATAAATATGCATGATGATATAAAAATAGATATACTGTGAAAGAGTTTCTAAACTCTTACTGTCCAAAATATGAAAGATCGATTTTTTTCTGTTTCACTATTGCAACTGTATACCAGCTGAGATAAAGAGCAAGTTTTTTCCTGTACATTTTTAATAAAAATTATTGGTAAAGCAACGGTTTCAGTTTGATGTATTTTAAGATGTATATACGCATATATACAGGGTGTTTTAAAAATGACCGGTATATTTGAAAAATAAATAAAATTTAAACGGGCAGCGTTAGATATACATCGTTTGTTGCAATATGTTTGAGACGACAGTAAATTTTCAGGCATACAACTTTCAATATTAGTTAAAATTTTCAACAACAGATGGCACTGTAAGAATTTGAAAGCTATAGTAGAAAACGCAATCTGTGAGTTTGCCATTCTGTAAAGCCTCTGTCCATGCTTGCGAAGACACTAGCGAGTTAAAGCTATTACTATGGGGAGGCTTTTTTGTAATTACTCTTTCGCATTTTGACATTTTTAAATAATTTTTTTGCGTTGCATAAATGAGGTCCCTCTCAAGATCGCTCCTTGATTACATTTTCGATTTTGGTCGCATATATATTTTTATAAAGTTACATTCACTTTCGAAATCGGTTTTGGAAGTAAAAGTAACTTTATAGAAAATACCTGAGACCAAAATCAAAAAAATATAATCAAGGAGCGATTTTGAGAGGGACCTCAGCTATCCAATGAAAAAAAAAATATCAAAATGCGAAAGAGTTATTAAAAAATTATTTCACCATATTAATAGCATTAGCTCGCTAGTGTCTTCGCGGGCAGGAACAGAGGCATTACAGAATGGCAAACTCACAGATTGCGTTTTCTACTATAGCTTTCAAATTGCCTGCAGCGCCATCTGTTGTTGAAAATTTTAAATAATTTTGAAAGTTGTATGCCTGAAAATATACTGTTGTCCGAAACATATTGCAACAAACGGTGTATTTCTAACGCTGCCAGTTTAATTTTTATTAATTTTCATATATACCGGTCATTTTTGAAACACCCTGTACATATATATATATATATATACGTATATGTATATATAATCCTAATTTGAACGATAGATGGCCACACTAAAAATTTTAAATAATGTCTCTTCTTCTTTAAAATATTTTTTACTCATGTAATCTCATTTGAATTTCTACATTTGACTGTATACTTTACCAATTTATTACATTAAAACAACTTATATTTCTTTAATTAACATAAAATAAGATATATTTAATATTTTTTATTAATATAATATTCCTAGAAATAGCTAATTTTAATTAAAATATAATTTTTCATTCCATTTTATATCCCTTAACAGTTGCAAACTTATTAATTGTTAAAAAATGAGTATACAGTTTTGTGTTTTTTCAATACGTCATAGTATAATGCAAGTTTTGCTAATTTCAATTTCTGTTTCTTTTGTTTAAGACAACGATTTGATGGGATTAATTGAAACAATCGTCAACTTGTAACAACTTCCTCGGTTTCCACACTCGCAACTGCTAGAGAATACATTGTACGTATCTGGATTTTTCTTCATTATTTTAAATCCATTATCCAGTCTTTTCAAAGGCCAGTGTTACAAGTTAGCTATTTTTTCAATTTGTATTTGTTGATTGGCACCAGTTTTTTCAAATAGGAAAATTTGCCTTATTCAAATGCATATTACATAAAACGAAATTAACAAGAAATTTACCATTTCAGAAAAATGGTGCCAATTAAGAAATTTAAAAATGGAAAAAAGTATCTCACTGTCAATAATGTCAAGCCCTGACTGCGTCAGGTAGGTATTTCCGTCCAGGAAATCCTATTTGACTCCGATTCATCTAGTTTTACACTATCTTCCTTCAATGTTTCAAACATTTTAGCTAGGGCATCCTGTATATTATATAATATTCTTACTATGTACAATATCATATATATATATAAAATTTATACATATGTATACCCGTAAAGTATGGTGACGTCACTGCAACGTCGTTGTAAAGTCACATTGTGACTTTGTGACCATCGATTGTCGATGTGACGTCACGTGACGTCGATGTGAAGTCGTTATAGCCGTTGTAGAGCTCTTTTGTGACATTTCACAAATTCGTCACAATGTGACAAATTTGTGAAATGTGTCATTTGTCACTAATTTGACATTAACATTGTGACGAAACTGTGACAAAAGCCACAATACACAAATTGCCAGAAACATGTTTTTAAAGCAAATAACATGTTTTGAAGGATACACTCCTGGTCAAAATTATAAACTCAGAAATTTTTTAATTTGTTTACATCATAATATAAATAAGCTTAGCTTTATATTAATAAAATAATGATGAATATTTATAATAAGACATCTAAATTTAATATAACTTATAAATAAAATGGAGTAAGTAATTTAAATAAGAAAATACATAACTTTAAAAAAATAACATTATGTGAGTCCTGGACAAAAATATAAACTCAAAGTTACGAATTTCGATATTCTGGCACATTTTATATAAATAACTGCATTTTATGATAAAAAACAAATAAATGGAGTCATTATGGATGAATACATTTCAATATATCAATACATGTTTTAATTTTTCCCATAAAATAACATTATGTGAGACCTGGACAAAATTATAAACTCAAGGCATGAATTTCTATACTCTGGTATTTAATATCTAAATAATAAATGTCTTCTGTGATAAGAAACAAATTCAATGAAAGTATTTTTCACATTTGTATTAAGGCAAACGACATTTATTCATATTTTTAATTCACTCCATGATTTTATTAAAGATCTGTAATGGAGTGAGCTGGTTCTTTTCAGAATGGTAAAACTGCTTTGGCTTTTCTTAATGGAAAACAAACAGCAGAAGACTGCGAGTTAATGCTGGCAGATAATCTTTTGCCATATGGACCATTGATTGCTGAAGTAAACTGGATATTTCAGCAAGATATTGTAGAAATACACACAGCAAAAAATACAAAAGAGTGGCTGCAGCGCAGGCATGTAAATGTCTTGAATTGACCAGCCCGCAACCCTGATCTAAACTTCATTGAAAATTATTGGGATGCAATGGATGGAAGAGTCTAACGCGATGGACGCCAATATCAAAACACAAATGATTTAAAAGTGGCTATATTTTCAGCTCGGAACCAGTACTCTATGGAGTAGTAGGAAAATTGCATATTCGAAGTCATTCAGAAAAATGGCGATTAAACACATTTTTGAATGTATGCGTTAATACTTTGCACCAGGATTAAAAAGTACGTTCACTTCTTAAACTCTATAATTTTATTTTTTCAGTTTACACATGTACTATACTCAGACTGTACTATATTACTCATCTTTTTAGGAAGAAAATCTTAAAAATGCATTCATGTATTGAAATATATTCATCCCTAATAACTCTATTTATAAGTTTATTATCACAAAATGCATTTATTTATAATAGAAATTCACAGCTTTGAGTTTATAATTTTGTCCAGGTTTGACATAATGTTATTTTATGAAAAAAATTAAAATATGTATTGACATGTATTGATTCATAATGACTGCATTTATTAGTTTCTCATCATAAAGGGCATTTATTTATATCAAATATGCCAGAATAGAGAAATTCATAACTTTGAGTTTATAATTTTGTCCAGGTTTCGCATAATGTTATTTTTTTAAGTAATGTATTTTCTTATTTAAATTATTCGCTTCATTTTATTTATCAGTTATATTAAATTTAGATGTCATGTTAAAAATATTCATCTTTATTTTATTAATTTAAAGTTAAGTTTATTTATATTATGATCTAAACAAATTACAAATTTTCTGAGTTTATACTTTTGTCCAGGAGTGTATTTATAAATTTCTAAAGATTTTAAAAAAAGTCACATCTGAGTCACAATGTGACGTCACTGAATGGTGGCATTTTGGTCACAGATGTGATGTGACCAAAGTAACTCACAGTGACGTCACTGTGACCATGCATGCCTTTAGGATACATATACACATATAGATATAGTGAAAGATACTTAAATACAGGGTGTTTCGCTACCAGACCGACAACCTTTGAGGGGTGATAGTAGACATGAAGACAAACATTATTAAATAGGAAACCATGGGGCACAAACGCCTTCCGTAGGAGCTAGGGGCCTTTAAAGTTTAAGGTCCAAAACTTCAAACGATTATAAAAAATGGAGAAAAAGTTGGATTCGTTTGCGGTTTTCGCTAAAATCATTCTCTACATCACGATTTGCTTGTAAAAAAATTTTAAAGGTTACGTTCAAAAATTGTCGATAGAGGGCGCTTTAGACTTTAGAGTAACAAACAACTACTTTTTACCCTTATTTTGTGCACGGGATTGAAATTATTCAAAAAGTTTAGACTTTAACTTAAATTTTAAGCCCAAAATCGGAAACATTGTTATCGGGTAACTAGCGAAAATTGAACTGTGAACGGAGGAGGGGATTTTGAACTCTCATAACCATTTGACAAACTAATCGATTTTGTTGCAGTTTGCGTGCAGGTCATTCCTTTGGTAATTATTTTATTCAAAATGACGTACAGCATTGGTGTCCCCATTTTTTGATAGAGGGCGCTTCCGACACATCTCTTAAATTTCAATGGCATTATTCCCAGTATATTTTACAACCAGTCCAGCATACTTCCAGGAAGTATTAGGGATGCAAAGACGACTCGGAATCATATTATAATGTAACGTCGAAAATGCCTTTTTTACGAGTTAGGGTTAAAAGAAGAAGAGAAAAAACAACTTGATATTTCTAAAACACGTTCTGTCGGAACTTCTGGTAAAAGCACATATTCCTCTTTCGTTGCGGCATTCTATAGCACGATGGGATTCCTCCACATTTTACCAACCATGTTCGCAGACACCCCAACGTAACATATGGACATCTGTGGATAGGTAGTGGTGGCCCAGTTCGTTGGCCTGCGAGATCGTCGCACCTAATTCATTATATCAATTACTTTTTGTTACCTACCTTTATTTTATTACTGTATCATTGTTCTGTATTTTTTTAAATAACCATGCTGGGTGGGGCTAGTTGAGCTCAAACAATTGGTAGCCCCCCCACCTGGGTCAATCTGAATCTTAATCTGTATGGACTTCTTCTGCTGGGGTCAAAGGAAAAGATGAATGTATGAGACACCCGTACCGTCAGAGGAAGACCTCTCAGCTCGAATTTCTGTAGCTGCCAGAAAGCTATCCGAGATGCCAGGAATCTTTGAAAGCGTGAGGAATTGCATGCGACGCTGCTATCAAGCATGGCCGATTACTTCTGGTCATAATTCCGGACACCTTTTGCAGTAAAACACTTAACTAAATTATTTTCTGTCACATTAACATGTAGCTGCTTCACTAACTGTTTCTGTTGCTTTTTTTCTCTGCTTCTTTTAATCACAATTCGCTAAAAAGGCATTTTCAATGTTACATTCCTATGTGTTTTCGAGTTGCTTTGCATCCCTAACACTTCCTGGAAGTATGTTGGTTTGGTAGTAAAAATCCCAGGAGTAATGCCATTGAAATGTCGGAGAAGTGTCGGAAGCGCCCTCTATAAAAAATGGGGACACAAGAGCTTTAAGTCATTTTGAATAAAATAATTACCAAGAGAATGACCTACACGCAAACCGCAACAAAATCGACCAGTTTGCATAATGTTTATGGGTGTTTAAAATTCCCCCTCTGTTCACAGTTCAATTTTCACTAGTTACCCGATCCTAATGTTTCCGATTTTGGAATTAAAATGTAAGTTAAAGTCTAAACTTTAGAATAATTTCAACCCCGTGCACAAAATAAGGGAAAAAAAGTAGTTGTTTGTTACTCTAAAGTCTAAAGCGCCCTCTATCTACAATTTTTGAACATAACCTTTAAAATTTTTTTACAAACAAAACATGATATAGAGAATGATTTTAGCGAAAACCGCAAACGAATCCACCCTTTTTTCCGTTTTTTATAATCGTTTGAAATTTTAGACCTCAATCTGTAATGGCTCGTAGCTGCTACGGAAGACGTTTGCGCCCCATGGTTTCAGATTTAATAATGTTTGTCTTTATGTCTACTATCACCCCTCAAAGTTTGTCGGTCTGGTAGCGAAACACCCTGTATATAAATATATGCATGTGCATATTCATTAAATATAATTTTATCAAATTTTATATAAATAATAAATAATAAAGATTTTATCATTTTTTCCTTTCTTTTTTTAAATCATTGCCTTTAAATGAGAGAAAGTTAATATATTTTTATAATGCTTCATTCTTAGTTAAAATTGATTTCATAAAATGATGTTTTACTGATGTTATTCCTCCTACAACGCTGCAAAATTAAATTCACGGAGAGGAATTAATTTCCAAGTGACATTCAAATTTCACGCATAATTTGATAATCTCACTTCCGGACTCAAATTATGGAATCTTTATCTCAAAGTTTGAACCAATATATATACTTTTTTTCATAAAATGAACAATTGTACAATTTTCATACTTAACATTGATAATTTTTAAGGTCGCAATAAATGCATCTGAAGTTAATTTTGATGATAATGCAAGATTGTTTTAGTTTATTTCTCATTTATTTAGTTACTCGAGATTATTTGATTTAATTATAAAGCAAAGAGGGGTTTGTTAATTCACCTTATTCAGAATTCTCTTTTTCTCTCTCTCTATTTTTTCAAAATAAAATGGTCGCTTCCATTGTATAAAAAATTGCTACCAAAATATGTCATTACAAAGTTGATAAGTCCAGGGATATATGGTTTATAAATACATAGTTGGTAAGTTCAGTTGATAGGTAGGGGATCTGAGATTTTTGATATAGCTATAAAATTCCTTTTAGTATTACATATTGATCACTGATGCATTTATATACTTGCTAAATTAATAATATTATTTAGCCAGAATTTTTTCTTCAAATAGCATTGAAATTCTTGTGCACCTATACGAATAGATATTTTTATGATAACAATATGCGATTAGGCTGCAAGCTTTAGTATGACTGCTGAAATTAATTGGCGATTTTAAGCAAATTATAGGTTGGCAAAATCTAAATGATCCTCCAATCTTGAAACACTTTATCATCAGTCAAAAATAAGATTTCAATAACCACAATTTATGTTTTTTAGAAATTTTCTTACCCTCTAATAATGCTATTCCGCTTTAAACTCAGACTTTTAAAGTACTAAGTATACCTCTGCTTTAGTTAATTCATCTTGCGCATGTGCTATTTTGTTTAGCGGAATAATCATTCAGTTAAATTTCTGCCTCTTCATTATGTAAAAGAATGGGTGAGCTTCAAATTCTCCACACATTGAAATATTCCAATAAAGCGCCTTTATGCATCCTTAACACCATTTGCAAGTCGATTGTGCCAATGAAAATTCAACATACAATATGTCTGTGAACAAAGTAGCTATATTGCAAAATTACAGTACTATCCTAAAGTAATCCGAAATAATTAGCTATATAGGCAAAAACTGTTTTAGTAATGAGCTAAACAAAAAAATAGTTGCGAATTTTGTTCCACTGCGGTACTAAAGTTTTAAAGCTGTAGTTTGCATTACAATTTTTGAAGAGGGCATGTGAAGACTATTAGGAGATGTGAAGTTTAGATTTATGATTGTTTTGCAGAAAATCGGCACAACGCCAAGCCACCAACTCTGCACAACTTTTAATTGTGCTTGCAGTTCTAATTTTCCGATAAAACGTTATTTCTTATTAAGACGACTTCAACAGTCTTGAGTATAAAATTAATTCGGCTGAATTCTGAGGAATGCTAGCTGAAATGTTTATTTTCCATCAATTGCGCATAGTTTTCGTGTCCGCATAGAAAGTCTTACATAGGAATGCTTTACACAGAAAGCTGGATCCTCGGTGGATGGCATTCATTTGAACTTGTATAGTATATCATTAATTGTGTTTGTCCTTTATCATCTCATATGCTTTGAAAGAGGTCTCGTAAATGAAATTCATTACCCGGTTAATGGTAGGTTAATTTGGTAATGAAATTCATTACCAAACATTCATTACCCGGTGGAAACATTGCTCCCTTTGATCCCGGTGGTCATTGCTCGGATCAGTGCCATCGACTCACGTAGAAAGAATAAAAAGCTATGGAATGCTTTACATGATGTAGGTGACTGTCTTTAATTTAAAAGTCTTAAACTCTTCTTCTTCACCTTTTTTTCACAAAATGCGCAAACAATTTCCCAGATTTCCTGAAGTTGTACCTGCATATTCATCGTCATGCTGTTGGATGCAAATGTAATCTGGTGTGTTAGAAATCTACAAATGATATATGACAGATCATTTTGAACTAATCACACATGTAAAGAATTAATTTTTAAAGAAACTCCTTTTGTAATTGATACATTGGGGTAAATACCCAAAAAGTTTTTGAAAGTATTCATTGAAAACAATTAAAAATTTCAAAACATAAACTTGTTTTCTATTTGAGCATAAAAGATTTCCCATGTAGAACTGAGAAATTCAGAAGAACTTAAATAATAAGTTAATTAGAAAATAACTTATTTAAGTTCGTCAAATCTGGCTAATCATGAGCACCTCAAATATTATTTAACTACATGCCATTTCTTAGCATATACACTATATTGCCATTGATTATGGGACACTTGCGATTTTAGACATTTTACTAAATATCTAGAAAAATACATGAGGAATCATCTCGAAACTCTTAGTGTATAAATTTAATAGTATACGTCATACATCTCCGTGAAGATTTTTTACCGAAACGCCATAGGGGACCGTCAACAAATTAAAAAAGAATGAATATCTTTTGAATAACCCTGTCAAAACTAATGTAGCAAAAGCGCTCAAACTCTAGATTATGATTGAATGCCTTATTGCAATACACTGTGTTCATTTTTATGCAAATAACATGCACACTCGCAGAGTAATTAAGGTTTTTATAAAAATGGTCCCAAATTTTTCAAATTTTTTCCATTATAATTTTCAGAGTTCTTAATATAAAATAATATTTTTTTCAGAAAATATGACAAACAACATTGCACACAATATCCTGTAACCAGAATTAAAAAATAATAAAAATTGTATGAAAAATGAGTAGGTTTACTATATAATTTTTTACTGCGCATGCGTCAAAGATATCAAAATTTCATTTGCATATTATGTTAGCTAAATGTATAGAGCAACTTTTGTAAAAGTCTCAAAATCATAGCTTGAAAATTCTGAAAGTAATCGTCTATAGAAAAAGGACAAAATCCGTTGTTTCCAAAATGAAGCAAAAAAATGAGGGATTTTATCCAAATGCAGTAGTACATCCCATATTGTGTATTCTATATTGACACTAATCAATGAATATATGGATACAACCCCTCTTGTTTTTGCTTCATTTTGAGACTAACGGATTTTCGACTTATTCAATTGACGATTATTCTCAGAATTTTCAAGTTATGATTTTGTGACTTTCACAAAAGTTGCTCTATACATTTAGCTAACATAATATGCAAATGAAATTTTGATATCGTTGACGCATGCGCAGTAAAAAATTATTTAGTAAACCAACTCATTTTTTATACAATTTTCATTATTTTTTAATTCTGATTACAGGATATTGTGTGCAATGTTGTTTGTCATATTTTCTGAAAAAAATATTATTTTATATTAAGAACTCTGAAAATTATAAGGAAAAAACTTGGAAAATTTTGGGATCATTTTTATAAAAACCTTAATTATTCTGCGAGTATGCATGCTATTTGCATAAAAATGAACAAGGTTTATTACAATAAGGCATTCAATTACAATCTAGAGTTTGAGCTCTTTTGCTACATTAGTTTTGACAGGGTTATTCAAAAGATATTCATTCTTTTTTAATTTGTTGACGGCCCCCTTTGGAGTTTCGGGAAAAAATCTTCACGGAGATGTATGACTTATACTATTATATTTATACACTAAGAGTTTCGAGATGATTCCTCATGTATTTTTCTAGATATTTATTAAAATGTCTAAAATCGCAAGTGTCCCATAATCAATGGCAATATAGTGTATATACCGGTATATCGACAGCCACGACAATGACAATTTCATTCTAAAAACATGTTTTCAATATAGGTGTTCAAATTCCACCTAATGTTCAGTTTTATTTGTTAATTTTTGGAAATCAAGAAAATGATATAAACAAAGTCTACTCAATATTTACAAAGTAATTAGTCACATTGTTTGCAAAGAAATATCAAAAGATCTTGCCGGTAGCCATAAATTTAGTACTTCTTACTTGAACTATGTTAAAAATAATAAGATTTATTCTGCAACTCCCATAATATTAATATTAATAAGATTAATTAATTAAACTAATTAATTAGTTTAATTAATTAATCTTATTAATAATTATTAGAATGATTAAATTACTTAATAAATGAATTTTTATAAGAACCAATCTAGAAAACAAAGCACTAGTCACGTGATATCATCACGTGACCAGTTGATGTCACATGTTCTCTGACGTCACAGACCTTTTGATAAGATTATCTGATAACATTTTCTGATAAGGACTTTGAATTTTTCATTTCTTCCCAAACCTTCGACCGAGTAGGACGTGCATTTGTGATGATATTGGATTAGGTGAGTATAGAATGTTGAATGTGTACATATTATTTAACTATTTTAATTTAATTATGCATTAAAATTATTTTTTTCCAAATTTTAATACATCTTGAAAACAATAAGTTGAAAAAACTAAAATGTGAAAATTAGAATTAAAGGTTTTGCATGCACATTTTATAACACTTAGATAATTTGGCAACAGTAATAATTTTATTTAAAAATTTTTTTAAATAATAGAAGTGAAAATAATCATGTATAAAAGACTAAGTGCATATTTTTGAACATTAATATTAAAGGTTTTTTAGATACAATTTATAAAGATATGCCGAGACATAACCAAATAGGTTGAATATCATATAAAACTTATGAATATTACTAAGCTGAAACATTGAAAACCTGCTTTGACAAGTTATTTTTTCAAGTTAGTTAAGTTATGTTATTTGTATGTGAGACTTGTTTTTTATAAAACCATACTGGGAAATAACCAAACAGGTTGATTATCGTATGAAACTTATGATTATTACTAAGCTGGAATAATCAAAACCTGCTTTGACAAGTTAATTTTTTCAAGTTAGGTCAGTAACGTTACTTACAAAAGAGAATTTTTATTAAAATAATTATTTAAAATTCTGTTGTTTTCTAAAGATAATTGGTTAAGTGTTAGTAAAATACTAAAAGATGTGTGAAGACCTTGTCGGTTAACTTTGAATTTGTGCATTAAATGAAATTTTCCAAGTTTTACCATACACATGCGAAGGTTTCATTTAAGTAAAGAAAAAATTTATTACATAAGTCATTGTTTTTTCGAATGAAAATGAAGAGTCTTGCATCTTCAAAATTTTGTTCATGTGTCGACAAAAGCTTTTTGGTTACTAGGGTAAACAAATAGCTGGTTGCTGGGGTAAATAAATAGTTGATTGGTTGATTAAAACTTATCAATGAGATGTACTTGAAGGGGGAATCTGATAACTTAACAGTTAAAACAGAAAACCTGACTCACATAAATGATTATCGACATTAAAATTTGACGATTACTAAATATTAGTGAAACATTTTTAAATAATTTGAAAAGTTTTGTAAAATTTTTTTAATAATTTGTTCAAACCTTTAATAGTGACTTGTATTTTTTTAATTAATTATTAACATTTGATTTAAAATTTCTTTTTAATAACATTAAAATTATTAACAAGTAATCACACTATCACTGAACTAAAATATAATACATTTCATATAAGCAAGTGTTTGAAAATTTAAGCGTAAGTAATGATTCGTATGAAGTGAATATGTCTATTTAACTGATGAAGTGACTCATAAAATCTCAAAGTAATCCAAAACATATGTGATTTTTTTTCTTTTCTTCGTGATTTTTAACTAAGTCACAATAAAAATTATTTTTGCATGTGTGAAGCAATCACTTTCGATGATCTTTCTTACTTTTTAGTTACTAAATTACGGGCTTTGACGGCCTAATGGTTAGTGTCGCGTGTTAAAAATGAGAAGTATGATCAGATGTTTATGGTTTCGAAACCTGCAAGAAAAATTATCAAGAAAATGTTGTTATGTTAATGCATCTTACCTGCAAATAACGCTTATCATCGAAAGGGCATAAGCTAATCTTATTCTGTGTTAACGTGTGCAGACGTTGTGCATCATAATTTTTCAAACTGTCGAAAACTTCGGTTATAATATTATGTTAATGAAAATTCAAATTTTATACAACATAAACAGCTTCTCTATACTCTTCAGTGATGTGATCGTGATCACGTGTGCGTTTCGAATATAAAGAATGCTTTCAAATGTGACACAACTTTGTTTCTTGAAATGCCAATTCTTGCACGGGTATAAACTTTAAAGACTCTATATTTAATAACTTCTGTCCTAATATATCCTTCTCTCACACCATTTAAGTTAAAAACCGTTCAACACAAACTTTTCATCAATATACTAAGTAATGATTGTTCAGAATAAACACCTACTTGATAAATACTAGTATATATAAAACATTGAAAATGAGAAGTTTGAATTGTATTGTGATTCATTTGATGAAGTCGTGTGGTATACATTACATATTTTTTGATAAAGTTATGAAGAGAAAACTAAATATTCAATTGTGATAGTCTTTCATTAAAAAAAAAATTAAGAAGACATGCTTAAAAATCATTACATTTGGTTACTAATTACATTGTAAGATGTGAGTGTAAAAAGTGCATATCCATTATTTGATATTTAATAGTCAAATGATAGTATATTATATAAATAACTTCAAAATGTGAAGTTTAAATCATTGGTAAATGAATAATTTTAACGAGATTAGAAAAGAAGGATCTAACACACAATGAAATATATTAATAAATTTGGATACTTAAACTTGTTTTTATAACATATGAGAAGAAAAGATCATTCACAGTGATGACTCATCATGATTAAAGTTTGTAGTTATTCAAAATATTATTTAATAATACCTTGTGTTTCTTGAAAATTTTGAAAAGAATTCCTTTTTTATTTGATATATTTATTTTAACTATGAAAAGTTTAATTAAACACTAATTAATTAGAAAAAATCATTTAAAAATTGTTAATTACATATTCATTACGAAAAAAATTCTATTAAGTATTCAATAACATGTGTGTTTCTTGAAAATGTTGAAAATAATTTCTATTCTATTCTATTAATAAGAAGATTTTAAAAAATTATATTCAGGATTTAATTAAATTCTTAATTATGACGTATTAAATAAATTAAGTCTCTTTTTAATTGCATGTTATATTAATTATATTCGATATGAATAAACTCTTAATTTCAGATTTGAACCTGTCATTTTTACTTATCTAGTGAGTCAACTTTCGGGAAAACCGTCAAAGATAAGAATATCTGGTTATCAGACAATACTCAATAGGCAAGCAACGATGCAGGTTGACGGTGGATAGCAGTTGGAATAAGCACTTACAGTCACTTTTAAGGTAAGAATATTTTTCAATGTGTCTCTCATTAATAGTTTTCATTTAATTTTTAATTACATAAGACATACATATTTTTCATTAATTGTTAATGAATATTTTTTACTTAATTTAAATTCATATATATATATTTTTTTAATTACATAAGACATTTATATTTTTTACTTAATGTAAATTTATATATATATTTTTTTTTTATTCAAATTTTTTTTTAATTTACATAAGACATTCATATTTTTCATTTATTGTTAATGAATATTTTTTATTTACACAAGACATTCCGAGTTATCATTTATTGTTAATGAATATTTTTTAATTTTAAATTCATATTTTTCATTTAATTTTTATTTCGTATATTATTATACACAAAACCATATGTGTTTGAAGAATCATAAAAATGTGCTTTCACTTCATCACATTTAAATGTTTCCCCCTGCTAAATTTTGTGACATAAGTTAAAAGTTAGTTTTTACCAACACAAGTCGTTCAATTAAAGCGCATGGTAGAACATGCCGTCAAATTGAATGTTTTGAACCATATTTCATCACGGAAATAGACACACAAATAGATATAATGGGTTTAAAAACATGCATTTTCTAAAACTTAATGTTATATGACACGAAATCATCTCATGTGATTCCCAATCACTTATAATTAGAATGCTTATTTTTATAATCACTTAAATTCATTTTAATTATACGACAGTTACAATAGTTTAATCCTATATGAATATGACACATTAATTATTTGGCTGATAAAATATAGAAAAATAGTCTAGTTTTATTGAAAATAAATCTATGTGAAAAAGCCTCTTATTTGATTTAAATTATTTTATCCTAAATTTTTAAAAGAAATAACTTTATTGAAAGACAATTTAATTAGACATCGTAATTAATAAGATTATTATTAACTCTTATTAGATTAAACTTACACTAGGCTCCTATCACAAAAGCTATGATTCACACATAACATGACCCCTTTTTCTAGAAATCAGATAAGAATGAATCATACTTATCGCTTGTGAGGTAATGAAATCAGATGTGATTATTCTTCTTGCTGGAATAATTTCAAGGCTGTGCGATATTTGCATTAAACTGTTAAAGTAAGTTTATTACCTGAATGAAAATTTTAAATATTAATTAAATAGTAAAATCAGGTAATGAAAAATTAATAGCTTGATTCACTAAAGTGCAATTATTATTTTTTTTCTTCATAATATTAACGAAAATTGTACAAGAAGCTTGTCTAGTATAAAAATACTGTTAGTTAATTTAAAGTGCTTCTGTTAAGAAATATACAAATTTTTGAAACAATATTATTTTTAATTAATGAAAATTTTTTAAAAACCAATTTAATTGAATTTTCTTTCAATACTCATGTCTTAAAATAAACTCGAATCAATGTTCACATGAAAAAAGTCACTTCATAAGTTACCCCCTAAAAAATTAAAGCATCGTTATTAAAATTGATTTGTTATCCAAAAATAACCCTACAAACTGTAGGACACATACATACATACACATACATACAACATACACATACATACAACACACATACACACATACATACATACAACAGAATACATACATGCATACAACACACGCATATACATACACACATGCATGCATATAACACACATACATACATACAATGCACGCACATACATACAACACATACATACACGCACATACATTCACATACATATATACATATAACACACGCACATACATACATACATTCAACACGCATATACATACACACACATGCATGCATACAACACACGCATATACATACACACACATGCATGCATACAACACACAAACATATACATACAACACACGCACATACATACAACACACAAACATACATACACATACATACAACACATACAAAATAATAATAATAATCAATTAAATTAAATTTTCACCAAGGTTCGAAGGAAACCACATATTCCAAACCGTTAGGGCGACAAGCGCGATTCAATGTTAGTACTAAAAATTCCATTTTAAAACATATTTTTTCATTCAAATTTTAAAATTATTTTTTAATTATTTTAAAATATCAAGTGTATAACATAGTCGACTAAAAATAGTACTCGAAATAATTTTAAAGTTCCTCATTAAATAAATATTCAAAATTGTTATTCCCAAATTCCCATTACCAGCATGTGTTATTTACGACGGTGGATAGAGATAAAGGTAGTGGAAGTCTTTCTAAGATAGTCTAAGCCAATATTCACACGTGATTCAAAGAAAATGACACAAACTCCGCACGGTAAGGTCGACGAGCGCGCACTCATAATTTTAAATTATCTTCTTTTTATTAATAACCTTTTTGAATGCACTATCCTTTCTAGAATTCGATTGCATGAAAGACGTGAATAGAAATCTGTTTATACACTTGAGAGTCGCTTTTTAACGCATAAGTTACAAACTCCGTACGGTTATGTCGACAAGCGCGCGTTAATCTCATTGGAAAAAAATTAAAGTCTCCCTATTTAACATTTATATCCACTTAAAACTCCAAAAAAAATGAAAAAATAATTCATTCTTAACAAAATTACTCCTAAAAAAATAATTCATTAATTCACCATGAATGCACCCTTCTTAATTAGTTCTTTATTAAAATATTAACCCCCGAAAAAAAAATATCCTTCGCGTATGATTAGTCTAAAATAATAATTTCTCCCAAAATACCCGCTTAACTCATCATGTAAGTGTACAGTGGAAAAAAAAAATCAAACTCCCCAAAATTTTTGCTTAAAATAAAAAAAAAACTTTAAATGACACCAAACTGAAAATTTTTAAGTCGCCACATTAAAATTAAAAACCACTCGTACAATAGTACAGAAAAAAACATTCTATGTCCTTAAAATATCCGCTTAACCCCTTATTTAAAACACAGTAAAAAAAAAAAAAAAAAAAAAAAAAAAAAAAAAAAAAAAAAAAAAATTCAATCTACCCAAAATTTCGGCTTAAAATCGAAAAAATAGATCCTAAAACTAAAGTTCACCGAAAAATTTTAAGTCGCCACATTAAAATTAAAAAGCCCTTATACTATAGATTAACAAAAATATTCTATGTCCTTGAAATACCCGCTTAACCCCTCATCAAAGAACACAGTGAAAAAAAAAAGTCACTTCATTCTTTATTTTTAATTACTTTTTAATTACCTTTTTTAATGAACAACAGCAAAATTCAATCGAAAAAAATTACCACATAAAAATAACCTATCATACTACAGCACGCCGAAATAATTAAAGTGTCTTCATTGTTTTTCACTCATTTTTAATTATTATTTGAAATTAACTTTAATGATTCATTTTTTAAATTGGATTAACTTTTATACTTGACTCAAAATAAATTTAAACTGTTGAAAATTTTAACGTTTAAATTATTAAAATTTCTTAATAAATTACCTCATTAAAATAACCTATCATACTACAGCATGCCGAAGTAATTAAAGTGGTCTTCATTATTTTTAATTATTATTTGAAATTAACTTTAATCATTCATTTGTTAAATTGGATTCACTTTTACACTTGACTCAAAATAAATTTAAACTGTTGAAAATTTTAAAGTTTAAATTATTAAAATTTCTTAATAAATCACCACGCGAAAAATAATCCCTCATACTAGAGTATCCCTCATACTAGAGTATGCACTCATAATTTTTAATTACCTTTTTAAATGAACAACAGCAAAATTCAATCGAAAAACATACCCCACGTACTGTAACACGCCGAAAATTTTAAAGTCCCCACATTAAATTAAAAAACACCATCGTATCATTGTGCGCGCGGCAGCGCGCTACAATAATATGATTGAGCGATGGTGCACACGGATTTTTCAATTTTTCTTTTTGCAATAACTAACTAAATACTTATCCAATTTTGATGATTTTTTTTAAATGTTTGTCTGACCAAGAAGCACAACATAGCACAAAAATTATTTTTTTTTTTTATGGCATACTGTAGGTGTACTGTAGAGTATTCTGAAAATCGGACAAAAATTTTGTGTCACAGCACTTTTCTCGAAAACTACTAAAGTTAAAAACTTATTTTTTTTTTTAAACAAAAGACAAACTTTTTATCCCGGGGTAGTCATCGAGAAAACGTTATTTCGCTGGGCGGTTTTTCTGAAATTGCGTATTTTCCAAACTTGGTCATAAATGGGTATATCTAACGTTCTATTGCAGATAGAATGTTGCGGTAAAGTTTATTTTAAAGATTTTGCGATGCTAATTAATCCTGCAAAAATTCATAGCTTTACGTTAAACAGTTTTTTTACAAGATGAAATAAAAGAATGGCAGTCATCAATCTAAGGTACTTGTGATCATCGGAGAGAAAAACCAGTTACACCATTCGATTAAGCATAAAAAAATACAGAATGCTTTTTTTTCTTTTTTTTTTAACTTAATTTTTTAACGAATTATGATTTTTTTTGAAATTTTTGACATGCTGATTTTTGTCATTTTTTAATGAATCATTTACTGAATAATTATGCACGGTGTCTAGCCCTGGTGGCTGTTAAATTTGATTTTTAATTTTAAATTAGGCAATTTTTTGCACCATACCAAATTTATATTTTATCCATTTTTTTCATTTATTTATATTTTGTTTTTAGCACAATGGCATCAATGGCAAAAATGCCTGGCATACCTGTCAAATATTGGGGCCCTGTACTTTAACAAAGTGTATTTACTATAAGTATATACCGTATTTATTCTAATAGAATGCGCCCTCTAATAGAGCGCGTCTTCTAATAAAGTGCGCACCTTGGTGCTGATTGAAAAAATAAATATACGGAAACGATATAGTAGATAAGTAGAAAACGATTACTTAAATGCATTATCGAGGATTCTCATCGATCAAAATAGAGTTATTCTGTCAAAGCGATGGAGTGGCGATGCAGCAAAAGTTTCAAATTTTGAACAATGTACCACTCCTGTAAACTATAGCGCCAAGAATATGCACACTGTTAAAAATCTGCTGCATTTTGCTGCAACGCACTCCCCTGCTTGTATAGAAAACGGTTACTTCGCCGTGAAATGGCGCTTTCTCATTGGTTGGAATAGAGATATATACAAGTGGTGGAGGACGTTGCAGCAAAATGCAGCAGATTTTTAACAGTGCACTGTCAAAAATTTGACCCATTTGTTGCAGAGTCACTCCACAGCTTTTATAGAATGTCTCTTTATGGCCAATGAGAATGCTCCATAACACAGTAAAGCAATCGTTTCCTATAAAAGCGATGGAGTACGTTTTTAATAAGTCCGTAATAAATACGGATTAAGAAAACAAAGAAGCATGGTTTTTGTATCAAACTTTACTCTCGCATAAAAAAAGTTCCTGTTTTTGGCAAAAATAATGGATATTTGAATGAAAAATCTATTCTTTGAAAGAATTTATTATTTTATTCACTTTAGTAAAAAACTGATTTTTTTTTTTTTTTTTTGAAAACCACCGTAGAATTTTGGTATAGAAAAACCTGTTTAAATTTTTTTTTAATTTGTAACACCAGAGTATTAGAGTATGTAGCCTTTTTTAATTTCAATACAAATAAGATTTTGTTTTCTATATATAAAATACAAAACAAGTTGTGCAGTATCCCTATGGAATATGGAAAAATAGAAGGACTAGTGAAAAATGCTCCAAGGAGCAGTGCAAAAGCAGAATATGATTTTAATTGAGCATTAAAAAGTAATGGACAAGTGCTTCTGTTAATTACTGAGCATGAGGAAGGATAAGGAATCCCTTCTTGGCTACAACTCACTTCAATGCCAACTTTGAAAAAATCATATTTGCGCTTTTTTCGTGAAAACAAATCAGTCGCAGTTACTATAAAAATGTATAGTGTAAAGACGTAACCATTAAAGATGCAGCTTAATTAGACATAAATGTAAAGGAAGGCGACATAATGCCAGATACCTAGTTCCTGCAGGTATCACATTCATGCACTGCCACCAAGCATACCCTAAGTGTATAATTGCACAGAAAATTGATTTGTAGTACAGTGCAGAGTGAACAGTGCAGTTAACATCAGAGATGTAGTACAGGCTATACGCCGCACACCTTCTGGACTTTTTAATAGAACACCATATACCCTCTGTTTTTCAAGAAAGCTTATAGTATACACATTCTAGAATATCCCTCTGCTTAGAGCATATATCTTATGTTATTTTTATAACTACACCCCTGGTTAACATCTAAAGCGTGGTGGAAAATTCTACTAAAGAACCGCAAATTTCTTTTATATGGAAAAAGCGCAAATATGATTTTTTCAAAGTTGGCATTGAAGTGAGTTGTAGCCAAGAAGGGATCCCTTATCCTTCCTCATGCTCAGTAATTAACAGAAGCACTTGTCCATTACTTTTTAATGCTCAATTAAAATCATATTCTGCTTTTGCACTGCTCCTTGGAGCATTTTTCACTAGTTGTAGTATACTTAAAAAAATTATCCGCCTTTTACCCCTCTCTTATAGCATAAAATATTCAAATTTCACGAAAAAAATTTAAACCCCCTTTTAACCCCTTCTCTTACAAGACGATGTCAGGAGGAGGGTTGTGGAGGAGGAGGAGGATTGAGGAGGAGGAGGTGTGAGGAGGAGGGCTGTGGAGGAGGAGGCTTGAGGAGGAGGCTCCCACCACCACCACCACGCGCCTCACGCCTCCTCCCGAGGTCGGAGCCCCATTTTCCCCCTACTAACAGTTTTAGAAGTGATGGCAGACACAACGTTCGATGACCTAACCACAAAAGATATGATTCGACCTATGTTATTCCTACAATGAAGCATGGCGGAGGACACTTTATCCCGTGGGAAGTATTTTCCTCAAATGTGTCGGTCCGTTATTTGAAATCCACAGCCAGGTGAATTATGCAATGTATGATATCTTGCAATACTATTTTCTGCCTTTTTAGAGAAAAAAATTGGTCACATCTATTTTCTTAACATGATAACGACATAAATAATGTTTGCAAACCTCGATAAGCAATGGTTTTCGCACAAAAAATTTCGTTTTTGAAATGATCAGCCCAAGCGCCCAGCATGAATCCAAAAGAAAATCTTTGAAAAGAAGTTGATAAAAGTCTGCGGAACTATAAATATTCCAACTCAGCCGAAATTTGGCCAAAATTGCAAGAAATGGGGGGAAAGTGTACCATAGATGATCTTTAACCGTTGACTGTATGAATGTCACGTTGCTGCGCCGCAGTACTTATTGCTAAAGCTAATAAAATAGTAATACGATAAAATACTAATTGTAAATGTTGTTGATCACTGTAATTTTCTATTACAATACCACTTTTTTACAAACTTGTGAAGGTGGCCGGAAACTTTTGAGAAAATGCGTTTTCCTTTATACATATTTTTGTCAGTTAAATTTATCGATGTTTACATGTTCTTCTATAAGTAAGTTCCTAACTATTATGTCAATAAAATGTATAAATATCACTTTGAGATTCCTCTTCATATAGGTATATTTACAAATTAACTGAAAATTTTTTGCTGGCCGGAAGTATTTGACCGCCACTGTATATCTAGCCGATTGTATATTAATTTAATAATATATAAGATACCCATAAAAAAAATCTGATTTTCAGAATGAATTTTACAAATCATAGTGAAATAGAAATAAAAAACATACATTCATAATTACTTGCGCTTTTGCATCATAGTAATTTGAATGCTTATATAAGACCATTATACAATACTACAATTCAGCATCAAAATATCGATTAACTCATGAAATAACAAACTACATCAAGCAGAGCAGTTGGCTAAAATTGGAAAAAATGTGAAATGTGGTATTCAGCTCATTATCAAGGTTAATGCTAAACAGACACATTAATTGTGATTAATTTCTGATTAGAAATTCGGATAAGCCTAAATCACCCAATTAGTCGGCAATGCAAAACATAATTAATTAAAATCAAACTGACAGTAATATAATAGCAACCATAATATATAGGAGTGTTGAAAAAACAAGTTGTAAACAAATGGAAATTCTTAAAGAAAGGTACCAAATGACTACAAAGTAGAAAATATAACCATTAATTATATTACAATATATGAACCATTGAATTTAATGGCTTATACCACATTGTATATGGTGGAAAGAAATAAATATTTAAATGAATATCCTTAAAAAGCATGTTAAATCCCAATACATGTAAAGGGATCTGGGGCACATTGATACAGCTTTTTTCTAAGAATTTTTTTGGTGTCCAGAAAGCAGAAAATTCAAGTTATTTTTCCATGTGGTGTAAGCAAAAATTGTGTAGTGCGGTATAAAATGTACAATCGTTGTTTTATATATTCTTTTTCCATGTAATGAAAAAAGTAATAATAAAAAGCCATTTGTATCAATGTGTCTCATCCCCGGGGTAGATTGATACACCTCATGGTACAATTTGATAAGTCTGAGAAATGGAGAGAAAATAACACCAATGCATATTTTTTATAGAAAAATGGTTAGCAAACCATTTTATATTCATTTATAGAAATTCAAATCACCCACAATTTATTTGTAAGTAATATTAAAGTAATTAAAATTAAATAAATAATGACTTGATGTTCTGGCTGTGCCTTGTCTGATTGTTTTGTCTGTGGTAGCATTGTCATATCTGTCACTTGTACCCCAGCATTATCTTCTTTCGTAGGAAAGATGAAAAAAAATGCCAGGTTTTTGTTTAGAAATCGGTTTATAAACAGAAAATAAGGGATAATTATATAAAATAAATCTGTTTATAATATAATAACCTTTGCTGCTTTGCAACTTGTTTCTTTTACTTAAAATTTCTCATCTCCAAAATACTTTTCTCTATGGAAAATCGATATAAATTCGAGATTTGCCAGGCTATTGTCCTTTTCTTTTGTTAGTTCTATTAGCACTTGAAGTTGGGTAAATTCGAAGGTCTTCTGTTTGCAAAAATACTATAAAATGTTCTAATATAAAAAATAGAGCTATTTCACTTCAATAAAAACTAATATTAGGTTTTTTCGGCAATAAATAGTTGGATTAAGGAGTGTATGGTAAAAAAAAAAAATAACAAAAGGTAATGAAAAAATGAACTGGAAAAGTATTTAGGTTGCATCAATTTGCCCCGACATAGACTGTATCAATGTACACCATACAGCCGTTTTGAATAAAATGAGTCTCAAATCCAACACTTCATAATTTATCTAACAATAAAAATGAGGAACTGATAAAGAGTAGCTTTACTGGTCAGGGAGAGTATTCTTTACGGTTAAAAATACTGGAGCAGTTGTATAATGCCATTTCAATTGTACAACTCAAATTTACTTTGGACCTACAGAAACAATAAATCACCCGTCCCATTTCATCAAACTACTGAATCATCCCAAGACTTTCTGTATGTAGTTGAGTGCACTAGCATCACCTTTTGGAGCTGTTGTGAAACTTCCTGTAATGACCCTGTGAGCAGTAGATTGGGTGTACCAATGTGCCCATGTGTCAATGTGCCCCAGTTCCCCCCATGATTAGACGATATATTGTTGCTATTAATGCAGAGCTGCCACAGGCAACTATTTTTGTATTCTGTTCGCACCAATATTTTTCTGTTATGAACTTGCAATTGATCTCAAAGTGTCTATAAAGTGTTTCTGCTTAGAGAAAATGGTAGCAGTTGGAATTAAAAAATAGTCGCCTGAGGCAGCCTTGTTAATGGAAATACCTATAAAGTGGTATCAGAAAACTACATAGTAGAAATCGTAATGAGAATACGCTGTTAGGCGCATCGCAGCAATTACCTTAGCACATATTTATAATATTGTTAAAAAATATTTTTAGCTACCTTTGCTATACATTTAAAATACATGTACGATACCATAAATAGGGAAAAATACATAATGAATATTTTTTTTCAAAATGAAAAGATACCATATTATTAAATATCAAACTGTACATACATTCATAATTACTTGCGCTAAAAGCAGCGTAATAACTTAAATGTTAATATATAATATACAAAATATGAACCACATTGAACATAGATTGAAAAAATAAATAGTTAAAATGAATATCCTTAAAATGTATATTAAATCCCAATTAATGTATGATTAAACGATATATTGTTGCTATCAATGGAATATATATATATATATATATATATATATATATATATATATATATATATATATATATATATATATATATATATTAGATAGATTAGATATTTAGATATTTAGATTCACCAAAAGATAATAAATATATTAAAAAAGGAAAAGGCTATTAATAATGCTTTTGCTGATATCTGAATAGTTCGATCGAGGAACAAAAATAATGAACAATAGCTACGCATGTCGACTATATATATAAACAAGCGTAAATATATTATTTTTACGATTTATTTTATCAGAGTAGAACTGTCTATTAGAGTTTTCATGTACATACAAATATTGCAAAAATTATTTTTATGAGCAGAAAATTTCCGTAATTTATGAAATTTGTTTACATTGAAAATTCTAACAGAAAATTGGGACAGAAATTTGAATTTGGAAATTTACTAATTTTCACATATAACATTCAAAAGCAAATTTAAAATTTTCAGATCATCTTGTGATATTTTTCAGTCATCAGAAAATTGACCGATTTAAAACACTCCAATGCTAGAATATTTAGGTAACCTTCTTATATAATAACAAGTTTAAATATTTTAATAAACTAAACTGTTTTTTTTTTCAAATTTGAGACTATTTTACTTATAGATTGAAACACTTTTTGAAATTCGAAATTTAACCAAATTTATTTTTTTTATTTAAAAAGTATTATAAAAAATACTTTTTAAATTTTTTAATAAAATTTTCACATTAATGCATAAAACAGCGTTTCGCAACTTTCTATAGAAAACTTTCAGTTAAAATTTAAGTTTAATATTTATATACTTTTCAGTTGTTCACGCAATGCAAATATTCAAAATTCACAATTTATTCTAACGCTAAAGTAGTATTCATTTCTTTGAATGTTCCGTGAAGTACTTTAGCTTTCAAAGCATAACTTTAATGACTCTTAGAAAATATAACTTTACACTTCTATCTTTTCAACTTCTTAGAATTTATGGAATGTAGCTGAATATAGACTGTAAATTTATTTCAAAAGACCGAAATAAAGTATTAAATATGCTTTCTTGAAGAACAGATGAAACAATTTACTTTTCAAGAGCTATAAATTTCGCTTACAGTACTCATTATCATTATAACAATGTTAATTAATATAATATTCAATATTAATTATTTATGAAAAGGAAAGTATACTTGAACAACTACACAACTTTTATTAGAGAAAATTGAAATAGTGAATATTTGTATTTTGCTGAAAATAAGACGATATTAAAATTTTATATTAAATCAGATAACTGAATTTTTTAGTTTTTTGTTTTAATATTAGTCATGTTTTCAAAGTTCTTAATAATTAAAAGATTTATGATGATAATAATAAAATTCTCCGGATTTCTCCTACTGAAAAGCTAATGTTTTACCAAATGTATTAAAACTCATTCAATTGAAAACGGAATCATAATTATTTTTAACAAAAAGAATTCCTGCCTGGTTATTTCCTACATTAACTGTAAATATATTACCTACAGCATCATGTAAAGTAATAAAAAGAGAGGGGTTGTTTAATGTATCGATCTCCAACTCAAACATAAGAATTGACAAATAATTATTTAAAAAAATCCTTACCTTTTCAGTTATATTCCTACGATATTTAAAAATAACTTTTACACACACAGTTATATCCGTGACTTCTATAATTAACATTATTACTACTATAATTCAGGAAATTATATGCATAATTCTTACAACCATTGAGATTTCTACTCACGAGGAAAATAACTGCACCCATTCCTGTGATACGCTATCTGGCGTATAGCAGGAACGATAACGCATCATTCAACGCGATTAGTATTATATCATGGTTGTTACACTTTTAATAATAAATCATACACTTTAGCAGTATGTTTAGGGGGGTTGCATATTGAAAAAAGTCTTTTATTCGGGCTTCTGTAAGTTTAAATGGTTTTTGCTACAATTTACTCTCGATTTTTGCAGATAATTTCATATGTACATTTTGTTGTTTACCATTTTATCGTGTGTGTAAACATTTCTTTAAATTTCGCAACCGTTTGTTCGTAACTCTTAAAATCATCTTTCATTAAACATCAGAAAGTAGTCTCAAACTATTAAAGAGTGTCAACCTTTAAAAGGACATTTAAAAAGCGAGCATTTATCTTTATCAAGAATAATGTTGTAAGTAATATATTATTCGGTATCGCTAGATAATAAAACACAGTGTAATCCATAGCATGCCTAACTATCAAAATCTTCACTGGAATTAACTCCCCCACCGGTAGTGTCATCTATGTGTATCTAAAGCCTGATAGCAGAAATAGAGATTTGGAGGAAAACGACAAAAGGAAAAAATGATAATCTTTTTTTTGGGGGGGAGGGGGATAGGGGTGGGTTACAAAAATAAAATTTCAAAGTGCTATAAAATATCAGCAATTATTGAACAATTAACAATATTTCTATAGTTTGCAGCAGACATTTTTATCACGCAGTTTAATTGCATATATGCTAAAATTTTGATTTATTAAGAAATCTGAAATTTGATATGGCACCCCCCCCCCCAAATGGCATTACCCCAAAAAAACTTTTAAACTTAACAATAATTTGAATATAGGAAAATTGCAATAGCTCAGATTCAACTATTTTAACGTTCAACTTTGCAAATCAGGATTTTAAAGAGATAATATGAATGTAAATAATAACTGTTTTCCGAAAAAAATTAATTTTAATAATCTAGAATCTGCATCTATAAAATTACTTAAAGAGAAATAAAGAAAAGAAAATCTCAAAGAAAACAAGGCTATCTATGTACACACCAATATTTATTTCAAACAACAAATATTACTCAAAATACTATAATAAAATACCATTCAAAATATTGATTTCATAATTAGCATCACAGTTAGATAACTCCACTCAAAAATGTATTCATTTCATAATAATATTTTTCTTAAGCTTTATGTTATCATAAACCTACACAAATTTCCACAGAACAACTAAAAAGGCATAGCCTAAGTTTTCCCTATATTTCACTTTTCTTCTTTATTTTTTTTATTATGTTTTTTTTATTAATTTATCTTATTTTATTTTATTTTATTTTATTTTATTTAAATTTCGAATATAAAAATTAATTTTCATCTTAAAAAAAAATTTCTCTTTACATATACATGTAAAATTGACTAAAAAAACATTTCTCAAAAAGGTAACACCACAAGAGAAAAATTACATTGCTCACCATTGTTGAACATCTGTCAGCTAAATCCACTTATGATCTGTCGAAACACATAACTGGTAGCAGTCTCTCGCGGCGCAAATGAAGTTTCACAAGTCAGAATTGCCCATTATGATGCGTGGCAGTAATTAAAATGTTCACATCAATTTGTGCGTCGCATCTGAAGTCTCATGAGTCCGAATTGTCCATCATAATGCGTAGTAGTAATTAAAAATGAACACATCGATTTCTTACATCACATTTGAAGTCTCGTGAGTCCGAATTGTCCATCATAATGCGTAGTAGTAATAAAAAATGAACACATCGATTTCATACATCGCATTTGAAGTCTCGCGAGTCAGATATTTCCATCATAATGCGTAGCAGTAATTAAAGATGAACACATCGATTTCATATTGTTCCAAAAAAAATCTTAGACATCCGCATCGGAGTCGAATAGTTTCTTTTAGGAGTCCTTGCTTCGTGACAACATACTGGGAGAGCAAAAAAAAAATCTTCCGAATCTGTTGACTTCTACATTCTCTTCTGAGGTGGTTCTTTTTTTTTCTTTTTGATTACTTCCAATCCCTCTTCTTTATCTAATTGGTTTATTTGCAAACGTTTTCATTGGGGCAATTGCCCTTTCACATCTCATTGGTTCCATGTCCAAGTAGGAGCTACACCCCTTTTGGCCACTAGCAAAAACTTTTTATTTTTTCTTTCCACGGGTTGCATAAACTTGTCGGACCCCTGACCTAGGCCTCCCTTCTGTGGGCGTTTCCCGGCTGTAAATTCTCTTATTGTTGGCTCCTGCACGTAATGTCAAGATTGGCGACAGTCTGGGGTTTTTTTACAACTTTGCTATTACTCTGCTGTTGTCATTATCTGACATTTTTATGGCGAGCAATTGAAATTTGACTTGGGTGTTCCTTGTTCATTCATTCCCACCGAACGTTCTAGAGTCATACAGTTTATGGCTTTAATTACAACCAAAAAATAGCCTTCATCTATTCCTGAAACCTAAAGTTATTATTACTACCTGAAAGAATGAAACGAACTTAAAATAGATATTAGTGAATAAACTAAATTTAAAACTTTACTTTAATCAATGATTCTTTTTTCTTTTTTTTTTATATACGAATATTTATGTATTTTCACTTTAGTTGTGCTTAATCATTCTTTATATGTACATATTTATTTTAGCAATGTTGTGACGATTCATCACTACAATGCTCGGATATTAGAATTATTTGATGAGTTTCCAGACGATTGAATAATTTTATAATGTCACTATTCACAATAAATGCAGTAGATAAATATATAAAAATTGCCTTTCGGTTTTAATGTCACATTTTAGATCCTGTCGTTAGCAAGCTTCCATACAGCGAACGTGTTTTATAATTTATTTCACATGAGAAAGGATTTAAAGAATTAGGGTTTGTCTAAATTTCATTTTTTTTTTAATTTCTTGATATTAAATACTATCAATAACATCAGTAGCTTGTACTTTTTGTATAACACAGAGAATTGAAGTAAAATTCAAGTAATAAGATATAAGTATAATTAATTTGTATGACATTATTTATGTTATTTGTATGATATTAAAGTATGCTGACTAAACTAAAAAATGCATTAATTTTATTTAAAACTTTTAAAATCGTCAATCATTAAACATTTAAAAATGTTCTTTAACTATTAAAAATTGTCAATCAATTAAATACATTTGTTTTGATCAAGAACAATGTTATAAATAATATATTTTTTATCTACAAGAACATTTCAGTACATCCTTCAAACTTACTTTAGCATAATTTTGATTCACTTTTAATTCATTCACATATAAACTTGACAGGAAATAGCAGTAGAACAATTGACAAATAATTATTTTAGAAATATCCTTACCTCTTCAGTCATATTCCTACGATATTTAAAAATAACTATTACACAAACAGTTATATCGTGACTTCTATAATTAACATTATTACTACTATAATTCAGGAAATTATATGCATAATTCTTACAACCATTGAGATTTCTACTCACGTGGAAAATAACTGCACCCATTCCTGTGATATGTCGCCTGGGGTATAGCAGGAACGATGCCGCATCATTCAACGCGATTAGTATTATGTCATCGTTGCTACACTATTAATTATAACTCATACACTTCAGCAGTATGTTTAGGGGTTTGAATATTGAAAAAGTCTTGTATTCATGCGCCTGTAAGTTTAAATAGTTTTTGCTACAATTTACTCTCGATATTTGCAGATAATTTCATATGTACATTTTTTTTTTACCATTTTATCGTGTGTGTAAACATTTTTTTTTTAAATTTCGCAACCGTTTGTTCGTAACTCTTAAAATCATCTTTCATTAAACATCAGAAAGTAGTCTCAAGCTATTAAAGAGTGTCAACCTTTAAAAGGACACTTTGAAAGCGAACATTTATTTTTATCAAGTATAATGTTGTAAGTAATATATTATTCGGTATCGCTAGATAATAAAACACAGTGTAATGTATAGCATGCCTAACAATCAAAAACTGTCATTTGAATTGACTCCCCCACCGGTAATGTCATCTGTGTGCATCTGAAGCCTTATAGCAGAAACAGAAATTTGGAGGGAAAATGACAAAAGGAAAAATGACAATATTTCTCTTTTTTTGGGGGGGGGGGGTCGGGATACAAAAATAAAATTTCAAAGTGCTACAATATATTAACAATTAGGGTAACATCCCCAGTAATTGGCATGCACCAATGACTGGCACATCCTACAAACATGTCCTAAAGTAAGAGTTATATCCAGTTTTTTAAAAATGCAAGACCATATACCAGTTACATGCTCATTTACTTTAAGGATTATAACTTCGATTTATGCTACTAGATGGCAACAGTGCTTAGGAAATAGAAACAATTATGGTTTATATCAAATTAGCCATTTTGTTGCAAATGCTTCTTCTCTGGCTTAAGAAAGGCATGCTTTTCAATTCATTATTATCTAATTTCTAATATATTTTAAATTTTAATTGACAACAGTTTTGTTTAGTTGAAAAGGGTTACTTTAATTATGTAAAAGCATTTTTGACACAAATATTTGGATTTCTGAATTAATGATAGATGCCAATTAATGGTGCTACAATTTTAATAGTTTCAAGTAATTGGAACCTATTCCAATTACAAGGGAATCGCACGATTTGAGATTAAACCACTTATTTTGGCAGTACACTAAGTCAGTTATAAACTAATTTTGTTTATCAGATGTTTTATTTGAAGCTATGAAGTATTATCAGTAATTGGAATCCATTAAAGCATTACATGACAATTACTGGGGACAGCATGACAATTACTGGGTATTAACATAAATATATTGTATTGTTTTAAAGTGTTCACATTTCAGACTAATATGCTGATTTCTTTCTTTCAAAAACCTGAAATATGGCATCTTCATCTACAGTAAATTCATTTAAAGCGATTAAACTCAATGCAAAATATAAAGTTTTTTTTTATATAAACATGTGCAAATTACTGGATCACAAAGTGCCATACATTGGTGATCAAGGTGCGAATTACTAGTGAATACAACAACTTTTTATAAATTAATTTTTATAAAAAAACTTTTTCAAAACTTTTTGCTTTTAGGGGGCAAAATACATGCACATATATGCATTCTTTGATTTAAAAATATTTGCAAGAAAATATTTTATTTCTTGGCAATGAAAATTGAAGTAAGTTTAAACACAAATTCTTAATGTGCCAATTACTGGGGATGTTACCCTATTAACTATTAGCATTATTTCTATAGTTTGCAGCAGACTTTTTTAATTACGCAGTTTAATTGCATCTATGCTAACATTTTGTTTTATTAAGAAATCTGAAAGTTGATATGGCATACTACCATCAAAGCCTGATTTACCTAATAGTATTGTAAATTTTAATATTGTGTTTATTAGAACATATACAAGCTGAACATTGCTCATTTAAACGCTTACATATTGTCAGTTATTTTTATCATTTTTTTCTAATTTATGTGAAAAACACAATTTTTACCAACGGTCCTTGTGCGGGTATCTACACTAGTATACAAATATTTTATTACAGCATCCAAACTTAGTTTAGAGTTATTCCGATTCACATTTAATTTATTCATAATTAAACTTGAAAAGGCAAAGAAGTCATTATGCATTGTAGATGCATTTTCATTTAAATGTAGATCTTCTAATCTAATTTTAATTTAATAATAAAACTATTTAAGTAAGCTGCTGCCTGAATTCTGTGTTTTATAGTTATAAATGAGGAAATTATTGTTCCATTCCGAAATATTTGCTTACAGGAAATATTTTAAATCTGAAATTTATGCTCGGATATTATTATTTGAAGAATTTCCAGAAGAATGAATAATGTTATAATGTCGTTATTCGCAATTAATGCCGTAGGATAAATATCTAAAAATTGCCTTTTCATTTTAATCTCAATTTTTAGATTCTATCATTTGCAAGCTTTAATACAGCGAACGTGTTTCGTATAATATTTCACATCAGTAAGGTTTTAAAAAATTAGGGTTTGTCTAAATTTCATTTTTTTTTCTTGGTATTAAATACTATCAATAACATCGTAAATTGTACTTTTTCTACAATACAGAAAATTGAAGTAAAATTCAAATAATAAGATATAAGTATAATTAATTTGTATGAAATTATTTATTTGTATGTTATTTGTATGATATTAAAATATGCTGATTAAACTAAGAAAAAAAAACTTTGCATTAGTTTGTTTAAAACTTTTAAAATCGTCAATCATTAAACATTTTAAAATATTCTTTAGCTATTAAAAAATGTCAGTCAATTAAAATAATTTGTTTTGATCAAGAACAATGTTATAGATAATTTATTTATTGATCTACAAAAACATTTCAGTACATCCTTCAAACTTACTTTAGCATAATTTCGATTCAATTTTAATTCATTCATATATAAACTTGACCGGAAATAGCAGTAATTATTTAGTTTTCATTTGAATATACAGCTTGTAATCTGAATTTAATTTAATGACAAAAATATTTGCATAAACTGTTGCATGATTTTTCTCTTTTATAATTATAAATGCGGAATTATTGTTTTATTCTATAATATTGGCTTGCAGGAAATATTTTAAATCTGAAATTTATTATCGAATATTAGATTTATTTGAAGAGTTTCCAGACGAATGAATAACGTTTATAATATGATTACTCATAATAAATGCAGTCTGATAAATTTCAAAAAAGTGTATTTTGACAATTATCTGAATTTCAAGATGCTGCCATTGAGAAACTTTTATTTAGCAATATTTTTCATAACAGATTTCGCATTTGGAGTCTCTCCATTTTTAAAAAGAAGTAACTTAAGCTATCACCGCAGCGGAGATTGAGCTTTTTGGGAACCATTGTCATCCTCCGTTATTATTAAGAAAACTAATGCACACAAAAATATGAAAAAAAGTAGTATTATAGAAAAGTACTTTATAAAAACGCCGATGCAGACAGTTTTTTAATCGAATAAATATTTTAAGAGAAATTTAATGCTAAAGTTGGTCAAAATGATTCTATCAAAAAAGTGTTCTAGGAGCAAAAATTATACGTAGGAATTTAACAATTTTTAGAATGATTCATGCATTAGAAATTCCTGTTATAAGGATTGTAATTATATGTTTTTATTCGACTCATTCTTTGATTTTTTATTTCTATTTTAAATTCAAATTTTCAGCATTTCAAGAGGTATTTTTCACATATTTTAGAAAAGGTTGTTTTTTTAAGTTGTTGCCAATTTGTAAAAATAATGCAAAGAAAAGGATTTCTTCCAAGAAAAAAAATATATATATACACGTGACTGCTATAAACAGAACTAATCCTTACAAATTAGAATTAAGTGATTACATTGTAGTATTTCTTAAATAAAGATATACATTTAACTTGTACGCGTGTATCTTACAATTTCATCACTCCATTGGTGAAGGAAGCGTCATTTTTAAATGAAGAGAATTTATAAAAGCGACATGGCAAAAAACGTTATCTTATTAATATTATATACTTAATGATCTTTCTTTTCCCACATGTTAATTTTATTAAATGTTGTTGTGCAATTTAAATGCTTCATTAATTAACATATACTTGAACACGGAATAAAATTGCGATCCGTACTAAAGTAAATTATAAACTAATATTAACATATTACTCTGTATCAAATGATTAATATGTAAAAATAAATAAATAAATAAAAGACTAAACATAAACATTGGACATGAAGTATTCTCAAATAAAGAAATACATTTATTCTCGTGCGCGAGTATTTTACAATCTCAACAATCCATTGATTAAAGAAATGGCATTTTCGAAAATAGAGAATTTATACCAGCCGCATGGCAACAAACGGTTAAATTCATTTTTTTCCTGTTCCATTTGTTCGTTTCGTGAAATCATTTATTACGTGCTGTTATGTGATTTAAACACTTCATTATGTAACATATCATCAATATGCAGTAAAACAGATTATCACCAAGAAAATATTGTAATTACATCATAAAAATAATATTTATACGTGAGTTATAAAAAAGAAAATGTATAAAAATAATAAATACATTAATATACATTTGAATATACAGCTTCCATTCTAAATTTAATTTAATTACAAAACTATTTACGTAAACTGTTGCATGAGCTGTCTCTTTTATAATTATAAATGTGGAATTATTTTTCCATTCAATAATATTGGCTTGCTGGGAAAACTATAATTGAAATTTATTATTAGATATTAGATTTATTTGAATAGTTTCTAGACAAATGAATAATGTTTTTAATTTCATTACTCAAATAAATGCATTCTAATAAATCTCTAAAAATTGCATTTTGATATTTATCTGAATTACATAATCCTATCATTATTTTTTTTTTTTTTAGCGACTGTGTTTCATAGGATATTCCACATTGGAATATTCTAAAACCAGACGAATGAATAATCTGTAATAAATGCAGTCTGATTAATCTCTAAAAGTTGCATTTTGATATTAATCTCAATTTCATGATCCTGTTATTAACAAACTTTTATTTCGCAATCGCGTTTTATAACATATTTCACATTTGTAATATTCTAAAAATATAATTTGTCAAAATTTAACGCTTCACATTACGGTTTTTTTCTATGCGTATAAAAAATTATTGTTACCTGTGTTAAAAAGAAAATAAATAAATAAATAAATTTAAATTTTTCAGCTAAAATTTGATTTTTTATGGCGTTCACCATATGCACACAATTAGGGATTTTACAAATTTTATTGCTTTATTTTGCAACTAAATGGGCTTAAATTAATTAATTTTATCTGCTCAATACTCTGCAAATTTCTTTTTACTAATGGTTTTAAGTATTTAGTAAAAACAAAAATGTTAATTTTGCCTTAATAGCTTGATTGATTTTTTGACTGAGAAAAAAGTCATATATGCAGTTTTTTGTCATTTATGCAGTTATCTGACATGGAGAATAAATTTTATCCCAATCTTCTTGGAATGTTCTTGGTCAGTTGCAGCGATCACATTGTCCATATTTATGGCACATAGTGAGAATTATAATAGTTAAGGAATGTGCCAAATATGGCACACGGTGCAGTGAAGGGTTAAAAATATGTACATATTTCACATTATATTTCACATTATATTTCACTTTATATTCACATTATATTTAACATTAAAAACAAATAGTCACATAAGTACCTATTGTTTTTTGTATCATACTGAAACTTTAAATTTAATTGAAATAACTCGTTATTTGTACGATTGATTTAGATGATGTTTATATAACATAATTATTCTGAGTAACTGTGTCTCTAAAAGTCTAAATTAAGAATAATTCGCATAATTTTCTTTTTCGAAATATTTTGATTAATATCCTTGTACTCGCGTCATATTAGCAAAAAATCTGGTGTTAAGTGGTACAAATCGCTCTGTGTGACTATGTGCAAATTCAATATATATATATATTTTTAAATTATATACAATTTTTTGGCTTTAAATCATTAACATCTCTGATTTAAATGAAACATTCCGAATTGGAATGACAATTTTTTTAAATTATTTAAGGAAATATAAATATATAAAGTTTTCATAGAACAAGAAAATAAATAATTACAAAGCCAATATTAAAAAAAAGTGTAACCGCAAGGAAAATGAAGCATGAATAAAATATTAAATTTAATAAGCAAGATAACATAGCTAAAATGTTAGAATATTAAAACGGAGGTAGGGTAAACCTAGACGCTCGGAATCACGTAGGAATGCACGTTCTGAAACGCCTTCCTCACCCAGTAAAGCCATTGACAGTGTTACCGCCACTGGGCTACTTTTTTTTTAAAATTTAGATTTCGTTATTGACAGCGTTTTATTGAAATGATATTTTTTTGTTTTCAATTTAATATATCATTAAAAAAGGGGGAATTTACTATTTTGAGATAGTGTTGGCAATAAAGAAATTGGAATTTAAAAAAATCCCACTGACATTTCTGCTAGGGCCAAAAAATAGTTCCGTGTAGTCCAGCCTTTTTAATGCGCAGAGTTGCTAGTAGGCTATTGATAAAAACAAATAAGATTTCTTGATTTTTACGTGTTTCTGGAAATAGCAAAATTCGCTTTATTGAAAGACACATTAATTAATGCGAAAAAAAGAGAAATTTTATCATTATAGAAATGTATTGTCAATCAAGACATATTACTTTAAATAAAAAAAAAGTTGGCCATTGGCACACTGCTAGTGCCCTTACTGGATTAGATAGGCATTTCCGACTAGAGGTAGGAATTTCTATATAATCGTCTAGGTGTACCTTACTTCCCCTCGATTTACTTAACGTCATAGCTGGGACACTGTGAACTGTACTTAGATAAATTTTAAAGTGTTTGATGATGATCGCAAAACTTAAATTATATTTATTACAGGGATTAATATAAGCAACTCGGTGATAATCTTCGAACACATTAAATGAAAATTATTTATATTTTCAACAGAAAACCTGCAAAATGGCGTATGAGTTATATGGTATGCACAACAGAATCTTCTCACTATCGAAAATTATTTTTAGTATGATAAAAGTGTCAAAGAGGATATTGCACAATAAAGTACATATAATTAGTACACTTTTCAATGCTATTTAATTTAACTATTTTTTCTTTTGTAAAATAATCAAGAGAATGACAGTTGAGAAATTGGAACCTCGTTAAAATTTTATAAACTAAATTCTGTTATATTTTTTCAGTCACAGTACTAGATTGAGTATGTATAAATATACTGGTTGCCTATAAATGCATTTCTTAGTTCCAGTAGTATATTATACGGTGTAATTTAGAATATTTAGAAGAAATCATATATCAGTTTGAAGTTTAAATTGATGTGGTATTTTTTTTCATAAATATTAAGTATATGTACTTTTATTAATACGGCAAACATCTTATCTGAATCCTTATTCTTCCCATAGTTTGATTTGAAAATTCGAAGTAATGGAAACAATATGCTCAATAATTCTGCGTCTGAAATACAGTTATATTTAGGTAAAGGCGGAATGCAGTCATGGTCATTTATAATGCCTCGAAAGTGAAAGCTGCATTGGTCAAATAGTTTTATTATCACAATTCAGAAAATATGCTTTTCACTAACGAGTCACCATTTTACGTATGGAATACTGCAAGCGAAAAAATAACAAAGCAGTAGTCAAGCTTTCGTATATTTAAAGCTGCTTAGATTACTCTTTATACATAATTTTAAACCAAGACTCTACTACAGTTACAGATGATACTATTAAAATTTATAAATCTTTTTTATTCATTTTTATTATTAGTATTAACTGGATTTGTATGCGGTAAATGTTTTAAAGTCCTAAAAAAGAAAATATTGAAGTCTAACTCATTAATTTGGCATTACTAAAGTAAATGTTAAATTCTACATTTAAATGAATTTTGACCAGATTGAAATTTATAAAACCCAAAATAAGAATCTTAATAGAATTCCATACACATTGTGTTTTAAAATTACAAAATCTAGCATCACGTATATGCTTCATATTATTGGGCTGGGCATACCATCCCAGAAATCGGATATTGAAAGTAAGAGGAAATACAGAATACATTCCGATAATTTCTTGTATGTTTGCAATAAATACAATATCTGAATTATGAAACTTTACCATTTATTGAGTAATTATTTTCTAACAAATCTCATTGTAAATAGAAAATTGACATTCAGCATTTATATTCTGTTTATAAAAATAAGATTAAAAAAAATACGACTATTTTGTACTTTGAAATAGCAGGTTTTGTTTCACAAAGCCACATCATGATCCTAATATATTTTGCAAATGAACAAAATCCCTTTAAGAATTAAGTCTTTATTCTTAGTCTGCAAGTTACATAGAATACAAATTGTTCTGTAAAAGATAAGGGAATTAATTGGTCGAAAGTTGTGTAACCATTAAATGCATGAAAATAATATGTTTTAGATAAATGCAAAAAATCTTATAAAAAGGAAATAATTCCGGTAAATTGTTTAAAAAATAAATATGATTTATTAAGAATTTTTTTTTTCAATGAATGTTGATAGCATTTATATATTAGCTAATTTGAGATTTAATAAAACCAACAATAATAAAAACGTACTTCATGCAATTAAAGAAGCTAAAAATTTCATTTTAAAACTCCATTCAGACGAATAAATTAAACGCCGTATAACAGTATTCAAATGAGATATAATCACAAGGAATTCAAAAAATAAAAGAAGTTCCGAGTTCATTTGCATGCAAATATTATGTGCTTGACTTGTCTTTCTGCACAAACATGAATAGGATTAATTTCTTTTATGGAAAAAAATATATATTTTGTCGAAGAGATATTAAATTTTTAGAAAAAAATCATTAAACATCTTTTATTTCCTTATAAACCAAAAAGAAGAGTAGAAAAATATCTTCCTAAATGTTTTTTTTCTTTTTTCGAAGTAATATATTTCATAGTTAAAAAGCGTGCTTATATAATAATAAAATTATAAAAAGTACTTTAATCTTTTGAATAGGGTTTAATAAGCATACACGCGCATATTAAACTAGCCATTGGGACCACCATAATACTCATTAGTCGTGGATGTGCATTAAATAAAATTTGAAAATAAAACATGTTTAATTTTTTAAATGCATTAAAATTTCAAAAGAAAATTTAAACGCATATTTAAATATTTTTAATACACAGTAATGTTTTATTATGGAATTAAAACAATTATTTGATTATGTGTTTTCGACAAATTATATAAATCGACAAACTACTCATAAATTATGCAAATTGGTATAATTATTGTTCTGAATATCGAAATAACAAATAAATTAGTAAAATATTAATAAAAATACAAATAAAACGTCAAATTAAAAATCAATCATGATACGCAAACATGTGTAACGTATTTAATGGCACGTACATGAGACTTATACTAAAAGCCATTATAGGCTTTTGATCTTAAAGATTGACAATTATATTTGACGTAATAATCAAGTAGTAAAAAAATATTTTTGTAACTCAAAAAATGATAAAACTATCATCTAACAGTTTACTGACTTGGATAAAGTGTCTAATTTTTAAATAATATATATGTATTTCATTTGAAATTCGTACGAAAAGAAGTTCATGAAAAATCGAAGAGTAGAAAATAGGATTATACATACCTCGAAAACTAATTATTCCATAGATTTCATTCATTAAGGAAAAATTATATTTTTTAGTGTTTTTTTATAACCTCTACTTAAAATACAAGAATTTGAAAAACTTCGAAAGAATAATTTGAGAGTCCGAAAAAATAGTTCCGGAAAATCGAGGTTACTGATATTCATAAGGCTTCTCTCCATCATTTCATACCAAATACACACCAATTCATAACTTATCTCAATTTGATCGGGAGGGTTTATAAAAAGACAGGTGGACAGAGAAACGACAATTTTTGTATTTTCTAAAAATATGTTTATCGTAATACCCAGTGTCTGAACCTCGTAAATCTGCCAAAAATCCGTACAAATTCATTACGTATGATGGGTAAGTAAAAACAATTACATACTGGAGATGATATAAGGTAAATCTGCGTAAATCTGCCAAAAATCCGTACAAATTCGTTACGTATGATGGGTAAGTAAAAACAATATTTAATACATACTAGAGATGATATAAGGTAAATCTGAGCAAGGCCGGGAAAAGGCACGCGGTCAACATAATAAACTAACATTCGAGCTCAGTGGGACTCGGAGTCAATATGTATATTTTTTACACATTCATAAAAAGAAAAATATATATATTTTAAAATGTCTTTTGTAAAACAAAAATAAACAAAATTTTTTTAAAGTGTCCATAGTGTTATTATTTTTTCTTTAGTAAAGCGTTTTTAACAGCCCCTATAAATAACAGTGTGAAAAGTAAATAAAATGTTATTAATTGTGTAATAAGATGAACAAGCAGATAAAGCCGGCTTTTCTGTGTTGTAGAATTTAAACATAACCACATATATATGTACTATTTCTCATGTTAACAACACTTTTTTCTTTTCGCTAACTAAAGGCAAGACAACAATCGAGGTTTTTTTTTTTTTTTTTTTTTTTTTTGAAATATCAGCATGTTTATTTATTCATCGTTAAAACTATTTTTTTATAAACGTAATTGCAGTCAATCAAAATGTAATAAAAAAATTATATGCAATTTATTTCAAAGACACACAGTTAAAAAAATTCATTCAATTTCCCGGCGGAGTAATGTTGCAAGCAGTTTTTGCTGTAAAAATTGATGTTAAATTAGATGTAATAAAAAATGGACATTTAATTTTAATGCAATTCTTGCGGAAAAAAACTGCTGACAACATTGATGCCATCAGTTTTTACCATAGATTTAGTAGTTAATTTTTTTCTCACAGTGCAGCGGAACCCGTTGAATTTCGTCAAAAGAAAATACTTAAGAAATTCTTCATTGACTCATAATAAACCTACTGATATAATTACAACAAAATACACCTTATATTGGTAAATCTAACTCTTAAACAAATTATATTTAACCTAATCTTAACAAAATACTATTTCTATAAAACAATGTTGTAGAAATTGTTAAAATTAAATTTTCACCTTACATGTAATCAATAAAAAATGTTAAAAGATCTGTTCTTATTATAAAGTTATCAATTAAGGTTCTTACGCTAGTAATTTAAAATGAAAAAAAAATCCACATTGACTCTGTCATAGAATTTTGTGACATCAAAATCGGAAATCATATAAAGCATATCAAAATTTACACATATGTCATTTATATCTGCATTCATCTTTTAAAAAATGGTATTTTAATTTGCTTATTTTAAAATCATTTTAATTTAAAACTTCAAGTTTGAATGCTTTTTGTCGAAACTCTCACTAAACAATACATCATATTTTTAAGTATAAACGAAATTTTGTTAGTGAAAAAAAAAATACCCCGGGTTTTATATCCGACGATATAATTTTTACTTGCTTGTTCTTTCATTTTTAATGAGAAAATGGTAACATAAAAGTACAGTAATCTGCTTTTTTTTCGATTGCTTTTAATAGCAATGGAAAACATTTGTTGCCACGATTAGTGAAACAGTATTAAACCTATAAAAAATATTTCATAAATAAATTATGTTTAAATTTTCATCAGTGAAATTACTCTTGAAATTATTGAATATTTAATATGTGAATTATCACTTGCTAACTAATAATAAAACCAACATGGTTAAAAATGTCCAAGGACTATTTTTTTTAATAGCGCTGCAAGTGCTCTACCATAGCTACGAGGACGATGCCCAGATTAGCATCAAACTGCGTTCCAGAATATGTGTTATGACTGCCCATAAGTATTACATTAATGTGGAAATTCATAAAGTCTGGAAAACATTTCTCGCTATAAATATGCAAAAATATCTTGTAAAGTTTTAAGAGGAATATTTTTATTTTGGCCTCTTGTCAAAAGTTATCAGCTAAAAGAGCATTCAACTATTTCTATTTATAATCAGCCTTTTTAATTATTTTCGTTTTAATTGATTAAATGTCGAATTTAAATACATGTTTTCAATGTGAGTTTTTTTTTCATGCTATTGATTTATTTATTGATTGACGATTGATTTAATTTTGCTGCGTAATATAAACTCTAATTAAGTGATAATGAATTTATAGTAATGTTAGGGCAAACGGATTTATCTCTATTAGTCTTTATGCGGTACAAATCAATTTTAGAAAATAAATAAATAGAAAAAAAGTGCTTGTCAAAAATTTAATACAAAAATAATTCGGTAAATTAAGATAAAGTTTTAAAAAATCAGATATGGTTTTCAAACAACTGCATTCTAGAATAGACTTTATGACTGTCCGTATGTATGATATTAATATGGAAATTCATAAAGTACAGAAAACAAATATCATTTCAATCTGTTTTTCTAGTAGATTATGGAATCAAATACATTTTCTCTTAAGGCCCTGTCCCTGCCCGCGAAGACACTCACGAGATAATGCTATTCCTATGGGGAGTCACTTTTCTAATAACTCGTTTAAATTTTTGAATTTTTAAACACACACACACACACACATATATATATATATATGTATATACCGGGTGTCCTGAAAAGGACTGAACGATTTTAAAAATCAATAACTTGCAAACTTTTACAGATATTTCAAAAATTCTTGCGCCAGAGTCATCTAAAATATCAAAAGTTTTTTTCCTGCGATTCCTAATTTTAGTTCGGATTACAAACAATAGATGGCGCTTAGAGCGCTAGGTGCTGTGTTGAAACGGATATTGACGTCACTTAGCACTGAAGCAAAATAAGGAGGTTAAGGCTGTGGGGTGGATCATTCGAAAATGGAATTTTGCTTTTATCGTCCGATTTTTAATGCAATCCATATAATTTTGATTTTGCTAGCGTCAGCGCAATAACAGAGAAAAATATTGTTTTCATGGGTACGACTCCTTGGAAATCAAAATGCGCGAAACAACAACGTTCGAATTACTGACTTTTTTTTTTACATTACAAGAATGTAAGTACTTTTGAGAACAGTTTTATCTGGGTATCTTTTAAATCTTTTTTAAGTCACATAGTCATGTCCTGTATTGTATGTTAAGTGTGTGGGATTAATAGTTCATTTACAGGTACATCCAAACGATTGCATAACATCATAGACTGTAAGGGAAAATCGCATGCAGTGTATATTAATGAAATACATTATTTCAAATGTATTGAAACTGATATAAATCACTGATGATTATGATGACTAAAAGATGATTATGATAAAATATGGTATTTATAGCATTTATCAGGCACACAAAAAGAAATCGGTTACTGTGCTGTCTTTAAGTAATAACTGCTGGAAATGCGTTTTCAATTTCGGCATGCGCTTTTAAATTTAACTGTTTTTTAGATACGTTAGTAATTATATAAATGCGTATCACCTTATACTCGTCTCTGGTCCGCCCGCCCGTCTGTCTGTCCGCATAAAACAGTGCAAAAATTGCTGTGTCGAATCGTATGAAAATTTAAATATATATTTGTTGAAGAATTTTGTCGAGTTTCAAATTTTATGAAAATCAGATGTGTAGTTCCAATACAGGGACAGTCAAAACTGTTCCGTTACATTATGGCCGACGGGGAAAAGTTTCAAATGCTTTTTGATGATATTACATCCGTCCGAACATAATGAAATTAATATGCATTTATGAATTATATTAAAATACAAATGATGTAGAATATGCTGCATAAAGAATAGTTATTATTCATTTACATGGCCACACAAAATAATTATGTAACATAAAGGTATAGAAGGGTACATTATTTGCAGCATATTTTAATTTAGTTACACCTATAATAAAATTGTTGTAAGTTGCTTAGGTTTACTACGAGTTACTTCCTGTGCAATAGAAAATACGAAATATTTACAGGGACCCACAAAAGATTTCGGATACTATATTGCATCAAAAATGCTGTACGCTAACGATAAATGCTTGAAATTTTTAATTTTGATGGGTTTTTTTTTAAGTTTTACTAAATTTTTGCATTTTACGTTGTGTATATAAATGGTGCAAATCATATACAGGGCTACACAAAAGAATTCGCACTCCTTATTAAGTATGTCTTAAAGGTGATTTTTAAATGATTTATGCATTTTTACGCTGAACAGCTTTAAGTATATTACGATATGTTTAAAGAATAGAAATGAAATGCTTTACAGAGTCACTCAAAAATTGGATACATAGCCGGCTCTGGATGGTAATCTCTGGAAGTGTGATTTTATTAGTTTAAAGTATGTTTCAATTTTAAATAGTAGATTTTAGCTAAATAATGGAGTGTATTTAAAGATAGTAGGTAAACTACAGGGCTATACAAAAGAGTTCAAATATGCTTCCGTCTATTTAAATAAATTGCTAAATGTCAAATTTCAACTTAAGATGTGTTTGTACAGCATCCCAACAGAGTTGAAAGTGTTTATGATTTCTATTCAGTTAGCCCTCTGCTTGTCTATCTTTCCAAATTCTAACTTGCGTTGAAATAGTTGAGTTAGTCTGTAAGTGATATGTGTTAATGAGATTTATTATGCCGTGTTCGGTATTGTAAACAAACTATGCATAATTCATGATTCACTTACACAGAGACTCAAAAATATTCCATTATATTATGTTCTGTGAGGATAATTATATATGTAGAACCTATATTCGTCATCTGGAATGTTTTTTTTTTTATCTGTACGCACATACAGCCCAAAAACTACCCAACAGAATGCTTTGAATTTTAATATATATACTCGTTGCAGAATTCTCGTTACTCATTTAAAGTTTTATGAAAAGCGAATCAAAGTTTAAAAAGATATTAATAAATGTTTTCTTCATTCTATAAAATCTATCATGCGTAACTAATTTAATGATATCCAATGATAGGTGATGATTCTAGATTGTCATAATGATTTAGGCTCATTTAAGATGGAGGTAGTATTATTTCCCTATTACCAGGAATTTAATATACATAATCGTAATAAATTTTGTATTTAAGTATTTTTTCAAAAGAGCGCAACAGCTATTGCACCAAGTTTTCAATGTTTATACTATAAATATTCTTTGTTCTGTAGAATAGACCATTTTCGCATTTTCTACAACATACATTAAATTCTACTAAAGAACTTCTTTAAAAGAACTAGCATTTCTTAGACTAAAACAATTTTTTTAGAATAGCAATATTTATTCATTTTTAACAACAACAACAAAAACTACTAAATCGATTTTCTTTGTTTTAAAATATGATGAACAAACTATTCTTTAATTTAGATAATAAAAAGTAATTTAATCCGAGAAAATACAGCTTTTTAAATCTGAAATCGTCTGCAAACTCGAATGCTGCTCGTTAAATTCGTGCTCAATTTCAATCGCTGCAATTATATCAACGGATTTATTATTTCCATGGCAACAACACATTTCATTGAAATCATAGCCTGAGTTCAAAATCGGGGCTTCATGTCGAATATACAAGTCAGATGTATGTTGTTCAATAGGGTGGGCCGAAAAAAACTTTTTTTCGATTTTCGATAATGGCGGGTGCGGAAAAGTGGCCACTGGTGGCACTTAATTCATACAAAAAATTTGAGATTTTTTGGACATTTCCTTACCCTGCCGCAAATGGCTTGAAGTTTTGCAAAAATGCTCTTTTTTGAACTTTTTTCGAAAAAAATTAAAAAATGTTAAGTTAAATTTATTTTGGTTGTATTTACTTGAAAAGGCATATTTAATGTACCAAATGTTTAAATAAGATCTGATCATGCATTATTTAATATCTATGTGTATCATAACTTAAGCTATTTTTATAGCTTTTTCGCGTAAAATAGGCACAAGTTGTATTTCTTTGAATCGATCGTTAATTTTACTCTTATTTATGTCCCTTGGTCTTCTTTATATTTTTTCTATGTGTCAAACGTCATATATTTGGGCAAAAGACAGCAGTATACTTCAAAAACAAATCTGGAAGGTGAGAAGATGGTGAAGCAGGACTCTAAGCGAGCGCAATGACTCGTCGTAATACTCAGGGAATGAAAGATATGTTAGATGAGAGCCAAAACGCGATAAAGGATCCTTATTATTTCTCCTTGCTCAATTACCTGCCACATTTGCTCAGTGTTAACGGGAAACCTTTTTCTAGTGATATACAGTGCTTTTTGGGTCGTTTAATGTGCCATTATAGTGTTTTGTGCGTTTTATTACGACAAGCTTAGAAATGTCTAGTATAAAGGGCCATGGCAATGCAAAGACACGCGATAGCGTGAAGAGTAACTTTTTAGGGGCATCATCATATTGAAAGAATTGCAATTGCCAACTTATGCTGATAATCATGCGCCACTACTACTGGTTGCTTTACCATGTAGAAGTTGTGACAGCAGAGGATACGAATCTCGTCATAGATAAAAACAAAGTCAGAAGAGAGAAATAGAAACTTGGAAAGAAGATACAGGCAGAAGAATTTATTGAAAGAAGGAAAATTAAAAGCATATTTTTTGATGGTAGAAAGGATAAAAGTATATTCAGAGGAAAAAAGAACAAGCGGCACAGTCGAGATAAAGGCGAGGAACACATCACCCTGTTGTTTGAACCTGGTTAGGAATACTTGGGTCACTTGATACCTCGTCAATTCAGAAAAGTCTAAATTGTGGTGACTTGGAAGATTGTATAATGATTTTGTTATTTCTTTTCCATGACAGGAACGAGGTATCAAGTGACCCAAGTTTTCCTAACCAGGTTCAAACAACACGGTGATGTGTTCCTCGCCTTTCCTTCGACGGTGTCGCTTGTTCTTTTGATTCCTCTGAATATACTTTTATCCTTTCTACCATCAAAAAATATGCTTTTAATTTTTCCTCCTTCAATAACTTCTTCTGCCTGTATTCTTTCCAAGTTTCTATTACTCTCTTCTGATTTTGTTTTTATCGATGACGAGATTCGTATCCTATGTTGTCACAACTTCTACAAGGTATAGCAACACGTAGTAGTGGCGCATGATTATCAGCATAACTGGCAATTGCAATCCTTTCACTATGCATGATGCCCCCAAAAAGTTATTCTTCACGCTATCGCGTGTCTTTGCATTGCCATGGCCCTTTATACTAGACATTTCTATGCCCTTCGTAATAAAACGCACAATGTCGTTTAATGGCACATTAAACGATCCAAAAAGCACTGTATATCACTAGAAAAGGATTTCTCGTTAACACTGAACAAATGTGGTAGGTAACTGAGCAAAGAGAAATAATAAGAATCATTTATCGCGTTTTGGCTCTCATCTATTTCGCCTTTCACTCCCTGAGTATTACGACGAGTCATTGCGCTCGCTTAGAGTCCTGCTTCACCATCTTCTCACTTTCTTGATTTGTTTTTCAAGTATACTGCTGTCTGTTGCCCAAATATATGACGTTTGGCACATAGAAAAAATATAAAGAAGACCAAGGGACATGAATCAGAAAGAAATTAACGATCGATTCAAAGAAATACAACTTTTGCCTATTATACGCGAAAAAGCTATAAAAATAGCCTAAGTTATGATACACATAGATATTAAATAATGCATGATCAGATCTTATTTAAACATTTGGTACATTAAATATGCCTTTTCAAGTAAATACCACCAAAATAAATTTAACTTAGCATTTTTTAATTTTTTTAAAAAAAAGTTCAAAAATGAGCATTTTTGCAAAACTTCAAGCCTTTGCGGCAGAGTAAGGAAATGTCCAAAAAATCTCAAATTTTTTGTATGAACTAAGTGCTACCAGTGGCCACTTTTCCGCACCCGCCATTATCGAAAATCGAAAAAAAGTTTTTTTTGGCCCACCCTATTGTTCAATAAAAACAAATAGGCAAACGTTCAAAGTCGGGCCTTCAGAGCAAGTCTGCTTTGTCAAATGAGACCCACTCCATAGCCTTAACCTCCTTATTTTGCTTCAGTGCCAAGTGACGTCAATATCCATCTCAGCACAGCGCCTAACGCTCTCAGTGCCATCTATTGTTTGTAATTCGAACTAAAATCCAGAATCGCAGGAAAAGAAACTTTTGATCTATTAGGTGACTCTCGCGCAAGAATTTTTGAAATATCTGTAAAAGTTTGCAAGTTATTGATTTTTAAAATCGTTCAGTCCTTTTCAGGATATCCGGTATATATATATATATATATATATATATATATATATATATATATATATATATATATGTATGTATATATATATATTTGCAATGGATAGCTGAGGTCCCTCCTAAGATTGCTCCTTGACTAGTTTTTCTATTTTGTTCGCAGATATTTTATTATAGAACTACTTTCACTTTTAGAACCGGTTCAGAATGTGAAAGTAACTTTATAAAAAGTATCTGCGACTAAAATCGAAAAGCTATTCAAGGAGCAATCTTGAGAGGGACCAGCTATCCAATGCAAAAAAAAAAATATATATATTTATAAATGTCAAAATGCGACACAGTTATTAGAAAAATGCCTTTTCATAGGAATAGCATGTGCTCGTGAGTGTCTTCGCGGGCAGGGACAGGGGACTAAAGAAAAAATCGATAGTGCAACTATCACTAACCCCAACATTTTATAGTACATATTTTATCGTTAATCTGTTTTTTCAATAGTGTATAAAAGCAAAAACATTCTCTCCCACGAAATAATCGACTGTGCAACTGTCTATAAACCCAATAATTTATTTTACATAATTTATCTTTCTTATTTGGCACGTTGAATTATAAATATATAAAAAAATCCCTTTTTGTGAATTTTAATGATAAAATACTAAAAGTGGGTAAAGACATTAATTTAATAGAAGAAATTGTTAAGCCTTAATAGAAACATAAATCAGCGGCTATTGCATTTTTCTAAGTAAGGAAAATACTATCATACATGAAGAATATATTTTAATATACATATACATAATATTCTGACTAATTAGATTCATTAATTTCGTAAATTTTTATGTCATTATTTCTAAATTGAGCTAAAAATTTACCTGAAACGTTAATGTCTTAATGAACATACAGCAGGATTAATTCCTTTTTTAAGTTAAAATTTGTTAAATGTTAACGCTGATTATTCCAAAAAGTATCGTACTCGTAATTTACGCTTAATGATCAAAAATATTTTTGACATTAAATTGTTAGAACTTCGAAAATTTAAATAATTAAGTATTTTATATCTAAAATGTTTTTCAACTAGAAATGTTTTCTTTTTAAATGAATAGTTGTGACATTATTTATACTATGCATGTAATATTACAATATAATATTTTTTCGTCCAATAACATACATTTATGTACTCTGAAAAAATATTACCTGGATTGAACACATATTTTTCAAAGGGAAAACTCTATTAGATATCGAAATCCAGGATGTATCGTCCAATATTTTAATGTAATTTACTTATTTTTCTAAAAATATTTTCTATTCCACTTAAAACTAAAGCAAATATATAATTAATTTTGTTATTTCAATTTTCAGTCATTTTAAGTAGTTAATTTTATAAATTTTGAAATTGAATGTAAATTAAAAATGATAAAAAAGTATTTTTTAAAGAATTCTTTTGCCGATTACCTATATTTAATTATATTTGTGGCACAACATATATACTCTGTTAAAAAGTCAGCCACAAAATAGCTCAAGTTGAGCTGAAATCCACTCATCTCAATGTTGAAAGGCAGCTTCTCAAAAAAGAGTTGAAATAACTCGAGTTTTAACCAATTTAAATGAAGTTGAGCTATTTAAATAACCAATTTAGATCAAGAAGATTTAATCGTTTGAAAAACAACTCTTTTATGATCGAAAAAATTACAAATCTTTCATGAGAAGCCAAATCAGCTCTTTCGTTTTAAGAGTGTACACATTCACAGTTGTTTTAAAGAATTATTGTTTATAAATTAATCTAAATATTGTCCTCTTGATCATAAATTTCATTATGCATTTTATTTCCTCCTTCATTTTATCATTCAAGAAAAATATGTTAAAACTGGTGTAAATAAATATGGGCTTCAAAAAACTGCTTAAGAGAAACCTTTAAGAAAAAACCCAAAATTTTTATTATTGATTTTAAAGTAATGAATTTTGGTGCACTGTTTAAAAATCTTTTTGTAATGAATATTTTGCAAAAAAAATCCACTTTTTATTAAAAAGTATATTTTTTATGTCGATTTTTATGATTTTTTTTGTGGAAAAATACACCTTTTAAAATTACTACTCATATAAGTTTCAATATTTTGGTATTACCAAAATTTCTTAAATTCTGTTATAGTATATGGAAACGACCTAGGGAGAGACATTTTTAATTTTCTATTTTAATCAGCTAAAAAAAAGAAAGAAATTACGCATGGTAATTTTCCTTAAATTTGTTAATTTTCATGTTTACCAATTTATGTAAAATTTTCAGAAGTAGTTAAAAAATATATCTCTCCTTACGTTTGTTCCAAATAGTATTAAGATTCTAAAAATATAAACACTTTGTTTCTAAACCATTTTACCACTGAGCCTTAGTACTCTGAACTTAGGCAGAATATGAAAAAAGTCATTTTCAGGAAAACTCATTTTAAATGGCCGCTAGTCCTTTAAACTCTAGTGACTACAATTAAAAAAATCTCTGTCGGCTGGGCGTATAGGCGGAGGTAGATTTCGAAGAGTGCTCATTTCAACAAATATATATATATATATATATATATACATATATATATATATGATTAGAGATAAACCCAGTTTAATAACTTCACTTGGCCGTTTATGAAAAATTTTTAATTTCATTTTTCATATATATATATATATATACATATATATATATATGATTAGAGATAAACCCAGTTTAATAACTTCACTTGGCCGTTTATGAAAAATTTTTAATTTCATTTTTCTCCAAAAACTGGTTTTATCATAATCATCTTAAGAAAAATTCAGCTCAAATGCCCATTTTGACAACATATTTTGAAATAAATTCTGAATTTATTAAAAAATCGACCAAAACAGTACATTATACAGTTCCTAAATAACAAAAAACTGTCAGTTGAATGCATTTGAGAAAAAAATTGAGTTTAAAAATGAGTCATAAAATAACCGATTTGTTGTTTGAATACAGACTTAATTCTTTAATCATGATTGCTTCGGAAAATTTTGTGCGAAATACTCACTTTGACAGCATTTTTAAAAATATATTCTATCTTTATCAAAAAACTGGCCAACGAGTAACTGTATATAGTTCCTAAATAAGAGGATCTATAAATTGGATGCGTTTGAGAACAAAAATGGATTTAAAAAGGAGACAGAAAAAAAAACTCAATTTCTTATTTGAATACTTCCTTAAATTTTCAGTCCCGATGACTTTCGGAAATTCTGCTCAAAATACCCTTTTTGGTAGCCTTTTTTGAAATATATTCTGTCTTTATCAGAAAATGGACTAATGCGTTACTTTATACAGTTTCTAAATAAGAGGATCTACCATTTGGATGCGTTTAATATCTAAAATGAATTTAAAAATGAATCAGAATATAAGCAGTTTGGATTTGAGGTTTTTTCTCCAACTCCTATTTTTGTTTAATTTCTTTTCGCTATACGAATTGGTCCTATGAAAAACTTGTCAATATAAAAGTTGTAGTTATTTTTGAGAAGATGTTAAATAAATTTAATCAGATTTGATATCGTAAAAATTGACGGAGTTATGGATTTTTCTCTTTTTTCACCGCCCTTTTTCTTTTCATTTTTAATTTTTTTCATCGGTAAATGTTGATTCTATCAAAAACTTGTAAATACAAAAGTTTTAGATAATTTTAAGAACATTTACAAAAAATTTAGTTGAACTTGATATCTTGAAAATTGACGAACTTATGAATTTTTTTCTCTCAAAATCCCTGTTTTTTTCGCCCCTTGAGCCCACTTCTAAATTTATCAAAAATCTGTCAAGCATAAACTTTTGGCCCATTTTTAAGAAGCAACATAAACTCTACACCGATTTGATATCTACTTTAATTAAGAAGTTATGGCGTTTTTTCGGTTTTCACAAAAACGCCCCCTATTCCGACCCCCTTGGTCTGATTTTGCCCAATAACGAACTTAGCCGAGATTTGAACCCCTTTGATTCTATGTACCAGTTTTTGGAGATTGGTGAAGAATTATAGAAGTTATCGTGTCCATAAAAAACGAGATATATAGATATATAGATAGATAGATAGATAGATAGATAGATAGATAAACTGGTGCGATTGCAATAGGTAGTATTTCATACGAAATCTTCCTAAAAGCTCATTTGCTGCATGTTCCAAGTGTCCCCGAGTTCTGTAATTTTGCATGGATATTTGCAAATATGTATTTTGCCGTTTTCTGAGATTAAAAAAAAATTGAACTTTTGATGATTTTTGGCCGAAAATGGGGTTCGGGTCACCCTTAAAAACATCATAAAAAATGGGTCTCATGAGATCTTTTAAAACGCCTAGCGAATCTAAAAAGATTTTTTTTTTTTGTTTACAGGGTGTATCTAAACTACTGGATAAAAGTTTGAGGGGTGATAGTACACACCAAGACAAATAATATTAAAGCGGAAACTAAGGATCCCAAACGTCTTCCGAGAGAGATAGTCGCCATCAAAGTTTAGGGCCCAAAATTTAAATTGATTATAAAAAATGGGAAAATTCGTTTGCGGTTTTCACGAAAAATATTCTTTATGTCAGTATTCTCTTGAAAATAAATTATAAAGATAAATTTCAAAAAATGCCGATAGAGGGAGCTTTAGACTTTGGAGTAACGAACAACTATTTTTTACCGTTTTTGCATTTCGTTAATTTTTTTAGAAGTTTAGACATAAACTTAAATTTTGATTTTTTTTACAAATTTTCCCTAATGCATATTAATTTATTTAAAATGCTGGATTTTATCTCCCTAATCATCGAAATAATATATATATATATATATATATATATATTGTTATTATTATAATTACATGATATACTGAAATTCATATACAATACTTGATTTTCTTTCCCTAATTATAAATTAAAAAGGTATTTTTATATGAAATACATTAATTAGTATAAAATGCTACATTTTCTTTCTCTAATCTTAGAATCAATAAGTCTGAAGGGGTTTAAAATTAATTCTCTTGCATCACCTTAAGTTTCAGGATACGACATGTTTCTGAAATGAGTATTTATAATTGCTTTGGGGAAAATTGATATATTAACTTTGTGTACATTAAAGAAATAACAAATGTTTAGGGAAATATCGTAAAAGTAATAATTAAAATATGCATTGAGATCTTATAAATTTTTTATTTGAAAAGATAAGTGCTGTTCGTTAAAACGGAAAACTAGCACCTGTGAAGTGAATTAAATAGTCACAGACATATTCTACTTTTTTTTATAAAGAAACGTTTGAGTTGAAATTGAATTATCAAGTTCGTTTCATTATAAAATAAGCAACTAAGATCTAACTTCTGACTGTATATGTTTACTTACTATACTATATGCATCACCTAACTTGCAAAGAAACTTTAATGACATTTAGTATCCTTATAATTATCATTAAAAAGTATAATTAATATAAAAACTATGTGGAACTAATTGTAAATTTGTAAAATTTCAAAAAAAAAAAAAAAACTTTGATAAAAAAATGTTTTAAAATTGCATGTATAGTAAGCCATTGTTCCTATTAGTTTGCTTCTTGCATAAAAACTTATCCAAACAACGTTAAAGTTATTGATTTTTAGTCATTAGGTTCTGTTTAAAGAAGTCTAAAGATGTTAATTTTTAGAATTATGATTTTTATGTTAGTTTAATTATTTCTTTTTGTCTAATAAATTAAACTATTTAAATTGGAACTTTTGTGTTAATAGATTGCAAATCTCGACAATAGCTTTTTTTAGCAGTAGCAATTTTTGTTTGTTGCGTAACATTTAATTAGTGCTTCGGTGATGAAAAGTCCAATTGTTTATCATATAATTTCTTAATATTTCCTTTAATGCTTCTTTTAGGAACTTAATAAAAGCAGTGAAAGACGTGTATTTTAAATTGTTGTAGTAATATAACATACTGTATGTATTATAATGTATGTAATATTGTGTAATATATTAATTTTTAAAAATGTATGCAATGTTGCTTTTTATTAGAGCTTGTATTTTAAATGAACTGAGATAAAAGTTCACATTTTAAATAGATTGACTGCAATAGAAATGACTGTGCTAGGGGGTCAATACTTGACTTTTCATATCATTTGGGCACTGATAAAATAATACATGAATATATTAAAAAAAGTATTACGTTAGGATATTGTAAAGTTACGTATGGTTACATTAAATCCAAATCTCTGCACGTTACGTTTAAATAGCTAAGTAGTAAGCTGTATTTGTAAAAAAGCTTCTTCGTTATCGTGATTAGTCCAAGTAATTTTTGTTATTTTCGTCATAATGCGTTTTCATTATTAATTATGTGAATAACATTAATTATTGCGCTTATGAGCTCACACTAGTAACCCAAAAAGACTCGGAAGATAACGTAAAAGACTATGTGGGCATTATGTTTCAATATATCCCTCAAATTTAATGTTTTAACATGAATTTTTAGATAGGATACTTGACGGGAAACTACAACCAGGCTGGCTAGGTTTTAATTTTTTGGTTTTCATTGTACTTATATAGTTTTTATTAAAATAGTTTCAATTTCATAACCTGTTCCAACACGTTAGGAAGAAAAGGATATCCTATTCAAAACAAATCATATAAAAATGATAAAATTTGAGCGTTCTATTATAAAATAACACGCCCATAGATTTAATATTATCATCTGGGTCTTTTTTAACATTTCGTATTGATTGTTAACGTCGAACTCCAACTAATCAAACGTCTCCAACTAATAAAAAGTTACATATGTATAGTTATTACTGTCTAATTAAAAAACAATCTTAAAAATTATTCTTCTTATAGCAGACAGATTAAAACCATGTAAAAAAGGTGCAATAAAATGTCTAAAAATGACATATATGTCTAGTGCAAAGTATAAAACGTATTTTAGCTTGAAAATTTCCAATATTACGAAAAAGTAATAATTAACTACTAGACTGATATCTTCAACTGAAAAAGTAATCGTATTCGTTAATAAGCGGCATTCCGTAACAAAAATTCATACAGTATTTAACATTTCAATTAATGACCAAAATAGATTTTCAAAGAATAATTAATTCAAATTTGTTTGTTATTATAAATTAATAATAAGGTATTTGTACCCTATATGGACAGGGCTCTCAATATGGACACCTCTAATATTTTTAAAGGTAATAATTTTAATCGAGAGATGGCTCAACCATTTCGCGAAGAAAAGCAGTTGAAAAGATAATTAAGGTTGGAAAGTGTGAAAAAGCGCGCTGTTCGCCATTTAGAGGAAACCTGTTGTTTCGAGATGTGCTGATCTTAATTACTTGTAAGCTTAAATTCTTATTAGATATGGTAAAATTACATTAAATGTTGAAAAGTGGAGCATTTTAGAAAACTAATAAAACATATTTTCGATTGCTATTGCATATTTTGCTTTATTTTCCTTATTCATTTGTTACTACATTTAGTAAAACTACGCCCGGTTCCCAGTATGGACAGCTTATGTCCCCATCGACTACAACTGTAAGAAAGAAGAAAATTCAACGTTGCCAAGCAATAAATTGAAAAGGCATCAAAGTGGTAAAATCTTTGTTCGACAAGATGCCATTTGAACAATCCCCCCAAATCCTTCCTCCAAAAAACCCTTGCAGAAAAATAAAAAGAAGCCCCCCCCCCCGCCAGTAGGATATCTGTTGGCGAAATCGTAGGCACCAATGGTATGACTTCCTCAACAAAGGGGAGCTGGTACTGCTTCTTTTGCAGTATTGCTGCTTTTTCAAACATGCGGCCACGCATCACATGTGGCAGATATGTTTATGGCGATTATGTGGGACTTACTGTCCATGGTGAAAAATTTCTATTTGTCCATGCCGTGAGGACTGAGTAATAACAGATGTAAATTCGCAGACAGATGCTATAAAGCTAAGCAAAACCAACAATATTATTTCATAATATTAGTAACTAAGAGGCTTTGCATAGGTCTTCGAAGGGGAAAAACCGAGAATGATCCTCCCCTTTCGAAAATGCATGTTCTGAAGATATTTACTGTCCTCCTCCTCCTCCGAATACTTTAAGATACATTTTTTTTATTCCCTCTCCTTTAAAATCCCTTGGAAAAGTGGTTCTTCCATACACACTGTGTAGAAAGTCAATAAGGAAACAAGTGTCCATAATGGGGACAGGTAGTTCCTTATATGGACACTTGTAAACATTTTTTGTTTTTATCATATAAATTAAACCAGAATAATTACAAGGTCGCTAATTTTAATAATGATAGTCAATAGTCCAAGGGTAATGGACACACATTTTTGGAGTCCTCTAACTTATACATAGGGGTGAAAAAAATACATTTTCCTTAAGGTGTCCATATAGGGTACAGGTACTATATTTTTTAAAGTATTGATTATATTTCCACAAAATATTTTTGGAACGATTGGTAAAATAATAAAAAATGCTTTTAAAGATATGAATGCTTGAATATCTACGCAGAAAAAATAATTAGAACTTTTTTATACCTATGAAAAATATTTGGAGAGTACTTATATATATATATATACTGATTGTTAAACATTTTTGTTTCTAAAATCTAATAATTACCTGAGTGATAAAAATGTATAATTAATATAAATCTGAAAGAGAATTTTTCATTGTTCAACCATCTGAAGTACATTTAAAGTATTTCACTTCAAATTAACAAATTTAATTAATTCTCTCTTATCTTTTAAAGTTATATGTCGATTTTAATTAAGATAAATTAATATTTTCCATTCATCTTTTAAATATAATTTGTGAAATATTTTTCAGAAAAAAATGCGTTTTTTCACTTGTTTTATTCACATACTCTACATTTGTTATGGTGTCTTAATCGTAATTGTACTATTTCCAAAATAAAATTTCTATCTTGTAATTAATTATGCAATGTTAATTATATAAGCTGTCTCATTTTGAAAAGCAGTAAACAATACTTTAAATTGCATTATAATTGTTATGTGTACATACATATATACTTCAAAATACATTTTCAAAAAAAAAAAAAAAAACAGACGGAGAATTACATAAAAAAATAACAATTTTAAATTAAAATTGTATATTTCATACACTTTATTTAAGAGTTATTATTTTGAAAGTCAGACAAAGTTCATAAATTGCCTTTTTAATATGTTTGATTTGCTTGATTTTTATTTATTTATTTTATTTTATTTTATGTTCAAGAAAATTATGTTCAAGTATCAAGAAAATCAGATTTTCAAAAGAATTCGTTTCAAGACAACAATTTCTTTAATAGCTAGATATTGAAAACAAACCAAAACCTAAAAACTAATATTTCCTGTACTTACTAAAATAAAAACATGATTTAAATGTCATTTTAAGCAAAAAAGAACACATAAAATTTTAATGAATAAATGTTTGTTTTGTTTCTTTTGTGTGTGTGCGTGTCTGTACGCTTGTTGCTGGACTTTCTTAAATGGAAATGTGAAAGTTGCAATTTTTATTGATGAAACTGGTGAAACATATGAAATTAACTGACAAAGATTAAAGCAAGCATTAGAAAGATAAAGATAATATATTATTAGGGTAAATGAAGAAAAATAATTTATGGCAAATGAGGTTACTGATTGTGAGTATAAAATTAACAAACATGGCATTCATGAAATACAAGATAAAACTGGGTCTGTATTAAACTTTCCAATACCAGTAAAGTATCTTTAAGAATTTTCAAGATGTAGTTACATGTTATGCGAATTTTGTTTCACACTAATCTTTACTTGCACATCCTTTAATTATTTTGCTTAAGAAGAATATGAAGGTTAATTGGTCTTCTAAGTATGTAAAAACATTTTTTTAAATGCTCCTGATAATTCATCCTCACTTTAATCCAAAACTATCTTCAGATTTAGATGATCCTATGGTATATCTGTGGTTTTTTGAGTGCAATATCAGATAACAATGAAAAATCTATTGGGTTTGCATCAAGAAATTTTGATTAATATAAAAAGAACTAAGTAGTTCAGTTGATGATGAGGCATAAATTATTGGATGTGAAGAAATATTTTCAATATTTGTATGGCAACAGATGTACATTATTTAATGAAAGTAAATTTTTAGTTTCTATTTTTATACCTTATAAATATCTTAAAAATTCTTAAAGATGCATTACTGGTATTGGAACATTTAATATAGACTCGGTTTTATCTTGTATTTTATGAATGTTTGATAAGCTATTAGAATGCAACCATACACAATTTATTAAGAAACGTTTCAATATGGCATTTATGATAAAATGTACTTAACGCGAAACCATTGATATTCTTTCACGATTTCTATTATGTTGTGAATATTTGCTTCAATAATTTAATTCAAATCATGTAACTCATGAATCTGGATTTCTTCAAGTTATACAACCGTATTTTAAATTTTACTTCTAAATCCACCCATTCATGATAATCAGATTCCCCTTTTTGTCAAATTTTTCATCATTTCAATTTATGTTCTCATACTTCTAAGTATGTTCTTTTTTTATGGTAAAAAAAGAAGAATTTATTCATCAACATATTTTTGTATTTTAAAAGGATGCAGAGTAGTTTTCCAGGATATCATGGCAGAAAAAAGTATTACACTTTGTTTATTTTAGTATACATTTTACGTTCTCATATGTTGACCTGGAATAGACTTACGCTATTGTAGATTTGGCACAAAATTGCACTATTGGTCTGAATAAAACATAAATAAACTTTCAAAAGAAAATACACGTCATTGGCAATGATCTACATCTTCATGGCATTCATTATTTCGATTATGTTATGGTGAAAAAATCTTCTTTCAGTTGTTGATATCCACACACAATGGATCAGAAATTTTTATTGTTCCTAATACAACTCTATAAACTAGAGTTACTTGTCTTTCATCCCATACTGCGAAAAATGGTTATTCTAGTTGATTAGCATCAGACAATGCTTAATTCAGTATATGTATATAACATTTAAGATATGTTTGTAAAATCACAATGTTAAACATAAGTTCAGCATGGTTATGATATTTCTAGTTGAATTTGAAATGTCAGATGGTAGCATCACCTTTTCTGTCATGTCTTATAAGTATTAATATGTTTGTGTTTTTATTTGTCAGTAAAATATTTTCGTTTCCAAAGCTTCCTCCGCCGCGAAATGATATATCCGTTCACTAAGCTGCATGTCACACAACAATAGAAGAGTTTAAATTAATATAATTCTACAAAGATAAAGCAGTTTTAAGGCATTTTGTTGCAGTTAATACTTCAAGGCTTATATGCCTGTACGTATTTTTTCTTAAGTCATGTTGGAAAAATCCCCTTATTTTAGTTTTTTTTATAATGAAGAAATAACAACATTACAATTTTGTCCCTTTGCTCGGTGATCAGGGAGTCAAAATTTTGTCTTACCTTTTACAATTTACAATGGATAATTCATTAATTAATTTTCAAAACCTATTGGAAAAAATAAAGGAGTTCCATCGACTGGTTGTAAAATGTACGGCGCACAACACTGAGCATCAGATTTCTGTATTAAATCACTATTTTTAATGTTTCTTATCACAAGAATGTAAATACAAAGCATCCAATAAAGTAATAAATAAAAGAAAAGCAGCACTCTATTTCATGTAACATCATTCGTATAAGCCTTTTAGAAAGATTATTCCTTATTTTATAGGATCACAAAAATACGAGTGTATGTTAAATGCGTTGTTTATTGAACACTGGCTATAATGTATTCTTTATATATTATTAAGGAGTTGCACGATATATATCAGTCATAATTAGCTAAATGGCAGGAGAAAGACATACAGCGGGAATCAATATTGTTACTGTTTATTGAAATTCGGTTAATGAAGTTAAACTGAGAATGATTTTTACATCCATAAATGTTCACTTTTTTAAGATAATATGTGTTGCCAAAAAGTAATATTACGTTACGGAAATTAAACAAAAATCCAAATGTATTTTTTAAAACAGTTATAGTACAACCTCGATTATCCTAAACTCGATTAACCGAATTTTTCTGATAACCGGAGTCGGTTTTTTCTGCAGTTTTTTCCCTTTTTACAATCATGTAAATTTTCTCTTTATAAACATGCATCTTTAAGAGGGTTTTTTCACATTCCTTTTGTATGAAAGCCGTTCTTTTCAAACTACGAATGCAAATAAGTGTTTTAGAATTCCCTTTTCGCAATTTCAATTCTCGGTATGAGTGTACTTTTCCCCAGTTTTAAACGTCCATGTTCCAATCAAAGACACGCCTCAAAATTTGGAAGGTCATGCTGCCGAGTCTCAGAACAATCGAATGTTATTGCATCCTCTGATTGTAACTAAGTCCAAAGAACCTAAAATCTTTTGTCATCTCAAGAACAGAGACATTTTCTTTGCAGCAAATTTTAAAAAGAGCGATGAGTCGCTTTGTGTCATTTATCCTTTGTGGGCAAATCTATTCCAGAAAAGGGAAAAGGAAGAAAAGAAGGAAAAACCTGTTTGCTATTCTCTTTCTGTCCCTAGTATGAAATCTTTTAGAAATGGTCGCTTTTGGCAGCTGACCAGAATTCCTGTTTTTTCTCTTTTTTCTTCTGTTACATTTCCGATCAGAATTTTCTTAAGTGCTATTCTTAAGTGCTATCATATAGAACATTGTCTTTCTTATTTTTTATACTCAAGTTTTCTTTTTTATTATGGCTTCCATTAAGAGAAGATAAAATGTATCGTATTAACCATACAGGAAAAATATGACACTGTTACGCGACTAGAATCGGGAGACGCTGCGACAAAACTTGCAAAGAAGTTTCACTTTGAGGTGTCAACTGTCAGTGAGATGAAAAATAACTCCAAAAAATTAAGAAGTGTTTTGCTGAACTCATGCTTTTAAGAAAACCTTGGGATAGAACTGGAAAGCAAAGGATGGCCAATTTACACCAGATGGAGCTCGCATTTAAACCATTATAAATATTTGTTTCAGAAATAAATTTATTTTCATTTATAATTTTCAAATAATATTTAACAGTTAAAATAAGTCATATTGATGAATTTTCGATTAGCAGAAGCAGTGTTGGTTCAAATTACTTCCGATAATTGAGGTTCTACTGTATTTAAAAAAAGGGTTAAGGTAACACATACATACAAATAAGTACAGGTTTTAGTATTTTTCTTAAAGATTTTCATAAAAGTGTCCAGTCATTTAATCTTTTTTTATTTATTTAAAACATATATAAAACCGTAATTTATCATTTTTCTGTGCATAAAACGAATTTGTACTTCTTTCATGAGGTTTCTTAAAGGTACTAATGTATGTTTAATGCGTGATTTGTTAAACGCTGATTATAATGTAACCTTTATATGTTATTACAGAGTTGCAGTATATAGCAGCAAAATATTATGAATTGAAGATTGTCTATAAAAAGTAGCTCTAAAGTAGTAACTCTTTATTATTATGGTTATTATTATTATTTTGTCAGAGAAATCTGTAGTTTGAGTGAATTGGGAACCTTTAAATTAACTTGAAAACATTAACAGATTATTTCAAAACTTTGATATACAATTAATAGATATGTGGACATTTTGTTTAAAAAATTAGCATTAACTTTTATAATTTTTAAGTTGTATTATTTAAAAACCTTAAACAACCAATTTTAATAAGCCTTATTAAACAGTTCAGTTTTTTTATAATAATCATCATGTGATAGAAAAATGTTTGATAATCTTTACCCAGTTTTATTTTTTACGTGTAAAGAGATGAAATATAAAATTGCAATGTAAATGCGGTAATCAAGCATTTGAAAATCATAAAATTTTGACTTCGCAATTTGAAAATCATCTTTAGTACATAAACACACACATATATATATATATATGTGTGTGTGTGTGTGTGGCATTTGGTGATTGGGAGCCAGTAGTATTTGCCGCAAGTCTCCCCATTTTATAGCAGAGGATACGAGGCGAGCGATTAAAAAAATAAAAGAATCTAATCGTCATAGAAAACTAAACATTGGCAGCTCCACAATATTTCATTTAAATGCAGTCATGTGGGGAGGGAAATGCTCTCCTCTTCCGGAGGAAACATTCCATCAAAAAGAAAACATTCCTAAATGCTCCCGGCAAGTCATTTAAACCAGAACACCTAATAAAAATCCATCCAGCTCCAGGTCATTATAGCTTAAGTAAAATAGAAAAAGTCTCTAGAACGTTTTACGTGTCGGGATTAAAAGTAGTAGACTCTATCTTCTGCAAACGACAATTTAATTTAAAATGTCATTATTTAACTAATTTATAATCGAAAGTAACCAAAATCTGAATATATTCCACCGACCATAATTTCACACAAAAGAAAAGAAGTGTTATTTTTGAATTAGTATTTTTTTGGAAAAAAATTAATAAGACTTTCTAAAAAATGTTGATAAAAACAGGGAAAAAATTAGTTTTGTTAGGAATTTATTGATTAAATAAAGTTTGATTAAGAACCTTTTTCATTTAGAGCCATTTTATAGACTGGAATAAATGTTTTTAAAACGATTTAAGAATTTATATCGTTTCTATAAAGATTAATAAATTAGATCAATTAACAAGATTTCAATTTAATAAGCGGAAATAAATAAGGAATATTGTTAAAAGGAAATTAATATAGCATAATGTCAATTTAGGCAAAAAAAAATTAAGTTTTGTAATATATATATATATATATATATACTGGAAAAATATCCAAATGAAGATTTTTCAACTAAACCTTTACAACAAATATTGTGTGATACCTGAAATTATTCTTATCAAAAATTTTTAAAAATGGCTTATAAAACATACTTTAGCCTCCATTAAATAAAATATGATCTCGGTGATATATTTATGATTAAACAGAATGCAATAAAAAATTACATATTACAAGAAATAAAACCCAGTCTTTTATTATAAGACATCAAACATTATATATTTCCTTTTTTTTTTAAATTAATACAATTAAATTTCTTTTAAAATATAATCAGCTCAGTTCGGTCCTTTTAGAATAAATTTGATTATTGTGACCCTTTTTTCATAGCTGAATGCATATACAACTATACCAAATGTCGCACTTGTGTTCTTTCTTATGTAAAATGTTATCCACTGGAGATTAAACACAAAAATACTGAAATGCAAATTGAATCTAAATGAAACATTTTATGTCCCAAAAGATGTTTTACTTTCGTGTGTATAATAAATGAAATAATTGAACGGTTATTTCTTTAACAATGAACATTTTTTAAATTTTTTTGAAAAATGAATTAATATGAAAATATCTCGCGAAGAGGTAATTTAAAAATAATTATAAATAATGTTTAATAAAACAATTATAAGAATAGGAAAAAAATATGAACGCAAAAAACAAAACTTGATTGATTTATATATTTTCAATAACAGTATATAATTTAAAGTATAATTTAAAAAATGTCAAAGAATCATTAAGGAAAAATATTTTATAATATTTTAATGTATATTTATAATATTTTCTAAAACATAATGAATTATTTTAAACATTCTTAAAAATATATATACGTTAAAATTTTCAAAGAATTACTTTTCAAGACGAGCACTTAAAATGTTTCAATACAAAATAATTATTTTTTATGCTATATACATATATGTGAAATTCACGAAAATACTTTTGGAAATTAATACTAATTTTCGAAATACAAAGCGTTTTTATGATGAACTATTAGTTGCAATCCTAATACCGAACGATATAAAATATTGCATCCTTTATTACAAGTACCGACGAACATAACCCGCTGTGCTACACGGTTTTTTTTATCCTAATGAACTTTGAATAAAACTTTGAATGAAATTTAAATATCAACCGCCGCCCCCCCCCCCGAAAATAATTAAAAAAAACTTTTATTCGTATAAATATATTTTCAGCCGGACATTTTATTTGATAGCTTTTGTTTTTAAAGAAATATGTTTTAAACACAATGCAACAAAGTAGAAAAGTGTTTATCAATTAAATTTGTCCTAACGCCTGTAAATATATCTAGATTACCCTAAAAGTTTTGGACGTTACTGACATTTATCCTAGCATCAACCTATTCCAAACAAATTTTCAACCATGATATTTTTATTTACAGGGACAGTCAAAAGATTACCGTTACATTACGGTTTAGGGGAAAAATCGTTTCAAATGAATTTTAAAGATGTTACGCCCTTTCAAACATATAAAATTTATATGCGTTTTCGAATTGCACTAAAATATTTTTTTACAAAGTGTGCCATGAAAAAATAGCAATTAATTATTTACAGAGCCATACAAAAGCTTCGATTGAAAAATTGTAAAGGGACAATTGGTTAAAACTATTTTGTGAATAATAAAAAATATGTGTCATTAATGCTTACTTAACTTATACGATATAGTCATGCACAGTGAGAAGTGTGTAGCATTTACAGAGATACACTTAAGTTTTAAAAGAGTATATTCTTTTTGAAATACTGTATATGTATCCGATGTTGGCTGATGTGTGGATTAAATGCATTATAAATATTATATCTACTTTTAAGTTTACTAGATGTATATGTATTATATGGCGTGAATAATTGTTATAGTTGATATACAGGGTGACACAAAAGAGGTTGCAAACATTAATGAATATGAGCATAAATTACTTTTTGCATTTTTGCGCTGAACTGCATCCACTTTACTGAGAAATTTTTGTAGATTATAGAAAAAATGATTCACAGGACTACACAAAGCATTGGATACATGGCTGTCTAAGAATGAAAATGTAATTTCAATAGTTTTAAGAGTATTTTAATTAAAAAAATAATTAAATACTGGCGTGTAATAAACAATGGCTCTGTAAACTACAGGGCTGAACAAATGTATACAAGTATTTTTCCATCTATTTGTAAAAATTGCTGAAAGGTAAATTTCAGTCTGCTTAGGTATTTCCTTGCTAAACTAAAATTTAAATTATATAGTATGTATATCATGTGAAAAATTAAAAAAAGTTCTATCTAAAAATATTGGAATAGATATTCGGATATAGACCTATATAGGGAAATAAGCAACCATATTTCTCTAAATAATATCGTTTCTGGAAGTGATGAAAAGTATTTCATAATCTATGATTAACGCATAATTTTTCTTTCTTGTTTTAGGTCGGAAATTGCTTAAATTTTCTAACTAAATTTTTCTCCAAAGTCTCTTAATTTCAAACAAAAATATATATATTTATATTGAATCCATCATTAACAGTGATTTAGCAAACTGTCATAAAATTCCAAGGAAATAATAAAAATAAAGTGTAGATGTATTTAAGATCAAAATGTGCCTAATGTTTTATGGTGGAAAAGTGCGCAAATAAATGTAATTCATCAAATGATATGCTCGAAAGATAAATTTTTACCAAATGATGAATATAAATGTAAATCTTTTTTTTTAAACCAAAGGTGTCTTTTTACTTCTGAATATAAGTTCATTAACCTTTTAAACGCCGCACTATGATCGAAACATAACACAAACTATTTATTGGTAAAAATCCTATTAAAACTCAAATATAAGCACTATGAGTATTTTTTTTCTCAAAAAAAAAATTTTATGCATGATTTCTAACATGTTCCAGAAATGGAACATTGGCGGGAAACACTTAGTTTTTTCACATGTTTTTTATAAAATATAATAAATTACATTTCAATTAAAATCTTTATTTCTGTGCACAACCTTTTCATAATAATCAGTAATTTTATAAGCATACTTCAGTAATAACACATGTTAAGCATGTAAATAGCCGGGCTTCGCCCATACAGCCTTCGTTTGACTTAGAATTACAGCAAGAATTCAAGCAAAAATATTCAAAAATCCTTTCGAAGCCTTTACAAAAATGCTTTTCCATTTACTTTATAAATAACATTACATAGATAATGGGCAGTAATTATTGTAAAGTTTACAATTATTTATCAATGATACAGAAAAAAAGAAATATATACAAAAACTGAGAAAGAAAATAATAATTATGTCTGTACTAAAATTGATATCAAAATAATGAAATAAATCAAAATCTAAAAAATACAAAACAGATAAAACTTACCAAAAATTCTTTAAAAAATATATATATGTATCGTACTTTACTTTTGAGTCCTACATTTAATCTATTGTCCATGGTAATGAGGAAAGCATTTCTCATGCAGTCTTTTTTCGCACTCAAAACACTTTTTTTTTTGTGTTCTTCTGGCATACCGCACATCGTCCTTGTGTTGATGGCACAAGATAATGCGCATCGGATTCTCTCAAAGATACAGAGCAATGTGCACGAGGTCCAGGAGCAGAATGGATTTTTGATTTCATCCGAAGTAAATGCAAAGTGACTTCTTTTCGGAAATTGAGGTGTGACAGTTCTGCTGTTGTACCTTTGTGTAAATGTAAATGTAAAATCCATCCAGCTGCAACTGCCATGTTTAGAGCATTGCTAAATAGATTCCCGTACCATTTTTTACTTCTAAACATAGGTCTATATGATCCAAGAAGTCTGTCTAGCAAATCGATACCTCCCATTCCCTCATTATACATTTTAATCAGATGTGGCTGAGGAACATCAACTTTCTTCTTTTGTGCACGACAAAATCGCTTAGTTTTAGAAGCAGGCTCGTGTGTGGAATAATTGGATGCAATAGTTACTACAGCACTGTCTTTCCAGTGGAAGACATAAACTTGACCATCACTTCGGTACTCGAAATTTCCCCTTTGCCACTTTGAGGCTTCTTTGGGTGATTTGAGGGGACATCTACCTGTTCGAAATTCTCGAATTGTGCCTGTTGCTTTGAAACCTTTTTCAGTCAGCTCAGTAAACAGTTTATATGACGAGAAAAAGTTATCAAAAATATTTCATGTTTCTCAGGATTTTTAACTGAAGATAAAAGCTCCCACACCACTCTAGATCCAAGAGGTGAATTTTCTGAATCTGTGCTTTTTCCACTATATATTCTCATAGCATACGGATAGCCACTGCTGGAACACAACATCCATATTTTAAATCCAAACCGTATTGGTTTGCCCCGTATAAACATTTTGGCTGAATGATGACCGTAATAAGGTACCATTCATTCGTCTATACTTAGCTTTGAATGAAATATACCAAACTGCTGACAGTTTCTTTCCAATTCTGCATAAAAGGGATATATTTTTCTCAATTTATCTCCTAATTTCAAGGTAGTATTGCCTATGATATGAAATTTTTTTTAAGCTTTCTAAATTTATTTCTGGGCATTACTGTGGAAACAATTGGGACCGATAAATCTTCTTGAGTGCTCCAGTATAAATCTTATCCGGGTACTTGGTGATATCCGCCAAATAACAATAGGCCAAAAAATTGACCTATATCATTTTCATCTACTTTTAAAATATCTCCTTTCTGAGACGCATAAAGTGTTGTCATATTTGCTAAATGCTGTAAATATTCTACTGAAATGAACTTGTGAAATATTTCAACAGGAGATAATGTAACCAACTCGGGAAAACTTTCAGAAATATTCTCTACATTATCAGTTTTTAGAATATTTTTAAAATGTGCATTTTTTTCCCAGCGGTGTTGGATTTTTTCTTCTTTTCACGTTAGTTTTCGCTTCAAATTCGGTCTTTCTTTTCACGTTGAAGGCACTTCTGTATCAAATGGAACTTTATTAGAAATATCAGTGTTTTCTCTTTTTGTGGCAATTTCAATTTCACCACAAACATCTGCTGGTAAAACAGGTTCAAAAATGTTCTCATTTATATTTTCTTCGTCCGTTAAATCTCCACTTTCGTCTGGTGGTAATTGACAAATGTCAATACATTCCTCTTCAGAGTCATCTGATAATTCATAAAAATATTCTAATGCCTCTTCTACAGTTCGAAATGGCTTTGAATGAGACATCTCGTCTCTCTGACGTATCCTAACTAACTGAAGAAAATCCCCGATTAAGGTAAAATATAAAATAATTCCTTATCATGCTATTTTCCAATATCACCCCTTACATTCTAACTTTCTTGAGTCATAAACAACAACTAACTATCAAAAAACATACGTGTTTGCGCCGTCAGTAGTCCTCTTCAGATGGGAGACCGAGTGTGGGGGAGGGAGAAGGGGGGATGTAAGGGACAGGGTGTGGCGAGCGGGGGAAAAAGAAAGTTTATCACAGTAATAAACATCTTTTGTTGACAATTAGTAAACTGCCTCGTATTCGGAAACTTTTTATCAGTACTTGCATGCGCTGCAATCAGAGAAAATTATTATGTTGAAAAACTAACCTTTACACGCCAATGTTCCATTTATGGAACATGCAATTTTTTTATCTAAAAAAAGCAATAAAAATCAATCTTTTTTTTAATAACTTGTGTTCTACGAATAAAATGATCATTTTTACGTGCTCTCACTTAGTTATAAACATAATTGTTAAAATTTGAATTTTTTACAAATTTATGAATTTTACCCAACGAAAAGTCTGAAAAAAGGCTTAAATTACGATTTTTTTCCTGAGACATGGTTTATTCTATCAATAAAATATCGATGCCAAAAAATTAATCCAAAAAATAATTTCTTTTTAAATACTAATTTTTACAGAGCAATACGATTAAAAGTATATTTTTTGTAGAATTTTGAATTTGATGTTCCATTTATGGAACATTGGCGTGTAAAAGGTTTTAATCGTGGTTGATTTTTTTTTCTTTTTCTTATTTCGATTAAGCACTCCAATTGCCGGAAGTGTATCGTATAAAAAGTAATAAATAAATTAGTGTCTAAAACGTGATTGCTAAATTAAAGACATTTTAAAATTTTAAATCAGAGAAAGGTAGAATATAGAAAAGGCAGAAATAGAAATAGAAGTATAGGTAAAAAAAGGCAGAAGTAGGTACAAATACAAAGGTACGTAATTGCACGAATGTGCAATTCACTATATTTGTTTTTCAATATTTTTATTTCCTCAAAAAATGCATATTTTTGTACCAGGCACATAAAAGAAAAAAAATACTCAAAATTCCCTTTTGGGAGGGATTTTATTTATTTTTTTTATGTTTTAACATTTTTTTAAATGCATTGCAGATTTCAAAATAACAATATAAATAATATGATGCATTATTTTTTTCTTATATTGATAACAATTTCAGACAATGTTTAAAACAGGTTAAAATTCATCATCCTTAATTTCTACCAATAGGCGGAAACATACTTAAACATTTTGTACAGCCCTGTATGTTGTATATTCAATTTAATAAACGTCACAAATGATAAAATATAATTTAGACAAAACCATGGACTAAATTACTGAAATTATGATACCAGAAACTACTAGATTGTGCAAAAAATTCTCAAAAAATTTGTAAACGGAGTTCTTATGTGAAAATTGACAACAGAAGCAACAAGGACTTTTCTGAAAAGTAAAGGTACCATCATAGTTCACGACTTTCTGCCAATTTACTCCCAGATTCCGTATTTCTTGGAAGTACCATAAAGGCTTCTTGGAAGCGAAAATCTCTTTACATGCTTTTTCAACCTCAGTGAAGGATTCAAATCTATGTCTCTAGAAAAAAAAAAAAAAAAAAAAAAAAAAAAAAAATGTTGCATTGATCGAAAGAGGCCATGATCGGATAAATCTACGTCTCGACCGAAAATCTTCAACTCATTATAGATATACCACTAGTACTCCTATATACGGTACAAATTCTGGTTACTATTAAATTAAAAATTTTCCGTAGCATTTTGCTCAGCCTAATACTTTCGCTTGAAGGCTGTATATCAAGTTCTTTGCTTAACCATGTATAAGATTTTAATTATTTGTAACACACATAAATTTCTAAATAAAGTGGAGTTAAACTTGACAATGCGTATCTCAAATAAAAAAAAAAAACGCATTTAAATACTTTTTAACCGACTTCCAAAAAGGAGAGGAGGTTATCATTAACCGACTTCCAAAAAGGAGAGGAGGTTATCAATTCAACGCGTATGTATTTTTTTATGCATGTCCACCGATTACTCCGAAAGTAATCAACCGATTTCTGTTATTTTTGTTTTAAATGAAAGACTATTCTCTCGATTTGGTACCACTTCCGTTTCATCGAAATTGGTTCATTACTTTTTTAATAATTAGGCAAAAACTAATAAAATTAGTGATTTTTCGCTAATTAAAAGTGTTGAATACGTTCTTTGAATGGAGTGTAGACAGCATGGTCGAGCGGTCTAAGGCACTAGATTGAATCGATGTTTCCCGAAAGAGAGCGTGGGTTCGAATTCCGCTCCTGACTTAATTTACATTAATGTAAAATTTAGAATATTTCTTTTACGTATTACAATTTTTATTATTAACAGGCTTCAGAATAGGAAGAGGAAGTTATCAATTCAACGCGTGCGTATTTTTTTAACCGACAACCAGAAAGGAGAGGAAGTTATCAATTCAACGCGTATGTATTTTTTTTATGTATGTTCATCGATTACTCCGAAACTAGTTCTGTTATTTTTGTTTTAAATGAATGGTTTTAAATGATGCTCTCAAATTGTTTCATCGAAATTGGTTCAGTACTTTTTTAGTAATTAAGCAAAAACTAATAAAACGAGTGATTTTTCGCTAATTAAAAGTATTGAATACGTTCACTGTGTGGAGTGTAGACAGAATGGCCGAACGGTCTAAGGCGCTAGATTGAAACTCTGTTTCTTGAAAGAGAGCGTGGGTTCGAACCTCACTCCAGACATAATTTACAACCATGTAAAATTTAAGATATTTCTTTTCCGTATAACAATTTTTCTTATTAACTGGCTTCAAAATATTTAGAGGAAGTTATCAATTCGACGTGTATGTATTTTTTTCCTATGTATGTTCACCGATTACACTGAAAATATCCAACTGATTAATTTGGTTCTTGTGTTAAATAAAAGAGGCTTTTCTCGAATTGGTACTACTTCCATTTCATTGAAAATAGTTCAATACTTTTTTAGTAATTAGGCAAAATTTAATAAAATTTGTGATTTCTCGCAAATTAAAAGTAACATAGAAGTAACATAACACTTTCAATAAACTCCCCGATTGTAGCGTTGTCAGGATGGCCGAGCGGTCTAAGGCGCCAGACCTAAGCACTGGTTCTCGAAAGAAAGCAAGGGTTCAAATCCCACTTCTGACATAAATTACATCCATGTATAATTTATAATATTTTTTCCGTATTATACTTTTTATTATTAACTGACTTCAGAAAAGGAAGAGGAAGTTATCAATTCGTCGCGTATGGATTTTTTTTCTATGTATGTTTACCGACTACTCCGACACTATCCAACCATTTATTTTGTTTTTGTGTTAAATAAACGAGACTACCCTCGAATTGGTACCACTTCCATTTCATTGAAATTGGTTCAGTAGTTTTTTAGTAATTAGGCAAAATTTAATAAAATTGGTGATTTTTCGCAAATTAAAAATAACATGAACTTTGAATAAGCTCGCCGATTGGACGCATTTAGGATGACCCAGCAGTTTAAGGAGCTAGATTTAAGCTCTGGTGCTGGAAAGAGAGCGTGCGCTCGAACCCCACTCCTGACAAAATTTACATCCCTGTATAACTTACAATTTTTTTCCGTATTATAATTTATATTAACTGACTTCAAAAAATCGTTAACTTTTAACTAAAAAGAGAAAAATAAACTTTTCTACCAAAAATTGAACCGACTTCAAAAACTACTGCAAAGTGAAAAATATTTTTTTTGCATAATAGTAATAAGAAATTTAATTAAGAGCATAGTATTTACCATGCATATTATTATATTTATGTACATTAATGTGATTTTGGAGTCGGTGCCAGCCAAGCCAAATTCAAAATTAAAATTAAGTATCCAATAAAAATCCTAGAAGAATAAAGACTTGGCCGGCAACGACTTCAAAAAATCAAATTAATGTACATAAATATAATAATACGCATTTTAAATACTATGCTCTTAATTTAATTTCTTATTACTATTATGTAAAAAAAAATATTTTTCACTTTGCAGTAGTTTTCGAAGTCGGTTCAATCTTTGGTAGAAAAGTTTATTACTTTTTACATTGTTGAATCTCAGTAATGATTACAATTTCTTTTGTGTAAATTGTTATACCAAATTTAAAGTAAAAAACGCCATCATAAATAGAAAATTACTTTATCCGTAACGAGCTTTACTATACAACACGTCAGATATAGTATTGTATCGAAAATAATTTTATAGGTCCTTATAAATAAAGTACAATTACAATGTTAATTTCATAATAATTGTGGAACAAACATTCAAACCGTGTTTTCTCATAAAAATAAAAAATGAGATATTCTTAGATTTATTATCTCTCTATTAAATTGCATAGAAATAAACAGTATTTTTAGCAAATGCAATTTTTTCCCAATTTAAACCAATTTTAAATTTTAACGTTTCAATCAAAGAGTGTTTCCACTAAAGCCTGCATTCATTCAAAAAGCGATTTTTCCAATCTGCCAATCACAGTTGTCCTGGAAGGTCACGAGATTTTTGTCATCTGTGGGTTTTGGGAACTGATTGGAAATTTTTTAATACTAAATCATTGAAAACTACTAAACACTTCACAATTGAAACGGATTGTTTTAGAGGAAAAAAAGAGAACTGTTTAGGTGAAGGGTTTCGAGAATTGTATATATTTCAAGATCTATGGGAAGAATATGGTGTAAATCTTTTGAAAATGGAGTTATTGTTGCGTGTATTCAAAGAATTGTTTTAAAATCTCTTCCTCCTACCTATGTCGTATCAGGTGGGGAAAAAAGATGATGACTAACTTTTAAAAATAATGTATGGTGATCAGTGGCAAAATAAACCTGATGATGTCTTAAAATGGCACAACCATATTATCCATGATTTCCCAACCTGTAATGAAGAAAAGGGGGAAGTATATGACTATCTAGATGAAGGTATTGGTTTTAAAATTTGAAGTCGCCTTTTGGCAAACAAATATTTGTTTGTGAATATTTAATGAATGTTACTAGGTGCCTTAATCTGTCATTATATGAATAATCAACTGAAGTTCATTATTTTCACAAATAAAATTATGCTTTTGTAGTATATGTTAGTTAGAATTTATTTCATATAAAAAGCATTTTATCCGATTGTCAAACAATCAAAATATGTTTTCCACAACAAACGTGAAAAACGTGGCCAAAACGTGATTTCTCTAATTTTTAAATACATTTTATGTATCAGTTTTAGGTTTAATATCTTACGTTTACTTGGAATTCACTTGAATAACAGTAATAAAAATACACAAATTAGTGTTAAATACAAGTTATTTTGTTTTTTGCAAGTTTTGTGAAAATTTGTATCTAAAGGAGAAAGCATGGTTTGCATGCTTGCTCCAGAATTCAAGCATCATGTAGTAAATATCAGTAGTTTAAATATATTTCGTTATGTTTGAGATAGTCGAAATAATTTGAAATATGTTAAAAACTGTTTATCTGAGTAGACATTTATGTAACCGAGCTCTATGATCCTGTGAATGCTTGTTAAAATATCGTATTCTACTTAAAGTAGTTTAAAACAATGCAGAAATTCATATCAATTTCATTATTTTTGTGACAATGTTATATCAGGAAAATAACCCGTGAACGATTTTTCTTGTTGACTATTTGTAACGGATTACTTTGTGTTACCACAGGAGGATTCTATAACCACCAAGTATAACATATTTTATAATAACTATCTTCATCTGTATTGCAAAAATGTACATGCATTTCATTTTGTTTAAAATTCTGTAACACTATTAATGTATACCGTAATAATTTTTAACACATAGACCATAATTAAACAGAATACATTTAAGTGCTGTCCTATAACTGAGTAATTAATGATGTACTGTTCATTTTGAGTACTGAATATGTAATGATGACTCTCAGAATCGTTTTGCAATTACAAATAAATTTGACAGCATTTACCGAAACTAGAACACGGAAACATATAATGATAAGGTTAATTAAAAAAAATAGCATTGATATTTTGTTAAAGAATTTCAGTGTTAAAATTTCCATGATTTTTTATATATTTTAACTGGTGGTGTCATGGTATATTATGAAAACTGGCACAGAAAATCAGATCTGTCACTTTGTTTTTGCTTCTCTCTGGATTTTGTGGAAAGACATTTGTGTGTATATTTGTTGCTGTACTATAAAAAAGAAATATATATATATATTCATTTCTGTTAAGTTTTTATTTTAAATCACTGTTTATAACTTTCCAAAGTTGATATTTACTATTAATGATATTTGCGTTTTTAGCTATGATCTGTGCGTTCTGCACCTTTAAGCTTTCATTTTCAGCAGAGCTTTTGCGGGTGCAGACATGCAGTTGCTTACAGCTTTAAAAAGAAAAAAAATGCAGAGTTAGGACTTGGTTATTAAATTTAAAATGAAAGTTTAGGTATTTTAATGAATAAAACAGCATTTAATGATACAAATATTGCAAGATAATTAAAGCAGGATTTTGGGGCAAAGGTAATCACAAATACTAAACAAAGTACATGTATTTTTAAAACTTTAACATACATTTTATTATTTTTATCCTTCCCACTGCCGCGACCGGATATATCCGTTCACTAGGCTGCAGTTTCACTGCAGTTGAAACGTTATTTAAATTAATATATAATTCTACAAATATAATCCAGTTTTAAGAAATTAAGTTATGATTGATACTTTCAAGGCTTATAAGCATATACGTAACAAAAAAAATTATACCATGATAGAAAATCCCTCTTTTATTAATGTTTAAAATAAATTGCATCGAAAAAAAATTTAATTTTGGCCTTTTGCTCAGCGGTCAGAGGGTTATCCAAGTTTAAAATGTTTTGGTTGTAAAGTTCATAATATGATTTTGCGAAGTGTGACAAGAAGATTTTTTTAACTCACGTAATAGACCTAGCTTTTATTTCTTATACATTTTTAAAATTTTTAGAACAAAAAAAGGCTAAAATTATCATTCAGAAAAATCCTTTTGATATAGATAAATAGCTTAGTCTTTTATATATAATAATCGCAACCAACAGTTTAAGAATTTAAAAAATCAGCAAATGTAAATGAAAATTCTAAATCTTTGCGTAAAATTTCCTCAATATGTGAAATCAAATATACGGCGAAAAAATATTTGGGCAAACAAAATACAAAGTATTAAAACGTTGAATTCTTTCTCTGAATTTATCCGAAAAGCTTTTCACTTTTTGCCGTACCGTTTTTTGTTACTGAAATCATTTAAAAAAATGCGCTACTTCATAGCTCTGTACTAAATAAAACTGCATTAGAAGTTAAACTTCAAAACTGCATTAGAAGTTACTTCATTTAAATTTTTTCACTTGTGTTAAAGATTTTATTTTGCTGTTTTTTACGAAGTGCACAGTAAATATAAAACTGACTAACTCAGCTTGATTTATTATGAAAATATTTCTCAAAAATATTGAGTAATGTATCTTTCATTGTTCGCAGTATTTTTATGAAGATTTTTATGAAGTTCTTTACTATGTATGCATTAATAAAGAAGTTTATACGTATATTATTAGCGCAAGTTTTTATTAATGAAATTATAAATCATTATTTTTAATGAATGTAAAAAGTTTATATGTTTTGCAAAAATATTTATTTGTGTAAATTTTAAGGTGTTCTTTATTTAATATCATTCCGGATTGTATTCATTATTCTTAAAGTTTTGCAATACGCTAAATAGTTTTAAACAGTATTTTAAAAATATATATTTTGCTTTAAAGATATATAAAATATATAATATATATATATTTCATTCACTGAAATGGATGCTGGGTTTTACAGGAGTAAATGAATAATTAATTACAGCGTTAGCTTTGATTTTCTTCTGCTATGTTTTCCAATCTTTAAATATATTTATTCTTTTCTGAAGGTGCTACTTATCTTTAGAAAAAAAATGTGGAACAAATCTGAGGACGGCCAGTTGACATACGCGATTTTCCAGATAGTCTCCAATCGGAGAGTACAGGAAGATTTCTATCTAGACCAGGTACTAACCGGGCATTCTACCTTTGGTGACCACTAAGCCCGCTTCTTTAAAGGCAAATCTGCATGCTTTTACGGAACACAATATCGAATCAGCACGATTAGATATTGCTTTTAGGAGTGCCCCCTGCGAAGGTCTATTAGGAAAAAGAGTTTCCCGCGAAACTTATACACTCGAACGCTTATCGTTCTTTGTTTTGATCATTACAGCAGGAAAGGTGTCGTTGAGATAGCCAGCGATCACTTGACAAAGACTATATATCCAGTTAATCGCCGGGGCACTTAAGCTCTCAGCCATATTATTCCGAAGATTTTATCGAACGCATATTTCCAAGCTGCTTAAACGCACTACTCTATTAGAGGATTTCGAGGCCACTCATTGGCGTGATTCGGAAGAAGCGACTATACAGCGTCTTTCAGGGTTTTTCTTGGGCGTAACGAGAATTCGAGTAGCTTTCCTGAAAGTCCTCCCTGAAGGTTATGCCCGTTGATCAGTTGTGTGCTCAGGCAGCTTTTGCTACACAGCTTGCGATATTGCTTCGTGGTGGGGCATGAACGGCGTCGATTCAGTGGCGACGGTTGATTGTCCCATCTGACTGCGAAGTTCGGGTCTTGCGCCTGGTGTCCCTGCCTGACGTTCCTGGTCGGCATCGGCGCTATCTTAGCGAGTGGTCGTCACTTCCTATAGGATAGGAGGGCTCGTGACCTCCTTGTTGTACCGCAGAGAGCCACTCTGCTCCTGATCGGGAAACTCTTTAATCTTTAGTAAAATAATGCATAATATGGTACTTTGCCAAAATTTTAATAACATTAGAAGCATTAGAACTAATAGCAAATGCGGGATGATCTGACCTTGATTTAAATGATTCTAGTTCGAGAATTTAATGTTAGTGGAAATTATTAAGATTCCTCAGAAGCCGAAAAAAGGTTGTTAATGAATCATTTAATAATTTTGTATATCGTGCAGTCAGCAGTACTATTGTAACTGAGATAGCGAAATGTCTAAAACGTACTTTGATTAGCAAGTCCATGCTGCAGCTCAAGTACAGAATTTTTCCCAGTCATGTGCAATTTCTTTTACGTTAACTTTACAACAATATATCCCAGTTTATTAACATCTATTTTTAGGTACATTGTTATTGATATGCATGTATCATTATCAATTTTATTTTAAATACTCAAAACATTTGTATTTTTCTTAGATAATTCTCTATGTAAAAGTGGTGCTTCTCGTTCAAATAATTGTAAATAAAATCAACATTTCGATTTCACATGATAATGATAAGTAACACCATCCCCTGGTCTCAAGACCTTTCAGATCTCTAAATTCAGCGTCTCAACGCAGGTCCCATTCAAAAACCCTTACTGCACAGTCCCGCCGCACCGTCGGTGGCTACCAATTATAATGTCCGTACGCAGCCCATCGCACACCACAGAGTCACCATTACCAAATTTAGGAAGAGCGGCCAATTGTAACAGCTCTCTCTACCTCAAAGAAGATCCCAATGGGTCATTCACATAGTTCTCCCCACTCCAATTTACCCATCGAGCATCAGAACAACGACACCTAGAGAGACGGCGAGACCCACGACACAATGCTGAGGATCCCCAGGATGGAGTTACTTTTCGATTTACCCACATGATCAAACCCCAGGACTGAAAGAAGACGTATGTTTGAGCCAGGTGAAAAATGAGAAAAGCCCTTAGAATAAGCATATAGTAATGGGGAATCCCCTAGACTGCATAGTCACAGACTCACTGATGGGTTTTTTAACCTCACTCCTGAAGCGTACCAGTTTTCGAACACATCTAGCATGTTGCACCTGCTGTGTACCGCTCCGGAAGATAGGACTAAGCACTCGAAGTTGAACATAGAGGGATCAAGAAAATTCCCTCTCGTTTTCATAGACACCAACCAGCCTAGATTTGGTGTCCAACACGCCTCCCAATCGTACGGAACTAAAGAGCACGCGAGGGTCTGTGTTTTTTGGACAATGCACCGGTTGACCACAGGTAGACTCAGAAACGTCCAAACACATGTCCAAGGGGGATGGGAAGTACGAAATCTCTAGTGCTCCGCTCGGCCTTTTGTTTTGTAGGTATGGATGCTCCGTCCTCGTTCAATGAGGACTTTCACCAAAAGGATTTTAGGTACCTCTAGCCATCTCTGGGGAACGAGAAAAACGCCTACACAGGTATCCGAAACGACATACGGTTCGAGGCTTAGTATCTTGAAGGTTATGTTAGAACCTGCTAAGTAATCACTGTGCACAGAAAATTCCAGTCACGTAAAAGATTATTTTGCTAGCTTTCTTCGAGAACCGTAGATCAAGGGAGACATGGCGTACTCGCAGCCTCCAGATAACCCTTACAAGTGGCAACTTGAGCCATAAGGTGGAAAGCACAACCGGCACACAGTAGGCCTCACTTGGACGTGGTGATTCGTCAACGACAGGATCCCGTCACTCATCGTATTCGACGAACGTAGTCGAACCCTTGGTCACCTCTCCTAATGAAAGGGTGTGGTCGAGACCACCCAATCGAGCTGACATATACCATATGATGTTAAATTATAATAAGAAGGCCAACATCAAATTCTTACCTTTTTATAGATTAATAGAAGCAATAGAATAAGATAAAAATTATTAAACATAATTTCATGTATAAGTTGAGGTAGAACACACCTTATAAAACCTACAGGTCGCCAAGCAGTTTTTACATACTGTGCTTTACTTCAAGTCTTTTGGAAACATTGAGTAGTAATAGATTTTTAATCGGCACTCAGAGTGTGTATTTGTCTGCTGCTTTTTTATGAGATATCACTTGTTTTTATGACTGTCATTTTAGATTTGTTGCATGGCGAGATCATTTACAACGTGTTTTTATTTAATCAAATATGTATGTTTTCATGTGCAATTTATACTTTAAACTGTGTATTTGAGAGATGTTCGATAATATTTTACAGACTTAAACCACTTTATATGCTATGTATTTTGTTACTGACACACCATTAAATATTCTTTGGCAATTTATACTCGTCCAAGAACTGACATCATGAAAAATGTAACGTTATCGAGCACAGGTAAGTACCCTTTATTTTATAAAAAGTATAGAAATAATGAATCTAATGATCTATGTATGCCGGAAGTGAAGTGATGTATATACCAAAAACTAATACAATTACTGGTTTCCTCATAGGTTTATCATTGTGTTTTTCTACTCAGGGTTTTCTATGCTTCCATACCTTTCATTATGTGACAAACAATGATAAACCTACGAGTCAGCCATTAGTGGTATTACTTTTTGGCTTATACACAACTTTCATTCCGACAGACACATATTATTAGATTCTCCTATTATTGAAGTTGCATAAAATAATTGTTTTTTTCTTGTGTTTGATACCTAATGTATTTGTGCTTTCGGGTACTATATTATGCGTCTTTTTACACGTTTTTGGTGCATAAATTTAGGCATTTATTTCTTAGTATACCCTTTTAATACTAAGTAAATTAACTTTTTTAAGGATTCATAACAGCATTTTGTTATTTAAAGTAACTTTTTAATTTAATCCCAATATCCAATAACAAACATCTTAATAATGTAAATGGTACTACTTTACTATATGCTTACATGGTTTACTTTATTATATGCTTATGTACTTTGTCTTCATAAAATGGTATTTTTCAACATATTTTTATCATTAAATGAATAATATATATATTCTAATTTCACAATTACGTGAATTAAATTATTACTTCAGAAAAATTTATCTTATATTTCTGAAAATTTATTATATGGATAGATAAAATTTAAATATTTTCAGAATATTTTAACTATTATTTTAATTTGTTTTAACTATTTATTTAAATTTATAATTATTCATTTATTTATTTGTATAAAATCTGTTTGCTTTTCTTTGTTTAATTTCAGAGAAAAATATCTCACACTTGTTTACGAAGCTAACAAAATATAAAGTTTCATAATGCGTTCCATTCACTTTCGAAACAAAAGCATAAATAAATATAGTGCTTATAATGAGGTATAATTAAATTAAAAAAATCTTTACCAATCTTTGTGTTATATCCACTTTTATACTTTATTACATTTATTCCATAAGCCCCCATACTTGAGGTTTATTGTGACACAATGCAGGGCTATTGGGACAGTGTAATTAAAAAAAAAAGATCCTTTAATGCATGTCAGATGCAATTTTATTAACAAACGGTATGCTACTCATGTGAATATAGTTATGCATCAAATTTAAGCATTGGACATCTTAATTCTATAAAATCTTTTTACAATTTTGGCTTCAAAAGAATGTCCCCCTCAATCCCAAAACACCGGTCACAAAGTCTGCCCAATTTAGAAAATAAAATCATTTTTTAAAGTTTTTTTATGTGCTATGTTAATATTTTTAACACTCTTATAAATTCTACACAAAATGAAGACGAACAAACCATTACAACGTTGTTTTAAAGAAATGTCGAGTCATGTAGGGTATTATTAAGTTGTCCCATCAGCTTTTCACAAGAAATGACCCATTAGACTCCACCTTACGCAACTTTATAACTTGAGAAATAATTCTTTAATTTTTTAATTCATTAAATTTTGAGTAATATGTTCTCATTCACTAAAGTTTTTAGTATCTATAAATGTATTTAAATACGATATAAGTATTCTGAATTGTTTACAAAATACATTCAATCGCAAAATATAAAACTTACAATGTTACAAAATGCTTGTTCGAAATGAAACATGATTTTTTCTTAATAGCAATCAACTGTCATGGCTGACCTCCCATGCTAAAAATGGGGCTAGACCCAATGCCTTGCAGTGCTATATAAATCTTCATTAAAATGTTTGTCGTATAAAGTAAAATCCGTTTGTGCCATTAGCCCTCACTTTCCATTTCACTTATATTAGTGAAATTTTCGTTTAATTTTACATAAATATTATCCATGTTTTATTATGTTTTAATTTTATTTAATTTTATCCTTTTTTTTGTTAAACAGGAATAGAAAAATAACAATATGTATTATAGTAATACTGTCACTTCGAGGTGTTTAGTTAATTTCTAATGAAATATTTGAGACATTCTTATGCAACTTCCTGAATTTAGAAAGAAATTGTTTAACCCCTTACAATTTAGTACATCGACTCGATTTTTCTTAGAGACCAATTACAAATTGAAGACCAATTTATTTTTTTAGGAAAAAAAAAACTGAAAAAATGCTCCTAATTATTTTTATCTTGAATTTTTTGTTACATGAATAAAAAGTACAATGTTAAAAATCCTGCCTAGTTTGAAACGTTTTTTGTGCTCAATCGCTGCTACTGTAAGACGGTGAAATTCTAAACCAATATTTGGAGCTCCTATTGACGCAAAGTTTCAAAAATTACAACGAGGTTGAAATATTATGTTCCGAATTTTAGTACAAGATCCCACTCACATAAGCAGACACCTATTGATGACCAAATTTTTGTTAAACTAGAGCAAAATTTTTAACAGTGTAATTATGTAATATTTTTGAATTTATTCATAAAAATAGCAAATAACTCACGAGTATCTATGTATATATATTTCTTAAAAATACAATATAAACTAGAAATTTTTTTTATATCATGTGAGATTTTCAACTGAGCCCATCATCGCTTGGTCAGCTGGACCGCATATTTCAGATGTGTATATTGCTGGGACGATTACTGTTTCTAAACCAATAGGAGACCGTCATTATCACGGTCAAGTACACGCCCACACAGTTTGATTGACAGGAACTCGTGGACAATTGACGGTGCTAATTATAACGATAATCTGTTGCGGTATGAAAGTGAGCTGACTGGCTGAATGGTTAGAGCGTCGAGCTTGAAACCGGAGGATATGGGTTCGAGTCCATCGCGGGCCGAGAGTCCGTTGGTGATTTTTTTTTTAATTGTTGGAGGCTGTCTTTTATTAATAAATAAGACATTTAAAAAAAATATTTCAAACCCTTTTAATATTCTAAATATCGTTCCAAAATGATTTATATATATATTAAACAAATGGGAAAAAAAGTATTCTGCGAAAATATCCGTATAAGCAAAATTCTTACTTTAATTTTTATTTATTTATTTATTTATTTATTTCAGGATCAGAGGAAGTATAATTTCTAATGGAAGTAAATAAAATTCAGTCATTTTGAAAAAAAAAAAATTCTTTCGTACCTTTAATTTTTAATTACCGAGTACAAATTCAAACAATCCGAGTACAAATAAATAATAAACACACACGATCAATTGTCCACGAGTTCCTGTCAATCAAACTGTGTGGGCGTGTACTTGACCGTGATAATGACGGTCTCCTATTGGTTTAGAAACAGTAATCGTCCCAGCAATATACACATCTGAAATATGCCTGCTGGACCACTCTCAAAGTACAGAAAAAATGATAAAAACAAAAATCAGTTTGTAAAATATTAAACATTTGGTGAAAAATGGAAATTTGTGAGCAGTAGTTTTTAACCGCGATTAGCAAATAATTTTAAATATATTTTTAAGACATTTTTTTATTAAGAATGGTTGCAGTTTGCAAAAATTAAGGAGGTGTGTAAGATGTAAAGTGGGCTCTTTTCGATTACTTTCTAAAACTTATAAAATGCATTGGATTTATTATAAATAACCATCTGTAGGTTCCACATATATCCTTTATATAGATTTTTTAATTCCTTTTTTTATTCATCATTTAAAAATATCCGGAATTTGTTAATTAAAACAAAAAATAAAAACTATCGAACTTGAAAAAAAGTCCTAAATTTTCAAAACCAACTGAAAAATAGCTTTTTAAATCGTGTATATATTTTTATATTTAAAATGTTAAACTAGTTCATTTATTTGAAATTTTTATTTTTGATTACAAGCATGATTTTTTTTTTTCGCAAACACATTTCAAAACTGCGTTATATGTGTTGATATTTTCTGTTTTTTTAAAAGATATTTAAATCCAAAAAATGTTTCCTTTGCTTTTTTTCCTTAATTTGTTAGTATAGTGTTGAATACTGTTGAAAATTTTGGATGTTTTTCTCACAATTTTAACCCTTTTGGGTCAGGTCCAATTTTTCTTTTTTCTTTTTAACTTTTACGAAGAATTACATTTACGTTAATAACTTTAATACAATCTAGTTAAATAAATTTAGATTTTAATAAACATTACATTGTTTGAAACATAGGGTACATAAAAATTACAACATGCTAATGGAAATAAAGAGTTATTTTTATGCTTTTTTTGTTTTCTTGCTAATCGTTTATAAAGGCGCAATAAGCATAGATATTTCTAATCCCAGAAATTAATTAGTAGAATGCTATAATGTCATGGGTTCGAAAAATCTTGAAATTAGTACATGAGTTGAACTACATGCAGTTAAAGTCATACGAGTATAACAGATTTAAACAATCACATCTATCTCCCAAGCTATTGAGATCCCCTTAAAGTGGTAAAACTATAAGTTGCTAAATGCATGCAATTGCGAAAAAATGTAATGAAAATTAAACTACTAATAAATAGAATTAATTAACGTTGTGAAAAATTTATGTTTATTTTTGTCAAAAAATAATCTTTTATAGTATAAAGGGATAAAAATTAATTTATTAGATAGTATACATTAAATGACCCAAACAAAATTTGACCCAAACCATTCATTTCTTAAAAAAGCAATACATCATTCATAAATAAGTATGACAAATAATGATTATTATAATAAACCGGATTTCTTTAATGTATTTCAGAATTTCAGTGGTACATTATAGCAGTGTAATTTATATTGCTGTTATATGTTATATATAACAGCTATATATATAACTATATCTAATGTTAACTTGTTGTTAGCTATATAACTATATCATATGTTAACTTGAAAATAACTAACTTTTTTATTTATTTACTTATTTATTATATGCTCAATATGTGCACTAGGCTTTATTTGTAGTTCCGGTAAATTAATTACTGTGTGATTACTGTGTGACTACTGTGTCACTACTATGTGACTATGATAACACCTTTTCATTATATACTTTAAATAAATCTAATATCGATATGCTTCATTTTATATAAAACACTTACAAAAACTATAAGCCGGCGCATTTATCGTTTGTTTTTTATTGTATTTCCTCGAGAAACAAAATTTTATGATACATAAAAAATGCACTTAAATGCACTTCTAGTTTACAAATAATTTTACACTACGATACAATTAAGACTACCTTTATTATGATTTTATAGATAGAATATATACTTTTTTTTACATTTTATCTAATAAAATTAACTAAATAAAATAAATAGTGGGTAAATCTGGGATCAGTATAAATCCAAAGATTCTATGTCCAGAAGACAAGTGTTCTAAGCCGCCCACGTTTTACAACACCTGCAAAAGACCGGTTTCCAGCTCTTTCAGCTCGAAGGAGACGACGCAATGCTGTGCCGCAAGTCAATACTGTACCACTTTGCAGCTTCAGGGTGAAGAATCTTCACTACTACGGTGCAAAGACATCTTTACAATGCTAGTCTCTATGCAAGACGACCAGTTGTGAGTATCCCCCTCAGCAGACGACAGTAAAGGTAACATTTAATAACTTAAATATTAAATCTTTTGTACCTGACAATGCATATTACCGATAAATACCCATTATAATTTGCAACTGCATTTTATAATTTTCGATTTTTCGGCATCTGTGACTTAAACATCTACAATACCTATACATGTGTATATGCTTATAATACATTTATATTTATAGGCTTATAAGTGATTCAGTAAAATTTAAAATTTATGAAACTTATTTCTGTAAAATGTCGCAGAAAACTGTATATAGATTTTTATAATGAAATATGCATGAAACATCAATTCAAAGATTTTAGAGAAAGCTATAAATTTGAAATACACATGAGTTGGCTGAGTGTCTTAGAAATGGAATAAAATGAATTTCTATCAGAGCTGAAACGTGACCATCATTCAGACAGTCGACTAAATCTTTTGAAATGTTCTAGAGTAAAGTGTAATGCAATTTTATATATATTTAAGTGAAGAAACATATTAAATCGGAAAGATATGAATTCTCCCTTAAAGAGAACTAAAAATAAATAAATCTTGCACACAAATATTTTTATTTTAAGAAATTGATAACTTGATATCGTTAGGTATTTTTATAAAGGTATTATCAGGTAATATATATATATATATATATATGCATTTTTATTCGCTGAGTTTTTCGTAAGCAGAAAATAGAATTATTAATAAAAAATACTTTTTTAGTAAATTTAAACTTTTACAGAGTAAATATATAGTACTTGTTTTCAATTTAAATAATCCGTTATACATTTATGTGTGGGTTTTATTTGTTCTTTTACTGCGGCGAATTTTCGAATTTATGAATTTTAGTCATGAAAGTACTGCGAGGGTAACGAAGAAGACAAATTTCCGCGGTGCATCCCAAGTATCAGTTTTGCCGACCGCTAGAGTGACGTAGTGCTCTTTTCGTACACCTGCATTGATGCATTCGTACATCACTTGACTAAATTGATTTCAAAGAGAATTTATGTGGAATGCCAGTCTGTCTTTTTCGTTAGTCTCGATTAATTCGTATGCTTTCATTTGCTTTTCTTGTATCTCATATCAATTAATTCATTCAGATAGCTTTGTTTCCAATTTCTTATGACTGACTCCAGGATCATCATTACTCAGTTTTTCACATCGATCCTCTTCATGTTTCACTGAATTCAAAACATTTTGGATAATTTCAGTATTATAACTTCTTCATAAGTAATATCATTCTTATCGCAATTAAGCCAGCCTGTAATTTACTTAAAAATTCTGATTGCTCAGATATTGATAGCTAAGGAAATCATCTCCGTTGCCTCATTGATCAAAGACTTAATTGAAGCTTCTATTAAGGGTTAAAATATTTTCTGGTTGGAAAAACTGTTGGAAGAAATTATTCACATAAGTCATTTACCTCATATATTTTGCACTTTATTAACTGTTTCTCATTTTGTTATTCACAGCTGTTTTTTACCTCTTCTATTTAAAAAAATACATCATCCGACCTACCAAACTTGACATCGTGTTGCTCATTTTGTATAACTTGTTTTCATAACATCTTAAAGTAGTCATTTACTTGAATTGAAGTTACTATGTGTAATTAAATAACTTCAGTAATTATTTATTAGACAGACCTACACTGCTAAAATTTTTAATTCTCCGTGGTATATGTTTACATATGTAGAAATGAACAAAAAATATTTAAAAAACGAGTAGCAGATCCATATAGTTAAGACTATACATTTGAATATATTTTATATATGAAGAACATTGTATGATGACTCAGCACAAAAACTACATATTTTCTAATAAAAAATATACATTTTTATGTTCATGTCTGAATGAATGATAATTGTAATAGATCTTAAGAAAATAAATTTTCTATGCAGCAGTAATGTGCAAAAAAAAAAAAAAATGATTTTTTTATTCAGTTTTAAAATTCCTCCTTATTTAAGTTTTGGAGATAGATTATTTTCTGTTAAATCTAAGTATCGGACTTTTTCATAAACCATTAAATAAACAAAATAAATTGACGAATGTGGCAATACCAAACTTCCTTCTATTTCATGCACGTTAATATTTCCATTATATATATATATATATCAGTGTCACCGGTTTGTAATTTCACCAAACTCTAATATGCGACATTTTATTTCAAGTTCTAATGGAATCTGAAATCTGATGAAAATCTGTGCATAAGTGTTTCAGATAGAATTGTCGCAGAAATAGATTTCAAAAAATGATAAAAGCACCACATACAGAGCGATTTACTCCAAAAGCTAAATAATATTAATTTATACAAAATCCAAAAAGAATTTAAAGATCGAAGGAAATTTCGTGCACTATTTCCTGAAATAGAATTATTGCATGAATCATGAATAAACCCGAATAGCAGCGCCATCTGTTGAGCAATATATCCCCAAAATCATAGAGCACTCATTCATATAAAAGATTATATAAATCTGAAGTTTGATATAAATTCGTGCATTTGTTTCTGAGGTAGAGCTTTTTCGAGAATCATGAATAATGTCGCATAGCAGTGCCATCTGTAGAACGTTTTACACCAAAAACTTAAGGATACTAACTTATATTAGAAAATATTTGAACCTGAAGTTTGACGAGAATTCGTGCATTAGTTCTTGAGACAGAGCTCTGGCGATGATCATGAATAATGCTGCAAAATAATGTTGAACAATGCACCACCTGTCGGGCGATTTACGTCAAAAACATAGTCAGAACAATATTTTATCAAGTACTAACATAATATAAAGTTTTCCTTTACATTTCGTTAAAGCTAAAGAAAATCCGGCGATTAGTTCTTCTGATATAACTATTGTGGAAATCATGAAAAGAGCAGCATAGCAGCGCCTAATTTTGAGTGACATACACCAAATACTATTTTGGGAGAAAAAAAACATGCAAATAAGGTGAAAATCGGAATTCAAAAATTTTCACGAATCCAATGCATTCTACTTTAAAAAAGTATATGTATAAGGAAAAACAAATGTTGGAAAATAGCATATGTTTATTAATCAGACAATTTGTTTGTTTATTTTTAAAGCATTATTATTTCGATTAAAATAAAAATATGAAAAATGTCTTTAAACATTGACAGTGAAACGGATATTGATTGAGAAGATTTAATGAAATTAGGTATATCTCATTTATTATTCGTAGAGTCGTTCCGTAATTTAGACAGATTGTTCTAAAAGTACAAAGGCACATTTTATAATAAAAATCGGATATTTGTCATTTTTGCATTTTTTTAATCAAAATAACAAATATTGAGTCATAACAGATATTTCGTTTCAAGTTTAAAAAATAATCATCATCAAAAAAAGTAATCAGTCAGATTTATTAAAACTTCATAATTTTTGAAGGCATAAATTACGCTACCTAAACATACGGCTATACGTTTTTGTTATATGTTTATGCGAAATATGTTAAATAATCATTTTAATATGGTTTTATTCAAAGCAAAAATTCTTTATATCGTGTAAGATAGAATCGAAGTTCATTTTTATCAGAAAGTTTAATATGGTGTCATGATAGAATGACACCACCTTAACATTCTATTATTTTTTATGACTTAATTTTAGATTTAATTTTCAAATAAACATAGAAAATAATGCAGCAACTTATTGACAATGTATACAAGAAATTATACTTTCGCATATATATATTCATAAAATGTGATGGTGTGATTTAAAGACCAATGATTTTTATCGTTCTATGTAAACAAACCTATAAAAATAAAGATGGTGTAATATCATGCAATCTTTTATATATCTAAAGATATAAACTTTTGAGCCTTAGAAATTCACAAATTTTCCTTACTTACCATTAACTGTAATATTAGGATGCAGTAGTGACAATTTGAAAATTTATATTTGTGGCATGAAAGAAATAACGTGCACTTAGAAGATACCAATTTCCCTTTATTCTTTTGTCTTTTCAACAATGGCAAAAATGATTTTTTGTGTATAAAAAAAAATAAATCTTTTCGGATTTAGTTCCAGCACTGGAGAAAATATCAACTGGAGTAATAATGCCATTGGATGGCTTTATTATCCCTACATTCTAATTGCACAGTGAGTTTTAAGCTACAAAATACTTTTCGAACACATCGAAAATATTACGACATTTTTGAGTACATGAAATGCACAGCAAATTTATATAAGAAAGAGCGTAATACCTAATATTTATAGAGTCCTCGTGTCATAGAATTTTCCTGACAAAATTTAGATTGATCGTTGATTCATACGTGCTTCTTTCAGTGAAAGCTTTCACAATGGAACAAATAAACTTTTAGTGGTTGTTTTTGATTCATAAGACTTAAAGTCCTTTTACACAGAACCGTAGGTGTCATTTTTCGAATTCCTTGATAATTATGGGCATTATTAGCAGTTAGCATTATTGCCGCAGGACATATTTTTTATGACAAAATTTAACGATGCTTTCGGTAAGATTTTTAACATATCTGTAAAATAAAATTATATTAAATGTTTGAAAATAATAACTCATGTTTTCACTGTTATTAAAATGTCCAATATCTGGCAAAACAAAGATTTATGGCAGTCGCCTTTTTGGCAAAACATAGAAACTTACAGAGTTCAGTTATATTCATAAAATTTAATCTGGCGTAATAATGTCAGGGTGGGTAATAAAACCAAGGACTAATTTTACGATCATCCATGAAAGAATTCCGGTAATGGCACTTATGAGTTTTGCGCAGAATGGCTCTGATCATCAGAATCACAAACAACCCTTAAATATTCATTTGTTCCGTTTGTAAACCTTATCACCGGAAGAAATAAGTTCGATAAAGGGCCGATCTAAAATTTGAGAAGTACTTTTTGTGATACAAAGACTATATATTTATTTGGAAGACTTTTCTTTATTACAAAAATTTGCAGTGTACTTTCAAAATGTTGTGAAAGATTTTGAATGTGTTCAAACGGCAGTTTGTAGTTTAAAATATGCTACGCAATATGTACACTGGTGTAATAATGCCATCTACTGGTATTATTACTACGATATGTTTTTTTCAGTGCGAGAGCTGCATTAGAAGAGGGTTTATATATTTTTTATTTTATACTTTAAAAAGCGTAATATTCAATGTTGAAAAAAAAAGATAATTTTGTACGTCCTTAAATGCTGATATTTTTATTTTATTTTTTCCATGTTAGAGGTATGAAATAAATCCAATGGCTATTGCTGCAAATGTATATCGAAATTATTGGTGTCTAACAGGAATTTGTCAATTTCTAGGCTGTGTTTTTAGAATCGGGATATTTGCATGCCATTATTATATCTTTTTTTTATAGTTTTGTTCGTATGACGATGTTATCCAGATAGGTGAGCAATAATATAGAAATTCTATATGTTAATTGATTTGCATCATAATATAATCAGCACCAATTTATATCAAGCACAAACGTTTTTCTAAAGTTTTATGAAACTCGTGTGAAAGTTCTTGAGAGAGGGCTATCGTAGAAAGTGTG